>OX419686.1:1351063-2702126 GCA_948474745.1 Oligia latruncula
TTAAATTTCCAATACCATAACAACATTTAGATATTCTCTATATCAGTTTATTGAATTACCGGATTTTTCATCCACAGATAGATTAAAAATAATAAAGAATAAGTATACCTACTCCATAAGTCCGAAATAGTCAGCTCCGCTGATGCGTTTGCTGACTGGCTAAAGTGTTCACAATAAAACTGGAGTAGTACGCATACAAGAAAAGAGAAATCAAACTCCAAAATAATATGCCGTCATAATTTAATAGTAGGTACACTAAAAAATAAAACATTCGCGCACTCTCAAACTTCCAAATTACAATGATTTTTGTTTTAATTAAGAAATCTTGACCGGCAAAGCAACTAAAAACTCTTATGGTTTAAGCTGTTCACAGCCTTTCTACAAGCTGTATGGTGAAATTGTCAACGTCCTTCATCATGACGTCATACTTGACCCTCAATGGCTTCAGGTCTTTAGTGTCAGTGGCTGGCAGGATCCTGTACTGACGCAGGAGAGCTGATAACGCGGTCTTCATTGACATCATCGCGTATTGATAACCTGGAATGATGCAACATCAAAAACTGTTACAATAAAATTCCATATTCATTTTTAGGGCAGTTAAAATTAACAGTTGGTATGATAAAGGTAGAAAATAAATTGTTTTAACACTGAGTGCAGATGAAAAGTCGTATGACACATACATTTTCGCCAACTGTGATAAACTAGACGTGTTGCCCTGATGACATGAATAAATTGGGATAATACCGGCAGAATAATGCTGATGATGACTACACTGCTGTAAGATTTTTTGGTACCCATGATTGTGAGATGAAACGTCCTAAATTTGCCATTTGAATATTTATAAAGTAATCTGATCCTTCTCCAGTCGTGTCGGATTGCCATCCAATCGGACTAACAAAGTGAGGGAAGAGAGTGCAACTGTTGCAGTTGAACTAGTAGCTGAGCGACTAAGAGTTACTGCGCAGGGCTACTGTCGTAGGTTTAACTACACCACCACACTGATAGCTGTTCTGTTAGATTATGAGGGATTAGTACTGTATTTTACGCATACGTACCCTACCCATGTTACAGGCAACTCCTAGAAAAAGACAATAACAACTGAACTGCGAATTATGATAGTTTTTAATGTAGGTACCTACCATAAATATGGTATTTGGGTACCTATGTAAATTGTACACCACAGACTACCTTCAGTTCTATCCAAAGGTTGTCTTTGAAATATCGCTTTTAGTGATAAGCCCGCCTATTGTGTCACCCTATGTAAAATGTCTACATTTATATCTATAATATTTATGGTGTACATAATAAAAAATATTCTATCTCTCTAGCTACTGATTTTGACACACAAATTGACAATAATTGATAAGCACCAATTGCGTTTTGACTTAGTAAGTTATTTCTTTACCAATGCAAGCTCTCGGTCCATGGCTGAACGGCATGAAAGCAGCGGGATGCGTGGGCGGCGTGTCGATGAACCGCTCAGGTCGGAACAGTTCCGCGTCGTCTCCCCAGTAGCGAGGGTTGCGGTGTATCGCCCAGATATTGATCACGAGGCCGCAATCCTTTACTAGGGTTATTCCTGATGCTGGAAGGTAATATTGATATTTTATTTTATTTTTGGCCAGTGGCTAAATAATAACAGCCGCACAGGTCAATCGATCAGGTTAAGCTACGCTGCGGCGGTTGGTCTGTGGATGGGTGACCATCTTTACATACCGTGACCCCTCCGTGCCTCGGAAAGCACGTTAAACCGTAGGTCCCGGCTGTCATTCGTGGACCTTTGATAGTCGTTACGGGTAGTCAGAAGCTCGAAAGTCTGACAACCAGTCTTACCAAGGGGTATCGTATTACCCTGTAACTGGGTTGTGGAGGTCAGATAGGCAGTCGCTTCATGTAAAATACTGGTATTCAGCTGCATCCGGTTAGACTGGGAGCCGACCCCAACATAGTTAGGAAAAGGCTAGGCAGATGATGATTTTATTTTTGCTGGTCGGTTGAATTATACAATAGGATCGTACTTTCGGGATTAGAATCGGTATCTTATGTCCTAACCTAGGTCATAGTCTACCTGAGTGCCAAATTTTATCGAAATCCGTTCAGCTGTTATGGCATGAAAATATAACAGACAGACAGACATCGGATTATCAATGTATGAGTTAAGACTCATAAATACCACCCTTACGTGTAGCATAATCAGCCTATAATGCACTGCTGGGACACAGGCCTCCTCTTTTCGAGGAAGTGGCCTATAATCTACCACGCGGGCCCAGTGCGGGTTGGTAGATGTCACATATCTTCGAATTTTTGGTTGTAGGACATGTCAGGAGCAGATGTGATGAAATCATTTACACAAAGTAAAGCGCCTGGCTGGATTCCAGCCCACCTCCTACAAGTCGTAAGTCGGGGCCGTTAACACACACACACACACAAACACGCTCACACACACACACACATACACACACACTATTATTGCTCAAAATATTCTTTTAGTTTGTTAATTTGGTATTTGTTTCACGAACTGTGTCCAAATAAACTTTATTCTTCCTTTGTGTGTAACAAACTATTAATCACATTCACTTTAATTTTTACATTATTAATAACCTAAATAAATAAAGTTACGGACAGGATAATGATAATGAAATTACCACCATACCAACCATCACCATTCATCATTTCAACATTATCATTAATTTTTTTTTTTTTTGTTTTTCATCATTTATCACCATACTTACGCAAAGTAACTTCCTTATCAACTTTCCTGGCAATGATTGGCACTGGTGGGTACAGCCGCAACGTTTCTCTTATCACAGCATCCAAATATTTTAGCTGGGGAAGATCTTCAGCAGCAACAGGTCTTTTGGAATCGCCGAATACTTTCTGCAATCTGAAAATAAAACATGAAGTAATAATTCAAATATTATACAAACAGCTTAAATAGATCTCAGATACTTAAATTGAAAATATAATATTATTATAGCATAATCAGCCTAAGGAGGTAAGGAGGTAAGAAGGAGTGGGCCGTAATCTAGCACGCGGCCCCAGTGCGGGTTGGTAGATGTCACAATGTCGATTTTTTTTTTGTTCTACGACATGCCGGTTTCCTCTCGATGTATTCCTTCACCGTTTTGAGAGCAGTGGTGACGAAATTATTTACACAAAGTAAAGCGCCTATCTGGGTACGATTAAGAACCTACGACCTACAACTCGTAAGTCGCGGCCGTTACCACTTGGCCACCACTGCTCTTTATCAGTGTCTGTTACCTCTTCACGCTTAAACCGCTGAACCAATTTAGTTGAAATTTGGTATAGAGATAGCATGAGTCCCGGGAAAGGACATTATGATAGTTTTTATCCCGATATTCCCACGGGATCAAAACTTATGCGGGTGAAACCACGGGCGCTGCTAGTAAAATATAAAAATACAGCTGATCAACTAACTCTTGATAAACCTTTTCCTGTACATCAGGATATCTGGCCAGCAGCATAGAAGTGAAGGCAGTACCCACTGCCGAGGTGTCAGTGCCAGCCAGTACAAGGACCAAGGTTTCTTCTCGCAGTTCTATATCGGTGTAGCCACGGTCTCCTCCTGAGGTGTCCATGAGAAGTTCTAGGAAGGTTTTGAGACCGTTGTGTAGCATGTCTGTGTAGCAGGAAAAAAAAGTATTAATTAAAAAAAAAATATATATTGCTTTTTATTTATTCAGGGAACATGTCGTTATCTCAAAATCCCAATCAATAGATCTACGACGACAGTTGTTTATAAATCTACTTCAATTTATTATAATTATTTCTTTCTTTTTTTTTTTATTTATTTCTTTTTTTTTGTTATTACTCAATGAAAGACTTTCTAAATGATACGAATTTATCCAGATTATGATTGTTATAATTAATTTCAAAATTGACCCTGCAAGACTTACTTGACTATATTATTATTTGACTTCATTATAATTTTTGTTTTGTTTTGTTGACATTATTTTGTTTCGTATTATTATTTTTAAATATGTAATAATTTGCACGCCGTAAGGTAGACTGTAGCTGATCTCTTTAATTTATGTACAACCTCTTATACCTGTACCTACATTCATAGCAAATAAAGTTCTGATTCTGATTCTGATTCAATATAAATTTAAATATAAAAATATTTCGCTGTTATTATTAGACAAAATAAAGACAACGATTCGATTATAGAGTTATTTTAAAACTATTAAAATTAAAGCTGTTTATATTGGATTTATTAGATTTTCCTTCAAAGTTACTAGTGACAAGTGCAAATATGGATCGTATTTTTTTCTTTACTTACTTTGATCAGACTCAGCCATAGATACTTTCTCGTCATTCATAGACTGCTTCTTGGATTGTATGATCTGGAACGTAACAAATCTTATGTAAGTACCTATTTAAAATTCTATTATTATTTTTTATTAATTTTATTTATATTTATTTTATTCTGTACCATAATGTACCTACAGAATGCGGAGATGACGGGTACGTTGTGTTGTGATGGGTCTTTTTACACCCTGTATCCTGTCTAAAAAAATTGATATGGATGAATGCCATTTCTAAATGACTGTCGAGAGAATACAAAAAAATATCCATCACAATTTAACCACCATCACTTCTCCTACGCAGGCTTTTGACTACGTTGTATGTGTAATTGTGCGTTTTGTTTGTGCATAATAAATAATTTTTCTTTTTTTTCTTTTCAGACAAAAAGTCAGATTGGCGGATGATCTACAAAAGACTACGGGTAAAGTCGAAAAGAGACTCGAACAGACAGGGAAATATTATATACTAAGTATATTACACACGGTTGTCAATAATGATGACAGAAATTCTTGAAGAAAACATTTTTACCTTTTCTACAAACTTCCAAATGTAGTCCCTGCACTGGGCATGTTGTTTGTACGCCGGGGTCATCTTGTACACAAAGATGTTATATAACCACGGCTTGCAGAGACGAGCGGAGTCCAGTTGCGTACATCTGTCAAAAGCCTGCAGAAATGGCTGCTCGGCCTGTTTCTGAGCGTTCACTGAAACGCCCAGAGTTGACTCTGTAATGGTAAAGTAAACGTTTTGTTAACTTTCATGAAATTAATAGGTAGGTAAGGAGTGGTCCTTGCCTACGTGGGTAGGCTTAGCATAATCAGCCTATAATGTTGCCACTGCTGGGACTGGGCTATAATCTACCACCCGGGCCCAGTGCGGGTTGGTAGATGTCACATGTCTTCGAATTTTTAGGTTCGAACCGACAACCTACAATTCGTAACTTGTACATGGGCTTAAAAAGCGATAATATTTTAAATATAGCAATATTATTACGTTTTATTAGACATGAAGACATTATAGTTATCATGTGTAATTTTAGAAGATCGTTTCGAACTAAAACCTCCACATATGAAGCACCTCGTCGTCGCGTCGGTTACCCATTTGTGATTTGTGCAAAAATAATTTACATTACACGATAAAAGTTAAAACTTTTACTTAGGACACTTGACCAGGATTAATTATTTTGGACAGGTTAAATTATTCTTACCACAAACAGAATCCATGGTATAGGAGGTAATGTATTGCCATATGGAGAAGGCTCCCTTCCCCGCAGCAGCCTTCAACTGTTCCATCATGATGGAACTCTGACGGGAGAAGATCTCTGCGAACTGGCCCAGGTTCTTGGGACTGAAGGTTGGAGCCAGGACCTTGCGACGTGGACGCCAGATATTTACTGTTGAAGAATTTGTTAAGATCTTATATTGGCAAGAACGCTGTGGGTAGTAGGTATATATGTTCAGCTTATTGTTATTTCCATTTATTTTTAATATACTTACTACTGTTTGTTTTTTGACTTACAAAATAAAATAAAAATAAACTACAAATGTATAGAAGGCTATAGTTTACAACTGTGGTCCGAAGGGATTTTAAAGAAGCCTCTCTCCACAGGCTTTCCAAAACGGGTCCCATGTATGATCAACCATTACTCGTACCTATCTATAGTTCAGGAGCTAGACCTTTTTAAAAGATTATAAAGAAAAAAAAGTATGTAGCAGCGCAGGAGCACATGAGTAGGCAAACGGAGCAGACTGAAACATCTAGCTCAAGTGTTGGACATAAGTATATAGAGTCGTTGCAAAGAAGTAAATTAGGCCTCCCACAAGGTAGACCGATGGTGGTGAAGGCCGCTGGAATCCAGTGGATGCGAGAAGTACGGTATATGTCTAGCAGTGGACGTCTTTTGGCAGAAATGATGGTGATGATGATAACGAAAAGTACATTAATTGGTAGTACCTGAAGCAAAAATACTGCCATTGCCAGTCATCAGTTGCAAGCATTTCAGTGCATCATCTTTCTCCAGACACCTTTTCAAAAGTAACTCGGAAAGTTTGGCATCTGCAGTCACTGTAAACAGAACAATTTTGTCATATTATATTATTTCAAATAGGATATCTACTTAAGTCACATACGCGATTCAGACAGATTCGGACAAACTTTTTGCTGCGCATACAAACATTCGCTAGTGATGAATATACATGTTGATGGATGGAGAGGGAGAGGAAGGCCGAAGAAAAGATGGATGGATTGTGTGAGGAATGATATGAAAGAGAAGGGAGTGAATGATAGCGTGACGGTTGACAGGGGAGAATGGAAGAAGAAAACGTGTTGCGCCGACCCCAAGTAACATGGGATAAGATCAGGAAGATAATGATGATGACACAAATATTTGCTCCTTGCGGATCCCACGTAGCGCCGCAGGTAATGGGGAACAGGAACATGCATGTACTTTTTTTTCAGTCTTCAATAAAAGACAGTAAAAAAAACCCATGAAAATAATTAGGTACAAGTCAAATTAAACTACTGCTTGTTGCTCCAAACACTTATTTAACTCCAACAATCTTCTACTACAGTTCAGTAGTCCGTTACTATCGCGGCCATAATGTGACGTCACTATATCCACCATACTGTTTTCTTTACATCTCTTTTTAGTTCGAAATCATATTAATTACCTACATTATTTTTTTGTGTAACACAAATAGTACGCTTCAATTATTCAATTATTCGTCGGTTAAAAAATTTTTGCTGTTTCATACATTTTGACCGCGTAGATACTGAACTTTATTATAGATTAAACAGCAGATTTTTTATATAACCACCGCAAAATGTCTAGTGTCTACTACACTGTATTTTTTTTTTGTTTGGCATATCTTTATTTGTTGTAAGAATGTATTTGTAGGTATTTATTATAACTTACCAATATAGAGGCGATGTCCTTGCCAAATGGTCGTAACACCATCGTCGTTAGCTATTGCTTCGCGGCCCAGTTTCTGGAACTGAGTCATGCGATCTACAAACACGTTATGATATAAGTAAAAATAATATAAAAAATAAAAATTATTTAATTCAGGCTATTTAAATGTCCATATTTTGTTAGTATTACATTATCTTAAAACTATGTTAGTCATGAGGAGATCAAATAATGAATTTAAGTAGTTAATATAAAAATCGAAACAAATTATTGAATAAAAATTAAAATTATACTTATCTAAATAAATAATTGAAAATAAATTAAAGTTAATTAAATGTACGCAAAATACGCGCATTGACGTGGAGTTGCGGATACCAGCCCGTAGTACCTATTACCTAAGTTAATTAAATGAACTATATATAAATAATTTAAAATTAAATTGAAATAAATAATTTAATATGGACTAAGATGAAAATAAATGATTAAATTAAAATACAAAGGAATCAGGTTATATAAAAGGTCTTTAACAGTTAAAAAACTAAACGAAAGTCTTCCTAGATACTTGTGCAGTGTGAGAGATCTTTATTCATATATTATTATGGATTTAAACGCGCGCTCTCATACCTTTTAAGTACCTTAACCAAAAAATAACGCCAAGGTCATCACAATTTCATGCATAATTTGGTCACCGTGAAACTAAGTGATTTTTATGAAAATAAGAATGTTGTTCATGTAAATCATAACAACGAATATGTTGGAAAAACTTCGCAGCCCTATCACATAAGATTAAAAAGAAAAAAAATCTTAGAATCTGCCCCTAATTGCGTAACAATTCACTCAAAATCTGAATCATTTTGAAGGACCTGAAATACCTACTGCTAATTAATCCATTGCATCATAATGTTCGAAAAATTTGTCTTCTTAACAACATAAGTATTACGCCAAGAATGTTATTAAACTGTCAAAATAAAAGCCATTGCTAATATTACTGTGTTATGCAATTACGAGTACCCCCTGGTTTTAGAACTAAACGATACCTACCCTTAGTTAATAGAATAGGTATTATTAATATTTATATAATTGTATATTTATAATCTTCTTATATACAGGGTGATTGGAAGATGGGTGCAAAGCTTTAAGGCAAAGATAGTACAGGCAATTCAGAACCATTTAAGCCATGGTTGTCTTAGACGAAGTCTTACCACTTTTTTTTAACCAATTTCTTAAGATTTTTTTTGAAAATTCCCAAAGTTTTAACCAAACTACTTATTTATGGCCAAATTGAATGATAAACGAATTCATTTTTATTCTATTTAATTAAAGTAATGTGTAAGCAATCTAGCAAAACATGTTTGAGGCCTCTGTGTCGTTAGACATTTTTTTTACAGACATTTAAAGTTCATAAAACATTTTAAAATTCATAAATATTTTTTGTAAACCTTATTTAAAAAAAAACGGAGCGTGCTTTTTTTGTTCAAACCTTTTTGAAAACATGCTTGATAATCGCTTTTTCTATTGAGGTAACATTTACGCGGATATCTTACAAATTATTGAAATTAGGACCTAAAAACCAATTTGAGGGAGAAATTTTAAATTTTTGGCAGACTAAATAAAACAACATTTGAATTTAATTTATTTATGTTTCATGTTCAAAATGTTGTCCGTGATTTCTAATACAAGCACGGCTCCGTCTTCTCACTTCTGTTGTTGTTATTTTCAACATCATCTCCAGCTTCATTGTTTCAAACTCTGAATTCATTCTCTCTATCAGTTCTTCTCTCGTGTTTATTTCAACATTCGTATACACTAGCTCCTTGGCCCGGCCCCACACGAAAAAGTCCAGCAGGGTCAGATCTGGTGAGCGAGCGGGCCAAGGGATGGGTCTATCTCTGCCAATCCAGCTGTCAGGAAAACAATTATTTAAGTGTTCCCTTACATTTAACATCCAATGCGTTGGACAGCCGTCTTGCTGAAAGATGACTGTACTGTCTCTTGCGAATATCGGGACACCGGTTTCCTCTATCAGCTCTGGTAAATCCACTTGTAGAAAGTGCAAATCATTTTCACCATTGAAAGTCTCCGGTAAGAAGTGGGGCCCAATCAACGTCCTGCAAATTACTCCAGCCCAAACATTGACAGAGAATTTCCTCTGAAACGACACCTGCTTCTTAAAATGTGGATTGTTGTCTTTGGCGACCCATTCATGAAGGTTATGAAAGTTTGTAATGCCCTCCCTAGAAAATTTGAATTTGAAATCAATCTTGTGGACGGATGAAAGCAAATTTTCTAGGGAGGGCATTACAAACTTTCATAACCCACACAACACATGGGGAACACTTAAATAATTGCTTTCCTGACAGCTGGATTGGCAGAGATGGACCCATCCCTTGGCCCGCTCGCTCACCAGATCTGACCCTGCTGAACTTTTTCGTGCGGGACCGGGCCAAGGAGCTGGTGTATACGAATGTTGAAATAAACACGAGAGAAGAACTGACAGAGAGAATGAATTCAGAGTTTGAAACAATGAAGCTGGAGATATGATGTTGAAAATAACAACAACAGAAGTGAGAAGACGGAGCCGTGCTTGTATTAGGAATCACGGACAACATTTTGACCATGAAACATAAATAAATTTAATTCAAATGTTGTTTTATTTAGACTGCCTAAAATTTAAAATTTCTCCCTTAAATTGGTTTTTAGGTCCTAATTTCAATAATTTGTAAGATATCTGCGTAAATGTTACCTCAAAAGAAAGAGCGATTATCAAGCATGTTTTCAAAAAGGTTTGAACAAAAAAAGCACGCTCCGTTATTTTTAAAATAAGGTTTACAAAAAGTATTTATGAATTTTAAAATTTGTTATGAACTTTAAATATCTGTAAAAAAAATGTCTAACGACACAGAGACCTAAAACATGTTTTGCTAGATTGCTTACACATTACTTTAATTAAATACAATAAAAATGAATTCGTTTATCATTCAATTTGGCCATAAATAAATAGTTTAGTTAAAACTTTAGGAATTTTTGAAAAAAATCTTAAGAAATTGGTAAAAAAAAAGTAGTAAGACTTCGTCTAAGACAACCATGGCTTAAATGGTTCTAAATTGTCTGTACTATCTTCGCCTTAAAGCTTTGCACCCATCTTCCAATCACCCTGTATATTATATATTATTATATATATATATAAAAATGGTAAACTGACTGACTGACTGATTGTTGATATATCAACACACAGCCCAAACCGCTGGTCCTAGAGACATGAAACTTGGAGGGTGTGTTCTTTGTGAAGAGTAGGTATCCACTAAGAAAGGGTTTTTCGAAATTCCACCCCTAAGAGGGTGAATGAGGGGAGGGTGAAATTTCACGCGGACGAAGTCGCGGGCAGAAGCTAGTATTATATTATTATATTATATATATATAAAATGGTAAACTGACTGACTGACTGATTGTTGATATATCAACACACAGCCCAAACCGCTGGTCCTAGAGACATGAAACTTGGAGGGTGTGTTCTTTGTGAAGAGTAGGTATCCACTAAGAAAGGGTTTTTCGAAATTCCACCCCTAAGAGGGTGAATGAGGGGAGGGTGAAATTTCACGCGGACGAAGTCGCGGGCAGAAGCTAGTTTATTATAATTATGTAAACCATTTCTTGCTCTAAGAAGCTCTTAATTTCCTAATTTCCTAAGCGGTAATTTTACACTTAGATGTTATCGCGCCTATGAAGTTTCCCAAATAATTAAAAAACTACATATGACTGTTTTAAGTAAGTGTTGTTAATATATTCGCTAAGAAATATAATTTTAATAACGATACTTATGGAAAGTGAGAGAACGAAATGAGAGCCTTTGACAAAATCATTAATTGCTTTTGTCGCCGTGTCAAAAGATTTTTTCTACATACAGGGTGTAAAAAGACATCACATAGCCGTCAACTACGTATTCTGTATCAAACTAAGTAACATTGCATACAAATAATTACTGGGAAACGTCTTTTATTTTTGATCTAATAATAAATAAATTATTTATTTTGGACCAAACACTGGTACACATTTCATAAACGTGCCAAACTGCGTGACAGTTTGTCGAGAGAATGTGAAAAGGTGTTTCCGATAGTGCGCAATGTAACGCAACACATTGTACGTAGGGGTGCATGCATACAGGGGTCGTGGGGGTATTTAAAGCTGTGTTAAAATAACATTAAAATCTTTTTTTCGTAAAAACACCGTCAGTATAAATTTGAATTTTGATCTTCTCCTTAACAAGAAGGTTCCCAGGTATGGTCCAGTACAAAACAGTCATCACAATGACTGAAAGTACAAGTTACTCTCGGCTTCGCTATGTGCCACCACCCGTTATGTCCAATTAATTAAAAAATAGTTAAAACTCTTACCTTCATCACTTCCAAGGAAAATATAAGCATGTCCAACAAAAGGTAATGTCCTATGTTTGGTAGCACTGAGTTTGTAGGAGAGTTCTATCATCTGTCTTCTTTGCCATCGTAACACTAACACCCAGACCAGTATGAACAGTAGCAGGATTTGTACTAACATATTAATTAATAAAACCAAAAAAGGTATAGATTTCACAATGTGATAGAAAAAAACCTAGCTATGACCTCGATCTAGAATATGAAAAACCTGAACTTAAATTAAAAGAAATTAACACTTTTCTCAAATAAAATTATTGAATGAAACTAGAGAAATTATGATAACGTAAACAAATCAACTGCACGCAGGATTTAAATAAATTGACGAATGGTTTAAAATTAGAACCGTTGCAGACGCATGGACTGCTAGATGTGACAAAATAGTTAGGTGCGGTGTCGATGATGTACTTAAAGACATACATACAGTTTTTTGTAGTAACTACTTATATTTTTAGGGTCTTGTATAGAAAAGTGCGTGATCAAAAACCTTTGATGCGCGACGCTATATTGATTAGCACATCAATAGAGCCTTTTCCCCGGTTTTATCAATAAAAACACAATGTAAGTACTTTGGTGCACCTCTTCCTAACCCTGCGCGAAATAAGTACAGTCACGGGCATAAGTACACTTGGCTTTATTCAAAGATGATTTTCTCCTTTAGTTTTGAATGAAATTTTACGTTATTACGAACAAAGTATTTTCGAACCCATAGGTTTGTGTAAAGTGTCGTATTTCAACGTTGCATTCGTTATTTCACGACAAAATCGCAATTGAAAGTTGCCAAGTTATGTGTTGACAACTGTATTACGTAGGTACAGATTAAAAACCTGCTTAGAAACTGTGATAGATTTCGAAATAATTAGGTACCTCATTTTTGAAAAATTCATGCGTTGCAAAAAGCAATTTAGATTTTGATCTGAAATCTAAATTGCTTTTTACAATAACATAATACGAGAATATTTCACAGGACTGCATTCCAATTCCTAAAGAGAATTAAATTACACACTTTCTAGTAAACCTAAAAATCAAACCCAGAACATAAAGATCCTGAATCATGCTTTGCCATCACTTCACCAAAAGAAGACGTTCGTTCAAGTACATTACAATATTTGAGTACATACATAGCTTGCCTGACGCAATATGGTTCAAAGCAAATAATGCTTCAATGAAGTGTACTAGATCATTTTAATAGTAGGTATATTTGGCTCATGCTTTATATCAACATAGAACTTTTCCACGTAGTAGGTATGAAAAGCAAAATAAACATCCTGTGGAAATTAAAATTAAGGACTGTGAACTCAGAATAGTAGAAGAATTGCAATTTTAGTGCTGATTTTTCAATAGTCATATAACTTATATTTTTCTGAAGAATTTAATATGACAGTTTGACATAATTTCTATACAAAAGCTGTTAAACCGTAATATGTATTACTCAGATAAAAAATATCTGACTATTGAGAAATCAGGTTGCTTCAACTTTCTGACTAACTGACCGACTATATAATTTTGACAATTAAAAAGTGGCTGTACAAGGTTCAATTGAAATAAATGCTTTGAGTTTGAGTGTACTAAGTAAATTTTTCTCGATATTAATCTCTGTTGGATAAAAACTGAAGAATGTATTTCAGGCCTTATTCGTTTACCCCATAGATATCCGAGTATACCCTGTATTCTCCGAGGTTGTTTACGGCACGATAAATATATACCATCCCCCACTGTAAACCAGTCAGATATGTACGATTTTCTTCTCATTCTGATCTTCATGTCTTTGTATTCCAAATTTTGGGAATATACTTATTAACTGTGTAAATAAAAAATATTTCATGAAATTATTTATTTTTGTCAACAAATTAATATTTATTCATTATCTAGGGTTCTATAATAATTATTATTTTGTTTGTTTTGATATCAGCTGTATGGCGGCTTCGAGTTGATTTTCCTAGAGCAAGAGAGTTAAAAATCGTCTTTTGATACGCGTGAGCACTTGTCGTTGCGCTCTCTGCTCTATTTAGCAATCCTTCCTCGAGTGCTTGCATCAATTTTTTTTTGCAAATCTTAGTGATTGAATTTGAAATTATAACTAGTTTAACAACTAATTCGATAAAAGCCCTCTTCCTCTCTCCTACTTTGCTATGCCCGACAGGGTCTACAATGATCAGGGGGCCTAAAAAAGCCACTTTGGCAGAATCATAAAAGGATAACATTAGGAATCATAATATGGCGAAGACAGCGTTTTTCTATTTTTCGCTGCATTACGTACTACTACGTAGGTATAATCAAAGAGATTGGGATTGGATTTGGATGGATTGATTGGTATTTTAGCACAGACAAAAAAAACTGTAAAATCCGTCACCAATGGGATTTGGTACGATTAACTTAACAGTTATCTGTCCATTACAATTCATAATGTTATTGTTTTATGATTCTGCCAAAGGGGCCTTTTTAGGCCCCTAGGTCTTTGTCAAACCTACCCCATAAGTTTAATGTTAATAATTATTAAATCAATCAACTCAGCCTATCGCTGCTGGACATAGGCCTCCCCCAGACTGCGCCACAACACCCTGTCCTCCACCTTCCGCATCCAGCCTATCCCAGCCACTTTCATAAGGTCGTCGGTCCACCTAGGTTCCACGCTGCGCTTGCGTGTATAAGTGCAGACCGAGTATCGACTCGGTCTCCACTCCAGTGCGGTAATTGTGTAACACGCTATCAGCAATGGCTTTCGTTTTGACAGGTTAAGAACATTCATTGCGTAGACAGAGTAATCTATAGACTCATGGTATCCGTGTCACCGAAAGGGACAAAAAATTCCGGCAATCTTCATCATACTAACATTTTTACAGCTTATTACACTGCACCTAACCATTTTCATAGTTGCGCAAATGTACCTACTATTATTTAATTATGCACGAAAAAGATCTTATTTTTCGTTTAATCGCGATGTAGTTTTTACATCATAATTTTCAATATTTCATTCATAAACGTCAAACTTGTTGTGCACATTGATGTGCTTAGCCGACACGCAGTAAGGGACAGAAATATTCTTACTTTCTTTGCTAGTCACGTTAATATTTTTCTCTTTTTCTTGTGCGAATGAAAAAGAAGATATGCAGCAGTCTATAGTTTACTCTGTCTACGATTCATTGCGTTATTTACGTTGATAAGCAGACAAATTTCTCGAACATAAGAAGCAATGAGAAGAAGCAGACTGAGATTAATACTGTGTTACGCAATTAGGATGCTGGACAGGATCGGCAAAATATTGCGTGACGAGTAATTAGGCAAATTATTAAATAAGTAAATTATTTTATTTTCATCTACCTAGAGGAAATCTATTCCAGTAGACTAGATAGTAGCCTAGATAACGGGCGGGTGCCTAAAATAACAATAACCGATTAGAAATAGTCGAATAAAACAAGGTACATAGGTACTACAGTATTTCGTACTATATAATTATTTATAAAATTATATTTGGCATTATACCTATCCTTTTTTTAAATTAAAACAGTAATAAAAAGGAAGCTAAATACATGAAATCTTTGATACTATTTATTAAAGTTAGTACTTATATTAATTACCTCTAAGTACTTATAACAAACTTATAAAATAATTTATAACAGAAAGGTTCATATTTTACCTAAGAAAGTATTAAAGTAAAAAGTATCTTAAATAAAAGTCTGATAATAATTGAAAAGCTTCCATTTTTTTTTTTTCTTATGGCCGGTTATTTAAATTAGGTATGACGACAACGACGACGACGACGAACGACGACGTACGTACTTACGTAATCGTAATTACTTGGCTTAAATCAAGGCCATAATTCTGTAATTGTAATGAGAAACAACGCTTTTTTTGGTTTGACGATAGTTAGCGCCATTTTGGACCAATACGCGTGCGTCAAGTGGACGTAAAACAACCCGCCCTTATTTTACAATTCTTGGAATTTTGTTATCAACTACAGTACAATCTACATAATGCTCGGAACCTATCTCCTATAAATGCATAAACAATTTTTATATCCCAATATCTTTCAAAATTATAATGAAATCATTTTCTCAATTCAAGTTGCATTTCAAAATTGTTTACATGCTTCATCATAATGTCAAACTTCACTCTCAGCTTTGGTTTTCTTGGATTATCATTTGCTTCACTTGATCCGTTATTTGCTTCACTCGTTCCATTCTTTGCTTCACTCGTTCCGTTCTTTCCTTCACTTGGTATTATTCGGTACCGACGTAGTAGAACCGCTAGAGCTGTCTTCATTGACATCATAGCATACTGATATCCTGAAAAACATTTTTTTTTTAAATTATAGTGTTCTCTTATATATCAGTCTTGGTTGGGGATATATTTCACCCACAAATCTTTTGGTATCGTAAATTCTTTTATAGAGATCATTGGAAATTGCGCAATTGCTCATAATAAAAAAATCGAGTAAACAATATTGTTAGTTATAGTAAAAATTACATCACTCCCCGGGTATTGTTCAAATATTTAAACGCATCAAGTATCTTAAAAGTTTTGACCTTACCAAATTATTGAGTGCTAAGTAAATAGGTTAGAATTCTGCTCTTTAAACTTTTGTAAACATAAATCAGTCTGAATCATTACAAAAACTTTTAACAACGTGGTAGGCACCAAAGAAGACAATTGAGATGTAGGTACATGCGCAAGCAAAGATGGCAGTATTTTTTGTAATTAAAAGAACAAAACGAGAACCATATGGACGAGGCATTATTTAAGACCTAAATCAGGAAACCCAGAAGAAAAGACAATATACCTACACATAACATAAACCTTCCCAATATTTACCTAAACAACTCCTCGGTCCATAGCTGAACGGCATGAAGGCAGCAGGATGCGTAGGCGGCGTGTCGATGAACCGTTCAGGTCGGAACAGCTCCGCGTCGTCTCCCCAGTACTTAGGGTTGCGATGAATAGACCAGATACTGAAGACGAGATTACAGCCATCTACCAAAGTCACACCTGAAGCTGCAGAAATAAAATATTATGTTAATTTTCGACTGTTAATTTATTTTGGTGCAGACTGATTAAAAACCAGTATGGTCTGTTCCAAAAGAATCTGATAAAAATGTAAACAAATGGATCAGGAAACGTACCTGTGGATGCGCACTTACAAATTGAGTGCTGTGATTTAATTATTTGAAACCCTAAAATCTAATTTTAAATCACCTTAAAGATGTTTTGCATTCGCCAATTATTGAAGTTGGCATTATAACCTGAGTAGCGCTATTCTGTAAAAAATTCATCGTGAAAACTGAAATGACGTTAAAGTGACCTGTCAATAGTGTCAATCCTTAGCACCAGGTTGCCTAAAAAGACCACATTGGCAGAATCTTAAAAGGATAACATTATGAATCATAATATGGCGAAGACACTCCGTGTTTTTCTTTTTTTCGCTGCACTACGTAGGTATAATCAAAGAGATTGGGATTGGGTATAAAAAAAATAACTGAAAACTCCTTCACCAATGGGATTTGATACGATTAACTTAACGACTGTCCATTATGATTCATAATGTTATCCTTTTATAATTCTGCCAAAGTGGCGTTTTTAGGCCCCGTGATGGAAAGACAGCTCACTTTAAGATCGCTTCACTTAAGTTATCACGCGGATCTGTTTACCAAATAGCATCGCTGTTTTCATCGATAATTTATAATTTTTGTTTTCATCGATAATTAATAATTTTAATTTAATAATGTTATTCAAACAATAATTGCTGGAAAAAGTGGTGACATATAAAGTTGAAACCTTCTGAATACGAATGAATGTATTACTAATTCATTAAAGAATTAGTAGTGATTGTGTAAGAATTTAACTGAACCGGGGTTTTTTACACTATTACCAGATACTTTTGGAATAGAAATCCATAAATGACTTACGCAATTTTACGTCCTTCTCTACTTTTCTGACAATTAAAGGTACAGGTGGATACAGTCGTAGTGACTCTTTAATCACTGCGTCCAGGTACTTTAGCCGAGGCAGGTCTTCATGAGTCACTGGTCTATCTGAATTTCCAAATATTTCTTGTAACCTGGTGAAAATGCGATACATTAAACTGTGTGCGATACATTAAATATTGTATTATGTATATCATGGAGGCCACGTAGATTACCACGTAGGAGATGTTATAGTGCACAAGTGTGTGCGCAAACCTAGGTGCATTCTCTATTTCTTTACTGTCATGTTCCGATGAAACGGCAATACGACACGAGGAGAGATGAGGTGCAGTACCAACGCCTTTACGTGCCAGAAGTTGTAAAGCTACTTCTAAACTCTGAGCTGCTACTTCTTCTTAGCGCGACGGTGGCAAAAATAAAGTTTGGCCCAAAATTCAAGCTGCTACTGAGAAATTCCTAATGGTAAAACCAAATAACACTTTGGGAATCGAACTCAGGACGCGCGAGTCGTGCTTGCGACCACGAGACCAACGGTGCAAACCTTTACGTAAAGCGGTAAAAGACTGCATCAAAAGTAACACTCGCAGGGAGGAAAGGGTAAAATTACTTACTCTTCGTAGACCTTCTCTTGCACGTCAGGATATTTGCCCAACATGATCATAGTGAAAGCTGATCCGACTGCTGACGTGTCTGTACCAGCCAGCACGATGACCAGAGTTTCTTCTCGCAGTTCCACGTTACCATAGTCTGCTGGGGATTCTATGAGCAGCTGGAGGAATGTCTTCCAACTGTTCTTGTGTGCTGAGGAGAAAAAAAAATCAAATATAAAAATGCCTTTTCAATAATGGTACCTATACTCATCAGCCCTATGCAAACCGCAGTTAGGTACCAACATAAGAGTCCAATAAATAAAGCTTATAATAAAGGAAATCAAACAAAATATGAAGGAATCCTCTCCAAGGTTCCAACACATTTTTATTTATTTACCTATTAAAACTTTATAACACTCAATTATAAAAATATCGTACAAAGGCGGACTTAATGCCTGAGACATTTTCTAGACAACATTAGGGTGATGCAGAGTTCAACATAATAATTATATAAAACACAAAAATAAAAACTTATACATAGGTACTTTTTTTTCTTTTTTTTTTTAAGGAGAAAAAGTTATCGATAGAGGAGAAAATATAAAGATCAGTAGAGGAGAAAACGAATGCAGCAAATCAGCGCTGGGTTGTTTAATCGCTTGATAGAACAGGGTGCAACACAAAGATAGAACAGGGTGCAACACAAAGATAGAACAGGGTGCAACACAAAGATAGAACAGGGTGCAACACAAAGATAGAACAGGGTGCAACACAAAGATAGAACAGGGTGCAACACAAAGATAGAACAGGGTGCAACACAAAGATAGAACAGGGTGCAACACAAAGATAGAACAGGGTGCAACACAAAGATAGAACAGGGTGCAACACAAAGATAGAACAGGGTGCAACACAAAGATAGAACAGGGTGCAACACAAAGATAGAACAGGGTGCAACACAAAGATAGAACAGGGTGCAACACAAAGATAGAACAGGGTGCAACACAAAGATAGAACAGGGTGCAACACAAAGATAGAACAGGGTGCAACACAAAGATAGAACAGGGTGCAACACAAAGATAGAACAGGGTGCAACACAAAGATAGAACAGGGTGCAACACAAAGATAGAACAGGGTGCAACACAAAGAATGTTTGAAACTCACCTTCACTCGCGGCCGATCCTAGTTGTTCTTGTTTTTTCAGACCCTCCCATTTTGTCGCAATTATCTATAAAAATAAGGATTAAAAGTTACTCAAAATCAGCACTCATAATACTAACCAACTCACATTATCTGGAGTGATTCCTTGGATGTAGCTCGCGAAATTAAAATGATGATCAAAACTATATTGATCAAATAAAATAAATTCTATTTCATTATCTGATCATTATGAATGGGCAATAAAAACTTTTTTACAAAAAAAAAACAACCGACTTCCAAAAAACACTATAAAGTGAAAAATAACTTTAATTTCGGAAGTCGGTGGCTGTGTTTTACCGTTGTTTTGCAAATTGTTTATCAAAATTCTATTTGTTTCAGTCAGTCGTTACGGGTAGTCAGAAGCCCGAAAGTCTGACAACCAGTCTTACCAAGGGGTATCGTATTACCCAGTAACTGGGTTGTGGAATTCAGATAGGCAGTCGCTCCATGTAAAATACTGATAATCAGCTGCATCCGGTTAGTCTGGTAGCCGACCCCAACATAGTTGGGAAAAGGCTAGGCAGATGATGCTGAATTTCCACGTATTGAATTTTGATCAACATGCAGAGAAAAACAAAACACATTGCAAAAAAACGGTAAGACATTTTGAATTTCACGGGCTGCATTGAGGGTTTCCCCTTAAAGTATTACTTTAGAATCTTTCAATAACGGTGGTCAATGGTGTTAAAAACACAGCATCATTTACCTTGTTCATAAACTTCCATATCAGTTCCTTACTCCTTGCATACGACCTGAATGCCCGATTATTTATGATTTTATTCAGTGTGTCATTGTATAACCAGGGCTGGCAGATCCGTTTGGCGTCTATCTGGCAGCAGTTCTCAAAGGCATGAAGGAATGGAAGGTCGCGTTCCAACTGCGAGTTTACTTGTATGCCTAATGTCGTTTCTGCAAGGAACATGATACCATGGATTCAGCATATGATTCTAAACCACCCTGCGTTGAGCATTCAATCTTCGTCTTAGTATTTTTCAAAAAACTTCTTATTGGTGAAGTTTTTTGAAAATTTGATTTGAAACATTAAAGATTTTTATTAATATTGATATGGTCACTACATGATGTTGTTAGGTTAGCTAATTACGTAATAACATAAGACAGAAGGTCCCTTAAGTAGGGACTGAATAAATTAACGGACTTGGTATTACATGGATCTCACAACTTTTTACAGTACCTAGAAGAACTGAGTTGCAAGACTTGTTTTTTTTTACAAGATAAGTTTTTGATGGCATACAATTTACTTAACATGATAAACACAAGTTAATCGTAAAACTAAATAAATATTACTTCAGAAGACCAATAAGTAGTTTATAAATAACACAATCTTGGACAGCCTATCGTTTTTATTACTAACAGAAAAATTTGTGTACGATTACATAACGTTTCTTCTCTCGGCTAGTCTATGGCAATCACTCGTTATTTTTTTTTTTTAAGTAAGAATGGTTTATTAATTCGTAGACCCTTTCTAAGTCCTAATTACAAACTGTTCATAATGATTTTATAAAAAAAAATTAATAAACTATAATTACCACAAACAGAATCCATGGTGTATGCAGTGAGGTACTTCCACACGGAGAAGACTCCTTTACCAGCGACTGTACTAAGCTGGTTTCCCATAATGCTGCTTTGCCGAGAGAACACCTCCACGAAGGAGTTAAGATTCTTCTGGCTGAAGGTCGGAGCCAGAATCTTACGACGGGGACGCCATATTGAAACTGTAATGAAACAGATCAAAATCAAACTATAACAGGGACACAAAATTAAACAAGACCTCAATTGATTTTAAAAAAACCTTTGCGGTCAGGGCACCCCCATCAGGAACGAAGTTTCTCGGTACTCACACTCACACACACACACACCCCCCCACACACACACACACATTCGTATATAATAGAAAGAGACAGATGAGAGAGAGAAAGATGCATGGAGGGAGGGGGAGGATGCATAACGCTTTTTCCTTAGGTAACGATTTCTACCAGTCAACTCCTGCGACTTGGGTTTCATCGAACACACTAGGTATGAATAGAGGTTGATCATCGTATCGATGATTCCGAATTATATGAGTTTTGGTTATAATTCAACCACGTCAACAGCGTTAGCGTTGCCCTCGCAAAGGTCTTTCATAGTGCAGGTGTTATTGCACAGACAGTACCACAATATACGAGATACAACGAAGAAAAAAGAGGTCGATTATAAACTTATCATCGACCATACAACTGCTGTCGATGCCTTTCTTCGGACAAATCCATACTAATATTATAAATTGGAAAGGAACTATGTCTGTCTGTCTGTATGTTACCTTCTCACGCCTAAACCACTAAACGAATTTCGATCAAAGGCAGAGATATAGATTGCATCACGGGGAAGGACATAGGATAGTTTATATCCCGATATTCCCACGGAATCGACACTTATGTGAAACCGAGGGGCGCTGCTAGTTCTTTATATATTTTCAAACTTTAGATCAAACCTCGTGTCACCGAAAGATTGGTTTTTATTTTGGTCAACGAATCACAATTCGCAACACCACAATATGCTCCAAGACAGGTATCGCCAATGTCGGCGATAAGTCTGCGAGGCTGAAGTGGGGCTAGATGGGTCACACCTATAGTATACACCCAGAGAGATAGGCCAAAGTCGTCACGCAGTGGGTGCCTGAAGACGAGCGTCGTCGCCGAGGCAGGCCTACGAGACGATTGGACTCGTTTCTAACCGATTGGACGTAGGAGGCACAGCACAAAGAAAAGTGGAACAATATAGGGGAGACCTTTGTACAGCAGCTGGACAATAAAGGTTAACTGAAAAAAAAAAATATCTTGGTGGTTGTTATTTAGATCAACGGACAATCACTAGAAATAGGTTATTTGACATTTAACAACAGAGGTAGGTAAAAAAAACCCTTTCAATCTCATTCAAAATTAATTATTCTGCTCGAAAACGTAAATAATTCACAATGATTTTGTTAAATTGTCAAAATTAACTGCATTGGGATTATAAGTGTGTTACACAAGTAGCTATACCCCGGTATACAAGCTTCAGTAACCAGTCATAATGCTTAAATCAAGGGGCTACCTCAGGGTGCTCTTCTTAGCCCAAGAAAAATGTGAAGGAGTTGTAACCTGTTTTTATTCCACATTCCACATTTGTCTATACGTAGGTTTTTTCTTTGCATGTATGTGGACGATGGATGCACTGTGTGAAAGGTGTGGCTGGAAAAGGGGTGAAGACATGTTGCGCCGACCCCAAATAAATTGGGATAATGGCAAGAGAATGATGATGTCGGTGTATAAGCTAATGTTCAGTTGGTATTACTAACCTGGTGGGAATATGATGTAGGTGTTTAAGCTAATGTTCAGTTGGTATTACTAACCTGGTGGGAATATGATGTCGGTGCATAAGCTAATGTTCAGTTGGTATTACTAACCTGGTGCAAATATGCTGCCGTTTCCTAGTAGGACTCTAAACATCCTCATGAGGTCTACTTTCTCTAAACATGTCTTCAGAAGAACATCCGCTGCTTCGGGGTCTGCTACTACTGTAAAATGTAACAAATGCATATTAATAATATATTCTACACAGTTCTGAATAATTTTGGAAAATTGATGATAATTTTATTTTTAGCATGAAATAACAATTGAACATTGTACGTAGTACATTGTATTCGCTTATTAACGATTTGCCTGCTAATTAATTAATTATTCAACACGTTAAAATATAATTACCGTATTGCTAGTTAATAATAATACGGACTCAATCTTATTCGTGTAACGTGCTAACAACTATTTTCCGTAAATAATATATAAAGATATCTAGATGTTTACCTAATTAGTGTTTAAGTAAATTATAACACAATATATTAACTAACTGTGTCACTATTCATTGTAAGAAATCAGTGGTTCAATTAGTTTTATTCATTAGCTGTTTTAGTAATTAGCTGACTCATACAATATACAAGGAATATTATTAGAGTCTGTAAATGAAGTTCGAGATCTTGGTGTCATCATGGATGACAAAGTTAACTTCAGAAGTCATATTGATAGCATTGTCACGAAATCAGCAAGGCTACTTGGATTTCTTAAGAGAAGCACTAAAGGCTTCAAGCTGGCTAGAACTATAATAGTGTCATACAATGCCTTAGTTCGGAGCTACCTTGAGTTTGCGAGCGTAGTGTGGAACCCGCACTATGCTATGCACTCACAAAGAGTCGGAAACATCCAGAGGTCCTTCACGAAACATCTAGCATATTATACCTTCGGTAAAATATCTCCCCGGTGTCCATATGAACAACGTGTTCGATGCTACAATATGGATCTCTGCACGACTGTCGACTGACACAGGGTCTAATGTTTCTCTACAAATTGGTCAATAATAAATTAGGCTGTGACAGATTAATTGAACGTATTGAACTAAAAGTTCCTTACAAACTGCCCAGATACCCTGTAACTGATGACTCACACTCGAGCATCCAAGACAAATATTGGAGTAAACTCAGAATCAGCAGAGAGATGAATTCTTTGATAAAATTTATTTTATTTTTATTTTATTTAATTGGGAAAACAAACAGTGACACATTACATTTTGTACGAAGAAATACAATAAGATACGGCCAAATGTATAACCAACAACATTTTCCACGGAATACACATAAAAAATAATAATCTTTACAAACCATGCTATTTAAACTAAAACCTACAACAATAAAACATTTCTTTTTATTCAATTTTTATTTAATTTGTACCAGATGTTGATCTATACCATGATTCCATAAAGGTCTTTAAAGCCAAAATACTGAAGTCCCGAAAAACACAATCTGATAATTTGTTATGTTAGTATACTTTGGAAACCTTTTTATAATTTGTTTTTAGAAGCTGTACTTTCCATTATGATCTTATTTCTATTTATTTTATTTGCTTAGTGTTAGTTTTAAGTTGACGTTTTTATGATATTCAGAAAGGCACAAAAGAAAACCAGGTGAAATCAAAGTATGTAGGTATGTAATTTATTGGTTTATCTTGAATAAATAAATAAAATTCTTAAAACATTTATATGCATATTTATGTATCTCTTACCCATTTGACGGCACGGTTGGCGCAGTGGTTAAGTGATTGACTGCTGCGCTACGTGTCACGGGTTCGATTCCCGCACGGAACAAATATTGGTATGACCTACAAGTAGGTAGTTGTTCCGGGTCTGGCTGTTTGTGTATGTGAATTTAAATGTTTGTAAACGCACCCACAATACAGGAGAAATTCCTAGTGTGGGGCAACGTTTTTAAAAAAAAAAAAAAATTTGCTAATACATAAATAAATGATTTATGATTAATTTATTTATGATTCATACTTACAGATATAAAGGAGGTGTCCTTGCCACTGAGCTATACAGCCACCTTTTTCATATGCCTCTTTTCCAATTTTTTCAAATGCTAACATGCGATCTGAAATACAACGTAAAAAGTTTAATTCGATCAACCTTATAATTATTCTGAGTCAAATTATTGCAAGCCGACA
The DNA here is from genome assembly GCA_948474745.1 of Oligia latruncula. Taxonomy (NCBI): domain Eukaryota; kingdom Metazoa; phylum Arthropoda; class Insecta; order Lepidoptera; family Noctuidae; genus Oligia; species Oligia latruncula. The sequence goes on from OX419686.1 coordinate 1,375,955, forward strand.
GTAAGGAGACTGACGAGCAGATGTTGCGTAGCCTCCCGAACGCTGCCCAGTCGAGTCGGATTCGACGCACATGCTATCTTCTATTCAAGTAAGTATAATTTGCCTTACAAAAATAAAGTTGTGTGTTGTGTAAGCACAACAAAGAAGCAAGCCAAAGAAACAACAACAATAAAGAATTATATTGATTATAAACATGCTATGTTTCAAACTATCAGACAGAATGACTTGTCTAGCTGAACCAAAAAATACGCGGTCAGCTCAAAAGTTCCTCCACCACTGTTGGCTTCATCAAATCACCATAGTTGGAATACACTAAAAAAATCTTTACCCTCATGACTCCCCAGGAATTTATAACTGTGTCCTATAATTGGTAAATCAATTGCGTTTGCAGCCAGTTGGTGTCCCACCGCGATCAGTTTTTTATTTTTCCACCTGAATATCGCTATCCAAATCACCGGGATCAATACCGCCACTATTATCCACAGCATTGTCTTAAATTTCACGAAATACTATAACTAAAACTTTTATATTATACTTAAAAGAAGATGCTTTCCAAAAATCAATGTACTTATATTGTGTTCACGACCGATATTCATCAAGTCTCAGGCTGTGTGTGGTAGATTTCCGGGAAATTTAGGTAACAATTAATTTGACTTTCCTTGACTACAATTCGTGTGCAGGTTTGCTTTGTTACTTTTTTTTTGCGCAATTTAATAGCAACGCATGTAACAGTAGGTCAAGGTACAGATGCCAGCACATCAAGCTACCCGAAACTGTCAAATTTTCCCAATCAACTTTGAAACGTATGCTTTAGCGATAAAGTTGAAAATCTATTAAAGAAATTTGACAGATTGTAGTAGCTTGATGTGCTGGCGTCTGTACCTACTGGATTTTGCACATGTTAGTTGTTATTCAGACATGTTGTCTGGCTCCTTTTAATTTATTGAGGGATTATACCTAACGTTTATAATTACCTACACCTACTTGTAGTTTAAAAAAGCACTGAAATCCCTTTTTTTTTCGGATGGGAAATCATCACCCGCTCTGGGTGGAGCGGAAGGGAGTGTCAGACTCTTACTAACTAAAACCCACCCGTGTTCCTTCCTTAGCCCTTTATGTTCCGGGCCAGCGGTAACCCTTTCGGACAATCCCGCTGACCCGGCAGGCTTCGGCACTAAGGGGCCCTCGATGCTGACATCTCTTTGAGGCGCGCGTGGAACACGAACGCGCCGTCCGGCACAAGCCTGGTCCTGATCGGACGGTGAGACGCTCCTTAAGAGTTCCTTTTTTACCATTTTGGTACAAAACCCTAAAAATGTAAGACGTTATAACAAGAACGTAACTTAAAGAACATAGAAGTAAAAGAAAGAAGTAAAGATAGAAAGAGCGTCCGATATTGTTTAGGTAAGTATTTCTTGCGTCAAAATCGATCAAAGCTTACAGTCTTTTCATATTTATTTTACCTTTGAAAGCACTATATTCGCCAATTTTGTAGTGTGTAATAAATTTTTTGTTACTTATGTATTTTTCTGATCCTACTAATATTACAAATGTGAAAGTTTGTGAAGATGTTTGGATGTTTATTACTCAATCACGCGTAAACCGTTGAACAGATTTGGATGAAAATTGGCAAATTGATAGACCATTTCTTGGATTAACATATAGGATACTTTTTATCCCGATATTCCCACGGGATCGAAACTTCACTTCAAACAAGAGCAACCTTATTGTAACGAAAATAGAATAAAACCACTGCTGTGATTTTGACAGACATTTTAGTGGCAGTAACCCACCAGCATAGTATTAGTATGTAGATAAGGTGCTTGCCTACCAGCAACGTTATGTTGGCAAGAATTATTGTCATTTTGACAGGATTCAAAATTAGAGGCAATAAAAAAATTGTCAAAATAAATGAACAAACATAAAGTTCACGAAAATTTTAGGTATGTACAAACAATGCGAAAAGAATTTAAATAACGAATTGTATTCTTACAGAATTGATTTTGTATGAAATTAATGTTAATTTAAACAAAACGCTGAAAACAAAATTGAATAACTGAATCGATTTCAGCTATTGCATTTTTAATAAGTAGGTAGGTAACTATTGTAATCTAGTGAAAAATGGTAAAATTTCAAAGTCACTGCTCACATTGCAGTCTGAATTCATTTGTATATGTAGCGGTATCTACAACGCCACATGCGAACAACGCGTCATACTGACGTCACGCAAAATCCTGCATCTTCCATCCAAGCAGAGTTTACCGCGCAACTAGCATAGATACAATCGGCCATGCACTGCCGCAGTGGGCATCAAAGAGTAAAGTAACTATATAGGAAGTGGGCATGCAGTTGCCCGCCAGACGTAACACCCGTCTGGTCGGAGGATCCTCCCTTTTCATAGAGTATGAGTGAACTTTACACCCTGTTCCCCATACCTCTATACAGTGTGAGTCTTCATAATGTGCACATATTGAAATGAGGGAAACTAAGCTTAATTTTATCGACGGAAAAAATATATAAAAAAATAAAAAAAAAACAAAATTGTAATATTTTTAATTTTTTTATTTTGCTGCTGTGACCCCTGTGTAAACAATCGCCCCTCAATTGAGAATTACGGTGTTTTTTTAACAAAAATCTGATATTTTTTCATCAATTTTTACAATAATTTTAAAATTACTCAATAAAAGCCCCGATTACCTACCATTTTTTATTACTTTAAATTATTCTCCATCGTATCAGATTTCTAAACGTAAAAATACCATGTTTATAACTCAATCACAACATTTCCTATCAACTATTAAAGAAAGGCCTTGCAATCATCATACTTTAGCAGGTAAAGATCCTTTTAAATATTTTTTTATTTTTTCAAATATTTTTTCCGTCGATAAAATTAAGCTGTTTCCCTCATTTCGATATGTGCACATTATGAAGACTCACACTGTATATACGTTTTTTTTTTTTTGTTTTATTTAAGATCAGTTTTTGCCCGCGTAAAGGTCGGAAGTTATTTCACAGGTACGTACTACGGGGAGTCTTAGAGTATCCTATGTCCTAAGTTCCTAAAACAGGTCTGGCTTATCCGTATGTCTTTCATCTAAATCTGTTCAGCCGTTATGGCATGAAAAGGTAACAGACAGACAAATAATACATTAAAATTATCTGTTTTAGGGTCCCGTTCCTCAAAATAAGAAATTGTGACACTGACTGTCTAGACCCTATTTTCAGGAACGCGTGAAGGTATCAAGTTGAAATAGATATCAAAAATTTACATCTTCGGTCCCTTGGAGCTGTAGGTAATGAAAATCAAACTAACTTCCAAATCAAGGCAATAAAAGTACGGCCATTACCGCGTATGTTGAAATTCGCGAAGTTGAAGTTTGGCGAGAAGAAAGATCTCACAGTTCAAGTAAAGAGAAAAATCCGACAATTTTAATTTAGGTAGGTATACAGAATATGATTTTATTTCCAATCCCTTAAATTTCTTGAAAAGAACACAAAAAAAATAATATTACATGTTAATTTAAAAATCTCCCCCTGTTCTACCCCCTTGGGGGATGATTTTACAAAAAACGGTGAAACACGTAAGTAGTTATAAATTTCTTACCAAAAGCATAAATTTGAATTTCAATATTCCTAACTTAAGGGGCCCGGCGGAGCATGCGTAGTTCATACAAACGTAATTTCAAAATAATTTGTAAATCAAACATATTCTTAATGTAGTACCTATGTATTTATTCCGATTAGATTACAGAATATCTAGGTTCCCAAATATATATTTTTAATAGACACTGATTTAAAGACGAGTTATGAGAAAAACAAGTTTTCTATAGAAATTTGAAATTCCTCATATTATCTCGACTCTAAATCAGAGTCCTTTCAAAATATATATTTGGGAACCTAGATATTCTGTAATCCTATCGGAATAAATACACACTACCTTAAGAATATGTTTGAATTACAAATTATTTTGGTATTACGTTTGTATGAAACTAGCTTCTGCCCGCGACTTCGTCCGCGTGAAATTTCACCCTCTCCCCCTTACGGGTTGAATTTCGAAAAATCCTTCCTTATTCCTTGTCTACATTATAAAGGGAACCTCTGTGCAAAATTTCAGCTCTCTAGGAGCAAGGGTTTGGGCTGGGCGTTGATGAGTCAGTCAATCAGTCAGAGGACTTTTCTTTTTATTATTTATATATATAGATAAGCATTAGCATGCGTAGTTCGCCGGCTCCTTAAGAAAAACTGTTGACCCTATTCCCACCGGTATCGGAATCAGGGTCCAAGCTACCGGCGCGGCGGTCAGGGCTCCAGAGAGGAACCTCCTGACGATGCGAGCCGTGTCCAGAAGTGCAGCTTTCTGAATCAAGCCGTTGATCCAGCTGCCCAACGAGAGCCTCCTCAGGTGTTGGTCGAGGCTCTTGGCTATTAACCTCTTGGCTCTTGGCTGTCACGACTATTGGCACAATGATCGCTGAGTCCACATCCCACATGTCGATAACCTTGCGAGTCAAGTCAAGATACTTAATTTGTAAATTTTTATTGACTTTTACTGTTTGCTGGGTCTCCCATACAAACTTTCATCCCCAAATCCCCTTTCATTCTTTTTACGATTATTTTTGAGACAAAAAGTAGCCTACGTTCTTCCCCAGGCTGCCATCTATCTCCTTGGCAAATTTTATCGAAATCCATTCAGTCGTTTAGGCGTGAAAATATAACAGAGTTACTTTTCAATTTATAGTACCTATGGATTAAAATGTAAGCAATGAAAAAATCTCTTGTCCACTAGTTAAGATATTTGACTTATTATTCAATATTCTAATCAGAGTGTCAGATTTTGCATTTTATTTTAATGGCCATTAGCTTCTTGTGACTGATACATATGTATGTTTCATTGTTTTTCATTTACAACATGTCATTAGGTACTTAATAACATGCTACATTGTTAGCTTTGGTCCGCGGCTTCGTCTGCCTGAGTAACATAACGTAACGCTTGTACATAGGTACAAAATTACGTTTCGTTACGGGGCATAGGCCCCGAAGGGATAGTCAAAGGTAGTACACAGACACACACATACCGTTAGTTATGTATAAGTCGGTATTTCCTACTAGTTGAAGGCAACATGATCATGAAACGAGCACAAATCTTAGACTCCAGGCTACTGAGAAATTCCTAATGAAAATACCTAAATACTTTGCCTAATCTGTGTATCGGACCCGGGATCAATATGTCAATGAGGCAGTCGATAAATACGTACTTATTTGTAACTAACTGTACATAAAACATTTAGTATTATTTATTAATTTATATATTTAATTATGTCTTGATGTGACAGTTTATTCAAACGTTAGCAGGTAAGCATGTATGTTAAATTGCGCCGACCTCCGAACCGTAACATTTTGCAGTTTGACGTCAAAAAATTCTAAATTATGAGTGATTTTTGGTCTGAACGGATTTTGAAGGTAAATGAACGGAGTTGTCCGATTAAGGGCGTTTGACGTCTGACACTTCTGTTCTAGTATGGAAAAATGTCAAAAATTCAAAATGTATTCTCAGGATAAGACTTATTCTAGGTATAAAAGTTTGATAGAATGCGCCCTTAATCATTGTTACCTACACTTATCATTAGCTATTTCCGAATGCAGCTGAACACATGGAGCGACTGCCTATCTGACCACCAAACCCCGTTACCGAGTAACACGAAACTCTTGTTAATAATCTCTAAAAGAAGATTGTTTACATATTAGCGTCTGGTCTTTTTAACCGACTTCAAAAAAGGAGGAGGTTTCTCAATTCGACCGTATATTTTTTTTTTTTTGTGTGTTCGCGGATAACTTCGTCGTTTATGAACCGATTTTGATTATTCTTTTTTTGTTGGAAAGGAGATATGCCAAGGGTGGTACCATGATAAGGAAACCAGGATCTGATGATGGCATCCCAGTGAAACCGAGGGGAACATTCGAAAATCGTAGGAGCGACTAGTGCGTTTGTTAATTTTTTCGTTAAGTATTTTAAAGCACTACAATTTAATGAAGGCCTGGAGTCGATCTGATGATGCTGTAAACAGTCGAGGGGACTCCTCAACAGTTTACAGCAGTTACCTTGTGTTTGGGCTTGATTAATTTGTATTGATGTGAAATTTACACCTACATGGGTTGTCACTGTCATTAGGGGTCTGATGATGAAGACGAAGGACAGTTAAGGGAACTCCTCAACAGTTTACAGTAGCTACCTTGTGTTTGGAATTAATTAATTTATATTGATGAGAACTGTAATGGCAAAGGAAAAACTTTGCACCCATATGGGTTATAAGTGCCATTACAGGTCTGATGATGGAGACCATAGACAGTCGAGGGAATTCCTCAACGATTTACAGCAGTTACCTTTTGTTGGGCTTACTTCATACGGTTCAATACGCCAAAATGTTCAGGTCGTACAAAAATAATACCTAATTAAGATTGTAGTTTTACATAGGACGACCACTACCTACTAGTCATGCTGATGCGTCAATTTGAAACCGAATTTAAGTTGCGTAATCGCGTTATTTCTAGCAATGCTCTTTCGTCGTGTGGCCTACTCAATAATTAAAGTAACTTGAGCATTTGCCCTCGGAAATCATCATTTGGTAAAGTGGAGCTGATGATGAAGACCACAGATGGCCATCGGAACTACTCAATGACAAATATTTCACGGGTTGCGATTCGATTAGGTACTTTAATATGGTTGCTAAGCAATTTATGCTGATGGTGACTTCTCAATCAGCTCCAGTTCTCCTGGTTCTTATTTGGAGAACTCCTCAACAATTAACGTCCCTGCATCGGGAAAAGCAATATTTTGTAAAAGGTGATGATACGTTGATATTAGGCTATTGTAACTTAAATAAATTACAAACTGACCCACTAAAAAGTGAAAAATAAAAACTTTTTTACAAAAAAAACAACCGACTTCCAAAAAACACTATAAAGTTAAAAATAACTTTAATTTCGGAAGTCGGTGGCAAAAAACTAAAATACAAATCCAAAGACACCGACTTCCGAAATTAAAGTTATTTTTAACTTTATAGTGTTTTTTGGAAGTCGGTTGTTTTTTTTTGTAAAAAAGTTTTTTTATGCAAATCACCACGTTTGAACGGCGCAGATAAATTTGTAGCTATAGAAACTGCTTCACCTACCTACTCTTAAATTTTGATGTATTATGTTAACATATTAAATCAAAATTTTAAATGAACCAGTGTCACCTTTGAACTTACGCATTAGAATTTAAAAGTAAAAATGTTAAGCTATTTAAATTACAAAATGTGAAAGCAAAATTATTATGAACGTCAGCGCCGGGAAACCACCACACCCAAATATTCCGAAATATTTTATTCCGAATTTCGATGTTCCGATTTTCAAAAGTCCAAATTTCATAATACCTAAGAATTATATAATGTCTATTAATAAAAATCACGAAATTTATTTTACCAAAAGTCATAAATGCGATTTGTTTATTTTCCGATTTTTATAGGTAGGTACTTATGTTCGAAGAATCAAATGCTCGATGGGTTCTCGGTCCGAAAAACGACATTCCGATTTTCAATACTCCGAATTATTTCCGAATTATCTTTTCTTCTTTCACTATACACTTACTTAATTCTCAATTCTCAATTCTTTATTGCTTACTTACGTTACCGTTACCCTCAACGAACGCAATAGATGACGTAGGATGCAAGAGCGAGCGAAGGGCACCCCGAGGTTAGGTTTGGTTAGGTTACTTTAAACCCTTTACAGAGAAATGGGGCCCAGCGAAGCGGGGCTCCGTCGACATAGGATGCAAGACGAGCGAATAACAATACAAATACCTTTACCGTGCATCGAAGTCAAGAAGTACGCAATGAAAATCTTTCGAGGTAACGTGCATCGAAGTCAAGTAGTATCGCAGTGAAGATCTATCGCGGTAACGTGCACCACAATTTTGTAGCATCGTATTAGCATTTATCGATATTTTGTGCGTCGAAATTCCGTATTCTACTCGTGTATTTGTCTTGCTATTCAGCTTTACAAGGCGTTTTTATTTCGGAATTCGTATTTTTGATGTTTCGAATTATCATTAATTCCACGGATATCGAGGGATATGGCATGGAGGCGTGGCGCGTGTCGCCTGGTTAAGATTAACCTGACCAAGTGTTGCTATGCGCGACGGGCGTGGCGGCGATAAACACCGTTGTCATAAGTTTGCATCGAAACGTGTAGTGTTATTTCGTATTTTTACAAAATGCCGAATTGTTCCGTCCTTATTTGCAAAAATAGAGCAATCACAACAAACCTTAAGACAAGTGGCGTGTCCTACCACCGGTAAGTAAAAAATTACTGCACTAATTATAATATTTATGGATTTTACCAATATTTCATTGTGAAATATTTTTGAGATAACATGAAAAAATTGCCTAGCAACGGACCCATGTCAAATAATGCACTAGTGATGCGTAGCGCTGATATATGAATATCGATAACTGTTAGTTTTCCTAAATACGAAATTATATTAAGAACCTATTTTACTAGAATTAATACATTTTATTTCAGTTTCTCAAAAGATCCAGAAATTAAAAATAAATGGATAGATGCAACAGGCAGGGAAAATAATTGGTTTCCCTCAAACCTAACTGTAATTTGTTCTGTACATTATAGAGAGGATTGTTTTATGTCGTCCGCGATAAGACACATGCTTTTTAAGTGGGCTGTACCTACACTCAAATTAAGATACGTAGGTATATGAAACCGTAAGTTAACTATTATTAGTACAGCCACGTACAAAAGTATAATGCATGTTTACTTGATAATAAAAATAAGAGATAGGAATTCCAAGATATTTTATGGTATAACACGTGTCATACTCACTTAAATGTCTCATCGATGGTGGCGCTTGTGTTGGATCATTCGGTTCCCTACGAAATGGTTGAGCTGGATGGTGCTGATACACGCGTCATGTTCGTGAACGGGCGCCGCGGAAGGTTGAGACTGGTCATCTCTTAACTGCCAAGGTTTATTTTTAATCTTATACGAGTATTTTGGTTAGAATAAAATTGCTTGTTAATTAATTGGTAATTAATTATTAGGAACCTGGTTATTTTAATAAAAGTTTTTTTTTAATGTTCAATAGAATAATTGAATTTTTGTTTTAACGATAGTTAAATAGTTTTAATTTTACGTAAGAGAGAAACTAAAGAAACAACTTATTTACTTAAATGTCATTTGCAAACAAATATAATTTATATTATTACGTGATTTGGTTTTATTGGTTTTTAATACACCACATTGAAAACCAGAAAATAAACAATACTAAAATACACCTAAAGCCCAAAAACACTTCTCTTTTTTGTAGTTGATTTCTATCGATATTTTTATCGATCAAATATTTCTATTAACCCATCTTCCCTAGATGATGCTAGAATTGCATGTGTGCATTCAGTGACTCTATCTATACTTTCTAGTGCCCGCCCCTTTTGAGCATGTGTGCAATAAGATATCACAAAAGTGTTACGCTTGTGTTCTTGTGTGCGTGCGAAAAAAGCCGCCCTTTTTGATAATGTGTGCCGTTTCTATTTCTTTTGTTTTTGTGGGAGTTTCCGAGGCGGGGAAAATGTGGCGACACTTGAACTTGAACAAATATGCAGTGAAGGCATATCTCCGGATATCTATGATTAATTCAGACTTTTTGTTATTCGATCTCTTGAAACTCTGTATTTTGAGAATAGTAATTATAAACGTTGCAACGTTTATAATTACTATCATTCATCCTATTTTTATTATTCCAAAATTTCAATATTCCCAACGCGTTGGGAAAATTTCAATATTCCCAACGCGTTGGGAATATTGAAATTTTGGAATAATAAAAATAGGATGAATGATAAATCGAAGTTGTTATATTAGGAATTTTGAACCATTCGGAATTATGAAAATCGGTATTTTGAAATTCGTATTTGTGACTGTCGGAATAAAGTTTTTCGTATTTATGTAGTGTTCCCGTTAGCACCATCTACCTACTTGTAGTAAACTCAAAACTGTATATATGTACAGGGTGCAGGGACATCGACGCGTTACCTGTTACCTGTTACCTGTATCTACACATGTGATTCTGAACCTTAATAAATTCAGAGGGAGTTGAAATTTTTCGTCGGTTATAAAAAAAAATTGTATTGCACTTTTTTATGAAACAGCAGTTTTTTTTTTGATAACCGTCTAAAATAGTTTGCTCTAGATTTTTATCGTGTTTAGATATTGATACCCATCACGTGTGCAGCGTTTCGCTAGCTAATTTAATTTAACCCTTTATATTTGAATTAATTTGAGTTAATTTTCAATTTATGCAACAACAAACTAAAGGTCATACTTGTTTAACAAAGTTCAAATTCTATTGCAACGTATTAGGCCTTTTTGTTACACAATGGCCAATCGTAAATCAACTTAGAATACATTTCACTAAAGTATATAAATTATCTGAGATTATGAACACTGCTATACAACAAATTATCATCTTTTATAACAATATGCGCCCAAATAACACTTCTCTTTTTTGCAGTTGTTTTTCATCGATCAATTATTTATACCAACTCCTCTTCCCTAGTTGAGGTTAGAGTTGCATGTGTGTATTCAGTGACTGTATCTTTATTGTCTAGTGCCCGCCCCTTTTGAGCACGTGTACTTTAAGTTAGCACAAAAGTGTTAGGGCTCATACGCACTATGCGGTTACACGCAATGCGGTCACCCGTCATGCGGTTGCGAATGCGGCCAACCGGGTTGCGGGTAGCCGCATAGAAATATTATTACGTACCCGCTGACCGAATTGCGGGTAACCGCATGGTGCGTATGAGCCCTAACGCATATCTTATTGTGTGCATGAGAAAACAGCACCATATGTGCCGTATCTATTTCTTTTGTTTTTTTTTGGGTTTCAGGAGTGGGAAAAAGGATTTTTCTGGTCTGATCCCCTGAAACCCCTCCACCCCCCCCCCCCTCCTCGATCCCCTGCAAGTTCGTCTTCTGTTTTAATCTCTGTCTTATCCACATTATGTAAGTTTACTCTTTTTGACAGGTAAGTACGGTCAAAAGAAAACAAAAGTTTCATGATTTACAAAATTAAATAAAGATTTTTTTTTAAATGTCTCATGCAAGGTGGCGACATTTGAACTTGAACAAATATAGAGTGAAGGCATATCTCTCGGATATCTATGGGCATACGGCTTGTAAATGAATAAAAAAACTTATATGTACTTACAAATAATTTTATTTACAACATTTTCGTAAGGTATATCTAGGCAAAATAAACTTTTTTTACACGAACACCTTAGGCTTGTCAAATAAATATATGAGGTTGCAATCAGCGCCATCATTCAACTACAGCATAGGTATATTAACCACCCCGTATTTTTTATAGTAAAAGTTTCAATACCTTCCATAATATTACAAGCGCGGCCATTACTATTACCAGTGGAGCTCTGTCTCGAATAGGGTCGTAGCATTATGCTCAGCGATGGCCATTTTGCGTGGATGTGACGCATATTTTCCGCCACCTTGTTATTTTTTGTGTTCTTGCTCTGCGTCAAGTTTGCCGCAAATAAACCTATTTTCTTTCTTCACAATTCTGTTATCACGATATTACTTACACCTTTAGCTCATAATTCTATTATAGTTCTATATCACAATGCTTACTATCTCACTTCTTCCTACTATCCAACTGCACTGTAAACTTATCAGCATCCTTCATCATGACATCAAAGGTGACCCTAATAGGTTTCTCTTCTGCTCTACACCCATTACTTCTGCTCGTGTCAGAAGACACTCGGTATCTTCTGATAAGCGTCGCTAGTGCTGTCTTCATTGACATCATTGCGTATTGATATCCTGAAAAAGAACACCATTTTAAAAAAACTGATTGCTCTTTGAATGAGAAGAGGAATTTGCCTTACAGTGAGATGGTTACTAGACTGGCGGCATTATGAAAGTAATATATTTATTACTAGCTTCTGCCCGCGACTCCTCCCGCGTGAAATTTCAATTCAATTCAATTCAAATTCTTTATTTCAGATGTAAGTCCATAGTGTTAGTAGCAACAAAATAACTTAATGACTAGTGTTAGTAATAAGGAGGACATAGAATAGAATAGAATATCAATTGGTATGGATCCTCTCCCAGTGACGCAGCAGAGGGGAGTCCCACCTATCTGAGAACACGCTCAGGAGACTATTGGTGGCGGTGCGTAGCCGGCCGGCTATGGAGGCGGTCCTTTTTCTTATAATGGCGTAAAAATCGTCTGTGCGCGCCTCCGCAAACATAGTGGACGCACTACAACGCCACGACAGCCCCAACAGTATCCTAAACGCGTTATTATATTGGACACGCAGATCGCTGTATGTCCTCTGCGTAAAGCGGGTCCAAAGACTGCACGTGTAGAATGATTGACAGAAAGCTTTGAAAAGAGTGACTTAAACTTGATCTGTACAACGTGCAAATCTTCGAACCAGCATGTTACATCGAACAGCCAACGACCTGCGCTCCCTCTCTATATCCATGTTGTCCTTAAGATCATCAGTGACCCAATGACCCAAATACTTGAATTTAGTCACCCATGCTAAAGGAGTGCCACAGAGCGAAACACCAGGAATAGTTAGGAATAGTTTATTGCACTCAAATTGCAAATTTGTTGCTCCCCGCGGTTTTACTTCGTTTTCGTTTAGCGTTCTTTCTGGCTTTTTCTGTTTGCTCGGCTACTAAGGGCCGTGGCGTAATGTTAAATAGCCTACCTACCTTCCTCAAGGATTGGGCTAACAAATGCAAAAAGATTTTTTCTGATTGGTACTTTTAAAGACAAGCGCGTTCAAAAGAAACAAACTCTTCAGCTTAATTATTAGTATAGAAAGGCTGCAAAACTGAACCGAAACACGGCCCCGGGTGATGCGACTTGCTTCAAGCGACACGGACGCGCGTCACTTGTTTCCTTCGCGTGAGTACAATACGACCAACGACGTAACTTGGCTGGCCTGAACATAGGCACTAAGAACTTTCGCGCATATTCTCTCACTCGCACTCGCCTCATGTTACCATTTGGTTCCTAAAAAATCTTCCTGCGCAGCCTTTTGCGCAAAGTTCAGGCCCGTTAAGTTAGGTACGTCGGTCGTATTGTACCTACTGTCCTCCGCAACTTGCGTCGCGGTGACTCGTGGCATGGCATGTTCTAAAAAACTTCAGTCAATTGTTTTCTACGCAGTCGCTGTTGCAAGACGCGTGTCGCTTGAGCGTGTAGCTCATGGCCGAGGGGATAGTGGGAGCCTTGTGGTTGGTATCAAACAAGGTGATCGCGAGACGTTGATTACACTAGCGATAAACGAGCTCACGTATGTGTTGTTACACAGAGAAGAGGTCCGAGTCCCAGCAGTGGGAATATTATAGGCTGATTATAGTGATTATGCAGAAAATTGCTGAATTTAGAATCAATGTGAACACTTACCTAAACAATTCCTCGGTCCGTAGCTAAATGCCATGAAGGCAGCGGGATGCGAGAGCGGCGCGTCGAGGAACCGCTCCGGCCGGAACAGCTCCGCGTCAGCTCCCCAGTGGGCAGGGTTGCGCTGCGTGCCCCAGATGTGTACCAGCACGCCACAACCTGCCACTAACGTTATTCCTGATGCTGTAATATTAATAATAGGAATTTGAATAAAATGACATTTCCTGATCATATCCGTGACAATTATTGGACGATGAAATATCTTCCCCAAAAAATCGACCATACGGAAATCACAGCACAGGTAATAAAATATAAATAAATACGTACGAAGTTCTACATCCTTCTCGATTTTCCTGACAACGACTGGCACAGGTGGGTACAGCCGCAGCGTCTCCCGGATCACTGCGTCCAAGTACTTGAGACGGGGCAAGTCCTCGAAAGTTACTGGCCGGTCTGAGTCACCGAACACTTCCCTTAATCTGAGAAAAAGTAAAACAAAAGAATTCTTTATAATGAGCTGAACAACATACAGATGAGTCCCTCAAAGAGCAGAAGGTGTGGAGCAGTGATGAGCGAGTATAGTAACGGCCGCGGCTTATGAATTGGGTCATAAGTTCGAACCCAGACAGGCGCTTTACTTTGTGTAAATTATTTTATGACCACTGCTCTCAAAACGGTGAAGAAAAACATCGTAAGGAAACCGGCATGTCCTAAAACCAAAAATCTGAAGACATGTGACATTTACCAACCCGCCTGGACTGATTCCCAGCAGTGGGAACATTATAGACTGATTAAGTATGTAGTCCCTCAAAATATGACTATTTCAGCAAAATAACATTAACTAAACAAATTTTTCATTTTATAACGCAATTTAATTTTTATTATCAAAACCATTTTGTACTGGCGGCTCGAATGACTTCAGTAGGTACTTGCGTTCTGTCAAATCGAAGGGAAGTTCCTAGCTGAACTAGGAATTTGTAAGTAAAAGTTCAGTACCTACTTTGATGATAATGAGACTCACTCTTTATACACCAACTCCTGTACATCAGGATGCCTCGCTAGCAGAGATACAGTGAAGGACAATCCAACAGCCGAAGTATCGGTGCCAGCTACCACAATGACCAGGGTTTCCTCCTGCAACTCCAGGTCGGAGTACCCCCCGCCAGTTCCCTCGATCAATAGCTCCAAGAATGTCTTCATGTCTTGGGTGGAATCTAGAACGACATTAAGGATTTTACGTAAGCCACGCCTTTTTTATTAGCAGTAATGATAGTTTATAAATGTTTTCCTTGTCTTTGTCTTCGAACCTATTTATAAGCTATTAAAATATACTAAATAATGCCTCTATTTACATAACTCATGAACAAAATATGTTTCATAACCGGCCGCAATTATTTCATTTTAACCCTTATCAAATAAAGATGATTTTTATCAAGTAAAGGTGGCTACATGCCACTTCGACTCTGCTACAGTATCACAAATTCACAAATACCAAATCACCGAATTATCATGGTGACCATTTTCACCACCATAGCTAAATAACTATTAAGTAGGTAATGAATTTTCAAAAAGTAACTCAAAATACTGGTATTTATAACGAAATAATGGAGTTTATTCATAACCGTTGCTAAAAGGTACCTACCTTATGATTAGCGACTGTTTAACCATAAATTTTTGACGTCCAAACGGCACTTAACTCTAAGAACGTTCCTAAAGGTGTAAGCGTCTCACCAGAGTTTACAGTTTACGAGTAAACCAACGACGTAAACCGAATTGAAATGAGTTACGAAACTATGTAGGTACCTATATAAATAAAATCCACCAAACTGCATGAAATTGTTAGTAGAAAATAAATAGAATTCTTGAAGTGACACGCTCTTGTATTCATTCCGAAAGCAGTAAATGTAAGTTACTAAAATGAAAAGTGCACTGTACATTATTGTAGGATGCATCGTCTTTACCATAAAGTTAAAATCACTCAAGACAGAAAAAACGCCAATCCCTGGATATCGACACTACGACGAGTTACAAGGAATCCCTCAAACGCGTGAAGAAGCATTTGAAATCGTAGATCTGGGCAACAAGAAGTTTGATCCTAAAGAGAAGCCTCTTACTTGGCGTAAGCACTAGAGGGTAAATGGCACAAAACTTTTAATTTTTAATTAATCAAACACAAGACATAAGTCTTGAACATATGTAACGCCAAGAGCAGTTTATCAGAGATTCTGAAATAACTTACAAGACATAAAGTATGTCAAAGATGGTGATGCAATAAATCATGATCAATTTTCTATTCGCCAAACACGCTTTTACAAATGGTACAAGTATTTAAAAGAAGATTAAAGGTTTCAGGAATATTTTTGTGCAATTGTAGGAGTATCCAACAAACAGTTATGGAGAACTAGCAGCGCCCCGCGGTTTCTCCCGCATAAGTGACGATCCCGTTCGAAAGACGTGGCACCATCGATTTATCATAATAACGTTATTGTTGTTTTCCTCGGGAACAGCACTTTTTTTTGGGATGAAAGGTACCCTATGTCCGTTTCAATACGTATATGCAAAATTTCAATATGATCGGTTCAGTGGTTTAAGCGTGAAAAGGTAACAAACAAACAAACTTACTTTTGCATTTATAATATCATAGTTAGGATAAGAATAATACAAGACCGTCGAACGAACGTTTCACTCAAGAAGAGAGTCATGTATTGCTCTAAAGAAATAATCTCCGCATCAGAAGTAGGTACCTATTGTTTTTCCGTGAACATACACCGTTTACATCCTAATGACACTTAGTAAATGTATTAATTATTCATGACTGGTATATTTTATGACACGAACCCCAAGGTATGCAATTATCTCTATTAGCAAGTGGTTAACCTGTGTATACCACACTGACCACTACTCTTGGCTTGCTAATAACCCTACTTGTCAGACCGACCAGTTCAAAGTACAGTTACCTACAACCGTTTACAATAATTGTCTGATGGCTTCCTGAGAAGGGAAATGCTGCGGAATGACTATGCAAGTGGATGGTAGATAGTTAGGTGTTATTGCTACTCACTGTTCTTCGTGTGATTTTCTTTTATAGTGTTCCGTTTTGATTTGATCACCTGAAATGTAACGAAATCGATTTTTTATTTGCAAAAACTGGATGATGTCCGACTTAATGTTGAGCGATCATCCCTACTGATTACAACAGGCTGTAATAAGCTCGTGGTCCAAAATTAAATTCGCCTTGAAGGTGCCCAACGTTGCATGCAAAGGACCCATCTCGGTAAAGGCAAAGTTTCCACCCCACCCACAAGAGCAAAATAGTCTTTCATATAAATTAGTTCCAGAAAACCAAGACGTCTTGTCAAAGAATTTTAAAATTCCTCCACCAAAAAACGATTATCGGATTGGTAACAGTTACCATATCAATAAAACTGCAGATCACTTGTTTGCACCTCTCAAAGCTGCCATGGTAGGGTAGCAGCTTGTACACGGCATCCGCATACAACCAGGGCTGCACCATTCGAGCTGCGATCAGCTTGCAGCATTCATCAAACGCCGTCAGAAATGGCTCGTCTATGGTCTTCTGAGCGTTTACATTGACCCCTAGGGCTGTTTCTAGAGGAAAATCAACCATCATCACCATTATTTCAGCCCTGACTGACCTACAACCTACTATAACCTTAACTGCAGAGTCGGTACACCTATGTTGGTGTTACACAGCCAGATGAGACACTTCACTTTTTGTCTATTATTGACCTGCATGGTTATTCGTAACATAATATCAGCAGCAACAGCTTTCATTTTGACAGTTCAACAACATTCATTGCGTTATTTACGTTGTTGAGCACACAATTTTTTCGAACATAATAAAGCAATGGATTAGCAATATCCTTCAAAATGATTTAGATTGTGATTGATAGTGTGTTACGCAATTAGGGTGCGTCTTCAAGAGTGTATAGTGATGATGACCCCCCAGCACTATCACACATACCACATACAGAGTCCATGGTATAGCTGGTCAGATACTTCCACACGGAGAAGGGTCCTCTATCGGCTACGGACTGCAACTGCTCTGACATCACGATGCTCTGACGTGAGAATATCTTCACAAAGTGGTTCAGGTTCTTAGGGGTGAAGGTCGGCGCCAGGACCTTGCGGCGAGGGCGCCAGATGTACACTGAGGAGTTTCAGAGGGAAGTTCATTGCATTACTTCCGACAACAACTAAGCAGGTACTTATCTCAAATTATTATTTTCCCAACTCAACTCCATTTAAGAAAACAGAATAAAATTCTGTTTTCTTAAATGGAGTTGAGTTGAGAGAGGTGTTAAGAGGAATGGTCTTTTCTCTATAGAAACGCTCTCGGCTGTCTTCTTTCGGGTTTATGACCATAGAGCAATGATTTTTTACAGAATAATAAATATTAACTACTTGTACCTATGTCCCAATGTTTTCCTTTTTGATGATACATTATTTTTATAAGCACTAGTAGGTACCCTCAAAAATTGCCGATTTAAACCGCTGCTGTCAACAGAGGCCTAGTGTACAAATTCCTCATCTACATTAATGATCTGTGTTCACTTTCATTAACAAACTGTTTCATATTTACCTACGCTGATGATACAGCCCTACTTGTTCATGGGAATGATTGGAGTGAAACAGAAAAATATGCTCAGATGGTGTTGGACATTGTCATGAACTGGTTTAGCAATAATTTGTTGACCCTGAATGCAGAAAAAACGAAGCTTGTTTGTTTTTCTTTAAGTAATAAGACTCAGCCAAACATAACGCCTATTGTTAAGGTACATAGTTGTTCTCCAAACTCCTGCTGTATCTGTCCCACTCTGGCAACCACATCTTGTATAAAATACTTGGGCGTGCAAATTGACAAACACCTGAACTGGTATAGTCATATTGATAATCTAATCAACCGAACGCGTAAACTCATTTCCATCTTTAAAAAACTCCGTTGCTCAGCTGACTCGGAAACACTTATGATGGTCTATTTTTCTCTGTGTCAGTCTCTTCTTCTATATTGTTTGCCGGCTTGGGGAGGCGCTTGCAGAACATACTTTCTGAAATTAGAGAGAGCTCAGAGAGCAGTTCTCAAAGTTATGTTCTGCAAGCCCTATAGATACCCTACTTTGGAACTTTTTAGGGAAAGCAGGGTTCTGACAGTGAGAGGCTTATATGTGCTACACTGTGTATTAAGGAAACACAGGCTGCCGTTCACAGCAAGTACTAAACGTCGCGCTGACATTGCCCTTCCACCAGTTAGACACAAAACCACCTTCGCAAAACACCAATTCACCTACCTCAGCTATATTCTATATAATAAAATCAATAAATTTCTCCATATCCACAGTTTAAATTATCACCTATGCAAAAGCACAGTTAAAGAATGGCTAATTGAGAAATCATATGACGAGACCGAAAAACTTCTCTCCCCAGATGCTTAAGACAGTTCTCCTTTTATTCAAGTATTTTCACATACAAACACTCATACACTCCCCCCACTTTCACAATTACTCACACATCCCCTATTACTATACCTACCAGGTCGCATTCACACGTATCACACCATACACAAACCACACCTTCACATTACTTACCCATACACAAACACAACATACCTAGTACACCTACCATGACCAATTCGCCCTCATAAATAGTACACTTACAAATAGTTTTTATTATTTTTTATTTTTTTACCTTTTCTTCTTTAAAAACACATAAATAATAATTATATTGTTATGTTAACCATGTTGCTGGTGAAAACAGTTTTATTATAACTTTTGGATCAACTATCTACCCTTACGGAATCACTGGTCCCCAAGTCACAGGCCATAAACCTAGTTTGGGTGCCAGGAGATAATACCTAACGCACTTTATATTGTCTCATATTACTATACTTGTAACATTGTAATCATTTTACTGGAAATAAACTATTATTATTATTATTAAAATGAAGAAAGAAAAACAGGGACACACTGCATATTGCTTCTTATTCAGTGTAAGAAATATTTTTTAAATTGGTCCAATATTGGAGAAGGAAATAGGCGAGAGCCTCGAATTATGACTTTTTACTTAGGCTTTTTCAAAAGTCTCTCCGAGCGGATTTCCTCTTAAAGTACATACAGTACATATTTCGCTAGTTGCCTATGTTCATTGCTAAATTATAAAATGACTACTTAGCTTCTGCCCGCGACTTCGACCGCGTTAAATTTCTTTTGTTTTCCCGAACCACCTCGTCGCATTACTTCGTTTTGACTTTACGTTCTTTCTGACTTTTAATTCTTTTCGTTCGGCACCTAAGGGTCCTAGGTTGTTGATGTTATATGCCTACAGCCTTCCTCAAGAATTGGGCTATCAAATGCAAAATGATTTTTTTAAATCCGACCGGTCTGGATCTCCAGAGATTACTTAGCGCATTCAAACAAAGAAACTCTTCAGCTTTATTATTAGTACCTATAGATTAAATATCATCGAGCAATTTCGTTCCTGATCCTGACTTAGTTTTTGTTTTTGGGGACGATTTTTCACTAATTTAGTTTACGCTTTCGTCATAAATAAAACGAACTTACCTGGTGCAAATATAGTTCCATTGCCGATGAGATTTCTAGCAAATCGCATAACGTCATCTTTCTCTAGCGAAGACTTGAGGATAACTTCCAAATCCACTGGGTCTACCACAACTGCAAGAGATGTTCATCTATTGGCAGATCTATTCATTATGTTTATACAGGTGGCAGGGACATGGACACAATCTGTTGCCAACAAACCTGTTGCCTGTTGTTGTTGTGTTGATTGAAATAACTCGCCGGTTGTTAAAAAAAAAACTAGCTGTTCCATACATTTTGACCGCATAGGTTGCACTTTTCTATGAAACACCAAATATTTTTTTTGACAATCGACGAAAAAATTCTACGCTAGGTGGTGTAGATCATGTACTGAATTCATGGTTACATAGCTTGTGACTTACCGGTATAGTATTGTTCACCTAACCACAAGTTAGTGAGTCCACCATTTTTAATCGCTTCACGAGCCAGTAGCTGGAATGACCGCATTCGATCTGCAACCAAAATTATACTTACAGTATAATTTCTCACTGTTTGTTGTTTGGGTCAAGTTATATTGTATCAGTTATTGCCCGAGTAAAAATGCGTATTTGCGTATTATTGGCAATTTCAAACAGGATACTCTGGATCTGAACATAATAATAGACTCTATACAAAACTAGCCGTGTAAACCGACCTACTTCTTTCTCGCACTCCGACCCCCAAGATACAAGCCCTGCTTAGTTTGAGGGTCAACGGTCAAACCATAAAATTGTGATGTACAAACTTAACTGTGTTTATGTAAAATTACTGTCTATTACCTACGTAGCACTTTATCTTTTTGCCAATAAATTTTTGTACTTTTTTTAAGGTTTGAAATTGTCTGAATTGTGAGTCACGAAATTTCCCTTGGACTAACTTCATGGCGATGAAGATTTGAAGGAAACCAACATCTTCATATTTAAAAAGTTACATTGGTAGGTAGGTACTGACCCTATCCGGAGAGGGCTGATCCTGCTCGGAGAAGGAGGCGTCAGGGTGGCAACCGCCTTGGAGCCTAATACGCCGAAACCCACTTAGGTACCAAGCAAGGTAGGTGGACCTTTGGGGTCGCGGGCGCACAGAGTGGGGACTCTGTCCGCCCACCAAGTGACCCCAGGGAAGACGGTGGCACAGTGATCGCGTGCTGCCGTGCATAGCGAGGCTCAGGGGAGGCCCCTTTACAGTCTCCTCAGGGATGTGCCTTTCAGGCGTTGCACGGGGGGGTTCCGGAATTGGTCTTTTAAGAGGAACCGGGACCACCCCTATGTGCTGATGGTGATCACCGGGGTGGTTTTAGTGAGGTAAAAATCCCACACTCCCGACCTCCCTCCCCGGAGGTCTGGGTGCCTTTTAAAGGTTTCCCCCCGACAACAAAAAAAAAAAAAAGGTACTGACCCTGTTGCCTTGTGCGATGCAATTTGAAAGTGTTAACTTGTCAGGTTCTGAACACTTAACTTGGTGCTTTAGCCCGGGCCCTAGAACCTTCCATAAACTCAATATTAGATAAAAATCCAACTTACTCTCACCACCACCCATAAACAAATACGCGTGACCCAAAAAGGGGTAAGCTGTTATGTCACATTTTATTTGACTAGCCACTCCTAGGATCCGTCGGTTCTGATACCGTCTGACGACCAGCCACAGAACCACGACAGACAGAAAGAGTAGCCACAACATGGCACTGTTAGCCCCCGTAGTCAACTGTGACGTGTAACCGAGGCAGTGCACTTATATAGTAAGCAGTGAACCGTCATTAAAAGGATCTAGTTTAGAGGTAAAATATAATTGTATGCTATTTAAAACTAAATGCGAAGATCTATGTTGTAGATACAAGTAGGACGTTGTAATTAAGATCTTTGAAAAAAAAGGAAACTTAGGTATTCTGCAAACAAATGCATTGTTGTATGACCCGGAGTAGCAAGAAAGGACGCACTTCTTAAGGTTACTGAATCACAATTGGATACACTGTGTGTATGTGTTCACTTTTGGGGATGTTGATTTTAAAAGTAGATACGTAGGTAGTATCTACTTTTAAAATCAACATCCCCAAAAGTGAACACCAGCTTAAATAATGGCCACAAGAAGCGATTAATACTAGGTAATTTTCTGTATGAGAAGATCATAAGAGGACTTTATCTTGTAGGTAAATAAAGTCGTCTTCTGATATACTCACAAGCTTGGCCCAATTACCGGCAGGCTGGTATTTTATTCAACTATACTACCTAGGGCTGTTCTAACCGAAGTCAGATATCTTTTATCCGTGGAATAAAATTGACGTCTGGATGTTCTAGTAGGTATAAATGAAACAATAAGGAAACAATAATACATTTAGGATATGTTTTACATAAATTTACAGACTTATAAAACACTTACAGAACAGTTTATGTTGTAAAATAATTATTAAATCCAACTAAGTAACTAATTTGAAAAGTAAACTGCAAAACAACGATTAACATTTCATGCACAATATTATTTAGTGGGACGAATGGCACTAATCCAAGAACATAATATTCCCATTCGTCCCTCTAAAATCCTGAGTGGGACGATCGGGAACAAATTTAATATTATCTATGTAAATTCCCGTTCATCCCACCAGGGAGACGAAGTCGGTACTCACTGGGTATCGTATTACCCAGTGAGTGGGTCGTGGAGGTCAGATAGGCAGCCGCTCCATGTAAAATACTGGTATTCAGCTGCATCCGGTTAGACTGGAAGCCGACCTCAACTTAATTGGGAAAAGGTTTAGGCAGATGATGAAATGAATAACTGCTGTCAGTTTCTGACAAGATGAAGTAGATCATTATATTCCTATTTTAAAACCTACCTACCTGTGGTCGCATATTTTGTGGAAAAGAAGGAAAGAAAGTCGGCCGATGGCAGTTGGAAACTACAAATCCTTGAGTGGAGACCGCAAATCGGTAAAAGGTAGAGTAGGTAGGTATGCCTCCCGGCTAGATGGACCGGTCCACAGAGTAGGTACCTACCTACAGTCATACTTTAATAGAGAGATCAACCTCCTTAAAAAGGAGTCCGGAACAGACTGGATGCGGAACGCCCAGTACCTGGCGGGTTTTGTAGCACAACTTGGGAAAGGCAAAAGTATATAGCAATGGACTGCAATATGCTGAATTTCCTACAAATACTTTTTAAAGAGCGCTAGAAGAAATTTTTTTTTTTTTTGGTAGGTAAGTAATGATCAAATAACACCTAGGTATGTATCTAAGAGCAACATAAATGTTTTTTTATTTTTAAATTTAATTTGAATTTTAAGATATAGCTCTTAAGTATTTATAATTGCCTGCAGTCGTAATTGGGGTCAATATCGAAACAATATTAATTACTATGATAATGAAATTAATTAAACCATATGGTTTAATTAATTTCTGACGTCGGCTATCTAATACCTATTTAAATTAATTGTACAGACACGCCAGCATACATCGCTTAGGTACCTAGTGACCCGAATGTATATATTGAAATCCTTGATAATTATAGGTAACTAGCTTCTGCCCGCGACTTCGTCCGCGTGAAATTTCTTGTACCCCCACCCCGTCGCATCGCAACACTTCGTATTCGCTTACCGTTCACTCTGAGTTTTTTTCTTTTTGCTCGGCTCCTAAGGGTCATAGCGTGATGTTAAATAGCCTATAGCCTTCCTCAAGAATTGGGCTATCAAATGCAAAAAGAATTTTTTCAAATCTGACCGGTAGTTCCAGAGATTATCGCGTTCAAACAAACAAACTCTTCAGCTTTATTATTAGTATATAGATAAAAAACTCTATGGTCCATAACTCCTTAATAGGTACCAACTCTTAACATCTTACACACGTGATAACTTTTAAACGAAATACCCGATTGAGATGAAACAAAAAGTATTTTACTTCTTCATAAATACTCTTGATAACATAATGCTTAATTTCGATAAAGATTAATATTACGATACATATTTAACGTAGTTTTTTTTTCTTCAGACGATTTAATAATTATTTTGAACACAAAATCGGTTATTGTGATTAAACCATGATAGCTAGATATATGTTCTCGCGGACTTTTTTGTAGGTCTTAATGGGCTCTACAAACCCGTAGTACATCATTTTGTTCTATTGTCAATAGTTTTTGCAGCGCACGCAAAAATAGGTTTTCGATTTTACACCTTGTGTTACAAAATAGCAATTTTATTACGGATCCCTAATTTTGAAAAAAAAAATATAGCCTTCCTCGATAAATGGACTACCCAACACTAAAAGAATCATGCAAATCGGACCAGTAGTTCCAGAGATTAGCGCGTTCAAACAAACAAACAAACAAACTCTGCAGCTTTATAATATTAGTATAGATAAAAAGCCTTAATAACTTGGAACAAAGCTAAAACCAAACAAAAAAAAAACTAGATCCGAAAACGAAACCAGCCTTAAAGTAGGTAATCAACGGTTTAACAAAAGGATATAGTTGCATAAGTACATTAAAATGGCGTTTGTTTTTTTTTTGTTTAGATATATCGACTATTCATATAAGGAGGCGCGCACGGAACACAGCGCGCCGTCTCGGGCCTGTGTATATTTAGGTAAAATACGATATTACGAGTACCTATGCACAGGCCGACATAGCCCGAAGAATTGCCAAACTTAAGTGGCAGTGGGCTGAGGGCAGGGCACATTGCTCGCAGAACGGAACGGTTCTGGGACGCCACTCCAGAACTTCTGGAGTGGCGACCGCGTACCGGAAGACGTAGCGTTGGAAGGCCTCATACAAGGTGGTCCGACGACCTTGTGAAGGCCGCAGAAACCCGTTAGATGCGAGATGTGCTTGGGGGAGGCCATGTCCAGAGGTGGACGTCTTTCGGCTGAAATGATGATGATGATATTAAGCAACAAAAGCTTAAAGCTTTAAGTTATAAATCAGGCATCAGCAGTGCCACCTATTCTATAAAATCTCACCGTGAAAACTTAGGTGAAGTGAGCGTGGAGTGAGCTGTCAATAAGTAGTGTCAAATTCCTAGCAAAAACAAACTCACTTCACCTAAGTTTTCACGGTGAGATTTTTACAGAATCGACCGGCTGCATATTGGACCTGCGCCGCCATGGCAAATCGTGGCGCAGCGCAGATTCCACTGGATAACTAAATGTCAACATTGCCTTTTTTTTTTTTGAGGTAGGAAAATCATCAAATGATCCCTCCCGCCCTGGGTGGAGCGGAAGGGAGTGTCAGTATCTTACTGACTAAAACCCACCCGTGTTCCTTCCTTAGCCCTTTATGTTCCGGGCCAGCAGTAACCCTTTCGGACAATCCCGCTGACCCGGCAGGCTCCGGCCCTATGGGGCCCCTCCTCGATGCTGACATCTCTCTGAGGCGCGCGTGGAACACGTCCGCGCCGTCACTTTAATTCAAGCAATGTCAACATTGCCTTGCTTGAAATAAAGTTGAAAATAAATAACCTTAACAGCGTACCTACTTCTGTTTCAGTTTGGTGCTCTGTTGGGAGTAATGGGAGTTTATTTACACCAGGTTTCACCAAAGGGCGTTGCACTACTGACGCCGGTGTTACCCTAATAAAGAACATTTTTAACGCCTGGGAAGAAGCACAAGATGCCATTGGAATCTTTTGCGACCTCTCTAAGGCGTTCGATTGCGTAAACCACGAGACACTTCTGATGAAACTGGAGCACTATGGAATTAGAAAAGCAGCACTTGACTTGCTAAGATCATACCTGAAAGATAGAAAGGTTAAAGTTCAAGTAAACGGCGTAAACTCATTAGGGTCTGAAATGACAATGGGTGTTCCTCAAGGTTCGATATTGGGTCCATTCCTCTTTTTAGTTTACATTAATGATTTACCCCAATTACTTCAAAATCAACCGAAGATGGTGTTATTTGCAGATGACACATCGTTAATCTTTAAAATAGACCGACGGTCACAAAATCTTGACGACGTGAATAACTCTATTCTTCAGGTCCAAGATTGGTTTACGGTAAATAATTTAGTACTTAATGAAAAAAAAACCAAATGCATTAGATTTAAATTACCGAATGTTAGAAGTAGCGAATGTGAAATCATATTGAATGGCCAAAAACTAGAATTTATTGATCAGACAGTTTTCCTAGGAATCACGCTAGACGAGAAATTACAATGGGGACCTCATATAACATCTATTGCGGGGCGGCTAAGCTCCGCCGCTTATGCTGTTAGAAAGATAAGACAGTTAACAGATGTAGAAACCGCGCGTTTGGTCTATTTTAGTTACTTCCACAGTATTATGTCATATGGCATTTTACTATGGGGTCGGGCTGCTGACATTGAATCCATTTTTATTTTACAAAAGAGAGCTGTCAGAGCCATTTACAATCTACGTCGTCGCGAATCTCTTAGGGAACTATTTAAAAAGGTTAATATCATGACGGTACCTTGCCAATTCATTTATGAAAATATTATGTATGTAAGAAAAAATCAACATCTTTTTAATAAAATAAGTGATAGGCATAATTTTAATACTAGAAATAAAGATAAATTAGATCAACCTTTTTTTAGATTATCTAAAGTACATACATCTTTTATGGGGTACTGTGTTAAATGCTACAACAAAATACCTTGTGACATATTGCAATTAAATGAAAGAAAATTTAAAACTCATATTAAAAGTACACTTTGTAAACAAGGATATTACAAATTAGAGGATTATATCCAAGATAAGAATGTTTGGAAACATGCTGGTCCTGCTCCATAGGACAATCTAAAAGTCTAGACAAAATCAAACTTGTTCCTAATTTAATTTATATATATATTTTTAATTATGACATCTTATTCTAATTCATTTTTACAATCTGCGACTACAGTGGCTCACACACTTGTTAAAGTTCAACTACTTTTGCATTTTTTTTTTTTTTTAAATAACTTGTAAATATGTGAGCACCATGTATCTATCACTTATTTGATTTACCTGTCATTGCTTAATTTTTAATTCTTTTTACCTTTTGTGGTAGACTAATTTTATTATGGGTGCATCGTGTTCACATATAATTTTTATTATGTATACAAGACCTTGTAAAACATTTTTAAAAGAGTAACGGTGGAGTTTCTTGCCCATTCTTCTCCATACGAAAACTACCTTTTCGAATGGGCGACTAGAATCATTTCTATTTAGTTTTTTTTTGACGTTCAAAAGTGCCTTTAATGTGCCTATTTGAAATAAATGATTTGACTTTGACTTTGACTTTTTATTTTCAATTTCAGCAAGGTTGATACGTGTTTGCCAGTGAAAACCGCGCGGCGTTGCGCCTCTCCAGGGAATTGCGCCAGCCCGAAGGCGAAGGCGCTAGAGGATAGCTCGCGAAATCATCGTCGTATGGTTGTGGTATGCGCGAGGCGGTTTTCGTTGTACAAGTGTTGTTACTATCGTGGGGTCGATGAACAAATAGGTATAAAATAAAAATTGTATCGTTCAAATAAATACTTTATTGTACATAATATAAGATATCAGACTTAAAATAATATTACTTTAACTTCCTAACACATAATAAATTCGCAAACTTAAAACATATTCAAATGACACCCGTAAAATGTGTATAAAAAAAATATTGGGAAAAAATCAAAGGGCATAAAAAAATTCGTCCGCATCGCTGTCAACTGGAACAGTGCCTAAAAGGCTGGCAGAATTGCCACGTTATATGGCAATACTGATTCTTTGGCAAAAAAATAGGCCAGCCCTCTGATCCCCTTTATTTTAAGTATGTTCGCTTATAAATTAAGTAAAAATAATCTTGATTAATAAAAATCCTATATTTTAACAAAATAATATCATTACAAAATATTTTCTCCAATTTTTGCTTAAAATTAGAACTTCATAAAAGCAGTAAATAAGAATCTTACATCCTAAAAGTCTTTTGCAATATAGGCAACGATTGATCCCTAGACACTTTGCTTTACAATCCTACACTTAATACGGATAGAACTCATACACCACACCACTCGGGTCCAGTACGGGTTGGTGGATATCACATGTCTTCGAATTTTTGGTTCTAAGGGCCACAGCATACTAGCTACTTTTAGGATCGGCAATTTAGCCGCTTTTTAGAAGCTAAATGCAGCGATCAAACATTCCACACCGCACACTTAAAAACGCCAAACGCGGCGATTGAGTCGCTTTTCGGAAGCTCGACACAGTGGCTGAACGCTACACTTGGCACACATTCGGATGCCGGTCGCATCGATTTGGCATCTGAGTGTTGCACTAGATTTTGACGAAGCTACACCCTTACCATGGATTCTAATGAAGCTGCACTGTGGCTTGCTTTATTGATAAAGTGAAAATATCAACCGTGCCGAAGACGGTATTGGTTACATCCAATAACCAGTTCACGTCTTACTTTTGGAGAGCATCATTCATTATTTCATATATTACGAAGAGATGAACGGATTTTTTTTTTATATTTTGGAATGCAGTAGGTACACTACATTTCAAGAGCTTTTGTCATATCTTTATCTTTTGCGATAGTCGATTATCGATCGGCAACACTACAGCCGACTCGATCCAGCATCGGAGCAGTCGCTAAAACGCGCGATTCCGATACCGCGTCCGAACGCAGAAAGTCGCGAAATCGCGATGCAGCAACGATAGAATCTCTAAAACACGCGATTTTGATACTGCGATGGAACGCAGAGAGTCGCCAAAACGCGACGCAGCATCAATACAGTCGCAAAATCGCAGATCGCCGATGCTAAAAGTAGCGTGTGCTTTGGCCCTAAGATATGCCGGTTTCCTCACATTGTTTTCCTTCACCGTTTTGAGATCTGTGGTGATGAAATATTTTACACAAAGTGCCTGCTGCTTCGAAACCAATGACCTACAGCATGTACATAAGTCGCGGCCGTTACAACTTAGCCACCACTGCTCTCTAATCTATTAAATAAATACAATTGACCAAATAATTTTGCTACAACTACACTGTATAGATAAATACATGATATAAATAATTAACAAATATGTAAATTTTCCTATCACATAGGACTAAACTACCATCACAAAATATTTTAATATTTTCTACTCTTTTAGGTAAACTTCAATAGGTACAATCATTTAAAATGTTTTACAAACTAGGGTTTTTTTTGTATAAATAATATCAGTTGACAGTTTGGAAAAAAAGTAAATAGGTAACATTATTAAGTTAGTTTCTTTCTTTCGAGTTGTTGAGCTCCTTTAGTTCAGAGTTGAGCTACACGATTTCTGACAAATGCGTGCACTGACTGGACTGGTCCACTCAAATCTTTGTGGTTCTCTCTTCAAAATATCATATCAGACAGTCATCTGCATGGTTCTCATAATATGGCCTGACCAAGATTATGTCTGAACTTTTAAAAAAGACTCTGTCCGACTTTTTTTCGGTATATCTACTCAGTATTGTCAGATACCAAACACCAAACACATCTAGTTTTAAACAAACACTAGTAATTTTTGACGTGTAAAGGTGTTTTATGAACAAATTTTACAGAAATAAATATCATTTAATTTTTTTCTTTTCTGACTCCTAAGTCACAGGTTTTCCTAGTTTAGGAGACAGGGTTTCAACTTTTGTGCGCCCTAATTATTGTGAACTTTAACTAGATATTTATCATTTCATTTAAAAGTGTATTGCGTAAATGCTATTTAGTCATCAGCCAATTAAGTACGTTAAATGTTTTGTTGGTACAGTAAATGGGACTGGTTTTGGACAAATAAATGCGTGTAAAATACAAAAAGTAATTAGATAAATCACTCTGTCGACCCCTGACGTTCTTCTAAAGCCAGAGATTGCCAGCCTACTAAAAAGAATCAAAGTTTGTCATATTTTACTTTTTTTTTTATATACTGTCAAGTGACAACTATAAACTGCCGTCAGGTAGAAAATGCGGCGCGTATTCTAGTTTTTAAAATATTGACATGTAAGTGTCATAAAACATTGACATGTAAGTGTCGTTATTGGGTTTTTCCATCAGGACTTTCGCAGCAGCAGCCCGGTTGGTTGTTTGTGCCCGGTTGATGGCAATAGGCTCGCCCCCTATTACATGGGACTTAAACATAACTGGCGAAATGTGTGTACTATAGGTACACCTCTGCCTAACCCTTCGAGGATTACAGGCGTGATGTTATTTTTTGATTTTTGATTATGTTTATGTGTATAACAAAAGGACAATTATACTTGTACTAAAGAAAGTTGTTCCAATTTCTTACATGGAACACAAACAATAGTACCTAGTAATTTTTAATTAAGAGGAAATGTGGATGGACTTTTCTCCATAGAAACGCTATCGCCTGTTTTCTTTCTGGTTGATGACCATAACGCAATGATTTTTTACAGAATAATAAATATTAACTACTTGTATGTCCCTGTGTTTTCCTTTTTGATGATACATTATTTTTTTACGCACTAGAACCCTCAAAACAATGCTCAAAATTGCCGATTTAAACCGCTGACAACAGAGGCCTAGTGTACAAAGAATGATGAATTTTCAAAAGGCTCTCCGACCGCACTTCCTCTTAATTTACCATAAGATACTATAGATTAGACTTAGGTGAACAGGGTTTTCCAGCGTCAGAGTACATTTTGTTCCAGAACTCCATCCTTTCCTTGTCAATGTCACTTGTGAGTTTCATATCCTGGCTTAGTAATAAGCATTCTTTAGTTGCTGATGTGTAGGGCCGCCATTCTAAACTCCCTTTAGTTGGTGTGGGATTACTGAAAATAAATAGAAATTCAAATCAATTTATTTGCTGAATGACTAGCTGCTATATAGAGATAGGTCTCAATCCCATTGGCATATTGGGATAAAAAGTATCCTATGTTCTAATACAGATCATGGTTTACCTATGTGCCAAATTTCATCCAAACCCGTTCAGCCGTTTTAGCGTGAAAGCGTACCAAACAAACAAACATACAAAAAATAAAATGATTTTCTCTCCATAAAACATTAGTTTAGAAGAAGACATGATAATAACATTATTTTTAAGTGGTAGGAATTTTATAGAGGGTGAACTATTAGATAGACCTCTGTATAGCCCTTCGGATAAAACAGGTGTGACGTACGTAATTCATAGAGATTTTTACACTCACCCAGTATTTGCAAAATCTGCCCACATTTTAGTAATTTGGTATATTATCTTTTTTAATTCCTCATTTTCCGCGCAATAATTCAGACTCATTTCACTGTGGAATAAATAGAATAGATCATCTGCATGGCAAGCACCCTTCACATTATCAAGACCTAACAAGTTTTTAATAATATTTAAGTCAGTCACATAGTCAAACTTATAAAGGAATGTGGGAGCCATGCTTTGGTAGAAATGCAAAAATCTATGTGCTTGGTAGCTGAAGTTAATATCTGTGTGTACATCTACAATAGCTTGAGTATCTTCCTCGGTCGCGTCTTTTCCACCAAAATAAAACTGCTTTATACGTTGGCCAAACTCATCTATCTTTTCCTTAGGCACAGTTGTTGCTATATCTCTGGGAATAAGGAACGATGGGTCTTTGTTCAAAAGGTTCAGTTTTTTGATATGGTCATTGACCATCAGCATCCCTTCTGCTGATGTGTAACCAGTCAACAGCGGCACTTTGCTCGCTTTTCCTGCTAACATCAAATCTATAGGTTCCTCAGTTAAGAACTGTTCTTGGCCCTCGAATTTCTTTTCTATTGTTGGTGTAAAATACATAGGCAAACCTCTGCGTTTTTCGTCTTGTGTTCTTGCTTTTACCGTGATTCTTGCTAAGTCAATAGCTGGGAGTCCTCTTAGATACTGTAACAGTTCATTAACATCCTCCGTTTCTTTTCCTAGGACTTTTCCAGATCTAAACGCTCGTTCGACGGGTTTATGTGCCATCGCCCAGTACGATAAACACACTCCACTTTGGGCTATCGCCTTGTTGAAGAGTCCTTGCGACATCGGTGACAGCATGTGGTAGGTTACACAACTACCACCAGCGCTTTCTCCGAATATAGTGATATTGTCAGGGTCTCCTCCAAACTTGCTGATATTTTCTTTAACCCAACGTAACGCAAGTACTTGGTCTTTCATGCCAGCGTTTCCTGGTACTTCGGGAGTATCAAGACAAAGGAAGCCCAACACTTCAAGTCTGTAGTTTATGGTGACTATGATGACATCGTGTTGGAAGAAATATTCTGGGCCGTATGTGTCGGCATTACCGGATCCTGACAAGAAGGCGCCACCGTGAATGTAGACCATCACGGGTATTCTGGAGCTGGGTGCTAGTGACTTTGTATAGACGTTCAAACTGAGGCAGTCTTCGCTTCCTTCTATAAAGTCTTGGGCGGCCATGTCGAACTGTGGGCATACCGGGCCATGTTCTGTTGCGTCTCGGATGCCTTCCCATGGCTTTACTGGTAACGGCGCCTGAAATTAAGATAAGGTTATGGATAAGTCATAGGCAAGCTAGGATTTGATGAATGTCATCAAAATGTCTATAATAATACTTCAGTAAATCTTGTCTAAACTGTCTGCGTATAGCGACTTGTGCGATAAGACCGCTATTGTAAAGTTACGGAAATAATTGATAAGGAAATTCATTACCAACTTAAATTGTCAGTATAATCAAATTACATCTGTTGTCTTGTTTGTGCCTTTTGTTTGTTCAGAATAAACAATTTTTCTTTCTTTCTTTTCTTCACTTTTGTATCATGTTTAGTACAATAAACTGTTTAATTAGATCCTGAGATCTAGAACAAAATAATAAAAATTGAACATAATAGAAACTTACCTTAAACCTCAACTCTCCAACAGGTGGCTGTCCGTAGCGAATTCCCTTGAAGCTGTAGTAAGGGCTTCCGTCTAAGCATTTCTTGACCGCTCCCTTTAATTTACCTTGTTTGACCGTCACCACTGGGTTTTCCTGCAAACAAACAAATGATATGGTTAAACCAGGTGCAGAAAAACATAAGCAAAGGGTTTAGAGTATAATTCCAATAAGACTTTAGACAATTAGCGATTGGGTCGCCATCACCCCCCATTATCTAATACTTAAATAAACAGTAAAATGTGGGAGACATGACTATTATTATTAAAACAGGAGTGAAACAACTGAAAATTATTTTTTAGATTGTAATCAAACAAAATTCTTAGTTTTTAACAATAAAACATTAAAGTGATTTAGAATAGATTTATAGGTAGGTACATAAACAGTGGCCTCCAAAAGATACTTATGACTTGTAAATAATAATCGGAGTACTTGATTACTTTAATCATAATGTGGCATCGCAGCTGAAGTGGAAAAATGTCAACTAGAATTATTATTTTTTTCATTTTAATGTACGAAAGTTCCTTTTGTGTGCCTATTTGAAATAAATGATTTGACTTTGACTTTGAACCTAATGTGTAAGCTGGTTATTTTTATATCATCATCATCCAATACTAAAGTCCATCATAAGGTTGTCTGGCAGAGATTGTCATAAGATTGCCCATCATATTATCACCCTTATTTTCGTACCTAGTTTGTATAAATTAGACAAAAGACAGAAATGCACTGGTTTGAATTTTAAATTTTACATTTTTTAACAAAACCCTGTAATAATATAATTATTCGCCTCTTTGCTTCAATAACGTGATAAGTCCAACAATTTCAATTTCCAAGATACCACATTATTGAAGCAAAGAGGCGTATTGTAAGACGGATAAATACATGGTAAATACAGATTATTGCACATTCTACTTGCTTTAATTAGAGAATCTGTTTCCACTTTCCAGTACAGAAGGAAAGTATGAGAGCTATTTGCTTTTTTAGTAGGTACAACTTTGGTATAAGTAAGTAACGATTGAAGAATCAAGATGTTTGGAAAAACTTGTACGAAGCCAACCATTTGAAATGTTCTCCTCTTGGCATAGGTTATTATGATAGTTAGTGGGCATTGTCATTAAATTAACTTGATTATAATTATGAATAGAAATGCCCATTCATTAAACAATTAATTAAGGAAGCACTTGATTTCAAAAAGATCTAAGACTTACCTGTTTCATGATGTTCACTTAGGATTACTATAGGATAAATAGTTTAGCTTTGTTAATTCAATAATAAGCAGGCTCAGCTGTTGGACAAAGTTCACACAATTTTTGTTTGTGTGTTTAGTTTTATGATCCGTCAGTGGTCCTAGGTAAAAATTCCTCACTGTAATAACAAAACAAGGAGGGACGATTGTCATCTATATGCTTAGGTATCTTAAGTCTATGCTAATAATTATCTACTTCAATTATTGATAAAACGGACTGACTGACACTGAACAAACTTTAATCATTTATTCAATATCTCAAATTCTCAGCATGTCACGCAAACAGTCAAACTTTTTAGAAAGAGTAGGCAGTAGAGTAGGTCGTAATAATAATTGGTCAAAGTTCGTGCAACTCTATCAGATTCAAAGAGTAGTAACTATTAGGAAATCAGATTTATCAAGCACAACAACACAGCAACCACAGTGCAGGCGCACTCACCTTCGGACTGTCAATGGTCGAGAAACACCTTGCAGGCTTTTTCGTGCGAAATACAAACTTCTCCACAGATTTGACTATAAACATTTTTCACTCCGAAAGTTTTAAATACCTACCTACACTGAAACATAAATTTAAAATATCTGCATAATTATTTTTGACAGCTTCGGACAATTTGGCAAAGTAGATAAAAATATATACGATACAAAGGTTACCTTTTACCTTACCAAAAATAGTCCGTACGTATAATAGAAAAGGATGGAAATAGAAATTGCAGGTTAGTTTTGTAGACGTAAGAAAAGGACGCTCCCTTTTGGGTGTGTTCCGAGTTGTGCTGTAATTGATTTGAGCGTACTTAAAACTTAAACCCGTTCCGTTTGTCTACTTTGTGCCCGTACCGCGCGATAACGCGATTCTTAGACAAAGAAAAGTATAGACGGCGGGTAGCGCCATTTCATTTCCACAAGAAAGGGATAAAGTATTGAGTTATTATAAGTAACAGAAAAGGATAAAGCTATACTATTTCCGTCTCTCAGTGCGTGCCCGTTTTATCAAGGCAGCTACATAAGTAGCCAATGTTATTTAAGTTAGTTTCAACAATAATTGTTGATCGAAGGCGGTGAATGATGGTTGTATGATCGTGATTGACGAAAATCTGAATATTTTGATTTTTGCTGATGCAAAAACAAACAACCACCAATCATGACTTTTGAGTGAACGTGTGATTTCGTCAATCATCGGTCAGTCAGCGCCATAGACTACTACCAACACCGAGTCGTAAAAGTTCCGCCTTGGAGTTTGCGAAAGAGCGATGGAACACAGTGCAGAATTCGGAAAACCACGCTGCGTTCCAAAACGGGCATACTGGATGTAGGAAAGAAGGCTACCAGGCTCAAATGGGATTGGGCGGGACACATCAGCCGTTTCATGCACGACAACCGTTGGGCAAAAATCTCAACACAATGGGTGCCTGAAGATGGACGGCGCCGCCGAGGCCGGCCCAGAAAGAGATGGCGAGATGACCGGACGCGTACCGTGAGGGCTGGTTCGAGGTGGCGCGGGAAAAGAGTTCCTGGAAGGATTTGGGAGAGGCCTTTGCCCAGCAGTGGGACAGCATAGGCTAAGAAAAAAACAGTGGCACTCTGGGAGTACCGACAGAAGTGAAAACTTGAACAATTACGAGTGTATTTTTTTAATCGTCTTAAAAACAAAACACAAACAGAATACTTTGCCATCACTTACTGACATAATCGGATACACATTAAAACCGAGTACCTACATCCCGAGGACAGCCGAACACATCCTGTAGCGCGGTGTCGGTTACGGTAACAGTGTCGCGAGTTCAATGGTTTTTTCCCATCTCAAAAAATGCCCAACGCGCACTTAAAAAAAAAACTACCAATAGTTCACTACACAGAGTACTTTTTATATACGGTTCAATACTTATAGATCGATTACATTAAGATTTTTCGACTGTAATCGATCAATAGAGAAAAGTTATAAACATAGACCTCAAATTACCTTGTTATTTGTACTTAAGTAAAAAGTATACAGAAAAGCAATCCCAATAGGACTTCATTCAAGGTACACAAAAAGCTGCTTGAATGCTAAATATTACCGCTATGCGGCGCTAGTAGTAGCAGAAAAGCGCGCGAGCTGAACGCGTATTTTTTCGCGCGCCAAGTTTAAATTGAAATAGGGACATTAGCCAACAAATTGCGCTTCATAATATTGATTAATTTACACATTTTATTTGTATAAATATTACAATATTCATGATAAAATACCCCTTCATTTGCACGACAAAAATTGACAGGGCGATTTTGATGTCGCGATATGGACGCAAAAATTCACCAATAGAAATTGCTGATTTAGTCTACCTGCTAGCTTATCAGGGCACCCACTTCACCCACCTTCAGTGTAAATAAGGATTAGCACGATTATCAGTTTTATTGTAGCCAGGAATTATTTTAGAACGAGCTTTCCGAGCGGCGCTCGTTACATTGAACAATTGTGCAAATAAGTGCGATTTTTTGTTACTATTTGTATTGGAATTATTATTTTTAGCTTTGTATAATATATTTATTATTTGCCGCATGTTTTGGTGCGAGCGTTTGTGCGCAAACAGGCGGAATTTCACGACACCGCGCGCCTTGAAGAGCGAAGCTACGCTGAAAACCGCTGTTGTTGTAGCAACTGATACTACAAGATTCTTGAAGAACCGTATGAATTGTATAATATAGGATAAACTTAAAATACATTTGTACCATATATATGTATTTGATTTAATTAATTTGTTGCTTTAACCCATGGCAGGCAGTAGACCTAATTGAAACTAGTCTCGATAGACGAAGAAAGGCGCGTCGTCGCAACAACTCAACTTCGCTACGTGTATAACCCTAGTTCAGCAACGAACATTTTTTAGCCTCCATTGAAGCCAGACTAACTAACTAAATTTATTTAGAAATGGAACGTTTGTTATAACTTTATCCCTAGCAAAGGATGTCGTGAAATAAGTCCAAATCTACCACTGTTTTAATTTCATAAAATTAAAATATAAATCAGTTACAAAATTACCTAGGCACAACAGTTTGTCGTCGTTTTTTCAAAGAATTGCTCGACTTGGGTTCAAACTTGTCCATGCAATGGTAACATTTTTACTTTGAAAATATGCTTATATTTTGATATTAGAACAGTTTGCTTATTGTAAGCGATATATTATTACGACATAGCGAGTGACTAAACTGATAATATGCAAGATTTGCAACAAAGTAGGTGCCCCACTCTCTCAACTTCGTATTATTTGAAGTGGATGATTAGGTATCAAACCATGATTATAAGAGACAATATTCAAAGCAATTCAAAATACTAATAACTGTAAAATTAATATTTGCAATACAATACAGTTCTAATCGCACAGTGGTACAAATTGCGGCCGCAACTGGCACAAAATCACGATTTCGTATAAAAAAATATAACATTGCAAAAATTAATGAAAGCCGCTATCTACTGACATGTGTTCTTGAGGATTATTTTCTCACGGCTTTGTCAATAATGATGTGGAATATTTTAATAATTACTCCTTCTGTGCTGTGATTTTTTGGTACAAATATGAGTTCTGATTGCATTGTCATGTGTGATAGACTTATTTTTTATATAAATCCTAATAAAAGTGGCAAGTTTTGACGACTTGTCAATAATGTGTCGAGATAACGTCATGTTCGCTGCATTTGATATGCAGGGCAATGAATTTTGTGTTAATATTGACCCTAATGACATGCCCAGTCGACAGGAATCTGAAAAGACATTTTTTGAAGGTAATATTTTATGTAAAATATTTACCACTGTGTTTTTGTCAAAAATGCATGAAAGAAGTGTCATACACAATAGGAAGTCAGTTCATTTAAATAAAAAATAAATCATTGGAACTGCCGCTTTTAGTGTTTAATTCATATTTAAAACAAACCAACTCAAAAACGTCGCGTCACAAATTCTGACTGATTAAAATAGCCACATTTACTTAGTTATTTTCTTTTTAGAAAAACTTTTGCACTAACTTTAACAACGTTTCTTTGTTAAAACACGCACTCTGCTTCAAAAAGCAACCCTTTTAGCGACCGTTTAGTTCTCTATAAAGACTTGCACCGTCATTATTTACAACCCCTTCGGATAAGCCCTTGACAACAAACCTTTTTAACATTTTAAAACTCCGGCCAACAATGGATGATGTATAGTTTTTTTTTACCAACTAGGATTATGCAACTCTTCTGTATAAATGTTTTAATATTTAAGAGATTAGAGTCATGTTATTGCGTTTTAGTTAAAGTAAATATTTTTTGGATTTAAAATGTTTTTATTTGTGAAAGAGATTGTAGTTTTTAAGTACCTCCCTATAATATTGGCTGTAAAATTTGTATGTAACAATATAAAATGTTATAGATTTACAATTTCGATTTGTTTTATCTATCAAGAAAATGATTCTGGCGCAATGTGCACCAGTGTAGGTACTTACATATTTTTAAGTGACACTAAAATTCACTTTGATCTTTGTGATGCCATACATATACGTATCTACCAACTAATCTAGAACTACACAACTATTTACTCCCTGCATCAGCGGCTACATTTATAGATAGATACTTACATTAACCTTCTCGGTTCTTGATGACCAGTTCCAACCAACCAGATGACCAATTTCTAATTCGAGATCTTGTCTGCTTCAACGACCTTCGCGCGTCGTTTCTTCAAGAGAAGCTTTGCAATTAACCCCCTACTTCTGGTTGCCCTATCCACTGCAAGCAAGAAATATATTTTTATTTATTTCATTATAAAACAAAATAAATAAATAATTATTTGAGATCAAGTTAAGTCTGCAACAAGCAAATAATGATCGGTGCCTGCGCGGGCGCGGGTTAAGTCCGCAGAATTATGCTCGGTGGCGAGCTGTTTGGTGGCGCGAGGGGCGCGTGCGATGGGGTTGAACTGAACTATGCTAGGGATGGTTCGTGTCGATATTTTGGAATTACCTTGATTTAAGATCGCCTTATTATGTCTCGTTTAATGAAATCTGATGTTGAATGAAATTTTTTACTCAAGCTATCATACGAGGGCGCCAACCAAACGCCGACCGCGCAGTGGCGCCCTCATCGTTTGTTTGGTTATTTCTTTTATTTTAGAATGAAAATGCAGGAAATAAGCACGTTAAGTTGTGCTACACAAGATTATACGTTAATATTATTATAAACGGTAGTTTTTTTAAACATTGCTTACTTTTATTATAATCACTAAAACGGAAAATAGTGGCCACTGTTTTCCGTTAACTACCGTTTATAATACTATTAACGTATAATCTTGTGGAGCACAACTTAACGTGCTTATTTTCTGCATTTTCATTCTAAAATATAAGAAACAACCAAACAAACGATGAGGGGCCCACTAGGCGGTCGGCGTAGCCTTAACAGCTAACAATTGATAGACACATACCTGAAATTACAGTGCTGAGGTTTTAACAGACTCACTACATTGTGTGATAGAGTATATTTTGCTAGAAAGGATGTGAGATGTATGGAAGAAGAACAACTTAGTACCTACATGTTGCGCCGACCCCAAATAAGTTGAGATAAGAATAATGAATGATGAGGCTTGATAAGACTCAGACAGAAAACGGAAATAAATTAATAATTATCATCACTCTTGAAAGTGGAACCTCAAACTTACCGACACAAATTAATGCACGATTATGAGTGTTCCTTGGATCGTCATTAATATAGAAGGACCAACATAATTATTTGAGTAGCATCACCATCATCATCATTTCAGCCGAAAGACGTCCACTGCTGGACATAGGCCTCCCCCAAGCACCTCCACTTAGACCGGTTCTGCTCGCATCCAACGGGTTCCTGCGACCGTTACAAGGTGGTCGGTCCACCTTGTGGGAGGCCTTCTAACGCTACGTCTTCCGGTACGCAGTCGCCACTCCAGAACCTTTCGGCCCCATCGGCCATCTGTTCTGTGAGCAATGTCTGAGGGTAGCATACCTAATCCTAATGCAAAAATCTCTATAACGTGGCTTCATCCCTTCAAATCATCGACATTTATCGATATGACAGAAGCACAACACTAAAATCACTGTATTAACCCTTCATGGCAGTGTGCATGTAGGAACATTTAATGCATTCATGGGCTCTCGAGCGTGGCGACGCCAAAGTAACTAAAGTAGACCCCCAACGTTCGCTTTTTATTTATTATTTTAAAAGGAACGGAATAATTTTGAGATTAGGGTCATAATTAGTCCGTTGTTATTGAATTTGGGAGCCACCTGTAGAAAGAGACTCATTTAAGAGTCCTCTGTGAGTTTTCCACCTTTTTTAGCATTTGGGTAATATATACGTTGACTAGCAGACTTGCTACGAAAAATGTCCCAGACTTTTGTAAGGCGTACCCTTCACGGTTAGACCATTCGGCGTGGCTCCAAACGACTTTATGTCAAATGGATGGATTTTGGCGCGATATGGAAATCCAGAGTTTTACATCATCAATGGTTTTTAACATTCACGATCAAAATTTGGCTGTCTAACACGCCATTTGACGCGATGGCGTAACCGTGAATCCACCACCACCACCACCACACACCACCACCACCACACACCACCACCACCACACACCACCACCACCACCACACACCACCACCACAAAGGCGGCACCATTAGAAAGGCGTCGACGCGTCGACTGCAACGTGATGTTAAGCATAGTTTACACGAAGCCAACACTGATATTTGCCTTGTGTAAACAGTTTTTCAAGCCAAGCCAGCGCTGGCTGCCAACGCTGCCGAGAATAGAGCGCCTGTCTATTTTTCTAGCCAGTGACCTCCGCCCGCATACCCCTCGACCCCCGCGCCTTAAAACGTGTGCACATCCGAAGAAAAATCCGTGAATGAATGGCCTCGTCTAAACAACAGGGGCCAGGCCAACGCTGGCTTGTCTGCAGGACTGGCACCAGCATTACTGGCTTCGTATAAACTATGCTTTATGAGGGATTACTATAATAATGTCCAAATCATCCTCTACGTGCTCAAATACACGAATTAGTTTCGTTAATCTTTTTTTTACTTGTAAGAAGCTAACCATGCAGTTGCAATGCAAGCAAACTTTTCAATATTAGCGGAAAATTGCAAAATTTCACCTAATCAATAACACCATATTTTTAACCCTTGATCCGCTACCGTGAAGCAGTTAGTGCACGTTTTGGCAGGAATCGTCATTGATCCATGACGGCGACATTTGGTGTTAAAACGTTACATTGTACGACTATTTGTCAACCAATCAACCGGAAACTGCTATGACGAATCCAAACATTATTGATGCGGCAAAAAACATGAAATATATATAGAGGTTCCACTCAATATTTTCAATATTTAGTTGCACTTTACATTTTTACTATATTCGTTCGATTCGATGGGGATATCGTGTTGTTGTTATAGCCTACAATTCAAGAGACCGGTACCTACTTTAATTACAAAATATCGTTAACTGGAATCTATGCAATTTTAATTGTAAAACATAATAAACCAATAACCAACCAATCAATATCAAGATTTAAAAAATCAAAAAGCGAGATAACAAACTAACTCAAAGCATTTATTTTAATTAAACCAATTACAGGCAATTTTTTATTGTCAAGAAGTCGGTCAGTCAGAAAATATGAAGCTAGTTGCCCATTCCAAAGCGTAGGTACCTATGGAGAAGAACGGGCAAAAAACTCCATGGACAGCCGAGGCAGCTAAGTGATGACCAGCCCCAACTGACGGCGCCCGTTCACGAACATGACGCATAGAACAACATCTTTGCATTTCCATTCTGTCGAAGAGAAACTGGCTATACGACCTAAAAAATAAAGCTCTTTTATTTATCAACC
Source organism: Oligia latruncula (assembly GCA_948474745.1). Lineage (NCBI taxonomy): Eukaryota > Metazoa > Arthropoda > Insecta > Lepidoptera > Noctuidae > Oligia > Oligia latruncula. The sequence continues at coordinate 1,417,901 of OX419686.1, forward strand.
GGTCCCGACACATCCAACAAAAACATCGCCAAAATGCGTGTCCGATCAAATATTTATATAATTTATAGCTTGTCAATATCGACAAAGGGTTGAGCAATAAAAAACGATGCAGTTTGCACGCGCTATTAAACTATTAAATAAATTAAAGCGACGCGAACCAAGGTGCCCGTTGTAACTAGATTGCAAATAAATGTTACACTATAGCGTTGGGAAGGATACATTCAAGCTGTAGTAGCGGAAGGGTTATATCGCAAATAATAGTTTTGAAAATAATTGTTATCGATTTGAGTGTTACAACTTAGAGACTACGGTTTTCATTGACTACGGTTGGTCAGTGCTACAAAAGAATAGCGATCTAGGTACTCAGGTTGACTACGGGCTTTGCTTTGAAGTCTTTGCTTTTCTGATCGCCGAAATTCACACTTCACAGTGGATACAATGCCTGTTCTCATCAATGCCAGGTCTCAAGCCTATAATTATATAATATTTAAATAAATTATTGTCATTATTATAAAACTTCCTCTCACAGAGAGGAGGCCTGTGTCCCAGCATTGGAAACATTATAGGCTGATTATGATTATAATTCGAACTGGGTTGTTTTACAATTTCACAAATCAACCAACACAACCGTATATGAACATAGATTATGGATCTATTCTATTACCATGTGATGTCTTAAATCTATGTTATTGTAACTAAGTAGTTTAGTAAAGTTTTTTTTTATTTGTTTTAATATCCTGTGTTTTGCAAATAAATAAATGCATCTGAATTCAGGTGCGGTTTCAGAAATAACCTATTAAAATTTAATCTCTCATCCAATTTTTAAACCACGCTTAAAATGAATCATCACATCTTTTAACTTGTGCCACCGCCTTATCTTAGGAATGCAGAGAACTCGCTTCCAATTTTGTTGTCAATGATACCTCTTTTATTTTGTTTTTTTTTTTTGTTTGTTTTCTTCTACCCGCACTGATATAACATAATTAGTAATAAGATTTATTGTTCTCATGTAAGTGACGATTGTCTTAATGAGAAATAAAGTTCTTTAAACCGAATCATCATTTTCCGAGACCTCTTCGAAAATCAAGTGTTGTAGGCGGAGCTTCGTCCGCCCTATAGGACCAAAGCTCAGAGCCCATAAAGCAGGGTGCACACCGTTCCAACCCCCATTTTGCAACGCACGCGCGGACGCACAGTGCGCACGCTCTAGTCATGGTGGACAAAATTATAAAAACATAATATTTTTTTTTTGTAAAATATTTTTTATTGTCATTTTTATAGACTGTAGTGTTGTGGTTGTGTTTAGTGGAATAGTCTGAGTATTAATATTGGAGAGTTTTATCTAAAGTGAGTTACGTTTTGATACCTTCTTAATTTATTTTTTTATTACTGTTTTCTTAGATTTTTTTTTTTATTTATGGGATAGTCCCTACACAAAGCTTTAGGTAAATAGTGTAAAGTAAAGCTTATCTCACAGAGAGGATGCCTGTGTCCCAGCAGTGGGAATATTATAGGCTGATTATCTAAAGTAAACGCAATGTTTTGCCTTGACTGAAACCTGAGGCTACTGTATATAATTAAATGTTCACTGGAGTTATTAATGGATCGGTAACGAAAGCAGCCAAGATAACCAATAGGCTAAGGTATTATAATAATTATGCTATAATACCTAATGATATTCAAGAAAATGGTTGCAGTTTTCGGTTGTTTAGATATATTCTTAACTAAATTAAATAGGTACTAAGTACGCATGACGACATATCAAGCTGTACATTTACGGTACAAGCTGACGTCTCATTGTACAATGGTCAGTTAAATCTGGAAATGTATAGCTGGATAATATGTCGCCGTGTGTACCTACTATTACACTTTTGGCAAATAAAGAAAATACAATTATTGCTAAAAACAACTCCGTATCTCGCTACAAAAAATACAGTCAAAACCCACTAATATTATTACGACAACTCATAATTTAAAACAATTCAATACCAATTAACTTGCCGACTCGGTCGCGGTTCGCTGGTCATAGTAGGAACAAATGCCGGTCGCGTGCCGGACGCGTGCTCGACACAGGTGGCGCACCCTAGCTATTGGTAACTTGCGACTTTGATTCTTATCGGGTGTTTTATTTTAGAGTGATTTTGATTGAAAAATCTAGTCAAATTTTCGCGAAATAATTAAAAAAAATTGAATTGCAACAGGTAGACTTTTGCAATTTTAATTTGCTATAGACACAACGAAATGGTTCAGCGGAATTAATTTTCTGTATGTTCTTTGGTACCGTCCCGAGCTGGTTCCCTAAGTTTTAAGCAAGCTTTAATCGAAGATTAGAGGATTTCTGAATCCTTTGAAAGAAGAGCAAATTAAGACCTATCTTTGCGTTATTGAATTTGGTGTTCGGATTTCTAAAATCGAATGGTAATGCTTTGGGTTTTTTATAGAGCTACTGTCCTTGCATCTTTGAGACATAACATTATCTATGTCAGGATATAAGAACGTATTTAATCTTTGGAGCTATTTGGAAAGTGGTCCTATTCGTACCCCAGGACCACTGCTATTAAAACTATCGTACAACAAACAGATTATGGCGTATCGCATAGCGAGTGTAGTGTATGACACGCGACGTCAAGCGTGTCTGACGCGTGCTCATAAAAGGTGGCGTTACACCGATCTTGTTTGTAATTAAGTGATTGAATACGAATTATGTGGGCTAGTTTAGAGATTTTAATAGAGTAACTGTCATCATCATTGCCAAGTTCAATCGACATTCGTCTAATCTTAAAAAAAAAGTAGCTGTAGGCACGAATATGTTCAGGGTTTACAAAGTTACCTAGGTTTTTGGGCTATTGCTGTGAAATAATTAAGTTTAGGAATTAAAACAAAGCCGATCAATATCAATGATATCATTCAAAGACTAAAGTAGTGTTTTACGTTAGTATTTCACAAAATAATAAAATCTGATCATTTCGTCACACCACCGATCAATCTGTAGGGCGTATATTTGGAGCACCCTAAATCGGAAATATGTCCGGAAGTATGAAGTGATAAAGTTCAACAGTAACTGACTTGGTATGGTGTTGGTCACGCAATAGTCTGGTCGTGGGGTGGGTCACCTGTCCCGCTAGTGTTTAGTAATTGGTGCAAGACAAATAATGAGGGTTGGAAGTACACAAAAATGTAGGAATTAGGGCAAAATGTTCAAGTTAACTTATATTTTTATAAATTTTATTATAGTTGTAGAACGTAAACTAAAAAAAATATATATAGAAAATGAAACTGAAATTACTCGTACCTTCACGATGCAAGATTGAACGACATGACACATTATTATAAAAATGTAATGTCTTATTTTTCTTTCCAGATTTCCACGATGTTCAGCACCAACTTCGAGGACTATTGTGACTTCAACGAAAGCATCTGCAGCAATGACTCCGGTATCGACCGATCATACACGGACTCCTTCGTAAATTCTACCAACAGCACTCCATTAAAACACGAAACCTCCGACCTTGGGATATCTCTCACTCCATCCAAAGATGTCAGAAGAAAACTCTTCAATGACGAGTATGATCCATTTCAAGACCCAATTGATGACGTAAAAATTTTCGACGAAAATGTACAAGCAACAAACACGTCAACGCCTAAGAAAGAGAAGAAGCCAAAAGATCCTACTAAGCCTAAAAGAAAATATGCCAACGGAAAGAACAGAATCTCAAGATGTAAGAGTCCTACGCAGCTCATAAAGATCAAGAGAAATAGAAGAATGAAAGCTAATGATAGAGAAAGAAACAGGATGCACATGTTAAACGAAGCCTTAGATAGACTACGCTGCGTACTGCCAACATTTCCTGAAGACACGAAGTTGACTAAAATAGAAACTTTACGGTTCGCGCACAACTACATATTTGCTTTAAGCCAAACATTAGATTCGTTAGACAATATAAATTCTGGGCAAGCTCCACCAGAAGAATTCAGTCTAAACTACGAGAAGTTACAAAGTTATTCAGCAACTGGTGAAAAAGTTACAAAAGACGCTTTCAGAGATATATTTTCAATTCCAAACAAACCTGAAGGATGTAATGATGGTAGTTATAGAAACTTTCAAGGGTTCAGCAGACCATTTCCAAATGGATCCAACTTTATGCAGACGACTGAAGGTGTGCTTATAAATGTAGGGAACGTTACAGTGTCTGTAAACAATAAGGGTGGTAACTGTATCACGTCAACTACTGGAACTGGTTTCTTCACTCATCCTTCAAGTTTTGGTGAAGATATGAATCAACCAGCCTATCAAACCCAAAGGTACGGAGCTGTCACCTATAATGAAGCTCCTTATGAAGCAATTAATGCAAACGGAGAATACTTCAACCAGAAAAATTACGAAATATTCAAAAATGCTTTCGATACAGCAAAGAATAGAAAGATTGAGAAGACTGAAGATTATAATATGTATGGAAAATATAATAATACTATGTACGGATATACTGACACAAATTGTTATAATGGAAACACAAACGAATATTTACAAAATAGCTATTATTATAATGATCAAAGGTGTTACAGAAACTTTTATAACAGGGCTCCTAGTGTTGTAAATGCTCAAATCTGATACGTACAAATCTAGTCACTATGTACAAAATATTTTTGATTTAATTATACAAATTAGTTTTAAGCACAAATTGTATTATACCAAAGACAATAACATTTAGAATAGGGTAAGTTGGTTTTGTAAGAGTCTATTTCGCTAGTCATTTTTGTGAAATTAAAATATACCTTTTTACATTTTGTATTTACTTGTTTTATTTAGAAGAAGTGTGTTTAAGATTTTAAGCCTAGTCGAGTTTAAAAAGTCTTAAGAAATCAGCTCAGCAGCAGCATAACATCGAGGCTCAAAAATTAAAAGGTGCTAAGAGAAAAATAATGCTGAGACATCTTAGAAATAAAATGCATAAGTAATTGTCATAGATAGTAGAACTTTAAGCAAAGCAAGTTTGCAACATATCGATCAGTCAAGCTTAAACAATACCAAATAAACGGTAGCCCAGTTTGTTGTATAGAAAGGGAGAAATTGACGCATGATTTACCACTGTGTAATAATACAAGTAAGCACCATGAATATAAATCAAATAGGAACAATGAACGTTAAAGAGCGAAAAGTTGTGAATGCTTATGCGCACCCCTATGGCAGCTTTGTTCAGGATCTATAGAAAAATAAAAAAAACACATGAAACATTCAATAGTACGCCTTAATTCGTTGAAATAGAGTCTATCACGACTGCTAAAATAAAGTTGTTAGTTTAGAACAGGGGCACCCGTTTGGATCGAGTTACGTTTTTCGAAAACTAATGTTTGCTTTGGAAATTCGTTACGAGTATTGTTACTGGACGTCGATGTTTGCTCCAATTATTTAGATGTCATATTTTAGCGATCATTGTTAGATTGGAATCATTTTATTACAAATGACAACCCACGTAGGCAGAGCAGAGCTAAATCTGGACATTCCCGAATGCACCTACAGTAGTTTATGAATTCATAGAAATCTTTATGAAGTTCCTTTGTAGTTGTCTAATCTTAACGACTTAATTACTTTTAGTTTTTGTTCTAGAGTAAAATTCAAAGTAGGTCTCTATCTTGTTCTCATGCTTAGTACGAACGTATCATCATAAATTTTTATCGGTGAACTGGGACTGGGGATAAGCTTTGGTAAAATACGTGACCATCAACTCTTTGTAAGTTCAAACACAAACAAAGTTGGAATATGACCAATAATATCCATAAACATACAAATACCACCTGGCGTGCAACTGTCACCCAAAATTACAATAATTACAGAACAAATCTGCGCTTCGTCACGCTCCATTGCGCAGGAGTTCTGATTCGAAATGGTGCAAACAGGAAATTAGCTTCCGACTAAGAGTTAATTTCGGTATCGTTTCTGTGTTTATGTGATTGATGGGAAATCCTGAGTAAGCAGAAACTTAGCTATTGTGTGGGTAAGAATAGAAATTCATAATTATTCTCCTGATCATGACACAGTAGGTAGAAGTGAAACAACCCCAAGCCGGTAAGTATGTTAGATGGATGGCACAACAAAACTTTCTAAAAAAAATTGTATGAGCTTAATCAGAATAAAAATAAGTGAATCTACACCTACACAAAAAACGCAAGTTTTAGAAACAATAAAAGTATATTATCGACTACAGTAAACAAAATCAGAAAAATATATCATATTTTTCAGGATATATTATGCTAGGTAGATAGTGTGTTGAAAATATAATACAACTAATTTGATACGATAGAAAAAAAACATGAAGATACCTCTAAAAACTTTCATTTTACAATAAAAACCATACTTACAATCATTCTGATTTTTTGTCAGATTATTCTACAAGCAACATACTAAAATACTATTGTTTTAATTTTTTTAGTCCAAACAATAGATTTTTTGTAATTAAATAATTGCTTCATATTTTGCAATAAATTACCACCGTTGTGTCATCGCGCTTCTTTTTCTTTTCTAAGCAGTCCGACAGTGACCACGCTTTAGGTCATGTAAGCCCCATTAATGATTAAAGTCGTCAGGTACAAAACTCACACCTATCGCAATTTTCTGGTCACAAACCACGTTTATTTAACTCCATTGACACTAAACAACCGAATGACACGCTGTAACAGCCGTGTCCATACACAATGTAGCGAGACCGACGGATTATCACGGCTACCGATGGAAACCAAACATTTATCCACCCCATTTTTGCATCCGAATGTCACGAAATGGTAAATTAGTCCTTAGAGAACTGGAAGGTAAGAGTGTAAATCCTGTAGAAGTGTAGGTTTATGGATAGGACTCCGAAAAAGAAACCGAATTTGGGGAAAATGTCAACTTAATTATACTTTGGCCAGGATTGCGGATTAGAGGACCACAGTGCATTAATGAATAACTGCGATTTGAAAAACTATTGTATTATGCTTAAAATTCACAATCTTGTCGAGTGTCAATTTTCCAATGCCAGATAATTTTATCCGAGGAATAATTTTAAATTTTTCACAGTTCTTCCATACAAAAACTGTCAGACGTCAAATTTATTCCACGAATAAAAATTATCTGTCGATTGAAAAATCAGCCCTAAATCTATAAACATTATTTTTTATCTGAAACAAAATCCAAGAGGTTATGTTAAAGTTTTTTTTTTTGCTTTTTTCCTGTTTATCTTTGTAAAATGAAAATAATCTGACACAAAATACCATAGTCGATTTTATCTACTAGATCGAAACTGCTAAAATGCGGTACTTAGCAATATCTCCCCACAAATGTATCGTAACTGCACCGGCGGCTATTAATCCAATGCATTCAGATTCCACCCCAGTGCAGTAAAACCAATCAATTTTTATATAATATATATTGAATTTATGTGCGAGGAACATTTTACTTGTTGGTATAGTGACAAGTAGATATGGTTGACTTTCAAAATCTTGTTTCACATTTATCATTTAGGTATTTTTTTATTTCTCTCGCCACAGTCACATGGGCGTAAAGTGAAAAATATATTTACTGTTCATTACTTTTCTGTTATACAGTAGTTCTTATAAAAACGAAACGGCCAAACCTCATATTTTGACTAAGGTGTAGAGTTTGTGAAGTTAGGTCTTGTAGAGTTAGGGCGTGTAGAGTTAGAAACTTGGCTCTCTACATGTGAGATATGATAACTTTTTGACAGTGAGAGCCATATGGTCTCGTCTGGGCAACATTTTACATAAAAATGTTTTTGGTGGGATATAATTAATCCGCAAACGTCCACAGGAACCCACAATACCTACTTGAGCAACATTTATTTTAAAAAGAACGTAGTTTTTGTTCCAATAATGTGGTGAGGAATATTTTAATCTGTCAACTCAGAATTTCTGATAACATGGAAACCACATGAGCTTCACCTCAATGCGATCGAAACACACCCTTGGGCTATGTGTCTTTCAAGTAAAAATACCAAAAAAAATCCCTTAGAAATTCAACCGTTAATTTTATTAAAAAAAACTATAATCAAATATAAAACACATGTGCGCTATCGAATGTCCAGAAGCCTAGCCCTGGGCTAATTGGCCCATGTTTGTTTGTCTGTTTGAGTTTGTTTAAAATTCATCCCGGCTCGGGCCAGTATTTGTTTAGTCCACTAAGCTAATATACTCGTTTGTTTAAGTTTTTTAATGGAAGGGTGATTTTATTTGATTTTGATAATGTGGTCGTTTCTGAATTTTATTTTATTAGGGGCTGATTTTTCAATCATCTGGGGGGCCTAAAAAGGCCACTTTGACAGAATCATAAAAGGATAACAATGGACATTAATTAACCGTTAAGTTTAAGGTTTTAGAGTCGCGCTGACCGCACGCTGATCGTCGGCGCGGACAGCGAAACGTATGAGCCGTCAGCGCTGAGCGGTCAGCATTACTCAGAAACGCTACCTTACTACATATCATATCGACCCATCAGCGGTGACCATCAGCGTGCGGTCAGCGCGACTCTATATCAACGTGCGGTCAGCGCGCGGTCATCAGCGTGAGCTATCTCTCCATATCAAATCCCATTGGTGAAGCATTTTTCAGATATTTTTTTTTGTCTGTGCTAAAATGCCAATCAATCCGTTCCAAATCCAATCCCAATCTCTTTGATTATACCTAAGTAGTGCAGCGAAAAAAAGAAAAACACGGACTGTCTTCGCCATATTACGATTCATAATGTTATCCTTTTATGATTCTCCAAAGTGGCCTTTTTAGGCCCCCTGATAACTTTACTTGAGGAATAATTTTGAAATGTTCACAGTTATTTCATACAAAACTGTCAAACGTCAATTTTATTCCTCGAATAAAGTTATCTGTCGATGGAGAAATCAGCCCTAAGTCGATCGAGTGTGGTTGTAGTGTACATGAAGTGGATCGAGTGTGGTTGTAGTGTACATGAAGTGCATTTTCTTTAAACGCACCTAAATTGAATTTGAGTTACATATATTTCCAGCTAGCGAAAGATGGAAGGTGTGGAGGGAGGTCTTTGTCCAGGAGCTGGACAGCGTAGGCTAATACAAAAAAAAAAAAACCAGCAATTTCTTTCCTTAATAACTTTCTCGGACGTGCGGCCAAACTTAAGAAAATAAAATTATTGTTATTTATTTTTTGAATAATTATCATACTTGTTTATTTCAGTAATTGTTTATGTATTGGTAAGAATTCTCTTGTTTCAAAATTACAGACTGAATCCTAAGCGTGAAGGAAAAGTTAAAAAATATAATTGCTTTCACGATGCGCTGCTAAGTTAAATAACAACAAATATTCATACCACCCAATATACCTAATCTCAAACATTATACTAATATAGAAAACTATCAATTCTGTCATTCTCCGCATTTAATGCCACAAGATGAATTGGCATCACCACAAATTGGCTATACAGCTGACGTTCAATTTGCCTACCAATTACCATACAAAAATAATCTGTAACCTTTCAATCATAAGATTCAAATTTGAGTAAGAACTATACGGTCATGTGACCAGCAGAGAAAGAGCTCTGGCTTTCCCTTGCCACAATTTTGCAGAGGTCTTAATAAATTGGTGCCAATAGGTTAGGGAGAAGAGCTTAGTGATTTGACGTTCAGCAAATATTGTAAATTATTTATTACAAATATTAGTTGTGTGTTCGATCGGTTTTGTGGCTACCGAAAGTTATACGTGGCTACGAAGTTTCGTTTTTAAGGACGCGTTTACGAATTGACGCGCTTCAATTTTAGGTATTGAGTCTCACTACTACACGTGCACGGCTCACACACACAGCGACATGCGCGAAGCGGTGAAATTATGAGTAAACTGACACGACTTGATACTTGAGCCTAATTTTATTTAATTTTTGCCATGTATTTTTTTTAAAGCTTACGTTGATTTGTTTTCAAATAGTTTGTAGGTAATGTGAAGTGTTCATAAAAGTAGATGCTATTTACTTAATTTCACTGGACAGTGATTAATCAAGTACTTGCCAAAGTACGTACCTATGTATTAATTGTGAACGAGCATATTGAAAACAAGCTTAGAAAATATGTTTATTTGGCACATACCCTTCAAGGCACACACTACCAATGCTACAATATTCATCACACTAATATTATAAAGGCGAAAGTTTGTGTGTGTGTGTTTATATGTTTGTTACTTCTTCACGCTCAAACGGCTGGACCAATTTTGATATAAAATTTGGTATGGAGGTAGCTGACACACTGGATTAACATATAGGCTACATGTTTAAAAAAATTGTTAAAAATTCGTAAAACAAATACAACGCAATGGATATTGTTTTACTGTCAAATTGGAATGGATTGCCATTCCAAGTTACGCAATTATGATAGCGTACTAAGCAGTGGCGTGCATTGCATATAAGCAGTGCCTACCTCGATAAATCACCATAAGCCTGTCAATTACATTTTAGGGTATGTAAAGAAACTCACTAAATTATTATACCTAACAAAAAACAAAATCTTCATACATTTACGCGCGGCAGTAGGCAGTCGCCAGACGGCCTGCCTACTTTAGGGTGATAAATTGCGAAGGTCGAATAACCAACCGAGTATGAATGTTAAAATCGTTCGTAATTTAGCCGTGCGAAGAAAGAAAGTGACGGATATTGAGATCGCCGATAGTGAGATAAAAATGAAAATCCATGGCGGCTGTAATTTTTTTTTTCATCATGGGTATCGTTTTTATGGTTTTTAAGGGCGCTAAAGCCGATAGTGAGGTCAAAATGAAAATCCAAGATGGCGGCTGTAATTTTTTTATATTTTTTATCAACTAGTTTCTTACCAGAGCCTTTCCCAAACGTCTTAGGTCTTGGCCTAAAATCACAATCGAGTTAAAGAGTTAAAAACTATACACATTCTTATCAGCTAGTTCTACTCGTGTATCAGTTCTAGAAGCAGTCTTCAAAGTACACCTTCAGGTCACTCCATCCAGTCCGGAGGTAAGGTCTCAACATAACTACCAAAAAGGGCCGAAACTCGGCACACCTAGCTCAGCTCGGCTATTAGTTCCAGTAGCAGTCTTCGAAGTACACCTGCAGATCACTCCATCAAGTCCGGAGGTAAGGTCTCAACATAACTAACGAAATGAGCCCAAACTCGGCACACCTAGCTCAGCTCGGCTATTAGTTCCAGTAGCAGTCTTCGAAGTACACCTGCAGGTCACTCCATCAAGTGCGGAGGTAAGGTCTCTACATAACTAACGAAATGAGCCCAAACTCGGCACATCTAGCTCAGCTCGGCTATTAGTTCCAGTAGCAGTCTTCGAAGTACACCTGCAGATCACTCCATCAAGTCCGGAGGTAAGGTCTCAACATAACTAACGAAATGAGCCCAAACTCGGCACACCTAGCTCAGCTCGGCTATTAGTTCCAGTAGCAGTCTTCGAAGTACACCTGCAGGTCACTCCATCAAGTCCGGAGGTAAGGTCTCAACATAACTAACGAAATGAGCCCAAACTCGGAACACCTAGCTCAGCTCGGCTATTAGTTCCAGTAGCAGTCTTCGAAGTACACCTGCAGGTCACGCGATCTAGTCCGGAGGTAAGGTCTCAACATAACTACAAAAAAGGGCCGAAACTCGGCACACCTAGCTCAGCTCGGCTATTAGTTCCAGTAGCAGTCTTCGAAGTACACCTGCAGATCACTCCATCAAGTCCGGAGGTAAGGTCTCAACATAACTAACGAAATAAGCCCAAACTCGGAACACCTAGCTCAGCTCGGCTATTAGTTCCAGTAGCAGTCTTCGAAGTACACCTGCAGATCACTCCATCAAGTCCGGAGGTAAGGTCTCAACATAACCAACGAAATGAGCCCAAACTCGGCACACCTAGCTCAGCTCGGCTATTAGTTCCAGTAGTAGTCTTTGAATTACACCTGCAGGTCACTCCATCAAGTCCGGAGGTAAGATCTCAACATAACTAACGAAATGAGCCCAAACTCGGCACATCTAGCTCAGCTCGGCTATTAGTTCAAGTAGCAGTCTTCGAAGTACACCTGCAGGTCACTCCATCAAGTCCGAAACGAAATAATAATATTATGAATTTATAATCCCTACTTACTTCTAGAAAAATTATAAGACTGAATAAAATCTCTCCTTGGGTAGTAGGTACATACATTATAGAATGCGTGAAGTATCATGTTTGGTATGTCAAATATTTTGTATCCGTACAGCGATCTTTTTCAGCACAAGCTGCTGCTTACAAGCGACACAGAGTCCACTCACGACGGCGGCCGAGCGCAGACTAATATTTCATTACAAATTTTTGTGCAATAAACCAAGACAGTGACCAGTAAAATAACCCTTATTTCAATCCAATTAGATTCACGCGTTACAGCGAAATATGTGAAAAAATAGACTCCGATTTTAATTTTTTTCTGAGCCTATTTGTAACATTTTGATAGTTCTTTTTGCTACCTTTTTGAGTTGAACATGTCTGCTTACATAAAATATTTTTAAATAAATAAATTTATGTTATTAAATAGAAGAAAAATATCTCCAAAGTCAGCACGATATCGTCGATTTTGTGTGAAGAGGCAACGGAAATTATTTTTTACTATATTAAAAACCAACATTTTTTAATGAAAAGTAGCTACCATTTGAAGATGAAGGAGTAACCTATCTGTGGTAATTATTAGTTACATTTGGTTTAGTCTCATTTTGCTGCAAAATGCCTGTAAAACTACTTATTTTTGTCAGATTCGTAAACGCGTCCTTAAAGGAGTGAACTTATATTGATACTAGCTTCTGCCCGTGACTTCGTTCGCGTGGAAGTCGTGAGATATACAATGCTTATACTTAAGTATTAAAATAACTGCCACATTTTTATAAAATTCCCCGTCGCTATTACGATACATCGCTTTCGCTTACCTGGTGTTCTTTCTATTTTTTTTCTTTTTGCTCGGCTTATATTGGTCCTAGTGTGACTAAATAGAATATCCTTTAGCCTTTAAGAATTAGGCTATCAAATGCAAAAAGATAATGGTTCATCATAGGTTAAATAATTGTTATGCTAGTAATGACAAAAATTTAACTTTTCATTTTTCTGTTTTGTCTAAATCCTTTTTTTATTGTATTTATTTTAAAAAAAACAGTGGCACTCCAGGAGTGCCGTCAGAAGTGAAAACTTGAAAAAGCATAGGAATTTTATAAATATGTGTGAAGGTCATTCTTCGCAAAGAAAATGTACCGCGCGTTGATGTCTTTATAATGGCCAAAACTTAAGACAGAGGTGTCGGTTACGGTAACAAAGTCGCGAGTTCAATGGTTTTTTCCCATCTTAAAAAATGCCCAAACGCGCCTAAAGAAGTTTTCACTTCAATAAGCAGACTACTAAGTGACCAACAACGCAACTGTCTGTACACTACCTACTTCATTTAAACAATCAAAACCATTGCATTTCATATACTTGATAGGTTTATTCTACACCAAGCGTAAACACTTGAAAACCTTTCATTCATCTCACCCAAACATACGAAATTACTCCTTATTGCAAAGGCCATCAAAATCATTATCGAACACACGCGTTTGACCAGCCATAGGTATATTGTGGTGATTGAATTTGAACTTTAAATCTGTGCTAGTAAGATCAGTTTTTGTCTGAGTTTTGTTGCTAGGGTTGTCACAAGTTATAACATTTGGTACTGTGGACGGGCTTGGTACTTGAAGTTGATTGAAAACTAACTGTATCTTTGTTTGTTGAAATAATATTAGATAATACGAGTTACGCTATCAAGTCGAGTGTACATCTGTGGCTAGTTTTGGTAATTACTTTATGCAGATTAGTAGATTTATAGAAAAGGCAAGGATTTTCTGTACAATGTAGATTAACTTAATTAGGTCAGCTTAGCCTTTTTACCAACTATGTTGGGGTCGGCTTCCAGTCTAACCGGATGCAGCTGAATACCAGTATTTTATAGGGAGCGACTGCCTATCTGACCTCCACAACCCAGTTACTGGGTAATACGATATCCCTTGGTAAGACAGGTTGTCAGATTTTCGGGATTCTGACTACCCGTAACGACTGTCACAGATCCACGAATGACAGCCGGGACTTAATTAGGTATATTTACGAAATACTTTTCAGGAAAAGAACGAAAAAGATAGTCAGAAGCTTGAAGACTGAGGACCAATATTTATTCTGAAACTGCGTTTGCATCGATTTATGAAATATTCATGAATACAACCCTCAACCCTGAAGTAGCTACTCATTTTAATAACAGTGACGTCATAATAGACTCGAGTTCACAAGACCTCTCGAAAATCTTGGGTATAGATAGAAATAGGTACAATGTTATTGATTCGACTAAAATTTGGAATAACACAAAACTTTCAGTTCATAAAAAAAATATACGGTCGAATTGAGAAACCTCCTCCTTTTTTGAAGTCGGCTAAACTATTATCTAACCTTCAGTCCATTTTTTGCCAATAATAGTTGGATAATCATTCAATTTGGAAAATCTGGCTACAGAATTTCTCACGACCATCAAAGCACCAATTACTAAAGTACCACTAGATAAAACGCTTGAAAATCACGATTGTAATGATCCTATAAAAGTATCATTTAAAAAGTTTCACACGTTAACAATGACAAAATTAACCCTATCATCGCTCATGGCTTTTTAAATACTGTGTAATGTTATGTTTATCCCACTTGAGTAGAAGCGTGTCATATTTAGTGGCAAAAAGTACCACCTATTAGATGGTCTCAAGTGTCATTTTAGGATTCCGGATTACAAAATTTTGTTTTGCGTGACAAAAAATGTGTGTGAATAGTTCACACGGGTTTTTTAGATAAGTTAATAGTATCCAATGGGAAGCAAAAATATAATAAGCACTTATGATTGTCATTACCACTTATGCTGATGATCTGGGAACTAAGCAAGTAAGCTTTAATGCACTAAAATCCATACTAATATTATAAATGCGAAAGTGAGTCTGTCTGTCTGTTACCTCTTCACGCTTAAACCGCTTAACCGATTTATATGAAATTTGGTATAGAGATAGTTTTAGTCCCGGGAAAGGACATAAGATAGTTTTTATCCCGATATTCTCACAGGATCGAAACTTATGCGGGTGAAACCGCGGGGCGCAGCTAGTAACCAAAAAATGCACGGAAGCTTATTAAATGTGAATTTTTCTCCGAAGAAATATTATGGATAGATACTTACATAGAATCACTGTGGAGGCATGAAATTATTTTATTTAAAAAGAGGTAGAACAAAAATATAGGACGTAGCAGTCACGTCAATCGCGCTGAGAGTTCAAGAATTTATCTTTCATAACCATAAACTTGGAGGAGTTCGTGGCTAAAGTCGCAATTATATTTAGCCCGCGCCGCGTGTCGCCACGCGTGGGTAAGCTATCGGTTACATTCATTTACTACTGGATTGATTACATTAGACCCGTCCCGCGTGTCGCAGAGCCTGCTGACGATCCAGTACTAAATGTATGTAACCGATAGCTTACCCACGCGTGGCGACACGCGGCGCGGGCTAAATATAATTGCGGCTTAAGTAATAAAAGCCGCGCGGGTCGGTCAATCAGGTTAAGCTAAGTGCGTCGGAAAGTATGTTACGCCGTTGGCTCCAGCTGCCATTCTTGGACCTTTAACAGTCGTTACGGGTCATCAGAAGCCCGAAAGTCTGAAAACCAGTCTTAACAAGGGGTATCGTGTTACCCAGTAAGTAACTGGGTTGTGGAGGTCAGATCACTCCGAGTCACTCCCTGTAAAATACTGGTATTCAGATGCATCCGGATAGACTGGAAACCGACCCCAACATAGTTGGTAAAACCCTAGGCAGATTGATTTAAACCATGTCCTTGGAGCTGCTAAACTTGAAAGTTGTAAGTAATTAGGCCTTATTAAAAGGCAGATATAATCTCTTGCTACTTTACAGGTTACCAAAAAGGAAGGGTAAACACCGTGTAATACCCCACACGCGCCATTTTGGTAGACAGTTGTCAAGTGTGACGTCACGTCAGACACGTGGCGACACGTGGCGCCACGTTACGTATCAACTGCTATCATGCCTACCTACACAGATTGTGAACTATTAGTTTATTTGAGTTGTAAAATTAGTAATACGGTCCAACAAGTGGAGTAGACAGATGGGATAAAAAAAACAGTAATTTGGGAAGCTAGAAGCCAGAGGTTGAGTTTATTAGTTAGGATTTAATTTCTGTCAAAAAAATCTAAAAACACTTCATCAATGAAAAGAGATACTGAGACAGGTATGTAAATAGTTACTGTAAGCGTTTAAAAAAATATCTTCATCAAATAACTATTAATTTAGCCCTGTCTTTTCTTATTTATTAGCACACATTTTGATGTATTTAAATCAAACTAATGTGTATTGTGTTTTCTGAGTAATTGAATGTGCGAGTACGATAATTATATGCAATCATTACACTCTAACACCCACAACACGTGTCTTACAAGTGTATAAACGTGCCGCGGTGGTGCCGGCCGCGTGCCCGTCGTGTGCCGGACGGTATGGTTATCATAAACTAATATTACGCAGATAGATGACAATTAGGTAGTTTATTTAAGTATTATGAAATACGGTATGAGTGACCATGTGGGTGGATTTTATGTCATTCTTTGTAGTTGCAGCAGATGGGTTAAAAAAATATTGCTATATTATTTAACGAAATTTTGTCAGTCATCAAAAGTACACACAGAATCTACTAAAATTTTATTAAATGGCAGGTTAGTCTGAGTGGGCTGTACTATGTACGGTAGGCGACTACAAAAGAGTACAATTAAAGCTTTTGAAAAAAAAACAAAGACTGTAATTAAGAACAGAGGGAAGTTTATCCGTAGCTAAGGACCAAACGGCAGTCTAACAAGCGTCAAATGACTACATATAAATAAACATTAAATAGAGTCTGCGGCTGCACTCCCACGCATGTCGAATTTACCAATAACACGCCGATGTCATGCTTGTCACGACTTAATTGGAGTTGCTGGGTTGGAATGAAATAGGAATTTATGAAAAATCGACTGACGTATAATCTAATTACACATTTTAAACAAAAATTGGTAAAAACATTAGCCTTTTTCTGGGCCAATCAGGATAAAGATTATTTACAAACTTACAATACACAATAATACTTATGGCTCCATACATCAAGGACACTCAATGTCGACCGCTACGAGTAGCCTCGTAGCGGTCGCTTGGCGTAGTGTCTTTCCAAAGTTCGTAGAGCAGATGCTACGCTTTTTAAGAAATGCTCTACGAGGCTACGTCATGCATGAAGTGAATTATTATTTTCGGTACCGTTACGGACAAGAGCGTTATATGTTTCGAAATTGATTAATTCTTTATTACGTTAATTTTTAGGGCTTCGTACATACCCAAAGGATAAAAACCGAACCCTATTACTAAGACTCCACTGTCCGTCTGTCTGTCTGTCTATTACCAGGCTGTATTTCATCATCATCTTATCTCATGAACCGTGATAGCTAGACAGTTGAAATTTTCACAGATGATGTATTTCTGTTGCCGCTATAACAACAAATACTAAAAACAGAATAAAATAAATATTCAAGGGGGGCTCCCATACAACAAACGTGTTTTTTTCGGCGTTTTTTGCCTTGTGATACGGAACCCTTCGTGTGCGAGTCCGACTCGCACTTGGCCAGTTTTTTTTTTCCAATTATTCGATATACTTGCCTAACTGAAAGTTACAATAAAACAATACGAAATCAAACAAAGTAACTTTTAAAACGTACCATCAAATGCTGCTGTTACTTTTCTATTGTTCGTTAATTTTAATTTTTCTATGAAAGTCCGTAGATCTTTAGCTTGCCAAATAATTCCATGTCATCTATTTTTGAAAGATCCGTTCACCTTTCCAGTAATATTTCGGCGTCATAAACTTTCTCTATTATTATTACCAATGCACACAGAGCAATCTGACCGATTGTCGCGGTGTCAAACCGTTTACCCTTATCGCTTCTATCCGACACCATGGTACACCATACAACGTGGCCCCATCTGTCGCGATGCATCGATGCACTGAGAACAAAGGTGGCATTCATGAGGCGATTTTTTTATCGAAAAAATGGATTTTTAGGCCAAAAAATTGTGTGTAGTAAGTTCGGTTGGAAGTGAAGCAGAGAGGGGGAATGTGTGGTGTTGTAAAATGAAATTGGGTTATACTGGCTGTGCTGGGTTTTAGTTGAGATTAAAAGCTTTTATAAGTATCATGTTTTTTCTATGGTAAAAAAGCTTAATACCGGTCACAGATGCACGACAAATTATAAAATTATTTAAAATAATTAAGCTGTAGTTGTCAAGAAAGTGCATTTTGATATGAACTTGTACGTTTTGCAGCCGTTTAGATTGTACAACTGTTCAACAGGAGATTAAAGTATGGAGTTTGACGTTAGACTGACAGTAGACATGCGTTGAAAAATGTTTATGTATTTGAAGGCGCGTTCCACAAAACTTTTATACACAGAATAAATCATAAACTGAGAATAAATTTTGAATTTTACCATACTAGAACTGTCAGAAGTCAATTTTATTCCACGGATAAAAGATATATGACTTCGGTAAAATCAGCCCTAAGTGTTTATGTGGTAGGTAACCTGTAGAGTTAAAACTTTTTTTGGTTTGTTTTCAAAATATAATAGAACTTTAATTAACTCTAGTTTTACATTTCCCCTGAGGTTATTTTTGTCTTGAAATACCTTAAATATTATTTAAGGACCAGTAATTTCACAGAAACCTTGTATTGTATTGTATAACGAGCTGGTGTCCGCGTCCAAGCGCAATACAATATTACAATAAACGTAAACCTTAAATTAATAACTTTGAATCAATTACAAATACCTACAATAATTCATTCTACAGTACTTAAATAAGTAACTGCTTTACACCAGCTACACATCACCGAAACTACCAGTAAATCACAAATAAAATAAAGTCAACTAAAGCTATTGTACACGAGCGGGGCACCTGGCCCTATAACGCTGGTCCTATGGTCCATTGTGTGCACCCTCGCGCAGACCCTTAGCGGCGCAGCCCTTAAGATTTAATTACCGAGCTTTATAGTTACAGCTACTGTTTACTTTTAATACTTGCTTTTAGATAGTTTAGTTTAACTACGATCTGTCTTAATTTTATTTATTTACTAGCTTCTGCCCGCGACTTCGTTCGCGTGAAATTTCTTGTTCCCCCGACGCACCCCATCGCCTGCCCGCATTATTACTTTGTTTTCGTTTAGCATTCCTTTTTACTTTTTTATATTTTTGATCGACTCCTAAGTGTCATAGCGTGTTGTTAAGCCTATAGCCTTCCCAAGAATTGGGCTATCACATGGAAGAAAGATTTTTTTTAATTCCAACTGGTAGTTCCAGAGAATAGCGCGTTCAACCAAACAAACTCTTAAGGTGCCACTAGTCGATATTTTTTCCATACAAATTTCGGGAGAGACTCCACTGTTTGACAATATCATTTTGTCTTATTATTAATTTTTTCTGTACGGAAACAGAATATAAAATAAAAAGCCATTAAAAAGTTATGAGCCAACAAAGATTCGTTTTTCTTGCTATTTTTAACATAACTTTGGGAGCAAATAACTAATAAAAGAACTGTAAAATCTTCAAAATAACGTCGGTACCGATAAAGCTCAGTTATCGAAGAGTTTATATAAACTTTATCTATAATTGATTTATGCAGTGGTTTTTTCATAAAACTCGATTTTCCAAAGCACTTTTCGATTTTTTTTACGCGCTTTTCAGTTCGGAACGGTGTTTCTGTGCGTGAGAACTAGACCGTTGTGCGTGTAGTCTAGCGTCTATATGCTCATCACTGATACTATCTCTGTCAGACACGAAGCCAGGTGAGACAGCGTGCTTTTTGGCCATGACCACCAGTGAGTTCGAGCTCGCGACTAGTCTACTCTTAAGCTTTATTATTAGAGAAACAGATAAGAAGAAAAAAAACAGAAAATTACGTACAAAGGTGTTGCATATTTCTAAAGAAATCCAGCACACCTGCGATAGGAAAACAGTGTTATTTTAGTAAAAAAAAGCTTGATTCACGGGTAAAACCTGGATGAGACTGAGACAGGAGCGCGGGGATTGGCATAAGAAAAGAGAGGTCTAAGCCCAGCAGTGGGTGAAGTTGGGCTGTGGTTGGTGATGATTCTAATGGGCATGGTTGGGATGCATGAAGAAGCCTCGTGTAGCGCAATTTGTTCCGCCAGCCAGTTACTCAATTGAACCAAGTGCTCGGCGCATCCTGGACAGTCACACCCAACACCTTATTTGACTGGCCAATTCTTCCCTTGCGGTGGTAGTGCTAACGCCCGCCTGGTTTGCGACCACCCTCCCACTGGGGTCCGCCGTCAAGCAGCCTGCAGCGTTTCGTCGATGTGTGGGAGTTCCAGTGCCTTAGGCATATTCTGGGCATGCTCGTTCCATCATAGACCTCATCCATCGCTTTCTATCAGGAGTGATCGAGGTCAAGAGCGGACCTATTCAGCAATAAAAAAAAGAAAAAAAATTAAGAAGTTTAACTAACTCAATAGTGTTGTGGTTCGCAATGATGCAACGAAAAATACTAGCAATCTCATACACTTATGCAATTAAGTAGGTACGAAAGCTTTAAAGTTTATTAGTCAGCTTAAAGCCATGTCCATTTTATTAGTAATTTCATAACGTGTCAAGTCAGGGCTTACTATGTAATATTTCTTAGCAAGTATGTAAGTAACTGCAACACGTGTGTAATTACAGGTTAGTGTTCAAGTCCGTTTAGAACATAGCCAGATTACGTCTTAATGTAGGTATTACAAAACTTTAAGACTCTGATTGATAGCACCTTTCCCCTATTGGTCTATCAATGGATTAACACCCAATGAGGAATTTATCAGTAGCAGCCTGGAGTCTGGATTCGTGGTCGGTTGTTGGCAGTAGGCTGTCTCACTATTACATGGAACTAAAATATAACTGGCGAAGTGTGGGTAGGTAT
Source organism: Oligia latruncula (assembly GCA_948474745.1). Lineage (NCBI taxonomy): Eukaryota > Metazoa > Arthropoda > Insecta > Lepidoptera > Noctuidae > Oligia > Oligia latruncula. The sequence continues at coordinate 1,438,929 of OX419686.1, forward strand.
ACTAAAGGTACGGTCCGTCCAACCCGTCGGGGTAAGACAGGCGTGGTTGTGTCATGTTATGTTAAAATGACATCTTTCCCTTAAATTATTATTTTCTTATTTTCTTTGTGGGACAAAATTAACACTTTACATAATATGTGCTCAATTTCTAAGTCACCCACATTCTATAAGGTGCTCATTCACGTGGAAAGTCAAGGTGACATAATACGAGGTAAATTTCCCTTAACCTACGCACTCAGATTTCAGTTAGGACCTATTAATAAAGTCAGTCTGAATATTAATGAGGTCTCTCCAGGTATAAAAGCTCGGGATTACTGAGCGTCAGCACATTCGAACCACATTCGTGGAACAGTAGCCTTCGTACATCCTCCAACATAACAAAACCCCTTGGGTTTCCATCGACGTTAGTTGAAGATCGAACAAATCACCAATCAACATGAAACTGACTTTGGTCTTCATTCTCGTGGTAGCGTGCGCTTGGTGCTGTGAGGCGCGGAATGGTGCCAATTATTACTGTGGACGACGGCTCTCAGAAGTGCTGGCTGCTATCTGCTGGGGTTCCGAGGAGAAGCGGGATTCTGGGTGGTGGATGCCAGAGGACTCGGCGCGGGCTCTGGGTGGCTTGCGCGGCAAGCGAGGCCTTGCTGACGAATGCTGCTTAAAACCCTGCACCATGGATGAACTGCTAACGTACTGCTAGCGAAGGACCAATGGCATGACTGACTTGTACAAATTGTAAATTACGAGAATGTTGTTGTTGATGTAAATAAATGATACAAGATTACCTGATTTTGTATGTATCACCTCACATCATTATAATCATCACCATACATTTTCCTCAACTCGTAAGTATTTCATCAAAAGATGTTTTCGCTGTCTTCTGTATTCATATTTCCAAAACTCAAGTGTCGAAAGTCAATTGACAACTTTATATTGATTCCAGCGTGGCCTGCCACAGAAAATAGGCTTTTTTTAAAGAGATCTAAATGAATAAACTCGTCTGTCTGCACTCTCATTTCGAGTAAGTAATTATCAATTACAGTAAAACGTAACCAAATCTGCAGTACATTTTGATCCCTAAAATCCTCGGGGAATGATCATGAATATCAAACGGGCATCGCATAGTCCCCAGTTATCTGATCCGGATTAAACCGGTAAAAAGCGGTCATTATTCCGCCTCTGTGGACCAAATGGGATTTTTTATTTGAGCCACACCTCTGGCTATTGTATGTGGATTGTCATTGGGCTGGAAAATCCTATTCCTGTTTTTTGTTCAAAACATGCGGATTCACTTTTTTGCGAATAAAAATTTGCGCTACTTGCCTAAGTCAGTCCCAGGTTCGGATTTATTTTTGTTCAACATTTTATAAAATATGGAATAGAAACTATAGAGACACACAGAGAACAGGTTTCGAGATATCTGTATTTTGCTAAAACACTGCATAAACATGGTCTTAAAAGAATAATTTTATTAGACTAGCAGCGCCCGCGGTTTCACATGCATAAGTTTCGATCTCGAAATTCTTCGTTGTCCATCTCATCGCTCTGGTTTTATAAAGTCTGCTTCCTTTGTCCAGGCGGTTTTCCTTTGGAATGCGCTCCCTCAGAATATCAGGACGGTAACCAATCAGTTCACATTTAAAGTGAAAGCTCGATAACACTTACACAAGAAGTTGGCAGATTCGGCTCAGAACTAAGTTGTTGTATTTTTTCTTGTTTACCTCTCATAACTTTTTTCTTTTGTTTTTTTTTTAATATATTTTTTGTATGTATTTATATACCTATGTATTTATTATTATATTTTACTTATAAATATTTTTTATTTGTTTTCTGCTATTGCACCTACTGTGTATTATTTCTGCATCACCCTAAGGTAGACTGGTAGAAAATGCCCAAGGCATTCATTCCGCCTTTGTACAGTTTTTTACTTGTGCATAAATAAATAAAATATCGGGATAAAAAGTATTAATGTGTTAATCCTGGTTTTAAACTATCTGTGTGCCAAAGTTCATCCAAATCAATTCACTAGTTTTTGCATGGAAGAGTAACAAACATCCATCCATCCATCCATCCATCCTCACAAGCTTTCGCAGGATAGGCAGGATAGTAGGAAGTAGGATATGATATCTTTAAAAAAGCTAAGTTTGACTGTAAAAGATCAGTACCGTAAATAATATGGGTCCTGGGTTGGATTCTCGGGTCGAATCAAGTGTTATTGGGTTTATCTGCACAAAATGTGCATTTACATACGACTTAAATATGACAGACGAAATGTGTAGGTGTAGTATACACCTCTGCAAACCCCTTTATAGAAATGGAGAGGAGGTGTTAGGAGTGATGTTGTCTATATGTTACGGCAATAGTTACGAATATGATAGACAAAAGGTGTGGGTGTAGTAAACACCTCTGCAAACCCCTTTATAGAAATAGAGTGGAGGTGTTAGGAGTGATGTTGTCTATATGTTATGGCAATAGTTACGAATATGACAGGCGAAATGTGTGGGTGTAGTATACAATACACCTCTGCAAACCCCTTTAGAGAAACGGAGTGGAGGTGTCAGGAGTAGGTAATGTTGTTACGGCAATAGTTACGAAGAAACTTTATGTTTCGTTTGAGGCTGGCTAAAAGGACTAATGTCTAAGTTTAATAGGTAAACCAGTGCAAGCCGGCCTCATAATCTATTGAAACTTCGTAATACGCTAGGCCGGCTCAAGTTCAAAGCTTTACTCCGGGCTTACGGCCTACGGGACTACCCCAAAACAATCAACTTCAAGCAATGAAAACTACAGTGAAGAACTCTACTTACACATTAAGTATTTTGTTGGTCCGTAACATAAATCCACACTGGGCCCTCTTTTAAGATGATATCTCGGCACATTAGCGATAATCCTGGAGATAACGATCGGGTTTCACAATAATATCGGTCTTTGATCTACCCCTGTCAAAGCCCGCTGGGTGGCAGTTATTTGTCAAACTTGTCAGTTGGTCTGTTTCTTTTTTTCTGTTAAAATTTGTTTGACCAAAGAAGGTTTTATTTTTTATTTTAGTATGAGTTCCAATACAACATTGTCCTTTTAAAATAGTGTACAATTTATAACGGAAAGAAAGAAAAGAACATGGTTGTGTTGCAGATACAGATTAATTCTTTACGGCGTTAAAGGACCAAATCTAAACTATGAGAATTACTTTTTATTTTCTAGGTACATACAAAATTCTGTAGTTCATCTTAAAATATACCTAGCATATAAAGAGGTGTGCTCAGGTGTGAACTTATCGTCTAAGATATCCTGTTCTGAATAATACACAAATAATATAAATCATTATTTTACTAATAATGCCGTAATTTCTAAATTTTGAAAAAATTTAAGTATGATTGAAAAAACTAGCCAAGTGCGAGTCGGACTCGCACACGAAGGGTTCCGTATCACAAAGCAAAAACACTGAAAAAAAAACACGTTTGTTGTATGGGAGCCCCCCTTAAATTTTTATTTTATTTTGTTTTTAGTATTTGTCGTTATAGCGGCAACAGAAATACATAATTTGTGAAAATTTCAACTGTCTAGCTATCGCTGTTCTTGAGATACAGCCTGGTGACAGACAGACGGACGGACGGACAGACAGCGAAGTCTTAGTAATAGGGTCCCGTTTTTACACTTTGGGTACGGAACCCTAAAAATGGAGAAAGTGACCCAAAAGTTGTACCTTGAGCTCGTTGTTGTTTATGACGTGAAGTCAATTAAATCAAACGCTATGCTAACACCAATCCGTACTGTAAAGGTTCCTTATAAGTCGTAAAAAAAATGAAACTAAAAGCTCGTCCCTTATTTCCACCACACGCGAAACGAATCGATAGTCACACTCCTCTTTATTTACACACTACAACAATATAACGCAATTATATATTCAAAATAATGTTCACACTTGACAATAGTTTACATTTGAATGTAAAGGATTAACATGCGGTGGACGGTGACCCGCGTAGTGTTAAAAAGACAATGATTTGATTTATTGTGGACACGGATTACAATTATTGGCTTTTCGCGAAGTACTTCGTTGTAAATTGAATTAAATATTATTAATTAAATAAATAGGTTTAACTTTTCTTTGTGATGACTGCTGAGCCAGTCCGTTAGAAGTTTCTCAGTAGCAGCCTGGAGTTTGGAAGTTGGCAGTGTGATACGGAAAGCACGTCCCGCGTCTGATCTCTCTCCAGTCATGTCGGATTGCCGTCCCATCGGACTATCAGAATGAAGGAAGAGAAAGTAAGTACACCTGTGTTTGCGCACACGCTTGTGCACTATAATAACTCCCGCGCCGAAGGCTAGTCTCCGTTGAGATTGGCCGCCGTGGCCAAAATTTGATCTGGAGGACTATTATACATACAATGTACATCTGTCTCGATTTTAAAAACTTACCTAGTAAGTACCATTTTATTATTGAAAGTATAATATCACTGTTAGAAGAAATGTTTTTGGCTTTCTATTTGATTTAGTTTATATGAGCTCCCAAGCTGCTTGGGGGAGGCCTATGTCCAGCAGTGGACGTCTTTCGGCTGAAATTATGATGATGATGATGATATGAGCTCAACTGTCACTAATGGCTGAGACAAAATTACTTTTTCTCTGTTACCGAACTTAATAAGCTTGCCTAATAGACGAGGGGTTATAGACCTTAGATTTTATTTCAAATATCCAAAATGTCTACTAGTATAATAAACGATAAACGTGCTCTATTCACTGAAACTTATAAAAATACCAAACTTATCCCAGTTAACGAGCACAAAAATGCAAATCAACTTACGACATCCACACAAGAGGGGAGAATGGTACCTCCCCGCCCCAACGACCCCATCCCTTGTTGCCCTAATAGCAGCCCACCCCTATCTTAGTGCCCTACTTGTAACGTACTTGCCACCCTCGATTTTAAATGTTGGTACTTTATTTTTTTGATGGACAAGCCTTGGCATGCGTTTTGAGAGATTTTATCGGAAAAACTTCTGAAGAACTACGAATAATCTTTAAAATACTGAATAAAAATATTAAACTTTGGCCTATATTTACGTACTTATAACTACTTAGATAAGAATATAATGAAGTACCTCTTATCCTCCTCTTATATAGCCTTTCAGGATAGTGTACCTACTCGCACTTCGATAGATACATGCTTAGAAAAACGGATAATGTTTTGAAGTGCCTACAATGCAGAATTCATCTTCTCAGAATAGTCAGTTAGGAAACGCCGACCTCATCTAGTTTAAAAAAAAATATGATTGACGTGTAAAAGTGTTTATCATTGATTCATCTTGATTGAATTTTAAGACTTAATCGATGTCTAAAATAAAGTTGACCTAGACTAGATCGATAATAATGATAATCTTATGATACCCAAAATCATTGAAAGTGGCGTGATGGAGTGAAACAAAAGAGTAGGTACATAATTTGGTAGCCTCAATAATATATTTACATCAACGGATTATATTGATTACAGTTAAAACTTAAAAGCTGGTCTTTCATCGCGGGCAGTACGAAAGCAGTTCTTGAACAGTGCAGGGTTTATCGCAGCACTCATCAGCAAGGCCTCGCTTGCCGCGCACGCCACCCAGCGCCCGGGCCGCATCCGCCGTCAGCCACCACCCAGCATCGCGCTTCACCGAATTAGGGCCGTAGCAGAGACGGGCCAGCTGTTCGGAAAGAACTCGGCCACAAAATATTCTCGCCCCATCCTGCGCCTCGGAGCACCGGGAGCATGCTACCACGAGAAGAAGGGCCAAAGTCAGTTTCATGTTGGTTGATGGCTGGTTTAAATTGATATTCAACTAATTTCGATGGGAACCCAAGAAGTTTTGTTATATTGGAGGATGTAAAGAAGCTACTGTCCCACGATTGCGGTTCGAATGTGCTGAAGCTCAAAACTCTGCATCTTTTATACCTGGGGGCAGCTCATTAATATTCAAACTGTATTTATTAATAGGTCCTAACTGATACCTGAGTGCGTAGGTTATGGAAATCTTTGCCCTACTTGTCACCTTGATTTCATACGTGGATGAGTTTCATAATAACATAGTGTGAAGACGAAAAAGTGGGCGGTGAAGAGAGCGAGAAGCTCGGTTCGGTACAACATTATCACTCCACGTCGCTCCACGTGGTATTCATCCTGCACTCGACCACGATACAAAATATATGAAGGAAAGTCGCTATCAGTCTTCATATAACTTCAAACATTTTATATACCCTTTTAATATTATACCTACATAAAACCTTTTTATTGCTCTTTAAAATATTTTCGATTCAAACTATTTGGATCGATTTAAAACTTTTTTCTCAAGCTTTTAAATCCTGGCACACAAAAAATATAACATGCAAATTCGAACGTGGAATAAAAATTAAGTAGAGATCCAAGCGGCCCATCAGACGGGCGCTGATTCGCAATTTTTTCAAAATTTCAGTCCGTTTCCAAATTTTTGTAACGTAGTAGTTTTGTAAACAGTTTTTTTTATATATTGTTTTACCTGGATCGTCAAAATTACCAGTATCCATCATGGTAAGTAATTTTAAAAATATATTTTTTCGACTGCGTACCAGGTCTACTTCAGGGAACGTAGGTAGTGTACCGGTAGCCCTAGTATCTAGTTTGTTCTAGATCTTAGAATTCCTGTCGTGCTTATACATCGTCTCTATAATAACTTTGGATTGCTTGTTTGCGTCACGCCTTCGAAATGTGAATTGACGGCCATTTTTATTATTAACTTTTTCTTGCCATCATAAATTGCAGGTTTTTTCACAAAGCACGTTGATGGGCTTCTTAGATTATACAATCTAAGATGGCTTCCGTCTTTTTGTAAAAATGTCAATTTGCACGACAATGTACTGTCTTGCAAACTGACATTTTTTAATGAGATTCTCCGGGTGTAAAGATTCTAACTTTCTGATCGAATGTTACAAAGGTTAGAGAGACTGACCCTCCCAAAACCGGCGCTAACGAAAATATTTCTAGATCCTTTACAATGAGTGCTAAAATAATGTCTTTAACGTGTCAATTTTTTTACATGAGCAGAGGGAGTGCATCTCAGTGCACGTCGGGCAGGCGGGAGTGCAGATGGGGGTGGCATGCTGGCAGCTCTACTGCCTGGAGCACGGCATCCGTCCGGACGGAACCCTGCCGGCCTACGAACAAGACTCCAACGCGGCCGACTCCTGCTTCAACACCTTCTTCTCCGAAGCGGATCGAGGAAAAATGGTGCCGAGAGTTGTGATGGTGGATTTAGAGGCTACTGTTATCGGTTAGTCTTTATTATAAATAGGATAGTATAGGTATATTTTAGCTTTGGTGTTGAATGGTGAGATTCTGCATGAAGTACACACCGATTTCGTCCACTTCTCTCGGCCGCCTACATCCCAATCCTGGGCAATAATTTGGTAGCAAGTCACAACCAGTAGTATCTTTCACCTGGTATGTTTGGTTGGTCATTTTACTATTTATTACATGCGTAGATGATATCCAGCCAGGCGAAGCAACTAACTTTAGCAACGCATACAGTACCTATTGAAAGATTAGCTAACAATTATCAACAAGTCAGTTCTTAAATTTGTGTACCGCTTAACTTGTTGGCGTCGCTGATCGCTGTTTCCCTTCCCAGATGAGGTCCGTTCAGGCGAATATCGGCAACTGTACCATCCGGAACAGCTGATCACGGGCAAGGAGGACGCAGCTAACAACTACGCGCGTGGTCACTATTCCACCGGCCGTGAGGTCCTCGGTCCTGTCATGGAGAGAGTCAGGAAGTTGGCTGACCAGTGTACTGGTTTACAGGTTAGGAAATTGAACTTCTTTAAATCATCCTCATTCACCCGTCCACTCCTGGAAATAGGCCTTTCCTAAACTTGGAGTAAACTTTTCTTGTCCATGTATTTTAAATGGGTTTTCAGTATTAGAATTTTTTTTTCATTTTCCCGTCCTATTGTTTTACTATTTCTATTACCTAGATCAGGTTTCATATACCATGTTGACATTACTCTTACTTTTTTATTGTTTTTTTTATTCATTTCTGCTTACGTCAGTGCGTCACTTTTGTTTTTTTTTCTTTAAATTTTTTGTTTTAAACCTGGTTAAAAACTATTCAAAATTAAAACTCAAACAAGATATTGAAACATGGATTCTAACTAGAATTGCATGCATTATAACTAGAATTTAAATTACATAGCTAACTAGACTCGTAAACTAACAATTGCTCCAGGGTTTCTTCGTGTTTCATTCATTCGGTGGTGGGACAGGCTCCGGCTTCACCTCACTCCTCATGGAGAAGCTTTCAGAGGAATTCGGCAAAAAGAGCAAACTGGAGTTCGCTATCTATCCAGCTCCACAAGTAAGAATCCTATATTTTCCTCCTTTATTCCACCTACATTAATCGCATTAATATTATAAAGGCGAAAGTTTGTGTGTGTGTTTATATGTTTGTTACTTCTTCACGCTCAAACGGCTGGACCAATTTTGATAAAATTATGAATGCAGGTAGCTGACACCGTGGATTAACATAATATAGGCTTTTTATCCCGATATTTTCACGGGATCGACATTTACGCGGGTAAAACCTATTTCCAAATCAATATGAATAGGTATTTACAATTAAAGGAAACTAGCCGACCCGACAGACGTCCTGTTTTTGATTCGAAAGACACGTGGCGCCATCTATTATCATAATAACGTTATTGTTGTTTTCCTCGGGAACAGCACTTTTTTTCGGGATGAAAGTTACCCTATGTCCGTTTCTGTACACCTGACAACGTATATGCAAAATTTCAGGATGATCGATTCAGTGGTTTAGGCGTGAAAAGGTAGGTAACGAACAAACAAACTTACCTTTCGCATTTATAATATTAGTTAGGAAGTTAGGATATCTAATCGTAACTATTGACCTTTTTACAGGTTTTTTCTATAATACTGTTCTAAAAAGTTAACGTTCTTTTCTTTTCGACAAATTAGCGACTTTATTTTAATAACAACGGCAAATATACAGTTCACACATATCTACCACTATCAAACTCGAAGCAATTATTTCTATTAAACCATTTACAGACACTTTTAGATTGTCAAGGAGTTGACTTTTTTAACTAGTATATAAAGACTTTATTTAACTAGTATATAAAGCTTTTACTACGCAACCAGGTGTCGACAGCAGTGGTCGAGCCTTACAACGCGGTGCTGACGACACACGCCACCATTGGCCACTCGGACTGCGCCTTCATGGTCGACAACGAGGCTATCTATGACATCTGCAGGCGGCGGCTGTCCATTGAGAGGCCCTCGTACGCCAATCTCAACAGGCTTATTTCACAAGTGAGGACCTTACCAAGCTACTTTGTCCAATACTGAAAGTACATATAGGACTCTCCAAAGTTGCCCCAACACTTGGATTTTATTCAGAGTCCTTCATATCAAACAAGATATTAAACTTACGAAGGTTGTCTTTAAGAGATAAATTATTCATTAGGTTATTAGATTTAGAATGACATAGACATGATATGGATTACTTTAAAATTAATTCATTAATCCGCTGTAAAGTCTAAATAATAATAAATGACGCTCCCATTGGAATTGATTCCAGTTATAATTTGATATAGTCTTATTGGAGTTACGAAATCTGATTAAATTCGCCTTAAGGCTGTACGTTCTGAAAGTTAACTTCGCAAATAGCTGTCAAATATATTTGATACTATAAGAAGTATTGGAATACAGCTGTGTTGCCTTATTGATTACGAATTGCATAATAACAGTAGATTAGTAACCGCTAAGGGGCAAAAAAAGCATTTGGAAGGATTCAGTGCTTTTTTTACAGCTAAAACTAAATATTCAGTATTAATTATTGCAATTTACAATTAATATTTAAGTGTAACATAGCGATATTTCATTTAGCAATGCTTATTATTAATTAATCAATACGTCGCAATATTTGACAGCGATTTGCGACGTTGCCTGCTCTCAGAATGCAGCCTCGTTATTTTCAAGCAGCTATATTAGGGATACCTACCTGCATTGAACAAGCGTTTAGTAAGTTTTCCTGTCCAGGTGGTGTCCTCCATCACAGCCTCGCTGCGTTTTGACGGCGCACTCAACGTGGACCTGACAGAGTTCCAGACGAACCTGGTGCCCTACCCGCGCATTCACTTCCCGCTCGCTGCCTACGCGCCGGTAGTCTCTGCTGATAAGGTACGCAATGGACGCCGAAGTTCCTTCTCTTAATGCCATTATTTTAAATGGTACCAAGAGTCAACTTTCTGAAGGTCAGATCAGAATTATTAAGCGGCTTACATGACCTAAAACGCGGTCACTATCGGACTGCATAGAAAAGAGAGAAGCGCGATGACATAAAACTGGTAATTTATTGTAAAATATGAAGAAATTATCTATTTACAAAAACTATTTAATAATAAATAATCCATCACTGGATGCAGTTTAAGATTAGCAATTTAATGGCATATTTTTAATTATAATTAAAATTGTTAATGAAGGGATAAACTGCTTTTAAAGACAATCAAGAGGTGTATTTGAAGATTTTTTTTTTGATGCATTAATGTATGTTTAATTATGATTTGAGTTCCATCACTGCATTAAAATAAGACTTGAAAATATCATAATTTTTTTTTACGGTTTAAGAGATACACTGCTTTAAAAACCAACTTTTTTACCGTTTTTGAGGAATCTCCGCCTTAAGACGGCCTTTAAGAAAGTATTAACTTTCACTGATTTCAAATTTTAAATTCCCCGGCAACATGTCACCCAGTATTCCGTTCCGTAACCAAACCGTAACGTATCGGCACTTGCAAAAAATATAGTTTGCATGAATTCTACGAGTTGGCCGGTCCTGAAACGCGACGGTGTAGTGGGCTACACCGTCGCGTTTCAGGACCGGCCAGTCTCAAGCCGGATTCATATTGGTTACTGTGTTGTCGTGTCGTGACGCCTTCTGACGCAGTGTTAGCCATTCAAAACTCGTTGTGATTTGACATAGTCCAGAACAGACAAACGCGACGGTGTAGTGGGCTACACCGTCGCGTTTCAGGACCGGCCAGTCTCAAGCCGGATTCATATTGGTTACTGTGTTGTCGTGTCGTGACGCCTTCTGACGCAGTGTTAGCCATTCAAAACTCGTTGTGATTTGACATAGTCCAGAACAGATTAGTACGATTGGTGTATCCCGAGTCACGACACAACACGACACAGTAATGTGCCGGCTTCAGGCACCGCAATGGTGCCGGACCAGTGCTCTCAGGCGGCTCTCCGTCCGGCGGCCGCACACGACGTCCGCTTACCGCAGACGTCAACACTGTTACCGTACGTCTAGCGGGACCCTTGACCCTAGAGCTTCACAGACCCAACTAATTATTAAGTGCTAGTTTTGATTTTGTGGGGTCAAGGATTCCGCTACACGTATGTACCTACATCGTATGATGTGCCACCGCGTTTCAAACAGCAACTTTTGTGATTGACTGAAACGTTATGAACCGGTTACGGACCGTGACAGTATGTAAACTAAACTTCACAAAGTCTAAAAAGTTTTCTAATAATTTTTAATTTTGTGTATCCAAATTATTTACCGTATCAATGTCTTACGACCTTTTATGTCACACAGTCAACTTCCTCTATGTACTCTAAAATCTGGGCATATTACAAGTTAGTCGGTTTTTGAGTCTGTGACTGCGTTGTTCTTCTAAACTACAATAGGGATTTTGATGCGGTTTGTACCATCATTCTAGAGAATTTTTCCATAAAGGTTGTGTAAAACACATCAATAATAAACTTACATATAATAAAGAAACCCTCGATGCTGTCAAGTCGTAGACGTAAAAACCGTGCGAAGCAGGGTGCGCAGCTAGGTTTTTTATATAATCCTTACCTCCCTCAGGCGTACCACGAAGGCATGTCAGTGTCAGAGATCACGGCAGAGCTGTTCGAGCCTCAGAACCAGATGGTGAAGTGCGACCCTCGCGACGGCAAGTACATGGCCTGCTGCCTCCTGTACCGCGGCGATGTGGTGCCCAAAGATGTGAACGCAGCCATAGCCGCCATGAAGGGCAGGGCCGGGATACGGTTCGTGGACTGGTGTCCCACTGGGTTTAAGGTGAGATTGAAGAAATCTTTGGATCATATTCATCATCAGCTTCAACTCGTTCACCCGACCTTATCCCAATTTATTTTGGGTAGGCGAATCATATCTTCTTCCATACATCTAGATAGTTATGTAAAACATTTGTTCAGTGCACACAAAAGCATAAAAAATACAAAAGTAAAAGTAACTGCAGGTATTAACCGCCGCCACAGTAGTTACACCTTTCCCTAAGTCATGTCTTTCACTCAATCCATTCCACCTTTTCTCGTGGTATATCTTAAAACTAAGAGCTGATTTTTCCAATGTCGAAAATTTTAAAGGTTTCAGTTTTTAATTATTCCAGGGATTAAAATATATCTAACGTTGGAAAAATCTTTTCTAAATACACTGCTTCAAGAATCTATAAGCGCTCGAATGACGTTGACAGGGTGGCGCTATTGGTGTGAAATGTCACAAAACTTATTCAAAAACAAGATGGCGGCGTTAGTTCCAATTTTGGCCACGCGCCATAACCTTGTCGCGCTAATTTCTAAATCATTGTTGTGCAGGTGGGCATCAACTACCAGCCGCCGTCGGTGGTGGCGGGCGGCGACCTGGCGCAGGTGAAGCGCGCCGCCTCCATGCTCAGCAACACCACCGCCATCGCCGAGGCGTGGGGCAAGCTCGACCACAAGTTCGACCTCATGTACTCCAAGCGAGCGTTTGTGCACTGGTGCGTACATTACTGAATAGTTACAGGCAGTTCTGCAGCATACTTTGGATAGCGATGCTGAAACTTGGTATACAGTGACGTTATTGGGAGCAGTGCCTGTCCGCCATTCAGGGGGAACCTAACATGGGAAATAACTATACAGCAATGAAATGTTGATGAGTACCTTGGGTCACTAAGGCGTACTAAGGCTTCCTTGTGAGACCTTCTCTGCAGAGATGTTAAACCCTCATTCTTTTGTTACAGGTACGTAGGCGAAGGCATGGAAGAGGGTGAATTCTCAGAAGCGCGTGAAGACCTCGCGGCGCTCGAGAGAGATTACGACGAGGTCGCTATAGAGACGTCGGAGATGCAGCCCGGCTGCGACGACGAGCTATGACGTCACTACCGCGAGGAGGGCCGCGCCCCCTCTCGCCGCACCCCTCCGCGCTCGCTGCAGACCCCGCCAGTGCAGCTGCGACGCGACTGCGCCCAAATGCTAACACTACGGCGACCACGATGCACGCGCACAGTTGCTCTGCACAGAGTGCACGGCGCAAGGTGCACGCTTCTGCTGTACCTACACTGCAAGGTCGTCTACATTTGAAACCTAAAGATATGAAGAGTAAACCCATTCGGTGCACAGTTTCACCTGCAACTCAGTGCTGTGGCTGGTCTGTGCGTGTCTAAACATGGCGGCTGCGCAGCGTCGCCGCCGAAGCGGACGCCACAAAACTGCGGCCGCACGTTTATTGATATTGATTATTGCAGAACTGTGAAAATTTATATAAAGGTTCGAAAATGTCCGCGGAGGTCGGACGATGCTAGAGTTGCTTGTGCCTACCACTGACGTACCGATGGCTGCGTGGCGTGACAGAGTTGTGCTCCCTCGCCACTCTCACCGTTTCTCCGTCGAGCAGTCTTGCGACGTTATATTTTTTTAAGTTTTTTTTTTTCTTTGGAATATTTTTTAAATTTTATAGCAAATACTGGACGGAGAAATGCTTAGTTTTTATTATTTTACACTTGACAGAAATTATGTGCATGTTTTGTGGCGAATCGCGTAAGTGTGTGGTGTGAATGCGGCGCTATTGATGTAAGTGTAATGTTTACTATTTGTGTACGTCCGTCTTTGTTCAAAATGCTTTAAAAACTTTTACATTGTTCCGTCTGATGTTCTTGTAACAATAAAATGTGCAGTTTTTTTTTCCATTTAAGATTTTAATTTGTAGTATAGCTTCTCCCGAATAACTTAGTATTTTTCACATACATACAGCTACTTATATGGTGCCAAACTTGGCTGGCTGTGATTCTTTCTATCTCTCGGGTATCTTCAAAGGGCCTTCAGAAACTCAACATGACTAACACACACGGATTACACACATTACCCTAAAAAAATAATTGCCACCACACTATTCTAAAATGGCCATTTTGTGGCATTCATTGACGCGGCCGTCAGCGCAAACGCCATTATATTTTCAAGATGCGCAAATGCGTGCGGTATTCTATACGCCGAGCATGCGCTAATGCCAGCGAACTTGAAGCATGCGCAATCGTCTGGGTTAACGTATGCGACATAACAGCACGCACAATTTTTCTATTTGGCGCATATTCTATAATTAAATGCAAAATTATTCTAGAAGAGTTTTGCTGGAGGAACGGAGACACCTACCACGTCTTGAAAGCGCATGTTTTTTCTCAGCCATCACGTTATCATGTACTCCCTTTGCATTCATATAGTACATTTATGCTCCTCACAATATCTTTTCTTTTTCTTTCGTAAGGCCGCTTTCACATTAGAACGTTAGCAGCGCGACAGTAGCGCGGCAGAAGCACGCTTCTGTTTATAATATGAAATTCTGACTGGGCGACGGTCGCGGGTCAGTCCCGCTGCTAAAGTCGCCTAAATGTGAAAGCGGTCTAATAGCATTTCATTATTTACATATCTCGTCTCAGCTTCGCTTCAGTGGATACGGTTGAGTAGAGAGGAGAGAACATGTCGTTCTGAGACTTAATTTTTCTTTCAATAACTTAAATTATCAGCAATTTGAAAAAAGTACTTACAAAAACAACCAAATCAACATATATTTTTATTCTGAATTACACATACATCTAATAAAATTTAAATCCTATTCAAAACATTTGGTACTTTGTACATAATACTAGAATACATTAATTTTCTTGTAATAATATATTAATTATTTCTTTACATAATTTACAAACGGATACTGCAACGAAATCTCAGAACAATTTTTGAAGCATGAGTTGAGACTACTTCTTTGACGCCATCTTTATGAGCGACAAGGTCGCGGCGAGGTGTGCGGTGCCATCAAATTATCGTCGCGATGACATCGCCGTGTGGAGGTTGATCCATAGAGTTTGATGGCACGACGAGACTATCGCTGCGATTCTTTCGCTCGTGGAGATGGTGCCTTAAGTAGCCATTTCGATTTAAAAACTACAAGCAACAATCGGTTTCTCAAAAGATTTGATGTACAGTCACGAGCACTAATATGTCAACACTAGGCAACTTTCAATCGCGATTTTTTCGTGAAATAACGAATGCAACCTTGAAATACGACACTTTACATAAACCTGTGGGTTCGAAAATACTATGTTCGTATTAACATAAAATTTCATTCAAAATTAAAGGAGAAAATCGCCTTTGAATAAAGCCAAGTGTATACATACTTATGCTCGTGACTGTACAGACGCCAGCACATCAAGCTACCCGAAACTGTCAAATTTTCCCAATCAACTTTGAACGTTATGCTTTAGCGATAAAGCTGAAAATCTATTAAAACAATTTAACAGATTGTAGTAGCTTGATGTGCTGGCGTATGTACATATAGTCCTTAACAAACTTAACTTGATAAAATTAAATATTGTGGTCATACAGACGTTGGTCCATACACCATACAATCTTTTTGAATTTCCATTAGATTTTTTATTAACAAAAAAATAAAATTGGCCCAAAATTTCATTGAAAATGGATAATCTCATAAGATTATAATAATAATAAAACATCACATCTCAAGCTTTCTAAAAATAAATCTGTATCAAAATATAAAATTTGTATAATAAATAGGAAAATACAGAATATTTTCAAAATAAATAGTTTTGTTTTGGTTTATAGGTTACCACACACGCAATATTTTTTATTTAATTTGCTGTAATTTTATACTGCCATAATGTGGACAAGCTCAATAACTTCATTACTCCTATTTTACAACATGGTTTTTTATGTGAGTAGAGCTAGACATTTACGAATATAGGCACACGTATCAAATCGGAAAGGGATCGGCACCGTATCGCCTTTCGCCTCCCTGTCAAACAGGCGTCAACCTAACATAAGCGCGTAACCAAAGAGTGGATCAGAAGCTCCGATAGGTACGTCGACTCTGCTACGGCTAGGTGACGCCGCGCTTACGGCTCGCTGACCACTGGATGATGGTGCAGCAGGCAGGCCGGGGGGGGAGAGGGGCGAGGGGGGACGAAGAGACGTAAGCGCGGGTACGGAGAGACGTAAGCGCGGGTACGGAGAGACGTAAGCGCGGGTACGGAGAGACGTAAGCGCGGGTACGGAGAGACGTAAGCGCGGAGATGACGAGCCGTAACGCACCGCACCGCGGTTCGTGAGCTTGCCCCGAGGCGAGGCGATTACGTTACGATTCCGATTAGTGTGCGTTGCAGTAGGGAGTTTCATACAAAAGGTACTGAACGGCTCGAGTTGATACGGTGCCGATCCCTTTCCGGTTTGATGTGTGCAATGACCTGTAATCTACCAAACTACCAAAATTGTATATGCTGTGTCTACAGCTATTTTATACGTTCCTACAAACCCCACAGCAAGCGTGATGTTACGCCTAATATAAGTTTAGATTACATAGATTATTATATAGGAAATACATACCCTCTATAACCTACAGCATCCACGAATATAATATTTCAAAAACCTACTCTTCAAAAAGCTAGATATTATTTATAAGTTACAGATAAATAGTCCCGAACATTTATAAAATTCTGTACTTCATATAATAACAAAATAAAAACTATATAAAAGACATATAATAACAATGTCTTCGATATGTTATATTCATACCATGCAACATCTACTTTCTTTGATTATTCGAGATGTATAGCCTACGTACGCACTGACAGATGCTTGTTTATCGCCTAGACCTAGGTGACTTAACATCCTTCGATACATGCTAGGCGACTAGCGTAGGCGCCAAGCGCGTAGTGCGGCCGGTTGAAGATTCTAGAGCATTCGTTTCACTTTCCTACTCGCAAGGTGACTCGCTAGACTCTAGGAGCTAAGCAAGCAACCTGTCAGTGCGTACATAGCCTTACAATTTCTACACCAAACATACAGCTTAATAATATTATGCATAAATATTGTTATATTTCTAATAATATTTAGGTTTATTTCTTAGGAGAAGGGCGTTTAGAATAAAACCAGAGAGGCTTATAATTTTAGCTTTCCATCAATATGCCACAGACATCATTTTTAATAAAATATTATGTATATTTTTAATATCAATTACAATTTAGTGCATTGCGTTTATTATAAAGTCATGACAATCAGCCGTGCGCGTTAACATGAAAAAGTACGTAGGTATATCTATGCTCACAACATCAAACTGTACCCCAGGGCGTTTATTAAGTGAGTGGATTCTATTAATTATCGTAATACCTTCATCATTGTGTTGGACAGCTTCCACCGATATATTATGATCTTTTTCGAGCAATCCCTACGTAACGAGGTAAAATTTTATTGCACATAGAACATAGGTACTGGCGAAATGTGGGTGTTACTGTAGATGCACGTCTAGCTAACCCTTTGGGGATTAGAGGCGTGATGTTATGTCACGTTATCTATACGTTATCATCAATCCTTGATTTGGATTGACCTTCAACAAATACTAGTTTCATTTCGTGATAATAGCCAATCAGCAAGCAGCTGCGCAATTACAGAGGCTATAAAATATAACATATTGTGTTAATATATTCGATCATGCAAACTCACTACCACTGCCATTAACGTTTATATCCACGCAAAAACCTATACTATCCTAAATTTCAAAACGCCCCCCTAACCCCAGACCCCAACCACCTTTTCTTCGCCCCTTAAACCGTCTCCTCCAGCAAGGAGTCGGCCCTCTTCAGCTAGAGCTTCCTGTGCGGCGGCGACTCGGCCACGCTGGGGGTGAGCGACAGGCGCCGGATGTTCGGCTTGTCGTACTCCTCCATGGACATGGCGCGCGACATGCGCCGCTCCACGCCGGGCGGCGGCAGTGACGTCAGCAGGCCCTGGCCCTGGCAGAACAGGAGGAGGGACTGCGCTATTTTTGCTGGCTGAAAGGTAAAAAGATTTCATGAAAAAAAAAAGATGTTGTGGGAGTTTCGACTAATGATTGAATTGTTCTCGTCTTCTTCGTGTAGATGGCACGACAGTTTACTAAATTTTGCTGGCCCAAAACTTTCACGGCGGCGTCGTCGGTGGCAGCGCTGAGGTCACCGGCTGCATTTTTTAGGGCACAGAGAGCGGAATAGGAAGTGGAGCATAGTTTGCGAAACAACACCAGATCCACAACCAAAGAAAAAAAAATTGAATCACATTGCATTGAATTAGAAATGAGGAACTTGATGACCCCCTTACTAATAAACGTTGTATAAGTACCTACTGCTCCTTGTGTATAAGTACCTACTGCTCCTTGTGTATAAGTACCTACTGCTCCTTGTGTATAAGTACCTACTGCTCCTTGTGTATAAGTACCTACTGCTCCTTGTGTATAAGTACCTACTGCTCCTTGTGTATAAGTACCTACTGCTCCTTGTGTATAAGTACCTACTGCTCCTTGTGTATAAGTACCTACTGCTCCTTGTGTATAAGTACCTACTGCTCCTTGTGTATAAGTACCTACTGCTCCTTGTGTATAAGTACCTACTGCTCCTTATGTATAAGTACCTACTGCTCCTTGTGTATAAGTACCTACTGCTCCTTGTGTATAAGTACCTACTGCTCCTTATGTATAAGTACCTACTGCTCCTTGTGTATAAGTACCTACTGCTCCTTATGTATAAGTACCTACTGCTCCTTGTGTATAAGTACCTACTGCTCCTTGTGTATAAGTACCTACTGCTCCTTGTGTATAAGTACCTACTGCTCCTTGTGTATAAGTACCTACTGCTCCTTGTGTATAAGTACCTACTGCTCCTTGTGTATAAGTACCTACTGCTCCTTATGTATAAGTACCTACTGCTCCTTGTGTATAAGTACCTACTGCTCCTTATGTATAAGTACCTACTGCTCCTTGTGTATAAGTACCTACTGCTCCTTGTGTATAAGTACCTACTGCTCCTTGTGTATAAGTACCTACTGCTCCTTGTGTATAAGTACCTACTGCTCCTTGTGTATAAGTACCTACTGCTCCTTGTGTATAAGTACCTACTGCTCCTTGTGTATAAGTACCTACTGCTCCTTGTGTATAAGTACCTACTGCTCCTTGTGACGAAATATATTTGTTTGCCAATCGGCTTAACCTTTTGACCGCCACAGTCATGTATAAATGACAAACGAAAATGTGCCTAGCACGTCACGGTTCGACTGCATGACAGACTTTGACGCCGAGGGCCATTAACTTATATATTACTAGCGCCGAGAGCGACGTGTTAAAAACAAATTTGCATCTAATAAAAAGTAATGCGTTGTTGCACAATTACTTCCGGAAGTTGTGGTGCCACAGTAACTTTCCGATTCTAGAAAAGTTAATAAATAAAATTCGTTGGACTGATTACCATGAAACTTGGCACATACGTTGTTTTTTTACACCCGTGCAAAAACGGTGGCAAGAGCTAGTAATATAATTAAAAAATATACATTGACCACAATCAAGGTCAGGTTAAGATTTTAGTATCAAATAGAAAGCAATGACTAAACTTAAGGGTTCAAAGATTGTTTTAAGAAACGAAATATTTAATGACTTAAATTGAATAAAACATACAAATTAATAAAACCCTACTTTTCATATTTATTTAAAACATACTTTTGTACACATAAAAAATAACACTATAGATAATATTTTTTAGAAACAACATACATAACATATTACACATGAACATGAACAGTATCAAGTTTCGATTTTGACACGCTTATTAATTGAGTGTAGAAAAGGAAGCGACCATCTACCAGAGCGGAACCGGGTCACGCAACATGTTATTAATGCTACCATTGCTACTACATATTTCAGTTCAAGTTAACAGAAATTAACATAAGCATCCTGAATGAAAATTACCCTGAATAACTTACAATTTTATGTCTCACTAATATTATCCACAACTGCGGTGCTATTCTGTAAAAATCTCACCGTGGAAACTTAGGTGAAGTGAGCGTGGAGTGAGCTGTCAATAGCGTCAATTCCTAGCAAAAACCAACTCACTTCACCTAACTTTTCACGGTGAGATTTTTACAAAATCGACCGGCTGAATACCAATTAAATGTTATTGTTGTCGTGTGTTGTGTTAGTGTTATTTCTTATAACTAAGAACTAAAGCACTGATTCAGTTCTTCGTCACTTAGTTTTACAAGCCGCACTGACTCCTCCCAGACCCTCGTGGCCAGTTTCTGATCATACACCAGTTCACCAGCGCGAACTCGTTGGCAGTTCTTGAAGTATTCTCCTTTGAATTGACCAGCTCTGTTACTAGTAGCGGCATACAAAGCAGTCTGTGCACCTTCCCAAGGATGCTTGAACAAGATCAGGGCCATAAACGATATGAAACTGGCCCACGCAATCCGGGAACTGTTGAAAATTTTCGTCCCAACTGCTCCTGGATCCACAATGTTTACTATAACATTTGGACTCTTCATCCTTTTGGCCAGTTCACGAGTGAAAAGTGCCAAACATAATTTACTGTTCCCGTATATTCTCATCTTAGCCCAATAACCCGTCTTGTTCCAATTCTCAAAATCAATTTTGCCAAACTTGTGCAGTACAGATGATGTGTTTACAATCCTACTCGGTTCAGACGTAGTGCCCGTCTTCTTGAGAAGCGGTAGGAGCAACATGGTCAGCAGGAACGTGCCGAAATAGTTCACTTGCATGATGAAGTTCATCCCGTCGGCAGTCAGGAAGTCTCCCGGGATCCCGACGCCAGCGTTGTTTACCAATATGTCTAATCTGTCTTCTGTTTTCATAATATACGCTGCGAAGTTTCTCACAGATTCTAGAGATGCGAGGTCTAATAGTTTAAAGACTACGTTTTCGTTGCCAGAGCTCTTAATGATAAGTTTTCTGCCATGTATGCCTTCATCTTCATAGGGGCATGCGACGATAACTCTGGCGCCTCTGTGAGCAAAATCCGCAGCGATTTCAAGTCCCATGCCAGCAGTCCCGCCGGTCACCAACACTGTTTTTCCATCGTATCTCTTCTTGGATTTGCACACTATGTTAGTGTTCTTCTGGTAAAGTCCAACTATCATGCCACCGATGATAATTATTTCCACTATCAACAAAATCACTGACATCTTGGCCGGCGAGTTTTAGCACTTGCGCATGATCCAAACTGTCCTTTCACAAAACTTAAATTTGAGACAAAACTTTATCGTAATTTTGTTTACAAGCTGGTCCGCGTATTATCGTACAAGGTATCGGTGAGTCAATGAACGCAGGTTTACTTTTACTTTGGCGTTACAGCGGACGAATGATTGCGTTGTGACGGTTGCACAGAGGGGGCTATTAGATTCGCATGCGCTCGCGCCACTTCACGAAGATCGTTGTAGCTTACGTAATACGTTTGGATTTTTATAATATCTTAAGAAGTTATGTAATGTAAATAACGGATTATAAAACCGTGAATATATATAAACTGGACCTACTTTTGATTTTAAAGAACAATGACCTACTTTCCTATATTATCTAATATGTCGAATTAAATACCTATATCTAGAGCCAAACAGCGTAGAAACGTTTAAATTTTGAATTCAGCCGGCCGATTTCTCAAGCACAGCATTTTTTCGGATATTTTTTTAGGATCATAAAGATACTTACAGTCTCAGTCAGCACGTCACCAGCTCTATCCACCTTCAGTATGGTAACCCTCTCCTTATCCAACTCCTTGTACATCTTCTCAATGACAGTGGAGTAGGGGCTCAGCATGCCAGTGATGAGGAGGATGTCAGGCTGGCAACCGCGGAGGATCAGGTCCTTGCGGCTGGAATATGGAGAAAGATTTTCAACTATTAATGTGTGTCGCTTATGACGATGTCAGTTGGATACAGAGGTTCAAGTAAATTAGTACTTAATTTTAGTCCAGTAAGGATTGCTCGAAAAAGATCACAATATAGTGAAGGCAGCTGCCTAAGGCAATGATGAAGCTATCACGAATCACGATAATACGATACACGTAAATATAATCCACTTACTTGATAAACGCCCTGACGTACAGCTTGATGTTGTGAGTGTTGAGGTTACCGCGCAGGCGCGAGCGGTACTCTGTCAACGTGCGGTCACGCTCTCCTCCCTCGACTGAGTCACTTGAGATTTGCTAGAAGATATTTTAGAATATTAGGGAATAAATAATGATGACGGAAATAAGAAACACAGAAAAAGGAACGACTAGTTGAATGTATCAGTTGCTTGTCAAGTACAGTATTCTTATGATATAACAGAGAGATGAATAAGCAGTTTACAGGAGATGGACTGCGAGCTAACATACCTACAGCACACTTTTATTGTAAAGAATCGGCATTCGACAGTCGTATCGAATGCAGTTTCAACCAGGGTAAGGTTGGATCATTGGTACCTAGGATGGAGAACAATTGTTAAGAGTTTCGGAGGGCATAATTTTAAAAGATTAATTTAGACAGTTATTTTCATATTCTACCTATCTAAAAGTTAAGCTAACATTCGTTCTATTGAAAACCATGATAGGGTGTATTAATAGGCAATAATTGCAGGAGCGATAGAACTGCGCTTAAATATAGCCATAAAATAATGCAATAGTTAGGTTAACGACTGCAATCTCGCGAAGCTTAGAACACGTTGCGACATAGCAAGAATCGGGGTTATGTTATAAAGTACCTTCGTCGCTTTGTATACGGTTATGGAAGGATGTTTCTAGGACCCAAACACGCATAACGATATTTTTCGTTTAAGATTGTTGTCAGCCTTAATTCCTATAATCAAGTGTATTTAATAGAAATAGCTTTATACATAAGAGCAACTAATACATTCAATTAATATACTTAAAATATAAGTACTAGATGTAAAAAAAATCGAAATCATAGTTAAAATAAAACAGAAAAGTCTACATCTTGGTACATAACAGTATAAGAACAAAAGCATTCAAACGAAGCGATCTTTTCTTAGGAAATGTGGCAATACAATATGATTATTTAGAAAAGGATATCGCAAT
The DNA here is from genome assembly GCA_948474745.1 of Oligia latruncula. Lineage (NCBI taxonomy): Eukaryota > Metazoa > Arthropoda > Insecta > Lepidoptera > Noctuidae > Oligia > Oligia latruncula. The sequence continues at coordinate 1,462,140 of OX419686.1, forward strand.
AGGGGGAATAAAATACAAAAGCCATCTAAAAGCAAAACTAAAACTAATAGTATTGTTAGTATGTTAGTTGAAGTGAGGAAGACGCTTCTACAGGCAGACAAGATAGTGGAGTCATTTTAATTATCCTTTTCTCTCCTACTCAATAGTCCAACACAAACTTCTTTTCATACAGACCTATGTTTGAGATTCTTCTATAAATGTTGTAAATGTAATATCTGTAACCATGTTGTCACTTTTATGAAATAAATAAAAATTAAACAAAAAAATAAAATCCAGACTAATTATAGAAATAAGTAATCCACGAATTTAAAATAACTCCACACAAAGTGTTGGGGAAAACCATGTTCAGAAATCAAATTGAATAAATAATAATACACACATAATTAGAAAGCCAAATATAATGAAGCAGACTTTAAGCTTTAAGCAGATTACGTAGCAGATCATGAAAATAGGTCACTAAGCATTACGGCAAACTAATGCACTAGACAAAGTTATTTCTGAAAACAGCAAACCACACGCTTACCTCAAAGAAGCTCTAGCCGAGCGATTAGTAGAATTAGTAACAAAAACAGAGGAAGGAATACCTGGTAGTTATAATCAAGCTGTTCGTGTTCAAAACTCACGTGGCCAAACTTGTGGTAGATGAGGAAATCCTCCTCGGATTGGGAGATGTCGGCCCCCCGCCATCTTGAGAACCTACTGCGGAAGGCATCCGCTACGGACGAAGTGGATGCTGTGCAGTTAACCAGGATGAGTCCTAGGAGACGCCTGGGATGGGCCAGCCCACATCTGGCTAGGACGTTGGCGCCTGCACCTTCGCCTAGGCCAACTGCGTAGCGAACGTGAAGGAAGTCTAGGACTGTGATCAGGTCTTCGCCCAGCGTTTGGAGTGATGGGAACTGGTAGCTGTAGATAGAATTGATTTATTTAAAATTTTTGGAAATAATTTGAAATATATATTAGTATACAAAAGAAATTACGTGTTGAGCTGTCATAAAGTTATACTTTCTAGAAAATGTAGCGATCATGAATCATGATGCTCTACTTTGCCAATGGCTTACGACTTACGAATATCTACAATACAGCGGTGAATGTTTTTACAAAAGCGCTTTACTCACTTTATTCTTTCATTTGAATTTTAGAATAGTTCCCCTAGAGATCTGACTTGTTTTAAATGTGCCCTTTGACTTGCAAAACTGTTAATAAATTGTATTTCCCGCATCTCGAGATCCAATGAAGTAAATATATGAAACTTGTATGTTTCCGCAAATCCTAACCATATGCAAATCCTAACCATCTTGACAATTTTCAAACCTACTGCAATATTAATAAGTTGGACTTAAACGCCTCCAAATGCTATGTGTGCTCTTTCACTCGCAAACCTCACCCTTTCTATTTTCCTTACAAACTCTTAGATACACCAATAGCCAGGGTTAATTCTATCAAAGACCTCGGGGTTACTTTCGACACAAAGCTTAATTTCGACAGTCACATTAATAATATTGTCAACAAAGCGTCGAAAGCACTAGGTTTTATCTGCAGGGTCTCGTCTGATATTAGAAGTATTAAAACTTTTAAGATATTATATTGCTCCTTTGTTCGTAGTCACCTCGAGTATGCCTCTCAAGTTTGGAACCCCAACAACACTACTATACCAATACTTATATCGATCGTATAGAGGGCATACAAAGAAAATTCCTTAGGTACATTCAATTTCGTTCAAAACATTCATTCTTCCACTTTAAGAAAGAAGAAAAATTTCCTATCTAGCATTTTTACTCAAAATTGCAAACGGATCCAACGACATCCCTGAGCTGCTGAGCAAAATTGGGCTGCGCGTATGTTCTTCGTTTTTGCGCAAACCTCGTTTGTTGCACATACCAACAACAAGAACAATTTACAGACAAAACTCGTACATGATTAGGGCGAGCCGTATGTATAATGAGACCTGCCAGGAAGTTGATATAGATCTTTTTAATACCAGTGTGCCTAAATTAAAGAAGGCTCTTTGCAATAATTTCTTCGACAGAATAACATAGCCCTGAATATACAGTTTATTAAAGTAACACTGTCTGCTACCTAGTACATAGTTAATTGATATTCTATGTGTGAAAACTTGTAATTGGCTATCATCATGTTAAAACTAAGTAACTATTGTGTCAGATTAGCTGTAAGTTTTCCAAAAATAATAAAATAAAATAAATAATTATTCTCACTTAGACCATGATATAATATCATGGTCGTTTAATATTTTTTTAATTATATTGTAAGTATTCTAAAACCATGGCGTCCACGAGGTCCATGAAATGTTAGTATCATAATTCTTATTATTGCTCAACTCACGAGTCGGGCAAATCCGGAGAGTTCTCCTCGTGTCCTGGTATATCCACGTGGATGAAGCAGGAACGTTCCTTGATCTCCGACATCGATGGGCAGTTCACGAAGTCAACCATGGTCGAGTCTGAAATAACAAAGACACTGTTAAAATACTCGAGACATAAGAAAATTCGACACGTATGTAGGTATGTAATAATATTGGAATTGCATTATATTCACATATGACAATCTATTAGGGCTTCCAAACAAATATGTATACCAAATTTTATAGACGTATGTATGTATGTAGGTATGTATGTTTGTCCACGAATTTCTCCGCAACTATTGACATGTGACCATTTTTTATTTATTTATTTACTTACATTTACTTCAACTTAGGGAACAGTGCAAGTTTCATCAAAATCGATTCAGTAATTTTCAAGATGTGGACTACGTGACGTGTGTGTGACGACGTGTAAGTGTGACGGCCTGGCTTATTGATACGAGCTACGGGTGTAGTGTCAAAGGGAAAACATCTTGAAGTCGGTTTAATTTTTTTAAATAACTTTTTTTTCTTGTATTTTTTTCATTCAAGAGTGCCTTTTAGTAACCAGTTTGACTTTGAAAAATGACTCTATAGGCTAAATCAAATCCACAGGGTTTTTTAATCAGCTTCCGGTATCTGAAAAACCTATATAGGTACAGTTTCAGAAGATAGCCACTCACATGTCCCGCACCATGTGATTACGTCATATGTCATGATTGGTTAAGCTTAGGTGGTAACCTAATATTTGAAATTAGATATTTACTAACCATTCTAGCAACAGGTCAATCTAGTAACAAATCACGCAACCTTTGATGTCCAATTCGATGTCCAACTTGACATTAAACATTTATCTAGGACTTGACTTGTATCCTAACTCAAATTCACGGCATTTATTTCAATTAAACCAATTACAGGCGCTTTTGCACTGTCTATGAGTCGGTCAGTCAGAATAATTAATGAAGCTACATACATGTCCATTCCAAGGCGTAGTAGGTTCCTATGAAGAAGAGCTAGCAAGAAACTCCATTGACACTCTTTTCAATCAAAAAAAAATAAAACTGGTCTGTACTGTACGTAGGTACAATCGTTCTATCCATCGTTCCATTCGCCTTTTGTTTGCGAATCCATCATCAAACTCGGCACTAATCCCTCGATGAGTATTAAACTGTGTCGAACCACCGTCATAATGTACTAGTACTAGCAGCGTTCGTAATTAGAGCACCTATTTATCAGCCATCGCTACTTATACATTACTCGTATTGGCAATCATTCAAACATCGGCTCGACGAATAAAACAGACTTTATGGAAACAATAAAACAGGATTTTAAGGAAATCTCGGTTGAATTGAGTTTATTTGAATAATAAAACAAAGCCTCGATTCAGTTATAGGAAATAAAAAACCATAATAAATTTGCAGATGATCAAGAGTCATAAAAATCCTAACCAACACGGTAAATTGAAAACTAATACAACTTGGAACTTTATTTTTTTTTTTATTTCTGAGTGGCCTGCTCTTGACCTTGGTCACGCCTGATGGAAAGCGATGGATGAGATCTATGGTGGAACGAGCGTGCCCAGAAGATGCTTGTTCACTCGTTCGTCTGCCGTCAAAGACGGATTAAATGTGATTGGGAACACAGAAGCTGGCAGAGTGTTCCACACTTCGGCTGTGCGCATAGTAACACAACGAAGCTGACAATTAATTACAATAAGACACACCTAAGTACCGTCAAAAGGTCTAATTATATGAAATACTTACGATTGGTCCCAAGATCGTGAACTGTTAGGAAAACGCATCGTTTATCCTGTTGGCTTAGGTCCCCCTGAAAATTGAGAAAAACATTTCAGATACCTACAGTTTTGGTATGTATTAAAACCTGGTTACGAAATTAAGAAAAACATTTTAAATAGCTACGTAAGTATTTAAACATATAAAAATATGAATACGTAGAAACATTAGGAGCGTTTACGACGTACAGCATTTCGTACAAACTTTCAAGCCCTTGTGTTTTCGAAATGAATGAAGCGATTTTTATGAAACTTCATACGCATAAACATTTTCGAAATATCAAATGTTCTTAAGTAACTTTTTAGACCTTTGTATCCTGCAGCGTATGAAGTTTCATAAAAATCGGTTCATTCATTTCGAAAAACAAGGGCTTGAAAGTTTTATGAAATTACTAAGCACAAGGAACGATATTAGGTTATCAATCTAGCAAAACTGACATGGCCTAGTAGTGCTGGTCCTTTGTGGTCCTTTGTTGCAATCCACAATAGACTTAGACGTAGTTAAGGTTTCTGTTGCCTTTCATTGCTATCCGGAATTCCGGATGTCAGGATCTGCAGTTGAATGGATTAGGTCTAGGCATTTGATCCGCTTTGAAGCAAGAAACAAGAGAACCTTAGCTTCCAGAATATTTGTTTGTTTGACTTGCCTTGACTATGAAATTATATGATTGGGATTTCCTAACTATATTATTTCTTAGTCAAATCAAGTTACACTAAATTATAAACCAGTTTAATAAAAGGTAGAGAATTTTGTATAATATATGATCTTCTTATAACCTGACCAAGATTATGTCTGGACTTTAAAATAGACTGTGACCTCTGAGTTTGTTTCGGCCTTTCTTCTCAGAGTAGTCAGATAGGAAACGCGGCCTCATCTAGTTTAAAAAAAATAGGATTGACGTGTAGTGTTTGTGCAAACCTACTTACAAAATAAAATCATTTTTCAATAATATCCTAGAAAGATGCGCCATCAAATTCTCTAGTAAGGCATATAAGTGAATCCAGGCTTTAATTTTGAAAGGCTCGATAATGAATCTTTGCGATTCTTATAACATCTCGCCTAAGAACCCTTAGAACACTAGCGGAGTACAGTCCGGACCGAAGCATATTATTATACGATTATTTTCAAGTTCTATTTTATCTTGCGTAAGTAAATATTTCACAAGTCAAATAAAATTGTTAAACGTAAATTATTTCAAGGGGTTTCCAATATAGTATTAATCAATCTCAGATTTCAATCACGTCAATTGGCGAAGGGATTGGATTGACCAGTCAATATTGAAATAATTGCAAATCGAATGCTTCTGGCCATTTTAATGATTGAACCATACTATTTACTGAATAAAACAACAAAAAAAAGGAAAACCACCATTACTGTAATGTAAGTAAATTTCAATGGTTTGAACGATATCACCAAATGGATAAAACAGTTAATTTTGTGGGCTTTTACCTAATTAAAACGTTAAAGTTTACCTACTGTCGTGACGGTAACATTTTGCCTCAAGCTTTAACTGTTTTCGGATCAGTAAAAAAACTGTTTTGAACGTTAGCCTCTTATGAAACTGTTTAAAGCACTTCAGATTAATGTTTTTTCATTTTTATTTACTGCTTATTTCTTTCAGTGCAGGGTTTTTGTTTGTGTATCGATGTCCTGCCACCCTGTAATAGTGAATAATAGGTATAACCCTACATAAATATGGAACCTGTAAGAATAAACAACAAACTAAACACACTGGTGGACGTAAACAATTATGAGTAGTGGTATGTAGCATCATACTATGTAGATGACCATCCGAAGTCTATTGGTGTTTGTGGAGCAATAACCAGTGGCGTAACTATAGGGTGGCATTTGGGCCAAATTCCCCGGGCCCCCAGCCAGAAGGGGCCCCCGGCCCGAGAGGGCCATGAGCACAGGAGGATCCTAACAAAAGTTTATAAATGCAATTTATTTTTTGAAAATGTGTAACAAAGGACACCTGGTATCGAAAATTTTGTACCTTTTTCTCATTATTTGTCTAATTTTTTGGAGAGCTGGACCTCATGCCCAGCAGTAGCGTTTGCGACGACTAGACCAATGAAGCAGTCAGGTGTTAAGTGTTGTAGGGGAAAATAGAACAAGTCACGGTAAAGTGCTAGTAAAAAAAAACTATAACGTTGGTTGAGCTTCTTTACATTGAGAGAGGGCCCCATCCCTTGAAATTGCCACGGGCCCCAAACGGTATAGTTACGCCACTGGCAATAACAACACACTCTCTCAGAGGCATAACATAATATAATGGTGTGAGGAGTGACGATAACGGTTTATGCTTTGCCATAAAATGTTAATGTACAGAAAGACCACTTTAATAATCACACTAATATTATAAAGGCGAAAGTTTGTGAGTGTGTGTGTGTTTATATGTTTGTTACTTCTTCACGGCTAGACCAATTTTAGTAAAATTGTGTATGGAGGTAGCTGACACCCTGGATTAACATACCTATAGGCTACTTTTTATCCCAATATTCCCACGGGATCGACACTTATACGGGTGAAACAGCGGGGCGCAGCTAGTAAATAATAAAAATGAAATTATGTTCGTTGATATAAGCGCATCACTTGGAAACGGCTGGACCGATTTGGTTAATTTTTATTATACAATGTTCGTAATAGTCTAAATAAGGTTTTAGCGTAAGAAAAATTTGAAAAGTTGTCCGTAAAAATCGGGAAAAACTGAAAGTGCTTTTTTCTGCGGGTATTTTGTATTAATTGTTTAATTCTTGTCAGGACGACGTCTGTCGGATCAGCTAGTTGATAATAGAAAAGCGTTGACTCATAGCCAAAGATTGGAAGATCGTGTCGAGCGCTTACTGAAGGAACCTGTTCACATAATGTTAGGACTGGTCCTTCTGAACATTTCCATTTTATGACTCATGGTTCTCCTATTTATCACATAGGTCTGGAATGCCTAGAACGCATACGAACGTTATAACGTCAAGGGGTTTTCTATAAGGTAATTACCATGTTATTTAGGTAATATACCTATGTATGGCACCTTTTAGAAACTTATGAATGTAGTCAAACGGTTATAGACAAAGATGAACAGGAATTTTAAAACCACACACTTTTTGCACTTACCCTGTTCGGTTGAGGTATAATTCCCTGGTTAGCAGAAAAAAAAGAAAAAGTAAACTTGAGATTTGTTTAATGCCTGTACCAATAGCTCAGACCAAATAAAAAACAAAGACAGAGGGCTGTCAACAGTAAAGTGAAGCCGGTTTCGTTAACATGTGTGCACATAGTGAGGTGTAGTTTGATTGTAAATGGTTGTAAATGTGTGCGTGTGCGCGTGTATGCACAGAGCGGAAGTGTAGTTTTTGCATGCTTCACTGTAATGTTCGCAGCGCTATTCTTTCCTTTTTATTTGGTCTGAGACCAATAGGTTTCATTTTAAATTGTATCTATTTCTTATTTGGTAAGAGGCGTAAGAAATCGATAGATTTAAAATGTAAATTTGTTTTTTTACCGACTGATTGTGTGCGTTAAGCCGTGTACGCACTAACGAACAAAACATGCTGAACACGAACATATTGGATCGCCACGAACATTTTTCACGAACACAGTGTTATGTTCGTTAGTGGTACGCACGTGCGAACAATGTGTTCGATGTTCGTGTTCACCATGTTTTGTTCGTTAGTGCGTACCCGGCTTTAGGTACTAATTGGCATACCTGCACACATGTTTTAAAATTACTCAATTTAAATTAACAGTTCGGCTATAAATCAGCTAAACATGTCTAAACTCAAAGCTGAAATAATGTAAATTGTAAACAGGTCACTCCCACTGCGTAGTAAATACAAAGTACCTAGACATAATAATATGACATCAACTAGAACGAACTGCATAATAAAATTATACTTTAGTTCGTTTTTTAAACCCAGAGAATAATCTGACAGGTGTACCTAATGTCAAACTTCTATACTAAAAACGCAAACACAAAAGACTTAAATGTCATATTAGTCTCTGAGATTAAAAAAACAGACTTTAGTAACTTGTTGCTAAAATAGGTTACCTATAACTTACCACTGAATCTGTAGGCCTATTTATTTTTCAAAACTATGTTAGAAGTTCCAATGTTTTTAAACAGATTCTGTCCAATGTATTTTTTCTTTAAATGTTATGTGCTTACACCTACAGTTTGTCTATCGATACATTAACAGTAGGTAATTAATAGATACCTTTCCTAAATGTAAACTAAAAACAACTGTTTCTAAATTAAAAAGGAAACATCTAAACGAAAATATAATCATTTTTTTTCAACGCTTACCTAATAATATTTTAATATCACCCTATTTAGTTACTAACCACAGACGAGAACTAATTTTCTCGGGTATAATTTGTTTAGCCAAGATGGCGTCAATAAACGTTTCCCGCCAAAAGTCAAGGGAATTGAAATGTCAAACGGATTATTTTCATTCCATTGTCATAAATGACAAGGCGATAGACATACAGCCTGGTATGCTTTTATTTGTTTAATTCATTTATTCGATGGATGGGTGTGACATGTAATAAGGCAGTTTTAGAAAAAAGAAATACTGTTTACTTAGTGAGTAGGTATAGTAATTGATTGCTAAGCGAATTGACGTTTCCAATTAAAATAAATTGCCATTATGGGTTCCCTTTAGAGACTTTGAAATATAATACTTAATTAAAACTTACTTGTACATGTACATGGATGTCTCCACTCCGATCTGTACTGACGACATATTTCTGAAACAATAGAAAAATATTTTTAGTATAATTATACTAAAAATCATGAATTCAACAAGGAGGCATAGAGTTATTGTCTTCAATTAACGTTCAAATCTAATCGCAGTCTCATCTCGGCGACAAACAAATTTCAAAAACTTGTCAAAACGTAGAGAAACTAGATGTATTTGTGACAGATTGAGACTGAGATCAGACTGTGAACGTTCTTAAAATTACAAGAATTGCCCCTCAGATATTGCCAGCTAGCCTGGGGGTCTACTCCGAAGCGGTTAACCACTGTATCGGCCGAATGTTCGGTCATTTTCTGATTCGAATATTGTTGTCCTACTACGAATTAAAAAAAAAAAAGGTAAAAAAATGGTTAAGGGTTCTAAAAAGGTTCGGATTGGCACAGTTTGGTCGGGACCAATAGTCAAATAAAGGAAATTAATGGTAGTAGAAAATGACCGAACATTCTGCCGATACAGTGGTTAACCGCTTCGGAGTAGACCCCCTGAATTATAATATGTAAACCATTATAAAATTTTAGGAAAACTTTAAGTAGGTACTACCCGAGTGTAACGCAAGTATGGCATTGGGTAAAAAAAAATTGCATACTAATAATCAGCCTATAATATTCCCACTGCTGAGACACAGGCCTCCTCGCGGTGAAAGGGAATGGGCCGTAATCCACCATGCTTGCCCACTGCGGGTTGATAGATGTCACATGTCTTCGATTTTGTTTTGTTCTAGGACATGCCAGTTTAAAAGAAAATGTCATTTAATCATTTATTCATTGTTAATAGCACCAAATTGTACCTCTTAATTGTATTAACACGACATAAACACAGACAACACGAACACATTACTTAGCCATGAAGCCACGTACAATAAAGCTGATTACAGAATACAGATTGAAATAATCCATTAGTACAGACGGTTCCGGATACTTTTATAAAACACTAATTTTCATTTGAGTGTCACAGATTACTAAATAGTTATGGTGTTATCACAACATTTCAATGATGTATATTCTGTTTCTTTTTCTCTTATTTTTTGTTCCTTATGGCCTAGCCTAGCCTTATAACAACATCATCTATCTTGGTTCCGTACATTAGGACTAAAAGTGGTATGAGAATCAGTAAGTAGGTACCATACTTAGGTATTAGATTTATCTTAAATCTTAATCGTTTTAATTAAGTAGGCTTATGAGATACGCCTACTTCTTTTACATTTGTATCATTATATCTACCGTCAAATCAGACTATTCCGATTTATTTTATTGACAAAACAACAACAAGAATCAATGGTTTTATAATTCTCTTCTTGTTCTCACAGACATTTACATTTGTCTACATTTCTTTCCTTTCGCAGGTCTCCTGGTTTGAAGAAATTTCTTAAGAATACCTACCACGTACTTACCTTTGTACTCAATACTTATTACTGTTTATCTGTGTGTACATAAATAATAAAATAAATAAACCAACGGTGGTGGCGGTGGTGGTTTGGTGGTGGAATAGTTAAGTAGTGGTGGTGACATTTTGGTTGTCAAACATTAAGTCGTCATGAGATTCGAAGACATAGGCTTCTCCAGGAAGCAGCAGTTTTAGCAGTTTACGTAAATCGTTTTAAGGGCTAACTCTCTCCCGAGTAGCTTTATTTCTCTTTCCATCAGAAAACTTATGGCATCCTAATTAATCAGCAAACCACGCGATATCATCAATTAGTACGTGCAATCTAGTCGCACCCGCAGCAATCCCATTAGCCCTCGATCGACGTATGAAACTCGGGTAGGTTTCAGGCTCATTACGTTCTGTATCATTTCCTGTTTATTTATAAACTTCATGGCATTTATAAGTGTTCAAGAGCCCGATTGTCATTTCTTTTGACGGAGATCAAAAAAAAAGGGATATTTTATGGTAGTCCGCGAAATTTAAATGTTCTCATATCTTGCAATGTCAGGTTGAATGTTGATCAAAATATGAATCACTAGCTTCTGCCCGCAACTTCGTTCGCGTGAATTTTCTTCTTCCTTAAACCCATCCCGTCGCATTGCATCACCTGCCCTATTACTTCGTTTTGGCATAGCGTTTTGCTCGGCTCGTAAGGGTCATAGCATGACGATAAATAGTCTATAGCCTTCCTCAAGAATTGAGCTATCAAATGCCAAAATATTTTTTCAAATCCGACGGGCAGTTCCAGAGATTACCCCTACATACAAACTTACAAACAAACAAATTTTACCTCTTTATAATTTTAGTATAAATAATACTATAAAATTCTGATGGCGCTTTCGCCTTACAAAAATAATAATTTTATGGAGTCGGATTGAAAACAATTCCTAGGATTTTTTTTTGTTGTGAAACCTAAAAACATAGCGCTGTATATAGTAGGCCTCGACAGCTATAAGACCCTACCTACCTCTATCCCTGCGAAGAATACAAGCTTCGTGTTACGTTATGTCCCTACAAACATTCGGGGGAAAGCAGTCGTTCTGTTTACTAGTCAGAGCCACTTCTAGTTTGACTAAAGTCAGACCCTTAATAGAGAAGGTCGAGGAGGCAAATGACGATCCGATGTACCTAGGTATGTCGAAATCGACAAAAATCAAGGAAAATTCACAAAATTTGGCATTCGGCACGCCACCGTACCAGCTGCCTGAAACGTCTTGTTTATAAGACCGTCAATAGAGACGATTTATTATTATTAAACTGCAATCAGACTGTCACCACAACAGAAAACACTCGCATGTAGGTAAACAGCCTAAAATGGTCGACTAACGTCAACACTTCGAGTTTGACTCACCTCGACCAATATATCTTGGCATTTCACGGTAGCGCTGCCCGTGAAGGGATAATAATAATAATAATAAAAAATGGTTGCCTGTAAAGTCGGTTTTACGGGCGAAGATTTTACGTGACAACGTCTTTTTCTCGGTAGAATAGTTGAGTGGGAGAGAGACGCAAGGCATTCGGCGGGCCTCTCTCTCGTTCGGTGACTCATCGTAACGTTACCGAGCGTTACACTTTTTCATAAGTGACTCCCAGCCGCAACCTAATTTAAGACGTTGTCACGTCAATAGCCTTTATTAACAATCTTACACTAGTTACATAATTATAATAATACATAGTTAAAAAAGAAAAATATAATTCCTCTCTTTTATCTCCTCTTCAGACATCGGTTTCCGAAGATTGTTTTGCCTTAGCATAGGCCTCCCCCATATTCTTCCATAGTTCCCGGTCATGGGTTTCCCTCTTCCACATTGGCCCAGCTGTCACCTTAAGGTGAGGATATGTCAACAATAATGTCAAATGCAGCACATTTCTCTTTAGTTCCAATTTTCGCCGCAAGTCAAGGTGAATTGGTGTAGTGTTACGAACTAAAATGTTTGGAATAGCTATTGGACTATGAAACAAAGTTTGTTTAATAGCATTATGTGATTAACTCGATTTGGCTAATAGCGTTTAGTCTGTAGGTATTTGACGTGGCCATACAAACAGATCGATCATGGCAATATTTTTGATGGGTCGATAGTATCATGGCCATACGTCCGTACATCAATACACTTGTGAACTACCTTGTGAAGCTTTAGTTACGATATAAGTCGAACTGATGAAGATTTTAAAGAATTTTCTCAATAGTTTTTTCATTCGGAACTTTGACTGAGGAAATTAGATAGTGTGGCAGATATGTGCATATAAAAAAGACAGCTTAGCAACAAGATAACTTCAACACAAATCTACTACAACTTCCGTTTTTTTAACGGAGCTCTGGAGTCTGGAGGTAGTTCTATAGATGTGAAAAACAAAAACCGGATTTAAAAAATATTTTTGTTTTTGATAGCCCAATTCTTGAGGAAGGTTGATTACTTGAGGCTATTTAATATCACGCTACAACCCTAAGGAGCAGAGCAAAATGAAAAAAAAAACGCTAAGCGAAAACGAATTATATTATGTTAAAATACATGCGGACGAAGTCGCGGGCACAAGCTAGTACACTACATAATTTAAAGAATGAAAAAAAGTAATCGGCAGCTGCACTGCACGTTGTGACTTTAGACACAAGATAAACTTTAATTTCATCCTATCTTTTTAAAAGATTGTTGAGAAATTTTTCTTTAATGATAAAAATAATTTTCCTGCTAAAATAGTGAAGAAGGTACCCGTACTACACAATAGTCCATTGATATTCCATGTCCACTCATATCCACCCTTCTAATAATTTTCCTGTCCCTGTAATTAAGGATCTAAACCGCATTCAATAGTTACAGAATGCGGATACACGAGTAGGTAATAGATGGCAGGCTAGGAGGTCGAGCGGTCCCCCTTTATGGGGGCAATCGAAGCAATCAGCTCCAAGTGGCTACCGAAGGATTGTTGAGTTTATAGTTCTTCTTAATACCTACATACTTCTTTTTTGAGACTTAACATAAAATGCAATTAAAGAAGAGAATGTTTCTAGCATCATCAAAGCGTTTACAAATCTGGTAATGTGAAAGCTTGAGAAAAAGCATAGACAAATGGAATAATCTGACGTTTTAGAAGGCCACTTTGGCAGAATCATAAAAGGATAACATTATGAATCATAATGGACAGTTAATCGTATCAAATCCCATTGGTGAAGGATTTTTCAGTTTTTTTTTTTGTCTGTGCTAAAATACCAATCAATCCAATCCAAATCCAATCCCAATATCTTTGATTATATCTACCTACGTAGTGCAGCGAAAAAAAAAACACGGGCTGTCTTCGGTATATTATGATTAATAATGTTATCCTGTTATGATTCTGCCAAAGTGGCCTTTTTAGGCCCCCTGACACGTGTAAGCAAAACGATCAACCACAATCTGAATGATTTTGAAAGATATCACTGATCCATTGCTTCATATGTTCGAAAAATTTGTCTGCTCAACAACGTAAAGAACGCAATTAATGTTGTTGAACTGTCAAAATGAATGCCACTGCTACGAAAATAAAGAGCCTAGTAAAGAAAATATTATAATCATAAAGTTGGTTCCAATTACAAACATTTTCGCGCCCACACCTACCCAACCCCTACCGTGCCGCGTCCTATATTCGCGTCCCAAACCGCAAATATTAAGACGTCCAGCGAAGTGGGTCGGCATCGGGGTTAACTGGCCAGTTATAGCCGTTTGTTTTACGGCAAAACTACTGACATTTGAATGTTTATGACGACTGGCGACGCATGTACGAATTGCTAGGTAAATGGCAGACTAACATCGCGGCATCGGTGGTATTTTAATGCTAGCTAGAATGTCTTAGCAATTTGTAACATTTGGAACAATACGTTTTTGTAAGGATAGGTCTCTATTTACCTAAATAGCCTTTACCTGTAGGACCAAAATGTTTGGTCCTAAGTATCATTCTCCTAAGGATCAACAAACACCTTAAAACTGACAAAATATACGACAGTCGTTTTTCACCCTTGGTGAAAATGAATCTGTAACCTCCCTGTAAAGGCTTTGAGGTTCGTGTACCTACTTTCCTAATCGCAGGCCCTAGAACAGTAGCCCATAGAGCTCTTTGTGAGGCCAGATACAATGTGCATCGATAACTTTATTACTTGAATAATGGACGTACTTAGTGCTACATTACATAGACAACGATAAGAAAATCACAACTATTAAGTCTGTTTCAATATTTCCATTGCTGAAAATCTCTTAGGCCTACTTGCACCAAAAATCACTAAACACGAATTTAAAACATCGTTCTGTCTCAGTCCATCGTTTGAAGAAAACGGACACAGAATTAAGGCTCCTACAAACAGGCGCGACGCGATATAATCGCGCGCGACTCAAAGGCAACCCTCGTTGTGCGACTTGCGGTGCCTTTGCGTCGCGCGCGATTTTATCGCGTGTCACGCCTGTTTGAAGGAGCGAGCCTCTATGTTTTTTTAACTATGTTTAGCGTTAAACGTGTTTATTGATTTGTGGTGCAAATGGGCCTTAAAGTCTAGGATCTAGCTCACTCCTAGCATTGCCAAGTAGGTCCGCAGTGAGGCGGTCAGCAGCCGTCGAGTAAATAAACAACGTCAACATTAGACCAACAATGCGTGTTTACAGCGCAGTTCGGAAATAGATCGGAGCGCGCGCGCAACGCAGCGCTCGTTTTTATAGAGCTATAATTTGTAGGCAAGCTTTGGAATCGAAGTTGTGGTGCTGATATTAAGGCGAAATCATCATTTTATTTTAAATACGGCCTCTCACCTACCAAAGGCTGGTTCGTGGTGGCGCTGGGAAAAAAGTTCCTAAAAGGTTTTGTGGGATGTCTTTCCCAGCAGTGGGACAGTATAGGCTAACTACAGAAAATAAGGCCTAAAACAAATAGTTTTAAAAAGTACATTGCATTTAGAATCTGAAATGTGACAATTGAAATTATGGTGACAATTGGTAAATATAGAAGAAAGGCAGGTTTCAGTTTTTAAGAAAACAAACCACTAACACTAAGTATTAGGTATCAACCTAGAAACAGAAGTAAAACAAACTGAAAACGTTCCTTAAACCCTCAAAAGTAGGCCATAAATATTTGCTGTTATCGAGCCGAAACTTCAAACAAGATTATATGTATCGATACAAGACACTAAACAGACGTGAACAATGCTTCAAAACACTCGATACGATGTTATTTTGTTTTGTTCCCAAAAGTTAGCCCGGCTTATGGAGGCAGTGAAGCAGGATGCCTACGGCTTTACAGAGTTTGACACTTTTTGAGCAGCTGAATAAATTTGGGCAGATCCACATCTACGCCGCGAAACCATAGCAGTGAAACCGCAGTAGTTCCACCATGACCTGTCCGTTGTACGACAAGCGAATCAGAAGCGAAACTGGTACAACGTGATTTCGCTGATCTGTTAGTAACCCGGTTACACCTCCGCGCTCAGCTCAGCCCACTAATTTGTTGTGGAGCCGCGTTTGTCTCGCACGAATCTGTGGCAGTCAAAATTTTTATAGAGCGAAACTTAAATTTTTTGTGTAAAATACATGTTGATTTTAAGGAAAAACTAATCTGAGAGGTCTGAGGTAGACCTAATACTGTACCTACAATTTGCTCCGATTGCTAAAATTCAACTGACTCTCATGATGTTCCGCTACTCAAATCGCGACATAATGTAGTAATATTTCTTAGCAGAATTCATAAAACGGTTTCCCATCATTACTTCGCGGCGGAGGTATGCCTATTGGAAAAAAGAATAGAATTTGAATAAAAAGTTTGTGGCACATCATAAGTTTACATAATGTTCCTACTGCTGGAACAATGGCCTCCTCTCTTTGAGAGGGAGTGGACTATAATCTACCACCCGGGCCCAGTGCGGGTTGGTAGATGTCACATGTCTTCGAATTTTTGGTTCTAAGACATGCCGGTTTCCTCACGATGTTTTCCTTCACCGTTTTGAGAGTATTGGTGGTGAAATTATTTACACAAAGTACCTGGGTTGGAAGTGTTGGAACCCACGACCTACAACTTGTAAGTTGGGGCCGTTACCTCTGGGAAACCTCTACGCCACATAATGTTAGCCTTCCGGATCTTATTTGGTGATGAAACGTGGCATTCAAAAATTCATTTTATCACAGGTGTACTATAAAGTTCAGGGGAGGCCCTTTTACAGTCTCCCCAGGGATGTGCCTTACAGGCGTTACACGGGGGGGGTTCCGGAATTGGTCTGGAGGAACCGGGACCACCCCTATGTGCTTTTGGTGATTACCGGGGTGGTTTTAGTGAGGTAAAAATCTCACACTCCCCGACCTCCCTCCCCCGAGGTCGGGTGCCTTTTGAAGGTTTCCCCCCGACAAGAAAAAAAAAAAGGTATACTATAAAGTGGCGTGGGTTTATGCCAGGAAGATACGCAGTAGCATTTGCTTTAGTGGTCATAACAACATTCGAATCAGATTGTCCAATTGCCGTTAAAATAGCATCATAGGTAGGTGGTTCACCGGACGTTCCAGATTAGCTTAACATCTTAAACTGTTGAAGATAAACGAGAGCTATTTATAGTAATTTTTTGTGGTTTTCGAGAATGGTAGCATTGTTAGTTAGGGCAATGAAACGGTATCAGTACATTGGCTTCTTTGCAGACCAAGGTAGAAATGTTTGTAAACATAAACAACGATATTTTAAGAAACAGACGCGATACATGTTTTCCCGCATTTCAGAGCTTTTTTGTTATGCCATTGACCTTTGCGTGCAATGTTTATTTTATAGATGCGTTACCCGGTTTTATTTTGGCAACATAGAATAGACAAGTCTAAATGAATTTTGTAGAAGTAGGATTTGTCCGACCCACGGATTGAACCTAGGACCCCAGAGCTCATACGTATCTTTCTACATTCCCACAAGACCAAATCTAAATTTAAATTCGGAAGCCGGAAGCCGCAGCCGGTATCTTTGGTTTTGTATTTCCGTTTTTGTTCCTAAGGGTCAAGGTTGATTGGGAATATTTGACAGTTTCGAGTAGCTTGATGTGCTGGCATCTGTACTTACTTCACACATATTATTTTGTGTACCACTATTCATCATTTCAGCCGAAAGACGTCCACTGCTGGACATAGGCCTCCCCCAAGCACCTCCACTTCGACCGGTTCTGTGCTTCTCGCATCCAACGGGTTCCTGCGGCCTTCATAAGGTCGTCGGACCACCTTGTGGGAGACCTTCCAACGCTACGTCTTCCGGTACGCGGTCACCACTCCAGAACCTTTCGGGCCCATCGGCCATCTGTTCTGCGAGCAATGTGCACAACCCACTGCCACTTAAGTTTGGCAATTCTTCGGGCTATGTCGGTTACCTTGGTTCTCCTGCGGATCTCCTCAAACCTGATTCGATCACGCAGGGAAACTCCAAGCATAGCCCTCTCCTTTGCCCTTTAGGTGACTTTTAGCCTTCTTATTAAGGCCCATTGTGAGCGACCACGTTTCAGTGCCATAAGTCACCAGTACCACTACTTACTGTGTGTTTATCATCAACATAAACAAAATGAAATTAAATAAGTTTTATTAAAGCGCATCTACTAAAAAACTTCTTTTAGTAACTTTTAACCACCCCGTGAGGTTCTTCTACCAAATAAAAAATCACGTAAATCGGCCCAGTAATCACAGTGAAATCAATGAAAACACATTACAAATACATAAGTACCTACAAACAAACCTAGAACCTCCTCCTTTTTTTAAATGGTCAAAACTGGCAAAGATTGCGTTTTAAAATTATCATAAACAAACACTCAGCAATATGTAGAATAGTCCATTAAATCAATCAAGAAACAAGTTTGCTCGCTATTTATTTTTGGCAGCGATCCATGTCGAAGTTGTGACCTAATAAGCTAGTGCTAGACTTACTAACTAGAAGTCGATATTGTCTGTTCTTCGTCACCTTATCACCGTTCTTTGAAGCTCACCTGGAGACATTTATGTTCGTAAAACTCGTCAAAATGTAGGGAACAGCTGATTTTTTTTTTGCGATTTCAGTTTTGGTCCCATAGTAAAAGTTGTTCATAATGATGATTAGAATGACCTCTTAAGAGTTTGTTAATGTTTTACCAATAACCCTGTTTATAAAATTCAAAGTCCTGACTGATATATCAACGCACAGCCTAAACCGCTGGTCCTAGAGACAAGAAATTTGGAGGGTGTGTTCTTTGTGAAGAGTATGTAAGAAAGGGTTTCCACCCCTAAGAGGGCGAAAATTTCACGCGGACGAAGTCGCGGGCAGAAGCTAGTTATTAATACTTTTTGCACGAACAAAGTGACAAAACTCAGGCGATAATCGCCCGCCCTTGACTACTTTTAGTGTGAAATAGTCATTAAATAAGATTATAATTATGAACTTAGAGGGTTGTATTCATTAATTTGATGATTATAATTCTGTAAATTACGGTCTTATTACGGTCACTAATCATATTATAAAACAACATAAAACCTGACGCGGACCTGCAATTTGCAAAAAATTTAAGCAAATTTTATTTTCGCGTTAGACCCTCCACAAACAGGGCTCCATTACGTGCTATGAAAGCCATACTTATAACAAAGTACGTAGAACAGTCTCCTTCTTGTATCGTGTCGGCGATGAGAGCGACACACACAAATACATATTGAATACATATTCAAGAGTAGCTATACTCCAACCCCGATCTGCTGGCTAATCTTTTAATCACGGAAATGATTGTGTCGCTCTCATGAGGAGGAGGCTCTTTTAATACTGGTCACTGGTGTAGTAACATGTAGATATGGTATGGCGAGTAGTGGTTCACTGTGGTTGTCCAGTGGTGGCCGCGACTTACGAGTTGTAGGTCGTAGGTTCGACCCAGACAGGCGTTTTACTTTGAGTAAATTATTTCGTCACCACTGCTCTCAAAACGATGAAGGAAAACATCGTGAGTAGAGCATGTCCTAGAACCAACAATTTGCAGACATGTGACATCTACCAACCAGCGCTGGGCCCACGTGGTAGATAACGATCCACTTTCTCTTGCAGAGAGGAGGCCTGTGTCCCAGCAGTGGGAACATGCTGATTATGATAAGGTAACAGTTTGATCGTCGATGTCCCTTAAACCCTGTATCATTTTACTGAGCACGTTATTCATGCAAATACAGGGAGGTAATTATCATGTCGCATACAATAACTTGTGACCGCAACCGCACTGACCACAATTCGGATAGGTTGCGGTTTGACACCGACCGGCTGCTGTCAACTACGAGAGACAGTCATAACTACATGTAATTTCAAAAAGATTTGTGTGTATTTTAGCGCAGAATAAACAATTTTACTCTCTGTCTTTGTTATTGAAAAACAACTGCTGGTAGTTACGAAATCTAGTGATTAAAGGGTAAGTTGCATATATCAATTTCCATAATACTGTTATCTATCTACGAGTAGGTATATCATTATCTGCCTAGCCTTTTCCCAACTATGTTGGGGTCAACTTACAGTGTAACCGGATGCAGCCGAATACCAGTATTTTACATGGAGCGACTACCTATCTGACTTCCACAACCCAGTTACTGGGTAATACGATACCCCTTGGTAAGACTGGTTGTCAGACTTTCGGGCTTCTGACTACCCGTGGCCGTAACGACTGTCAAAGATCCACGAATGACAGCCGGGACCAACGGCTTAACGTGCTATCCGAGGCACGGAGGGGTCTCGGTATGTAAAGGTGGTCACCCATCCACAGACCAACCGCGGCAAGCGTAGCTTAACCTGATCGATCGACCTGTGCGGCTGTTATTATTTAGCCACGGAACCCTCTATCTACGAGTGTAAACATATAATAAAGCTGAAGTGTTTGTTTGTTTGTTTGAACGCGCTAATCTCTGGAACTACTGGTTGGGTTCGAAAAAATATTGTTGCATTTGATAGCCCAGTTCTTGAGAAAGGCTATAGGCTATTTTAACACGCTAAGACCCTCAGGAGAAGAAAGAATCTAGTAAGTAATAACTATTTGGTTACTACACTGAAATTAAACATCACAATGTGTCGTGATACAAGTTCTGTGTACAAGTTAGTTAATTAGTTTAACTAATTCTGTCTAAATCATTCATTAATTAAAACCCCTATCAAACGACACTGTAAAGTCAGCAGGGACAAAAAAGTTTCCAATTCAAAAACCCGACCACAAGATAACATGTCCTAAAACACGCGATCAATTCGACGTACACTGCGCTTCAAAAGGCTGAACACAGACAGTGTATGGGAACTGCTGAAAACGATCCGTCGTCCACGACGGATGTCCACACGATATATATTTTTGTATATAGCGGATGGACGGCCACGTATGAATTAGACTAGTTGGATAATCTGTTAGAGTTTTCGTTGCTAATACCTGTCGCCATTTCATGAAATAGCCTAGTGCCTAGTGATGTATTAATTAGTAAACTGGTAGATATACAGGGTGGCAGGCGAATCGACGCGCTAACTGGAACAACGATTTCAGTACTTACATAATTCTAATCTAAACCAAAATAAAAATTAAAAAAAAAATAAAAATTTTTCGTCGGTTATCAAAATAAGAACCGCTGTTTCATTGAAAAGGGGCAAAGGGCTGGGCCCGGCCAAAACTTATGGAATACCAAAAATAACCGGCGAAAAATTTCAAAGCAAGGGGGTCCAGAATCATTATACTGAATTCATGATATATAACAGGATGTGCGTCAATGTATCTGCCAGCCTGTATTCACCGTAAATGGCAAAAGTGTCTGTAAAATAAGAGTCTGAATAAATGTTTGTAAACTTGTGCATGATCCACGACATCGCATAGTATTTCTTGGAATACAGTTTTCAGATTATAAATCACAACACTTTATGCAAGTAAATGCATGTCCAACCATGTGCACAAAGTGTACCAAAGCGTATGTATCTTTTATCCATATTTTACTACTGCAAGCCGTCTGTTATTCTTTTCAAAAACTTCGGTTGGAAAACCTCCTATACACTTTAGAAAATAGTCACTCTAAAGATTACAGAAAGCACAAGACGCGTGCCATTGATAGCTTGCCTTATTCATACTCTAGATACCCAAGATTGCCTCGACTTCGAACATGTAACAACAAAGTAGACTATGATGACCTAGCTAGATAGTAGAGATACCTACAGGTACATTGTCCGGCCGTCTGTCCGGAATGGACGGGGTTAATTGGCGACCACTCCGCCATCCATCCCATTTCTACTCGAATGCAAATCAAAACTGCACGGAATAAAAACTGGATGGAAAGAAGAATTAATTTGCATGCTTTTGTTGTCCGTTACAGAGGTTTTGTTGTTGTGTTGCTTTTACCATTACACAGTACCTTTTACCATAATGCAGAGTAACCTCAGTTGTACGGTATATTCACACCATGCATTAGTTAACGTGTTATTATATTTTGGCCGGAACATTGTTTTTAGATGTACTATTCGTGCACGATTCATGTATTTATAGATACGATCGTAGGATTTTCAGGGGCACTAAACAAAATAATCGCGACTAGCGAAATCACGATTTGGATTCGGACGATTACACTCACCGTTTTCAAAGCGCACTGTTGAATTTTCAACCCTCGGCTCAGCGCTGAGAGTTTAAAATGCAAGAGTGCAACAATATTTAGGCATTATAATTATGTAGTTGCGCTTAGTGTTAGCGAAAACAGATAAGAGTGCTATGACGCTATCCCTATGAGAGAGCCTCTTTGTAATATAGGGTGGCAAGAACCTCGACCCCAACCTGTTACCGTGGATTTAATAATTCATGATTCTGGACCCCCATAAAATTTTTCGTCGGTTATTAAAAAAAAATGCTGTTCCATACATTTTCACTGCGAAGACGGCGTAACAGCAGTAGTTGAAATTTTCCGTGTTCTAAATTCAAGGTTGGCGCGTCGATGCCACCCTTTATAGTCGAATTTCAATATCGTAATGGTGGATCAGAAGCTACCTGTCACCTGTCACACGATCCCCATTTCTCACGTAGGCATATTGCCTTCAAAGGGTCCAGTAACAAATCACTCAACTCTTACCCCTATAAACTCGATAAAATATAGCCGGTATGCCCAAGATTCAGAAAATTATGGAGGGTCGGTTCACTTCATCATATTACGCCTTGTCAATAATATATGTCAATCTAATAAGGGCCTCGCGCCCTTTCAAATGATTGATTGACACCTTCTCAAATGGTATCCCTAAATAAACTGATGAGATGATGATGATGATGATGATGAAATATTGCTATATTAAGATTTTTTTTTGCATGCTGTGTCCATCGATTAATATACATATAATCACTTCTCTTGTATGTTTGCTTGTGTTAAGGTGATATATTGAAAAAAATGTGGTTTTTCTATTTCCTGTAACAATTGTTAAGTTCCTATGTCGAATAGGGGATTAACATTTTGGTATAATGTTTTTTGACTCTTTGGTCTAGTATTCATGTAAAAGGAATACACGATTCAATTAATTTTTCTCTATACAAAAGTTATATATACTTTTTTTTTTTTTTCGACATCACTGCATAACGCATAAGTTTTTCAATGGAATTTACTTTAAAACATAGAGAATTATCATATCAAAGTTTACTCAAAGTAGTTTTAAATTTAGTTCATTTATTTTGTTAAAAAAGGAGTAAAGTTTTGGCACATACGTCGTTTTAATCCGCGCGTTCGCACATCGTAGCGATCTCTCTTCTTTTGCGTTTCAAAAGTAATTGCATCACTTTCGCTCGCTTAGTAGATCCAGTCGCTACGATTTATTTTCGAGGTAGCGCCTTAATTTGGATGAAAAGTGTAACGATTGTAGATATACCAATAAATAAATAAAATCGCTACTTATCCCTAAGTTAATGCATAGTAACTAACATCTTTACGATGTTAGTTACTATGCATTAACTTTTGGTTTCAAGTAAAGTAGTTCTCCCGACGGGTTTTTTTAAGGATTGTCATCATCCTGTTCAATGCCGTTGACGTATGCACTTAGGGGCTGTATCCACGAGCGGGAGAATCGCGGCGATATTATCGTCGGGCCACGTATTTCTATACACTCTCTTAGAACGTGTCTCCACACGGCGATATCATCGCGGAGAAAATTTAATGGCACGGTGAGACTATCGCCGCGATTCTCTCGCTCGTGGAGACGCCCCCTAAAGTACTACGTAATTTAGGTAGGTACTAAGGTAGGTATGAATTGAAACATTTGTAGTTAAATGTTGCAGTTACAAACTTGGCAGCTAAGATTGTTGTTCAAACAATTTATATTTGTTCAGGTGCCTCTTTGTAGTACTAGTAAACGTAAACTTAATATTGGTTATTGCATAAACGATTGTACAAATATTTAACAACTTTAGGCGGAAAAGCAAGTTATGAAAGGACTTTTTTTTTTTTTTTTTTAAGTGAAAAGTTCTTTAGGCGCGTTGGGAATTTTTTGAGATGGGATAAACCATTTAACTCGCGACACTGTTACCATATCCGACACCGCGCTACATTCGGATGTGTTCGGCTGTCCGCGGGATGTACTCGGTTTTAATGTATATCCGATATGTCAGTGAGTGATGGCAAAGTATTCTGTTTGTGTTTTGTTTTCACTTCTGTCGGCACTCCCGGAGTGCCACTGTTCTTTTATTATATTACTAGTACCTATAATAGTATGGATTTGGTACGTCACTAGTTATAATCTTCCTACTGCTGGGACACAGGCTTCCTCTTTCTGTGAGAGAGAGCGGGCCATAATCCACCACCCAGGCCCAGTGCGGGTTGGTGAATGTCACATGTCTTCGAAATTTTGGTTCTAGGACATGCCAGTTTCCTCACGATGTTTTCCTTCACCGTTTTGAGAGCAGTGGTGATGAAATAATTTACACAAAGTAAAGCGCCTGTTTGGGTTCGAACCTACGACATACGACTCTTAAGACGTGGCTGTTACCACTGGGTCACCACTGCTCCTATTTAATAAATAAAATGTTTTATTTCTTCAGCAGCACATCTTTCGTTTCTCATAAAGTATTCGTAGATGTGAAATAAATGCAATTTATAATAATTCTATGTTTACGATCGAGTTTTTATTTTACAAAGTTTAAGTGAATTCTATTGCAAAAAACATTTTTTTTTAATAATGGTATTCAGCTGTATCCGGTTAGACTGGAAGCCGACCCAACCCAAACCTCATCGACAGATGATGATGATGATGTGAGTTTTATTGCATTAGCCGCTGTTTTTTATATAATTTTATTTCCTATAATATTTCGTAATCTGCAACGTATTAGAAGTAGATAAGTAAAAACCGTGACCCAAGATCTAAGTCTAAGTCCTCATTTTCTTCGAAAAAATATGAAAGATGCAGACTTTGTTTCCACTACTAACTAAGTAAGTACTTAAATACAAATACAAAGATTAAACTATTCATTTTTCCTTTACTTCCCTGGTCAGGTTGGAACTAACCAATTACAATATGCTAACAAGCAATGAATTTCATTATATGTGCGCAAATTACATCATGTTGGTGGAAAACCAACAACCTATGTGAAAACTTTGTCACTGTGTGCGTCGCCGTCGGTAAAATAAATAAAAACATAGTTTGAATACTTTATCAACAACAAACTGATCGATGTGAGGATGGTTGAGGGAGGCCTATGTCCAGCAGTGGACGTCTTCTGGCTGAAACGATGATTATGATGATGAACATAAACAAATGTTTTGTTTTTGTTACATAATTATGACCTTGGCACATAAAATTAAAAGTTTTGTTCTTTAATTTATTTTCATAGCTGCGCCCTTGCTTACTCTGCAAGCTATGTCGGTAACTCCGGTTCTTTTCCGGATAATTTCATTACTGATTTGTTCATTTATCTATTCACCCGTGTAAATGTCGATCCCGTGAGAATATCGGGATAAAAAGGAGAGTCGGCTACCTCCATACAAATTTTTATCAAAATTGGTCCAGCTGTTTGAGCGTGAAACGACGCATCGTTGTCATCAGGAAAAGTGCCCAAAAGGCTGGCAGCATTGCCACGCAATGATGTGTTTTAACCGAAATTAGATAAGTAGGTACACATGTGTTTATGTTGTTTTATTATTATCTTACATATGCGGGAATGAAACCCGTGACCCGTTGTGCAACACACTGGGTGTTGCACAACGGGTCAATGTGTCCCAAACGTCCCGTCAAAATACTAGAACATTTACCTTTGTATCTTAGATGTCATTCTTATACCCGTCTGGCAATCATAACATACGACTTTACAGCCATTTTACAGTCGAAACACGGTTGTTGGCAGTTTTATTCACATTTAAATAATATATGGTTCAGAAACACATTGTTTTGGTGCAGTTTGCGTCTAAACTACTAATAAAAGCGCATCGGGCCGTGGAGACCCTGAAATAATAATAAGTCACTTAGTAGCAATTAAATGTCTAATGAGGCCAAAAGGACTGGACAGCCGAGGCATATTGTGAGCGATGAAAAGCTATACTTATTTATTGGCACTTCAACGACTTAGGTACAGTCACGAGCACCAATATGTCAACACTTGGCAACTTTAAATTGCGATTTTTTCACGAAATAACGAATGCAGTGTTGAAATACGACACTTTACATTTACTTATGGGTTCGAAAATACTATGTTCCTACTAATATAAAATTTCATTAAAAAATAAAGGAGAAAATCGCTTTTGAATAAAGCCAAGTGTGTGTGTGTGTGTGTGTGTGTTGCTCGTGACTGTACACTACGACATACACAAACAAAAATCACATAAATTGTGAATTCGTCACTTACGGAAGTGCACAGCACTAGCACAGAAATAAATAATACTTAAGTAGGTACAACATATCGTCAGTTGAATTAGATAATAAGTTTTAAAATAAAGTAAAAGTAGAATTAAAAATTAAATTGAGTGAATGATACTTAAATTCTTTTAGAGGCATTTCAAAAACCAACACCAGAAGCTGAAGTTTTGTTATGAAAAAACTTGAGAACGGTTTAGACCGGGGAAGCCCCCACAAGACCTAGGTTTTCCTGCCGCCAGCATTGCTGTGTTCCGGAACTCGGCATCGCTGGCTGGCGAGGAAAATTACAGGCTCAAGACAAGTTTCAACGGGGTCTCAAAAGGCAAAGGTCGGTACCGTATCGTCAAACTCTTTGTGTAGGGTGGTATGTGGCAGTTAGCAGAGCACAAATATAGGTAGGTTCTACCTACCTACCTATAAACGTAAGCATCAATAAAAAGAATTACGTCTAAGTAATTATAAATTTGACATCGTACAAAATCTCAATAAATAATTTTATTAATCTAAATAAAAAAGGGACGGAGGTCCATACCAACCATTATACCCGCTGAGGAACATCCCATTATCATATTTAATCGGGACCGTTACCGTTACCCGATAATTTATCAACCTATAAAGCCATAGATTTGGGTCACCAACGGATAAAGGTCAAAGGGGATGCTAGTACGACCACAGAGGGAAAAATCTTAAGCCGCTTAGTCGGACTAAGGATCGATAATATAATCTATAGAAAACAAATGGGAATCCTTAATTAATAATTTTTTAGCTTTTTGTGTTTTATTTTAATGATTTTAAGATAGTTAAATGATATTTTAGCGACTATATATTTTCCGAAATGTTTTAAAAATTTATAGACTGGTATTACGGTTTATGACGCTCCGAGTTTAAATGTAGATCTTAGGAATTAAGGCCGTACAGTCCTGGGACCAGAGTCCAGTCCGTGGGTTTACAAACCTGATCTAGTAGTGATTGTTTGGCCAAAATGTCATCAACCAATCATACAAGTTTTCATGAGGTGCGTATCGCACTTGTAAGTTTTTAGTGTCTGTAATCCCGTATCAACAACATTTCGGCTTTACCTATGCTGGTGTAGCCCAACAATTTTTACTTCAGGCGTAAATAAAATCGAACGAACCACACATAACTTGAAGTTAAAATATACATGTAGGAAGGAAAAATAACGAAAAACGTGAAATCAAATTACGATACGACGGCAACAAACGCAATTAAACCATACCTAGGTAATCAATCACAATCTCAAAAAAATCGGAAATAAAGATAAACTCCACCACACCACAGTCGATAAACTACGCAAAACACATCCGAAAACTTCTAAATATATCCGAAACGAACACGTCAACAGTTGCCACGGAACTACGGAACTCCAAATATTCATATCATAAACAAAAATAAACTGCAACAAGACCTTTTTCAAACAAATTAAAAAAAAGAGGTTTTTAAACTTTTTAAAACATACCTGAACTCCTTTCTCCTCCGTTTCAGACATCACTACGTTCAACTGAATGCTTTGATATTTGAATATGGAACGTCCAGTGTACGGGAGAGGCGGGAATGCAATGAAGGAACCGCGGTTATGAAGGGAAGCCGTATATTAACCACAACGGATAGTCGGTTCGAGAAACGCGCCGTTTGTTTAAATGGATGGATTGGTTGGTTGGACTGCCTATTGAAATTCAATAAGGGAATTTTCTACTAAGGGATGAACAAAGAATTGATAAAAGTTGTACGTCACCATACACTAGCACATCGTTTTGGATAAGTAGGTAAGTTATCCAATAACTAATCGCATAAAGTTATTCATATTGAAAGTTAAACGTCAACAAGTAGAATTAGTAGGTAGCGATTCTTTCTTTTGACAAGCGTTTAGTTTCACAGTAATTGTGAGTAATTACTTATCCATACTAGTGATTATAAATTCGAAAGTAACTCTGTCTGTTTACCTTTTCACGCCTAAACCACTGAACGGATTTCGATAAAATTTGGCAGAGAGATAGATTGCATCCCGGGGAAGGACATAGGATAGTTTTTATCG
The DNA here is from genome assembly GCA_948474745.1 of Oligia latruncula. Classification (NCBI taxonomy): domain Eukaryota; kingdom Metazoa; phylum Arthropoda; class Insecta; order Lepidoptera; family Noctuidae; genus Oligia; species Oligia latruncula. Next base: position 1,490,319 of record OX419686.1, read on the forward strand.
ACATACCTCGCGGGCGAAGCCGCGGGCGGAAGCTAGTAAGTAATATGTTCGTGACGCACGACATCCGAATGTTAAAAAGTCACATCAATTAACTTGACGCTGTTAGAAGTAGACCCTCCATTTTTTGCTTTTGGCTTAAAGGGCCTCCACGAGAACCGACGGGTTAGTCCTGTACGCCCAACCACATTACCAGACTTGCTGACCACCAAGACTATTCGACGTAGGATATGAACTTTTCTCCTATAGATTGCACGCACCTTGTACGATACGAAGAATGATCCACAAAACTTTTATAACATTAAGGAAACTGAAGGAAAAGACGGTCGAGTTTTCGTGCGTTTCAATCTCCCAGTGTGCGTTCAGCCTTCTCGATTGTTTAGCAAAGTCTATCAGTGAGTGGAAAATTCAATATGTACACAAAACATGTATAATGTACACACATGGTCTTTTTATAATAATATGGTTACCATGCAAATAAGTTTATTATCTCCTTCAGAATGTTTTGTGTGAAATGTTGAGAATTTTCTACTCTTTGCCCTTTATGCCAAGAAGGAGTAGCAGGCAAGGCACAATAATATGTTTATTATAAAAAGTATTATTCCTTGTATTTCCAAAGAGATTACCTCAAAAGGATGATCGCAGTCGTCCTCATAAAAAAAGTAATTTAAAAAATTAAACCGACTTCAAAAAGAAATGAACTCAAAATTATGAAATAACTTTAATTTCGGAAGTCGGTGTCTTGGGATCTGTATTTTAGTTTTAGTTTTTTGCCACCGACTTCCGAAATTAAAGTTATTTCATAATTTTGAGTTCTTCTCTTTTTGAAGTCGGTTTAATTTTTTAAATTACTTTATACATCGTAATTTTTAGTTTTAAGTAAAAACTGGAATATTTGTTTGTAATAAGTAGGTAATAGTTTTCCCTTTGACACTACACCCGTCACACTTACAAGTATTAGTCCATATCTTGAAAATTACTGAATCGATTTTAATGAAACTTGCACTGTTCCCTAAGTTGAAGTAAATGTAAGCCATTAAAAAAAATGGTCATGATCCGATTAATAGTTGCGGAGAAATGCGTGGACAAACATACATACATACACACGTCTATAAAATTTTGTATATTTGTTCGGAAGCCTTATTAGATTGTCATATGTGAATATAATCCAATTCCAATAATATTACATACATAGGTACGTGTCGAATTGATAACCTCCTTTTTTTGAAGTCGGTAAAAAGGATAGTGTTTCCCATATTGCAATGCTCAATTTCCCAGGCAAGCAAAATATGTATGACGTCATATCATTTACATCTTCTCGTACATGAAACAGAACCCCATAAACACAACGTATTGAAGTTTCGGCACAACGTACAAGAAGAATGGAATATACAACCCAGCTGAAGATAGTAAAATCCCAAAGAAGGAAGAACAGTAAAAGGCGAAAAAAAGCACCGACAAAGATAATGAATGAATGAGACAAGAACATGACGATGAATGAAATCTCAAAAACAACACCTAATGTGGAGCAGACGACAGCTGGTGAGCGTGTCTCTGGTCACGTAGACTTATTTAGACTAGAGCAAGAAGTAACCCTGGTTAGAACATAGAAGTGGGATGTCAACAATAGGGTTGCCTAAGAACAAAGAGTAATAATGATTTCTTTTAAAACGCAGTCAGTGTTTATCACAATACCAAAACAAAACATAGATGGAAGAGTTTGTTCTAAGAAAAAGAGATTTAATTAAGAAACTGATAAAGTAGCTTTTGCCCGCGGGAGGTCGGAATTTATACCACGGGAACGTACCTATTACTGGGATAAAAGTATTCTTTGTGTTAATCCAGGTCATAAACTACTAATTTCACCCAAATCAGTGTAGCCGTTTTTGCGTGATGAGTAACAAACATCCAAACATATAATCCGTCACATTTATAATATTATTTTTTTTTTTTTTTATTTATTAAACTTTATGCACAAGTAAAAACTGTACAAAGGCGGACTTAATGCCTTGGGCATTTTCTACCAGTCTACCTTAGGGTGATGCAGAGACAATACACAGTAGGTGCAATAACAGAAAACAGCTTAGAAGATAACTAGAATATAAAAAAGGATAGAAGTTTATAGGTATTGAGAACATAAAGATAAATAAACACCAAGATAAGATACCGAATGTGCTTTTATAATTTCTAATGTGGCGATATTTTCGGGAACGTCGACGTCCACGTCACGGCATCGCGATAACACGGGGACATTCTGAAGACGCTTGTAAACCGTCCACGATAACGTGCACATATTTCCATACAATCTTACCACTCACCGAGAATCTTCAAGCAAAATATGTACCTTTGCGAACTTGTACCACACTAATATTTAAAGGCGAAAGTTTGTGAGTGTGTTTGTATGTTTGTTACTTCTTCACGCAAAAACTACTGAGGGGATTTGAATGAAATTTGGCACACAGAGAGATTATAGCCAGGATTAACACATAGGTTAATTTTTATCCCGATATTTCCACAGTATCGAGACTTTTGCGGAGGAAACCGCGGGCGCAGCTAGTATTATATTAAAACTCCTAAACAACGTTAGTACTGGCAACTGGGAAGTGTGCTGCCGTCAAAGTTTGCCACAAATTAATTTACTCTATAATTGCATCGCTTTTGGGAGGGATACATCGGAAAATTAACACGAAATAAAAGTTACTTTTGCATCGTTGTAAAATATATTTACCGATTTTCTTTTTTAGAAAATCGGTAAAAATATTTATGGAGGTTTATCCTCCTTTATGGAGGAACTGTTGTTTTTTTTTTGTTGATAACTAATTCTGTGTATGATAAGTAACATTATTGTAGTTACTTCATTGCAATCTGACTCAAACAAAAAGATGATAGAAATGTACTTAATAAGTTAATTGAGAACAATTTATTGTTTTTGAGACACCTACTGAATAGTTATCTAAAATTCCTTTATTTTCGTGTGGATTTATTGAACCGTTTTAAAACATGTACCCATTCGTTCTACTAGTCAGCACTTGCGAATTACTCACAGAGGCACCCTGAAAATCTTACCACACAATAAACTCGTTACTAAACATTGTACTACTATTGTACGTAACACTGGCCAGTGCAGCCTCTAGTTTGTGTCCAATTGTTCTAAATTATGAAGTGGTGTGGGCGAAGCTATTCTTGACTCTGTTAGAACAGAGGCAGTTGCTTCGGTATATTGAATGGAGAGCTATTAACTATGGGCAGTTAACACAAATAGGGAAATTTCTAGAAGATAAGTGTAAGTAGCCTGTGGCTAAATAATAACAGCCGCACAGGTCGATCGATCAGGTTAAGCTACGCTTGCCGCGGTTGGTCTGTGGATGGGTGACCATCTTTACATACCGTGATCATTAACATATAGTGACCACCCCTTAGCAGAAGCATTTGCGATCGTAGCTCTGTCACAGAATAACTAATAGTACCTAATTACTGTCTTATAAACCTATAGGGAGGTACTTAACGTAGGTAAAAGGAAAAATATACAGACACCCCCTACATGAATTTGCCGTGTTATAGATATTTCATACAAATGTCAAAAAATTAAGAGTTGTGATTTGAGTATACGGACGATTTAAGTTGGTAGTCAATTTGGTTAGTAATTTCCCTGGATTTAATTATGCTTCCATCATCATCTGCCTAGCCTTTTCCCAACTATGTTGGGGTCGGCTTCCAGTCTAACCGGATGCAGCTGAATACCAGTATTTTACATGGAGCGACTGTCTATCTGACCTCCACAACCCAGTTACTGGGTAATACGATACCCTTGGTAAGACTGGCTGTCAGACTTTCGGGCTTCTGACTACTCGTAACGACTGTCAAAGATCCACGAATGACAGCCGGGACCAACGGCTTAACGTGAAAACTAAAATTAATTATAACGTAGTAACTCTACTTTTTCTATCCCGTACCTAAGCCTGTAAAATACCACTGCTATGCTCAGACCCCAAGCTCTAACTACCACTCGGACTAGGACATCAGGATGCCCTTGAAGTCGCATGTCACAAAACTATTGCCACTACAAAACTTCTATCCATTTCTTCTCTCATAAGGGGCTTACAGGACCTAAACACAAAAAACGCAAGTTTTAGAAACAATAAAAGTATGATCAACTACAGTAAACAAAATCAGAAAAATATATGATATTTTTCAGGATTTATTTATGCTAGGTAGATAGTGTGCTGAAAACATAATACAACTAATTTGATACGGTAGAAAAAAATCATGAAGATACCTCTAAAAAACTTTCTTTTTACAATAAAAACCATAATAATATACATACAATCATTCTGTTTTTTTGTCAGATTATACTACAAGCAACATACTAAAACACTAGTGTTTTAATTTTTTAGCCCAAACTATAGTTTTTTTGTAATTAAATAATTGCTTCATAATATAATTTTGCAATAAATTACCAGCGTTGTGTCATCGCGCTTCTCTTTCTATGTAGTCCGACAATGACCGCGCTTTAGGTCATGTAAGCCCCTTATGAACATCGAAACCCAGTTAACTATACGTAGATGGTATGTGGTACGGTTCTCAATTGCTCCGTAATTAGGTCGGCCCGTAATTACGGCACATCCTTCCCGCGCCGGCCATCATGTAAGAATGAGGGATAGGAAAATGTGGACGAGGGGATGTTCATGTTTCTTCGTTATTTGTCCGGTGTGGTGGTTCGGAAGACTCTTGCGTAATTAATTGGCTCCATCTTGCCTTTCCTCTCCAAAGTCCTAGAACGTCTTGTCCACAATCAGCTTAGTACTTTTCTTTGTAAGAATAGTCTGCTGAATCCTTTCCAATCCGGTTTTCGTCCAGGTCACAGCACCACTACATCCTTAATTAACGTCACTGATGACATACGGTTAGGCATGGAGGGAGGAAATCTGACAGTTCTTTGCTTACTAGATTTTAGTAATGCATTCAATCATGTTGATTTTGATATCCTGCTTGGCATGCTTCGCTCGCTTAACATATCTCCAACGGTGATTGACTGGTTTCGTAGTTACCTGTATGGCCGCCGGCAACGTATATGCATAGAAGAGTCTTGCTCTTCGTGGTGTTATACTTCTGCCGGTGTACCTCAGGGTGGCGTTTTATCTCCTTTACTTTTCGCAATATTTATAAATTCCATTACCAAAAAACTTCTTTCTTCCTACCACCTTTATGCTGACGATTTGCAAAATTATAAGCAAGCAGACTACTTGAATTTGGCTGATGCTGTTCATATTATCAACAAGGATTTGGTTTCAATCTGTGAGTGGAGTGAGGCGCATGGGTTGCAGGTTAACCCATCGAAGACTCAAGTCATTGTTGTTGGCAGCTCAAGGATGATCCCCAAGATAAACTGGTCGCAACTCCCCCAGGTTCAATTTAACGGAACTCCTATTCCTTTCAGCGAAAAGGTTAAGAACCTTGGGGTTTGGATTGATAAACATCTTTCTTGGGGTCCTCAGTTACAGGAGGTAAGTCGCAAAATTTTTGCATCTGGCAAGTCACTGAGACGGTTGCGGAACTTTCTTCCAACTGCCACTAAAACTGCGCTTGCACAATCCCTTTTACTTCCCATCCTTGACTACGCTGATGTCAGTTATCCAGATCTTACTGAGGCACAACTAGATAAACTTGAGCGACTTCAAAACTTTTGCATAAGATTTATATTTGGCCTGCGCAAGTATGATCACATTTCAGAATTTCGTACAAAGCTCAAGTGGCTTCCCATACGTCTTCGCCGGAATTCTCATATCTTGTTTCAGCTCTACAGTATTTTGTTTAATCCTAAAACCCCCACTTATCTTAAAGAACGTTTCAAGTTCCTTCATGACACACATAATAGATATCTGAGGTCATCGGAAAACCTGAGACTAGAGATGCCGGTGCATTCCACCAGTTTCTATGATAAATCTTTTACTGTTCAAGCAGTACGGTTATGGAATGACTTGCCCGTGTCGGTAAGGCGTGCTCAATCTTTGTCCACTTTTAAAATTATGATAAAAAAGCACTTCCTCTCTCCTTAAACGTCATCATCATAATTTCTTTGCTCCTGTTTCATGTTTATTATTATATGTATATATTTATTTAGATTAGTATAATATACGTTATGTATGTTTTATTGTATTATGTAATAGGTACACCACAGACTACCTACAGTATTTGTCTGTCCTTCCCCTTTTTAATCCATCCAAAGGTTGTCTTTAAAAGATCGCTTTTAGCGATAAGACCGCCCATTGTGTCACCCTATGTACAGTTTCTATTTTTATGTCTGTAATTTATTTGGTGTACATAATAAAGAGTATTTCTATTCTATTCTATTCTAGTACCTACTTAAGTACATTGGTACGCATAGGTATGTGTGAGAGTAAGGTCAATAACTCGAAATTTTCATCAATGTGAAGTAGAAACAGTGATGAAAAATCATGATTTGTTAGAAAATCTTCAGAAAGAGAAAATTACTTCAAATATAACGTACTTATTACTGATTTCGGAAAAAGCTAATTGGGCTGAGAAATTGAACACACTATATACGAGGATATAATAGTTCCTGAAATTCATTGATTAACTGCAAATTAATTAAATCTTAAAAATAAATGAAAACTACCGATCACAAATATCGACTCATGTTACCATGTACAGGCTGAAGCACATCAAGCTACTACAATCTGTCAAATTTCTTTAATAGATTTTCAACTTTATCGGTACATCATAAGGTTCAAGGTTGATTGGGAAAATTTTACAGTTTGGGGTAGCTTGATATGCTGGCGTCTGTGTACCTACCGCTCCTGTACTCGTGTGCTTGAATATGTACTCACTTACACACATAAAACAAGTACTTACAGTATAATTATTACAGTTTACAAAACATAAATCAAAGATAAATCTAACAAAACAAAATCGAATCGAGTAAAAATAACTTGTTCTGCCGCGAACACAGCGCCATCTACGTTAGTTTTACAGAAACATTGGGAATATTAAGCGCGTTAGTTTTCAGCGTTGTTTCAGCGGTGCCTGAATGAACTTTCAGTGGACCGTTTAGTTTCGGCGGCAGCCGTTTGGCGTCGCTGTAACACTTTTCTAATTGAGGTTTTCAGATGTCGTCGTATATTTTGGAGCTGCAGCCACTTTGTTTTGTAACCATTGTAACACCCTATGGAACTGTCAAAAGTTCTTATTTGTAGTTTGTCATGGTGTACAATAGTGTTTACTCTATCTAGATATAACCCAAGCACAGCACCCAGGCTTAAACCGCATTCAATTAATTTTGTTCAGAGCTAAATATTCCTTATTGAAAAACTACACCTGAAGAAACTAACAAACAAGTGCAAAAACAAAATAAACGCTCGTGATCCCAAGTGATTTTCTAACTATACTTTTAAAATTGCGAACAATGCGGTTAAAAGTGATTATTTTTTCGCTACACATAGGTACTTATAGAATGTTTCACTGCTCACCGTTTCTACTCATAAGTACAGTAGCGGCTCTAGGGCGGTGCTAGCGGTGCGACGGCACCGGCGCCCTCATGGTAGAGGCGCTGAAATCAACCAAAATGCGACCACTACTGGTGGTCGCATTTCGGTTGATTGACTGACTGGTGCCTGCTGGACTGTCCACCAGGCACCAGACATTGATGATAGTAACTTACTATAAAAACGATCGTCCACAAGCAAGCAAAAGCAAGCAAGCAACTACTGCATATACGTATATCATAGGAACATAGTACATAGATGGGCGCCACGTTAAGATTTTGCACCACCTAAAAAAAATCTAGGGCCGCCGCTGCATAAGTAGAGTCGGTGAGCAATGGTGGCCCAGTGGTAAAGCCCCGACTTACGAGTCGTAGCTCGTGATTTGAACCCAAGCAGGCGCTTTGCTTTACGTAAATAATTTCATCACCACTGCTCTCAAAACGGCGAAGGAAAACATCGTGAGGAAACCGGCATGTACTAGAACCAAAAATTCAAAGACATAATATGTGACAAATGACGTGGCATGGCCCACTACCTCTGACAGAGAGGAGGCCCGTGTTCCTGCAGTGGGAACATTATAGGCTAATTTATGAGTAGAAAAGAAGAAACATAATATACTTACAAAGAATAAACGTAGTATCCTTGTTGAAAGGATCTCAACAATTCCACACTTGAGCTGAGATTTACAGTGACCTTTAAACGCTCTCTGAACAATAAAAAAACGATTATGACCCACTCATGCTGATTGACAATTGCATCACGTGCAGCGACTATGACTAGAATACTTCCTATTTAACTACGACATAGGCACGATCAAAGTAAAGAATCGTAGATTACTATCGAAGATAGGCTACGGTGGCGATGAGTGAAAATTTATCAAAATCAAAAGTCGTTTACCTACTTATTCTTTTTTTTTGTCAAACTACTACTAGTCAGTTCAGTACTTCCTGGCCCTTTAGCTAGGAAGAAGAAGTGGCCTAACAAACTCCCCAGCAGCACAGCTGTCGGTTCGTTAGAAGAACTAGATACTACTACTATAGATAATATTACTATCATCAGATAACTCTACCACAAACAAAAACGAACGATGGGTATCTGCCCTAAGGCCCAATAGCCATTAGATATATACCAATGGAAAGAGGTTTTCAAGGAGAAGATTTGGTCAGTTGAAGTTACATAAAGACCTATAAATATGGCTACTTGGGCACCAGAATCCTCTCAGCTGCCATTAGCTATAAGATAAACATCAATGGGTAGTGAGTGCTCTTTAAGGATAACATAAGTTACTACTACAACTTTTGTCTGTTTGGACTAAGTTTTAAAAAGTAACCAATCACAATACATCCTACGTAAACTAATTAACTTTTCCTAAACAATGATCGAACGATGTTACTATTTTATATTAACTTGCCAGGTACAGTAACGAGCATACATAAAGCCGACAGAAATCGTTTTCGCCACTAGTGGGCTACCTACACCTTGGTGAATCTTAGAAGCGGGGCTTAAAATTTTTAAAATATAAAAATACTCGAAGTTGCCACGCTAAGAAGAATGGATGAAAAAGTAGTTGTAATGCTACAAGACGCAGCTAGAAGATGAGATATTCCCGACAGAAAATAAAGAGTCTTTGGAACCACAATTAAACCAGAGATAGACATTCCTATAGACATAATATTGAAGACATCGTAGTTGATATTCTTGATATTCTCGTGCCTCCCGAACTTCCATGAGTAGCATGAATATTTATATGAAAAGACCTGTCATATTTGAGAAATGTACTTTTGTATATGTTTTCCGCAGAAATCTTGGCCGTACCGCCTAGATACGGAGAGAAAGCTTACTGCCAACTTTTAGCTCTCAATGAAGCAAATCGAGTTGAAAATGGATTGGCGTTGGCCAAATACGTCGTACAAATTGTTCTCGAAGCATCTGCACTTTAAAATTCTAGATTGAGGTGAGAATACGCGACGAAACAAGTGCGTTCGCTTTCGATTTTGTAAGAACAGTAGAATGAACAAACAGAATTATCATCATTCAGACCAAAGACGTCCTTCGCTGGACATAAACCTCCCAAAGCATCGCCACAAGGATCGAACTTCGTGCTATTCTGTTCTCACAATCAGTACAGTAACTTATTTATGATAACATGTCTTTTCCTACTCTTTGTCAGCATCAACAAGTTGATTACATCACAGTAAGGGGCTCGTCCGTCTGCTATTCTTAGACCTGGAGACATCCAGCGTAATTGGCTCGATGTAAACCACTGGGCTATTTCCATTGTGAAATCGTGTGCTAACCCACGTAATAATAGCTGTTGATTTCTTTATGAGTACTTAGGGAGGCGAGGTCGTGCTGGCTGTGGAGGTAGAAATACTTAGGTATGTGTATGATTTTACCCGAGACAAAGTAGGTGGGTTGGTACCTATTGTTTCAAATCTGGCTTTAGGATATCGAAATGTATCCTAAAGCCAGATTTGCACGATGCGATTTAATTACCTGTGACATACCATAAGGTGGACGTGGACCAACAATAAAAGTTGCACCATCTAAACATTGTTTTGACGATTCAAGTCATTTGTTGCTTCAATTTAACTGTATGCCACTGGCAAAAAACTTGCATCGCGTAGATTAAGGCTTAAAGCCCACCTCCAGACAGTTATCTAGTGATTTGACCTCTGCTCCTTTTTATTCGTAATGGCAATCGAAAGTTTCTTGATGCAACGGCAAAGTATTGGAAAACTTCTTACGGAGACAATATTTTAAATAAAGTTGACAATGACAAATTGTTTACTCTAGTTGGATACTTAGCTAATGAGAAAAACTCCCATGTGACAGAAAGTGATGGATGTAAAACGCAAACTTTAATGTGCCACATCGTCTTGCTTGAGTTTGTATGGTAGTGACACATATTAGTAGTAATATTAGGAGCTGGTACATATATTTTTCCAAACCAGAATAATTAGTAACACTTACTGAAAAAATAGGTTTCTGGTCTTCAAAGTGGACGAACTTGACCAAGCGGTAAAACAAATATTTGAAAAGTAATAACGACGGACTCATTAAAATATGAAAATAATAATATTGTAATGAAGCTGTGGAGCAAACAGAAAGTGAAAAATAAAGGAAAGTAAATACCCGTAACCCGGTCATCTGCAAGCTATTGCCAAGAATTATTTGAGTTGTTGCCATAATCGACGAAGAAGCACAAAATGATACAAAGCCCCAGTCAACACTATCTGGCAAACAAATAAACAGTAGTAATAATAATAGAAGAAAAAGCGGAACACCCAATAACATTATTAAAAGTGCTTTGTACAAAAGCCATGATCTTTATACTGTGACATGGCTTTTGTACAAAGAACTTTTAATAATGGCGCTAATACAACAACATTTGGTATAAGTAAACAAAATCGAGCCACTGACATTGTTGAAATAATAATGCTCAAAATCATACATTAACCAACAATTTCAAAAGAAAACATTTTGTTATTCATCAATCAGTCAAAAATGCGACAAGTAAATATGTCTGGTAAACCAAACAGTCGTTTTAAGAACACCAAATAACTCGTCAACAATCACATAACAGAAAGTATTTTTACGACTCAAACGACATTAGGAGGCGAAGTTAAAAATAACTAAATCACTTCTGTCGTCTGCAATTATTCTATTGGATGCGCGGGCGCAATTGAGCGCGACAGTGTTCATGCTGCGTAAACAGAACATTTAGGTCCTTATTTACATGCTGCGTAGCGTAAACAGAATATTTAGGCACTTATTCGGTTCTATCAGGTGATTCATATCATCGTCATCCATATCCTGCTCCTATCTCTGTTTATTAGGGCGACGCAGCACATTTTTTTATGTGTACCTATCTACATCTTTTTCGGCTTTCATCTATAATTAAAATTATATATGTATCTTTAATGCTACGTAACTAACAATAAAGCTGAAGAGTTTGTTTGTTTGAACGCGCTAACCTCTGGAACTACCAGTCGGATTAAAAAAATCTTTTTGCATTTGATAGCCCCATTCTTGAGGAAGTCTATAGGCTATTTAACATAAAAAAAGTCAGAAAGAACACTGAGCGAAAACGAAGTAATAGCGCGGGTAGGCGATGCGATGCGTCGGGGGAACAATACATTACACACGGACGAAGTAATAGCGCAGGTAGGCGATGCGATGCGTCGGGGGAACAATACATTACACACGGACGAAGTAATAGCGCAGGTATTCGATGCAATGCGTCGGGGGAACAATAAATTTATACATTACACACGGACGAAGTAATAGCGCAGGTAGGCAATGCGATGCGTCGGGGGAACAATACATTACACACGGACGAAGTCGCATGCAGAAGCTAGTCAAAGAATATTCTCTTTCTTTTGTTCCATCATTTATTTTGTCATCCGAATGACTTTCCAACTATGGACTGTCGTTGATCGTCAATCTAGTGGTAGCTAAGGCGGCGTTACATGGTCACATCACATAACATGGTAACAATAACATCCTTGAAATGTGTACCTGACCATCTATACAAATAAATACTGAAGTGTCTGTTTGTAATGCCAGAATAACAGCTTTTTACTAAATGCATCTGAAAGTTACAGTAGGTACTTAGGTATAACAATTTTTTTATAAGTTTGTCTGGCAGATAGCTGATGCTAAAAGGAGAAATTTACTCAACAAAATTAAATCCATGAAATCCAAAGCACGCAGACGAAGTCGCGGGCATAGCCAGTGTGAAATAAAATCAATACATCATCGCGTTAAACTAATTCGGAAAAGCGATTCGTTCCTAATGGGCTGACCTACATCACTTTAAATGAGTTTAAAATAAACAAAAAGAAGTTTCGACATGTAATCCCACTTTACCGTCATCTTTACTTCGACTTGTGAACAGTAAAAATAACTTTGAATGCTCTGATATTTACAATGTTTATTAGAGAAATGTAAAAATACAGTATTATTTTTAAAGCAGCCATGTGAATCTGGGATTGAACATCAGCTGTGAGAATCGACTGAATACTGTAAAAAATCCACTATCTTAGCGCACTAACTGTGCTTCGCGCATCTCTACAAATGTGTTTGCGTGAAATCGACCCCGATGATAAACCATGCGCTGATACGCCATCATATTTTCGAGTCAATGCAATGGTAGATACTTTTTAGATTTTTGGTCCCAGTAGATAGCCAAGATAATAGCAGCATCAGGGGCGTTAATTTTCATTACATCCATAAAAGTGTATCGTTGGATGGGACACTTGGGACGTTCCAGCAAGTGTAGGTATTTGTATAGGTACCCAGTTTAAAAAAAAACATGATTTTGTTACACGTACCGATTTCAGTAAAGTAAGCGTTTTCGTTTCATGAGGAATTAAAACATCAATTAGGTAGGTACAGTCACGAGCAAAAGTATGTATACACATGGCTTTATTCAAAGTCGATTTTCTCCTTTATTATAGAATGAAATTTTATATTAGTAGGAACATAGTATTTTCGAACCCATAGGTATGTGTAAAGCGTCGTATTTCAACGTTGCATTCGTTATTTCGTGAAAAAATCGCAATTGAAAGTTGCCAAGTGTTGACATATTGGTGCTCGTGACTGTACACTAACAGATGATTGAATCCAATGCTGATCAGTAAGTTGACGATGAGTGTTTGAGAGCCTTTTTATTTATTTTGTACGAATTGGAATAGGAATTCGCGTTTTAAAACGGAAAATTACTATAAAAAGTAAATTTGTTTCGCCATTTGGTAGTCAGATTGGAAATGTCGACTCCACCTTTTTTTTTTTTTTAATAGGTATGACGAGTAAAAGTGATTCCGATATCCTATAAAAAGAATAGGAAAACAATTCCATTACTTACAGAAAAAAAAATTAACATAAAACTATTGATTCAAATACCTGTCTACGATTTTGCCGGCACGGCAATATTTGCTGTGACAAATTGAGTTTACTAAACTGAAAATAATGTGAAAATCTAGCGATTTTTGTCACATTTACTGCGCCTCTGCTAACAACCCAGCATGATATATCAGCACATCTATAAATACAGGTAGGTACGTCACATCACATCAAAGACTTTATCTCGCATGAAACGCTTCAATAAACCCGTCAGGTTCCGAAACTAGTTTGTGGTCAGCTCGGCTCATAAATCGTAAATATAAACATTTTACACAACGAATACCTTTCGATTGCTGAAAATATAAACATTTTACACATCGAACACTCGTAAACTGTTTTACTGCGACGCTTTAACGTAATTTTATACGAAATTAATCACACTAATATTATAAAGGCGAAAGTTTGTGAGTGTGTGTGTGGGGGGTGGGTTTATATTATGTTTGTTACTTTTTCACGCTCAAACGGCTCGACCAATTTTGATATAATTTTGTATGGAGGTAGCTGACACCCTGGATTACCATATAGGCTACTTTTTATTCCGATATTCCCACGGGATCGACATTAACGCGGGTGAAACCGCGGGGCGCAGCTAGTTATAAAATAAAACAGCTGCGTAATTTTCTATGCTTCCATCTCATGAAAGTTTGGATTATGTCATTTGTGCCGAGACTAACATATGGGCAGTTTTTCTTTCAGGAAAAAGACGTGTGAGTCTAAAGACGGCGTATATTAATTCTGTTTTCTATTATACATGTAAAACATCTTGGACTTCGTTTGATCGAAGTTGAGAAATTCATAATAGAATTAGATAAATAATAAAAAGTAGGTAAGTTTAAAAACTAAAACCTGACCACTGAAAAGGATGTAACAAAAAAATACCTTCCCGTGGTGGCTGCTAGTATGTTATTACAGCGGCATGCGACCACGGGAAGGAACTTTCTTGTTTCATCCTTTTTAAATCTGCTAATGAAGCATTTAACAATTAATACCAACAAGGGTGGAAGGTGGCGTTCGCGCGTTCTGTAGTTTTTGCGTACCCCCATGGAAAGAAGGCGCGAGTTTATACCTACATGTCTCTATCTATATTATGTACCTATAAATAAAAATGAAATGCTGTTCGTTGGTATGTGGTGGTAATAGTCCTTAGGTTTTTATTGAAAGAAAATTTGGAGAATTGTCAAATTCGGGAAAAACGGAACGTCCTTTTCTATGAGATTTTTTTATGAACTCCAGATTTATTGGAATTTGGACAGAACGACTGTCGGTTCAGCTTGATTTTTGTATAAAAAGAGTTTCTAACTAGCTCTTTTTATACATAGCAGTATGCACTAATTTTAAACACTCCTGAAGAAATCGCAGGTAAGTATTAGGTAGATAACATAAGAACGCTTTCCTTCAGTTTTCAGTTAGACTATCTGATCAGCTATAGACTACCTCAAGCTACTCCTCAAGTTACTAAGATACGGTGAATCAAGGTGAACTTTCTTGAAAATGCTACATAGTACGTGCATTAGAACCAGAGTCTCGTCCCTGAACCAGTAACGTGCGTACGCGCAGTGTAAACAAACGGTGTCAGTTTGTTAGTTTTTATAACAAACGTACAACTCGCTCTAAAATATATTATATCAGTGCTCACTCAAACGCTTTCTTCTTTCAGTACCTATTTTCTTGCTTCTCCTCAATGTCATGTCAGCTCGTGTAAGACAGAAAGAAAGCAAATGCGTCTATTGGCATAAGAACGAAGTTGTGATTCTATATAGTTGCTCGTTGATTGCCTGTCTTCAGGTCAGGCACAGAATAACCCCATGTGATTCAAAGTAATGTGACGAAGACTACTCTTTTTTTTTTTTTTGTTTGGGAAATCTTCAAATGACGGGGTCTCGCTCTGGGTGGAGCGGAAGGGAGTGTCGAACTCTTACTGACTAAAACCCGCCCGTGTTCCTTCCTTAGGCCTTTGTGTTCCGGACGATTCCGCTGCCCCGGCAGGCTTCGGCCCTGGCGGGCTCCTTCTCTGTTGCTGACATCTCTTTGAGGCGCGCGTGGAACACGTACGCGCCGTCCGGCACGGGCCTGGTCCTGATTGGACGGTGAGCTACCCATTACTCTCCGTCCACAAGCCCGACTTAGATTCCTCTAAGCCTAACTTTCCAAACTAGGCATATTTGAATTGTCATGGAGTCAGTCAGAAAGATGAAACTTGAAGAAGAAGAAGTTTCCCTTTCCAAAACGTACGTACGTTTGGAGAATTAGGTACGAGCAAGAAACTCCAAGAAAAACTTATCATTTCATTAATTTTCCCTAGAAATTAGATATTTTGAAGTTGACTTAACTACTGATAAAGATATAGGATAGGATAGAAGCTGGTTCTTAATACTAAGCCCCTTAAAGTCTAGGGGTTAGGTTAGTTACATAATCTAAACAAGGCCTAGTCTATTTAGATTATTTTATTTTGTTGTTTGGTTGGAGAATTTTTATTTCAGCTTAGTTCATATTTCGATAACAATGAAAGCTTTTCACAGTATTTTTAATCAGCTAGTATCAGTGATCATAACGTCAGGAGACTGCCTTATATGCTCCATGATCCTGACATCTTTTAGTTCATAAAAGACAGGAAGTAGCAGGCTCATTTAATTTCAGAAAAATATATTATGTGTTTTTGCTTAATAGAATCAGAAAATTTCATCCATATATCCCACTTCCTCCTAAGTACTCGATTTTATTGCCAAATAAAATCAGTTGTTTGTTTTCATATTGTCGGTATATAACGCTAATAAATTGCGCGTGAGCACGACATCGACGATACAATAGTTTTGTTTATTTATTTTGCTCGTAAAGTTGTAATGCCAACTGTCGAATGGATATCGCATTTATAACTCTCGTGTTAATGACATTGTTTGTTATGTTTATTTCTTACATGCACTTGAAACTTAAGAATATTTTTATATTGTAGCGGTATCTACAATGCCACATGCGAACAACGCGTCATACTGACGTCACGCAAATCCTGCATCGCGCAAGCAGAGTTTACCGCGCAACTAGCATAGATACAACGGCCCGACATGAATCATCGGGCAGTTGCCCGCCAGACACAACACCCGTCTGGACGGATAATATCAGACTTTTAAGGAATTCCAGGCCCTAACATAATTTCGAATTGCTACTATACCTATTAATTATTGAATGTAGGTATGTATCTAGGACTGAAGGACGAGACCTCGGTCCGGTGGCGAGATGGGCAGACGTCATTGTTGCCATCGCAGGCAACACCAGATAGGGCTGGCACAGGAACGTGGGGATTGGCAAATGAAAAGACTTCGTTCGAAGTGGGTGAAGTTGGACTCTGGATGATGGATGATGTATCTATCTCTTCAGATCTTTGAATATCAAAAATTCTCCAGGTGTTACATGAGTCTCCGTACGTTGATGTCACTCTTATTTTTTTTGGTTCTATAACTTACTATAACCAAACTCTATGACAACCCCTGTAAAATATCCGGAAGCTTGATCAGTAGACAAGTACCTACTTAATGCTTCTTATATTTCCGTTACTAACATCGCAATAACAATATCTTATCGAAACAAATGAACGTCAGTAAATAAAGTGTGGCACCAAAGATTTAAACAAAACACTATTTTAGTGTCAACCATTAGGGCTGATCATATTAGAAAGCTAAGAAAATGCATTGTTTTAGAATTCCGTGTCTGTTGTTAAATGTTAAAATCATAAGACATTTCATTTGTACCGATATGTAATGTTAAATAAAGTAGAATTAGGCTGGCTGCATATTTTATTAGAACGATGAACAATGTAGGTAGTCGTTTTTCCGGAGTAAGCAGTCGGAAAATTACAGAAACTAATTATTTACCGAATGCATCTCTCTAAAGAAAACATGGCAGAAAGTAAATATTAGATATATTTTACCTAAGTATTCTGTTCTTCGCTGGGTGGCCCAATCGTCACGGCGCGGCTCCGAGGTCGTGAGTTCGAACCCGGGCAAGCACCGGCACTGTGACCGCGTGGTGGATTATGGCCCATTCCCTTTCACAGCGAGGGGGCCTGTGTCCCAGGAGTGGGAATGTTATGCTGTTCATCACAATATAAAAGCAAGACCTAATATGCGAATACACTGACAATAGTCTCATCAAAATACTGACTTACAGAGCGACGAACTGCAATAAACAGGCCAAGGGTACAATCAAGACACGCAAACAAAGTCAGTGCCAACCCTAACAGGCACGTGATCTTGTCAACGTTACCCCTCGCTGCCAAATAATGCGACCGCACTAGCCTACACATACCTCACACCAAGTACGCAGCAGAAAGTCCGGTTTCAACAACGCACGATCATAAGTACCGTACCTAAGTCCTAGTGTCCTGTCTTTGGTATTGTTCGTCGAATCGTTGAGCTCCTTAAGTTCTGAGTTGAGCTGCACAGTTACTGACAAATGCGTGCACTGACTGGACAGGTCCACTCAATCTGTGTGGTTCTTTGCTCAAAAGATCATTTCAAACACCAACCTGCATGGTCCTCAAAGATTATGTCCGGATTTTTTTATGTACACATTGACATTGATGAATTTTATATATAGGTACAATGACATGAATATTTACTTTGTAAAGTTTTTTTTTTTAAATTTAATTATTGTGAATGTGAGGACTATGTGGGTCATTTCTTTTTTTCTGTTTTCCTTCTTAGTTAGTTTTAATCAAGATCTGGCAGTTTGAGTAATTTACGCGGCCTACCCAAATGTCCTTTCTTTGGTAATGATCGTCGAATCGTTGAGCTCCTCAAGTTGCACGATTTTTGACAAATGCGTGCACTGATTGGACAGGTCCCTCAATCTGTTTGGTTTTTTCCTCAAAAGACCATTTCAGACACCAATCTACATGGTCTTCACACGATCTGACCAAGATTTTGTCTGGACTTTAAAAGAGACTGTGACCTCTGAGTTTGTTTCGGCCTTTATTCTCAGAGTAGTCAGATAGGAAACGCCGACCTCATCTAGTTTAAAAAATATAATTGACGTGTAAACGTGTTTGTACAAACCTACTTTTACACGCACATTATATTTTTACCCGACAAAAAAAAAGAGGAGGTTCGTGTATATTTTTGAAAGTTCGGATACGCGAAAAATTTACCCAAAAAAATTTCCACCTCTTGTAACCCAAGCGCTCCGATAAAAAATACGAAGCAGAAGAAAGAATTGTTTGTTTGTAACATAACATTATTTATAACAAGGATATCATTTCTCGCCACCAAGCCGTAACAAACGAGGCCCGACACGCTACTCTTCGCGTATCAAAGAAAAATACAACACAAGTAATAAAAAAATAAATGATTATTTTCAGTAATGCTTTAATTCGCTAGCCGAATGTTACGGATGTGCGCACAGTGTGGAGCGTTAGCGTTTATGATCCACGCGATAATCGCGACTTGCTGGCAAGTGGCACGTTACTACATATTTTACACTTTGTTATACCTACTGAAATAACTAAATACATTATACATAGGTAATACTTTATGTAAATAAGTACAGAAGCCAGCACATCAAGGTACCCGAAACTGTCAAATTTTCCCAATCAACTTTGTACCTTATGTTTTAACTATAAAGTTGAAAATTTATTAAAGTTTGACACATTGTAGTAAGTTGATGTGCTGGCCACTGTACAGTCTGTATCTTAAAAATTAGTAGTAAAATCAGTGGCAGGCTCTCCTCTGGACAGAGAGGGAAGGAGAGTCCGGCCAGTGAGACAATATGGGAGGAGGTTCGGCTAAAATGTTGTATATTTCAATTACCCTTATTTTTAGTTCAAAGAATCAGCATTGCCATCCAACGTTGGCAACGCTGCCTGTCTTTTGGGGGCTTTTCCCACCGACAGCGATGCGGACGAATTTTTTGATACTAAATATTTCTTTCCTTTTTTTCCCCTTTACCTGTATGCTTGAACATAATATATTTTATATTTATTTTTTATATTTTGTGTTAGATTTATTGTTTTTTAAGATTTCATAATAAACATGTAAATTCTAAATATCGAATACATTTAAACAAAGACCCTAATATTGTCAATCAGATTCGACATTCCCGAGTCACAGCACTGCTCAAGGGTCAGTTAGTCACTTGAAGTCACTTCTTAGTCAAGTCTTACATCAATTTAGGTTCAAGAACCGAGGTTCTTAAATTGTTGTTTTTAATAAATACGTTAGCCTTATTTTTTTTTAACACTAACTCATTTTACCTATCGTGTACCTAAAAAGCTAAAATAAAATCTGTCTCAGTTGTTTCAAACATTTCACAATAAAATTTAGAAACGTGAAACGCATCACGTCTTCAGTGAAGAATAGAAAAGGTACATACACTGTCATCGCCACTCAGCTAATTATCTTTTTATATGTACTGTGCTAATAGTAACACACTTAAATCTACTGATCCCACTTTGACAGCTTGTCAAACTGATGGAGTGACATACAGATTTTTAAATGATTCTGTTTTGTAAACTTTACTCCATGTAGAATGATTTTATTTGTTCTACACCTGGTTTTAAAATCAACCTGTCAAAATAAGAGTGCAAAAATGATTGAGGACTAGACTTTCAACATCATCTACTCTCCTGTCAATGGTATGCCGGAAGAGATTTCTTTAGAAATAAGCATCACCTTTCTATGTATTTTTCTGTTACTTTCTTCTTGTCTGTATACAGGGTTATTTGTAAAACATTATCAATCTCTTAAGAGGTCATTGTACTCATCATTATGAAATGAACAACTTTTACTATGGGACCAAACCTGAAATCTCGAACAAAAATTCAGCTGTTCCCTACATTTATGTTCGTATAACTCGTCATTATGTAGGGAATCTTGAAAGAAAAATTGTTTATTCTGCACAAACAAGACGCACATTACAAAAAATTAGAGTAAATACACATTTATACAAAGTAGCTAAAAGTATCGTATTCAAAACCTTAAAAGAAAAAGTTACTTCCCCAGACAACTTGTCCCAGACAGTCACTGTGATATTAGTCAGCCATATACTTTAACGACTTCCTTTATTTCTGAACATTTGTCTATTTAATTTGTTATTCAATTCTCCGTTTCCAAAACATAGCAACAGCGATTGATGAGGCCAGTCCGAAATGTCTGAAGACATCAATAAAATGTAAATTAAAAACGACGATAATTTATGAACAGCTGGTCGGATGTAGCACTGTTAGCTGTTAGCATTGAAGAACGAGACTTCCTTTACGTCAGAGCGCGATTTGTTACAGATTTTTGTGTTTTCGCAATGTTTTATTGGTACTTTTGAAGATTACTGCAGGCACCACTTGTCTGGGACAACAGGAGAATAATCTGGAAAATTAAAAAGGAAAACTACATTTACCACTTTTGGGGGATTGTTGACGAAATCAACCGATACAACATCTATTTATATTTTTATTATAGGGGCTTTTCGTGCCTGCCTCTGCGAACGCGTTATTATTCTAAAAAACTACTACTACTACTACTGCTACGTTTGCGGTGGTAGGGCTAACGCCCGCCTGGTTTGCGACCACCCTCCCACCGGAGACCGGCGTCAAGCAGCCTGCTGTGTTTCGTCGATGCGTGAGAGTTGCAGTACTTTAGGCATCTTCTGGGCACGCTCGTGCCATCACAGACCTCATCCATCGCTTTCCATCAGGCGTGATCGAGGTCAAGAGCAGGCCCATTCAGCAATAAAAAAAAACAACGCAACGGATTTTGATCCAGTTTTTACTATCGTTTAGACTTAGAGAATTTATTCCGGAAGGATGATGTGAATAATACATTACTATTAAACTTCCATATTATATCTATAATAAAGAAATCTCGAGGTTTTATTAAGTCGTAAAAACCGTGCGAACCACGGGCGAGATATTATTATAAAATACTAGCAGCGCCCCGCTGTTTCACCCGCATAAGTGTCGATCCCGTGAGAATATCGGGATAAAAACTATCCTATGTCCTTTCCCGGGACTCAAACTATCTCTATACCAAATTTCATCTAAATCGGTTCAGGGGTTTAAACGTGAAGATGTAACAGACAGACAGACACACTTTCGCATTTATAATATTATTAGTATGGATTTATAAATAAAATTTAGGTGACCTACCTATATAATATAATAAATTACCGATAAATTACCTAGTATCAAAAAAGCTGATATGTAATATTTTAAAATTATACGTTTTACTTTAGAAGATAATAATATGTTTTCATTCTTTTGCTTATAATGTTTGTTTACATCCGAACTATGAATCGTTTATCTTGCAGACACAGAACTTCCCGTTTCAATTTAAAACAATGCTTCTTTGTTGTTTTCTTTTATTTCAAAGTTGATTAAAAGCAGCTCTGTTTAGATACGTCATACAAAAATGATATTGAAATCTGGTTAAAAAAAAATTGACACACAAATATACAAGGCAGGATGTAGGTGTAGACCACAAAATTAAATTTTATGCGACAACATCCATCGGTTTATTACTAAACTTCAACTATATCCGACGATCCTGCATACATAACTCTTTTGCTGACTGTACAAGTGTACATACTAAGTAAGCTAACAATAGTCACCGATAACGATCTAGTCGTTCTATAACCCTTGGAGAAAAGTAGTTGGTAGTTATCCACCTCTCTGACTAGCCCAGTGTGGAGGCCATCAAAACTAATTTCACCCCAACAAAAATGCTAGGAGATCGTATTCTTGTGCAGTTACAGCTTGAGCAGTTCGTGTATGCTATTAGACGATTAACAGATCAAGCTTTCCGAGCATAACTGTGTAGTCAATCATGCTTAGTGCTGACCTGCTGATTGTCCTAGTCTCAGGAAGTCAAATCAAATTAAAAAAACTAAAATAAAAAAATAAAAAAGTCTATCAAAAAAATCAAAATCTAGAAATCTTACCAGACCATATAATCCACAATTGCTCAAGTCGGCAATCATGTTTCGTTATGTATCACGTCAAAAATATACCTACTGGTAGGTACATACAAAAGTTTTCTTTTAGTAACTATAGGTACATACTATTAGTTATTTTGTGCAACAGGTGATAAATTAAAGTGCGTGTTCGTCACTATAAAATTAATAACGTTGTCTATCACGGTCTTTCATCATTTCTGTCGTAATAACTGAACGGGATATGACTATTGTCACCTCACTGTAGGAACCTACTTTCTGCCAATTAGTAAAAAAAATGTTAGTGCACGGAAAATTCTCATTATTTATTCTGTTTAAAAAATACTACAATAAAACTAAAACTAATGAAGTACCACCTATCATTACTTCATTAGTTGTAGTGTTATTGAAGTATTTTTTCAGCATCCAGCTTCGTGTGTGGCTGATGACAGCCACACACGAAGCTGGATGCGTGACAATAGTAGATATTATGTAAGTAGCTTTCACAAGGGATTTTCGTGTCTCCGTGACCGCGTCGTTCTTCTAACTACGCAACGCAACAGATTTTGATGCGGTTTTCAAAATGGTTTAGAAAATTTGTACCGAAAAGTTTATGTGTAGAGATAAGTATACTTCTCGAAAATAATATAATAAAGAAATCTTACTGTTTTGTTAAGTTGTAAAAACCGTGCGAAGCAGGGGCGGGTCGCTAGATAATAAATAAGCCCAAAATGTCTTACATACAGACCCCAGCACATCAAGTTACTACTATAGCTAGAACATAAGGTTCAAAGATGATTTGGATTTGACAGTTTCGGGTAGCTTGATGTGCTGACGTCCAAGCTTAAATAACAGTTGCGAGCATTGTAACGTGCTTGAAAATATACAGTAGCCTTCAAAAAAATAGAAACGACAGTAGATACCAAAATTTAATGGATCCATTACACACTCAAATAAAACCTCATATAAATATCCAATCTCCATTTAAAACGAAAACAAAAGAACATCTTACAAGATTCCTAACAATAATATTTACAAGAAAGGTCGTGACGTCACCACAGACCCTGGAGTTGCCAGCAATCTAAATATGTCGCGACTATGAGAATATTGTTCTACAAATTATTTATTTGAACTTTTAGCGCTCTGGCAATGAGTTCGCGTTAAAAATAATAGCTAACTATAATTAGGTCGTTATGTGAAGCTATTCGTTTCAACTAAGAGGAGTGCTGTGTTACTTGGCATCCGATGTGTTTATTGACAGACAGTTTACGGGGCGTTACATTGAGGAATGATTGAGGATTTAGTTTTTGTGCTGTAAGGTCTGGTTCAAGTTCATGCGGTTGTATTTCCGCATCTCACAGCGGCGGATAAAAAGTTCCAAGTCGAAGGAGTTTATTTAGCGGATGCATTGTGAGACTCTGACACTGTAACACTTTACTTGAAAAGCCTAATTTCAGACACCAGTCTACATGGTCCTTACATGATCTGACGAAGATTGTGTTTAGATTTTAAAAGAGAAAAGTCTCTTTTAAAACCTAAACACAATCTTCGTCCTCCGAGTTTGTTTCGGCCTTTCTTCTCAGAGTAGTCAGATACAAAACGCTGCCATAATCTAGATTAAAAATATGATTGACGTGTAAAAGTGGTACAAACCTACTCACAGAAATAAAAAATTATCTACCAATTTCTTCAATTAGAACAACGCCACTTTCTAAAACCGATCCCTTCGTGTCAGAATGAAGGAAGGAATTGCGTCGGAGAACGTAAGACCTCAAAGGTTCTGATATAGCGTCCTCAAAGGAAAAGCTTTAGAAGGCAATTACCAAATGAACAGTAGACTTAGTAAAGACTGAAAGCTATTGTAGTGGCAATCTATTAAAGTGCCATTTATCCGGTAGCCCCTAGATCACTGTAACCCTAATTAAATGACTTACTATAAAGAATACTTTCTATATGAAAATCACGATACATGTTATTCATCTTCTTGAAAAGTTCACCTCTACGTGCCACTTATATTAAGCACCCCATAAAGTTGTAATAAATACTTCATTGTTAGCAGGTGCACCGCCGAATATAGGAATAGGAATCGTAAACTGTTTAGTCTGCCCGATATTTGGGTTAAACACGATGTAATCGGCACGTCACATATCGATCATTCGTTAGTTAATGGTGTTATTTTAAGTTACAATCAGTATCTAATTGATGTTTGCTTAGTCTTCTGTATGTATGTATTTTCTAGGTTTTATCTGGGTCTATGTGTTGATTTGGTTCAATGCTGGACGCACTCTAATTTGCAGACGATGTATGTATCATCAACCAACTATCAGTGTCAGTATTTGTGTTCCTGATTTCCATGATCAATTGATCAGTGATAGAACAAGACGCTTCCAACGATAGGTACCTGATTTGTCAAATTATGATAAGTAGTTTAGAAGTTATGAGGGAACAGATAAACATACACACATACCGGTCAAAATCATAACCCTCCTTTTAGCTTCGCCGTAGTCGGGTAAAGACTTTAAAATAGGTGAGTGTTCTTGAGTGATCCAACGTTATTTTCTAATTAGGTAAGGATAAGTCCTTGGGAAATGAATTAGACCTATGCATACCTGATTTAATTAGTTTTGTAGACCTTATAAAACAGTTAACAGTCATAACCATCGTTGTATGATGCGAACTAGGTATTGTACACTGAAAAAAATAATTTCTTACTACAGTACATAGAAAGATTTACTGACTATAAACAGTAAGAAGAAATGTTTGTAAAACAGTAAAAGACAAAACGGTAACTTTTAATGATTGAACATACTATTTACTGAAAAAAACAACAAAAAAAAAAGGAAAACCACCATTACTGTAACGTAAGTTTTGAATTGTTGAATGTTAGGCTCATATGGAACTGTTTATAGCAGTTCAGATCAATGTTTTACTGCTTATTTCTTTCAGTGTACTTAATTGTTTTTGTTATGTATTTTCTCGCGTTCAATATAGTTAAATACCACTCTTCACCAGAGACAGCTAAATGGTATATGGGGCTATGGCTGTTTAATCGACAAAAACACAGAATACCTAAAGTTAATTTAGAAAACAAATGAAGAATGAAAGATAGTAATGACACGCAGTAACACGACCCAAAACATTGAGCACGTATCATAAAATACTCAACATCCATTAGTCGTATTACTTGAGTGTCGAGTATTTCTCAACACTCAACTAAACCCACATAAAAAGCGACACTCACTTAGCCACAATACACACATTAACAAGGGTTCTAAACTATACCTGATTACAGTCTTTTCTCGGGCAGGGTACCATATGGTAAATGTGGCTCACCGGACTCAGTGGGGACGGGATGCTCGATGAGCGTAGCATGCTCAGCTTCCGCCGCTGGTCAGCTGAGAGCGACGCTCGCCGGCTCCTGGCAACCCCATAGCCCGACACATCAGCTGCGTCCACACTCACACCACGGACAAGTGACGGACGAAACATTGTATAGTGGGTATTAAGATTTAAAATGATTATTGGTGATCGGTGCTGATTGAATGGTGATTAGCTGCGTAGATAAGAAGAAGAAGTATTGTTTGTCATTAATCATTATTGGATGCCGGATGAATGTGATGAGTGTGCTAAAGGGTGGTGTGTTAATGAAAGCCCGAAGCCAGAAATAAGATAAAACCATAAACGTAGGTATACCGTATACCGCAGTCAGTGATACTGATAACAAAACTAGTAAGCTGGATTATGATTTTATTGAAATTCCGAACAGTCAGCAACAAAAGTCGAATAACAAAATCATAAAATCAAAATATTTTATTTCACATAAACCTTACATGGGGACTTATGCAACGTCAGAAGCTAGGTGCACGGTTTCCTATGGAGAAGAGCCGGCAAGAAACGCCACGGTTACTCTTTTTAAAAATGGCTTTTACAATGACTGTTTACAAACTACAGTAGGTATGGGAGGATAGCGTAGGCGATAAAATAAAAAATGGTCTACAGATCTAAAGTCTACAAGGCCTAACACTTCAGTATTTTTAATCTGAGTTATTGAGCAAAATATTTGTTCAAAACTGCAGCAGAATTAAATTTTTTTGTATATATACGAGAAAACTCGTAAACTCTTTGCTATTATGTAAAAGATAAAAAGTAGTTTATTCAATAACATGTAAAAATTACAGTGTTGATGGAGTTTTGTTGCCGACCGTAGGTACCTGCTACGACAACTAAACGAGGCAATATCAGGTGGCGTTCTGAAGATTCTGCCTACCCTCATGGGAAGAAGACGTGAGTTTATATATGTACAGACTCCAGCACATCAAGCTACCCGAAACTGTCAAATATTACCAATCAACTTTGAACCTAATGCTTTAGCGATAAAGTTGAAACATTGTAGTAGCATTCGTCTGTACTATGAAATGTTACTACTGACGGACGGCCAACTGCTGGTCTATTCTGTAAAAAATCTCACCTTGAACAAAACTTCAAACTCAAAAACTCAAACTCAAAGCATTTATATTGTCTATATTGTGTGTACTTTTGAATTGTCAAGGAAGGGACACTTGGGTGAAGTGAGCTTGAAGTGATCTGTCACTCCACCTGATGTTAGGGATTGACACTATTGACAGCTCACTTTAAACTCGTTTCATCTTAGTTTTCACGGTGAGATGTTTACAGAATAGCAATACCTACTGTACATGCAAGCACCATGCTAGGATTGACAATATTGACAGCTCTCTTTTCACCTAAGTATTCACGGTGAGATTTTTACTGACTAGACCGGCTTAGAGGGAAGAATAGCCAACATATTGCGTAACACACTTTAAGCAGCAATGGATTTCATTTTGACAGTTCAACAACATTCATTGCGTTATTTACGTTGATATGCAGACAAATTTTTCAAACATATTAAGCAATGAATTAGCATTATCCTTCAAAATTATTTACATTGTGATTGATATAGTGTGCTACGCAATTAGGGGGTAGGAGTAGGAATCAAAAAGTCGGGCCCAATTATTAGAAATAGGTATGTTATGATATTATTGTCTGATGGCAGAATTAATTGAATATTATTGGCTTCTTAAACCAATCGCTTTAATAAAGTGAAAAACAATGGGGACCACTCCGTGGGCAGTGTTGCGAAACGAAGATAAACAGGCAGAAGTAATTAGCTCCAATCTCGCCTACTGTAATATACCTACATAATTGAATTCAATTAAAGTCCCTACTCTTGATTATCAGTTACAATGAAAAATTATATAAGTGACAAATTAAGAACGGACATACGTACGGCATAGAATATCATTAGAGATAAAAAATACTAGGGATTGATCTTATTTTTATCTAAATACAATATGTACTTAAGTAGGTATAATTTTTCAAAAAAAAAAAAAAAAAAAGTAGGTATAATATTAATATTATTTTAAGTCTGTTAACTTATAATATTATGTAAATATTATATTACTGTTGAATGACAAAAATAAATTTCGACGAGACAAAAAATTTAAAAATTATACAGACGTAAGTTCAATACCCAAGGCTTAGGTCGAGCTTTAGTTCAAGTTTCAGCACCTGAAAGGTGCTTTGTTGGCACTTTTCAGGTGTTTCATAGATGATAGATGTTTGAATGGAAGGAAATTGTTCAGAATTTAGCAAACCCATGACTGAACTTTATTGAAATACAATATATTATTATAAAAGTATTTATATAATTTAATTAATTAATTATTTAAATGATTTATTTATTTTTTATTATTTTAATTATTCTCCACATTTTATAATTTCCCGGACACAAAGGATGAATGATGCAAGAACAACTTAACGAGAAGGTAAGCGTAAGCGTGAAACATGTATTGTATAATTGATTTGAATAATAGAGCAGGAAACAAATGAAATCTTTTTCAATGTCAGACGAAAACGAAAAAACGTAAAAACTATAGAAACTAAACACACGGAAGATTTTCATAATACGTAAGAATTCGTATTTATGTTCTAAACACCACAATGTACCAAAGCTTTTTGTATTCAAAATACTGTTTTGACTGAAAATACTTAATCAAATCAAGGCCAAAGTTGTAATATTAAAGTGATGATTAGAGTGGTTTACGAGAATTCTCGATGTTGCAATGAGGTTATGTGGATATATTATGTAGGTATTAAGATAATTTAATGTCTTGTTTATAATAAATGGACTCCCGTTGGCATACGGGTAGGTAGAAATGACAATTCAGTCACTTCCGATACGCAAATGATGGACTAATTAGTCTCCTAATTATTTATTGATTCATCACATGTTCAAGGTAGGTACAGCAATGATTTGGCAAAGTTAATAAATTGCGGGTAGGTAGGTTAGTCTGACCGCTGACGGATGTTTATGAAAAGTTTTAAGTTTACATTGAACAGTTGATGGCATGAGCATGCTTGAGTGTGATAATCAATGTTTAATTGTAATCCATTTCATTAGTAAATCTAGACATAAACGGGTAACCAATAAAAAAAAGTTAATTAAGAAATAATTGTAACAGCCAATTATTTATCAATGATCAATAAAGACCATCGCGTTTCCACAAACAAATCACCTTTTCCTTTCCATTCTTTCATTTTTTTCCATTTCAACAAAAAAAAGTCTCCAAACACTTGTTATTACACCTATAGGAACATATTGTCACTGCTTCTACACTGGTTTATTTTAGGATCGAAAACAGGACTATAAAAAATATTAATGCGGCGTTTGACACGCGCGTTCGGGCGGTCGGACCGCGCGGCAGCCGCTTGGCGGGAATCAAGAGATGAACTGAACCGAAGTGTTTCGGTGTGAGACAGAACTGCGTGTGTTGATCGGTCGCCAAAACGTTGCACAATTATCTATCTGACATTTAAAATTGGATCAGACGGTGCGTAGACTGATGCGGGAGACGGGATGGCGGCGCGGGTCCTGATTATTATATTTTATGCGGAAATAGTAATTATATTCACACAGTATTGCAAATTGAAGAATAAGCATCAATTTTACTATAATTCTGAAACACCTGATGTAGGACTGCCTACATGAAAAATTAGAAAACAAAATGAGCTACAAAAGCGCAAAGAAACATTGTTAAAAAATCTGACAGTTATTGAACACAAAAACTAAACATGTTTTTTTTTCTAAATAGCACCTAACAATTTTCGAGTTTTGGGACTTAAGACCTCTTTATGTACAGACGCCAGCACATCAAGTTACTACAATCTGTCAGATTTCTTTAATAGATTTTCGATTTTATTGCTAAAGCATAAGGTTCAAGGTTGATTGGGAAAATCTGACAGTTTCGGGTAGGTTGACCTGCTGGCGTCTGTACCTACATAAAGAGGTCTAAGGTACCTACAAAATGCACACTCCTTTATACCTCATGCTATAATACTAGTCTATAAACAAGCACGGTCAATCTTCACTACAGAGTAGCAGTGGCGAAGGTTCCATTCAAGTCGATTCCTACCGGCTTCCCTTTGAAAAATTGAACAGTCATTGCAGTATTCTATAGACAAATCAGATAATCATACCTATTAAATAATATATCTACTCCGGCTTACCTCTTACAAAAATTTACCCTTCGCTACTGCAGAGTAGGTACCCATGGTCTAGCCTGGGGCCTAAGTCTGCTATTTTTGTTATTTTTTTTTTGCTATTTTTGCGTAGTAAACACGGATATCGACGGTAGTAAATAACATTTAATTGGGGCTATTACGAGATATTACCGCATAATAGCCCGGAGGTGATGACTGGGGTGAGATAACAGACTTGTACTTCTCACTACTACATAAACTTTAAAGATTGTACCGTTAGCAAAACGAATTTTTTGCAAAACACATAAGTGCGGCTTCTAGGATAATCACGGTTTGTTTTCTGACTGAAAAATTATTAATTAATTCATTCATTAATATTTTCAGTTTTTGCTTCATTATTTCTGCCTTATATTTTTATGAAAAGCTGAAAACTGTATTGTCGCCCCCTCTTTAGTAACGTAACCCCACAACCATGTTTATTTTTCATACACGTTCGTAAATAAGTAACTTCTTTTTTACGTTTCAGATGAAAATGAGAGCAGTGGTGGCCCAGTGGTAACGGCTGCGACTTACGAGTTGTGGGTCGCTGGTTCGAACCCAGTCAGGCGCTTTACTTTGTGTAAATTATTTCATCACCACTGCTCTCAAAACGGTGAAGGAAAACATCGTGAGGAAACCGGCATGTCCTAGAACCAAAAATTCGAAGACATGTGGCATCTGCCAACCCGCACTGGGTCCGCGTGGTGGATTACGGCCCGCACTCTCTCACCGAGAGGAGGCCTGTGTCCCAGCAGTGGGAACATTATAGGCTGATTATGTATGTATGTATGTATGTAGGTGAAAATATTACAACGTACCTACCTAATGCCTATGGTATATGACCTAATTTACCAATCATTTACAAAACCACACTCAAGGAATATCAAGGCCACATTTCAGTGTAGACCACACATCATTACAAAACATTTCTTCTTTCTACAGAAAAACCAAAACACTCAACGTTACAAAAATAAATAAAATTAGTACACAAAAAATAATATTTTGGCTCAAAGACAAGAGTCGCGCTCCTGTGCTATCACAGTTTGTTGACATCACTAAACTTTTGTATTCATACTATAATATTTACCTACCTATATATTTTTGTCAGTCTAAATACGGACCCATTTGATATAATGTATGGCTCAAAGGAAATTTAACATCATACGTACACACGTAACTTCAATCTTCAATCTGTAAATTAAATAAAAGAAGAAGGTATAAAGGTTGCTGTTGTTGACATTTGAGATGTGATATCTTTTACTTTCCCGTCCTACGAAATCGGCCCACGATGTTCTGTTTTCGTCTTGAGAGGAGTAACGTTGACTACCATAGGAAATTTTTATTAGGAATATTTTTACCAAAAAATCGAAGACATGTGACATTTACCAACCCGCACTGGGCCCTCGTGGATTACGGCCCTCTCCCTCGCACAGAGAGGAGGCCTGTGTCCCAGCAGTGGGAACAATATACTGATTATGTTAATATGTATTAAGAATATTCGTGTAAGTCTATGAGACAACAAACCATACCATTAGCTATATAACAGTTTCTAAAGATTGTATTGAAGAGAAATTGAAAGATAAGATGCTAAAGTGTTTTAACAAGATCACCATTTTCAATGTTCATCCAATCAATTCAACCCAAGAAGGAAAATGAATCACAGATCATGAGTTCAAAGAATGTTCATGACAAATTAAGTAGGTACATAAAACGGAACAGACGTAGAACTAAATGCAAACAAGAATAATGGTCCATACCTAATTCTTAGTCTTTGTCAACAACAGCTAATATCCCAAATTATACCGGCAATGATCTATCCGACACAGACACACCTAAAATCGAAATTACACTACTGTCATAAATCATACTGTCAATAAAGATAAACTGTTTACAACGAGCCCAAGTTGTTTATCGATAGTTTTATCGCAAACATTGGCAGCACTAGACAAACACTTTGTTACTGATAGCACATAACATTAAACATTTTGTTGTTTTACTAGATACCAAGAAGCTGCAGTCGAAGCTGTTTCCAAAAGAGGAAGTGGTGCTATGCTCACCAGAAACCACCTAACGGGTTAGCAAGCTGGTGACATTGATTATACACTCCCGGATTCCTAAATCGAGCCACCCTGCATTTTTGTATAGAAGTCTGTAACTTTTAAATAGTTGTGAATTCAAATTCGAAACAATGACGACACAGTACCTACCTATGTCGGTCGGCATCAGAACTCCAAAAACCTTTTTCTTTGACTCATCATTATTTCGATGTTTTAGGCCATTTTTTAGGAGTCCGGCACCCTAATTGCGTAACACACTATCAATCGGAATCTGAATCATTTTGAAGCAGATTGCTAATCCATTGCTTCATGAGTTCGAAAAATATGTCTGCTCAACACGTAAATGACTCAATGAATGTGGTTGAACTGTCAAAATCAAACCGATTCCAATTGATAAAGGTGTGAATTATGTATTTTAGAATATCGAAGAGGTCCTTTTCGGGAAAATGTAAGGGTTGGGTTAGTAGGCCCTTCAGGAGATTGCACCCAAGATTGTCGAAAGGTACTTCAGTCACTCAATATTTGTCAGAGATGGGCAGAGGCGGTTTCTGAACTTTTTCAATCCTCACCGCCTATGATGTTTTTACACTTATAATATCATTGCTCACCGCGGTTAGAACTATTCAATGAGCAGTGGTGGCCCAGTGGTAACGGCCGCAACTTACGAGTTGTAGGTCGTAGGTTCGAACCCAAGCAGCTTTTCTTTATGTAAATTATTTCATCACTACTGCTCTCAAAACGGCGAAGGAAAACATCGTGAGGAAACCGGCATGTCTTAGAACCCAAAAATTCAAAGTTATGTGACACCCACCAACCCGCACTGGGCCTACCGTGGTGGATTATGGCCCACTCCCTCTTACCAGGAGGACTGTGTGCCAGCAGAGGGAATATTATATATAAGCTGATTGTGCTAAAACTATTCTCGGGTTGACACAAAAGAATTGGATACAATTTCCAGGGAATACCAAACAAATATAAAACTAGGACAGCCCATGACATGACTGTATGAAAAATATTTAGAACAAAGTACTTATGTACAGGTCACCCCGAGTAAACGATGTCTTGTTTTTCTCGAAAACATAAAATTTGTTCTTAGATGACATATCGCTCTAGTGATTTATTATTCACGCCAATTGAACAAGATTTTTGAGAAACTCCCACGTTCCTCCTTACAACTTGAGCTCAGTGTAAAAATAGACTTATAAATTGGGTAATTCTGTAGTATTTTTAGACTGCCTGGGGATTCGATAAATCGGGATTTCAAGGGACGATCAATTGGGTATTTATGTTAATGTTGAACGGCCATGACCGTCTGTTGAAGACAGTGAAAATATAATAAGCAACCTAGTTCGGATGTTAGGCCCCTGAATTTTTATAATCCTACTAGCTGCGCCACGCGGTTTCAACCGTTCGATACGCTTCCGTGCCGAATCAAAATCAATCACTGTTATCAAAAGAGTAGGTACTCTAAAGGCTGTTCCCAAATAAACAACCCGAACATTTCGTCAGATAATTTTATCAGAGGAATACATATAATGTTTGACAGCGTTGTCATATAAAAGTTATATGACTATTGAAATTAGTAATAGGGTTCCGTTTTTACCCGTTGGGTACGGAACCCTAAAAATCAGTCCTTAATCAAATAGACGACCGCCATTCTTCCAAAAATCTGTCACTTTCGATTCGACAACCTGTCGTATGGTTGTTAATAGCAAACCAGATGCAGACCCAACGTTAATTATGTAAGTCTAACCTTTTTATATAACCTGGTTAGCTTCCGTGAGTGCCCTTAACAAAGCAATTAAATCGGCGGTAACTTAATTATTGTGGAGATACGTAGGCAGAGGGACGGACATGTAGCATAAAAGGTATAATAGATATACATAACAATGTTATTCTATAGCCCCAGTTCATAAAGAAATTGCTGGCTGTTAGATATAACATTAAACTGCGGAGTAATTGTGTAACGAACTATCAGTAGCAATGGCTTTAATTTTGACAGTTCAACAACATTCATTGCGTTATTTACGTTGTGGAGCAGACTTTTTCGAACTTCCAAGAACCAATGGATTAGCAATATCATTCAAAATGTTTAAGATTGATAGTGTGTTACGCAATTAGAGTTCTGCCTACTTTGTGAAAACATCAGTACCTACCTAGGTATTGCATATCCAGAGTTGGTAGGACATACAGGACCCCTCCGTGCCTCGGAAAGCACGTTAAGCCGTTGGTCCCGGCTATCATTCGTGGATCTTTGACAGTCGTTACGGGTAGTCAGAAGCCCGAAAGTCTGAGAACCAGTCTTACCAAGGGGTATCGTAGTACCCAGTTACTGGGTTGTGGCGGTCAGATAGGCAGTCGCTCCATGTTTAATCTATTGTTTGTACTAAAAAATTAAAACACTAGGTTTTAATTTTTTAGTCCAAACAATAGATTTATACCTGAATAGGAATACCTCGGTTATTGCTTCAAATATTGCAATAAATTACCAGCGTTGTGTCATCGCGATTCCTTTCTTTTCTATGCAGTCCGACAAAGACCGCGCTTTAGGAGAAAACTAAAAACAACTTTGATAAGCCTATGATCCAAATTCTAACAGATACCTAATTTGTCACCCACAAAATGTGAGATGTGACGTTTTCAGGAGAACATTACATGATTGTGGTACGTACTTTACTGGTTTGAATACGAAACTTACAATGTTCATCAGCCTAACCTTTTCCTATGTTGAGGTCGGCTTCCAATACAACCCGACGCTGCTAAATACCAGCTTATGACATGGAGCGACTGCCTATCTGACCTCCACAACCCAGAGATAGGTACCCCTTGGTAAGACTAGTTAGGGGTTGTTCTGACCACCCTCTCCCCCCTTTCAATCTTACGTAAGATCAGTTAGATCAGTATCTACCAAAATTACAAAGATAAAGTACCTATCAAAAAATTAAAAACTTGTAAGTAATTATAATTTTTACTTTCTTTTGTGATCTTACAGCTCTAAGAACTATCTACCCCTGCCACCCTCACGTAAGAAAAAAATAAGACTTGTTCGGAACTTCGGACCCCCTTTCCCCTCAAAGATTCTTACGTGCAACAATAAACAAAACAAATGAAGTAGGTATCTGTCAAACAAGTATTTACAAATGACAGCCAGCACCAACGGTATAACGTGCTTTCCGAGCCAAGCAGTTCTCTCGATGTCTATGGATGGTCACCCATCCACGGACTAACCTCAGCAAGCGTAGCTTAACCTTCGATCGACACGTGCGGCTGTTATTAGGTAGATACTTAGCTACGATCCTCAACACTGCTATCACAGAAAATGAAATAAATAGACATTTAAAGATGTCTGTGATTATTATCCAGAATTTACGATCATACATCTTTCAGCAAATTTCAGTTTCAATACCTAACAACTTGACAACTTGTTGAACGAATAATCTAGCTGTATGCATCATTATGTCGGAAACTAACATGGCCACTTAATAAAACTGAGTTACTATCTAATTTGCTGATGAGAGAATAATATTTATTGGCGTAAAATTAGGTCTGGACTTTAGAATACGATGTTTTTTGCTAGATTCTAAAATGTGTTCTTTTTACCGACTTCAAAAAAAAGGAGGTTATCAATTCGACACTTATGTATGTAATATTATTGGAATTTAATTATATTCACATAATATGACAATCTATTAGGGGTTCCAAACAAATATACCAAATATAGACGTATGTATGTATGTATGTTTGTCCACGCATTTCTCCGCAACTATTAATCGGATCGTGACCATTTTTTGGCTTACATTTACTTCAACATAAGGAACAGTGCAAGTTTCATCAAATAATTCAAGATATGGACTAATACGTGTAAGTGTGACGGCCTGGCTTATTGATACGAGATAAGGGTGTGATGTTTTCTCTAGATGTTTTTAAAAACTGCTTGCAAAAACTAAAAATTACGAAATAAAAAAATACAGATCCCAAAAACACAGACTTCCGAAATTAAAGTTATTTCATAATTTTGAGTTAATTTCTTTTTGAAGGCGGTTTAATTTTACTTTTTTTAGTGGGTCTTATAGTCAATGATTATAAATCAAACAAAAATCCAAATATTTATTTAGGTATCCGATTTTTTTTCTACGATCAATCGGCGTTTGTTTAAGTTTTGAATTTTTTTTTTCTTGCATCTTAAAAAGTTTGATCAATGTTCAACTGGATATTCTATTATATAAATTGATATATTGGCAGTATTCACACCGATCTATCAAACTCTGTTACAGAAATAACTATAAAAAACAGTTTCACAAAACATTGACACCGCCATAACTTTTAGACAACACAACTTCAAACTACTTTCAACTATAACTTACCCGTTCAATATAAGGGCGTCGTCTTCGAAAAAACTCAGAAACTCCACACAAATACATTGTTCACACTTTCACATCAAATCAACAACTAAATAATTGTTATTTATCTGCGTTTGTTTTAACAAAAATAATACAAATCTCTTGAGGGTATTGCACCAAACTGTATGACATTGTGGACGATAGCGCCGCGACTTCATAATAACTAAGTCTGACACTGCACAGGATGTGGTCAATAGTTAAAACTATATAGGTACGCTTTTATTTATTTAGCCATTCACTTTTTCCACGGCTTAGCCCGCGATGAGTCGTTGACGTCGGAAATGATTCCACAGGAACGTGCTACCGAGTTAAAAAGTATCGTATATCCTAACCCAGCAGGGTAATTGCGAAACACACTATCAGTAGCAATGGGTTTCATTTTGACAGTTCAACCATTGACATATATATTATCATTGAGTTCAACAACATTCATTGCGTTATTTACGTTATTGAACAGACACATTATTCGAGCATATGGAGCAATGGATTAGCAATATGCTGGAAAATGATTCAAATTGAGAGTAATAGTGTGTTACGCAATTAGGGTGCAGGTCATGGTCAAACATTCAAATCCGTTCAGCCCACAGATATAGATAGACCTAGATAACGCAAGTATCACGAACTGTATGAAAACCAAGCGTGCCATTTTTTGACTACCTACTATGACGTGAAAAGCTCGCGCTCTCGCTCACGCTTACCCAGCCAGCAGTACACAGGACTGAGCGCGAAACTGGCGGATTATGATTTTTTATCGTAAGCTGGTGCGATTTTTGGCACGCGAAGTAGTTGCTCTTGCGTTATCTAGGTGTATCTATATCTATGGTTCAGCCATTATGGCGTGATACTGTTAACGTAACAGTCCACATTTATAATATTGGTATGGAATGGATCATGAGTAAATTATTGGCAATAAAAATAATAATGGCAGTTGGGCATTGTTACAGTTTTATCGACTTTAAATATATGTACCTAGGTACATATAATAATTTATCGTTATGACAATATGTTTTGGCTTATCGATACCTACTGTTTACCCAATTATTTCTTGGTGAACATTGTAATTCTCTGCTATTATTAAACTTTATTTAACTATGCAATCACCAACACATTACAATCCTCAGACAGACCCGAGATCGTACTTCAAGCGTTGTGATTAAACCTTCGTGTACACGAAGCTTTGTTGTTGAAGATTCTTCTCTCTGCACGTCGTTGTGAAGCAAGAAGCATTCGAGATTTTTGTTATTACGTGGATCCACGCGACACAATGGCTTTTTAATTGTTTCTACAATAACATCATTCAACCCGTTAATAATCGATAGTCCATTCACAAGTATTTTCCTAGCGTTCCCCGAAGCAGTCGCATACTGGCTGGTTGATATTATAACCTCAATTCAAATCCTCCTTTCAAATAAAACCATAGGGCTTCAAAACTGGAACCCACTGTACACATGACGTTAGTTAAAACCGCTTCAATCCTGCAGGAACTGAATACTATTAATTAATGGTACTCCGTCCCACTTACACGCGTCCACACTACCGGCCAATAACGACTCGCTGTTTTATTGAACGGTAATAGATATCATTCGAGCGTGATCATGAAGATTGTGGGTAGTTCAGGACTTTTTCCAATCATTATTGACATTGGTATACCTAGTACCTATAACTAGTGCAACCACTCAACGTTGTCTATAGAAAGCCTCCTCTACACGTCAACAGATTCATCAGCAGATGGTCATCTGCAAATGCGTCCGCCGACGTGTAGACGGGGTAATTTGCTAGTCTGTGGTAGGTATTTGACGTCGGTCTCAAAGTAGGTATTTTTTAATGCTACGTGCGTACGAGTTGCGTCTGTCGAAAATTAACACAGACTAAACGACCAACAGACGTGTTTTCGGCTCGTGGTGATCCATCTGCTGATGCTGATGCATCTGTCGACACTGATATCCGACGCACACTTGAATGAATGTGCTCCTATCATTTAATTGTTGGTAATCCGGAAGGCGAATGAAAAATGCCTAGCGCCGACATCCAACGTCGATGAATCCAACCTTTTTTTTTTTTTTGGGTATGAAATCATAAAATGACCCCTCCCGCTCTGGGTGGAGCGGAAGGGAGTATCAGACTCTTACTGACTAAAACCCACCCGTGTTCCTTCCTTAGCCCTTTATGCTCCGGGGCAGCTGTAACCCTTTCGGACAATCCCGCTGTATAACACACTTTCAATAACAATCTCAATCATATTAAAGGATATTACAAATCTGAAAAAATATTACAAAAATGTGTCTGTTCATCAATGTAAATAACGTAATGATCTTTGATGGTTGATCTCAAAATGAAAGCCATTGTTACTGTGTTACGTAATTAAGTACCCCACGGATCGCTAATGAATTAATTTTTCACTTTTTTTATTCATTTTGAGATGTTACAATATTTGGTAAAATATAGTAGAAATCATTTATTACAAAGCATGATGACTTTACTAGGAGTCAAAAGGAAATGAGTGAAAAGTGAAGAATTCCACTAGAATCCAAAGCCGATATCCGAATCAGTTTTAGATTCAATTAGAATCACTTGATGAGGATCAGTTTTAATTCAATTAGCTAGTTCACCAATAAAAAGTGGCGAGGCGCCCCGTGGCGCGCCGAAAAAAGTGTACTGGGCCATTCGAGACGATGACACGTCACGGGGGAGAGGGGGCAATATGTGAGTGGATAGGTATAAATGATTCATGAAAGTTAGTACTTCACTCTCACCTGTTGGCATTCATTCATTCTGATACATTTGGCAGTCTGCGTGCACTAGCATTTTGCCGGCTCATTACCTAAAGTATTATTCACCTTTCAGCGACTTGTGACGACTGAAATTCAGATTGAATTATACAAAGGCCATTTAGCATAATCATCTCTGCCTAGCCTTTTTCCAACTGTTTTCGGGGTCGGCTTCCAGTCCAACCGGATCCAGCTGAATATCAGTTTTTACGTGGAGTGACTGCCTATCTGACTTCCATAACCCAGATACCGGGTAACACGATATCCCTGGTAAGACTGGTTGTCAGACTTTCGGGCTTCTGACGACCCGTAACGACTGTCAAAGATCCACGAATGATAGCCGCGACCATGCTTTTCGAGGCACGGAGGGGTCTCCGTACCATCATTATGTTTTTAAATTTGAATGAATCGTCACCCATCCACGAACTAATCGCGGCAAGCGTAGCTTAACCTGATGGATCGACCCGTGCCTAACACCACCAATCACTTAATTCATTTAGCGCTAAACGTATTTAAAACATAATTGTGTCACTGTCATCTTCAAAAGATTGACAGTTTAGTGATTTGTGAAGCTAGTACTCGAACTGAATTCTGAATACATTGACTTATATAATAATATTACTAGCAGCGCCCCGCGGTTTCACCCGCATAAGTGACGATCCCGTGGGAATATTGGGATAAAAACTATACTATGGGGATGCAATCTATCTCTCTGCCAAATTTTATCGAAATCCCTTCAGTGGTTTAGGCGTGAAAAGGTAACATACAGACAGACAGACAGAGTTACTTTCGAATTTATAATAATTATTACTAGCTGCGCCCCGCGGTTTCACCCGCGTAAATGTTGATCCCGTGGGAATATCGGGCCTATATGTTAATCCAGGGTGTCAGCTACCTCCATACAAAATTTTATCAAAATTGGTCAACCCGTTTGAGCGTGAAGAAGTAACAAACATATAAACACAAACACACACACTCACAAACTTTCGCCTTTATAATATTAGTGTGATAGTGTGATTAGTATGGACTAGCGTAGTTGTCCTGTAGACTACAAAATGCGTGTTGCTATTTAGTTGTCGCAAACGGTGCAATTTAGTTGTATACCTGTTAGGTAGAAACGCTGAAATAGTGTTAAGTATAGACATCTGTGAAACTATATCTACGTTAAGATTCATCAATTATTGCTCAGCTGCTAGCCTAATTTTAATGCCAGCTGATTCACAGAATGAATGAGTGGAACAGGTTACCTACAATGTGTAATAGTAAACTAATGAGCCATTTGTACAATTAGAGTGTAACAGTGATGTTATAAATGAGTGTTGCCAGAAATAATACAGGCCGGTAGGCGATGACGACCAGCGGCTAGCAACATTGTGGGAACTGGTCCCTGTTTATCTAAATTGGGCTAATTGCTTAGGACACTGCCGTGCATTTCGAAAGGCCGATGTGTAAGCAATGGATTGATGTATTTCAGACGCTTATGAACAATGTGCTCCACAGCTTCGCAAAATGCCACGTATTATGACAAAAGTATACCACCACCAGGTAAAATAAGCAGTGGTGGCCAAGTGGTAACGGCCGCGACTTACGAGGTGTAGGTCGTAGGTTCGAACCCAGACAGGCGCTTTACTTTGTGTAAATTATTTCATCACCCTGCTCTCAAAACGGTGAAGGAAAACATCGTGAGGAACCCGGCATGTCCTTGAACCAAAAATTCGAAGACATGTGACATCTACCAACCCGCACTGGGCCCGCGTGGTGGATTACGGCCCACTCCCTCTCACCGAGAGGAGGCCTGTGTCCCAGCAGTGGGAACATTATAGGCTGATTATGGTATGGTATGGTAAAATAAACAGTCCAAGAGACTCTTTAGCAGAAAAGATATGAGTAAGGATTTCCATGGGTCTTCCAATCCTAAATATCAGTACAGACGCCAGCACATCAAGCTACCCGAAACTGTAAAATTTTCCCAATTAACTTTGAACCTTATGCTTTAGCGATAAAGTTGAAAATCTATTAAATAATTTTGACAGATTCTAGTAGCTTGATGTGATGGCGTCTGTACTTACGATAACTTTCACGAGAGCAATGAATTTTTTTTTATGGCTGTGTTGGCCGGCTCTTGATCTCGATCTCGCGTGATGGAAAGCGTCTACGATGGAACGAACGTGCAAAGAAGATGCCTGTTCATTTTTGCTTTGAAGGCTGACGGGTTATTTATATGGAAGGGAATACAATTCCAATTCGTAGATTCATTTTCATTACTCTATTTTTACGAATTCAGATTGATGAGAAATGAAAAAACACATTAGTTAGTCGGATTGTCGGACATAACAGCTAAGATGAAATTGCTCTCAAAAATTTTGTTTAAATGTGTTTTTGCTTCAATTATCGTAATGTTTTGACGATATTTATTGCTGAAACCTCGATAGAAATAACAATGTTTATTGTTTGGGCGCCAACATTTTGTCTCGCTAATCTTTTCAAATTCAAATTTATTTATTTGTTCACATAGGTGAAATGTAGTTACATGATGGATAAAATAATAAGATATGTGGTGTCACTATGTGCTGCCTTGCAAGGCGTACAAATATTTCCTTTTTATTGTAAGACCAGCTTCTGCCCGCGACTTCGTCCGCGTGAAATTTTGTGTATCCCCCACCCACCCCGTCGCATCGCATCGCCCGTCCGTGCTATTACTTCGTTTTCGCCTAGCATTCTTTCTAACTTTCGTTCTTTTTACTCGGCTCCTAAGGGTTCTAGCCGTGATGTTAAATCTAGCCTATAGCCTTCCTCAAGAATTGGGCTATCAAAAGAATTTTTCAAATCCGACTGATAGTTCCAGAGATTAGCACGTTCACACAAACAAACTCTTCAGCTTTATGATTAGTATTTTGTGTATTACGAATTATCTTTTCTTTTTTATTGTAAGGCAGCTTATCAAAGACAGGATTGTGTGGGAAAGGGACAGGGTGGCCTTTGCCCTGCAGTGGGACAGTACAGGCTAGTTAGATTCGATCTCTTACGAGGCGGCTTGCGTACCTACTGCTGGCCGGATCCCCGCCCTGGGACCTCGAGGCGAAAGACTCGCGTCACTGTACCGGTGGCGCGAGGAAGCAAGGGCACGGGGCAAGCGATCGATGCAACGACACAAGGACCTGCGTCGGTCTCAGCTTCACGAGGTCCTGGTGGCGGAATTGCGGGACAGGTTTTCACCATCGAGGCGGTCCGGCCGGTGCTCGAGCGCTGGCTCGGGAGGAGGCACGGCTCCCTGTCGTTTCGGGTGATGCAGGTGCTCTCGGGGCATGGTTGCTTCGGGAGGTACCTGTTTCGCATAAACAGGGAGCCGGCCGCCCGGGCGGTGTCACCACTGCATCGATTGCCGGGAGGACACGGCGTGGCATACGCTGGTAGAGAGTGCCGCTTGGGAGGAGCCGTGCCGTGCCCTCATCTCAGAAGTAGACAGTGACCTGTCGCTGCCGGCCGTAGTCGAGTCGATGGTCGGCTGCGAAGAGTCGTGGGATGCGGTGGTTTCCTTCTGCGAAACAGAAGGAGGCTGCGGAACGGGACGGAAGGGAGGGGAAATAGCCAAAAGGCGCCGCGGCAGACCCCGTAGAAGATGGCGGGACGAGCTGGAGAAAACCAACGAACAGTGGTCCACTTTAGCCCTGGATCGAAAGAGCTCGATGTCATGGGGAGTGACTTTGCCCAGCTGTGGGATGATGCAGGCTAACAGTACAGAATGATAGCATTGTAAAATTTTGTGTTCATAGACTCATAGCCTCATAGGAGACAAATGCCTAAAAAAATTTGGAGTGAAATTCAGTTCGCTAGTTAGGTACTCAAGATTGAATAACAATTTCTTGTGTTAACGAACTTTGGGAGGTAATGACTGCCTGTCCTACAATTTGTTTACGAATAGGTATTATGATTAAATATATTGAAAACACTAATGATAAGTGTGTCGTTACATGTACATACCTAGTTCACTGATAGCACGGTAATATTTACCGGTGCTAATAGCGGGGTTAGGTCGCGCGGTCGGTACAGTATTATGTAGATATAACATGACATGATAATTATGTCAGTTATGATGCAGTCTTACCAAAGGGTTTTGTGTAACCCAGTAACTGGGTTGTGGAGGTTAGATGGGCAGTTGCTCCAGGTAAAATTTTGATATCTATTCAGCTGCAACTGATTACACTGGACATGGACTGACCCCAAAGTAGTTAAGAAAATACCAGGCTGGTAATAATGATGCCAGATGAGTTAACTCAGTGTAGTTTATTCTTCTTGACTAGTCCTTTCTAAACTCTAGAGTTTATAGGACTTCATCATAATCATAATCAGCCTATAGATAATGTTCCCACTGCTGAAACACAGGCCTCCTCTCTGTGAGAGCGAGTGGGCCGTAATCCACCACGCGGGCCCAGTACGGGTTGGTAGATGTCACATGTCTTCGAATTTTTGGTTCTAGGACATGCCGGTTTCCTCGCGATGTTTTCCTTCACCGTTTTGAGAGCAGTGGTGATGAAATAATTTACACAAAGTAAAGCGCCTGTCTTGGTTCGAACCTACGACCTACAACTCGTAAGTCGCGGCTGATGCCACTGGGCCACCACTGCTCTTATAGGATTTGCAACCAAGTTATTAATTTCTGGAGGTTATTTAAGGAACACCAATAAAACAAAATTAGGAGAAAATAAATTTATAACATAGTTTTGCACCTAAAATAAGTACCTACTTACATTATGCCCCAGATACCATTCCACAAGCCCAATACACTATCTTCGCAGCTCAAAGGGCGTATGCGCAATATAAAACGTAGGTACCTACCTATATCACTGTCATGTCTACCTACCCTTTCAGGCAAAAATATCGATATTGTAGATTGCACAGCTGTAAGAACTTCCTGTAGGTTCAAAATTGCTCATGTTGATTTACGCATTTCTCAATCAAATTATAATCAAGTTGTACTCAAATATGAACCATTAGCTATAGGATTGGTAATTTATTGTGAAAAGAATATCAATAGAGAAAAAGAAAATGTGATCGAATCTTAGGTTCAAAGATCCGTTCAAAAACGGCGTCTTTTCACCAAAAGACCATCTATACTACGAAATTTTTGCCACATTATTATTCACGCTACCTCTAGCGTATTTTTTTACTATTCTAACTCCACAGAGGAGTAGGTATGTTGATCTCAAATTGTCTAATTTCTACCGAAACAGCAGGCTACGTCCAACTTTCTTCAGCTAAACGATCTCCGAAAAAGAATCTTCTTCTATTGGGAACAACTAGTTTCTTAATTACCACTTCGTCTTCTAGAGGGACATACTTATTCCTGCAGTATGCCCGCACTTGACCTTTGAGGTCT
Organism: Oligia latruncula; assembly: GCA_948474745.1. NCBI lineage: Eukaryota > Metazoa > Arthropoda > Insecta > Lepidoptera > Noctuidae > Oligia > Oligia latruncula. Next base: position 1,534,815 of record OX419686.1, read on the forward strand.
CGATACGGTTTGGCCTTAATGACTGCCGTAAAGTGCCTGTAGCCCGCGCCCCCTCTCAGCAGCACGGGAATTGCTTCTGTAGATTCTATCGATATGTGCGAGATCTGAAGGAATAAATAAGATTGGATGACAAGGAAATAAGGAAGTTCTTTGTGGCACAGATTCTTTTCTGGCAATTTTGATATGACTTGCTCGCACGCCGTAACAGTGACTGTCATTCATTAAATGAGCCAAACTTAAATTAATTTTTAATAAAACATAAATTGTCAACTTTAGAAAGTTAATTAGTGGTTTATTTAACTATGACTGAAACCTGAACCTTAGTAATTTCAAAGAAGAAAAACCGGGCAAAAGCGAGTCGGACTCGCGCACCGAGGGTTCCGTACCATCATAATTATGTTTTTAAATTTTCATCGCCGAAGCCTTTATTCGTTAGAGAATTTTAACACTGCGCACTGCGGTGTAGAATGTAGAATACAGCAGTTTTAGATCAGCGCCGTCTCTTGGCCGATAGTGGAACTAGTGTAATTTTTGTTGATTAGGTATTTCTGAAAAAGTGTGCTATTTAGAGACATCGTTTTATTTTTCCTATAATTTTTACATAAACTTCTATCACATAGAATTAATTCAGATTTTTCCGATTTTTCTCTTTGCAAACTTCAGAGATATGGGGGGGAACGGTATTTTTTTACATTTTTCATCAAAAGTCGAAAACTATGGGGCCTAAAAAAAAAAGAAAAAATGTTTGAGAATGTGCAAACTGCGCTCTTTCATAGGATCCCCACATACCCTAGTAGCCCCACTTCGAATTTTTCAGACCCCTTTCAGCCCTTGTTGCAAAAAAAAATATTTATTCTTTCTTTTTTGTTAAATAGTTGGGCAAACGTCATCTAAAACTATTCAAGTTGATATCATTAGTAGGTAATTCTTGAGATATCCAGCTGTGACAGACAGACAGACTGAGTCTCACCATAAGGGTTCCGTTTTACCATATTGGTACGGAACCCTAAAAATTAGCGTCTGTAGCTTTTTTGTCAGTCGTTATTTTAAGTTTTGCTACTCGTAACTGTTTTATTTTTCAACAACGAAATCGAAATAAATGAATAAACGATGATATAAATTAATAACCTTACTTGGATATTGCTAAAAATAATAATAGGTAGATACTGTAATCAGCGGACAGGGGTATTTTGGTTATTTGGACCTTCACGACTAGCAGATAATACCCATGGACGTAATATATAGAAGTAACTCTATATATTACGTCCATGATAATACCTAACTAGAGAAGGTATAGTCTACAAATTCTACAACCTTGTCATACGGTACAGTCCTTGAATCCTGAGTTCAGGTACAGACTACACGATCTCTGACAAATGCGTGCACTTACTGGATAGGTCCAATTAAAAAAGTATGGTTCTGTCCTCAAAATACTTAAGTATCAACTTTATCATCATTATAATAGACGCTGACTTCTAAATTTATTTCGGTGTTTCATCTCACAGTAGTCGAATTGGAAACACCGACCTCATGTAGTTTTAGAACGTAGTATATTTGTGACGTGTAAATGTGTTTTTTAAAACCAATTCACAAAAATAAATAGCTACCCACCACGCAATCAAAAAGTCCTTGGGTGACGATTTGCTGACCTTTCATATCCGCTGGGTAATCGAACCTCTTTCGGAAGACTCTTGTATCATTCTTGTACCTGAGCCCCTGGTAGAGGGTCGGGGAAGGAAACATCGCCACATTTTTCGCTGGGGCAGAAGGCAGAGGCTGCGGGTAAGCAGACTTATCGAAATGCATAAAGGTTTTATGCAGTGGCCTGAAAAAGAAATATGAGTTGAGGAATCTTTGCACCTATTTGATTTGCCCCGAATTGTATGCCTAAGTTGAGACCTGTTTTAAGGGGTTTGAAAAACTGTTAGTCCACCATGATATTCGAACCAATTTTACTGTCTTACTTAGACACTTAGGACCGGTATGAGAATTTCATCATCATCGTCTTTACTCAAATATGTTGATGTTAGCTTCCAGTCTAATGGATACAAGTAAATACCAGTGTCCACTACCCAGTAAATAAGAATATATTTTTAAACAAATACATCGTACTCACACAGGTCTACTTCGTAAGGCACTGAAGTCCATCTCCTTTTTGGATATTTTAACAGCAAGCTTAGCGCTAACTAAACGTTCGAATATTATAGAACAGAACACGATAAATAAATCCATGGTTATTCTCATAATAAACAATTCTTCATGACGGTCCCAGAAAAATGAGTCTTGCTATATTTACGGCAATGAAGTCGGTTAAAAACATGAATTCATTGTAAAAGATTGCCAGTCTGCGGTATTATATACGAGCAATAATAAATGTCCTGTGGTATTTTATGACTTTTTTTATCGGTACGCCTACGATTTTACACCATACGGCAGTTATAAAATTTTTCGTCAAGGTAAAAACAATCATTCCTGATGGATAATTTTTCAATTGCATAATTAAGTTTACCCATTTAGTGTCAGTAGCAGTTACACGAGCGTAACTGCTTTAATTTTACGTTGGTTACCTACCTACGTAAAATTATAAAAGCTGCTACGCTCGTGTTGAATTACGGTAATCTCAAACTAGCCCGTCGGATAAAGACATTAAATTCGAAAAGCGTGATGTAATTATGCATTTTTGGTATGTTGTATGGGTCTGTTAAGGTAGTGAGAATTCAAATTTGCAACTTCAAAAAACCTGTGGAAAATCGAGAAAAACTTCGAAATTTGGGACTTTTTTCACTATTTGCTCTCTAGGGCCAAAACTATGCATTTTTTGCGAACAATGTTTCCTACATTTATAAACTGTATTAAATTACTTACAATTTAAGCTCAATTAAAGCTCTATTAACCCCATAGAAGCCAAGCTATGGCACTTCGAAGATGACCAACTTTTCTCGAAAATTGAAATTTTCAGGTTTTACTCACTTATTTCGCGAAATATTGGCACAATCACTTGCCCTACGAAGAAAGGTTACTGAAAATATTTTATAGCACATTTATTTAGCTTTTATTAGAGTCCAAAACGAAGTCTGTGAGACTAACAGTTCACTCACAATCTCTAAAAAACGAAAAGACACTGTTTGTCTCTGCATCACCCAAAGGTTGACTGGTAGAAAATGCCTATGGCAATAAGTCCGCCTCTGTACATTTATGTGCTCGAAGTATTAAATAGATAAATAAATAAAAGAAGGTAAAATGGGATAAAAGAGGCAAAAGACTCAATGTCATCATCATCTGCCCAGCCTTTTCCAACTATGTTGGGGTCGGCTTCCAGTCTAAACGGATGCAGCTGAATACCAGTATTTTACATGGAGCGACTGCCTATCTGACCTCCACAACCCAGTTACTGGGTAATACCATACCCCTTGGTAAGACTGGTTGTCAGACTTTCGGGCTTCTGACTACCCGTAACGATTGTCAAAGATCCACGAATGATAGCCGGGACCAACGGCTTAACGTGCTTTCAGAGGCACGGAGGAGGCACGGTATGTAAAGATGGTCACCCATCCAAAGACCAACCGCGGCAAGCGTAGCTTAACCTGATCGATCGACCTGTGCGTAAGTTACAAAAATGTTAATTATGTAATGCTGTAAACTATTTCATAAATAAATATGTTTTTATTTGTTCTCCTTTTATTTTAAAAGAGTATGATAACAAAACGTAATCAAAATATTCGTAGCGCATTAACAAAACGTGTTTGACATTGACAGTTTTCGATTGATTAGATACTCTTGTTTGTCAAGTTGTCATCCAATTTCATTGCTTTGTATTTTCTGTATTATTTCAATAAATTAAATGATGTGTAATAAAGAACCTGAAACACTATAACTTTACTCCTTGCGGCGCTTAATCTCTCCTATTATAAATTCACTAAATCTCCAAAATGGAGGGTAAGACAGCATAGAAAATTGATCGGTTTTGTTATTTAAGTATAGTTGTTATTAAAATTATATTGGTATTTTAGGTCCTTCTGCTAAGAAATCAACATCCTTCGAAACATTGGTCATTCAGAATATAACCAATGTGAACGAATTGAAGGCAAAACTCAACGACATAATTAAGACCGGGAAGGATTATGAATATGACGTTTCCTCATGTATCAAATCATTGATTACAAGCAGTGATCAAGACATTGTGCAGTTAAGTATAGAAGCAATCGCAGAACTTGTTAAATGTGAAGAAAAGCGAGAGACATACGCTAACGAAGATATAATAGGCCCTATTCTGTATATACTGAGAAAAGAAACCACTTCAGATAATGTTGAGCTTGTCAGACAGTGTTGCAGAGCACTTGGCAATTTATGCTGTGACTGTGACACGGCTAGACGCACAATTATCACCCTTGGAGGCATTGCAGTCCTCATAAAACTGCTTGAAAGGAGCATAGACATGCGGTTTGAGGAAATACAAATGCTGTCAAGTAAATCACTGCTGAACTTTGCTATTGGCGGTGCAGAGTTCACAGAGGCAATATTCCAAGGAGGTGTGGTGGATATGGTCCAAAGAATGTTGTGTATAGAGCTCAAGAAGCAGGAGTTTGATGATGATACTGTGTCAACTTGCTTGTTGATATTAAGTGTTATAAATGATAACACACCAGAGCTGCTATACAGTGAAATTGTTAACAAGACCGTACTGCAAGTTTTGAGAGAAACATCTACTGTGGAGATCTCTGAAGTTTGTCTAGATCTTTTACATTCTCAAGCTGAACATGGTAAGTTCATTATTATAGAAAAACTGTAAATTAATAACAATCATGTAGCATTTAATTTGTGAGATTAATAATAATAATATTTCGATCCCCGTTAAGTCATGCTTTTCTGTGCAAAAATGGACTACTTCAGTCACGAGGTAAGGTCGGGGACAATGTGCTATGTTGTGGGTTTGGTTTCCGCACTTAGTCCTTCAAGTGGACCTTGTGTGTAGGCTAAGTCGGGGACAATATGGTAAGAAAAGCTTCAAGTCTTAAGTGTGGATTTGGTCACGCAGTGCTATAAAATATATTTTTGTACAATATTCTTTTGTGTTCTCATTTTTCAAGTGCCTTTGATTCAAAAGCACATTCCCTTGTCCATTTAATCCTAATCAGCAACTGTTGAAAAAATTAATAAAGACATGACAAATACTATCTCTTACAGAAACTGTGAAGACATTAATAGCCAAAGAAGGAGGTGTGCAGCTAGTGTGTTCCCGGCTGGAACAGTTTGTGAACAAACACAATGCTGGAGAGTTGAATGTTGATGATGCAGAAGTGGAGGCTATCATGAAGCAGGCCTGTGAGCTGGTCATTATTGTGTTGACTGGAGGTAAGATATTTAACAAGTTGAGTCTGGTGCTATGTAAAAAACATTACCTTTATCTATACAACATTATTTTTAGTATATGCAAAACCTTAATCTAGTTTGTTCAGAATAAGTAACTGAATCGATTACAATCATTTTTACCCCATGTCCCAAAAATATTTAACAAGACAGTGCGAGTCGGACTCGCACACGAAGGGTTCCGTACCACAAGGCAAAAACGCCGAAAAAAAACACGTTTGTTGTAGGGGAGCCCCCCTTAAATATTTATTTTAATTTTATTATTTATTATTAAAGTCTCCATTGTAAGAATGACTTTTTGCGTAAATGTGATAAGGCTGATATGATTGGCCTGTAAATCCTCTGGCATTTTACTTACAAAATACTTTTTGTACCATTTGTTCTATGTTAATTTATATCAACCTATCTCATTAAGCTTTAAGCGCCCGCACCGCGTACATAAAGCGCTGTCTGTCGCGGAATATGGTACGCGCGCGAGTGCGATAATAACGCGTAGATATACGCTCCGGTAGCCTACTGAAACTTATTTTGCAGCGTTGATCGACGTTCGATAAGACAGCTCCAGAGAGTCTGTTTAAAAACTCCCATAACATTCAAACATACCTATTTTGAGACTGAAGCTATAAATCTATTCCAATAAATAATTAAAATTAATGTTTTTGTTTCCTCTTAGATGAAGCAATGCACATCCTGTATAACAATGGTGTTGGTGACGTGTACCAAACTGTGGTGAAGTGGCTGGACTCGCAAAACTATCAACTGCTGACCACCGCAGTGTTGTCTATTGGCAACTTTGCGAGGCAAGATGATTACTGCACACAGATGATGCAGGATAACATTTTTGATAAGCTGTTGGGTGAGTGGTTTTCTATTTACATTTTATTTTTTCTAGTATAATAAAGGTGCTGCAGTTTGAGACCCTATTCTGAGGGAAATATTGTATACTGGACATGGTTCAATACTTGTTTCACCAAACTTACCATAATTCTAAAAAAGTTATAATACCTGAAGTTATAACATTTATTTATGTACAGTCAACAAAGGAGTTAAGTATACAGGAGCGTCGGATATAGTTGAAGTTTACTAAGAAACCGATGGATGTTCTGGAATTAAATTTAATTTAATAAATGAGCTGTTTGTTTTCTATTAATAAACTAAAATTTTATTCGAGAATATCCATCGGTTTCTTAGTAAACTTCAACAATATCCGACGCTCCTGTATACTTAACTCCTTTGTTGACTGTACATAGCTGTTGCCCGCGACTTCGTCTGCGATCCTGGATTAAAAGTAATGCCTATTTCCTTCTCTAGTTCGTGGTCTACCCATCATCGAAATTTTTTTCAGCCGTTTTAGCACGAAAGCGCGGCGTAACAAACAAACTTACAAAAAATCTAATATTTTGTCTATAATATTAGTTTAGATTACTCAATAGTTCTGAAAAGACTGAGTGCAAAGCTGTGTTAGGCTTTTCTATGAAACTCAGAATCATAATGTATACTTATCCCACTTACAATTATTAAGTTGTTTTCCAGATATATTCGAAACCTACAACAGCTTCAGCCAACAGATTCAAAGGGAGCCAGAGAAAATGCACCCAATTGACGCAGTCACAGTGATCAAAGTCCAACACGCAGTCTTATCGTCCCTACGTAACCTTGCTGTACCCGTGTCTAACAAGAGAGTTGCGGCTGCGCAAGGGAGGGCTGCTCCGTTGTTGTTGAATGCGTTGCCGACTACTGAGGACCATCACGTGGCTTATAAGCTGTTGGCTACGATTAGATTGTTGGTGGATGGACAAGGTGAGTTATTATTTGCTTTTGTTTAGGTAGCGGGGGGGGTGGGCGCGGATGTTTTAAAAAATAGTGGATTGTCTGCCAAGGGAGCAAACAACTATTTTGAAGACGAGAGTGTAAGTCACTCGAGCTTAAAATAGTGTTGCTCCCTACTTTTTATCACCCTCTATGAAAAAATAAGTAAGTGCAACTTATGAATAAGAATAGTATGTTTCATTATCACTACTTGAGGAAGATTTACTAATTTTTAGGGTTCCGTACCCAAAGAGTAAAAACGGGACCCTATTACTAAGACTTCGCTGTCTGTCCATCCGTCTGTCTGTCACCAGGATGTATCTCAAGAACCGCGATAGCTAGACAGTTGAAATTTTCACAAATTATGTATTTCTGTTGCGAACAACAAATACTAATAACAAAATAAAATAAATATTTCAGGGGGTCCACATCCCATACAACAAACCCGATTTTTTTGCCCTTTTTTGCTTGATATCAATAATGGCAACAGGTAGGCACTTGAAAAATTAATAAAATACTCAGTTATATTTTTACTTTAATAATAAAATTATAATAAAATAAATATTTAAAGGGGGCTCCCATACAACAGTGTTTTTTTTTCGGCGTTTTTGCCTTGTGGTATGGAACCCTTCGTGTGCGAGTCCGACTCGCACTTGGCCAGTTTTTTTATAAAACTATGTAAAATCCTAATTTGAGTAAACAATTACGGACGAAGGTAGAATGCTTTTCGCGCGTTTTTTATTTTTCACACACTTTTTTAATTTGGCTCTCGCGCCTTTTACTATTCATACAGCCTGTCACTTGTTCATACAATGTTCGTGATTGATCTCTGTGGTGATTGGAACTTTTACTAACAATATCCACATTCCAAATTCAAATCACTTTTAATCCCTAGGGATTAAAGAGCTATTTTAGTCTCTGTTTACGAAGAATACACTAGGTCTTTTTGAATAGATGTGACTTTATTTTTATTTTTTAATTCTCTCTTGCCCCCGACTCATAAGTAGTGGAAAGAACTGTGGGGTTTTAGTCGGTTGGAGTCCAACATAATCCTCCGTCCTCCCCAGACGGAGCATATCCATCAAGATTTCCTCACAGAAAAAGAAGTTTCTGAATGCTGTCTTTGATAGCGAGAGCTTGTGTAGTAGCAAAACGATGTGTTAACTGTTGTTTAGATCTCAGGTACGATTCCCACACGGATCCATTATTTTTTCTGTATTGAGTGAATGAGACACTGAACTGGATCCAGATTTAGTTCATAATGTTTCATGTTTATAAACTAGGGTGCATGATTTCTCGAACTTACCAGTTTCTCGGGTCTCGAGAATTCTTGAGACTAATACATATTTCTCGGGTCTTCTCGGGTTGCCGAGAAATTTACATTTACGTATGTTTTTGCATATCATTTCGGTTCAAATAATGAAAAAAGGTGTCACAAAATTAAAAATGAGTAGGTTACCTACCATAAAAAATATCATATTTAAATCAATAAATTATGTGGTTTTCCTGTCAAATAAAAATATCAAAATAATCATAAAACTTGTATTGGCAGTTTTCAACAAAATAAGCTTCTCAAAAACAAAATTTTAACTCAGCACCATTTTTGGCAGGTTAATTAGGAAAAAATGAACTTAAAACTTTGCAAGATCAATAAAACAACATCTGAACATACATACAAAACAATTAGATCTGTTTATTCTGTCCGATAAAATATGCCTTTAGAAAAACTAAAGCATTTATAGCTTTATATATAAGTAATAAAAGTAAGGATAGATGTAAGTTGAGAAATAAATAAATATCAGCCGGTTGCTTATTTTATTTACTACATTTCCTGAAATTGAAAACACTCTTTCATTTTCAGTTGAAGTGGGTTTAACTGAAAGCAATGCTTTGTACATCAATTCCAAATTATAAGCCAAACGGCAAAGGCAAATAGTTTTATTTTATAATATAATAGACTCAAATATGATTTCTCGAGTTTTTGACTTTTCTCGAGCTTAATTTCCCGGCAATAAAGCCCAACGATTTCTCGGGAATTCTCGGTTCGGAAATTTCCGGGAATGAACCCTATTATAAATTCACCTAATATAGGTATATATTATGTGCAAATAAAAAAGGAGTGAGTACAAAAAACTAAATTTAATGGAGTATCAAATGATGAAATAAGTTCCCGTCTTCTCGATGCCACAGAGTATTCGAGTAAACGGAGTGCTCATTGTCTAACAAATGTTAAGTCAAAGTCAAATAATTAATTTCAACTAGGCGATCAGAAGGCACTTTTGAACCTCAAAATTTACAAGAAAATTGAATTTATTTTATGTGCCAAAATATCCAAAAGGTAAAGAAACTGCATAGTTACTCTTTTAAAATATGTTGCATACCTAACCGAAACATAGCTAATCTTAAGCCTACTCCCCCAGAGGGCGTAGCGAAGCAGCTGGCCAGCCACCCCTTGGCGCTGGCTCGCGTGGCGCGCTGGGGACACGCCGCCGAGTTCGCGGGCGCCGCCGGGGAGGCGCCGCGCCTGCTCGCCTGGAGCGTCAAGCAGCTGCGACATCACAACCACTGGAGGCATATCGTTGAGGTAATACATCGTATTTCGACGCCCTCACGAGCCTATTCAGTGTAATATTTTTTTTATTTTATCCCCTGAAAGGGTAGAAAAGTCACCACATCAAGTGATCTAGTACCTAATCAGCATTTATAAATAATGTTGAGGTTTATAGTTCTTAAACCTGCTGTATCCTTGATGGAAAGAAAAACAAAATGTAGGAATATGGCGGCAGTGATAGATATAGATTCCATTAAAAAAATTTTTGCTCAAGGGTTAGCATTATCCAGAAAGAGAAAAATAGAATATGTTTGTATGGATTAAACGCCCCTCAGCACGTTAACTGATCTCTTCCCCTTCCAGGTGGACGGCTGCATATCAAGCCTAGTGAACATGCTAGTAGCATCTCACTCGCTGATGCAGAACGAAGCTATCCTCGCCCTTACGCTCCTCGCAATAGAATCGCTCAAGAAACTCTCGCCCGACAGCCAACAAGAATACGACTACGAAAAGAACTTTATCGCCCAGCTATTAAAGTCGGAAATCGGTAAGCACGTCACAATACTTGTAGACACAAATTGTGCGAAGATGCCGATCGAAGTAGCTGAGAATTTGCTCGCATTCTTGGATATAACATCTAAGAACAATAAAGTTGCCTTTGATTATAAAGAGGCAAAAGTTCATGAATGTTTGATGAAATTCTCCGATTCAAGAAATGATTTGACCACTGACATGAAAGCCTGTATTTATGGTGTTTTCTCATCAATATCCAACAACGGGAAAGGTGATTAAATCGATCGATTTACTTGACTACACAAATCGAAGGAGTTACACCAAATATTTTAGGTTTGGAAGTCGAAACGGACAATTTTGTTGGTTATGTGAACATTGAGCGTTATTTTAATATTAAGAGTCCAATCCGTTTTGTTCTGGGTGTTTATAATTTGGAACAAAACTAAGATGGCGGATCTGTGGTCAGAAATGGGTTCTAGCCACAGATGGATAAACAGATGGACTGTGCATGTTTCCTCCAAATATAAATCTCTTTATATTATGTTGAGGTGTGCAATCGATTGCAGTGCATTGTTAGTACTCCAATTGTTTTTTAATCTGTGGTCCAAACGCATCAAGCCCAGTCTGTTTTTGTATCTGGCCACAGACTAGCTAAAATATTTGTAGATTAATATTAATTTTCGAGCAATTATTTAATCAATTCTTAGTCTATTTGCATGTGTGATAATCATGATAAAAATATTACATTTAATTTAAGATCAAGTGGTTATTATCGCTAGTTTAATTTTAATTATTATTCTAAAACATAAATGTGTTTATGCCCGGTTCCCCATATGCATAACGAATCGTCAATTTTTATTTTACTAATGAGTGAAGCCAAACTGTTCCTCAATATCCAAACGGCTAGTAACTGTTGGCACCGGGCATCAGTGAATCGAGATATTAAAAAAAAAACAATCCTCCTACATTTTTGTAAGCTTTTTAAAACTCTCTAGTCATAGTTTTAAACTTTCTCTACTTCGGTAAATGCTAGAATTTTGTGCATTAAAACTTTACTGTGTAATGTTTATGCGTATTTTCGTATATAAGACCTTTATTTTTGCGATTCTCTCGAATTTTTACATTCCAACCTTTTAAACTTTGCCTTTTTATACTGTCAATGTTATCGATCTACTCTATGATAGCTTGCTTGTGGACTGGCTCAGAAATTAATCACAAAAAATAATGAAAAAACATAATTTTTCTTGCAATATTCTGTTTTTTTAACCAACAGTGACTAATATCAATATTTACTTTTTGACACAATGGTTATGAAAAAACAAACTATACCTTGATTTTTTGTAATCTTTTTATTGTTGTTCTTTTAAACACAATGAAAACTGTTATTAATTTCTGATCAAGTCGAAAATTTACGGTTGTAATTAAAACTAATCACTTACAAATAATAGCAATACTGATGAAATACTCAAAGTACAATGTAGATTCACATAGTGAATTATACTGTAATATTAAATATTTCAATTTATTAATATTTAGTCCGCAAATGTTGCTTAATATACATCATAGTTACGAAGTTAGTGAGAACACGTCTCTGGTTGGGAACAGAGGAAATTAATCAGGAGAGAAAAAAAGTACCTACCTTACTTAGTATTACGAGATTGTGAGTCCTTAGGTGGACTTGCTTGAAACGATTCGAATCTTTGGCAAGTCTTGATAATAATTCATGGAAATGTTGCACAAGCTGGTTTTAATCTTGCCTTTGATTCTACATTAATCGATTCGCAAACTTATGAGACAAGTAAGATGATTGTTTCATTTGGGAGTATTAGGTCCCTATGTCAATTTTTGTTCGGTGAACCTGAACGCGTGGTCGCGCCGAGAGAGGGCGCTTTTCAGTTTTCCGAACAAAAATCGCGTATACGCGCGACGTTCGCTTTTAAAAAAGAAGCCGGGTTAGGGTGCCTTCGCCGCGTCAAGCAATGTTAACCAACCAACCGGGATTTGGTTTACGTCGTGTTGACGCGGCGTTAGCGCAGCGTATACCCTCAATGAACGTCTACGCCAGTTGCTAAGTGTGCCTTGCTCGACATCTGTTTCAAACGAAAAGTTTAGGTACCTACCATATTATATCTTAAACTCTGATATATAATTAGCTATACTAAAATGACAGCTGCGATCGACCTATTTTTGTCAACATGACATTATTATATTAGCTGTCATTTTGGCCTAGCAAATTAAAAATTGGAGTTTTATTATTCCTATTGAAACATACTAGAGGCGTTGTTCCTTATTCTATTCACTTTAATCGTAAGATTTTGATAATCCGATAGTGCACTTATTGAATAGTTTGAATTGACGCTTGACTCGTGAAAGTGTACAATTAGATACCCTAGAATGATTAGACTACGCTAAATATGTGTGTTCACTAATGTATTAGTTTTATTTTGTCTTTTAGTCAATTCTATTATACATATTAATTATTATAATTATGTGTTCAAGTTGGGTCAGTTGCTACCTTGGAACTTTAACACATTATAGTAAAAACAGTTCCTGCAATGAGCAACTGGCACAGCTTTTCAAACAATCTTTGTATTGCCAGATCAGAATTTTTAGGAGATTTTACTTCAGGAATGGCAGTGCAATTAATTTTTTATAAGTACTATAGTTTAATGTTACAAGGGATTTTCAAATCAATCATAATTATTTTAAAACAATGATTTTTTGCTGGCTACAAATTTGGCAACAGTTGTTTATTGAAAGTCTAAACCAGTTTTTGTTAAGACTGTGTTATAAAATACTCCCTTATTCGTAAATATTCTAAAGACCTTAATTGCCAAGTTGTTATGACAAAGCAAGTAGGTACCTAGAGTACCTAGACTTCTATTGAGGGTTTATTAAGTTTTTATGAATAAGGGGGTAGGATAGGACTAAACCGCTCAGCCATTATGGCCTAACATTCGTCATCACCCGTCTGCTGTGTCAAATCGGTTGTTGTATAGATGTATGTAATCAAAACCACCAATATACTTAATTATTAATTTTAGAATTAATAAAAGTGCTATTTTCAATTATTTTACAGACGCCATATTTAGTGTTATACTTACTTGAAATAGATTTTTGTAATTTATTGTAGGTCGGCCAGAAAAAAGAATCCTGCGCACAGATAGCCCGTATTCGCAAACGACACTTATAAGACGTCGCTACAATACACCCTACAGTGTATGCATGAGTCTCACGACATCTTATTAAAATTCAGTTCAGTTTTTGAATTCGGTTGTACCTAAGTCGTTTTAGTGCAGTTCAGCGAAGATCCTAGTAAAAATACCTTATGAAAAAGGCACAAGGGACAGAGATTTCAAGATGGATTTTTTTACAATTTATTTCTGAATAATATTGCTGTGGAGCTAATACTGCTAAAATTCAATGACATGTAAAACTCATAACTCAACTTTTTCTTTTTTTTCTGGTCGGTTATAAATATTAGCGTATTGAGCTTCATAGTTTATTAGTGTTAAACATTGATCTTGTTAATGCACTTTTATTGATAAATAGTTTTATGGACCAATATTTATAAATGATTATTATCAATATGTTGTCATCAAGATTGGATCTTTGTGTTGTTTTGAAGTATTTTTACGTATTTATTTATTTTTACTGAATCTGTTTTAGGTTTAAAGCAAAACAAAGTTTAGGATCTTTTTTACAGACTCCAGTTGGCCAGACCTTTTCTGGAGATAGTGAAACAGAGCAGTGGAATCTACGACTAGAGCCGAGTATATATGAATCCGCGTAACAGACCGACACGAGCCGAGTATACCCGATTCAGCGTTAACAACCGATTCGAACCGAGTCCGAGTATACGCGATTCATCGTAACCGACCGACTCGAGCGGATCGCGGAGCGTATATCGTATACTCCGCTCTCTCGCTAATACTGAGTCGCATATACTGTATACGCGACTCAGTGTTAGCGACGGCGACGGTAATGCTGAATCTGGGAAGGAACAGTTGCACCTACTAAGGTCGTCAGATCGCGGCCTACACTGACGGTTATATAATTAAGAATCTGTCAAAACAAATACTTATCGGGGACTAATCTTGATGATGAATGTATTGAATAACAAATGCATTGTTATAGATATTAATAGATTTTCGCTAAAATACATTATATTCTACATGTATTTGATACTTTATTTACCCCACTCCCCTGAAAAAATTAAAAATCATAAAATAAGTTTAGAAAAATGTTTCTTTTAATATTAAGTATTTACAAAAGTAATAATGGGATGACACATTCACAATAGCCTTATGAACAGAGTGTTCTAAACGTTCTTGTTACCAGAACAGTCTTAAACCAGATTTTGTATCTACGAAACTACACACAGATTACACACATACAGACACATTAGGGTCTGTTCATTTATTACGTAAGACAATTTTAACCAATTGCTGACGCCCCTATGTAAGAAAAAATCCCCCGTAAAATCGTCTTACGTAAAAAATGAACAGCCCCTTACAGATTTATATCACATTTCAGCCAGGAACAATGCTATAAGGATGGTTAAGAAATGCAATAAGAAGTATTAAGTAATTTTATAACTAAGTAAGTGCAAAAACAAAATAGTTGTAACAGAAAAAAAACATTCATCCTAAAATCATACTGGAAAGGAATTACAGCTTTCAGCAAAGAAAAGTGTGCGCTTCGAGAATCATCGACTATCTTCGGAAATACGAATGCACGATGATATGATGATGAGATCTAATAAAGACCATGTTGTTACAACAATGGAAGTACTTTCCTATTTCGTATTACAATGTTTTCAAAATTGTTGATTAACAACCCTATGCAATACCAAAAACTTCTAAACTACAAAGCGCGGTAGTACGAAACTTGGAAGCATCAATGCCTCTTTAGGGTATAAATCCGTGGCGCAACGTTGGTGCTAATTCGGAAACGCGAAGATTATCGAAGCACATACTTCTCTTTGGAAAGCTGTACATACACAAATAATATATTATTATGAACATTATTAGCCTTTAGTTTTTCATCTTCTCTGTTGCTGTGAGAAAGAAGAATAGTCCTACGGTCCATTCAGTTATTTTGCATCACTGTCATAATCACAGTGATCTTTATTGTTGTGGCAATAAGGTTCTTATTGTGTTGTTGCCATTGTAAAGTCTGTCAATATCACAATGATCTTTATTTTCGTTGCTACAAGGTTGCTATTCGTTTACTGCTGTCAGAGGTAAAATAAGCGTAAACAGACTGTACAAGGACATTTTGGCGCCGGAATGACATACAGGAGGGCGTTGTTCATAAACATTTGAGATATTGTATTGACAAAACAAGATGGCGGCGTTAGTTCCGATTTTGGCCACGCGCTGAAATAACCTTGTAGTGTTGTGCGCTTGAATTACATAGTGTCATCTAGATCCATGATAGACCTTTCCTGTATCATGGTGGAGTGCTTGCTGATGGTCATACGGAACTTTAGCTCTTCGTCAGATATGAGGTGGTCTTTGGATATGGGGCCCCGGTTGCCGCAGCCAGCCACTGTAATGAGAATAAATTTTTGGTGAGATACACATACTCTTTCTTGCAAAAATATGATGAGGGCTTTCTGACCTTGAAGTCTTTGCTAAGAGGTCAAGGCAAGAACAAGGACAATATTTCTGCTGATATGTTTGATCCTATGAGGCTGATATACTCAGAATACCAGACGCCATCACGCCTTGCTTCCCCGAAGGGTTAGGCACCCATAGTAGGTCCATCCACATTTCACTAATTATGTTTGTCCCGTGTAATAGGGGGCAATCCTATTGTGGCACAAATGCAGACTCCGGGTGCTACTGAGAATTCTAGATAGAAAAACCCAATAACACTGCCAGACCTAGGAATCAAATGCTCAGCAGTAGCGCTTGGAACCACTAGACCAACGAGGCAGTCAGAGATATCACTAAAAACGAATAACACTTATTCGCATGACAACAAAAATTACTGTGCTGGTAGCCTACATAAAACCGCCCATGTGCGAGTCGGGCTCGCACACGAAAGGTTCCGTACCACAAGGCACAAAACGCCGAAAAAAAACGTTTCTTTTATACCCCTTTAAATTTTATTTTTATTATAGCAGCAACAGAAATACATCATCTGTGAAAATTTCAACTGTCTAGCTATCACGGTTCATGAGATACAGCCTGGTGACACACAGACAGTGGAATCTTAGCAATAGGGTCCCGTTTTTACCCTTTGGGTACAGAACCCTAAAAATGGCAAAGAACAGAATTTATTTTCATTTACCTGGACATTTAGATCTGGGTTTGGTTGCAATTAAATTCAGTATGGTATCCTTCTCATAGATGTGACCACATACTGAGTTCTTTACTGGATCTGTCACAGGTCTCTTTGTTATTGGGTCCAACTGAAATAAAAATAATAAATTCTAAGATTATCACAGGAAAACAATAAATCATAGAAAAAAAGTATGCCATTTTGGTATCCAGTCTTATCTTGGTATAAACGCGGTCGCCACTCTAGAACCTTTCGGCCCCATCGGCCATCTGCTCTGCGAGCAATGTGCCCTGCCCACTGCCACTTAAGTTTGGCAATTCTTTTGGCTATGGATATATGGATGGGGCTGAAAGGTTCTGGAATGGCAACCGCGTACCGGAAGACGTATTGTTGGAAGGCCTCCCACAAGGTGGTCCAAAGACCTTGTGAAGGCCGCAGGAACCCGTTGGATGTGAGAAGCACAGAACCGGTTGAAGTGGTGCTTGGGGGAGGCCTATGTCCAGCAGTGGACGTCTTTCGGCTGAAATGATGATGCATTTCAGCCGAAAGTATATATGATAATGGTATAAAAACACAAAATGTGTACTCACATATTGGTCCTGTGATTCAGTTATTGCCAAGTCTGATTCATCTAAGTTACCTGTAAAAACATTTAGATTTTTATAACCTTACAGGAAGGATTTGGGGGAAGCCTTTGGCCAGCAGTGGGACAGTATAGGCTAACAAAAAAAACCTTACACTATATGAATTTTAGCATCCAGAATCAAATAGCTCTTTGTCATAAATAAGTAAGAGAGAAATGTTGAATTCTTAGTGACCAGAGATCACAGGAAACCTTAAGGATTTGTGGAAGTATATTATTGTGCTGGAAGAGACCCATGAAAGGTCATCATAAAAGGATAACTAAAAAGTTCTTACGTGCAGCACTTTCCAGTCCTCTTTGGAATCTCTTGTTGAATTCCATCATATAAGGATGATTATCAACCCTGAGACGTTTGCCTGCTAAATTGCTCAGGTGGGACTTGAATCTCTCCTCCAGGGAATCCACATTAGAGGTATCAGTCTCTCTCTGTAAATATAAATCATAATTTGTTTTAGCAACATAAACAGCTTTGCTTTAATGTGTACTTATACCCAATCAACCTTGTTGCTATGTGGGGTTTGATTATAGCGTTAAATAATGATATTTGATGATGATTAAACGATCATTTGAAGTGTTTGTGATAAAACAGATTAGGGTGATTCATCAATGTAAAGTATCTAAGAATCACAAAATAGTAGGTAATCTTGTATGCTGGGTGTGCAATGGTTAATTAATATGAGATAAAATGATATCTAAAATTAAGAAAACCAAGAATGAAATTGTTTGGTTGTTTACCCAATACAAAAATTAAAAAACATAACCTAAAAATGATGTCTCAGTTCAAATCTCACCTTAGCTTTCTCCATAGCTTCGATGGTAACGTCTTGCTGTGCTTCTAATGTACAATACTGCTGGACACACATCTTCAATTTATCAAATTCAGCTTCTTTCTCACTATCTAAATATTTTGATACATTATCCGTACACAAATAGAGGCTGGTTATGCACTGTTTTCTTAAATCTGCTAAATCGTTGTCTGCCATGGTTTCGTAAAACGAATAGCAACGTTCTAAGCCTTTAATAATATTAATTTGTGTCTCACAACAGGCTATAACCTAAAACGCAATATAATATCAAAAAGTACTCTGAACACAAGCGTCAAGAAAAGTCAAATTTATTTACAAAAGAAAACAATTCCCGCCATTTTGTATTTAATGTTTTGACTTTGACATTGACTTGACAGTCGCAGCTGTGGCAAAGGCAGTAACAATGTTCAGCCAATCGACTGACTATATTGATTTTAGGATTCTGCAGTAGTATTTTATCATAAATAATGAAATCTTTTAACAATGGTCTTAAAGGCTTGCTTTGCAGATTTTGTGGAGGCCAATGGAAACTTAGATATAAAACAAGTAGAAACTCATGCCCATTCGTAAAACTAAGAATACTTGTCGAAGCCGATTACCGTTTTATTCGTGTGTTTTATCGTTATGCACTACTTTTTTCGACAATGCTTTTTATCACAAATATTTTGCCACTTGACCACTTATAATTATACACACAGATGAATCCGCGCATCACACACTTGGCCGCACGACGTGACGTGACAGCCGACTTGATTCACGATTTGATTTCGATTGACTTCGCGTTATCGTTGTCCGCATCTTGGTCGGAGCTTCTGCGGCCAAGATGCAGATAGTGGTAGTGACAGCGTAGAGCGTGATGTACGCACGACCGCGACGTTAAGTCGTCGTGCTTAGACTGGACTACTTCTTAAAACTAACAGTTAACTTCTCATAGTACGAAAAGCCTATACAATGCGAGGTCGGCTAAAACTGGAAATGAATAGCTTAATAATATATTTGCCGTGTGTTGATATACACGGTTTAAAACCAGTCTACAAACCAATGTAACCTTGAAGTTGTTGTTGTTGCGAGATGCCTGCTACACGGTTTTAAACCAACATCTTTTTCTGCCATTGGTTTGCAACGCAGGCCTTTCTACCAAAGACGTTTAAAGGTCATACGAATTTGGTTTCAAACCACTGTCTACACTGTTTTAAACTTAGGTTTGAAACCACCGTTTCAAACCGTGTATACCGTGCTTTAGTTTCTACTGTGTACAAGTACCCTGTTGTTGAATAAAAGAACTCGTCTCGGTTATCATATTTTTATTGCAAATAATAAGTAAAATGCACCTAAAACTAGGATATAATAATAATACATGACAATCTTACTATGTATTAAATATTTTTCTGGTGAGTATATAATAATATATAATTGTCCTTTTTAATATGAAATAAATATATTTTATATAACATTGCTAAGGCACGAAAAGCATAAAACTAAATCTTACAAGTATTTTATATGCCGCCATTTTTACAGTATATATTTTTTTTAGGCTATACAGTGACTCCAACATGCCCCAGTGCGGCAGACAGTTGCTTGAGATGCATCTTCATATCGGCCGGCGATATGCCGCGACGAGTCTCGATCACTTTGAACGCATTCAAGTATTCTAGCTCGGTGAATTGAGCGCCCTTCTCGCGGACTGATGTTATTATTTCCTGTGGATGACAAAACAAAGAATATTAGAGATTGACATAACATTAAATAAAAAAAAAACGCCTGTATTCCCGAAGGGTTAGGCAAAGGTGCACTTATAGTACACCCACACTTCGCCAGTTATGTTTCATTATTATCATCATCATTTCAGCCGAAAGACGTCCACTGCTGGACATAGGCCTCCCCCAAGCACCTCCACTTCGACCGGTTCTGTGCTTCTCGCAACTAACGGGTTCAAAGTCAAAGTCAAATCATTTATTTCAAATAGGCACATTAAAGGCACTTTTGAACGTCAAAAAAAAACTAAATAGAAATGATTCTAGTCGCCCATTCGAAAAGGTAGTTTTCGTATGGAGAAGAATGGGCAAGAAACTCCACCGTTACTCTTTTAAAAATGTTTTACAAGGTCTTGTATACATAATAAAAATTATATGTGAACACGATGCACCCATAATAAAATTAGTCTACCACAAAAGGTAAAAAGAATTAAAAATTAAGCAATGACAGGTAAATCAAATAAGTGATAGATACATGGTGCTCACATATTTACAAGTTATTTAAAAAAAAAATGCAAAAGTAGTTGAACTTTAACAAGTGTGTGAGCCACTGTAGTCGCAGATTGTAAAAATGAATTAGAATAAGATGTCATAATTAAAAATATATATATAAATTAAATTAGGAACAAGTTTGATTTTGTCTAGACTTTTAGATTGTCCTATGGAGCAGGACCAGCATGTTTCCAAACATTCTTATCTTGGATATAATCCTCTAATTTGTAATATCCTTGTTTACAAAGTGTACTTTTAATATGAGTTTTAAATTTTCTTTCATTTAATTGCAATATGTCACAAGGTATTTTGTTGTAGCATTTAACACAGTACCCCATAAAAGATGTATGTACTTTAGATAATCTAAAAAAAGGTTGATCTAATTTATCTTTATTTCTAGTATTAAAATTATGCCTATCACTTATTTTATTAAAAAGATGTTGATTTTTTCTTACATACATAATATTTTCATAAATGAATTGGCAAGGTACCGTCATGATATTAACCTTTTTAAATAGTTCCCTAAGAGATTCGCGACGACGTAGATTGTAAATGGCTCTGACAGCTCTCTTTTGTAAAATAAAAATGGATTCAATGTCAGCAGCCCGACCCCATAGTAAAATGCCATATGACATAATACTGTGGAAGTAACTAAAATAGACCAAACGCGCGGTTTCTACATCTGTTAACTGTCTTATCTTTCTAACAGCATAAGCGGCGGAGCTTAGCCGCCCCGCAATAGATGTTATATGAGGTCCCCATTGTAATTTCTCGTCTAGCGTGATTCCTAGGAAAACTGTCTGATCAATAAATTCTAGTTTTTGGCCATTCAATATGATTTCACATTCGCTACTTCTAACATTCGGTAATTTAAATCTAATGCATTTGGTTTTTTTTTCATTAAGTACTAAATTATTTACCGTAAACCAATCTTGGACCTGAAGAATAGAGTTATTCACGTCGTCAAGATTTTGTGACCGTCGGTCTATTTTAAAGATTAACGATGTGTCATCTGCAAATAACACCATCTTCGGTTGATTTTGAAGTAATTGGGGTAAATCATTAATGTAAACTAAAAAGAGGAATGGACCCAATATCGAACCTTGAGGAACACCCATTGTCATTTCAGACCCTAATGAGTTTACGCCGTTTACTTGAACTTTAACCTTTCTATCTTTCAGGTATGATCTTAGCAAGTCAAGTGCTGCTTTTCTAATTCCATAGTGCTCCAGTTTCATCAGAAGTGTCTCGTGGTTTACGCAATCGAACGCCTTAGAGAGGTCGCAAAAGATTCCAATGGCATCTTGTGCTTCTTCCCAGGCGTTAAAAATGTTCTTTATTAGGGTAACACCGGCGTCAGTAGTGCAACGCCCTTTGGTGAAACCGTACTGGTGTTCATGAAAGATGGAATTTTTATTAAAGTGACGTAACATTTGATTGAGCATCAACTTTTCAAACACCTTACTGAGAACTGGTAGAATTGACACAGGTCTATAATTGTTAGGATCTTTACTATCACCGGATTTGAACAATGGTACTACTTTACTATGTTTCATAAGATCCGGAAAGACTCCTTGGTCAACACTGGTGTTAAATATGAAAGCTAAATAGGGCGCAATAGTTTCGATAAAAGATCTACATACTTTTACAGACATTCCCCAGAGATCTTCTGTTGATTTAATGTTAAGATCTCTAAAAGCTTTTATAACAGCCTGGGGGCTTGTATGCTGAAACCTAAACTCCAAAGGGCATGCCTTTACATTCTTTTTAAGTAAGGCAGCAGAAAGCGTGGGGGATGAATTTAAAGCTTCAGTAGTTTTAAGGGGAATATTAGAAAAAAAGTTTTCAAATTCCTGAGCTATTTCTACATCTGAGTTGATGGGGCCATGTGCAGTCTCTAAATTAAATTCAGTGTTAGGCTGTTTTTTCCTACCTGTTTCATTATTTATTATTTGCCAGGTAGTTTTTTTTGCGGCCTTCACAAGGTCGTCGGACCACCTTGTTCGGCCTTCCAACGCTACGTCTTCCGGTATGCGGTCGCCACTCCAGAACCTTTCGGCCCCATCGGTCATCTTTTCTGCGAGCAATGTGCCCTGCCCACTGCCACTTTAGTTTGGCAATTCTTCGGGCTATGTCGGTTACCTTGGTTCTCCTGCGGATCTCCTCATTTCTAAGTTATGTTTAAGTCCCTTGAAATAGGGGAGAGCCTATTGCCATCAACCGGGCATAAATCCAGACTCCGACCAGCTACTAATTCTATTACCAATTGTAGCTGGCTCACACGTTTTTTTTTAAAGGTTAACTATAACACGCTCAAATTCTTTAGGGTTTTTTATAGTTTATTAGTCATATTGATGTGGTGAAGTAATTACTAAAAGTCGCGTCCTGGGGCAGGTACTAAACCAGTTTGTTTTCGATGAAGTTTGGTCAATGCGGTGCATGTGTTTCTGCGTCATATCTGACACTAAGTGACTTACCTCGGGTGTGCAGGTGAGCAGATGCAGGTAGGTGTGCGCGCGGTGCAGACCGCGGTGCGGCAGCGCCAGCGCGGCGAGGCAGTGGCGCAGCGTGGCCAGCCGCGCGTCGCCGCCGCGCGCGCCCTCCTCGCCCTGCCAGCGCCACACCACGCCCGCAGACATCATCTCGCCCACGCCCGACATTATATACTGGAAAATTATATAAAAATAATAGAACAATGGACTTTTTGAAGGGTCCAGTTACTAACATATAGTCCCCACGCCCACACTTCATAGGTTACAAGAAAGAAAGCGTATTCAATTCAGATCTTCTGGAGAAATTGTCGGAAATTAAACCCCTCGAGTTTGGGCTCATATAATTTGTTGGAAGAGTCCATAGATTGCACTTCGTGTCGAGGGTCTGATGATGGATAACTCACCGCTAGCCGGTGCGGGGCCAGTACAGTAGCGGCGTGCTCGTGGAAGGCGAGCAGCGCGTGCGCCAGCAGCGCCGCGCCGCCCGCCGCCTGTATATACACACAGTAACTCACCGCTAGCCGGTGCGGGGCCAGTACAGTAGCGGCGTGCTCGTGGAAGGCGAGCAGCGCGTGCGCCAGCAGCGCCGCGCCGCCCGCCGCCTGTATATACACACAGTAACTCACCGCTAGCCGGTGCGGGGCCAGTACAGTAGCGGCGTGCTCGTGGAAGGCGAGCAGCGCGTGCGCCAGCAGCGCCGCGCCGCCCGCCGCCTGTATATACACACAGTAACTCACCGCTAGCCGGTGCGGGGCCAGTACAGTAGCGGCGTGCTCGTGGAAGGCGAGCAGCGCGTGCGCCAGCAGCGCCGCGCCGCCCGCCGCCTGTATATACACACAGTAACTCACCGCTAGCCGGTGCGGGGCCAGTACAGTAGCGGCGTGCTCGTGGAAGGCGAGCAGCGCGTGCGCCAGCAGCGCCGCGCCGCCCGCCGCCTGTATATACACACAGTAACTCACCGCTAGCCGGTGCGGGGCCAGTACAGTAGCGGCGTGCTCGTGGAAGGCGAGCAGCGCGTGCGCCAGCAGCGCCGCGCCGCCCGCCGCCTGTATATACACACAGTAACTCACCGCTAGCCGGTGCGGGGCCAGTACAGTAGCGGCGTGCTCGTGGAAGGCGAGCAGCGCGTGCGCCAGCAGCGCCGCGCCGCCCGCCGCCTGTATATACACACAGTAACTCACCGCTAGCCGGTGCGGGGCCAGTACAGTAGCGGCGTGCTCGTGGAAGGCGAGCAGCGCGTGCGCCAGCAGCGCCGCGCCGCCCGCCGCCTGTATATACACACAGTAACTCACCGCTAGCCGGTGCGGGGCCAGTACAGTAGCGGCGTGCTCGTGGAAGGCGAGCAGCGCGTGCGCCAGCAGCGCCGCGCCGCCCGCCGCCTGTATATACACACAGTAACTCACCGCTAGCCGGTGCGGGGCCAGTACAGTAGCGGCGTGCTCGTGGAAGGCGAGCAGCGCGTGCGCCAGCAGCGCCGCGCCGCCCGCCGCCTGTATATACACACAGTAACTCACCGCTAGCCGGTGCGGGGCCAGTACAGTAGCGGCGTGCTCGTGGAAGGCGAGCAGCGCGTGCGCCAGCAGCGCCGCGCCGCCCGCCGCCTGTATATACACACAGTAACTCACCGCTAGCCGGTGCGGGGCCAGTACAGTAGCGGCGTGCTCGTGGAAGGCGAGCAGCGCGTGCGCCAGCAGCGCCGCGCCGCCCGCCGCCTGTATATACACACAGTAACTCACCGCTAGCCGGTGCGGGGCCAGTACAGTAGCGGCGTGCTCGTGGAAGGCGAGCAGCGCGTGCGCCAGCAGCGCCGCGCCGCCCGCCGCCTGTATATACACACAGTAACTCACCGCTAGCCGGTGCGGGGCCAGTACAGTAGCGGCGTGCTCGTGGAAGGCGAGCAGCGCGTGCGCCAGCAGCGCCGCGCCGCCCGCCGCCTGTATATACACACAGTAACTCACCGCTAGCCGGTGCGGGGCCAGTACAGTAGCGGCGTGCTCGTGGAAGGCGAGCAGCGCGTGCGCCAGCAGCGCCGCGCCGCCCGCCGCCTGTATATACACACAGTAACTCACCGCTAGCCGGTGCGGGGCCAGTACAGTAGCGGCGTGCTCGTGGAAGGCGAGCAGCGCGTGCGCCAGCAGCGCCGCGCCGCCCGCCGCCTGTATATACACACAGTAACTCACCGCTAGCCGGTGCGGGGCCAGTACAGTAGCGGCGTGCTCGTGGAAGGCGAGCAGCGCGTGCGCCAGCAGCGCCGCGCCGCCCGCCGCCTGTATATACACACAGTAACTCACCGCTAGCCGGTGCGGGGCCAGTACAGTAGCGGCGTGCTCGTGGAAGGCGAGCAGCGCGTGCGCCAGCAGCGCCGCGCCGCCCGCCGCCTGTATATACACACAGTAACTCACCGCTAGCCGGTGCGGGGCCAGTACAGTAGCGGCGTGCTCGTGGAAGGCGAGCAGCGCGTGCGCCAGCAGCGCCGCGCCGCCCGCCGCCTGTATATACACACAGTAACTCACCGCTAGCCGGTGCGGGGCCAGTACAGTAGCGGCGTGCTCGTGGAAGGCGAGCAGCGCGTGCGCCAGCAGCGCCGCGCCGCCCGCCGCCTGTATATACACACAGTAACTCACCGCTAGCCGGTGCGGGGCCAGTACAGTAGCGGCGTGCTCGTGGAAGGCGAGCAGCGCGTGCGCCAGCAGCGCCGCGCCGCCCGCCGCCTGTATATACACACAGTAACTCACCGCTAGCCGGTGCGGGGCCAGTACAGTAGCGGCGTGCTCGTGGAAGGCGAGCAGCGCGTGCGCCAGCAGCGCCGCGCCGCCCGCCGCCTGTATATACACACAGTAACTCACCGCTAGCCGGTGCGGGGCCAGTACAGTAGCGGCGTGCTCGTGGAAGGCGAGCAGCGCGTGCGCCAGCAGCGCCGCGCCGCCCGCCGCCTGTATATACACACAGTAACTCACCGCTAGCCGGTGCGGGGCCAGTACAGTAGCGGCGTGCTCGTGGAAGGCGAGCAGCGCGTGCGCCAGCAGCGCCGCGCCGCCCGCCGCCTGTATATACACACAGTAACTCACCGCTAGCCGGTGCGGGGCCAGTACAGTAGCGGCGTGCTCGTGGAAGGCGAGCAGCGCGTGCGCCAGCAGCGCCGCGCCGCCCGCCGCCTGTATATACACACAGTAACTCACCGCTAGCCGGTGCGGGGCCAGTACAGTAGCGGCGTGCTCGTGGAAGGCGAGCAGCGCGTGCGCCAGCAGCGCCGCGCCGCCCGCCGCCTGTATATACACACAGTAACTCACCGCTAGCCGGTGCGGGGCCAGTACAGTAGCGGCGTGCTCGTGGAAGGCGAGCAGCGCGTGCGCCAGCAGCGCCGCGCCGCCCGCCGCCTGTATATACACACAGTAACTCACCGCTAGCCGGTGCGGGGCCAGTACAGTAGCGGCGTGCTCGTGGAAGGCGAGCAGCGCGTGCGCCAGCAGCGCCGCGCCGCCCGCCGCCTGTATATACACACAGTAACTCACCGCTAGCCGGTGCGGGGCCAGTACAGTAGCGGCGTGCTCGTGGAAGGCGAGCAGCGCGTGCGCCAGCAGCGCCGCGCCGCCCGCCGCCTGTATATACACACAGTAACTCACCGCTAGCCGGTGCGGGGCCAGTACAGTAGCGGCGTGCTCGTGGAAGGCGAGCAGCGCGTGCGCCAGCAGCGCCGCGCCGCCCGCCGCCTGTATATACACACAGTAACTCACCGCTAGCCGGTGCGGGGCCAGTACAGTAGCGGCGTGCTCGTGGAAGGCGAGCAGCGCGTGCGCCAGCAGCGCCGCGCCGCCCGCCGCCTGTATATACACACAGTAACTCATCGCTAGCCGGTGCGGGGCCAGTACAGTAGCGGCGTGCTCGTGGAAGGCGAGCAGCGCGTGCGCCAGCAGCGCCGCGCCGCCCGCCGCCTGTATATACACACAGTAACTCACCGCTAGCCGGTGCGGGGCCAGTACAGTAGCGGCGTGCTCGTGGAAGGCGAGCAGCGCGTGCGCCAGCAGCGCCGCGCCGCCCGCCGCCTGTATATACACACAGTAACTCATCGCTAGCCGGTGCGGGGCCAGTACAGTAGCGGCGTGCTCGTGGAAGGCGAGCAGCGCGTGCGCCAGCAGCGCCGCGCCGCCCGCCGCCTGTATATACACACAGTAACTCACCGCTAGCCGGTGCGGGGCCAGTACAGTAGCGGCGTGCTCGTGGAAGGCGAGCAGCGCGTGCGCCAGCAGCGCCGCGCCGCCCGCCGCCTGTATATACACACAGTAACTCACCGCTAGCCGGTGCGGGGCCAGTACAGTAGCGGCGTGCTCGTGGAAGGCGAGCAGCGCGTGCGCCAGCAGCGCCGCGCCGCCCGCCGCCTGTATATACACACAGTAACTCACCGCTAGCCGGTGCGGGGCCAGTACAGTAGCGGCGTGCTCGTGGAAGGCGAGCAGCGCGTGCGCCAGCAGCGCCGCGCCGCCCGCCGCCTGTATATACACACAGTAACTCACCGCTAGCCGGTGCGGGGCCAGTACAGTAGCGGCGTGCTCGTGGAAGGCGAGCAGCGCGTGCGCCAGCAGCGCCGCGCCGCCCGCCGCCTGTATATACACACAGTAACTCACCGCTAGCCGGTGCGGGGCCAGTACAGTAGCGGCGTGCTCGTGGAAGGCGAGCAGCGCGTGCGCCAGCAGCGCCGCGCCGCCCGCCGCCTGTATATACACACAGTAACTCACCGCTAGCCGGTGCGGGGCCAGTACAGTAGCGGCGTGCTCGTGGAAGGCGAGCAGCGCGTGCGCCAGCAGCGCCGCGCCGCCCGCCGCCTGTATATACACACAGTAACTCACCGCTAGCCGGTGCGGGGCCAGTACAGTAGCGGCGTGCTCGTGGAAGGCGAGCAGCGCGTGCGCCAGCAGCGCCGCGCCGCCCGCCGCCTGTATATACACACAGTAACTCACCGCTAGCCGGTGCGGGGCCAGTACAGTAGCGGCGTGCTCGTGGAAGGCGAGCAGCGCGTGCGCCAGCAGCGCCGCGCCGCCCGCCGCCTGTATATACACACAGTAACTCACCGCTAGCCGGTGCGGGGCCAGTACAGTAGCGGCGTGCTCGTGGAAGGCGAGCAGCGCGTGCGCCAGCAGCGCCGCGCCGCCCGCCGCCTGTATATACACACAGTAACTCACCGCTAGCCGGTGCGGGGCCAGTACAGTAGCGGCGTGCTCGTGGAAGGCGAGCAGCGCGTGCGCCAGCAGCGCCGCGCCGCCCGCCGCCTGTATATACACACAGTAACTCACCGCTAGCCGGTGCGGGGCCAGTACAGTAGCGGCGTGCTCGTGGAAGGCGAGCAGCGCGTGCGCCAGCAGCGCCGCGCCGCCCGCCGCCTGTATATACACACAGTAACTCACCGCTAGCCGGTGCGGGGCCAGTACAGTAGCGGCGTGCTCGTGGAAGGCGAGCAGCGCGTGCGCCAGCAGCGCCGCGCCGCCCGCCGCCTGTATATACACACAGTAACTCACCGCTAGCCGGTGCGGGGCCAGTACAGTAGCGGCGTGCTCGTGGAAGGCGAGCAGCGCGTGCGCCAGCAGCGCCGCGCCGCCCGCCGCCTGTATATACACACAGTAACTCACCGCTAGCCGGTGCGGGGCCAGTACAGTAGCGGCGTGCTCGTGGAAGGCGAGCAGCGCGTGCGCCAGCAGCGCCGCGCCGCCCGCCGCCTGTATATACACACAGTAACTCACCGCTAGCCGGTGCGGGGCCAGTACAGTAGCGGCGTGCTCGTGGAAGGCGAGCAGCGCGTGCGCCAGCAGCGCCGCGCCGCCCGCCGCCTGTATATACACACAGTAACTCACCGCTAGCCGGTGCGGGGCCAGTACAGTAGCGGCGTGCTCGTGGAAGGCGAGCAGCGCGTGCGCCAGCAGCGCCGCGCCGCCCGCCGCCTGTATATACACACAGTAACTCACCGCTAGCCGGTGCGGGGCCAGTACAGTAGCGGCGTGCTCGTGGAAGGCGAGCAGCGCGTGCGCCAGCAGCGCCGCGCCGCCCGCCGCCTGTATATACACACAGTAACTCACCGCTAGCCGGTGCGGGGCCAGTACAGTAGCGGCGTGCTCGTGGAAGGCGAGCAGCGCGTGCGCCAGCAGCGCCGCGCCGCCCGCCGCCTGTATATACACACAGTAACTCACCGCTAGCCGGTGCGGGGCCAGTACAGTAGCGGCGTGCTCGTGGAAGGCGAGCAGCGCGTGCGCCAGCAGCGCCGCGCCGCCCGCCGCCTGTATATACACACAGTAACTCACCGCTAGCCGGTGCGGGGCCAGTACAGTAGCGGCGTGCTCGTGGAAGGCGAGCAGCGCGTGCGCCAGCAGCGCCGCGCCGCCCGCCGCCTGTATATACACACAGTAACTCACCGCTAGCCGGTGCGGGGCCAGTACAGTAGCGGCGTGCTCGTGGAAGGCGAGCAGCGCGTGCGCCAGCAGCGCCGCGCCGCCCGCCGCCTGTATATACACACAGTAACTCACCGCTAGCCGGTGCGGGGCCAGTACAGTAGCGGCGTGCTCGTGGAAGGCGAGCAGCGCGTGCGCCAGCAGCGCCGCGCCGCCCGCCGCCTGTATATACACACAGTAACTCACCGCTAGCCGGTGCGGGGCCAGTACAGTAGCGGCGTGCTCGTGGAAGGCGAGCAGCGCGTGCGCCAGCAGCGCCGCGCCGCCCGCCGCCTGTATATACACACAGTAACTCACCGCTAGCCGGTGCGGGGCCAGTACAGTAGCGGCGTGCTCGTGGAAGGCGAGCAGCGCGTGCGCCAGCAGCGCCGCGCCGCCCGCCGCCTGTATATACACACAGTAACTCACCGCTAGCCGGTGCGGGGCCAGTACAGTAGCGGCGTGCTCGTGGAAGGCGAGCAGCGCGTGCGCCAGCAGCGCCGCGCCGCCCGCCGCCTGTATATACACACAGTAACTCACCGCTAGCCGGTGCGGGGCCAGTACAGTAGCGGCGTGCTCGTGGAAGGCGAGCAGCGCGTGCGCCAGCAGCGCCGCGCCGCCCGCCGCCTGTATATACACACAGTAACTCACCGCTAGCCGGTGCGGGGCCAGTACAGTAGCGGCGTGCTCGTGGAAGGCGAGCAGCGCGTGCGCCAGCAGCGCCGCGCCGCCCGCCGCCTGTATATACACACAGTAACTCACCGCTAGCCGGTGCGGGGCCAGTACAGTAGCGGCGTGCTCGTGGAAGGCGAGCAGCGCGTGCGCCAGCAGCGCCGCGCCGCCCGCCGCCTGTATATACACACAGTAACTCACCGCTAGCCGGTGCGGGGCCAGTACAGTAGCGGCGTGCTCGTGGAAGGCGAGCAGCGCGTGCGCCAGCAGCGCCGCGCCGCCCGCCGCCTGTATATACACACAGTAACTCACCGCTAGCCGGTGCGGGGCCAGTACAGTAGCGGCGTGCTCGTGGAAGGCGAGCAGCGCGTGCGCCAGCAGCGCCGCGCCGCCCGCCGCCTGTATATACACACAGTAACTCACCGCTAGCCGGTGCGGGGCCAGTACAGTAGCGGCGTGCTCGTGGAAGGCGAGCAGCGCGTGCGCCAGCAGCGCCGCGCCGCCCGCCGCCTGTATATACACACAGTAACTCACCGCTAGCCGGTGCGGGGCCAGTACAGTAGCGGCGTGCTCGTGGAAGGCGAGCAGCGCGTGCGCCAGCAGCGCCGCGCCGCCCGCCGCCTGTATATACACACAGTAACTCACCGCTAGCCGGTGCGGGGCCAGTACAGTAGCGGCGTGCTCGTGGAAGGCGAGCAGCGCGTGCGCCAGCAGCGCCGCGCCGCCCGCCGCCTGTATATACACACAGTAACTCACCGCTAGCCGGTGCGGGGCCAGTACAGTAGCGGCGTGCTCGTGGAAGGCGAGCAGCGCGTGCGCCAGCAGCGCCGCGCCGCCCGCCGCCTGTATATACACACAGTAACTCACCGCTAGCCGGTGCGGGGCCAGTACAGTAGCGGCGTGCTCGTGGAAGGCGAGCAGCGCGTGCGCCAGCAGCGCCGCGCCGCCCGCCGCCTGTATATACACACAGTAACTCACCGCTAGCCGGTGCGGGGCCAGTACAGTAGCGGCGTGCTCGTGGAAGGCGAGCAGCGCGTGCGCCAGCAGCGCCGCGCCGCCCGCCGCCTGTATATACACACAGTAACTCACCGCTAGCCGGTGCGGGGCCAGTACAGTAGCGGCGTGCTCGTGGAAGGCGAGCAGCGCGTGCGCCAGCAGCGCCGCGCCGCCCGCCGCCTGTATATACACACAGTAACTCACCGCTAGCCGGTGCGGGGCCAGTACAGTAGCGGCGTGCTCGTGGAAGGCGAGCAGCGCGTGCGCCAGCAGCGCCGCGCCGCCCGCCGCCTGTATATACACACAGTAACTCACCGCTAGCCGGTGCGGGGCCAGTACAGTAGCGGCGTGCTCGTGGAAGGCGAGCAGCGCGTGCGCCAGCAGCGCCGCGCCGCCCGCCGCCTGTATATACACACAGTAACTCACCGCTAGCCGGTGCGGGGCCAGTACAGTAGCGGCGTGCTCGTGGAAGGCGAGCAGCGCGTGCGCCAGCAGCGCCGCGCCGCCCGCCGCCTGTATATACACACAGTAACTCACCGCTAGCCGGTGCGGGGCCAGTACAGTAGCGGCGTGCTCGTGGAAGGCGAGCAGCGCGTGCGCCAGCAGCGCCGCGCCGCCCGCCGCCTGTATATACACACAGTAACTCACCGCTAGCCGGTGCGGGGCCAGTACAGTAGCGGCGTGCTCGTGGAAGGCGAGCAGCGCGTGCGCCAGCAGCGCCGCGCCGCCCGCCGCCTGTATATACACACAGTAACTCACCGCTAGCCGGTGCGGGGCCAGTACAGTAGCGGCGTGCTCGTGGAAGGCGAGCAGCGCGTGCGCCAGCAGCGCCGCGCCGCCCGCCGCCTGTATATACACACAGTAACTCACCGCTAGCCGGTGCGGGGCCAGTACAGTAGCGGCGTGCTCGTGGAAGGCGAGCAGCGCGTGCGCCAGCAGCGCCGCGCCGCCCGCCGCCTGTATATACACACAGTAACTCACCGCTAGCCGGTGCGGGGCCAGTACAGTAGCGGCGTGCTCGTGGAAGGCGAGCAGCGCGTGCGCCAGCAGCGCCGCGCCGCCCGCCGCCTGTATATACACACAGTAACTCACCGCTAGCCGGTGCGGGGCCAGTACAGTAGCGGCGTGCTCGTGGAAGGCGAGCAGCGCGTGCGCCAGCAGCGCCGCGCCGCCCGCCGCCTGTATATACACACAGTAACTCACCGCTAGCCGGTGCGGGGCCAGTACAGTAGCGGCGTGCTCGTGGAAGGCGAGCAGCGCGTGCGCCAGCAGCGCCGCGCCGCCCGCCGCCTGTATATACACACAGTAACTCACCGCTAGCCGGTGCGGGGCCAGTACAGTAGCGGCGTGCTCGTGGAAGGCGAGCAGCGCGTGCGCCAGCAGCGCCGCGCCGCCCGCCGCCTGTATATACACACAGTAACTCACCGCTAGCCGGTGCGGGGCCAGTACAGTAGCGGCGTGCTCGTGGAAGGCGAGCAGCGCATGCGCCAGCAGCGCCGCGCCGCCCGCCGCCTCGCCGCCCGCGCCGGCCGCGCCGCGCTCCTCCTGGCCCAGGTAGTGGAAGCATTCGATGCGCATCTGTAAAACGCATGCGTTAAACCATTTGCAGGCACTTTTGAATTGTCAGTCATAAAATATGACACTAGTTGCCCATTCCAAAGCGTAGTAGGTACCTATGGAGAAGAACGTTATGCAGATACAATGACACAATACGAAAATAATATGGTTATAACGCGGCTAGTGACACGATATTGTTGAAATGGACGGAAAGTCATTCTCAAAAAAAAAAGTCTTGGTTATTATGTGTTACTGTAAAAGCCCGAACTGCGGTAAATCCTAAGATTTAGCAAGTCTCACCGGTAAAAGTCAGAACTGTTCAATAATAATCATATTTTTTTTACTTTTACCGGCATTCAGTCGGTAAATCTTAGATTTTACCGCAGACACCTTATACACTTATTATTTCTTATATTATTCTAAGTCAATGCAGTAAATAAATCAAAACCTATAGGATACTTCAGTAATTTCAACTTGATAACTCCGCGCGAGAAAAGAAGTCTGACTGACAGACAAGCGGCCAACGAAATGATCATATACGGGTTCCGTTTTTCCTTTTGAGATACGGAACCCTAAAAACATCTTGCTACTCACCTCCAAATGCAGAAACAGCAGGCACTTATGCGAGATCTCGTCAAATATCATGGCAGCGGAGGCGATGTCGTTGAGGAACTTGTCCGACAGCTTGCTGAGTCCGCCCGGACCGCCCAGCATGGAGGGCAGGCTTCGGATATTGGCACTTAGCCAGTCCTTGGAAGTCAAAGGCAAATCACATATGTATAATTATTCAAGTAAGCCATTAAAAGGCAATTTTAAACCTCAAAATTAACAAGAAAATGGAATTGATTGGTTGCCCTCTACAAAAGGTAGTTTCGTATGGAGAAGAATGGACAAGAAACTCCATTTAAAAATATAGCATCAAGTTTTAATGTTAATTAAATTTTAATGTGTGTGCCGTTAGGAAACTCACTAAATTATCATAATTAACAAAAAACAAAATCTTCATACTAACACGCGCGGCAGTAGGCAGTCGTCAGACGGCCTACTCGGCACTCGGTACTATCGGTATCGGTACTCGGTATTTTCCTCGTTCAAGTTAATACGACGAAATTAAAAATACGTACGACCCACGCGTAATACCATGACGTTCGACCTTCGCAATTTATCACCATATAGTAGGCACCTACTCAAATAACCAACCGAGTATGAATGGTAAAATCGTAATTTGTAATTCTTTCGGAATTTGGCTGTGCGAAGAAAGAAAGGGATGGATATTAAGGTCGCCGATAGGTGCCGATAGTGAGGTAAAAATGAAAATCTAAGATGTCGGCTGCAAAAATTTTCTAATTTTTCATCATGGGTGTCGTTTTCATGGTTTTTGAGGGTGCTGAAGCCAATAGTGAGGACGAAATGAAAATCCAAGATGGCGGCTGTAATTTTTTTTTATGTTTCCTCATGGGTGTCGATTTTATGGTTTTCAAGGGTGCCAAAGCCGATAGTGGTGTCAAAATGAAAATCCAGGATGGCGGCTGTAATTTTTAAAAATGTTAACATTGGTGACATTTTCATGGTTTTCAAGGGCACTAAAGCCGAAAATCCAAAATGGTGGCTGCGAAATTTTTTAAATTTTTCATCATGAATGTCGTTTTCATGGTTTTCGAAGTTGTTGGAGCCGAAAATAAAGTAAAAATGAAAATCCAAGATGGCGGCTGTAAAACTTTTATTTTTGTTAATAGGTAGATTTACTTTTGTTTTGTCTCTGATTAGTGACCACGTCTGTCTAGACTAGACCCGGCCTAGTGCCTGCCTACCTATTCTGAAAACCAATGCACGCTACTGGTATTCAGCTGCATCCGGCTAGACTAGAAGCCGACCCCAACATAATTGGGAAAAGGCTAGGCAGATGACGATACTTTTACACACTCGAATGAACTGGACAGTTAATTTCGGCACGATGACATTGCATTGCAGCAGCAGCCTAAAGCCAACTTTAAGTGCCGGACTTTTAGACGGAAAAACCAATCTATTACCTATTGTAAATAAATTGTTGTTATGACTCGCAACGCCATCAAGGCATCGTCATGGAAAGCGTGTTAAAAAAACATGCCCTATTAATCAAAATCTATTCTAATCTCGAATCAATTTTCTAAAAAAACTACGTAACTACTTACTAAAACCTTATTTTGGCAAATAGCTTTCAAATGACCCACCATAGAAGATCTGTGGAAATCCTTGGTTTTGTGCAGAAAACACTTCTATGGAAAGAGACGAGTCAGTTTTGCTCGGTCTCTAGGAAATATTCACAGAATCACGTCTCCACACACACTAAAATGTAATTGACAGGTTGTTGGTCGGGGATTGGTGATCTATCGAGGTAGGCACTGCTTATATGCCTATGCAGTGCACGCCACTGCTGAATACCAGTATTTTACATGGAGGCTGGGGCGACTGCCTATCTGACTTCCACAACCCAGTTACTGGGTAATACGATACCCCTTGGTAAGACTGGTTGTCAGACTTTCGGGCTTCTGACTACCCCTAACGACTGTCAAAGATCCACGATTGACAGCCGGGACCAACGGCTTAATGTGCTTTCCGAGACACGGCGGGGTCTCGGTATGTAAAGATGTTCCCATCCACGGCGTATAATAATAATAAAACTTACCATAGTCTCACAAAGCACCGCAAGATCGGCGAGCGCGTTGATATCCGATATGATTTCCTTGCGAGTAACGGCGCCGTCGCCGAGACTTGACCCGAGAATCTCTGCTTCTCGTTCGTATGCCTGTTTTAAGTCCTGGTGACGGAAAGTTTATAGTTTTAAAGAGAATAATATCGTTTCTGAGGTTGATCTTCGAACAAATTGCCATGCAAATCAACTGAATAGATTTGGGGGTGACAAGATGCGCAAAAGCACTCACTCAGTTTATGTCCGCTTGCACACCAAATCACTAATTCATTTAGCGCTATACTTCAATTCATATTCTCAGATAATTTACATTCCATCGCTTGCTTACTCAACTACTTACTTTAGTGTAAGGTGATTTTGAGTGAAAATTTGTAATAAAAAGTTCCTTTTTTTTTGGTAGCAATGGATTTTGCACTTTGTTATTTATGACATTGAGTTAATTGCTCCAAAACCTGATATATAATTATCTCAGATTCTGAATTTAAATATGAACGTCTATGACAATTGGTTAAAATAGACAGAGATAGAATAATGTGATGACATTGTTAAGGGGGACTCGCTAGGTAGCCCAATTTACTTACGTTTTTAAAATCATCAATACAACCCTCCCCTCTAACTTCATAATAATCCTATTAAATGAGTATTTCATGAAATATCAATAAATGTAAGGGGTTGTATTGATGATTTTAATGATTATAATTCAGTATAGTATATTTCATTACAAGTGCGGAAAGGCTGTCATTGCAAAGAGTTCCGACAAATGTCTACCCGAGCCGAGGCGCAGCCGAAGGCGAGGGTTGACAGTCGGAACAAGTTGCAATGACGGTTCCGCAGGTGTACTGATCGACTATTTTTAATACAGTTGCGAAAAAATGTAGCAATTTAATAAAATAATAAAAACACAATAAACTCAACTAACTAATCATTTTTTCTGGAAAATGGCGCCAACTGTAGAATATAAGCAGAGTTTTTTTTTCTTCACCCATTTTGGTAGGCAAAGGGAACTATCCATACAGCTTAGTCTTCAGTATATTTTTTTTATTGATATGAAATGAAAATGAAATTTAATGAGATGAAATGAAATGAAACCTAACCTGACTCATTCAATTAAATCATTAAATCTGATATTGAAATAAATTAGTAGCTTCTTTTTAGAAATATACGTATTTGTATGAATCACAAAAACTCTTTAGTAAAAACTTCATGGTTGGTTTTTCTTTTTAATAGACATTATTTTGACAGTTGGGAAAGAGAACGCACGAGTTCGGGAAAGGTAAAAAAAAAACTATTATGTAATAGCCCACATCCCGAACGCTACACGTCCCTGCAATACACCACTTTTTGAGCAACTGTATTAAAAAAATCATGCTTGTTACACTCGCGAATCACTTACCTGCAAATTGCAAAAAACGTAAAAATTTTCTTACGCTTTGGAATTTAGCGGGTTACCGTGGCGCTTCCCCCTTAAGCGCTGAATGTATTTAGTAATTTGTGGTAGTGATGTGGTGAACAGGCTAAATAAGTTTTACCAACTTCGAGACACTACCAAAACTACATCATGCATTTTACATATTATTAATATTTATATCTTACAATGCACTCCCTGCAATAGGAGTGTCTACGTTTTAGTAATAAACTTATATTTACGTTGGCAACATTCTTTGCATCATGTTGTTCAGTAGTCCAATTAGATGGCTGTAGGATGTTAAAAATGAATGTTATTATAGGTGCATGATTGTAATATGTACAGTCAACCGCATGTCCATGATGTAAAATTGACTTTGCGCCTTTATTTCGTAGCGTTAGGGGTGTATTCGTAGTTCAAGTGTTACTACTGACTGCTGCTGTTGACCGTACAATACATTTTTTTATGTCAGTCGATGTTATAGCAGCACTACTTGCAAGGGATGTTAATTGATTTGATTGGCCGAATAGAAAACGACTACCTCGCATGCGGGCTATCCGCATGCGGGGAAGTCGTTTTTAACTGATTGTTTGATTAAATTACTGGTCATTATAAAAAAAGGAGCAGACTGTACAAAAGATGGATGGATTATATGAAATACTAGCTGCGCCCCGCGGTTTTACCCGCGTAAATGTCGATCCCGTGGGAATATCGGGATAAAAAGTAGCCTATATGTTAATCCAGGGTGTCAGCTACCTCCATACCAAATTTTAGCAAAATTGGTCCAGCCGTTTGAGCGTGAAGAAGTAACAAACATATAAACACACACACACTCACAAACTTTCGCCTTTATAATATTAGTGTGATGATGTGGCTAGGAAGGAAGTGAATTTTACGGTGACGGCTAATTGATATATGTATTTATACTAATTGGATATTGATGGAGATCACGCTTTATAAAGTCGGGAAGTTTTGAACATATTATGCTCAGAATTATTGGAAGATTATTGCTGCAAAAGTTTCAAATTAAATGAAGATTATTATTGAATATTATTTTAGAAAAAATGTAAATTTACCTCAGCACTGAGTTTTGCATCTTGATGAATAGCTGCAGTCCAGTTGGGAAGTGATTGCAAGAATCTCACAATGTCATCATCAGCCAACCATCGCTGAGCTCGTGGCGGTCCTATGAAAAGAAAAAAAAATTTGCAGTGAGTCTCGCGCAGTCAGGGTTTTCTATCAGAACTAGCGCCCTGCCCCTATCCCGCACGGTTACATTGATATTAAACTTAGACATATTAAGAAATTTCGACGTATTGTCAGGTCGTAAAAACCGTGCCAAGCAGGGGCGGGTCGCTAATATGGAACAAGTCGAGTGAGCCCACCTTGTGCAGTAGTAGGACACAGTCGCGCATGCGCGGCCCTACAATGCGTGGCCAGTGCAGCCAGCGCCGTCGCAGTAGCGCGCAGGGCCTCGGGCCGCAGGCAGGCCTCCGTCACTCCATGTACTTGCGCGCTATAAGTGCCTACCGCCCAGCCGAGCGGTCTCGGTCCGCCGGCGGATCAAATTCAGTGCGGTTCTCGCAAGCGAAGCGCGGGCACGCCGTTCAATTTTAATAGTGCTGTTCGTTCGTACGCGTATTACGATGCCGTGTGGTGCCTTATGTGCAGTAGATGGGTGCAAATCAAGTAAAAGAAGGGGTAAACATCTAACATTTTTCCATTTACATGTCAATGAAGATGTCATGTCATGTTTTAGATGTATTGCACAGTCAGCACCAATTTATAAAAAACATATTTTATAAACAATACCATTTTAAACTACCACCTATATAGTCACAACATATTCACAGTTCTCAATAAAATAGACACAAATAGTTATGTTAATTTAATTTTAATGAAGAGGCAGCCCTGCGATTGCTGTGGGATCGCGCGGTGCGAAGCAATCACAACTGTACGCTTGAGCATTTAGGCACATTTTAGCATGCAGCGGTTGCTGACGCGACGGAGTAGGCTATTATAGCTGTAGGTATTGGAAATTTTCTACTGAGTGAAGTATCTGTTACGTAGTAACTATTCAGTAATCTGTGCCGCAGGGGCGGGTCGCTAATATGGAACAAGTCGAGTGAGCCCACCTTGTGCAGTAGTAGGACACAGTCGCGCATGCGCGGCCCTACAATGCGTGGCCAGTGCAGCCAGCGCCGCCGCAGTAGCGCGCAGGGCCTCGGGCCGCAGGGGCGGGTCGCTAATATGGAACAAGTCGAGTGAGCCCACCTTGTGCAGTAGTAGGACACAGTCGCGCATGCGCGGCCCTACAATGCGTGGCCAGTGCAGCCAGCGCCGCCGCAGTAGCGCGCAGGGCCTCGGGCCGCAGGGGCGGGTCGCTAATATGGAACAAGTCGAGTGAGCCCACCTTGTGCAGTAGTAGGACACAGTCGCGCATGCGCGGCCCTACAATGCGTGGCCAGTGCAGCCAGCGCCGCCGCAGTAGCGCGCAGGGCCTCGGGCCGCAGGGGCGGGTCGCTAATATGGAACAAGTCGAGTGAGCCCACCTTGTGCAGTAGTAGGACACAGTCGCGCATGCGCGGCCCTACAATGCGTGGCCAGTGCAGCCAGCGCCGCCGCAGTAGCGCGCAGGGCCTCGGGCCGCAGGGGCGGGTCGCTAATATGGAACAAGTCGAGTGAGCCCACCTTGTGCAGTAGTAGGACACAGTCGCGCATGCGCGGCCCTACAATGCGTGGCCAGTGCAGCCAGCGCCGTCGCAGTAGCGCGCAGGGCCTCGGGCCGCAGGGGCGGGTCGCTAATATGGAACAAGTCGAGTGAGCCCACCTTGTGCAGTAGTAGGACACAGTCGCGCATGCGCGGCCCTACAATGCGTGGCCAGTGCAGCCAGCGCCGTCGCAGTAGCGCGCAGGGCCTCGGCGCCGCCACACGTGCCGCAGCGCCGTGCGGCGCGCGCAGTATCCGACACGGCGCGCCAGCCGCTGCCGCAGCATGTGAAGATCGTGCGGTGGCGAGAGCTATGGGAGGTGCGCATATAAAACATGAATTAAAAAAAAACTTAAACATAAGAATCAATCTTAAAAAGACCAAGGCACAAAGGTTACAAAAGAGTTATTTTAATGGTTTACTCTTCGATCAATAATAGTACTAGATGAATGATTAGGAACAAAAATAAGTCGCTAAAGTGGCCACGTTTGCACACAGATAAACATTTATACTTCTTACTACGAACTATAGAAAAAAGTTTAATAATATTAACAACTTCAGACTATTATTATATATTATATATTCTTCAAAATAATAACTTCTTTTATGCCTTTCTCTATACAAAAACTGACTATGTCTTTCGACAACTCGTCCCGCGATGATGCCGATAAAGATTCATAGTTTACATAAATACTCGAGTTTTCTGGCATATACACTAAATTGCGCGACTTTGAAAATACCTTTTTACCATTAGTGTTACGTAACATTTTCTCCCATTCATTCATACATATCTCAATGTCATTTCCTTGTTTTTTAAGAACTTCCACGATCCTAGGGTGATCAGTCCCAGATATCACGGAATCCGTATCACAAACATTTGGCTCTTCCAACTGCTTGTACTGCGCTCTTGTCATTACGGATATAGTCTTTTCACGCATTGTTTTTAAATCTTCACTTGTAATTACTATTCTAGAAAGCGCATCTGCTAGCACATTCTCTTTCCCCTTAATATATTCAACCTCAAAGTCGTACTCCTCTAAACACAAACGAAACTTAGTCAACCTACTTGATGGATCTGTCATGTTAAACAAATAAAATAACGGCCGGTGATCCGTTTTTACAACGAACCTCCGTCCGTACAAATATGGTCTAAAATGTTTAACTGACCAAACTATCGCCAACAACTCCTTCTCTATTATAGGATAATTTAACTCACTCTTCCCTAAAGACCTACTAGCATATGCAACGGGTTTCCCGTTCCCATTACATAACACACTCCCTACAGTATACCCCGAACTATCGGTTTGCAATATAAAATTGTTGTTATCAGAAAAATCTGGATAATCCAACACCGGTGGATTCATCAACGCTTCCTTAAGCAACAAAAATGACCTCTCACACTCATCCGTCCAACTAAATACAACATTCCTCTTACATAGCCTATTCATAGGTACCACTATATCAGCAAAATTCGGTATGAACTTCCTATAATAATTCGCAAATGCCACAAACCGCTTCACTTCATCAACCGTCGATGGACGTGGATAATCTTTTATGACCTCAACCTTCTCTGGATCTGGTGAAATACCTTCCGCCGAAATAACGTGTCCCAAATAAAGTACTTGCTTCTTCAAAAATTCACATTTAGATGGATTTAGCTTAAGATTCACTTCCCTCAGACGTGAAAAAACTGACAAAAGGTTTCGATTATGCTCATCCAAATTCCGTCCAAAAATAATTAGATCATCCAAATACATAAAACTTATGCACGAACGAACACCGTCCGCATCCCAACTTCAAACTCACATAACCTATAGCTCGCAAACTACCTCCTACACCATTAATCACTAAGTCTTCCTTAATTATTTTACAGCACAAAGCGTTATTGCTCATGAAACTGCTCTTTACAGCTGATATCGACGCACCCGTATCTACTAACCATTCCGTATCTACACTATCCACTAGTAAATTAACCCAGTTAATACTATCACAAGCTAAAATATGCTTAGCCTCGAAAAAACTGAGTCTCACTCGACCGTTCGCCTTCGCTACTCCGTGACATTGACACTACGCCTGAGTCAGCATCGCCGCGCACATGCTCAAAACACGCTACACGCCGCCGACCTTGCTGAGTCTGGCGTCCACGACTAGCATTATTGCTGCGACCGCGCATTCCACCGCTATGCCATTTGCTGACATTTTCGTGCGTACGCCCAACAGCCGTTCTCCGCTGCGCGCGTCCATTTCCTACAGCGTGCCGCCTATAACTATTTCCACGACACCTATCGCCCGTAGAAAAACCACCCCTTGCGGGCCAGCGCTGGTACGTCATGACTTGCGCCGACGAAGCACAATCTTCGTCTTCTGCTACCCTGATAGCATCTTTTAAACAAGTTAAATTCCGCGCCGTAACAATCGTACCAAGACGTTGATTACGAAGTCCGTCAGCAAACTTCCTAATCGCATACTTTTCATTCAACGGCTGCAAAATCTTATAAGCTTCGGAGCTTTCCCCGGCTTGAGAAATAGTCAAATTGACCATCAACTTCTTTATATCAGCACCGAACTCCGCGACCGATTTATTATTCTGCCTAGCGCGAGAAAGTTTGGCTTGTACAGCTACGTTTGACTCCACCGTCAATAAATGTCTCTTCATGTCAGCCAACAAACTGTCTACCGTCGCGTAACTAGAGGACAACCGAATCCTAGCCCCCTGGGTAAGCCGTGTAGTTAGTACGAATTTAATTAAAAGAGCACTATCAGCCCCTTCTAGCATCGAACTATATAAACCTAAGGCATCAATTAAATCTTGGGTTACTTGCTCATCCCCATTCATTTTCGGTAGCAAGCTAACCGCCGTTCTCAAAGAAAACCTTTCCGCCGCCATTTTTTGTTCGACTCTGCTCTCGTCCTCAAACTTTATAGTTCCTACGTACAAATTTTCTATCTTACCTACCAACTGCGTTAACTCTTCCGAAAATTTGCTCGACCTTGCAACTATACACTTAAATTTACCGTATAAGGCTTTCGCCTCGCTTATTTTCCCATCAAAATTTTTACCTATCCGCCTACTAGGACCTAATTTAACAATAGATTCCCTTAACACTTTAAGTTGCACAAACAGTGACGTTAATTCTACTTCCATTTAAAACTATTGTCTCTAAATTTACTGATGACTGCAAGCACTTGCACTCGCCACAACACTTTATTTCACATTAAAACCACTTATGTCCCTCGTCGCTCCGTCTGCTCCCGGTCAAGCCATCTGCACAGCTTTCTGCACCTCCCGCTGATTGATCTTCTCTTCAATCCAACTCTGGTGACACCTTCCATATAACCGGACTGCCACGCCAACAATGACAACCGTCAAACACACAGCAATGAACAACAGCACCGTGTTGATAGTTGCTACCTGCTCCTGCGTAACCGCTGCGGCATTTGAACCACCAGCCGCCTGGGCGATAACGACCTCTTCCTTCGACGTTGTGCTCCCCATGGCCCGTGACCCGACGTGACGTGCGAAACCGACTAAACCGCGATTTTGACTTGCCCCCACTGGCAACTATAACGCCTTCCAGCCGACTGGCAGGGTCGCCATGCGATGTAGGGGGAAGGGGTTAAGTAAACAACATGATGTGTAGTTCTCCAAGAGTCAACTCACAACTGACTGCCCTTGTACCTTTAATTGGTAACGTATATATACATAGCTTGTATGTGATAATATGCAGATACTAAGACTACTAACACAGCATCTCTATCCTAACTATGTGCTATACGTGATGTACGTGCCTTCACACCACACCTTAACACTCTAACATAAAGTTTAATTACGATTGCAAATGATTAATATTTAAGTCCTTCTGTCATCGAAGCAATAAACTTAAAATGTCACTTGAAAATAAAAAGTCTTTTTTATAATA
Organism: Oligia latruncula; assembly: GCA_948474745.1. Lineage (NCBI taxonomy): Eukaryota > Metazoa > Arthropoda > Insecta > Lepidoptera > Noctuidae > Oligia > Oligia latruncula. Next base: position 1,577,895 of record OX419686.1, read on the forward strand.
AGTACAAAAATATTTATTCTAAAATGAAACTTAACGTCTAAGCAATAAGGTTAAAAACATTTTGTTGACAATTTCGTACTTACTCGAATTTGGAACTAGACGTAGTTCTTGGAATTACATTTCAATGCTTCAATGTTTGTTAGAATAGTTGGCGCGTTGTCGCAAACATTGGCCAACAATCATAATATTTGCTAATTGATTTATATTTACTATTTAACTGTGTTACTATTTTATGAAAAACATTTAATGATATAAACTTACCGAAAAAAAGATATTCCTTCCAAAATCTTGGTGTTACGGTGGTTATTTACACAACTTTTGAACGCGCACTGAGCCATTTTGACGTCTTAATATTGGCTATGATTGGACCATACTAATTTGAAATAAGAGCACAAAAGTATTCGTGCTCGTATTTTTCGGGCCGTTTTTGAAGCGCTTATCGGGCATCTAGTACTATTATTGATCGAAGGGTTTACTACACACACACACGCGCACACGCGCACACTCTCAAACACATACAAAAATAACATATAATTTTTACATTGTGTACAATTCAATACATACCCAGACTTGATACTAGTGGGTGGAGGGGGGCCCCTCTCGCGCCAGGCGGCGGGCGCGCGCATGACGTCATCGATGGTCGCGCGCGCATGCGCAGCGAGGCGCTCGCTCTCGCCGCAGCGCACGTAGTCTGTGATGAAGGCGCGCAGCGAGCACTCGCCGCCGCTGGAGAAGGTACACGTTTGAATACAGGATGAAATTGAAAACTTGCGCCAAATCGAAATAGAAGGTGCAGTAACAGACTGTTACATAATCATTATAAATTGTCATTTCCTAAATATAAATTTAGCGGCGGTCACGGTAACGGCAAGCAGGTAGGGAATGCGAAGTATCCCCGGGTTACGAATGGGCGCCAAACCCAACTGATAACACTGGCAACACATAACGGACGCGTTACGGCTCGACGAACAACTAGTGCAGCTCGAAGAAGAACTCGGGAAAACAAGGTGGCTCATTCTTGGGTTGAATGAAATCCGAAGAGAGATGAAGGAGTAAGGACACAATAATCCTTGAATCGGGCCACCTTATGTATTTTTGAGAGGGAGACCAGCTATCCCAAGGCGGAGTCCCGTTCCTGGTAAATAAATTACTTTGTGACAACGTGTAAACTTAAGGTAGGACGCCTTCAGCCTAGGTGGAGCAACGTGCCGAAAATCCAGTTGAGTGGCGTGCAATATGAGAGGTCTATGTCCAGCAGTGGACTGGTATAGGCTGATAATGATGATGATGAGATTTTTCGTAATAAGATTGCTGTTTGGTAGTTGCCACTGACAAGTTTGCCAAAATCAAAATGATCTTTATTCTCGTTACAATCAGGTTACTGTTGGGTTGAAAGAAAGAAAGAAAATACGTTTATTTTACGGTAAACATGAATGCTGCTGTCATAGCTAAAGTAACTGTGAGAAGACTGTACGAGCGCGACGACAACTGCACATTGTAAACGAACTCACCCAGTAACAGGTTCAATGTGGGCACATAGCGGATGTAGCGCAGGTAGTACTGCGTGCAAGTGGGCGGGGTCGGGGCGACACACTAGCGGGTAGTTGTGACGACGGGCGGACAGGCTGGGCGAGACGGCGGGTGGACCTGTGAAAACAATAATTAGCTTTCAAGCTTTGAAAGCTAAGGCACAAAATACATTTCGCCAGGCACTTGGTTGGCTTGGCTTTAAGGAGCGTGGGCTTTCTTATAATAAAAAAACAATATATACGTAATACAGTCCATAAATATAATTTACGGGACTACAGTCACGCGCGTAGCAGACATTAAGGTGCCACTAGTCGATATTTTTTCCATAGAAATTTCGGGAGAGTATTACTCCACTGTTTGATATTTTGCATCCCTAGTTAAATATGATATCGTTTTGACTTATTATTAATTATGTCTGTACGGAAACAGAATAGTAAAATAAAAAGCCATTTATTTTTTTTATTTTTATTGAGAGGAACAGCCAACAGTTACATTATAAGGACTTACAACTAGTTTAATAAAATACCAATTTGGTTATAAAGTAACCCACAACGCTGTCCACAAGTAGGACTTTAGGAGAATAATTATAATATAAAAAGGCAACGATACAACTTCGCGGTTAAGATATGAATCACTGCTTCTAGAATCCAAACGCCATCATAATCATATTTGACATATGTTTAAACCAACGAATCGAATCATATTTCTAGCCAGTGCTTATTGCTAAAGGCTAGCACACACAGGCACTACACGAGCCACGCCCCACTTTGAATTAAAGTATTGGCCTAGCTCGCATCAAAATACAAGACTTTAATTCTAACGATTCGAAAATTTAAGCGTTCCTACCTATTATTAATCCTATAAGGAAAAAAACTACCTAACGCCCGAAGTTAACACTGTGAGGTCCAGCTTTTTCTAAAAGCAGGGCTCAAGTCAGGACAAACGACACACTTAACTAACACTCCCTTAAGTGCCAGGTAAGTCTACATTTAAGAGTGCTAAAATGCATCAACACAAACTAACGTTGTCATGCCTGAACCTCGTCATAACAAAACGAGCGGAAAAGATGCGACTTGGCCTCCTTCGATAACAAATGATGTGAAAGTTCACATCGGCCTGGATGAGGCTTACCGTGTTAACTGAACTTAACTTCAGATCCTTTTACTCCATCGGACGGTATCAGCCAGAGGGAATGAAAAGTTATGAGGCCAGTGTTCAAAAATCTAATAAGTGGCTGTACTCCATTATATCCAAAAAATACTCCGCGTTTGTAATAACTATACCATTTATAAAAACTGTGGGTGCTCCAACCCAAGCTGAACCATATGTGTCAACTCAACACACTTTGCAAAGGCTATGCCCCGTTAGCAAAGTTGGTTTCAACTTAAGCTGATCCGCCTCCACCAATTGTAGAACTTATGGGGAAATAATACAAATAAGACCACTTTAAGACTTTAGGAGAATAATTATAATATAAAAAGGCAACGATACAACTTCGCGGTTAAGATATGAATCACTGCTTCTAGAATCCAAACGCCATCATAATCATATTTGACATATGTTTAAACCAACGAATCGAATCATATTTCTAGCCAGTGCTTATTGCTAAAGGCTAGCACACACAGGCACTACAGTACGTATGGCAAATACTTAAATAAAAGTTCAATGAATAAAAAAAAAAAATAATATAAAGACTGAAAACATATTATAAGAAATTAATAATAATTTGTTCATATATTAAAGTAAAAAGTTATGAAAATTATACAATATTACTATATTAAGGAGCACTTGTTGTCAATGTGATGTCTAATAGGGAATGGCGAATGAGGCTTTTAAATTTACATGTGCAATTGAAGATATGATGTGTCAACCATACGGCGGACAGGTGAACGCAGGCCTGAGTTAGTTCGGTAAGTGTTCAAAGCGAAAAGAGTACCTGCGCGTACCTGCCGCCTGTGAATGGTTCGAGGTACATACAGCATAGCAAATCATACTGTTCAGATTTGTACAGTTAAACTTGTTTCTGACAATTTTATATAGTACTGTGGCTTCGAGGTAATTCCTTCTAGAGCTAAGGGGGAGGAGCTTGTACTTGCTGAGTAATTGAGAGTATGGTAAGTAGGATTTGAGGCATCTGTAGTGCATAGCACGCAAGAATTTGTACCGTACATTTTCAACCATTTCAGAATATTTATTGTAGAAAGGATTCCATACTGACACTGCATATTCTAGCTGTAAACGAACAAGCGCTTTATAAGATAAGCATAAATATGACGAGGTTCTCTTGAAGTCAAGGGTGGATCGCATGATAAAACCAAATAGCTGGAAAGCTTTGCTGACAATTTTGTTAATGCATAATTTAGAATCAAGTATAACGCCGAGGTCGTAAATTAAATTCAGTTGGGATAGAGGCACGTGACAAAGGGTGTAGGCGAACTTAATGATATGCTTATTTTTAGTAAACGGGAGGTAGCTGCACTTCGGTAAACTTAGTTTTAATTTGTTACTGTGGCAGTAGCCTATCAAGGTCTTGTTGGAGTAAAATGCAATCATCAACAGTATTGGTGGACTTGTAGATCTTCAGGTCATCGGCGTATAATAGAAATTCAGTGTTGCGGAAACATTAATAAATATGTTAAATAAGAGCGGACCAAGGATGGAGCCTTGTGGGACACCAGATGTGACTTCATAAATATTTGACCTGTAACCATTGATTACTACCCTTTGACAACGGTTCGAAATATATGAAGCAAACCACCGTAGCAAATTGCCACGAATTCCATTAAAGGCAATTTTATCAAGCAGCAGCTCATGGTCCACCCTGTCAAAGGCCTTGCAAAAATCTGTATAAACAGCGACTACTTGCAGGCCCTTGTCAAAACTATCAAATAAGAAGCTGAAGAAAGACAGGAGATTTGTGGTAGTAGACCGCTGTTTAACGAAGCCGTGTTGCTGTTGTATAATGACGTTATGTAAGAATGGATATATTTCATTATGGACGAGTCTCTCAAAAACCTTTGACAAAGTGGAGAGGATCGAGATTGGACGGTAGTTCTCCACATTACCCTTCGACCCAATCTTGTGTACAGGTGTGATGTTTGCACGCTTCCACTCTTTTGGAAATACTCCCTCAGTGACGCACTTATTATAAATTATGACTAACAGTTTGCAGATGTAAGTAGCAGTGTAGCGTATAAAATAAGCAGGTATGCCGTCAGGTCCTGGACCTTTGGCAGGAACTTCATACGCATAAGCAGGATATAAAGGTCTAAAAAGTTACTTAAGAACATTTTCTAAAAATAGAGTTACAGCCAAATTAGACCGATTTTAAATTTTCCATAGAAACAGAGATTTCCAGTTATCTTTTTTTAAATAAGACATTTCAAAAATGTTCTTAAGTAACTTTTTAGACCGATTTTTATAAAACTTCATACGCACAAGCGTATGAAGTTTCATAAAAATCGGTTCATTCATTTCTATAAACAAGGGCTTGAAAGTTTGTCTGAAATGCCGTACGGCATAAACGCTCTTAATAAACTATATTTGTAATTGATTTATGGAGTGGTTTTTTCATAAAACTCGATTTTCCAAAGCACTTTTCGGATTTTTTTACGCGCCTATCAGTTCGGAACGGTGTTTCTGTGCGTGAAAACTAGACGTTGTGCGTGTAGACTAGCGTCTAACTGCTCATCACTGATATAGCTGTATCGGACACGAAGTCAGGTCAGACAGCGTGCTTTTTGGCCATAACCACCAGTGAGTTCGAGCTCGCGACTAGTTTACTCTTAAAGAAGCTATCCATTCTGTCGACATTTAGAGGTTTCATTCGCGTAAGACACGCGTATCTAGATACTCAGGATACCTAGTCCAATATTACGAGCGTAAAATGCATTTTCTGGGTGGATATGCGCAATATTCGGAGCTTTGCTTGTTAACTGCACCTGTTGTTTGATAGAAATCTAAGATCTACTTAGTAATCAACTTACCAGAGAGCTTGAACAGCTTAGTTCTCCGTCTCTGCGGCCTCTTCTTCGCGAAGTAGTCAGCTAGTCGCAGTTCTGTGGTGTCAGTAACCGCAGAGCCCACTGAGCGTTGAGCTGCCAAGTTTACGCTCTCAATCTCTAGGTATTCCGTTAGGAGGAGTTGCAGCTGAAAGAGAGATGTTTTTTACTGAAAGTTTACATTTCAGTCTGTGCTCTGTTTATTTAGTTAACAGTCTGTTTGTTTTCCTTTGTAGAATTTATGTAAAACAGACCACTATTATCAAGTTACCGCGTGTTTTAGTCCTCGTATTACGTAGAGGATATTGCCCATTCATGTTTAATTATTAAGAAACACCAAACACTTACAACTTGCTGCACGGCGCTCCAGTAATTATGCTCGGTATGCAAACATGAGTCAGGCAACTTATACTTTTGTAAGGAAGCCCTCCATAATTGTAGTAACCTGAAATAATAAGCTTTTAGTTGCAAATCACAAGAACAGAACAAATTAAGATTTTTAGATAGAAGATTATTAAACTATTCTGTTTTCCCCTGAACTTCAAAGTTTTGAAATGTTTTCAGTATCCTCTATTGTAATATTGAGTTGTTCCATTAGGAATGTCTCCGTAACAGCCCGGAGTTGGAAGTAGGCGGTGTGATACCGCGCGGCCTGCGCCTGCGCACCCGGGAGCCGTCCCACCGCACTATGAGAGTGAGGGAAGTAGGCGGTGTGATACCGCGCGGCCTGCGCCTGCGCACCCGGGAGCCGTCCCACCGCACTATGAGAGTGAGGGAAGTAGGCGGTGTGATACCGCGCGGCCTGCGCCTGCGCACCCGGGAGCCGTCCCACCGCACTATGAGAGTGAGGGAAGTAGGCGGTGTGATACCGCGCGGCCTGCGCCTGCGCACCCGGGAGCCGTCCCACCGCACTATGAGAGTGAGGGAAGTAGGCGGTGTGATACCGCGCGGCCTGCGCCTGCGCACCCGGGAGCCGTCCCACCGCACTATGAGAGTGAGGGAAGTAGGCGGTGTGATACCGCGCGGCCTGCGCCTGCGCACCCGGGAGCCGTCCCACCGCACTATGAGAGTGAGGGAAGTAGGCGGTGTGATACCGCGCGGCCTGCGCCTGCGCACCCGGGAGCCGTCCCACCGCACTATGAGAGTGAGGGAAGTAGGCGGTGTGATACCGCGCGGCCTGCGCCTGCGCACCCGGGAGCCGTCCCACCGCACTATGAGAGTGAGGGAAGTAGGCGGTGTGATACCGGGCGGCCTGCACCTCCTTTTTGCAACTCTTACCTTTTGTTCCTTGTAGCGCACGCTCGGAACTCTTCGCCAAGACTCGTGACAAGCCTCGCGAGCGGTCGCCCCGTCTCTGTCACTCCCTCACAGTCGGGTATCTCGCCGTCCTCGTCTACATCAGCATCGGCTTCTACTTCGCCTTCTTCGATAATTCGACGAGATACGGAGTCTATTACTTCTAGCAGCTCGTTTTGGATCTGGACTTTGAATTTCTGGAAAAATATAATGATAATATAATTATGTGGTTCACAATGAATTCTGAACTGAATTGAGTGGTAATTAATTGAATTGGTAATTAAGCAAGCGAAGTTACTTAGTCTACTTCACAAATTATCTCAGGTCAAATGTGAGTGGTTGACACTCGTACGGTGCGAAGGCATCTTTCAAGAATAAATTGAGGGCTGCAGAAACAGATAAGTTGTATCTTTAATAAAAATGCTTTTATAGTTCCTTTGATTGTTACTTTAGTTCGGGGAACTGCATCATTGCCCCAGATGTCAAAAACTGCTTCCTACACAAAATATTCTGCTACACTCATTTGTAAGATGAGAACATTTATTCACACAAAAGCTACACACGGTAGTAAAAGTTCTGAACATTCTGATTACATTATCCGGGAAATAATTATTTATTTATTTATTAAAACTTTATGCACAAGTAAAAGAAATACTGTACAAAGGCGGACTTAATGCCTGAGGCATTTTCTACCAGTCAGAAAACGAAACCAGCAAATCAGCGCTGAGATGCTACAGCCAACTTTTGACGGATATGTTCACGTGCCTTCACTTTAAAAGATAACCGACTGGTTGCCGTCCTGATATTCAGAGGGAGCGCATTCCAAAGAAAGACCGCCTGGACAAAGAAAGAAGAACGAATGAAGCCAGAACGATGAGAAGGACATCGTAGAAGACGATTGTTAGTGGAACGAAGATTTTTAGTATGGGCAGAGCATAAATATTGAATTTGGGAAGTCATGTAAGAAGGAGCAGTGGGATTATCGAGAATAGAGAACAATGTATTCAAAGCCCTCAACTCTCTGCGCTGGCGAATGGGTAACCATTTTAAAAGCAGCCGATGCTCGGATACATGGTCATACTTACGAAGATTGAAAACGAATCGAATGCAGTTATTCAGAAGACGGTCAAGTTTATTGAGGAGATCTGCATTCAGGTCATAGTAACACACATCACCATAGTCAATTATGGGAAATATTAGGGACTGTTCAAGCATTGCCTTTATGTGTGAAGGAAGAAGGTTTTTCAACCGATAGAGCGATCGCAACGTTCCGGTGACTTTATTACTTACAGTCGTGACCTGCTTTCGCCAGTCAAGACAAGTGTCGACATGCAAACCAAGATTCTTAACATCAGAGCTAAACGGGATGACTGACTTGTCGAAGATTACAGGTGGCACAGTCAATCCATTCAGCTTCCTCATACTGTAGGGGCTGCCTACTATGATAGCCTGACACTTGGTGGGGTTAACGGCCACCCCGAATCGGTCAGACCAGTTCTTAACGAGATCTAAATTATGGTACATCGATTTTTAGAAAGCAAGTGACAATCTATGTAGTTAGCCTTATTTTACTAAAACTTAACGCACTGGTGTACCTTTAGTAGACTCACATTAAAACCTTAAACTTGATGTGGTACTTATAAAAAAGTGCGCGTGCTGCTAACAGAAATATGAATACCTCAGTTGCCTCTTTCAGTTGCTCCAAAACTCCTAAAGCCTCCAGCGATATCATGACAGTAGTCTCGAAGGTCTTGTCCTCTTCCGACAGAGAGGCTTCGAACTCAGGAGTCACTTCTTGTAAGTAGGCGTCTGTTACTTCCTCGCTCTTTGTTAGTTCTGAAAACGGAATTTGTTAATCAAAAAGTAAATGGGAAGGTTTATTTTTCATTAATCTTTTACAGACCCCATAGAAGATGGCGGAACGAGCTGGAGAAACCAAACGACCACTGGTCCACTTTAGTCCTGGATCGAAAGAGCATGAGTAGAATAGAATAGAATACTCTTTATTATGTACACCATAAAAAGAAAGAAGAGAAAGAAAGAACAAAGAAAGAAGGAAGAAGAAAAAGAAAACAAAGAGAGCATGAGTCATGGGGATAGGCCTTTGCCCAGCAGTGGGATGATGCAGGCTAACAGTAATCTATTGCAGGTTATAATATAGGATTTCGTTTGTTTACGAAAAATCCCGATTGCTATGTGGTGGTAGGTATACTAAGTAGGTACATCAATTCTTTAGATCGCTATTTCTTACCGGCTAGTAATAGCGCAGTACGTCTTCTCGCAGACACACGCCTCGTAAGAGGCGCTCGTTCATCTCGGTACACAGCCTCACTTAAACGACGCACTATCACTTCTACTAGCTCGCGTTTCTTTAGCTGAAAAGAACCATTCAAAATGATATCATAGTACATAAACTGCTGTTGACAATAAATGAGTTGGAAGTTATTAGAATTACAATCTAATATCTGATTTTACATTTAATTACATTGTTCTGCTCAAAATCAGTCAGCCACACGATTATATTATAAGGCCTGTGTCCAGCAGTGGATTTCAACTTGCAGGTGTTACCTGTAGATGTTGTCTAGTGCCGTTGAGAGCGTCGACATGCGAGAGAGTGGTGTCAGCCGTGTCGAGAGCTGCCTTCAAAGTAAGTGCGGCCGCTAACACTCGACCGGCAGAGAGAGACTCGCGGGTTTCTCGCTCTGATACTACTACACGTTCACTGTATACAAGATTATTAATTTAATCACATTTGAAATGTACATATATAAAATGACTTGTTAGAATTTTATAAAAATGAGCAAGCTAGTCCCAAGCGAGATTTGTCTGTCTATTTGCATCTTGATTTCAGAATTGAAAGTTTGAATTAATGCGGCCTATTGACTATGGTTTTATAGAGATGAAAGGAACAGGTTGTGAAGGTCACTCACCCTCCATAGAAGAGGGAGGATCCTCTGACCAGATGGGTGTTGTGTCTGGTGGACTACTGCCTGATGATTAATGTTGGGACGTTGTATATATGCTAGTTGCGCGGTAAACTGGTTGCGCGATGCAGGATTTTGCGTGACTTCAGTGATAAGTGTAGTTCGCATTTGGCGATGTAGATGCCGCCAAAGTTTTAGAAATTAGAAAAGTCAGCATTTTGTGCATTAATGAAAGTTGATTTACTCACATATCAGTCAACATCTGCAATGCATAGTGATGCGTGCGCGCGTCTGCCCACAGTCTCCTGAGATCGTCGCGGCGCAGGCGCAGCAGGCCGCGACACGCGCCCAGCCGCGCCACCACCGCGTCACAGTGCTGGCCCCACACTGACAGTGCCGAGGTTACGCTGCCAAATTTCTGATGACATAAATGAATACACTTCATCATCATTCTCTTAATTTACAAATATTGCCAATTAACCAACTGTCTACTCTTGTGTAACGAAGTCTATGTATGGTCTGTTCCAAAAGTATTTGTTGGAAGTATAAACAAACTCTGTTCAGATTAATTTCTTAGACAATCAATCCCTCCATTAAGTATAAACAAACTCTGTTCAGATTAATTTCTTAGACAATCAATCCCTCCATTAATCTGTATTTAAAAGTTTTCTTTCAACTTTATATGTCACCACTTTTTGCAACAATCATTGTTTAAATAACATGATTAAATTGTAATTATTGTCAAATTATCGACGAAAATTGAGGATATAAAATTGAAAAACATCTTTAAGAGTGTTTATGCCGTACGGCATTTCATACAAACTTTCAAGCCCTTATTTTTCGAAATTAATGAACCGATTTTAATGAAACTTCATACGCTTATGCAGGATACATAGGTCTAAAAAGTTAGTAGAGAACATTTTCGAAATGTCTTATTTTAAAAAAGATAACTGGAAATCTGTTTCTCTAGAAAATTTAAAATCAGTCAATCAGATGTAACACTATTTTTCGAAAATTTTCTCTACTAACTTTTTAGACCTTTGTATCCTGCTTATGCGTATGAAGTTTCATTGAAATCGGTTCATTCATTTCGAAAAAGAAGGGTTTGAAAGTTTGTATGAAATGCCATACGCCGTAAACGCTCTTAAGGTGATTTAAAATGAGAATTTCTGGTTACTAAATGGACCTACTCTTGACCTTGTTCATGTCTGGTGGAAAGATAATTTTACAATTAATATTAAACATATAATTATAATAAAAAAAATTATGTTATTCAAATCAAAGCACCCTTTTTGTAAGTGGCATTTTAGATTGCCATTCACAGGTATTTTTTTTGATCCATTTGTTTACATTTTTATAATACTTATTGAAGAGAGAGGGGAATACAGACGTGATGTTATGTATTGTGTGTTATTCTCCATTTCTACAATATTGTTGTATTATTATGTTTACCTGCATAACTTCCATAATCTCCTGAGCATGTTGCTCCACCAGCTCATCAAGTCTTGCATCACTCTTCTTGTACTCTTTTTCTAGTTTAGCTCTCTCCTTCTCTCGCTGTTCATTTGTTTCACTCGCTGAGAGAGTGCGTATCACTGACATAAGCAAACCACTCTGTTGAAAAAGAATTTGCATCATGACTTTTAAATTACTTTTGAAATCATTGAGAATTTGTTTATTTTTTTTTTGCTATGAATGTGGTTGTTGCACAGTATTATTAGTATTTTTATTCATGTATGTTACAGTTGACGTGTGCCGAAAGTTTTGGTATCCGTTATCGTCCCCTAATACAATGCAAAAGGTTAATGGGATGAAGTTTGCTATTTACAGGCAAATCATAACTATTTCGCAATTAGAGCGTAATTTATGTTCACAGCAATAACAGTGAATGTTTAGAATGCAGAAAAAATTAGGCCAATACCAATGGAAACTTAGAAATTCCTTACTTTATCTCGTGAATACCGTGGATACATGATTGTCGATTGACGCTGAAATGCAGTTATACTCACTGTTTCTTTTCCTTGTTTGACCCCCCGGGGGGGCTTGGTAGGAGGAGGAGAGGACATAGTGTTTGTTTCAGTATTCAAAAGGTGTTTTTCCTTATTTTTGTGATACAATTTTATGTTATCACTCCGCCCCTTGGAAATCAGCTGTCAACGTAATGTTTAATGTTGTCTGTCAAAATAATGTTGCTGACACTGCTGAGTGCTGACAGCACGCCGCCGTTCAGAAATCTGAAAAATAAATGTTTTCAACATTTATAATAATATTAATACTCAAGCGAGGGGGTTGATGCATACTAATTTTATAAATCCGAAAGTCTGATAACGGTACTACTTGGTCTGTGCCTTTTCACACTTATAAGGCTGAAAGGATTTCGATGTTTGTACTACATAAAGGTAGACCTAGACCATGAATAAAGAATTATGATACTTTTTAAACCCGTCCCGTGGCGTGGGATACTTTCCGACCTCTGCGCGAGTGAAGCTTCGGGCAAAACCGTGAAGTACTCTATATTAGCGGAAATATTTGTCTATAATCATTGATTTATAAAAATATCAATGTCTTTAGTATTATTTATTTATTTCCGTGCCTTGGAAAGCACGATAAGCTGTTGGCCTCGGCTGTCATTCGTGGATATTTGACAGTCGATACGGGTAGTCAGAAGCAATCATTACTATACTCTATGGTCAGAAGAGTCTTACCAAAGGGTATCTTTGTACCCCATTGACATTTATTTTCCTAATTTCCTATCTCAATGTATTAGTAATACATAGTATCTTTAAGTAGTCTGTATGTAACTGGGTTGTGGAGGTCAGTTAGGCAGTCGCTCCATGTAAAATACTGGTATTCATTCAGCTGCATCCGCCCATCCGGTTAGACTGGAAGCCGAACTCCAAAATAGTTAAGAAAAGGCTAGGCAGATGATGATATTTGAGAAATTAGAATATTCTGAAATCATAAAACCATGTGTTGATTTTAGGACGAACAAACTGACGTCGTTTTTTGTTTATTATCTTTTGTCATTTTTGAATTCGAAAAGTCCGTTTTGTTTACATCGCATCGTGGAAATCGTTATCTTCGCCAATCTTCATGTGCTTGAATATAATACTAATACTAAGCATTAATTTAAAACAAAGAAAATCAGAGTATAGGTGCGTCTAAAATGGATTACTCCACTATAAGTAACAAGACCAATAATTGTACAGAAGTTGAAGAGTTAACAAACGGTGAGCTAAGTGAACGGTATTATTTACTCAAGAAACAATACGACAGCGTTTCGAGCAGCTACGAAGCGACCAAACAAGAACTGCACGATGCAAGACGAAGTTATCAGACAGCATTGGATGTTCAAAGACATTTGAACGCAGAGTTAGAAAGTTATCAAGCGGATGAAGCTCGTCGAAAGAATGACTTCACATCGCGTATCACAATGCTTCAAGAAGAAATTTCTGAGCTGCGGGAAGAGCGTACTGAAATTACAGAAAAGCATGCGACAGAAATAAAAAAGTTTGAAATACAAATTCGAACTTTGAAAGAGGAACAGTCGCTAAAAGTGCGAGAAAGTCCAGAGCGAGATAATTCGGAATTGGAGGAGGCACGTAAAACTGTGAACAATGCGTTGTCCGATGCCGAAGCAGCGAAAGAAGCCCTTGAGGAAGCGAAATTGGAAATTGCTTCCTGGCGCTTAAAAGCTGAAGAGTTGATTTCAGCTATGGGTGAGATGCGTGCAGTAGTTGACTTGCGTAGAGAGGAACTGAGGGCGGCCAATGACCGCGAAGCTACTGCACTTGCTGAATTAGCAGAAGCCAAAGCTATGCTGCATCAGTGCACAGACACACAACAGGACTTACAACCTCACGGTAATAATTTCTCAACTTTTTCGTTTAAGTAAGGACAAACATACACTCCATGGGTCTTTTGCAGGCAAAGGCTTTTTTGATCCCCAAAGGTGACTTAATGAACGTCACTGATGTTGCAATCAACGTGGCCACCCACTGGGCTCAGACAATATAAAATATCAAAGAAGAGTACCATCAACACGAAAAGAAGAAGAAACCTGTAAACCTTTGTTACGCAAAGGTGTGGTGTGTAGTATTATGGATTTACAGAGAAACTCAATTTAATATACCTTTCACCAACGAACTGCAGCATATTATGTCCAGCAGTGCATATTGTTTAGCTGAAATAATGATCCCACTTCATTTCGTTTTGGGTGAACATCTTGAGATGTATCCGAGGGCTTCTTTATTATATTTGCTCTTATTAAATAATAAAAAATATTCTTTGTGATTTTCAGCTGCTAAAGGCAATTCCATATTTGCTGAAGTTGAAGACAAGAGGCAGGAAATGGCAAAGAATCTCATTCAAATGAAACAAACTAATTCTAGGGTAATTATTTTTTAATCTTATTTCATTTGAATGAATAAGAAAGCAGAGAATCATTAGCGGGTTAATTGTGTAACACACTAACAGTAGCTGCTTTAATTTTTACAGTTTTACAACATTCATTGCCTTATTTAGTTTGTTGAGCAGACAAATTTTTTGAACATATGAAGCAATGGATTAGCAATATCCTTCAAAATGTTTCAGATTGTGATTTTAAGCGTGTTATACAATTAGGGAGCCGTTGTAAAAGTAAGTTAAGAATTAAATAAAACAGAGGATGAATATTCGTATGTGTAACCCTCAATGTTGTGATAAAACTTTTTAATGGATTATTATCACAATAAGGAAATTGTTCACATCCCATTGTTGAAAATGTTATCACATTTTATGATGTATGACTGGTATTTATTTACTAGTTGGCATTTAAATAATTAAGTTATTTTAATTTAAAATACCTTAATTATTTATAGGTATTTATTAGGCATAATATAATTTTGATGTTATTTTTATTGTGTAAAAAAATAATGAAATTAAAATGTTTATTCAAATTACTGCTAAAGTACCAGATTTGTTCCACAGTCTACATTGCAAAGTATTGATATTATTTTTTTAAATATTATTAATAGTTTTATGTAATTCCAGTTGCGAAGAGAGTTGGCAAACAAGCAAGCTGAAGTTGATGCCTTACTGCATGAGAAACAGACAGTTTGGGAGCAGCAGGCAGGAGCATCAGCACACTATGATAGAGAACTTATTGGTAAGTCATTGACATCCTAACAGCATGTAACCGTGCTAAGATTTACACTGTTTCGAAACATGTAGAATACTCAATGCTTGTATTGTATCCAAAGTGTTTCTTGCCTAGGAATGAAAGTACTTCACTACTACTACTTACTACGACTTGCCATACTTTTTTTTGTACTTCCTTTTTTGTTCTTTTTTTTAGTAAAGTAAGGAAGCTCTATGTAATTGACACTTAATAAAAAGTAAATCTATATAAAACAAAGTTGGGTTTATAACGCTAGAACGGCGGGACTGATTTTTATGATCTTTGATTTGTTGGATTTGTCTCCACCCCGAATAGCAGAATAACTATTAAAACATGGGACAAATTCACGAAAAAAATAATATAGAAGACTAGCTTCCGCCCGCGGCTTTGCTTGCGAGGTATGTCGATAAAAACTATCCTATGTCCTTCCCTGGGATGCAATCTATCTCTCTGCCAAATTTTATCGAAATCCGTTCAGCAGTTTAGGCGTGAACGTCCGAACGTAACTTAACGTATAATATTAGTATGGATTATTAAATTGGCCTTAAGCTAAGTAAAGTTGCAGCTAATACCTAACTCATATCTTGTAATTATAGGTGCTCACTCCTGTAGGAATTTATGGCATACTGACATATTACTATATTATAACCATTACAGAAGGCTATGAAGAACGCATCACTCAGTTGGAAGGCGCGTGTGAGAAGCAGCGTCGCGAGCTGTCGCGCTGGTTCGGCAAGCTGTGTGAGCCAACTGCCAATGGCTGGCTACCCGGCGTGCTAGATCACTTGAAGTATGTATAATAATGCCATAGTATGAATGTATATTGAATTAATCATTTGTACCACCCCCCTCTGACACCTGAATTTGTGTGTACTGCGCAGCAAACAGGTTTGAGTTGGAGTCGAACATAAAATATAAATTGGCGCCATCCATTACCAATATACCGTGCATTTATTGCAATATTATTGAAAAACATTTGTGTCATAAGGGTCTGTTCTGTTACATAATAAAGAAATTGTGGTCTTTCTACACATCCTACGTGTTCCTGTTGTGTTATTGAATTTAGGAATTCTCAAATTCAATTTAGTTAGGTAAAATAAATTGATCATAGTATTTAATTGTAGATGTTAATAATTTATAGTATTTAATTATTTTATCTTATTATATAGGTTAGTAACCTTCATTAGGTATAGTAGTAGGTATTTGTTATTCAAAAAGCCAATGCAAAAAAGATTCTGTTGTTTATTTGTTGGTTATACAAAATATATTTTGGTCTGTTTTATTATTAGGTAGGCTTCTTTCGTTAAGGCGCATTTACACTTGGTCGTTAGCCTGTATTCGGGTGCTTGAAAGACTACTCGAATTCGGGCACCAGATGCAATAATTACACTTGTCATCGCATTGCAATACGGGCTAACCACTACGAGTAGTTTGAATGAAGTCAACACTACTTAATGTGACGACTGGCTGGCAAAGCACTGATAGAAGTGAAAGGAAAACTGGCGTCGGCGTCGGGTCCCCGAATTCGGGTAAACGAAACGAAGATTGTCCAAAGATGGGCGACCAGTGACAGTGACGATGACAAGTGTAATTGCTCCATTATTGTTATAGAACGACAAAATAATCGTTCAAAAAGATTCCGTTGTTTGTTCGTTTCAAAAACATAATTTATTTTTATGTTTTTATTTATTTTTTGTTCATTTTAATTCCTAATAAATAAAGGGTTGTTCATTTCTTTTTATTTTGAGAATAAAACTCAAGTTTTCTTTTCTTTACATTGTCGTAGCAAATATTGCATGTGTTGTGCAAGTATTTGCATTTTTTTTTGTGATCGGATTGTTTTTTGTTATTCTAGTTTTACTTCCATTTCAAACATGCTACAAAGAAGACATAGGTCGTCGTACTACACAGCACGGTTCGGAACGTCTAACGATGATGAAAACGATGAAGAAAGGCAAATCAGATTGTCAAATAACAGGAAGATACTTCTTTTCAAAGAGCTGTAGAATCTTCTGTTGAACATGAAGTTCGCCTTTGGCTTGACTTGACACCGATAGACATAGATCTCAGGTAGCCAGAAATTTGTGCTGGCGTCCATTCATAACTGGCTAAATGAGTACTAGGGCCCTTCGGGGAATAAAGGCGTGATGTTATGTAAAGTCTATTCAAACTTATGTCATTTCAAGATAAACAAACCATCATCATCGGCCTAGCCTTTTCCCAACTATGTTGGGGTCGGCTTCCAGTCTAACCGGATGCAGCTGAATACCAGTATTTTACATGGAGCGACTGCCTATCTGACCTCCACAACCCAATTACTGGGTAATACGATACCCCTTGATAAGACTGGTTGCCAGACTTTCAGGCTTCTGACTACCCGTAACGACTGTCAAAGATCCACGAATGACAGCCGGGACCAACGGCTTAACGTGCTTTCCGAGGCACGGAGGGGTCACGGGATGTAAACATGGTAACCCATCCACAGACCAACCGCGGCAAGCGTAGCTAAACCAGATCGACCTGTGCGGCTGTTATTATTAATATCAACTTTATTTTAATGGTAATTAAGTTAATTTCAGAGTGACTAGAACTTGAAAAGGTATAATTTTTTTTGAAATTGTAGCGTAAACTGAACTTTGTTGTGTAGGATTTAAAGTTATTTTTCCTTATACTCATATTTGTTTACATTTTTGGCTAATAAATCGTGAATGCAGATTATGTTAATATTCTTTCCAGATCCGAATGTGAGCAACTAAGAGCCGAGGTACTATCGCGCGGCGCCGCACAACTGGCGAGCGCGGCGCAGGTGAGAGAACTCCGAAGGAAGCTCGCCCTCCTCACCGCGAGCGCCTCGAGACAGCACAGCGAGCCCGCAAACAAACCTGACACTAACGACGAACACAATAAGACCGATATTAGCATGCCCAAAGTTGCGGTGCAAGTTAGAAGTAAATTAACTCCTGATGATGTTAAGAAGAAAGTTTCTTTCAATTGATTTAGACGTTTAAGTAATAAGGCTGTGGGTGAATATGGGTCAAAGATTAGCAGCAAAAAATTTACAGTACAGAGGCGCTGAGAATGTCAATCAAAATTGACTTAACAGACGACCTGTGTAAGCGCATTGAAACTTCGTTGAAAACAGCTTAATTTTATGTTCTTATCTCAGGGTCATATTTAGTTACAGCCCCTCTATAAATAAAACTAGCATAATCAATAAGTAAAATAAACATATGAACAGCATTTTATTTTTTATTAAAGACGGCATAATATTTACATCCAATAACTAGTAACGATACAAAAGTATTTTTAGTTTATTATTTTCAGACATAATTTCTAAATACTAATTCTAGAGTGAAACAAAATATGAAATTTAATACTATTATTACGAACATTTATTGAGATTGGTTACGGATTAGGCGACTAGCACTGCTGCGACAAACGCCTAACGTCGATCGTAAATTTCTAATACTACAGTTACAGGCTTCTTGTATTGGTAATTCAAGAATTTTTGAATGAGCGATGTCGTCACATGCATTATAGTGAGAATTTTTTGAAACTTTCATACACCCGCCATCTTTCTCATGACAGCCGTTATACGACGGCACCGCTTTTTTTTTGGAAACCCCAGCTTTACTTCTAGTATAGTATAAGGCTGAGCGTCGACATCAAGCTATTTTATTTAACAATACAATTGTTATCATAGATGCTAAAATTAGGACTAAGTAATTCATATTTACAGCCAGAATAGCGCTCTATCTTAAAGAATTCCTGTGACATCGTAATTATTATTTTTATATTCTAAAGGTAGAACTTTGTAGTAGACTACACGAATAATAATATGTGTAGAAACGTAACCCTATTACAGTTTCCGCTTCAATTTTGGGCCCATTTACGCACTAACACTTGGAGCGTGTACTTTTTCCGGCGCTGAGCGTGGGGCCATTTTTAAGCTTGAATTACATTTCATGACAACATTATTTTTGTAGTAAACTATGCTGTGAGATCAGTTAGACGAGAGGTCCCTCAGCGCGTGTTCCCGCGCGTGCGCGACGTGTCGCGTGCGGCGCGCGCGCTCGCGAGCCTCGCGCTGTGTGCGCGCGCGCAGGCGAGACGTCGCCGCCTCCTGCACGCACTTCGTGAACGCCCCTGGAGATGACACGTGTAGGATTATTGCGTTATTCTTATGTAATAGGGGGCGGGCGAGCTTATTCCAATCAACTGCGCACAAATCCAGGCTCTGGGTTGCACGGGAATGCACTAGATGCTGGCATAGGCCCGGCCGTTTTGTGGCGATGCACGGGAGGAGAGACCATGCCCATGCGTTGAATGGTCGTCTTGTTGTAAAATGATAAAGATTCCAAATCAAACCTACCCACGGTATCCGAACACTTGATGATATCGGCGCCCATCTTGGCGCCGTCGTAGCACTCAATAACCTGCTGCTTGCAGTCTGCACATATGGGATCTACGCTCACCATGTTCGACGTACGCATATCGATACGGGCAGCTATCGCGCTCAGATCGTTTACTGTTATTCTGAAACAATGTAAAGGTATCTTGTACGTCTGTAATGGAAAGTAACATCTATAGGTAATAGTGAGGGCCTAGCGAGTTTTTATACTTAGGTACTCGATCGCGTAGTAGTGCTTAAAACCAAAGATAAAATACTTACAAAATTGCTAAGGTTTTCCATGTAGGTAATTTCAGAATAGCTCTACTAAAGGATTTTTTCTAGCAATGATTATGAAGATGCATATTATTGCCTACTTAGGTATGTTTGTTTGAATATTTAGTACACCTACCACCTACCTAATTTTATTATGCCTTCTATTACAGCTGCTGGTATGTTTCATTAAAACTCCATGATTTTCTGATGGTGACAACAGGTGTGGGGCGGCGGGCGGCGCAACAAAGGTAACTGCTACCGTCAGCTGCCAGCGACAGGCGACGACAGCGAGCGAAGCTATTGACATATTGTTTATCAGTATCGTCTTCAAATGCTGAACATAGACCCCCCATATGGAACAAGAAAAATGTTAAGCTGAGCCTGGGAAAACTATCTGAGTCATGGACTATAAAAAAAGATTTTTGTGCGCTTGCCACACTACGCAAACAGCTGACTCTGACGGCATGCAGTTACCAATCGTGGATAATTATTACTCATAGCGGCTTAGATTTATAGAACCTTCTAGACTAGATAAGAAGGTACAGATTCTTAGGAGAATCATGACAACCGACATAGTCCGAAGAATTGGACTTGAGTGTGTGGGCGGGGCACATTGCTCGCAGAACGGATAGCTGAAGCGGCTGAATCTGAATTTTGGTGTGGCGATCTTGCATCGTGGCACAACTACATAATTATATAAGTTTATGTAGTTATGCAAGGCACTTTTGGCGCGTGGCCAAAATCGGAACTAACGCCGCCATCTTGTTTTTTTATTAGAATTACACAAATCAAGTTTACTGACAGCGCCCTCCTGTCAATATCAATCAAGCGCCTTAAGATCCATTTAGCAGTTTAGTTACGTACCCGGTTATCTCAGAATGGCTCTCGTCCATACACTTGAGCTTCTCTATATAGATCTTGTCCTTGTAGTCACCACGTGGAGTGGGTAGTGACGCCTGGGATGTCGCTGCTGCCGCCGCCGCCCCTCCGGCCAACGTTGCATCTTCCACCAACCTCTCCACCTTTCGAGTAAATAAATGAGGTACGGGTCGGGTTGTCAGAAGCCCGAAAGTCTGATAATCAGTCTTACCAAGGGGTATCTTAGGTAAGATGGTCGACAATGAACCACCTAAATTTTCAAGAGCTGTACCTAACTCTACTCCTAGGGGCCCTAACTATATACTTTTTACTTATAATTGTAGATAATATAACTGGCTACATTATTATTATTTTTTTTTTATTAGTTAGTACTTACTTAATTTTTGTTAAAGTACCATAGCTTCTAATGTTTTTATTTATTTTTATTTATTGGGAAAGGATTCACTGTGTACAGTCACGAGCATAAGTATGTATACACTTGGCTTTATTCAAAGACGATTTTCTCCTTCAGTTTTGAATGAAATTTTATGTTATTACGAACAAAGTATTTTCGAACCCATAGGTTTGTGTAAAGTGTCGTATTTCATCGTTGCATTCGTTATTTCACGAAAAAATCGCAATTGAAAGTTGCCAAGTGTTGACATATTAGTTATCGTGACTGTACACTCAATGGTACTCAATGAACCGGGGCTGGTACACAGTGAACCGTGTGTGCAAACAATGAACCATGCCAATAACCAAAGCATTAAAATTATTGGATTATAATAAATGTTGCTAAATAAAACTCAATAATCTATTTAAAGTACCTATTTATTTGTAGTACCTAACAATCAAAGAGCGTAATTTTTGTCTAAAAGAGGTACCTACCTAATATCGTAAACGTCAGTGAAATTCACGTTAGTTTCTTAGAAATCAACAGTTAGGTTTTTACGTAGCTACTAATCAACTGACAACAAGTTTGTAAGTAAATAGAAGTAACATTTAAAATATTTTTTCCATATTTATCTTCTTATTGTTGGATATGGTATGTTGCCGTTAAGATGTAAATTGACAGCAGCCCTTAATGCTTTCGAGGAGGAACCCGGAACATAAAGGGCTAAGGAAGGAACATGGTTGGGTTTTAGTCAGTAAGAGTCTGACACTCCCTCCAGCTCCACCCAGAGTGGGAGGGGTCATTTGAAAATTTCCCATCCGCAAAAAAAAAAAAAGCCTTCATTGCTTGAGGTAGGTGGGATCCTTTTTTCCTGGCAGATCTAACTTTATTCGGTCCATCCTGAAATTTTGATTTTTTTTTATTTTGTAAAATAACTAGATACCTACTTATAAAAAGTAAATTATCTGGGTTAATACTATCTACTAAAGGTGGTACTCAATGAATCACTGGTTCATTGTGTACTCTCTCAAAGTGGTTCATTCTGTACCATACTTACAAATATTGAGGTCAGTCTGTACTGCTGGTTCATTGTTAATCACTCGACCCAGTTGTGGAGGTCAGATAGGTCACCTAGTCGCTCCATATAAAATACTGATGCTCAGCTGCATCCGGTTAGACTGAAAGCCGACCTCAACATAGTTGGGAAAAGGCTAGGAGATGATAATGATCGTCGCCGTGCAGTGGAAACCTCTTTCAAGAAAAAATATTAATTTTTCTTTTTACCGACTTCAAAAAAAAGGAGGTTATCAATTCGATACGTATGTATGTAATATTATTGGAATTGCATTATATTCACATATGATGATCTATTAGGGCTTCCAAACAAATATACAAAATTTCATAGACGTATGTATGTATGTATGTATGCATGTATGTATGTATGTATGTATGTATGTTTGTCCACGCATATCTCCGGAACTATTAATCGGATCGTGACCATTTTTTTTTATTGGCTTACATTTTCTTCAACTTAGGGAACAGTGCAAGTTTCATCAAGATCGATTCAGTAATTTTCAAGATATGGACTAATACGTGTAAGTGTGACGGCCTGGCTTATTGATAAGAGCTACGGGTGTAGTGTCAAAGGGAAAACATCTCAAAACCTTGGTCAAATACTAGTGCAAAAACTAAAAATTACGAAATAAAAAGTAATTTAAAAAAATTAAACCGATTTCAAAAAGAAATTAACTCAAAATTATGAAATAACTTTAATTTCGGAAGTCGGTGGCATAAAACTAAAAGTAATTTAAAAAAATTAAACCGACTTCAAAAAGAAATGAACTCAAAATTATGAAATAACTTTAATTTCGGAAGTCGGTGTCTTGGGATCTGTATTTTATAGTATTACGGTCTTATTCATAATAAGTTATAGAACATCTAAAGTCTTGCTAATGTCTCGTTGTCAAAAATTGTTATTCATAAACGCATTTTAGCCCTAAAACGTTCTATAAACCTACTATAAAGTTATGAAACCCAGAAGCCTACTATAACAGTACTATAAGGAAAAAAAATGGCCGACTCTATACCAGCTGATAGAAAATGACGTTTGACCTACAAATGTAACATGTGCAGTTGTATTTAATTTATGTTGCACTTCTGTTTAACCAATTTAGTTAGTTATTATATAACTACAATGCAAAATAGAAGCGAGGAAAAATATAACGAAGGACATAATTCGTCACATCCACGGCAAACTTACGAATCTTCAGAAAATGCATTTTACAGGGAATGTTAAGTTTTTTTTAGTAACAGCTAAGTACCGTGGTACATTTGGTTTGGTTTGTTGGTAAGATTTAATCTTAAAAAAGTAGTATTTTTAAAACCAAATGTACCACGGTACCTATATACCTAGGTATAGGTACCTGTTACTAAAAAAAACTTATCATTCCCTGTAAAATGCATTTTCTGCAGATTCGTAAGTTTGTCTTGGATATGAGGAATAGCAACAAGAATTACTGTGGGACGCTGCTGCTTTGGGCTGTGGAAACAACGCTTTCAAAATGTCTTTTACATGCAACAACCATAGTGGCTAGAGCAGTCCTTTACAATATTGCAGTTGACCATGGAGACATTCAGTTAGAGGGTAGGTAGCAATATCAATGAATATCATACAGTCAACCCAAGAAGTTGCAAGGGGAAATGCAAATGCTAATTTACAAACTTTTCAGGAAACATTCCACCGAGGTAGCCTCACTTTACCAGGTTAGAGGTACATCTTCCCACTTGTGTCCGGAGACGGTTCAGGGACTTCCGTGTGGATCATGTAGGTTTACACCCTGCAGGGAGATGCTCCAGTAGGGAGTGGTTGTGAAGCTATGTCGCAAACCATGCTCCGCCTCCTATCCTACCCTATGTGTCCCAAAACATGCAGTCAAAGTGACCTCTGCGCTGCCACTGACAACATTGTGGAAGTGGCAAAGTTTTGGGCCAACAAGATCTAAAATACAGTCGTCCCCGCGACACAAAGAAGATAAAGAGGAAACATTTTAGCAAGTAGTGCATTAATAAAAAGCTTATACATATACAGATATCAGTTTAATTAATTTATTTTTAAAATACTCTAAACTTTCATTTGGCTTCTAGAACTTGTGCTAGCAGAACAACATTTTTAAAATGTTTCTTTTCATTTGCCATCTATGCCACCTCTTCTGTTTATTATTTGTAGTGAAGCACCATTCTTCCTATTGTCCTGAAATACAAAATTAATGTTATAATTCTTTCTCTTCATCAAACGAAGTTCTTGACATGCTTACTCAGGAACTTTGTAACTTATAAGTAAATTGGATAGGCACCTAATTCGTAAATCATGCCAGGCCGCCTTTTTCCCCTTTTTTGCGTTGGTGTCAGTCAGTATGTGTTTTTATTTTCTATCTTCTTATTGTGCCCAGAATTCAGCTACTTGTTTGGCGCCATCACCAGCGTCCACCTTCATTTTCTATTATGGAAACTCTCTCCCTGACCAATTCTTCCAAAGATCTAAGGAAAAGCAAAAGCAAGAATAAGTTTAAGAAATAAAGATTGTTTACAAAACAAAACTTACTTTGAACACATTTTAGTTGTAACAGTACAAACCTTATCGTCCTCCAACCAAAACGAGTATTCACTTCTTTGCCCTTTCTTGGAACTAGTCTCCGGTCTTAATTCCATTTCTTTTAAATACAAAAAAATATTTAAAGGTTTTCGCTCGCCTGACAATAAAATTACATTAACAAATTCACTGTCAAAAATGACGTTAACGCGGCAAAACTGTCGAAACCGTAGACAATAAATTAGTTTTCCGTACGTCATAATGTCTATGGTCACAATTATTTGGTGCGTAGACAGATATTCTCGTTTGATGACTCAATATGTTGACCAATTTGTTGGATGACTTCAATAAAATGGCAACATTTATATTTATATTGAAGTTATAGCACGTTTTAGTTATCGAACGTTTATGAAGCGTTTATGAATACAAAATTTTATCGAACGTTTTAAAGGCTTAATGAGCATTTTAACTAATGTGTGCTTTAAACCTTCTATAAGCTTTTTTTATGAATAAGACCGTTAGTTTTTTGCCACCGACTTCCGAAATTAAAGTTATTTCATAATTTTGAGTTCATTTCTTTTTGAAGTCGGTTTAATTTTTTTAAATTACTTTTTATTTGGTAATTTTTAGTTGTTGCACTAGAATTTGACCAAGGTTTTGAGATGTTTTCGCTTTCACAGTACACCCGTAGCTCGTATCAATAAGCCAGGCCGTCAAACTTTCACGTCTTAGTCCATATCTTGAAAATTACTGAATCGATTTTGATGAAACTTGCACTGTTCCCTAAGTTGAAGTAAATGTAAGCCAATAAAAAAAGAATGGTCACGATCCGATTAATAGTTACGGAGATATGCGTGGACAAACATACATACATACATACATACGTCTATGAAATTTTGTATATTTGTTTGGAAGCCTTAGTAGATTGTCATATGTGAATATAATGCAATTCCAATAATATTACATACATACGTATCGAATTGATAACCTCCTTTTTTTTGAAGTCGGTAAAAATACAGATCCCAAGACACCGACTTCCGAAATTAAAGTTATTTCATAATTTTGAGTTAATTTCTTTTTGAAGTCGGTTTAATTTTTTTAAATTACTTTTTATTATTTATTTGTTCTGTAGAAATTGGCATTTTTATAAGCGCCAAAATTAACTACAAATTCGTACAAACCATTTTATTCGAGATGCTGATGTGATTATCATCAGGTTCTTCGTCAATGAAAGATTCCGTGGAGGTCGGTTCAGGTCGCTGGAAGGCTGTTGCGCGAACTGACTGACCGGCACCCATGCTGGTGAGAATAGGTACCTGGTGGAATAGGATAAACGAAAATAAATAAAATTGTGAGAATTTTTAGCTTACTGAAGATAGCCTGCCCCTTAAAGATTCGCGGTGTTAAGATTTTCCACGGATTGTTGACCCTCTCGATAAATTATTTCAAAATTTTCTTCGTTGTTGGTAATCGGGTGATTTTTTTTATTGCTGAATGGGCCCGCTCTTGACCTCGACCACGCCTGATGGAAAGCGATGGATGAGGTCTATGAGGGAACGAGCGTACCCAGAAGATGCCTAAGGCACTGGAACTCCCACGCATCGACGAAACAGCAGGCTGCTTGACGCCGGACTCCAATGGGAGGGGGGTCGCTAACCAGGCGCCCCGTTAATAGCCCTACCACCGCAAGGGAAGAATTGGCCAGTCAAATAAGGTCTGGGTCCAGGTGTGATGCACTCGGTTCAGTTGAATAACTGGCGGAACAAACTGCGCTATACGAGGAGACTTCTTCATGCATCCCAAATGATGAGTGATATATAGGTATATTGTTAAAACAGTTGGATATCGTTCTATTTAAATTTATCGGTTCTTTGGTTTGTGTTGTGGTAATCGATACTAATAATAAAGCTCAAAGAGTCTGTTTGTTTTAACGCGCTAATCTCTGAACTACCAGTTAGTATCAGTTGAAAAAATATTTTTGCATTCGATAGCCCAATTCTTGAGGAAGGCTATTTAACATCACGCTACGACTCTTCGGAGCCGAGCAGACAGAAAAAAAAATCATTCAGAAAGAATGTAATAGAACAAGCACAATTTATAAACAATGAAAATTAGGATTGAAGGACAAAATGGGTTTCAAAAAGGTAGGTATGTCAACAACTCTTAAACACTAGGTAAGGTCCATAACAGATAATTTAGATAAAAACGCTCTGTTTCAGTAATCTTTCTAGATATGAGCAAGGCTTTTAATCTCGTTAACCACAATACACTCCTAGATAAATATGAGAGCGCTTGGCATATTCAGAGGTCCATAATTAGAATGGCAAAAAAGTTATCTCAGAAAATAGACAGCAGTGTGTTGTATTAATGATACCTAAACTTGTTGCAATGGTAGGTATACATATATAATTTTTTATTTAGATACAAGGGTTCAGAGTGCCTCAAGGAAGCATCCTTGAGCCTCTTCTCTTCCTTTTATACATTAACGACTTGCCAAATACCGTTGAAGCGGCGCGGGGTTGAAGCGATTGCGATGAATAAAAACTAATCATAACACGTTACGAGTTCTACACTATATTTGAGTAAAAAAACATTAAACGTTTTAACATTTTAGTGAAGTGAATCATTATGATTAGGTCATTTTAATTTCAAATAAGTAAGTCTAAATTCTTGTTTACTGGCACTTTAAAACCTATGAAAGAAAGCTAAAAAGAAATTATTATCACAGTCTGCGCTTACGAAAAAACCTGCCTTTCTCATTTTACAGGATAATTATTGATGAAGTCACTCTTTTGTTTTAAAAATAAGTGTGCTATCACGATATAATCTGTTAGGGTTGTCAACTTATTATTTATGTACCTATGACAATCATCTGCCTAGCCTTTTCCCAACTATGTTGGGGTCGGCTTCCAGTCTAACCGGATGCAGCTGAATACCAGTACCTATTTTACATGGAGCGACTGCCTATCTGACCTCCACAACCCAGTTACTGGGTAATACGATATCCCTTGGAAGACTGGTTGTCAGACTTTCGGGCTTCTGACTACCCGTAACGACTGTCAAAGATCCATGAATGAGAGCCGGGACCAACGCCTTATCGTGCTTTCCGAGGCACGGAGGGGTCACGGTATGTAAAGATGGTCACCCATCCACAGACCAACCGCGGCAAGCGTAGCTTAACCTGATCGATCGACCTGTGCGGCTGTTATTATTTAGCCACGGGCCCCTCTATTTATGTATGACAATATGATTTATAATAATGGCAACACCAACAGCTTTTATAATTTGCATCGAACAGTTCCGGGTTCATTAGTGAATGGGTCGGACAAATTATAATTATATAGGTGTGACGTTTTTTAGTAAAAAACTGATCGGACAAACGAGTAGTGGTATGAACAAAACGTTTGATATGTTTTGTGCCAGGTCATTTATATCATTTACACCGACAGAATCATACCTAACTACAAATAAACAGAGCCTGAAGGTTAATTTCCGTTTTTAAAAACGATTCAAATCTAGTCGCAATCTCATAATCAATATCTCAGCCACAATCAATGTCAATTTTATCTCAAATATATACGCAAGTATTTTTGGTATTAGAGGTATTTTTGACGATTGAGACCTTACAATGCGAATGAGTAATTAAAAATATGGGAATGCTCCTCCGATTGAACTAGGTACCTATTCGCAGATCTGTGGTGGGTTTCCCCAAAGATGCTGAGGTAGATGCAGCTGAATTTTAGTTCTTATATGTTAATTTGTACCTACTAACTAGAAGTTAAGTAAAATTGTTACTAACCTTAGGGACTCATGACTGAAATAAAAAGTTGATGGCCCACCTAACTGAAAATACTTACCTACATAGTGAGAAACGCCTACGATGCACGCCTACCCACATGCACGCACCAATGGGATTGTCCAGACATTGCCAATATTACAGGGATAGTCCTAAGGATCCTTTTGCCCCCCAATTTTGACAGCACTCTTATTCTCAACGCTGCAGAGGTAAGAGTTCTGCTTGGCGGTAGATCTAAAATTGGTGGAAGTACTTTCACAGTTGAACTTTATTAAGAGGATCATCTGCCGAGCCTTTTCCTAACTATGTTGGGGTCGGCTTCCAGTCTAACCTGATGCAGCTAAATATCAGTATTTTATATGGAACGACTGCATGGCTGACCTCCATAACCCAGTTATTGGGTAATACGATATCGCTTGCTAAAACTGGTTGTCAGGGTTTGGGCTTCTGACTACCCGTAACGACTGTCTAAGATTTACAAATGACAGCCGGGACCAAAGGCTTAAAGTGCTTTCCGAGGCTCGGAAGGGTCTCGATATGTAAGAGTAGGTATAAACAGACGGATTGCATTTGAACTGCATGCCAGATGCAACATTGCAGTTTGGATGCAGTTGACATAACTAGGTTTCGAAGTAGTTAAGTCAACTGCATCTAAAGTGCGATGTTGCAGCTGAAATGCAGTCCGTCTGCTTAGACCCTTATGGATGGTCATCCATCCACGGACTGACCTCGGCCAGCATAGCATAACCTACGATCTTACGAGATGTAGCCACGATTCTCTTTTTTACGAGGATGTTTACATGTTACCGACGTATAAGATACAAAAATTTTTTTGAGAACTTTATTCAACTGAACTGGCCTGATCAAAATGACCACACAAACTGTATAAAAAAAAAAAACTTTGTTTTTAGTTCCTATTCGATTTACCTATCAACACGAACAGCCGAGTCGGAAGTCGATAATCATTATTCATCGCTAAAAGCTACAATCATTGAGGCAATGATGTAATTATAGGGACCATAGATTCCAGACTCCAATGATGGCCTCGGGGAAGTATTTCCAAAGAGGTTGGATATGGGTCCGGATTTCTATCATAATTATTTTAACTGCACGTGTCTTAGGGTGATTTGGTGAAACATCCATATTAAGATTATAAATTCGAAAGCAACTCTGTCTATCTGTATGTTACCTTTTCACGCCTAAACCACTGAACGGATTTCGATAAAAATTGGCAGAGAGATAGATTGCATCCCGGGGAAGGACATAGGATAGTTTTTATCGATATACCTCGCGGGCGAAGCCGCGGGCGAAAGCTAGTAAATTATATTTTACTATTTTGTAATTTTTTACTCTTGTCGCAAGAACGTAAAACAGCTATAACGACCTGACACTGAAACGTAAGCTGCTGCCATAAGTAGTTAAACACCAACCTATTTACGGTAGCAACTACCCATCAGTATCCCAGCAGTCTATTCATACAAAATATTCTTAAAATAGAACCTAGATAGGTACATGTTCATTCGAAGACATGTGACATCTATCTACCAACCAGCACTGGGCCCGCGGCCCCGCGTGGTGGATTAGGGCCCGCTCCCTCTCACAGAGAGAAGGCCCGTGTCCCAGCAGTGGGAACATTATAGGCTGATTATGTGTGTGTAGGTACATGTTACGGAGGTATTTCAGAATTATTAACTTTTTGGCTTAACTTAGTTTATGGAATTATTAACTTAATTTTCGTATCTACCTATTTGTTAAGGCAAATCAAGTTTTAAATTAAAAGTTCAAAATAACGCTAGCCCGACCACAATTTCTTTTATTGTATCAATGGCTCAAATTGATGATTTTTCATTAATTGTCCCGCCATCGCTATTATAAAATACAAAATCACAGGTGTATGTTAGGTTTATACCTATAATATAATGTTTCCTACCTATAAATTCAGCTTGACCTCACATATAGACTGTCACAGAATGATTTGTGAAAAAATTACCGTGAAATTCGTATTAAATTAATGATGTTTTAATAAAATGGTATCGTAATTATGTGGTGAAATAGGTATCTACTTATAATGTTAGTCATTCACAAATAGTCTACTATATTGTTCCTGATCCAAAAAATAGTCGGTTTACATAAGTAGGTCTAGGTAATTAAATGTACTTATAAAGTATGTAGAATTCTCTGTGGTACCTATTCCAAACTGATTTTTAAGTAAGTAGGTACCTACCTGTCACGGTCTCTGATTTCTGCGAATAGTTGTGAGAAATAGTGTTTTTTAATAATGACCTTTTTGGTGTATTTTTGGGTGATGACCATTTGAGATATTTCGTCACGATCGTTATGGAAGACCCTTTTATACTTTCCTTGTTTTGCTTTATACGTATTAACTATAAAGGTACGCGGGTTAACTGCCTCTTTGGTCTCGTGGTTGCAAGCGAAGTGGTCCTGGGTTCGATTCGCAGGTCGGACAAAGTGTTATTGGGTTTTCCATTAGGAATTTCGTAGTAGGTAACAGTCCGGAATTTGGAAGTTGGCGGTTTAATACCCCCGTGCCTCGGAAAGCACGTAAAGCTGTTGGTCCTGCGCCTGATCTCTCCCCGGTCGTGTCGGATTGCCGCCCCATCGGATTATGGGAGAAAAGGAACAGAGAGTGCACCTGTGTTTACGCACACACTTGTGCACTATAATATCTCCTGCGTACCTAGCTAATCTCCGTTGACATGAGCCACCATGACCGAAATCGGTCGGTAGGTTATATACGCGGGTTGGCAGACGAGCCACCCGCCGTTGATCTACCTGATGGTGGAAAGGTACGGGGACTTACATAACCCTTAACCTAATTTATCTAATGCCCGTTTTCACTAGCACTAAGGGACACCTAAATAAATGGCAAGATAAAAACGCACTGTTGGATTTTGAACGCTCGGTTCAGTGCCGAAAGTTTAATTAGTTAGAACGGGCATTAGATCTTTTCACAAAAAAACTGTAATCAATTTGCATACTATTCCCACTTCGTTTATTCATAATTATTTCTAAGTTATATCTAAAGTCGTCACTTTTCTGCTTTCCGGCGCAGATTCGTAGCGCGTTGCGCGGACGCACCGCGATCTTTCGTCTAAGGCCTTGAACTTTGTCGACGGTGCCCATGTAATTGGCGTACGAAAGAAGTTAAGAATGTCGGGTCAAGTTTAAGAAATAAAAGTACATCGGTCATTTGCCATATCATAATTCATAAAGTAGATACCTACTACCTGTGGAACTTATCATGTGGATTAGGTACTTTATTTAACTTCTCAACCTTTTAAAAATTTTCAATATTGGGACCTACACCACGTGGTGTTGCCCAGGGCCGTCTTTACCTATTGTGCAGGGTGTGCGTTGCACACGGGCGCAGCGGTCCTAGGGGGCGCCGAGCGCCGCTCGCTTCGGAGACCACTCGGCGCGCGCGATGGCCGGCCGTGGCACTTTCCATGACCAACGTAAAAAGAGCTCCGCTTTCCATACATTTTGTATAGTATCTAGAGCTCTTCTTATATTTGTCGAATTACACCAAAGCAAGCCGCGCCACGAGCGCGCGAGCGGCTTTTACAATATTAACTTTTTTTTCAACATGAAATAAACCTTATTACACATTATTAAAGATTATATTTTGAGTGTAGTAGTGAGTGTCGCATCGCTCGGCGGCACCTGTTTCAATGACTCGTTTGAAACAATGAAATGAAAACACGCCGACCATCATATTGCGAATAATGCGAATTCAACTGTTTGGGATAGACAATATAGTTCAAATTGCCATGTCATGGACGAACATCAAGCGAAAAATTTCAGTCTGAAAACTGAAAAAAAAAAAAACATTTTTTGAAAAAAAAAAACCATAAACTTGTACTTTGTTTTTTCTTCTCACTCTTACCTTCCTAAAATTACTTTTTACCCGTGTGTACAGTGGCCCTCGCTCGCAGTGAGCTTCCCAAAGTCAAATGTTCCCAATTGATATTAAACTTTGTTTGATATCAGGTCGTAATTGGAATGAAGAAATTTCAAAATTTGGACATTGATATGATGTAACATAACATCTATATAGACATGTTAACATGGGTACGTTTTGGTTTGTTAGGGTAAACACTAGAACACCCTGTATAATTCTAAATATACAGTCAACAGCACACCATGGTATCCAAAACCGACGAATTTCTTCTTCATCTCCAAACAATAGTTTATTATCCATTGGGGAAATTTGACAATTTGTGGTAACTTGATGTGCTGTTACTTGAACTTTGTACCCATTCCATTTCGACCGCGCGCTTACTAGGGGACGCTTTTTTTTATTATGGGGCGCTTGGGTAATGTTTGCACACGGGCGCTACATGGGCTAGAGACGCCTCTGGTGTTGCCAACTCTGTTCATCTGTTGTTACTGATCGGTGATCGATTCATATAACAGCAACATTGTCAACTTCGTCCAACAAATAGTTGCTGCTCTTCAGGAGAAGGTGTTACAAATCGGTGTAACAAGGGGGATCGTTTACTGCGCACCGGTGCAATAGAAGGAACGCTGGCTACAGCTGACCCCCTTTCAGCGCGTCGCAACCCTGGCCGACATAAGGCGCCGACTCAGCAAATGCGTCACTAAATCACGCCACCTCAATTTTGCAATAGCCTTCCGCATCTTCTTAATTAATTATGCTTTTAAGAATATTCATTCTTGGTACCTAAGTACAGTCACGAGCAAAAGTATGTATACACAAGTCGATTTTCTCCTTTATTTTTGAATGAAATTTTATATTAGTAAGAACATAGTATTTTCGAACCCATAGGTATATGTAAAGTGTCGTATTTCAACGTTGCATTCGTTATTTCGTGAAAAAATCGCAATTTAAAGTTGCCAAGTCTTGACATATTGGTGCTCGTGACTGTAAGTACATCGACCAATTTTATCATTACTTTAGATTTAGTTCATAATGTAATTCTTTTATGATACCTAATTAAAATAATCTTATGCAAACTGGGTTTTTCTGCATCCTCCGGCTCAGGTGAATTCACATAATTGCTGTATCCTAATAAATATATTTTTTTCTTCCTTTATAAACTTTCTTCATCAGTGGGGTCGTACTTGGATCATGCACTGTTATTTGTTAATTATTGACGCTATTCCAGTGTACCTATGTTGACTCCAGTACATATATTATTTGAACCAAAGGACACATCAAAGGCGCAGCGGGGTAATTGCGTAACACACTATCAGTAGCAATATGTTTAATTACAACATTCATTGGGTTATTTACGTTGTTGAGCAGACAAACTTTTTGAACATGTGAAGCAATGGATTAGCACTATCCTTCAAAATGATTCAGTTTGAGATTGATAGTCTGTTACGTAATTAGGGTGCGGGAACTCTAGCAACTCTTTCTCAGAAACAGCGGGGTTTTCCCGCAGATCCTTAAACTTGATTACAATATATACTCTTTTATTGATTTAAAAGACTTGGCTCTTAAGAGCCTATACTACCTCAGCTAAAATTCACTCTTTATCTCGCTCGCACGATACTGCTCGCGGACTGTGTGAAAGCGAGACAGAGTGCGGTGCTGGGCGGGAGGCAGCGCCAATAGTTTAGGTATTTGCTTTTTACGGTGAAAATAAAGGTAATTCAAAAAAACTAACTAACATAAGACCTGCTTTATAGTTAGTTCAGTTAGTATGCAAAGCTTCATGATCTAATTTGAAGTGTTTTTTGAATACCAGCGGTTTATTGTTCGGTTTGGAGGTAACTTTGGAATTTTTTTCTATCGAGAAAATTTTATGGAATCGTGTTTTCATCTAACATAAGACCTTACATTAATCCTCAACTTTAGCATATATTTATTTCAAAATTAATGCTGCAGTATTTTCGACATAACGGAGGATCATGCTAAGCCATTTGAGGTAGTATAGGCTCTTAATCATTGGTTGTTGTGTCGCGGTCTTTCACGTAGTAGCCTTGAACTTTGGCGGTACCATCACTACGCTAGCACAAAATACAGAGAGTACAGAAGGCAATCACATAATGTACTTCACTTTTCATACCAACGCTCGACGGTCGGCGCTGGTCGCGCTAGAGTTGTCAAGTTTGGCTTATGCATAAAAAACTTTCGTGGTAGTTGCACTCGTATCTAGTTGTTTGATTTCACTGATTTGATTTTTTTTGCACTTCACAGACGCGTGTCTCAAGCGGATGGCACTAGATGGCGCTCGCACTAGTCCCAACCAGTCAGAGATAACGTGTCCGTGAGCGGTGTCTATGTGTGCGTTGCTCGAGCGCACTTTATAGGTAGATTGCCTTCTGTACCTACTCTCTGTATTTTGTGACGCTAGTCAGCCGGTGTAATCAGTTGTCGGCGACACAGGTTAGGGGTGCCACGTCACCCATAAAGTATTTTCTACCGGAAAACGTCGTCGACTATAAAGTGGTTTGAAGGTCCATCAAGATGCAAGTTGCAATGGATTTTTTTGTGGGCTGAGATATTGTCATCTTTTTTCACATTACTTACTTATAGTAGTTATTACTTACTTTAGTTGCGCCCCGCGTTTTTACCCGCATAAGTCTCGGATGCCATGGGCATATCTAGATGAAAAGTATCCTATGTCCTACTTCAGGTCAAGGTCTACCCATGTGTCAAATTTCATCTAAATCCGTTCAGCTGTTTTTACGTAGAAGCGTAACAAACAAACACACATGACATCACATCTTTTTTGTTTAGAATATTAGTTTAGATAAATACCTACTATGACTGTCTTTTTAAATAGAATTGACACATTACGCCACCTAATTCAGTACTAATGTTGACTATGGCTTATATTTTCAAAGAATTTGAGAATGAAGCACGATTTATGGTACTTACAAATTTACCTACAACAAAATGCATATTAGGTAGGTAAACTATAGGTACAGGTCATCGAATTACAAATGCAATTATGAATAATAATCTTACAGAGGAAAAAGATGACCAAATTCATGGCGTATTCTTCAGCTTCAGTGGATCAGTCGGTCAGATCAAACCACAAACTTTAAGTGAAAACGTACGTAGGTAGGTACTTAAGCGTAGCATAATCAGCCAATAATGTTCCCACTGCTGGGACCATTCCCACCAAAATAGAGAATAATTATAATTTAGTCTTAGGCTGGGACACAGACTTCTCTTCGAGAGGGAGTGGGCTCTAATCTACCACGCAGGCCTGGTGCCGGTTGGTAGATGTAGGTGCTTGGTGTCTTTCTTTACAAAAGGCTTATCAATATTCCTACTAACATTATAAACGCGAAAGTTTCTGAGGATGGATGGATGAATGTTTGTTACTCTGTCACGCAGAAATTACTGAACGGATTTGAATTAAATTTGGCACACGGATAGTTTGGAGAGCAGTGGTGGCCAAGTGGTAACGGCCGGGCGGCCGCGACTTACGAGTTGTAGGTCGTAGGTTCGAACCCAGACAGGCGCTTTACTTTGTGTAAATTATTTCATCACCACTACTCTCAAAACGGTGAAGGAAAACATCGTGAGGAAGCCGGCATGTCCTAGAACCAAAAATTCGAAGACATGTGACATCTGCCAACCCGCACTGGGCCCGCGTGGTGGATTACGGCCCAGTCCCTCTCACCGAGAGCAGGCTTGTGTCCCAGCAGTGGGAACATTATAGGCTGATTATGTTATAGTTTATAACCAGTGTTAACATATAGAATACTTTGTAGCCCGAAATTCTCACGGGATCGAAACTTATACGGGCGAAACCATAGGGCGCCTATAGTCTATCATAAACCCAATCACATCCGCCTCACTGACTGAAGAATATAAACTATAACTTATATTAGATTTAGATACACGGAAACAGAGTCTCATTTATGTAGGCAACAATCAATTATTATGCCAAATACTTTTTTGCATGCACCCAGCCATAACTTTAAAGCCATTGTACACGACATTATTAGATATTCCCGATTGCCTTTTTTGTCACAGTTAACTACTGAATAACAATATTATATTTAAAGAAGATGATATAATTTTGAATATGATGTATGGGTGCCACAGGAGGTCTGCTATTCGTTTTGGGACCAAAAAACCGAGGGCAATGATCCTAAGTTCAGTTTAACATACAATTGTCATTTGTGTAAGTTATGTAACTTATCTACAGTCATGATTTGTAAATAAATTTCGTATCGAATGTATGTACTTTATTTAAATGAACCTAAACCGTAGTATAAATATTATGTTATCTATAAACTGAAAAAACTGGCCCGCATTGGCAGAAAACAGAATTGTGTGGACAAAGGAGTGGGAGGTCTTTGCCCTAACACTGGGATAATATAGTGTACACACACACAAAACACACATCTTCATCTGCCTAGCCTTTTCCCAACTATGTTGAGGTCGGCTTCCAGTCTAACCGGATGCAGCTGAATACCAGTATTTTACATGGAGCGACTGCCTATCTGACCTCCAGAACCCAGTTATTGGGTAATACGATACCCCTTGGTAAGACTGGTCAGACTTTCGGGCTTCTGACTACCCGTAACGACTGTCAAAGATCCACGTATGACAGCCGGGACCAACGGCTTAACATGCTTTCCGAGGCACGGAGGGGTATGTAAAGATGGTCACCCATCCACAGACCAACCGCGGCAAGCGTAGCTTAACCTGATCGATCGACCTGTGCGGCTGTTATTACTTAGCCACGAGCCCCTACACATAACACATAAACATACATAATCAGCCTATAATGTTCCCACTGCTTCCTCCTCCATTTTTCATTCCTCCATTGGACACAGGCCTCCCGTTCGTGAGATGAGTCTGCCACAATCTATCACGTGGGCCCAGTGCGGGTTGGCGAATGTCACATGTCATTGTCTTCGATTTGTTCTTGGTTCTAGGACATGCCAGTTTCCTCACGATGTTTTCCTTCACCGTTTAGAGAGCAGTGGTGATGAAATAATTAACTCAAAGTGCCTGTGCGGGAAAAGAGTTCCTGAATGGCTTTGGGGAGGCTTTTGCCCAGCAGTGGGAACATATAGGCTAACAAAAAAAAAAGTGCCTGCTTGGGTTCGAACCCACGACCTAAAACTCGGTAAGTCGCGGCCGTTACCACAGGACGTTAGGACCTAGATATAAATTACAGATCATAAAGCTCGTGCGATCAAAGGACCAAAAAAGTTCCGTCCGTTTCAATTAAAACACACAATATCAAAATAAACAGTGAAGAAAAATACAATGGCTATAAAATGCTGAATTATCATTTTAAGGACATATTGAATTTGTTTTACAAAAAACTTTAAAGTTAAATATGTATTAAATTGGCATTTTGCATTATTAACACCAGAACATTGTCCTGTAGGTAGTAGTACCTACGGCCCTTTAAAAAAAGATGGCGGCGACAGTTTTACATAAAACCGTGTTAAAAGTACCTACCCGGATGTATAGCTTCTCAAACTTATAAGGAGGTACCAATTTACGAAAACAAATGAAGACACAAAGTGTCATCAGATTATATTTATAGTCGAAAATTAGAAGTCAAAGTTCGGAAAAATATCAAATGAAAATAGGAAAATCGCAGAGCAGCTATAATTACTTTGAAAATTCATGAGTAAGCCGAAAGGACCACAAAAGTTAGTAGTAAATTTGTGCGTAATTTATAAAAAAAAAACTACTTATTATTCGCGATTATACGAGTTTGTTAACAAGTATTATATCTGTTGATAATTATTCATTCGACGAAAAACGACTATAAATTAATTCGTTGATGTCTTTTCTTCTCCGACAGCCGGGTAATATTTTTGAGTTAGTATAAACGTCTATTTAAATTATCAAAATCAATATACCTACCTAATAAAGATTTATTGAGTCATAATTCAAATTTATAATTGAAATGTAACACGTGCGTTGTGTCCAGTGTCCTCAGACACGTATCAAACCGGAAAGGGAACAGCACCGTATCAACTCGAGCCGTTGAGTATTCGGAATCGTACCGTAATCGCCTCGCCTCGGGTTCCTCGGGACAAGCTCACGAACCGCGGTGCGGTGCGTGACGGCTCTCCCTGCGCTTACGGCTCGTCTTCCCCGCGCTTACGTCTCTCCGTACCCGAGCTTACGTCTCTTCGTCCACCCTTGCCCCTCTCACCCCTCCAGCCTGCCTGCTGCACCATCAACCAGCGGTCGGCGAGCCGTAAGCGCGACGTCGTCTAGCCGTAGCTGAGTCGACGTATCGGAGCTTGCTTACGTTAGGTTGACGCCTGTTTGACGGCGAAGCGAAAGACGATACGGCCCTTTCCGAACCGATCCCTTTCCGATTAAAATTTAAAGGGGTATAAAAGAAACGTTTTTTTCGGTGTTTTATGCCTTGTGGTTCACTTGACCGGTTTTTTTTCTTTTGATAAAGAAAATCCTTTGATCTGATATATTGCACAACAGCTTCATCGAAGTTCGGTTTTGTAAAGTGATGTCACTATCCCTTAACTGTATGTAGTCTCTCTTTAAAGCTCAATGGGTAGTACCTATAAAGAATTAATATGCCAAAGGGCTCGTACACTTAAGAACCACTGACTCTCGGTATCATCACAGGAGAATAATTTCTTCCTTAAGAGGTGACTCACATCGATGCTGATTTATAATGCGTATACATGAGAATGTTAATTATAAATTATGACATCAGGTTTTATTTTCAAGTAACGCGGAAGTGGTTGTGGGACTTGTAGAGGAAAATTAATTGCTACCCTAAACTGAGAACGAAAATAAAAATCCACAAAAATAATTATGATTAATTAATATGGTTTTACAGCTGAAGCAGTAAATTGAATTTGATATCTTTTAGAAGGGGAGCTTAGTGGCCGCAGTGCAGTGCCGGTTCACGATGTTTTCCTTCACCGTTTTTAGAGCAGTGGTGATGAAATAATTTACACAAAGTAAAGCGCCTGTCTGGGTTCGAATCTACAGCGTAAAAGTCGCGGCATTTACTACTGGGCCACCACTGCATGGCCGGAGTGCAATGCAGGGTCATTTTAAAACACTGAAATGTAATCGAAAGGCGTAAAAATCTCTATAAATTGTGTTATAGGCATAACTCTACCAAAGAAGTTAATATTTTGTTAAGACATTGGGATTTTTTTAAAAATAATTTTGAGGTTTTAGGTGAAATCATAATGCAGTTTGAACATACCCTACCTTAATAATTATAATAGTCTTTAGCATTTAGACGTTATGACGTTTATCTCACTAGAATATTTTAGCCTTGTTTACCTATGGTGTTTTGACAGCGAACTGAAAATAGTTCAATACAAATAAAAGTAAATTGACAATCGTTACGCAGATATAGGTAAATTGAGAATTATTAAAAGAGCTTTAACTTGTATGAGTCAAATAAGAGATAGTTTTCCAGGAAGCCTTATGAGTTTTATACAGCTCTTGGCATTAGTATGTAGCTGAATTTAAGTGTCTTGGATATGGCACTGTAACACTTAACTTGTACAACAATACTCTATTGCCATCTGAGGAGGCTTGTAACTGGCTTGTCGTGAATTACCTCATTTTTACTTCTGTATTGTTAGCTGTAAGCCAGCCAAACACAACAAAATAAAATAATAAACAACACAGTTTGGTAGGAAACGGACATTGGGATGACAGCTGATAGTAATATTTGGAAGAAATAGATGTGGATACTACGTCTTCCTCGAAAAAAAGACATCCTGCGCCGACCCCAAATAATCCATAAGTATTAATATTATAAATTCGACAATCCATATCAATATTATAAATTCGAAAGTAACTCTGTCTGTATGTTACCTTTTCACGCCTAAACCACTGAATGGATTTTGATAAAATTTAGCAGAAAGATAGATTGCATCCCGGGGAAGGACATAGAATAGTTTGTATCCCGATATTCCCACGGGATCAACACTTACGCGGGTGTTGTATAAGGGCAAGAGAATGATGTGATGATGATAGGGATGACTGCGTGCCTAGCACTAATTGGGATAGGTAAGGGTAGAAGGGTTCTGAGTGAAAAATATTGGTAAAAGAAAGCACGGTGAGGAAAACTGCAGTCTTATACCGCTTAGAGTCTTTAAACAGACTCCGGACCCAGGTTGGCCGAAGCAAGGAAAACCTGTTCAGGTGGAGATTCATAGACGACTCCGCCTTGTAGTGTAAATGTGGTGCTGTTCCACAAACGATGGGACACTTAATATCGTGTCCTGCGTGTCCTGTCAGCTGCACGTTACAGGAACTGGTGGACACTGGTGATGGCGCCATACAAGTAGCCGAATTGTGGGCCGAGTCCATTTAGATTGCTATCGACACGCTAAGAAGAGGATCCCGCAAAAACGCAGTGTGCAAGGGATTCTAAGAAAACATCTGCTTTATTACCCAAATCTTAAGTTACATGATACAGCCACATTGAAGCCATAACTTGAGTTAAAAGTATTACCAAGATTTATAATTTTGAGTGCAATGTTTTTGAGGGTATCTCCATGAAATAAATTAAACCCGGGCGGCTTCTTTGAGCGAAGCCGGTGAACCACAATATTAGCATTTACGTACGACGTTATTTATTATGCAAAGTACAAAACCTAAACTAACTGAAAAAAAATAATAATTTGTAATACAAACTAAAAAAAAATATCACACAGAGTCATAGTAACAAGCTAGTTTTAACAGCGCGTCATACATCGATGCGTTCAAAACAAACAAATACACGTTTCGTATAAAAACGTCGATGTAAGTGAAACGAAGGTCAAATGTCGCGAAGATGTCTCGGAACAAGTTCGGCGGGGAGTAGGGGAAGGGGGGCGTGACGTCAGAGGAGGCTGCGACGATATATAGGAGATGCGCGAGGGCATCACACGGTTGTATATTAGTATATTTGAATAGTGTGAGAACCAAGTTTATTGTGAACACTGAAGGAATAAATATGCTACGTATTACCATATTAGCCGCAGTGGTGAGTTTAATTTTTGAATTACTTAGTTGAATTTTTGGG
The DNA here is from genome assembly GCA_948474745.1 of Oligia latruncula. Lineage (NCBI taxonomy): Eukaryota > Metazoa > Arthropoda > Insecta > Lepidoptera > Noctuidae > Oligia > Oligia latruncula. The sequence goes on from OX419686.1 coordinate 1,619,096, forward strand.
ATTTTCAGGAATTTACTTAGATAAAATAAAAAATAAATATTTTCAAGTTAAAATTGAAAACTAATTTTCAGTTTACCTCAACATAACATAACACGTTTATTAGGAGTGATAATATTAAACATAGTCGATATTATGTTAAAAATATCTTCACGATAAATATTTTCATTTTTATTGTAGTAAAATAAAATAATTCACTATAAATATACCTAGGTAATAATTAATTGAAATCGTGTTCATGCGGAATTTTACATAGAGCCTGAGTTTCAGGAATAGTTGTGAAAGGGTTGATAATAATAATCAATTTCAATTCATAGATTATGTATATTATACTATAATCTTACACAAGTATTCTGACGTATACCGGAATGATGAGTTATTGTCAATAATAATTATAGTGACTTGTGTACTATAGTTGTATTGTGTAATACACACATATTATGTAGTATGTTTGTGTGAAACACACGTGAGTATAAACGTGGTCTATTGTGATTATGGGTAAATTGATTTTGATGATAATTATCTATTTATTGGAGATGATTTTTTGTTGATGGCTATTATGCTGTTTACACATTGTTTACTTGAATAAAGTAATGCATGATTTATGAGACTCTAATGACACTATTATGTTCTCATTAATCATGCAATTTTGTATTTAATCCGCTTGAAACACTTGGTTTAGTAGTTTTACAAGCTGTTCCAACATGACGATAATACGACTGTTTAAAAAAAAAAAACTTAAACAAGGATATAAATTAAAAAGCGTTACATGCTTGAAAAAAATTATACCTAAAAAGAACATGTCTATCATTAAAATGTATGTTCTGCGGTCTGCCCAAATAATAAGCACAATCTTTTTTATTATCATACTAAGTTAAATAGATGAATTAATAGAATTTTTGTAAAAGTCAAAGTCGAAGTCGAAGCATTTATTTCATATAGGCACCTAAAAGACACTTTAAAAAGTAAAAAATTACAATAAAATAGAACTGTACGATTGTAGAATTGTACTGTCCTTTTTGTTTTACTAACAAGTGATAATAAAACTGCTATTTTTAAAACTAAATTCAATGTCAGGGTCGAAATTATTAGGAATGCGACTTTTTCGTATAATTATGACACGCAAAATATATGTATATGTGTGAATTTTTCGAACCATCTCATTGGTTCTAAGACCTTGAAGTATTGTATTTGAATCATAAGTAGAATTCTTGGTGTTAGGTCAGTCAATATTTGTATTAAATTGTTTAATACTTATGATATAAATTTCATCGTTGTCATCTGGACAAAATTATATGTAGTTGTATTTACTTCTTTTACCTTGTGGTGCTTTTGTATTTTTATGGGCGGCTTTTAATCAAAATCTAAAGCTATTTTGTCCATATTACGGTGGCACAAGATAAGATAATTTGTCCTTAAATATTCCATCATAAAAACTTAAATGTCTTATGTAAATTGGAATTAAAACAATCTTTGCGACCGGAAACTAATTTTCCATCGCATCACACGCACGCCCGGCGCTCTAGGGCGAAATATTTCTCTTGGTGGTCGTATCTTATAATGGATTGTTATCGAAATAATCTATTGGGAGATCATACATAATATATTATAGTTTCGATACTCAATATTTTAACATAACATGTTGGTGAAATCCAAGAGGGTGTTCGTGTCAAGCAACAGTATATAATAATTATGTATTCATATCAATAAAGACCTATTTGATGAATAAGTACTTATCTTAACTTAATTCATTGACAACAATGTAATACAATTGAAATAGCGCATTTTGATTAGGGTTTGTAGAATTAAGCTGGGGAATCCGAGGTATAGGAGGTATCCTAAGAAACCCTCTATTCTAGGAGTCGATTCAGCAAAGTTATAGTATATATTTTACAAAGGCCGTAAAAGGCGACTAATGAACCTATATTAGATAGCCGATAGCATCCTATTCGTTAATAATTACTATTCATCTCAATTAACATTTATTACAGCGATCACTAACCCGCTTGTCAAGGCAATATAATTAATTAGCGTAATAATTAAAATAATTTATCGTCACTTGATTGTTCTTTGTACACTTTGACATGCACCGATCTGTCCAACTTAAGAGAATATTCTGTGATTCGAATATCACACTAATATTATAAAGGCGAAAGTTTGTGAGTGTGTTTATATGTTTGTTACTTCTTCACGGTCAAACGGCTGGACCAATTTTGATAAAATTTTGTATGGAGATAGCTGACACCCTGGATTAACATATAGACTACTTTTTATATCGACATTTAGGCGGGTGAAACCGCGGGGCGCAGCTAGTAAATAATATAGGCCTACAATGTATATGCAATTTCACTATAACACCCAGTTCCCCTTGCTCTAAATACCGTTATGTCCTTAAACCAAGAGTTTCGAAGAAAGGTGGGTCTCCTAGGGCCAGGGTGGTGGATTATCTCCCGTTCCCTCCCACAGAGAGGAGGCCTGTGTCCCAAACTGGGAACCTATAAGTTAATTATACTATTCAATTGTGCGCATCCAACCATGCTAAGTATACGAAAGTAACTCTGTCTGTTACCTTTTCACGTCTAAACCACTGAACCGATCGTAATGCAATTTGACAGATAGGAAGCCTGGGACCTGGAGAAGGACATAGCTAATTTTCACCTGGATATTGGTATTAAAAAATTATGAAATACATAATATACGCAGACGAAGTCGCAGGCTACAGCTACCTAGCATTACAGCATGCTCAGCAGAAGAAAAAGTGGATGATAGGTTTTTATAAGGGAATATAATATACAATGGAATTTTTACGTACCTGATATTATCTTGAAAAAGAAACCAGTAACAATAGATTTGTTTCACAATAATTTTGGGCTGAATTCTGACATTTTTGCTTGTGATCAAGTGACAATCTTGTCAAGACTGGAGCAATAGACACTGGACCAACCAAAAAGAATTTAAAACATTACGATGAAAACAAAGGTTTGCTTGCAATACAATATTGATTAAGGACTTAAACAAAAGTTAAAGATAAAAAATTCAGCTAATAATAAGTAAATTATCGACTAGGTTTAGATTACAATGAAAAAATCTTCTGTGACTTAAATCTCGGGTAACAATAAAACGAATGGAAGAAAATAATCTTCAAGTAATATTATTTAAAACATGTCAGGTTGGGATGCTACACATGAAAAAAATGATATATTAAACTCAAACAATGGTACAAAATTTAACAAAATTCACATTGATCACCACGACCTTGTTATGACCAAATAATATAAGAATACAATATGTCACAAATTCATTAGCACGAAATCGCACTTAAAACAGCTCAGCCGTTTCTGAGAAATACGCAGACAGTGCAAATACATATTCGCTAATATAACTTCCGCTCCTTGAAATAAATAGATAAACCAAATATTAGTTGTCGTTTCCTTAACGTAAAAGTAAAGCATCGCTTTATGGTCTATTCTTCTGCGAACATTTTTCTCAGAAAACACGTTTTATTTTAAAACGAGTCCTTTGGTTTACTTCGTCTTGTTGTAAAACAAGTGTTTTCGAAGGTGAAGTGTTAATGAGTTAACGTGAGAGGTGGAAGTGGAAAAACGAATAAATCTTCTTCTTTTTGTTAATGAGAATTGTAAGAGGTGAAGTAGCGCATAAGTTTCGATCCCGTGGGAATATCGGGACAAAAAGTATTCTACGAGTATGTGTTAATCCAGGTTATAAACTATATGTGCCAAATTTCATTCAAATCCATTCAGTAGTTTTTGCGTGAAAGAGTAACAAACATCCATCCATCCTTACAAACTTTCGGGTTTATAATATTAGTAAGAAGTAGAATATACAAGTTATATGAGGGACTTGTAGCTGAAAAACTTGTGAATTTAAAATATAATTGTGGCAGTGTACCTACTCTATTCCTAATTTTTGCTATTCTTATGACGCATATTTGTCGTCTCCCAGTACAAATAATAATATAGTTACTTATGTGCTGTGCTGTGTATTTCTTTTATTATTTAACTAGTGGTATAATTTAGCTTCATTCTTTGTGAAGGTATAACTACATCGCTCATCGTATTATAAAAAATATGAAATATTGAATAAGTGTTGCATCCAAAGTTTTTTGAGAAGAATTAAGTTGAAGAATTGTTAGGGCAGGCATGAAGATGATACATGTAGAATAATGTACCTATTATAAGTTTACCATCAGTTAAAATTGCGGCGTAGCTTTGGACATAAAGTTAATTTACGTCATCAATATTAATAACAAGTAATAATTAATAAGTTATCAAAACAACAAGATTTTAACCTTACAACGAAAAACTAAATAATAGGCATTACAATAATAAGATCATCAATCAATATTTTGGGGATACCCGTAAAACTAATCACCTTTAGAACAAAAAAACATTATTGAATACAGCTCATCATTTGTTTTAGAATACCGTAGTACACAAATATGAAAATGTTTTGTTTTGTCTGTCTGCCGTCTGTCTATTCTAGACATTTTCATGTCAGTCTGTCAGTCAAATGAATAATTCTCATTGATGTCTTGGAAAATGGAAACTATTTGAAACAGAGCAATCATAATATTATTTAAAGCATTTAAATGAGTTTAGGTTATTGTGTGGTTGTTAACATGAGTTTCAAACTTAAAATTTGAAAAACGTATATTAATATTTTTGTTGAAAGCACGTAAAGATTCGATATGACAATCCATGACAACCGGAACATTGCGAGCTTTTACCTCTCTATTTCAATGAACGCGATAGATGGGTATTTTGATTTGTACGGAACATCTTATGTGATTGTATTCAGTATTGGCTCTTATTCTTTTGTCTGGACATTGATCTTTGTATTATTGAAGCTTATTATTATTTGGTTAGACACACTAGCAGCTAATTAGCTGATGCGTGTGTATCGTATAGCTTGGAGATATTTAGTCTGTCCAGTCGATTCTTAAACTCTTCAGTGTGGGAGCCGTCACAACATTTTCCGGGAGCCTATTCCAATTATATAATTATTTAGTGACAAAAAATAAATTTAATAAAGGTAATTTAGCTTCACTTGAAAATTATGAATTGTAATGAGATATCGCATCTAAGTACTTCGTATATAATGCAATTTATGTAATTTTGAGATGGAAGCGACAGGTAAAAGCGATAATATCTAAGAGAAAGGCAGCATCATCTATTTGCGAGGGATATTGTCGTGAGATATCACGAGATCATTAGTTATGGCAGACTATCCCGGAGATACATGTTCTTCAACAGTATACGTGAGTTCCGATAATGTCCCCGTAAGACTAATAAGAGTCACCAGAGTATACCCAACTAAGGGCAAATTTTTCAAACGACAGATCATTTTTTTTCTTCGTGGAATAAAATTGACGTCTGGCAGATTTTCTATGGAACACCGTCGAAAATTCAAAATTATTCCTCGAATAAAATTATCTGGCGTTGCTAAAGTCTGGAAATTCTTAATGGAATTTAAGCCTCATCGAACTGACACGGCAGACACGTGTTGCTAAGGAGTTTGTTGCGTCACTTCTTCTGCTCAGTTTAATCATTAAGTAGGAGGGGTAAAAACTGCACACTCTCACCCTCTATGCTAAAATACGCGATTGTTGCATTCATTTTGTTCTGCTAACAAACAGCCTCTACTTTAAATTTTAAATAAAATCTTAGCGTGTCTTTATCAAATTATAATTATGCATTTCTATACCGGAAACAGGAAAATATCACTTACTGAAGTGACTATCATGCTATAATGATAAACGCGATGAAGATGACAGCTCGCTTTATTTCTTGATGCTCATTCATATTCATGAGTGTCATCGTTCTGTTCCTGAAGACCTTCGGACGAACCTTGGGGCTAATAGGTGGTTCAATCCTGCTATTATATGTTCGTGATGGTTGAAAGTTCGATAGGACACTTAGGTATGCTGAGACTGGGAATTCGCGAGCCAAGAGTTAATTTAGTAGCATGAAGATTTCGATTTTATCCTACGGTATAAACAAGTCAATTAAAAATACAGTTCCTGATGATTATAAAAAGGTTAATGAGAGTAAAAGTTTAACAGGATGTGTAGCTTTAATTGTTGATAGAATGAGTGTTCTTAAATATTGTATTTGTTAATTAATTAGTCCCTATATTATATCATGATCAGCCTTTTCTAGGTATTCCTAATTACCTACGTCGACCTAAGTGAGTAAAAAGATGCCAATTTTACGTAGAGCTACTATCACTTCACATTTTATTGAATGCCCTTGTTCACAATCTCATTTGTAGCGTATACCAATGCTCTAATCTAACTCATCACCTTAAAATTTGATCGCCCTCGGTACATATTCTAGCCACAATCTTTAAATAGATTTACATCTAGTTGTTGTTCCGATTTATTCCGGTCTGACATATTGAAAATCCACGTCCAGAACCAACCGTTCGAAGTGGTTTGGTCTAGAATTACGTTTACTTAAATAGAATGCTAATATTGATTATACAAGGTCGAATTTTCGTGGTCTTGAGCCACTACGTCTCATTTTTTCGTCTGGGTCACATAATTTTTTACTTTAAAATCTCATAATATTACCATTCTTCTAATCCTGAACTAATCCATACCTTTATGTAATCGGGGCTTAATTTTGCGTGATTGTAGTCAGAGAGATTTCAAGTTTGGTATCCAATTTCATTTAAGACTTAGAACTTCTTTGGAGTTTGTTGGCCACTTACTGAATCCTGGGTTCCTGCTAAGAGGGAATTCAGTATCCTACCGTTGAATTTTTGTATTATTCTTATCATTGTCATCGGTATTTTCACTTCACATGTTTTTCTGACAAAATAATAACGCATTGAACACCGCTCCACTCAGTCCGCTGCTCTCCTAGCCACACACGCAACTTGCTTGCATTATTACCCGTTCAAGTTCACGGCTCCAAACCCGTTTGAAGCTCTTGAGCACCGCAGTGATTTGTGCTTTTTATGGCACCAGTCACTTTTCTCAAGCAGTTACGTCACGGCATCTAAATCAAACTTGTTACGTATTATTTGTGTAACTATTTTTTACTGGAAGCTGTTTTTTCATCTATGGGAAGCACGTTTTGGTTGAGAAAGAGTGTAATGCGTTGGAGCTATTTTGATGTTGGCCAAGTTTTCAAGAAATAATCGACCATTTTACTTATTTCCTGTGAGTGGCAAGGATAAATAATAAAGGGCCCAAACCAAGTGTAGCTATTAAAATCTGTATATCTATAGCCGAATCTCACGAATTTCAGACATAGTCCATTGTACCTACAAGCAGTGCACATTAGTAGTAGCAGTAATCTTAATCCGGTTAGACTGAAAGCCGACCCCAACATAGTTGTGAAAAAGGCTTGGCAGATTATATTGGTAGTAGGTAGTAGGTAATATTGGCAGTAAAAAAAAAAAAAAAATTGAATCGTAATAAAGAAAAAACAGTCAATTCACGTAAATTAGCCATTTTTTACAATAACCAACTAATTTATATTAATGGTAGACAGACAATATATTTTCATAATTCAAAGGTCAAACATGTCGACGATTATGTAAATGAGTTCAATTGAATTAGAAGAATAAATAAAAAAGACTGATAAAGATGCGTCGGTACTTAATAAAATTTGTGATGCAGGATTTGGATCAATGGATTTTGATAGACTTAAATGTATATTCTAGACTGTTGAACACAAATTGCTATGATAAAGAGGATTATCGAGAATAAGACGCAGTTATTGAAGAGGACTTACTTAATCAGCTTATAACGTTGCCACTGCTGAGACACAGGCCTCCTTGAAAGGAAGCGAGCCGTAATCCACCACGCGGGCCCAGTGCGGGTTAGTAGATGTCACATGTCTTCGAATTTTTTGGTTCTAGGACATGCCGGTTTCGTCACGATGTTTTCCTTCACCATTTTGAGAAAAGTGCTGATGAAATAAATTACACAAAGTAGATAAAGTGCTTACCTGGGTTCGAACCCACGAGTAGGTCGTGGGTTCCGACCTACATAGAGTACATAGTTAAAGTCATAGTAACAACGATGGTAGTGGTAGACCACAGAGTCTTACGAGTCTGAGATTTAAATATAGACGAATAAGTTAATTACGGCTTTTAACTTTTGTTCAGTTGATTCCAACTTAATTTAATGAATACAAATGCATAGGTATGTTTGCACAAAAAATAGATTATTTTAATTGCAAATATTCAACGGTTTTTCTAGGTTTATCATTCACGTGTTAAAACACGTGGCCGTGGAATTTCCCATCTGTGATTATTCTATTATTAGATTTGGCTTTGTAAGATAGTTAGGTTTAATAAAATCGTTCCTTTTGGTCAATTTTATTGAATAATATACTTACTTATTTTTTAATCACTATGTCATGTGATATTCGATTTTAATGGATTGGAATGGCATAAAGATGTAAAATTACAGAATAATAAACCTATTATAATTGAATTGCTTTGACCGTAGCTTAGGTCACCGCTAAGCGGAACAGGTATAGGTACCTACAAGAATAATCTTTCGTTTTTATACATCTTTGGGTTAATAGATTTTCCTCATATATCTATAGTTACTACTACTAGCTGCTGAAACTAGTTACTGATTTACTAAGACAAAATGAAACTTCAAAATAAGTAAGCGCATACATGTGATAAAAGATCACATATTTGACAGAAGATGACAGACAACAGAAAAGACAGAAATATATGCGATATTGAAGACCATAGCTAGATAATAATCACGCACAAAAAATAATTTAAAGGTCTTTAAACAATTCAGTGAATCAAAATTGTTTATGTTCAAATATACATTTATCAGTAGCAGTAGTATTTCTACTTCTAATATTTAGCTTGCTTATTAGCTTCTTCTTATCCATATATCGTATCTTACATTAATCTTAGCCTGTTTTGGCATTAATTATAGTATTCATTATTACGGAACAGACTTCCTATGCTGGCCTTTGTGGTGATCTCGAGTTCCATTAACGTATCATACCTTGACCGCTTGCTTTATTTATTACGAGGGGTTTATGAATGGTGTTACATCATGTTGTATCCTTGGTGATAGGAGTTGTGTTAAGGCTTTTACTTCTAAATATATGGATTTGATAGGACTTGAGTAGTTCAGTGATTATTAAGGCTAAGTCTGATAAGATAAATTAGAAGAAAAATAAAAGAAAAATTCAATAGGCGATATTGGCAATGGACCAAAAGAAGAAGAAAATGGAGGTGACGCAGATTAGATAGGAGTAATAAGCAAACCAGACATAGTAATCATGAATCATGATGGATGGAGAGGGAGAGGAAGGACAAAGAAAAAATGGATGGATTGTGTGCGTAAAGCTATGAACGAGAAGGAAGAATGAAAGTGTGACGGTTGACAGGGGAGCATGAAAGAAGAACACGTGTTGCGCCGTCCCCAAGTAACCTGGGACAAAGGCAGGTGAGGAAGACGATAATGACATAATGATCATCAATGAAAGGGATCTCGCAGAGTGAGAAGATAAGGATCGATATGAGGATTTACTTGTTGGTGATAATAAAAATAATTACAATGTAATTATTTTAAAATCATGCCTGTGATCATAAAAATGAAAATTAATGACGAATTTACTACCCAAAATGTGTTTTAGAACCTTGGTAACCGTACTGAGTAAGAAAATATAGTTTCCGTACCATGCATATAATAATTTAGTCATGTATTTGCTATGCCAATTAGCGCTGGCCTAGTTTTAAGCAAAGCAAATCTAGACGTGTTTGTTCTAGCTATGTTGAAGGCCCAACTTTAAAATAGTTATGTGATAAAGGATAATGTTTATTATGTACATAATAAACATAATCCTCTAACACCAAAAACTACTATGTCGTGAGCTAACTGATTCATAACTTAACTCCCGAACATAAAAACAGAAGTCATATCTATGTTTAAAAATTATTTATGTAAATCTTTGTAAAAAATACACACGTGTTTTATATCATTATAAACGCGTGCAATATGGTCGTGCATCATCGTTAGCCGCAATATTAGTGAGCTTTGCAAAAACTTGAAAATTATTATCTTTTTTTTATTTATTGTTAAACGGTTTTTGTTTATGTATTTACAAGCAGCCATTAAAGATCTATTTTTAATCTGTGACGCGCATCGGAAGGTAGGCATATTGAGTGACAGTCAATGTTTGTATGTTTGATACGATTAGTTTTCTTAATTGTTTCACTAAATTAAGTATAATTTTCTCTCATGTACAGACGCCAGCACATCAAGCTACTACCATCTGTCAAATTTCTTTAATAGATTTTCAACTTTATCTCTAAAGCATAAGGTGCAAAGTTGATTACGAAAATTTTACAGTTTCGGGTAGCTTGATGTGCAGGCGTCTTGTACTAAGTAGCTAAGTCTTTCGCTGGTTCTCGCGGATGTTTTTTGGGAAATAATATAATCTGCATGCAATTTTGAATTGCGTCTCGCTTCACCCGCTAGGAACATTGGACCGTCACCAACGAAGTTGTCGCCCTATAGCTACTTACAGTGTTAGACATATTGTCGATGATCCTCAATGTAAATAAACAAATACTTTTTGTGTTCGTTTATAAAAAATAATAAAGCGATGGACTTTATGGCAATAATCATTTTGTTTTTTATAATTCGCTAACGATATCTTAATCGAATAAAAACTAAAATATCACGTCATTGTAACTTAATACTTTTGTAAAGAAATAACCAACAAAAACAAAACAAAAAACCGGGCAAGAGCGAGTCGGACTCGCGCATCGAGGGTTCCGTACCATCATATGTTTTTAAATTTTCATCGGCGAGGCCTATATTCATCAGAGAATTTTAAAACTGTGCGCTGCGGTGTAGAATATTGCAGTTTTATGTCAGCGCCATCTCTTGACCGATAGTGGAACTAATGTAGCTTTTGTTGATGAAAAGTGTGCTATTTAGAGACTTCGTTTTATTTTTCCTATAATCTTTACATAAACTTCTATCACATAGAATAATTTCAAATTTTTCATTAAAAGTCGAAAACTATGTGGCCTAAAAAAAAATGTTTTTGCATGTGCAAACTGCGTTCTTTCATATGATACCCCACATGCCCTAGTAGCCCCACTTCGAATTTTTCAGACCCCATTTCATTCCCTGTTGCAAAAAATATACATACCTACTTACAATATTTTTATTTCTTTTTTACTTGCAAAATAGTTAGGCAAACGTCATCTAAAACTATTCCAGTTGATAGCATTAGTAGTTCTTGAGATATCCAGCTGTGACAGACAGACATAGTCTCACCATAAGGGTTCCATTTTTACCATTTTGGTACGGAACCCTGATTATTGTAATTTGAAACGCGTAATATTTTTTTATGATGAAAAAAATGTTGTTTACGGGTAAGAATCTTTTATTAAAAATAACACATAATAAAATTCATGGTTTAGCCAGTGAACAGCGGAGTAACTGCGTAACACACTAATAGTAGCAATGGTTCTCATTTTGACAGTTCAACAATATATATAATTATTATTATGAAGCAATGGATTAACAATATATTTCCTAATAAACGACTGGAGAGAGATCAGGCGCAGGACCAACGGCTTAACGTACTTTCCGAGGCACGGGGGTATCACACCGCCAACTTTGGAAGTTGGCGGTGTGATACCCCCGTGCCTCGGAACTCCGGGCTGTTACTAAGAAATTCCTAATGGAAAAACTCAATTACACTTTGCCCGACCCGGGAATCGAACCCAGGACTCCATGCAGCAGTATGCAGCAGTCGCACTTGCGACCTCGAGACCAACGAAGCAGTTAAAATATCTACCTGAGGAAATATCAAAAGTGGAACTTTTGTGAGCCACATAATGTGTCAAACTTGCATTATGTCACGTTTTCTTTATTGTAATTCTCAAAACTTACAAATCTAAAATACACGAAAATGTTTTGCTACTAACATATTATTCAGCTGCCAGAAATAATCCTGTTACAATAGTGGTTATATCTTAGAGTCACGTTCTGTGGCGAATCTCCTTTGCCTCAAGTGTTCAAAGCGATGTCGGTCAGGTTGGTTACATACTATTGTGCTAAATACTACGTGCATTTAGTGTATACTTTAGTACAGCTAAACATGGTACGTGCCAATCATATTGCAGTTGTTATTTAAAGGAAGTACCTACACGCTTCTCCCTTATGGAAACTTGTCAAATAATAGAACTTGAATTTAATATATTTTCCAAATCACAATCACAAATCACCAAGCCAACCCAAACCACATTCACGTTCAGAGTTTCAAGTTCGTTCATGTGTTACAATAATAAACCTTTTTTTTTTCAAATCAAGCAAAATAAAATAATTAATCGTCAAATGGCGCATATGCAAGACAATTTGAATAATGACGTGGAATGCATGATGATAACATTATTTTTATTTATTTGTCTAAGAAAACTTGACACACATCCTGTTTTACATAATAGAACCACTTTATCATAAATTTATAATACTAAATTATTCAATTTTATGTTGTATTTCTACGTCGTATTAAAAAAATATATGACATAATCGCGTATTTTCCAGAATGTTATAAAGTTTCAATTAGCATCGGATTTAGTTTTTGCAAAAAATCTGCTATGACGTGCATTCGTTACTATAATATTTCTATTATGTTCAAAGATCATTCAAACCGATATAACTTACGATGATTCTGCAATAACATATTTATATTATTGACGTGTCATTTTTCGATTGTGAGCAAGCTTTCTAATTATATCTACCTAGTGACATTAGCCGAAGTATGTAGGATAGACTATATCAATCTGCGTTCAAAACCATCAATCAGCGTTCCATAAAAATCTAAATCGCAATTGATCAATTGTAATTGTAGTAATATTGTCAATAGCTCCAATCGCATTCGTAGACGAACAATTTGAGCATCAATCACGTAAAAATTGACAATTGCAATTGATCGTTTCGGGCACTGTTAAGAACGGAGAAGTCATGAAGGGATATCACCCTTTGTGATAAACGAACGTTCAGTAATTACCAATGAGTCTACAAGCTTAGAAATTATAAATATACAGTAAATCAAATTCAGAAATTGACCACCACGGGATAATCATACGAACGTTAACCTGCGTGGACCAATCATTATAACGTATGTGGTATTAAAGAAGGAAAAAATGTAGATAAAGATAAAACAAATGAATACCTAGCAACTATCTCTCGAACTTGATGCACATAAATATAATGAACGGTACACAAATAACATAGTAATGATATAATTATAAGATTTATAAGGATAAGATTTATGCAGTCAAGCTGTAAATGTAATAAGGTCTGCATATCATTCTTGAATCGATATATAGCAATGAAAGAAAGTCAGACAGTTGTTATCAATAAGATACTTTATCACTCTAAAAGAGAGAAGGGCTCGTGGGTAAGTAATAACAGCTGAGCGTGTTTGGTCTGTAAAATACTGTTATTTAGCTGCACACAGTTAGACAGGAAGCCGCGCGATCCCAACATAGAAGGGAAAAGGCTCGGCAGATTGATTGATTGCATCACACTGACTCAGACACTTGAATAATCTTCTGGACCTCACGTCAAAGGTTGTAAGTTATTTATTATAATAATAATACGTTCATTATAATGCATAACGTAAATATTATCAGTAGCATTCAGAACAATGTGACGTTGTTAACATGCCCATAAAAATGACTTGTAAATTGTGTTCAGTTACATTGATATGTAGCCGAGTGGATTGCGGAAACTAACTTCAACTAAAGTAAACAAACATTAAGTAAATCTAAACAACTACCTTTGAAATTAAAGGCAAAGAAGTACTGAACAATATTTCTGAAGAAGAGTAAACAGTATAAAAGAGAATAACTTCGAAAGGAATACCGATGATATTGAAAGTTTACAAGTAATACAACCATATATAGCACGAGAAACAGTACTGTATAGTATACCAGGTCATAAAAGACAACGACAAGATGGCCATGTGCCTTTTCTATAATATAATAGATTTTCTTGTGGAATCATCAATTAATAGTAATGAAATAAAAGTTGAAACTTGTATAACACGTTTTTCAAGTCAGGCTTAGTACATGAGACACAAGTTTAGAGAATAAAAGATATTAACAAGGATGTAGATGGATAAATAAAGATGAATCATAATCAATTTAAAGACGTAGAAAATAAAAATATGAATAATCAGAACTCAGACAAACAGCAACGTAATAGACAAATGTGACAGACGGATAGATAGATTAATGAACATCGAACAGGGCGCTGATCTCACTGCATATTTATCAAAATGTAACTTTGCCTTGTAAATTAACGTAAGAAAACACGTGTTCAAAATCAGACGTAGTAATAGCTTATTAATTTCCTACATTAACATCATCATATTTATTCATCTTATTAGTGCAAATGTTAACCAGTATTACTTGGAAGATGGTGGAAAATCTAACCCGAATTGTGCTGCTTTTGATGTCTTTTTCACACGCGAGAACAGTCTTAGGTCCAATTCCCAAGTTGAGCAAAGTGTTGTAGCGAATTTCCATTCGGAATTTCTCAATAGTAGCCCGAAGTCCCCATATTATATGGTTTCAACGTAAATTATTAGCGAAATGAGGGTGTACTTCAGGTACATCCCTGCTTGCCCATTCGGAGAATACAAGCAAGATATAAACTGAACATATAATTTCTACGTTCACATATAACTTTAAAATGGTTAGTGTCAATAATGAATAATATGACGTCACCTTTGTGCATGTTGATGTGAAATAAACATGAATTATGTTAAGGCCACGGTATGGTCATTGATATTAGCAGTAGTGTGTTGTGTTATCTCTAGAGGTTTTTGCACAATAGATACTTTTACGAATTATAAAATTCCTGAATGAATGTGAATAAACGGTTGCTGTTTTAATGAATACACTTTCGTCATTACAGATTTTTGTCAAGTCGTGCGAAAATTACTACCATAAAATGATGACTTGCAACCTTTCCAGAAAACTACACCTATTCCACTAGTTCTCTATTACTGGTTAGCTTATATGTAGTAAGCAGTCTGCTGTTACATATAACCTCAGTAAAATATATACACATCACTGTCTAGATAGCTGCTTCTTACTTAGCTACTGTAGTGGTTTCGTCGGACATTCATCATTCATCTTATTTGTAGTGTAGGTACCTATCATGATTTGAAGTATCTTGTTTCACTGATGTAATATTTTCTCAGAAATCAAATAAGATCATCATCTTAAAGTAAACATTTAACCATCTAATATCCATTTCAAAGTCCAGTTGTGAATGAACCGGCTATCTAAGCCTATTGATGACTCAGCTCTGTAGTAACCTATTATTTTGGGATCATCTCATAATATACCTCGCTATTATCATGTGGTAACCTTGAAACACATTAGGATCCTGCTTAGAATTCTATATATATTTTGTTATGAATAAGTTAGGATGATGAAACTTGGAGTGTATTTGAGTAATTGGTATGCAATCGGTCATCTGTTGTATTGTCATGTTAAGTGAAAGAATTAATTAAAGATAAACTATTATTTGTTGTGACATTAGGAACAGTTTTTGTATTGTTTTGGAAGGTTGTAGCCTCGACAGCATTTTGTCGTAAACTGCCATTACAATCACAACGTGGAATGAGTTTTCGAACACTAGGAAAAGTAACAAAATCATGTATATCACTTAGGATTACTACATCCCTGCCTGCCCATTTGGGGATAATAATAGACTGAATGTCTAGATTCAGTCTATTATTTTTAATTAGCCTACACTGTCCCATTGCTCAGCCAAGTCTTCCCCCAAATCTTTCCAGGCATCCATCCCTTGCGGTACGCGTCTAGGTTGTCTTGCCATATTTGTATACATATAAGCACATATCAATAACCTTGTCATAACCTGCTACTATAACAGCCATACTTATATTTTATTTCCTCTTTTCCAGGTGGTATTCGCCTCAGGCGCGCCCCAGACCAACTACATCTTCAAGAATGACATTACTCCTGAAGAGGCACAACAGTACCTTAAGCAGTTGCCGTTCAACGAGCCTCAGCTCTCTGGACGCACAGATGTCTTGCCCCTAGTAAGTTGCCTAAAGATGAGATACTAGAATACCTAAGATAAGATAATAGAGTATTACCTAATAATATATCAGCACTAGATGTAGGATAGTTAAATCCGTGGTGACACTGTTATATGTTAAAGACTTAGGAAGTTACTTCAATATCATGATTCTTAGGTTACATCGAGAAACATCCTAATTTAATCCATTTATTGAAAAAAGTATGTAAAATTACTTGCTTTGGTATGTAAGTTGAAATGAAACATGCATGTTTTTTTTCTAGGTCCGTTATGATGACCCTAGGTTTCGTTCCGCTGAGGCCGGCCCAACCCTTGGCCACTACTGGAGGAACGGACAGGAGATCCAGAACACAGACGACTACGTTGAAGAGGTAAAAAATATAATTTGATTAACGTTTTTGACCCACCTTTATTGCCCATTATGATCATCAACAATGACTTGCAATTAGTGACCACAGAACTGGATAATTTGACTATGATTTTATGAATTCTTAAATAGTACATATTCACCTACTTCATACTTAATCCAGACATTTTAACACGTCTTAAGTTAGTAACGATAGAAAATGTTTCTCATGTAGTTTGCCATTGTATTTCACTAAGACGAAGTTGTACAAGAACATAAAACAACATATTTAATCTTAGTTCATATTTTATAGGTCTACAACGCAGCCCAGTACCACGGCCAGGACGGTCTAGGTCAGTACGCCTACGGTTACGAGACTCCTCAATCTTCCAAGGTTGAGAACCGCGAAGGCTCCGGAACTGTGTCTGGGTCCTATGTCTACCAGGTTCCCGGCCAGAAGGAACTCATCAAGGTAAATAAAATTGATGTTCTAGCAACCTTACTTCAAGATGATGATAAAGTTTTTACACTAAAATCAATCATTAGGTTTGTCTGATTGAGTTAAAAGGGAAATACCGCTAAAGTCAAAATACAAACATTTTTTACAACAAAACGAAAAAACATAAAGCATGACTAACAAAACTAGCTAATGATCAGCTGTATTTTTTGTTGTTTTAAGTCTCAGGTAAAAATTATAACAGGTATATTTTTGTGAATGTAAATCCTTCACCCTAATTGAGTAACACACGATCAAGCAAAATCTGAATGATTTTGAAGGATATTGCTAATCCATTGCTTCATATACTCGAAACAGTTCATTCAGTTCACGTCGTAAATAACGCAATGAATGTTGTTGAACTGTCAAAATGAAAGCCATTGCTACTGATAGTGTGATGCAATTACCCCGCTGATGTAGAATATACAGGGTGGCAGGGACATCGCTGCAGAACGATGATTCAATACATGATTCTGGATCCCAAGCGTTGAAATTTTTCGTCAGTTATTAATAAGTTTATTGCACGTTATAATTTCATTGATGCGATGTTATGATGCGTGATCCCAGCAAATGATCCCAGCGCTACAGTTGTTTAAGAACAGGTTGCTCCAAGATGCTATATTAGATAATTATAAATAAATAATAACGCGAAACCGTATACATGTGTTAAATTAATGTCGCCATTAAAGTGGCACGCTGTATGCTTACAGAATTTATCAGTAACCAAAAACGTCTCAACTTTCAGGTTCGATACTATGCTGACAGCGAAGGATTCCACCAAGAAGACAACCTCCCCAAGGTCGAGTTGAAGCCCGCAGAAGAGACCCCTGCGCTGAAGGAAGGTCGTCTAGCCTTCGAGAAGGCATGGAAAGCGGCAGCTGAAGCCAACCTCCAGGCACCCACTGTCCAGCCCCAATACAACAACAACCAGCAGTGAGTATCTTGGAGATATTTTTTTAAAGCTTCGAGTGAAAATATGAATTGTAGTTTGGAATGGGATGAAAACAAAGACATGATGACATTTTGCATGTGTGCATTATTGACCGTATCATTGCTTGCTATCAGGTGATATCTGTGGTCAAACGCGAGCCTATCATAAATAGGAAATAAAAAAAACTACTGTTTTTTTAATGTGGAGACATTCCTAGCAAAAATAGAAGCTGGTATTACCCAAACAAATAATTCTCTCATTGTAATCGAATACAAAATTCTTAAATCTAGAATAATATCACCTTGTAACTTTTATCTTTATTCATTTCTGTTTTTCTTTCCATAGACATGGCAACTATCAAGTCCAGGCTTCAGAGCCCGAAGGTGTCGCGGTCCCCTACCAAACCCAGGCTTCAGAGCCCGAAGGTGTATACCAGCCTCGTGATGGCAAAGCCTTGGCCTTCGCTCAAGCACAAAGCCACCAAGGAAATCAGCAACAGCAATTTGGACAGCAACAGCAATTTGGACAACAGCAGCAATACGCGCAACAGAAATATGGTGGACAGCCACAACATCAACAGGTTGGCCATGATGGCAAATACGAAGAACCGGAACCTACTGTAAGTATTGATGTTGTCTCGTTAAGTATCATCATCATTTCAGCCGAAACGTCCACTGCTGAGCATGCCCCCCAAGCACCACCTCTTCGACCGGTTCTGAGCTTCCCGCATCCAGCGGATTCTTGCGGCTTTCACAAGATCATAGGTCCATCTATTGGGGGGCCTTCATCAAGTTATTATATTATCAGTGATTGGTACCTACCAATTTCTGTCATAAAAATAAGATTGCGATATATAGCCATAAAACCGTTCAAGCATTGAGAAAATTATATTACGATGAATACATGCATTTGGCACATTGGCTGAGTGATAGAATTCTGCGCTGTGGTTTACGGGTTCAATTCCCGTATGAAACAAATATTTTGTTGGGCCTATAATATTATTTATAAGTAGTTATGACTTCTGAATCTGGGTGTTTGTGCACGTAACTTTTTTGTCATATATACTGTTAAGCAAGGTAAATATTATTAGTGTGACTTAATGGTCTTGGAACAGACTCCTTGTTTA
Organism: Oligia latruncula; assembly: GCA_948474745.1. Taxonomy (NCBI): domain Eukaryota; kingdom Metazoa; phylum Arthropoda; class Insecta; order Lepidoptera; family Noctuidae; genus Oligia; species Oligia latruncula. The sequence continues at coordinate 1,638,106 of OX419686.1, forward strand.
AGGAATAATGTAGTTCTAGAGGTCAGTACCGAATATTAGATAACTTTACTCATTTCTCTTTTGTTTCAGGGTCCTCCCCACGGTTTCTTCTACAGCTTCAACTACCCTGTCTCCATCATCGTCCCCAAGAAGGAGCTGAACGCTGCCGGAGACCATGACACCGTTGGCTACAACAGCCAATAAATCACATACGCTTGATATTTTTGGATAAAACCTCATTTGTTTAGGTTTAGTTCTTCTCTAGTTGTGATTCTATCCAAAAATGTTTAGTTTGTTATGTTAAAAGTTTTGACAATTTATAGAAACGAATTATTAGGCTTTAAGTAATTTCAATTACCTGAAAGTTTTCTGCCTTCAGCTTTTGCTCATAATAGTGCCTCAACTGCTGTACATTCGAGTCTATAACTAGTTCAAAACTTTCTAGGCCTTCGATGGTTCTTTGATTTCGCCCACTAATAGTTCAGTAGGTTGAAACCGAAAACGGTCATGAAGATATTAGTTTTATGAGTCCCTTAGCCGATAGTCTAATGAGGTAGTTTGTATGACACTAGTAACCTAATTACGAGCATACTAAATGTTTCATTGTTAGATTATCGGCTTGTACTATATACGTTGCCATTTTAGGAGCGATTGTATCGCTTTGCCTTTTTGATTCGAAGCAGCATGATTGAAAGTGGAATTTTGATTTATAATTATGAACCTTTTTTTTTTGTTATTTTTTTTAATACTTTTCGGTTTATCTATAATAATATGCTGCTTTGGATTGATTCTTATTTCTAACAGCAAAGTTGGAGTTTGATAGTGTAACTTGTTCAGCACTACAAAATTTTACAATAGCACAAAGTCAGTTTTTTATTTTGTTTTATAAACTTTGGTTACTCTCTGGTTAGACTCTTGAACTCAGCCTTGCTAAAAGTTAAGTTTTGTTACCATAACGACTTAGATATAATGTAAAATATATGTATGTTATATAAGGCTTCAGTCTATGACAGCAATTTGTAATAATTATTATTTTATAATAATAAAGCATTTTGCATAAAATACGTGTTATTACTTTCTATGTATGTGAGCAACAAGCTGTTCCGATCCCTAGGTAGTCAATTAGTAATGAATCTATCGTATATAAATCCATCGTATTGAAATGTACAAAATTCAAGTAAAAGAGCTGTGGAGAAAGGAAGATAATCAAATAAATATTACACCCATCTTTAGAATTACTAAATATATTATGGACACAACCATTCTTTAACACCATTTCCTATGACTACAACAGCTGCCATTCCGAATAGCAACTGTCACTAAGTTTACAGTCAGTCTTCCTCACTCCTCGACAACACTATTCACTCATTGATTCATACCAGGCATGGGCCCAGGGTAAGGCATCACTATGACTGGCATCTGGCCTCTGTTCCCAAGCGTCTTCATACTCCCAAGTGGTACCTGTCCTTGAGGCCTGAACCATCCTCCGGTTAACAGGTTCGTTATCCAAGAGATGGTATCAGGAACATTCACTTCTATTGGTAGGAACGGAATGTATGAGATAATTTGACCAATGGCGTATCTTCCTTCATCAGGGAGGTACACTACTGCGTTTTTAGGTTGTGTTTCTGGGCTTTTAGGATTAGCATCTACAACAATGGCGTCTTTGTTCTCGTCTATGTGTCCTGTGTTACTCTTGAGGCTGGCATTTGCTAGTTGTTCGTTGAGGTTCGCGTGTCTGTCGTCAGCTTCTTGATTGGGTGCTGCGTTTGGTAGGACGATCATCAATGGCTGTTGTTGTTGTGGGTACCTGGAAGTGATAGAAATCTTTGTGAGTTTCATGCTTTGTTTTGCATGTTATCCACGCATATTAAACTAACGAAGGTTCACTAAGTAGCCGTGTGTGGCACCAGCTCACGACTATCTTTTTTTTTTGTAGATGGGAAATCATCAAATGACCGCTCCCGCTCTGGGTGGAGCGGAAGGGAGTGTCAGACTCTTACTGACTAAAACCCACCCGTGTTCCTTCCTTAGCCCTTTATGTTCCGGGCCAGCGGTAACCCTTTCGGACAATCCCGCTGAAGCTCTCGACTATCTTGCATTTTATTCCAAATGTCGCACAAATTCTACACCGAAATCGGGAATACCTTTCGTGTTACAAGCATATCAGAGGCCAAACTGCCTCGTCTGCTGTATCATCTAGTAGAGTTTAACCTTAGATTGTAAACATAGCAACGTGTGCTCGATTCGCGAACAACAAAAGTACACAAACCGTAAAACTGGTAACTTTACTTCTACTGGCATGTTTCGAATCGTATTTGCACTCTGGATAAGTGTTTAGCTTAACTGTGACTTCAAAAAACATCGAAAGTAAAGTAAACTTCACATTGAAAACACCCAAATTTTACGTAATTCTTGCTTCAGGTAAAATTGCTTAAAGATTTTTTTAAGGATACAGTACCTACCAGTAGTAGGACGTTTATACGACACATCGAATTTTAAAAAGAGCTTTTCGCACAGATAGACGATACAACTGAACTTTTTCCAAACTTACCAAAAACTGTTGTTTAACAAAAATTACGCAGAATTTGAAAATAAATATTATGAAAAGATAAAGAGAGTATATGAATACGACCTTATCTGTATCGATCTTTATCTAAAAAGTAGAGATCCGAAGGTTTGAATATTTAACACTTGTGGAGCGACATTTTCTAATATCCCCCCGTCTGTGACGCCTTGCGGAGCGCAAGGCGGCAAAATTTTGTATTAGTAAATGAAAAACACAAAGAATACTCACATCGAAGGTGACTGCAAATTCGGTGCCATATTTCTCAGGAATGGAAGCTGCGGCTGCATTCCGTACTGCATTGGCAGGTATGGCAGTTGCATAGGCGCGCTGCACACTGAAGCTATGCAGAGGTACAACACTACCACCAATTTGTGATTCATTTTGTACTTTTTTAGAAGAAAGCACTATGTGGTTAAATGCCGTAGGTTTTGCTCTATAGTCCTCTACTTTAGAGAACTGAGAGTTTATGACTGACTGTTTCCAAGTCACAGCCACCCTTTAAGTTTCTATGTCACGCGTGTCCGTTGCGAATGTAACTTTGATAACAAAAACACAGGATGAACACAGTGATTTCCTTTGCCAAATAAAAAAATTAAACGTCAAACACTGTTTCGGCGGGAAGACGTTGACAGTTTGAACGCGAAGTTTTTTTTCTTCTTTTTTCGTGTGACAAGGAAGTGCAAGAGCGTCCGTTTGTCTGCCGGTAAGGAAGTGTATGTCTGAATGTGCGTTCGGTGCTGTGTTATTATTCAAGTTGTGACAGCGACCTACTCTTCCAGCCCTGACCTTACGGCGGGCATTGCTTTCTTTTTTGGGGTTCATTGTTTCCAAAAAAATTATATGGTGTGTTCAAAAATATTAAAATAATTTTTATTTTTTTGACTCATTTCAGAGTTTGACAATTACCCAGGTACCTACGCTGAAAAATATCAGTCGGTCAACAAACAACAAAAAGGAGAGAGAATAAAAGGGACAATAGCTCAATAGTTAACTGGAGCAGTCGTGGGTTCGATCTCCACATCCGCTGCACTATGAACGTCAAAAGTTTGTAGTTAGGATTAACACAAATATTAGCAACGTGCAATACACAGAACTAAACTACTACAAAAAATCGAGACAAAATAATAGTGTTTACTGAAAACCAATTAATACTTCAACTGAAACAAGAGAACCCGCGTCTCAATGTGCAGAAACCAAAAGCGGTCGAATGCCTAATTTTGTATGTCAAAATATTTAAACGATTAACACGAAAGCTACATTTATATTCGTAAACGTATTGCATCTCAATAGGTCGACTAGATTACTAGAAAAATCGGACAGATAGCGAATCAATATTCGCCATCTGTCAGATACTAACAGTACGGTAACTAGGTCAATACCTAGTTTACCTGGACCCAAGAATTACTATGTCATAGAAATCCATTCGAATAGCTACATGCAGCTGTAACTGCTTTGTTTTAATCTGATTTCGGAATTTAAGGCTTTGATCATAGTCTGAAGGGAACTGCTAAAATGTGTGCTAAAAAAATAATTTTGTTTAAGTATATGAGATGGAGAAGGAGAAATAAAAGATGTAAAAATATTTAATATAAAGAATAATAAAAATCAAAATTAAAAGTCATATTTTATGCAAACTAGGCTGAGAATCAACACTTTTTGAACGTCAAAATTACACAGTCAGTACATCCCCCAAAACAGCAGCCCTTCACCACTTCCTAGTGCTTAAGCTGGGAAGAAGTGGCGCAACAAACTCCCCAGCAGCACAGCTGTTACAGATTTTACATATGCAATAAGTAAGTAAAAATTAAGAAATACAAAGCATTGAATCAAATTATTTGCCATATGTCAGCTAGCACACGCCAATAGAGGTTTCATACCTTCATATTGACCCTAACAAAAAGTATTTAATTTCTAGAGTATTCGTAGACAAAATTCAAACACCCTGTATGCATAAAACAAAGGTTTTATCTTTGCAAATATTACGAACAAAAACATTGTAGATTTGATGTTGGTGTTTTTTTTTTTAATCCGAGATAAAATATTATCATGCAAAACGTTTAATGTTTGTTCATTAATTTTGCACAAAAACACTTAAGTGCTTATTACACTCATTATAAAAGAACAAATTATCATTACAGAGCCGTTAGAAAATATTATATTTTTACAGGTCAATAGCACTGAAAATATTAAATGGTGCTCATTTTTAAAATTGCAGACTGATTAAATTTTAATTAGCTTAAGCAATGCATAATCCCACACACGCGGACGCTCACCCATGAGATTTACTGACCCCTTGTTTGAGTGCACAAAAAACACCAGAAATCGGGGTACCTACGTGGCTAGAAATCGTGAGGAGAATCACATCAGCCCCTAAACAAGAAGTACATGAGGACCACGACCGCTCTGACAAGAGTGCTACGAAGAAGAAGAAGATATTCCCACTGCTGGGACACTGGCCTTAATCCACCACGCGGGCCTAGTGCGGGTTGGGGATGTCACATATCTTCGAATTTTTGGTTTTAGGAGATGCCGTTTTCTCAATATGTATTTTGCCTTCACCGTTTTGAGAGCAGCGGTTATGAAATAATTTGTTCAAAGTAAAGTGCCTGTCTGGGTTCGAACCCATCGACCTAAATCTAGGAAGCCGCGGGCCCTTACTTCTGGGCGACCACTGCTTGGATTTTAATTAAAATCACACTAATATTATAAAGGCGAAAGTTTGTGAGTGTGTGTCTGTGTATGTGTGTTTATATGTTTGTTACTTCTTCACGTTCCAACTGCTGAACCAATTTTGATAAAATTTTGTATGGAGGTAGCCGACACCCTGGATTAACATATAGGCTACTTTTTATCCCGATATTCCTACGGGATCGACATTTACGCGGGTGAAACCGCGGGGCGCAGCTAGTTGTTAATAATGCTTAAAAAGCATAAAAGTATCTCGTTGATACCATTTAGCTAGATCATTAGCAATTTTGAACTCATAATAATATTATGAAGGTACCTATTTAAAAGAATAATGATAAACTGAAAATGTATTTGAAAACTGATAAGCTGATTATGACTGAAAAATAGACAGTTGGTAAGCACCCGTCACATGTCATTTCCGCAAGTCGTAATAACTAATTGCTTGCAAAAGATTATTGCGGTAGTAGGTTTCGGGTTAACAACCTGTGGTTATGGTTGTAATAATGGCATTACTGTGTATTTAAAGTGGTGGTAAGAAGAAAATGATTTCAGTCTCTCCTACTAAGTGTATTGTTAGTTCTTGGTAAAGCTCTGACCACACTGAGGCGAATCCCGCGCAGGATGCGGGAAGTTTGCTATTAAGACAACTAACTTGCAAGGAGGTGTTCAAACGGCCGATAAATAGTTGCGTAAAGCGGGCTCTACACTGGTTCTGCTGCAATAAACTCGCTCTACTTTTGTTCAATACAAAAGTTTCAGCGAGTTTAATTTTTATTGCACTAGGTATATTTTAATTGCACCGTGTAGGATAAGTATTGTGCAGGTATTGCTCACGCGAAAACATTGAAGCATATGGGCGTTATTGCGGGAAAATAATTGATCGTTTGAGTGCAAGGGCTGATTCAATCATGTTATTATTGCGCAATGTAAATATTGCGCGAACTTATTGTTAGTGTAGGGGCCGCCTTATTTCTACACAACCGACGCGTGCCGACGCGTGTCTCGTCTTGAGCGGGATTCGTCTCTGTGTCAGAGTGTGGTTCGAACGACTTGACCTTTGAAAAATCCCTAGTAAAAAGCCATAATTCGAGGTTTGGCTCTCACCTATTTCCTCCTCCAATATTGGACCAATTTAAAAGAAATTTCATAAACTGAATAAGAAGGATATATACTGTGTCCCTATGTTTTTCTTTTTTCTTGGATAGTAGTCAAATTTGTACACTAGGCCTCTATTGACATCGGCAATTTTGAGCATTTTTTGAGAGTTCTAGTGCTTATAAAAATAATGTATATCATCAAAAAGGAAAACATAGGGACCTACAAGTAGTTAACATTTATTATTCTGTAAATAATCATTGCTTTATGGTCATTAACCAGAAAGAAAACAGGCGACAGCGTTTCTATGGAGAAAAGACCACCCGCAGAAGGAGGCGTTAGTCGTTCCGTAGGCTAGTTGGTTGGTTGGTGACCGGAGATCGGAGATCTAGTTTTCCCATTATTATTTAAGCTATTTTTGTCTGTCATTACACTAGTTAGAAATAGGTTTGGCGTTTTCGATAGCAAACGAATAATTAAAAAAACTGGCCAAGTGCGAGTCGGACTCGCACACGAAGGGTTCCGTACCACAAGGCAAAAACACCGAAAAAAAAACACGTTTGTTGTATGGGAGCCCCCCTTAAATATTTATTTCATTTTGTTTTTAGTATTTGTTGTTATAGCGGTAACAGAAATACATAATTTGTGAAATTTTCAACTGTCTAGCTATCGCGGTTCTTGAGATACAGCCTGGTGACAGACATATGGACGGACGGACAGACAGACAGACAGACGGACAGACAGCGAAGTCTTAGTAATAGAGTCCCGTTTTCACCCTTTGGGTACGGAACCTTAAAAAAGAAAAGAAAGACATGCCATCAGCTCGCAAAACTGCGCCTTCCTAATTAAAATGCGGGATGCGTACAGCTTTCGTATTCGTTGCGTTTTCGTCAATGAATTAATATTGTTACACTCCATTGTATATTAATCTAACCTTCATGTGTTCCGGGCGAATGATATATTGACAAGAAACATTGAATTTAGTTTCATAGTAGTTCACTTCGAATTTTTAACTTTTGCACACACCAAAAAATGTCTTCGAAAGACATGTGATATCTATCAACGCGCACTAGGCCCGCGTGGTAGATTACAGCCCGTCCCCTGTTGAAGAGAGGAGGTCTGTATCGCAGGGAACATTATAGGACCCTTATTCTTATGGCAGTAGTTCACTAGACCGGGTTCTAAAGATAGGTAGATAATCAGCCTTTAAAAGACTGGCCACTTAAATGTGTCTGGGTAGGTCTGTCTGTCGTGGACTCAAATGACATTAAACGGCACTGATTTAAAGAGGCAGTTGTAAATAGCGGTTTTGGTAAGTTAAAAATTATAAATGGCACGTTTAATAACTAATTCAGCAGTTAAAACTAAGCAGTAAAGTAAACAAAAATGAGTAATAAAAAATAATGAAATGGATCAGTGAATATATAATTGAGCAGGAAAATAATTAAATGGGCGGTAAAAATTACTGAACGAGCGGTTACGTGTGTAAAGTAACCTAACCAAACCTAACTTCGGGGTGCCCTTCGCTCGCTCTTGCATCCTATGTCGACGGAGCCCCGCTTCGCGGGGCCTCTATTTCTGTGTAAAGGGTTTAAAGTAACCTAACCAAACCGAACCTCGGGGTTCTTTAAGATTAATTATAGAACAGATTTCGGACTCTCCATAGCCACTAGCTTTTAAGAATTCTATTTCAATTTTAAAGGTGTATTTCAAGCTTTAAAATTGAAAGAGAACCCTTGAAAGCTCATGTTAAGGCGTGCACAACAATCAGTACGCGGCAGTAATTTGGTGCGGCTTTGTAACCGCGCTTACCGTTAATGTGCTGAGCCTTAGTTTATCTCTGCAGCCACAATGCTGTTATTTATTACTAACTGTTCTAGGGTTTTAAGTTATGGTACTGGTCTTTAATGTTTCAGGGCTAGTCTACATGAAATATGTAGCAGTATTTCAAAGAATATCTTTTGTGCACAGGCCTTTTCTTTTAACGAGAATAAATATGTAGGATGAACAGGTTAATTTAATGTGGATTGGAAATTGGGTATACAACATTATTTTTGGTATATGCGAAACCAGAAACACGTGTCTAGTATTAAAAAAAATCAGCTGTTCCCTACATTTTGACGAGTTATACCAACATAAATGTAGGGAACAGCTGATTTTTTTTCGCGATTTCAGTGTTGGTCCAATAGTAAGGTTGTTCATAATGATGAGTACAATGACCTCTTAAGAGGTTGTTAATGTTTTACCAATAACCCTGTATAAGTAATGATCTGAAGGCATTCTTTGAAGAGAATAAGTTGTTATTCTCTTGGATGGGTATGGGAACAGGGAAGGAAATATTAAAATATCACTTTGGAAAGCATTCAATGACAACTGATAACATTGTCTGGGAACAAAGGAAGCTGGCTAGGTAGGTGGTAGATAAACGAGTTCGTGCATTCGCATAATAGACAAAGGACCTAGAAAGGAAAAAGGCACGTATACCTATTTACTGAAACAAGAATCTAATGGTATTTATTAAAGACAATAAAGTAATCATGAAAGGTCCTGACAGCAGTTAGCAATGCTATAAATTACGACGGCTACTACGGTTCAAGAACCTCGGTTTTATACTAATAGGTATATGTTTTTTATAAAATGGCAAGGTATGTGGAATTTCATGCATTTTGGAAAAGGTTTTCGGTCAGTGAAGCTGAATTTTTTCTGTGAGAACATTGGTAAAAGGGGAATTTGTGTAACCTGATAGGCTCTAAGATATATTGGAAAGCTTATTGCTAATTACAGTACCCACTTAATCAAAGTTAAGCCAGTCTGATGTAGAATATTTATCTTTTAAAGTGAAGGCACGTGAACATATCCGTCAAAAGTTGGCCGTTACATCTCAGCGCTGATTTGCTGGATTCGTTTTCTCCTCTACCGATAATTTGTTTCTCCTCAAAGATTTTGTTTATATGTATGTATGTATGTATGTATCTATGTATTAGTATTTATTCTTGTATTTTATAGTCATTTCTTGCTATTTATCCCTTTTGTTGCACCTGCCATGTTTTGTCTCTGCATCACCCTAAGGTTGACTGGTAGAAAATGCCTCAGGCATTAAGTCCGCCTTTGTACAGTATTTCTTTTACTTGTGCATAAAGTGTTAATAAATAAAATAAATAAATAAAATAAATAAAATAAATAAATATTGAAACAAATGACGGATTGGGAAAATGTTGAGAAATTAGTAGGAAGACCTACTTTCTTCAAGTCTTTTCCGTTCAACTTTTGTCGAAAAACTTAGTAAAGTGTGCGAAGTTTTCGCTAAACTTGGGATTCTGTACTAATTTTGGCTTGAAGAGTTTGTATTATTCCTTCAAGTCTTTTAAAAATTATTATATTGAGTTAATTTGTCTGTTCGGGTTTTCGGAAAATTAAATCGATTTTAACATGAATATAAATAAAATCAGACAGCCAATCGTAGACAATGATTAACATTTTAAGACTTCAGCAAAAAAATAATAAAAATAACAATGTTAATAGAAATTAACTAGGTACGTAAATAACAAAATTATTAGCAACAAACTACAAATTACATAAGTCTTATAAATTGCAGGTTTGTACAACCAGAAAAAATAAACAAAATACAAAAATAGTAAAATAATTTATTACGAACTCTAAACCTTAATGATATGGCAAGAATAAACAAAATAAATAATATTACGACTTTAATTAAAAAAACTAAACTAATCATAATAAATGCACAAATAAAGATATCACGACACTAAAACCAAACAAAATATACGGAAGTGACAATGCTTTGACATTTCTAAAGAAACGACTTTTTCCAACCACTCATATTTTTGTTTACTAGCACGAAAAATATTTACGCAACATGTTATATCATACACCGAGATTATACAACTACTTATTGATATAAAATTATTATTATTTTGTATTTCTCCGCAGTTAACGAACATGCTCTAATAATAAAATCGTACTCAATTGTTTCCATGCATCCACATCTATACTTTTTGGACCGAATCTTCCACATAACGCATCAGTTGCCTACGTTGTCTTCTCATCTGGCTGCCCGTCGTCCACAACCATGTCTATCTCAACTTCGTAGGTCCCTGGCTTTGTGCGCGATGGCCTGACCACTATTCCAGGCATTTTGGACTCCTGCACTCCATCAACTTCGTTTTCCGCATTGTTCCTAACAGGCACCTCACCCTTCACTCCCGATGCCCCATCAGGAACAGATATGCCGTTATGTTGGTCTTGTGGCAGCTTCACGGACATCAACCCTTGGAAGCGTTGGACGAACATTTCCAATATTGGCCCAAACCTGGAGACCCCGTCTGTTGACAGCAAGAATCTGTCAGACGCTCCTTCTTTGGGTCGGAGCACAAACATGTTGAAGTTAAGGGTCTTCTTGACCGGCCGGGCCGCTACCTGCGCGATGCAGGCTATAGCGACGAGTACGAGCACTGCGCGAGGTGACATAGTGTCTCAGTGAGTACGCGAGGCGGTAGCGTGCGCCCACGGCGGCGAAAGACTCCACACTGCGCCAGTTGCGTTTTTGCCGCGCATCTAAGCCAAGATAACGGGTCCACGGCAAAAAGATCATAATTGCCTCGCATCGTACCGAACGTCTGATAATTGCAACGATCTCTCGACACCTTTCCTTTGGAAAGCAATTCCATCTTAATTCAAGTGAGTCATCATTATCAGAAGCCCAAAATTTGATGACCTTCATTGAAGTACGTAGTTCCTTAAATTCAGTTTTGAGTTAGGTGTCCACGAACACAGAGATAGTTCAAGCTTGATTGGTTTTGAATCGGCCATTAAAGTCTGAATAAAAGATACTGATGCTGTAGTGTCAACGTTGTGCTAAAGCTGTGAACCTTAACACCTAGGCTTTAAGGACCAGATTTCATTGTGTTGGAGGTGATATAATTTGCACATTACTGCACATGTAGTTTTAAATCATATTTATGGCCATCCATCATGAGCAGCTCGTGTACGTGATTGATGGTAATATAATGATGCAGTATCAAGGTCACGACAATGCAGGTCAATGCAAATAAACAAAATGCGGTTTGTGGGCTTTTTGCATTGTTCTTCGCGTTTATTTGTATTTAATGATAGAAATTTTGATGGCCAATTAGCTGGAACGAATTGTGGCTTTTTATTTTAGCAAAATGATAAGTGAGTGTAATTCGATATGTTTTACGGTTATTATCTTGGTGAAATGCATGTTCAGAGAATGGCAAAGGAGAAGACCGTTAAATCTTCTACATAAAATAAAATATCAACAGATTTTTTTTCTTTGTCTTGTTGTTGATTCCAGTACTTATTTGGGATATATAAAATTGGAATCGTGGGAATCTGAATGAGTTCTTTGAGTAGATCATATTGAAAATTAAATTATTTTGAAAGTCCCAATATATCGTTAAGCTGTACCCCATGGGCTGATAACATTTGGATGAAACTCCGAATATAAAACATTATCTCTGATAAAATACTCCACATTTACCATATAACACAAATATACGAAAATCGCAGCAAAATACCTGGCCAGCACGAATGACTAATGGCAGAACATACAATAATTGAAACAGCATTACAATTTAATTGAATTAAACCGTCCACGTCAATTTCGAGTCAATTATCCGTTATTTATGTCCAATCACATTTCCAATTGGCCATAATTATACGTCCGATTCCTTTGGAGATCATAAACTGGTAACCATTCTTGGAACCTGACAATTTTCGGTCTGAAACTGCAGAATTGTTTGATATTGCAAAGCTAATCTTATTAGAAAGGGATAGGGATGTTGTAGATCATTCTGGATGGTAATTGTAAGTTGGTGTATGTTATACTTTATAGGATTGAACACCACCACAGGATGAGGCTCCGTTAGAGACGATAAAATGCAGCTTAAGTGCTAACGGTAGCAGTTTCGCAGATAAAAGTTAGATTCCACAAGGAAGTATTAATATTGTTAATGATGGTAATTTCACTTCAGGAAGTGTTGATTGGAATTAATTATTTTATGACTGTTTTGTATCGGTGGTATATATTTATTTTGGCAGAAACGTGTTTTTGGACACTTTCGTTTTTTTAAGCTTTGTGGAAAATTAAAGTTTATTTTAATTACCTATCTATGCCTTTAAAAGGTTTCATTAATGAAGATAAAAAACAAACTGACTTAAGTAAAAAATTAAGTGAGCTTTATTTTCTGTTCATTTTCTACTACTAAACATTTACTTTTGAATACAATAAAATTCCAGTCTCTCTACCTTTGTCTGAACTGTATAACACTAAAGTATGAAATAATTCTGAGTTAAGGGTCCTAGCCAACCAAGATGAAGAGAACCATAAAATACATCTTAAGCATCCAACATAAGCAGACAATACTGACAGATTTGCAACCCGTCAAATTACGATACTTTACAACGACTTGAAAACGAAAACCCACGATCTCAAATCATTAATCTTATTGCATGCATGAACGGAACTGACATATTTAATGTAACCGATTTTCACCTTATAAAGGAAAATGGTGCTGATACTAAATCTCGGGCAATTTTACCAGTTGTACTAGTCACTTATCTGATAGATGGAACCGTAATTCGCGTTGCTGTTAATTTATTATAGGAGAAAGCTACCGGTCCTGGCGATACTAGGGCGATGTCGCTCCATATTAGCTGTACAGTTGCTAGTGCTGATTTTCTAAGGAATTTACTGGAAATTGCTGTTTACTTTAATTTATTTTTTTATTTATGTTAATGGTCTAAAAAATACGTTTTACTTTTAATTGTCATTATTTTTAATAAAGGCTTATCTCATATTATTATTGTGCTAATTTTTTCGCAAATGGTAGGAAAAGTAGAGTATTTTCCTCGGTGATAAAGCTGTCTTAGTCTTGGGTGAACTTAAATCCCTCGCTACAGAAGACACTGCTTTATCCCCTTGGTTAATAATCTACTATTCATACCACATAATTTATATCTCATTACCATGTTTTTTTATTTATTATTGGGCTTTTCAACAATAAGTACACTGTTACTTTTAAATTTGTAGAGACGCCAGCACATCAAGCTACTACATTCTGTCAAGTTTCTTTACTAGATTTTCAACTTTATCGATAAAGTATATATAGTTCAAAGTTGATTGGGAAAATTTTACAGTTTCGGGTAGCTTGATGTGCTGGCGTCTGTACATTGCAAAGCACAGCATGCACTAAATTATGCGCAGATTAGAACCAGAGCGACAATTCTCGAAAAAAATTTGGTTTTTCTATTTCGTGTTGTTAGGTATGTGGAATAGGGATGTAACATTTTGGTGTGTTTTTTGACTCTTTGGTCTAGTATCATGTAAAAGGAATACACGATTCAACTATGTTTTTTCGATACAAAAAAAATGCAAAATTATATATTTTTTTTTACTTTTTACGACATCACGGCGTAACGCTTAAGGGTTATTCAATGGAATTCACTTTAAAACAGAGAGAATTATCTTATCAAAGTATACTCAAAGTAGTTTTAAAAATTCATTTATTTTGTTAAAAAAATACGTCGTTTTATGCCGAGCGCACGCACACTATAGCCATCACTCTTCTTTTGCGTATTAAAAGTAACTGCATCGCTTTCGCTCGCTTAGTAGGTTTTCGAGGATTTTCGATTTTCCCAAACGTTCCCAGTCTGATCTCAGTTTCAATCTGTCAAAAATACCTTTAATTTCCCTACATTTTGACAAGTTTTTGACATTTATTTGTCGCCGAGATGAGACTGCGACTAGATTTTGAACGTTTTAAATTACGAGATTATTAATTAATAGCCTTCTGGTATTAGGTAGGATATTAGGTATACCAAACGTCAAATCCAATGACCCATATCATCAAATAACTCTTTGTATTTTATGGCTGATGGGAACACGCTGGGTTGCTGTTATAATTATTGATATGCCACTCTACCATGAATTGATGAAGTTTGGGCACGAATCCGACCTCATTATAAAGAACAACATAAATAACTCTAGAATATATTTGAAAAGGGCATGTATTTAATCGAATCTCAAAAAAAAACCATTTTGAGGTCCTAAAAATATTATTGAACAGTAATATAATGATTACGTTTTTATACATCAAATAATTCCTATTTTGGGGTACCAACTTGGATTTAGCGCGGTGGAAACCTAACCCTTTTGGTCGGGGTTCACCAGCTTAGTTACTGCGACCAACTGAGAGAAAAGGCCAGAGAATTAAAAAAGAGGCTCAATTGTTTAAAAAAAGTGTGCATCATTAGAAGCGCAATAAGATTTTGGAGGACCAGTTAAATTTGCGGATAAAAAAATGTACCAAAAACTATTTTATAAGTACCTATTCGGTTTCTGTGTTTACGTTAGGATTCAGAAATCTATTAAAGTGAAAAAGAATAGACGAAAGTTGATTAAAATAAAAATAAAAACTCAAACAGTATCGAACATTTAATTTTTGTAATAAATATAAGAAACTATATTTGCATTATTATTTTAAAAACTGGTAACAAACATAAAATTACCTATATCAAAGTACACTTTGACGAAATACTAGTTCTAGAACTAAAATCACTTGATCCAGTACTGTTATCTACATCTGAATCGAATACTTGAGCTGGTATAGTTTCAACTTGTTTAATCACATTATACTAATGTGTATAGTTGAGCTACGCTTTGTTTCGTGTGAGGGCTTGTGCTCGGTGGTTCGATTTAGCTTCGACAGCTTCTTTGGTTTCTTCGCTTCCTTGTTTTAGTTGAGCTGCAGGAGCACCTGCAATTATATAAAAAAAACATTGTCAGCATTTTCTTGAATTACATCTCCTTGTATAATGTCTTGTTACATAATCAGCCTATATAATGTTCCCACTACTGAGACACAGGCTTCCTCTCTTTGAGAGGGAATGGGCTTTAATTTACCACTTGGGCCCAATACAGGTTGGTAGATGTCACATGTTTTCAAATGTTTGTTTCTGGGATATGCCGGTTTCCTCACGATGTTTTCCTTCACCGTTTTTAAAAGCAGTGGTGATGAAATAATTTACACAAAGTAAAGCGCCTGCCTGACTGGGCTCAAACCCACGAGATAACTACGGTCAAAAGACTATTAAAATACCTAAAGATAGTTTCACAGATTTTTATAATAACTAATGAACAAAATACATAAAGGAGAATAATTCACCTACGGTTAATTCAGCTACAATTAATAAACCTAAGGTTGATTGAACTAACGGACGATTCACCTACTATTGGTTTTTTAACAAAAACCTGATTTTGTCTGTTTTTTGTGCTTTTGAACCAGAAGAAGATGGTCGACGTCAGGGGCACCCCGAGGTTCGGCAGACAGAAATAGGAGCCACGCGCAGCGGGGCTCCGTCGCCCTGACGTTGTGAGAAATAAAACGAGCACGCAGTATTAATAAGCTGTAGGCGAGTCGTCCATTAGGTATTTCATACATTGTTGAAATATCCAATATTTAAAAAAACCGATTAGATTAATCGTTCGTTAGTGCAAATAATTTTAGTTTAATCAAAATGAAGTAAGTATACCAGTAGTTCAGTCGACCAATATGTGTTATGAACATATGTGAATCAACCGCAGTTATATCGAAAATAGTTAGAATAACTGTAGTTATTATATTATGTAGCCATTTTTACATCGTTGCCACAAAGGCTGGATTTTTATATCCACTCTGTATTAATTTTTTTTACGGTTGTAAGTTATAGTGACGTTACTTCTGTAAACCCATAATTAAACATGTAAAAAGTGCTTTGGGTCCTTAAATTCTCGTTGCTATCTTTGTCCACTACAACATATCTTCTCAACTTTAAAATCAATTAATATACAAGGTGAAGAGACAATAAATTAAACTGCGTGTATCTAGTGAAGTTCCTAGTCTGCATACGAAAATTCAATGAAATATATCCATAGATATCCGAATATATCCAATAGTTTGGTTACTAGGTATAACCAGTCAAAGCTTGGCTACATCCATAGTCGGCCCATCACATAAACTATTTGGTTTGAAAAAAAAAAACACTTTTTTTCATTTCGATGTTAGAATTTATGTGATAGGTTTATTTAGGTCCAAAATACTGTTATGCATTAGTATTGCCAATGTTTTCATTTATTGTCGTATTGTCATCTCCACATTGATAAATAATAACAGCCGCACAGGTCGATCGATCAGGTTAACCTATGCTTGCCGCGGTTGGTCTGTGGATGGGTGACCATCTTTATATACCGTGACCCCTCCGTGCCTCGGAAAGCACGAAAAGCCGTTGGTCCCGGCAGGGGTATCGTATTACCCAGTACCTGGATTGTCAGATAGGCAGTCGCTCTATGTAAAATACTGGTATTCGGCTGCATCCGGTTAGACTTGAAGCCGACCCTAACATAGTTGGGAAAACGGTAGGCAGATGATGATGTCTTCACCACATTGTATAATGTATAGTGTTTTGAGACATCACATAAAGCAAGCACAGGCATTGATAATGATTATGACTAGATAAGTTCTTACCGTTGGGTGCTCTCGGGTTCACTTGGCCTGGGTGGACAAGTTGGGCAGCTGGTCCTGGGTATGCAGCATGGTTGACTGGTCCTTGGAGTCCGACGTTCTGTGAGAAGTGAATAGGTCCTCGTCCAGCTTCTCCTTGGATAGGTTGGCCAGCGCTGTAATAGAAAAAGAAGAAATCACAATCCATACTATAATATTATAAATGCGAAAGTGTGTCTGTCTGTCTGTTACCTTATCACGCTTAAACCGCTGAACCGATTTAGATAAAATTTAGTATAGAGATAGTTTGGGTTCCGGGAAAGGACATAGGATAGTTCTTATCCCGATATTCTCACGGGATCGACACTTATGCGGGTGAAACTCGGGGCGCTGTGCTAGTTGCTTATAAAGGCTGAAATATTCGATTTTTTGTATGTTTGTTTGTTACGTTATGACTGAACGGATTTGGATGAAATTTTACACATAGATAGACCATGATCTGGATTAGGACATAGAATACTTTTATCCCGATATTCCCACGGGATCGAGACTTATACGGGTGAAACCGTAGGGCGCAGCTAGTTATGAAAAAATAACCTAATATAGTGCCGCTTGTAAGGCAAACTTGGTAACGAATTTAATTGTTTTTATTTAAATTATTAAAAGATTTTTGTCATTACTAGTTCTCTCGGGATATCCAAAAGTGTTTTGGTATTGTAATTAAAGGCGAAAGTAGAAAGTTGCAAATTACAACCAGGAAATAATAGTTTCTAGTTTCAAATTAAAAAACTCAATAACCATTTAAATCTCAAAATTGGTCTGCTAGCAATAAAATTGATATTTCTTTCAATCATTAATTCATCGTCATTTTATACGTCTGGTGAGCTAGAAACTAATTGTACTTACGGATTAGCAAGACCTTCGCCTTGGTATACCAGGTCATAAGGTCTGTTAGGGTAGGCAATGGGGCCCAGGACTTGTGGTTGAACCAAGCCTCTGGGGTACCCTCCGTACGGGTTGAGAACGCCCTGACCTGATGGGTCCAGGAGAACTGCATTCTGGTACCCTGGAACGAAATTATGGAATCAATTATGGGATTGGATTTGGATTGGATTGATTGGTATTTTAGCACAAACCAAAAAAAAAAAACTGAAAAACCAATGGGATTTGATACGATTAACTTAACAGTTAACTGTCCATTATGTTATCCTTTTATGATTCTGCAAAAGTGGCCTTTTTAGGCCCCCCTGTCAGTGCGACAATTCAGTAACTATTAAAGATCAGCAAAACACACGTTCAAGTATGAAACTGAAAGGTGTCAAGAACGAATTCTCTCGTCGGCCGAACTGTAACAAATTAGTTACTGATCAAGGGCATAATATGCGTATACGATTTGCTTTCTTATAAACTTACCATTTCCAGGGAATCTGCCGTTTCCTTGAGGGCCAGCAGCAACAATGTATACTGGTGCGTAGCCTCCTATGCTGCCGGGACTGAAACAAGTAAAAATTCATTATTGATCTACAACAAGAAAAAAACGGTCATTTGATTAAGGGATTCTTAAAGTCAGTAATAAATTAATCTAGAATCAAATCTGGGGAATGAGTGATTGTGTTGCTTCTCACAACAATAAATATAATCAGCCTATAATGTTTCCACTGCTGGGACACAGGCCTCCTCCGTAATCAACCACGCGGGCTCAGTGCGGTTTGGTAGATGCCACATATCTTCGAATTTATGGTTCTAGGACATGCCGGTTTCCTCACGATGTTTTCCTTCACCGTTTTAAGAGCAGTAGTGATAAAATAATTTACACAAAGTAAAGCGCCTGTCTGGGTTCGAACCACTGCAACTCGAACCACTGGCTCACCACTGTTCTCCATAGCAATGAACCTTAATGACTGTCAGTGGTCACAGGCGATGGGAGCAGTCGTTCATAATGTTGCAGTTGATTGTAAAATACTACTTTGTTGGTCGGGTCGGGACTTAGTTCGCGTTTAGGGTTTATAGGTATGTTAAAATTTATACCTGTATCCGGGTACTGGCATGTGGACAATGAACACTCGTTGCCCAGGCAATAATCCAGGTATATTCGGTGCTACTGGATTCTGGAAATGAAAAACAATCATATTAAGGGCAGAAGACAGAGTATATTTAAAAAAAATTAATCATTATCAGCTCTTATGAAACTAGCTTCTGCCCGCAGCTCCGCCTGCATGGATGTCAGAAATTATGCCACGGGAACGTGCATCCGGGACAAAAGCCTATGTCCTTTCTCAGAATGCCATCTATCCCTTGAAAAACATGATCGAAATCCGTTCTGTGCTATAGCATAGGCGTGAAAAGGTAACATACATACAGAGTTACTGTCGAATTTATAATATTAAGTATGGATTTACTTGCCCAAAAATCAGTAGGTATTTAAAAATTAATTACGTTTGTGCCTAGACAACGAACATCACTTCCATTTAGAAGTTGAATGTCTTTTTGCTATTTAGTTTTCTAAGGATCTAAACAGACGGACTGCATTTCAGCTGCAACATCGCAGTTTGGATGCAGTTGATTTAACTGCTTCGAAACCTAGTTATGTCAACAACATGCAGTTCAAATGCAGTCAGTCTGTTTAGACCCTAAGGCAACGTCATCATTGTAGGAATGGTTGCAGCGAACCATCCATATGGTTGTATTAATAAAAGTAGTTAGATAGAGTTTTTTATTTTGTTATAATGTTCCCACTGCTGGGACACAGGCCTCCTCTCTGTGAGAGAGAGTGGGCCGTAATCCACCACGCGGGCCCAGTGCGGGTTGGTAGATGTCACATGTCTTCGAATTTTTGGTTCTAGGATATGTCGGTTTCCTCACGATGTTTTCCTTCACCGTTTTGAGAGCAGTGGTGATGAAATAATTTACACAAAGTAAAGCGCCTGTCTGGGTTCGAACCTACGACCTACAACTCATAAGTCGCAGCCGATACCACTTGGCCACCACTGCTCAGCACTGCTCCAATAGATACAATGAAAAAATCCTCACATGAAACTGTTCGATCGGTATTAAAACGAAAATTGGTCAACTAGACTAATAAAATTTTTATGAAAAATTATTTTATATTTGATCCACTTCTGCTGTCCAGATTTTTTTCATTCAATACAATGAAATTATCCTAACATGAAATCTTCAGGGTAGTTGCACACCGCAAATAACACACTATCAGTAGCAATAGGTTTCATTTTGACAGTTGAACAACATTCATTGCGTTATTTACGTTGTTGATCAGACAAATTTTTGAACATATGAAGCAATGGATTATCAATATCCTTCAAAATGATTCAGATCAGCTCATCACTCAGCATGGAATAAAGGGGATTGAAGATTTTAATAAGGAGCCTAAAGTGTCCGACATTTTATGGCGGACACTGTAGGAATGCCACAGACCTTCAAAGCCCTTTGGACAATTTTACTCTTGTATCTATGGCAGTTGCCCCCTCGTTAATAAAACACACTGGTACACCTCAGCCTAATCCTTCGGACTAAAAAAGTGTGAAGTTTATGTAGTTGTTATGTACCTGTTGTGGAGGCTGCTGGGGCTGTTGCACTCCTGGTAACAGCTCCACTTCATTGTCCGGCTCCAAATTCTCCAGTCGCGCTGGCACTCCGTTTGGGCCGTTTGCGCTTACTGGAAAACACGTCAATTGTTAGTAGTTATTACAGATAATATTCTTTACAGGACGCAACATACACTTGAACGGTACAACGGCGGTTTTATCGTTAAAGGCAATCTTCATCAACATTGCTCAATATTAGGGGTTAGACTGGTAAGTATCAAGATTGGTTTATTTCGAGACTATTAGGTACTTCTGTTTATTTTTTTTGCAATGTATCTTTATTTTTAGTATATTATATGTTTATTTCATTATGTTTACCCGACTACGGAGGGTGTATGTATACCATGTATGTATGTTTATCTGTTCCCTCATAACTTCAATAGTACTTATAATAATTTGACAAATGAGGTATCGTTAGAAGTGTCTTGACCGTACCTATAGGTTATGTGACATCATACTGAATTCAATATGGCGCCCTCTAGAGGACATATAATGTAATAAAATTTAAAAATAAATATTTTGGAATGATGTCTTGTTGGCTTAATTAGCACATTCCAAAAATATAAATATTACTGAAATACGCCCCAAAATAATTAAATAAAAAACTGGCCAAGTGCGAGTCGGACTCACACACGAAGGGTTCCGTACCACAAGGCAAAAACGCCGAAAAAAAACACGTTTGTTGTATGGGAGCCTAAATATTTATTTTACGTTAATTTTATTATTTATTATTAAAGTAAAAATACAACTGAGTATTTTTTTAATATTTCAAGTGCCTACCTGTTGCCATTATTGATATCGAGCAATAAAGGGCAAAAAAATCGCGTCGTCGGTCCAGCAAAACATGCAATTGAGTAAGAACTTTCCTACTGCGTTGACGCATTTGTGATGAGTTTGGAATAAGCCGTGAGTGGTCTACATTGTGTTGTTTTGTGTAAGTCGAAAGTTTTACAAGGAAGGCCTCCCACCAGGTTGACCGATGACCTGGTGAAGGCCGCAGAAATCCGCTGGATGCGGAACAGAACCGGTCGGTTTATCGGCTGAAATAAATGATGATGATAATGATGAAATTATAAATCATGGCTTTACGTCATTCAGAGTTGCCTTTACTTCATTCAAATTTTACCTTGAATGTTGTCCGGGATAGTTTAAAATAATACTTGATGTTTTTAAACTAACCTTGCTTCTGCTCCGCTGGTCTGTAGTAGTTATCTACTGGTTGCTCCAAAAAGTAATCCAGTCTGAAATAATGGAAACATTTTATTTTAATTGCCAACGGTAAAGTACTCTTTTTTATTGAACTATGTGGTACCTAAATATTAAAATACTGAAAAGAAGCTTGCAAGTCTTCTTTAAATTGCATAGAGGCTTAAAGGATTAGAAGCATATACAAAGCAGCACATTACTCATGGTGCATTGTTCGTACTAAACTCATCATCTGCCTGCCTTTTCCCAACAATATTGGGGTCGGCTTCCAGTCTAACCGGATGCAGCTGAATTCCAGTATTTTACATGGAGCGACTGCCTATCGTTTTATAATTTAAAAAAAAATGCGACTGAATGGGCTCGCTCTTGACTTTGATCACGCCTGATGGAAAGGGATGGATGAGATCTATGATGGAACGAGCGTGCTCAGAAGATGCCTAAGGCACTGGAACTCCCACGCATCGACGAAACACAGCAGGCTGCTTGACGCCGGACTCCGGTGGGAGGGTGGTCGCAAACCAGGCGGGCGTTAGCTCTACCACCGCAAGGGAAGAATTGGCCAGTCAAATAAGATGTTGGGTTTGACTCGGTTCAGTTGAGTAACTGGCGGAACTAACTGCGCTACACTAGGAGGCTTCTTCATGCATCCCCAAATCTGACCTCCACAAAACAGTTACTGGTCGTACTAAAGTAACGTACATAAATCATGGAGGCTCTTTTCTGCCGCACATAGAAACTATGATGAGTTAGTTAGTGGTTGGGCCCGCTAGACATGCGGGTTGATACCAGTCAGCGGTGCAGTGACTGTACAAGTATCTCCCGAGCTCCCAAGTCATGGGCGGTACATAGAGTAATGGGGTTTTAGTTGGTAGGAGTCGGTTGTCCCCAGACGGAGGGTGTAGAAAGTGTAGAAGTGTTAGTTACGGATTCAGCTGATGAAGCCCAGCTTGCTGTGGGTATCGCTGCTGTGGTACGGGGGGAGCGGCACTCGCTGCCGCCACCACTGCTGCTATAACGTACTGCAAATAAAAGAAAAATACTTTATTATGAAGGTGTTGCTTTGCTTTGTGCATCGGGATGATGTTGTTCATTCGTGGTAAAAGGAATAAGTGATCTGGATGAGTGAATCACGCTTGTTTACTACTAAAGCCCGGTTATTCATCCGTAACTAGATATAAAAAAAAAATTTGTGAGAACATACAATGTATGTAGTAAGGTTTAGCAAAGATGAAGACTATTGTTCCCATAAATTTTTCAATCTAGATTCTATTGACATGCACATTTTGAAGAATATTCCAGTGGACAAGCCATTTATTAATTGGTTTTTGCATCGTTTATCTAGTTAGCAATCCTAGTCTAATCTCTATAATTATCAGTTGATTATTAAAAACAAAAGAAGAATTTAGGTAATGTCCTTGTAGACTGTAGATTTGTAAACCATTTTCTATTTTTTTGACAGGCGTATATGGTCTTTTACCGATTGGAACCGTGCACCTAGCTTCTGACGGTTCGTAAGTGACCATATAAGTTTATGTGAAATAAAATATTTTGATTTTGGTCATCATGTCTAAATGATATCAGATTTTTTAGCTAAGCCGAATATGTGACCGTTTATGGAACACAATACTGCTCGCCAAAACCAATACAACGGACGTTACCCAGAAAGCTGCTAAACTTAAGTGGGACTAGGCTGGTCATGGTTGCCGCTTTTCAGATGACAATTGGGCTAAGAGAACCACCGATTGGGTCCCACTAAACGAACGACGCCATCGCGGCAGGCCGACACGAAGATGGCGGGACGAGCTTGACTCCTACCGTAAGGACTGGCAAAAGGCAGAATTGTGTGGGAAAGGGGGAGGGAAGCCTTTGCCCTGCAGTATAAGGACAGTACAGGCTAGTTAGATTAGATAGATTAGAAGTCGGAAATACATTTCACAACGTTACAACTCAAAATCCTACTCAAAACGAAGGACATAATATATCAAATCACCTCGTTAACTCAACACACCGTCTCAAACGTTACAACAACGTCACTTACAATTCTGTACATCTACTTTACTAGCCTTCGCACAGGTCGCCATTACAAAGGTCAGATACACATGACATGACCACGTCATCGTCACCGTCGTGAAATTCGACTCATTAGTCATTAGCACCTATGTATTGGGAATTATAATTGTTATACGTTTTCCTTGTTATAGTTAGATGAGGTTTGTTTCCTTAAAACTGCATGCATATTTTATAAACAGCGTCGTTTGAAAGCAAATTGTTTTGTTTTTTTTGTCGACTTTTCCAGTGGTCGCAAGGGCTACTGCTGAGCATGCGGTCGGTTCGATTCCCGGGCCGGGGAAAGTGTTATTGGGTTTTTTAATCTAGAATTTCTCAGTAGCAGCTTGGAGTCTGGATTTGTTCCCAGTTGACGGCGATAAGCTGCCTGGCTAACCCCTCGAAATGTGCCAAACCCTTCGAGAAATAAAAGCGTGATTTTATGTTTGTTTCTGTTTTCTTTATGTCTGTTTGGTAGGTAATAAAATTCTATTTACCTCTTAAATAAATTGCAAACTGTAGTTTTGTATAATTTAGAAGCATTTTTTTTTTAATTTTGTAAATGTAAGAACCATGTTTCCGTTTATTATGATTTTTGATGTTGACTTGAAATAGCATGGCAGTTGAGAACGTGTCATGCTCACTTAAATGTCTCACCGATGGTGGCGCGTGTGTTGGATCATTCGGTTCCCTACAAAATGGTTGAGCTGGATGGTGCTGATCCACGCGTCATGTTCGTGAACGGGCGCCGTCGGTTGAGACTGGTCATCTCTTAACTGCCAAGGCTTATTTTTAATCTTATGTCTTGAATTGTTTCTTCATTTCTGTCTTTTTTACATTGTTCTCACATATAGAAGCAACAAGAATAATGTACCCAGGATTTTGTAATATCTTGATTTAAAAGAGTGTCCATGGAGTTTCTTGCCCGTTCTTCTCCATAGAGATCTACGCTTTGGAATGGGTAACTAGCTTCAACTTTCTGACTAACTGACAGACTTTTTAATTTTGACAATTCAAAAGTGCCTGTACAAGGTTTAATTGAAATAAATGATTTGAGTTTGAGTTTGAGTTTATGGTGTTATGGTACAGACCCTAACGCAAAGAATCGAAAACAAATCATCAACATTTATAAAATGCAAATAAATTCAGAAGATTACATCCTTTATAACAAAACAAATGCCTATCGGATCGACAAAGTTCATTCAATCTATGATCGTACCTTGTTTATTTTTAATGATTTATGTAACGAGCCGATTTAAATGATGATGGTACAAAGAAAAACATGTACGTGTCAGCTGATTGACATGCCATACAAGTTGTATGGAGTTTTATTGGCTTATTCATGATCGTTAACAGTGCTGTTGGCTTAGATTAGCTTGGGTATTAACTTTGATGGCCGTTTAAGGTTTATTGGGATTAACTTCGCAGGAAATGGCAAAGCATTCACAATTAAAGGCCTAGAAATGAACTGGATACTTAAAGAAGGACTGATGTAGGACCTATGACTAAAACAGCCAGAAGTAGATTCTGAAAGAGAGAAGAGTTAAAAGACAAAACGGCTGTGAAAGAGGTCAATAGTAAGTACCTAAAACTAAAAAGAGACGTCGTAGATGAAACTAGTCTGAACCATGTATTCTCTTTTTTTTTGTTACTGAATGGTCCTCTTCTTGACCTCGATCACGACTGATGGAAAGCGATGGATGAGGTCTATGATGGAACGAGTAAACCCAGAAGATGCCTGTTCACTCTTTTTTTGATGTTATTCATATATCTGGGAACCAGCCAATAAAGGCAATATACCAGAAAACAATATTTAACAAAGAAGAAACGACCGTTAAATTACACATGCAGTTATTGAAATTAGCCTGTAATTCGGTTACGCACCACCAATTTATTCGTAACATATTATTTAATGATTCCACTACAATGGGCAGGGAAATAGCATGATTTCTCTGTGATTTATATCATTTTTTTGTCGGAACTAACGCTTGCATACACTAACTACATAATGGGAGTCACGCAAGATTATTTTGTTTCTAAGTACCTACTACATTTCTAAGCTTAGGTCTTTTGAAAGATTGCTTAAAAGGTAATGCAAATAATGACTGTTCTAACCACGCCGAAAGAGTGAGTACCAATTCTGCATAATATAATAACTGAAGTCCATTTAGAAATAACTATAGTAAATTGTGCGTTTTTATCATTTCTAATGTGGCGATATTATCGTGGACGTTCAGGTCTATAAAATGTATGGAAATATGTGCACGTTGTAACGTTATCGTGGGCGAAAATTTTAAATCGTTTTCATAATCCGAACGACGTCATTACGTCAGCACCGGCTGTCGCTGAAAACCAGCGCTGGGGCTCTCTGGGGGTCTTGTATAGCGTTGCAGAATAATGCTGAGCGATAGCCGTTTTGCGTGGATATGACGCATGATTCCCTCTACCCTTTTTATTATTTTTGTGTTTAAAATAAACGTATTTTCTTTCTTTCTATATATTTCCATACATCCTTACGTCCCCGTTTTATCCTGATGCCGTGACATGGACGTCTACGATAATATCGTCACTTTAGAAATTATAAAAGTGCCAATGTAACAATGGTACAAAGTTGATGCGAGTACTGCTAGCAGAAGGTAAGGATCGAAGAGTAACGTATAACGATGTTTGATAAAACTTTATCAAATAATTCAGTGCAATATAGTCCACAAGCTATTATATATTTAAGAGGAAATGTGGTCGGAGAGACTTTTTGAAAAAGCCTAAGTAAAACTTCAT
The DNA here is from genome assembly GCA_948474745.1 of Oligia latruncula. Taxonomy (NCBI): domain Eukaryota; kingdom Metazoa; phylum Arthropoda; class Insecta; order Lepidoptera; family Noctuidae; genus Oligia; species Oligia latruncula. The sequence goes on from OX419686.1 coordinate 1,664,586, forward strand.
AATTCGAGGTTTGGCTTTCGCCTATTTTCTCCTCCAACATTGGACCAATTTTAAAGATATTTCATAAACAGAATAAGAAGGATATGTACTGTGTCCCTGTTTTTTTTCAGTTGTTTTAGTTGTCAGATTTGTAAACTAAGCCTCTGTTGACAGCGGCAATTTTGAGCATTTTTTGAGGCTCTTGTGCTTATAAAAATAATGTATTATCAAAAAGGAAGACATAGGGACACAGTATATATGCTTCTTTTAAATTGGTCCAATATTGGAGGAGAAAATAGGCGAGAACCAAACCACTCACAGAATGTTATTGAAAAAGAAAATATAAGTAGTGCCTATAACAGAAAACATAGGAAAAGTTTGCCAAGAATTATAGCACGTCGTTTTATTCTAACAGTTATAGTTAAATACTTACCCTAAAGCTTCCCTTAAAAAGCGAAACAGCAAAAAAAAAAAAATTTAAACTTTTTTCCTAATAAAAGTTTTATTTCTTTTGCGACTGCCGCAGTGCCTTTTTTCTTTGATGACCACATATCAAACGTGGATGTAGTTTTCTATTAGTAAACAACACGTCATCTGTAATGAACTTTACTCAATTACCATAGGTATTCGTACGAGTATAGTTAGTTACGGTAATCCGAATTAATTACCAATCATACATATTCAGTTTGTTTGTTCTGAGACCGATCTTTGTATATTTTTATAATTGAAGTTAATTGGTGTCTTGCACTTATTGATTGATTTGTTGATTTGTTATTAACAAGATTCTTGTGTGATACTCGTATCATCATCTTTTCCCAACTGTGTTGGGGTCGGCTTCCAGTTTAACCGGATGATACTCGTATGTTGTTTCGAATAAAGTTAAATGAACTACGTAATTGCATCTCTAATGATAAATACTTCCTAGTTTTGATCAGTACTTTTATATTTTTGTATACTTTCTTGACCTTATGACATGAAAAGTATTTAGTCTTTAGTTTTATTCGAGGCTCAGGGGAGGCCCCTTTACAGTCTCCCCAGGGATGTGCCTTTCCAGGAGAGGCCCCTTTACAGTCTCCCCAGGGATGTGCCTTTCAGGCGTTGCACGGGGGGGTTCCGGAATTGGTCTTTTAAGAGGAACCGGGACCACCCCTATGTGCTGTTGGTGATCACCGGTGTGGTTTTAGTGAGGTAAAAATCCCACACTCCCCGACCTCCCTCCCCGGGGGTCGGGGTGCCTTTTGAAGGTTTCCCCCCGAAAACAAAAAAAAAAGGTCGTCTTCGTTGTCTTCACATATAATTATACAGGATGTCCTGTAACTAATGGATAGCCTCGGGGTAATTGTACTTATAATTATGAACAACTATTTCTATGGAACCAAACCTGAAATCGCGAAAAAGAGTCAGCTGATTCCAACATTTTGACGAGTTATGTGAACATAAATGTAGGGAACAGCAGATTTTTTTTCACGATTTCTTCTTTGGTCCCGTAGTAATACCTAGTTGTTCATAATGATAAGTACTTGACAATAACCCCTCAAGACCTATATCCATTATATACCGGGACACCCTGTATAATTAATGTGTACAAAATATTGTCTTCTTCAACGAAAATAACTTTTGGAAACTTGCATCAATTTATTTTTTTTGCAAATTTTGACGTTCAAATGTGCCTATTTGAAATAATTGATTTGACTTTAGGATTTTAATTCTTATTGAGAGTGTGACGTCAATAACTAAGCTATCGTAAGCGTTCTAAACTAGACTTAACCCTCCAAAAACTTTAATATGCAATGAGTAAGTGCGGTGATCAATGCTCATTTCGACATTACGAATGGCTCCTGATATATATACAGGGTGTTTGGTAGAAGGACCGACACAATTTTCTTAGGGATACGAAGTGCCATATTATCCCAGTTTTCACTCTTATCACCTGTCTTAAATGTCACGGTAGGTAATTGAGATAATAATATATTCCCTTTTAAGCACCCGAAATATCGTCACAACTTTTTCGTTTGTGGTTGTAATAGAGCGTCATAATTTTTTGTGTAATCTTCAATGTACATTTTTGTACAATCGGTTCTAGAAAATCCCGTGGGTGCTTCCAAAGTCCTAAAATTGTGTTATGAAACGAAAAATTTCAATTTAAAAATTCATAATAAAAATTAAAATTAAAACTATTTTGTGCTAGCAAATGACATCCCCAACCCCTCGAAAAATTGTGTCGGTCCTTCTACCAAACACCCTGTATAGATGGACAGTTTCAAGAAGACTGATAATTATGCAATACGATGTCCACAAAAACATACCTGACCTACAGTCAGATACAGCATCTTACCATCATAATTCCTCTCATCCTCTCACCGGACACACATCACATCTACGTAATTTGATGACACGAAACGGAAGGAAGCCGGTAAGTAAGTAGCCGTCACATTAGTATGTGACTGACGTCCGGACCTTCACCCACTTACTATATCATATAGCCGTGGTCACTGTGATCGTAAACGGAATATGTCACATACGATGTGACGATGTGGCCTTGCTGTTATTGGGAGTAAGTCTTCATTCTATGGTTTGAGATATGCAGTAAAAAAAACTTATAATAAAAAAAGGGAAATATTGATGGCATAACCTGCAGCTAAGGACTGACTGAACCACTGAAATAAAGCTTTCAATATGAAAAACTAATTTTAAATAAGTTTTTTTTTGTTAAAGTTGGCTTTTAGATTTTATTGATGATAATATTAATTTATTATCTACGATTTTAGTTGGAACCTATTGCTTTAAGAAAAACTGTGAACAGAACATTGAACTTGATTCCCGAAATATTTCCTCGAAGTCGTAAGTTGACACAACTTTTATGTGATATAAAACTCGTATAACACGGTGCCCTTGACCTTGGTGCCACAATTTCGTCTGAGTGACACATCAAGGGATCGTTCAACTCTGTCCTACAGTTGTTCACTGCTCAGTGAGAACCGTACAAGGTTGATAAGTTAATTGTATCAGAGAATTGTGAATAATGCATTGTTTTGATAATTTTGTGGATTTTTATGTGTAGATAAGAGAACTTATTGTTTTGAGTGATCAAAGTTTTATTTATGAAACATGAAAATTGTGCATAAAACTTACTGTACCTATACATTTTTATTAATTAACTAGCTTCCGCCCGCGACTTCGCCTGCATGATACCTATGTCGATAAAAAACCTATGTCCTTCCCCAGGGTTCAAAGTATTCCCATACTAAATTTAATTAAAATTGGTCCAGCCGTTCCGGAGATAATCCGGAACAAACTCAGACAATTTTTTTATACGTTTGTTTTTTTTTTGTCATAAATATCGTTAAAATTATACATTCATATGAATTTAGTAAAAAGCTGTTATTTTGACATTACAAACACACTTTAATTTTATTTATTTGTATAGATATAAATGCAGTAAGAATTGATTAGGTTACTAAAGAGGTCACCGAGCGCATTAAAAACGGAAATGGCGAAAATATGAAAATTATGTAAATAAAATACTTAATTCTCTTGCAAATGACTAAAAAATTTGATTCAAATCCTGCTAAAATGCAAAATCCTCAAAAGTCTGGCAAATGAAAAATACGAGTTAAGTTCATTTAAGTTGACCCGTTGCGTGGCTATGGCAATTTATATGCCACTCACGTACCTAAAGTTAAAATCTCATAAAATTCTTCATACTTATTTCGCCACCGCAATTCATAAATAGACGAACTAGAATTCTCGCAAAATCGTCTCTAAAACGACGTAACAAGCCAACCATATATTCATCAGATAACTCGGACCACCGTAGTTTTTCCCTAACACATGGGGTCATAAAGTGTTGCGGAATCATTGCAAAACACAACAATGACAAACTGTCACACGCACTTAAACACGAGGCATGGAGGTAAGTAAGTGTCTGAATGATTCCTTTTATTGCAACATAGTGTAACGCAAGCTCAAAAGTGTAATTTGGTCGTAATTATGTGTGAGGACAGTTAGGGACGCGCGTCGCTGGCTGTGCCTACATACTACTCTTATGCGACCTGGTTTAGAGCGAAGGAAGTTCGTGTTGTGGTTTTCTAGGTAAACGACCAAACGTTTAATCTATTAGTACTAATATATTAAAACTGAAGGGTTTGTTTGTTTGAACGCGATTAATCTCAGGAACTACCAGTAGCATTTAAAAAATTGATTTGCATTGACATTCTTGAGGAACGGCCCTAAGAAGCTAGGCAAAAAGATAAAAAAAGTCAGAAAGAACGCTAAGTGAGAACTAAGTAATGGCGGGCGATAAAAGTGGCTGTTAATGAAAATAAAAATATTAGTTACCTATATAACTAATATTTTTGTAAAAATATAATTTAAAAGAGTGTCCGTGGAAGGACAAAACGCATGTGACTAAAAGAGTGATGAATATACATGTTGATGGATGGAGAGGGAGAGGAAGGCAGAGGAAAAGATGTAGGGATTGTGTGAGGAATGATATTATGAAATAGAAGGGAGTGAACATGACATGGGGGGGCATGACGGTTGACAAGGGAGAATGGAAGAAGAAAACGTGTTGCGCCGACGCGACCCCAAGTAACATGGGATAAGGGCAGGAAGATGATGAGTGTCCGTGGAGTTTCTTGCCCGTTCTTCTCCTTATTTACCTACCTACTGCGCTTTGGAATGGGCAACTAGCTTCATATTTTCTGACTGACCGAGTTCTTGACAATGCAAAAGTGCCTGTAAACGGTTTAATTGAAATAAATCCTTTGAGTTTGAGTTTAGTTGAGTATTTGTCGTGTCTTGCGACTTCCACGCGAACAAAGTTGCTAGCAGAAGCTAGTTTATTTATAAAAATTGTATTGTTTATTGTATGAAATAATGTTCGTAATAATTTGATTATTATCACATTTAATTATACGAAATCAAAAGAAAAAGGAAGCACGTATACTGACTGGTAATCATTAACTACAAACTTGACTTTTGTAATCATTTTAATCGGATCGTCTTTTGTTTGTGTAAATGATTTCTTTTGATTGATCAGCTTGTTTTCCGTTTGATTTTTCTTATGATAACAATGTATCATTGTTTTGTTCCTCATCACATACAGTTTTTAGACTGTTCAAAATAACAGTTTTTTTTAGGTTAGTAAGTACTAAAAATTGGCCCAGGCGTTTGGTCTGTATAGTGCTTCAAAGGAACATACATACATACATAGGCTGATGAACACATTACCACTCCTTTGCGTTGCGCAGTCGGGTAAAAAGTACGTTAACACTATTAAAAAAAAAAAAAAAAAAACCAAATAAGGGCGAATTTCACCAAACTTCCTGAAGGTACCTTCAGGAAATCTTATCCTGAGAATTTTTTTTGAATTTTTATTGGTTTTTTCATACTAGAACTGTCAGACATCAATTTTACTCCACGGACAAAAGATATCTGACTTTGGTGAAATCAGTCCTTTCAGTAGAACTCCTTTTGGAACTCTGCCAAATTAGCGGCTTTATGTAGCGTACATATGCGTCATCTTGAAGACAGTCGAGTATTTCAGCACTAGATATCAAGAGCAGAGTGGCGCAGTGGAAGCGTGCTGGGCCCATAACCCAGAGGTCCGTGGATCGAAACCACGCTCTGCTAGATACTTTTTTAGATGACACTTGTTTTAATTTTTGAAGATCCTTTTTTGATTTTCTCTTTTTATGAATATGTTTATTGCGCATAACATTGTCATCTCAAGAAAATTCGAAAAATGGGCTCTTCGATAAAGCTTTGTTACTTAGCTTGCTTCTTTTGTAACATGGCAATATTTCTAATTCTGTTCTTCTTTGTAAATATTATCATGACATGCATACACTACCACGTTCGGAAAGCTGGGAATCTCGGAAAAGCCGAAGAGTTGGTTGTTAACGTTCGAGTCAGAATTATCGAGTAATAAGAGAAGACTCGTTCCCTGAAACGACCCACTGATAGTATAGTTAATAAAAAACAAGACTACCTGTAAATAAAATCTAGGTAGGTTAACTAAAACCAGTACAGAACCGAGGAAGAATCTACTTTTACGATATGAACTTCTTAATACCATCAAGAACTTGTAAAAGAGATAGATTTTTTAAATCTTTTCTTTGTCATTATTTTATCATCACAAAAAGATGCATTATCGGCGCGGCGTTTTGAATACTGCTTCCGGGAATCGCAAAAATGTTACCAAACTCGGATTATACCAAACACGGGTTTGTTGAAGTTTGTCCGTATGTTATGAAAATACCTAATTCTGAAGGAGGATTCGTTAATTACATAACATAATATCACGCCTGTTTCGTCGTTGCGGTAGGCAGAAGTGTATATGCAGTAGGTACACCCATATTTCGATAGTTTAATATGAGAAGGAACATGAAATAGGGGAAAAATTCAGACTTCGGACTGCAATTGAGAACAATGTAGTAAAGAATTCGATAACACTTTCGTATGACCGAGTCGGAGATCGAACCCAGGAGCAGTGGGATTCGCGCTTGTGACCACTACATTATCAAGGCAGTGTAAGTCTTTTTTTTTACATCGTTCTCACATATAATTTTAAATTCAACATTAATGATGTAACTAATATGTTTGTAAAAAAAATATAATTTAAAAGAGTGTCCATGGAGTTTCTTGCGCGTTCTTCTCCATAGGTACCTACGCTTTGGAATGGGCAACTAGCTTCATATTTTCTGACTGACCGACTTCTTGACAATTCAAAAGTGCCTGTAAATGGTTTAATTGAAATAAATGCTTTGAGTTTGAGTTGAGTTTGAGTTTCTTCGTTATGCTATTGGCATAAATGCTATTGGCATAAATGCTATTGCTTAGTAAATCGAATAAGGTTATGGTTCGATATGAATAGAAAATGGATCTAGTTCATGATTTTAGCCGGCGTGGTCTAATTTCCAAAGCTCGCTTGGGTTAATAACCTCTTGGCTGAAAACAATATGGTTGACGTTTATGTTATGTAAATAAATTGCTTATGTCATTTACTATTTTTTCATGATGCAATTTTGTTTTCAATGCTTTTCCCTAACTCGTTGAATGTACGGGTTTTCCATATTCGAGTTTTCTTTTAATTCCATAATATATGCGAGTGAAAAAAAAAGCAGAAACGGAACTTATCAAACTTTTTTTTAGAAATCTCCTTTCTAATTTCCTTTAAACCAATTAACATAAAACCCAATAAAAAAATCGTAAAGAAAACTTACAAAATGAACAGCCATTATTTTCACAACACGATTTGACCCGCGCACTATAATGTTCAGCGAAACAATGCGCGCACGTCGATCCGCGCACACTTATATGAGCCTCGCGGGTTGCGTGTGCGACTCATAGGGATAAATTATACACCTGGCTTTGTGGTCAAATCTTGGAACTTTTTAGAAAAAATCTGTTTCCGAATAGGAATAGCAGTGTATTCTGAGGAAGGCTTTTGATTGTAGTATTAACTTCAATATATCTAATGACATGTTTCGAGAGGCAGATGAATTCTAACAGACAATATTTAATAAGTTAATGATGTTTGTATCAAACACTCTATAAATCTGTTTAGCCTGTTCCTAAATGGAAAAGGGTTGGCTTAAAGACAGAAAGAAGGAAATTCAATTCAATTCCTTTATTTCAATCAACAGTTGGATCATACAATAGCATTAGGCACATTAAATAAAAATAAAATATTAGAAAAATAAGACAAAACAATTTCATTATTAAAAAATTTGAAATAATCATACAGGTTACATATTTAACAATCGTTAATTGGCGTTACAGGAAAAAAATAAACCTACAAAAAAAAACAGAAAACACTTGATATCAGTATCAGTAAAAAAAAACAGACCAGCATTCTGCAACAGGAACAGTGTCTGTATGAAACAGTATGGTTTACTAAAACGTAATCACCCAGGTCTACACCGATCCACACCCAGGTCTCCTCACGGTAAACTAGGTATGAAATTGTGCTCAGTTTTACATTTTCCTCACTTCAGCTTAGATCATGTTTTTCATCTCACGTTCATGCGTCAACTGAGGCAGAGGCAGATGGGTTGTGGTGTTCTAAGGCCAGTAACCGATGACAATGGCATTCAATTTCATTTATGTGACCAAACGATTTTCTGCTTTATAGGTACCACAGATATCGATGATAAGTACAAATAGTTTTAAATTGTAAAGCGGTAGATGTTCCACTGACTGTGAGTGCTGTGCTGAAAAAATATTGAATGTGCCTAAAAGGGCGATAAAAGGGCGATAGTCTTTTATTTTGTCAAGTAGGCTATAATAAAAAGCAATAACTATCAAACTGAACAAGTTTCTCCATGGGACCAACATCGTAATCACGAAGAAGTTATCAACAGTCCCATAAAAAACTTCAATACCTAATCGACCCAAATGTAAAGGACGGCTGATTTATTTTTTGAAGTGTTTAAAAGTTCTTCAGGCGCGTTGGGCATTTTTTGAGACGGGAAAAAACCACTGAACTCGCGCCACTGTTACCGTAAGCGACACCGCGCGTGTTTTGTTTATAAGACGATTAAAAAAATACCTGCTTCGAATGTGTTCGGCTGTCCTCGGGATGTACTCGGTTTTAATGTAAATATATCCGATATGTCAGTGAGTGATGGCAAAGTATTCTGTTTGTGTTTTGTTTTCACTTCTGTCGGCAATCCCAGAGTGCCACTGTTTTTTTTGCGATTATGATGTTGTGCCCATGTAGTAAGTTGTTCAGTTTGATGGTCTGTACCGCACCCTTAATTTTGACCACACCTTTCTGTTACATGACTTACGAGCTGTAGATCGTGGGTTCGAACCCAAGCAGGCGCTTTATTTTGTGTAAATGACTTCATCACCACTGCTCTCAAAACGGTGAAGGAAAACATCGTGAGGAAACCGGAACCTGTTCTAGAATCAAAAATTTTAAGACATGGGACATCTATAAACCCGCACTGGGCCCGCGTGGTGGATTACGGCTCACTCCTTCTAAAAAAGAGAGGAGGCCTGTGTCCCAGCACTGGGAACATTATAGGCTGATGATGCTTTCTGATACATGCTGTTTACAGAATTCTGTTACCAAAACTGTTAATTCTAAGTTTCGTAGTTTATGTAGCAAATGTGGCCATTTAGAAAAATTCTATTGTAGAAGATGAAACTAGGTCAATTTGTAACAGAGTCAAGAACAATAGTTGAAATATTTTTAGAGATCAGGTAAGTAATGCCCATAAAGATGATACAAAAAACCCGTTCAATGAATTCAGGTTGACTCACTTGAGTACTAAGTGTGTGTACTAACTCACTAGATCTGCAAACCATGTACAGTCAACAGCAAAAGTAGATGATCAAAATCAGAAATTCAATACGATTCAATGAACGGAGTTCGCGTCAGACCTCTGCCACACAGCCACACAGTCTCTGCACACAGCTCAACAACAACAACAGCAACAGCTCTGCCACACAGTTCTGACGCGAACTCCGTTAATTAGTATTGAGTACCTGATTTTGATCATCCACTTTTGCTGTTGACTGTACTTCAACAACATCACCATCTGCCTAGCCTTTTCCCAACTATGTTGTAGTCGGATGCAGCTGAATACCAGTATTTTACATGGAGCGACTGCCTATCTGACCTCCACAACTTAGTTACTGGGTAATACGATACCCCTTGGTAAGACTGATTGTTACTTTCGGACTTCCGACTACCCGTAACGACTGTCAAAGATCCACGAATGACAGCTGTATGTAATGTACTTTAAGAACATAACATAAGTTATGAATTGTGTATTTTTATTTATTTTTTTATTTTATAGGTGTGTAAACCACTTTACTTTAACTAAATCTAAAAATAATAAAATTAAATCCTAAATTAACTAAAACATACAGAAATTAAAAAATAGCATCGAAAAATTCATCCGCAAATTTCAATTCATCATCAATTCATTTTTAATTCATGAACGTCCATGTTTTTACTTTTCGTTTTCCACTTTCCTTTACTTGATATTGTAATTGTTTTGTTATAAGATTTTCTTGTTTTTAAATTGAGTGCCTTAACCTGGGTCAAGTAAAATTGTCCTTCTTTCTTATTTACCCGGTGCTCTTCCAGCGCTGAAATTCCTAAAGCACTTGGTCGATATTTGACCAACACTTTTCAATCCAGTCCTGCAACCACTATCTAGCGGTGGATTTGAATGAAGCAGCCGCTAATTGCCTGATGGCCGAACCAGTATCACTGGATTCCAGTGCCCTGGATTAAAATATTGGACCAATGTAAATCAGTCTTTAAGTGTGATTTGCGATCAACCAGACACCTAACAGTTGGTTAGACCAAGTAGTCGCTCTCACTGGGCTCTCTGTTACGACCACCCTGAGAGAAGCCAGAGAACCGAACGAAGTGGAAGAACATCATATAAAGTCACGAAAGCCTTTAAGGGACACGACCTTCAGTAACGAAGACGTGGTCTCTAAGTATGATCTAAATTGCCAATCAAAATATGACCCTCCATTCTTGGTATATGACAGAAGAATTTGATGAAACACAAAGAATTGATTTAATTAGTAACAATTCTTGAACCATGACTACAAACTATACATCTTCATCACAACATTGACAAGAACTAGGAAACATTAATTTATTAAAAGATAAGTAAGCGATGACTGTGGACGAATGATTATATGCACAAACAAACGAAACAATCTCCTTGGTTCTATGTATGGCTGTAGTTGGCAGGATACCAAAATCGGTAAGGTTTATGCGAATATGAGAGACATTGTGGCAGTAGCGAAGGGTAAATTTTTATAAGAGGTAAGCCGGAGTAGATATCTTTAATATGTTTAAATTATTTGCCTATAGAATACTGACTGTGCCATTTTTCAAAGGGATGCCGGTAGGTATCGAGTTGTATGGAACCTTCGCCACTGCATTGTGGTGTTATGTTGGTCAGTAGTTTATACATAGTTCAAAATAACTATTATTTTCATCTTTGTCTTACTGTAATTGCTTTCCCTTTACCCGTTTTATTATAGTGCCGTAAAATAGTTTTATACAGGAAAGTCAGGTGTAATCATATAGCGTTAAGTTTGTTATGTAACCAAATAAGGAACTACTTAAAAATTTATGGTGCTAACCGACGAACACATTTCTCTGCACTCGTTGATCTTAAGTAATTATTTTGCCAAGAACTATTAAGATTTAGTAACATTTCAACACTCATACATCTAGTGCCTGATTTTTACAATTTCTACAAAACGAATAACGCCTCCAAGATTCAATGAAGCAATGCAGCATTGATCTTCACCATCTGCGTAGGCTTTCCCCATCTATGTTAGGGTCGGCTTCCTGCCTAACCGGATGCAGCCAAATAGGTTTCCAAATCTATGGTTTCCAGCCTTACCGGACCCTGCTGAATATCAGTATTTTACCACACAACCCAGTTACTATGGGTAAGACGGGCGCTCTTGGTAAAGCTGACATCCAGACTTGCTGACTTACTGACTCCCTGGAAATGCGGGTTGCCTTTTCTCCATAGAAACGCTCTTGCCTTTTTCTTTGTGGTTAATGACTATAAAGCAATGATTTTTTACAGAATAATAAATATTAACTGGGTACTTGTATGTCTCTATGTTTTCCTTTTTGATGATACGTTATTTTTATAAGCACTAGAACCCTCAAAAAATGCCGATTCAAACCGTTGTCAACAGAGGCCTAGTGTACAATTTTTGACAACTATTAATGAAAAAATTATTAAGACTTTTTACTTAGGCTTTTTCAAAAGTCTCTCCGACCGCATTTCCTCAAGAAACAATTTACAATGTAACTGAAACGAATTTACATTATATAAACTTTTTACTCTTCCCACAGTGAAAGTTTCATCTGAAAGCTGCAATGTTCTGAAATGCTAGACAGCGATTGTGAAGTGAATTAAAAGTATGTTGATCTAATTTATTGTCATGTATTTACAAAGCTTGGTCAAACTACCACTATTATCTATAATGAATACTTTCATCTATAATGGCTGCCAACCCTTTTATGTGTATCGATAAGTTACTTCATAACAACATGAAAATGAGACAATTAAGCCCCATTTACATAGTTACAACTAATATTCGTATGACATAATATTGTGTCATTGACCCGTCAAAGTACAGACAATGCGAACTCCATATTTCTTTCTTTAACGGACTTTTATGGAAATTACGTAAAGAAGACAGTATTGTGGACTAACAGATAATGGAGACGGTAATAAGCGGTCAACTGTGTAGGTATTCCATTGTTCCCTTTATAGTGGAGTAGTCAAAAGACGGTTGTGTTAAATGGAGTAAGTAGTACCGGTAACAGTGCAAGTATATTTAGATAACTAATGGGTTTAAGGGCAGTGTGTGCATGTCAGTTTATTTTAATTTTAAATACAGTGGAAGCATGCCCAGCACCTTAATTGCGTACAACACATTTGAATCACTCAACTCAACTCACTTGAATCAACCAAAAAAAAGGCCCGAATGCATGTATATTATAGGTAAACACAACAATGCAAGTTTTAAAGGTGTTTCCTAGAACCACATTGCAAGTCAGTACCTATTCCTTTGAACCTTCTTACTGTTGACTCACAAAGTTTGGTGACGAGTTGCGTATTTTTATCGCGGCGATTTTTTCGCGCACTACATTTTGAACGCTCTGCTTAGCTCCGAAAGTTCAAAATCCAACGATGTGTTTTCTTGATGAGCTGGGATGCGCCTGTTGGATTCTCAATCCTCGGCTCAAAACAGAAGGTTGAAAATCCCGTGTGCGAAACAAAATCGCCCATTTTTACTTACTCTGCGGTCAGTTTCCTGGTTCCTGTAAGCAAGCATCACCGGGTTGGATGTTTGTATGACGTATGTGTATATGCGTCAAGGGGATTTGTTTGACCTGAATCAATTCGGATTACTGGGTATTCCAGAAAGTTAAAGGATTTGCATGTTTTCTGTGTGGTCCTTGAGTAAGTGGATATGAAGAGGGTCTTTGGTATCTTCTAATGCTAAGTTTTAAGCAGGTTTGTTAGGCAAAATTGTTATTAATATCGCGAAAGATCTTGGCGAATGAGTGCTAGACCAAAAAAAATTAACATTTTGACCGTCACGACACTTTTGTTACGTAACAAACTTATTTTCTTTATAACGTCTTTCCGACCGACTGTTTTTTTTTGTGTATGATTTTCTCTTTTTTTAACTTTCTAGTGGCCTGGTGGGTTACAGGAAAAATTGATCTTGAATTTACGCTTGCTAATAGACTTTATAATACTAAAGGAGGCTTTGAGGCTCTTGTAGACAGGCGTGACGCGACTCTAGTAGAACAATTTCTATGAGCACTTCATGGAAATTGTTCTACCAGAATCCTAGTATCGCGTCGCTCCTGTCTGCGGGGGCCTTTGATTCAACGCTTAGTGCATTCAATAATATAATCCTTCTAGGTGCATACTACTCTGAGATAGCGTAAATTATGTAAAATGCTCTATTTATAATCAACAACGTACGTAAAAAAGTGTAACATGCGTTACATCTATAACATCTGACCATGTGAAAATGTAAATATGTACTAACACGTGGTATTGGTAATAGTTTGTGTGGTAAAGACCTCATTAATTCATTTTACTACGCACTAAAATCTAGGGTTTTAAATAAACAAGGCGTGGGCGATTTGTATTTATGAGAGGCTGTGACTAAGGTATAAGGGTATAAAGTATTCGATAGTAATTGGTGGAGGGGTGTTATAAGTTTTGAAGTAAGCAGTGTTTTGTTTTGCACTCCCCCTTTAAGAGCGTTTACGACGAACGGCATTTCATGCAAACTTTCAAGCCCTTGTTTGTCGAAATGAATGAACCGATTCTAATAAAACTTCATAGGCATAAGCAGGATACAAAGGCCTTTATTTTAAAGGACAAAAACTCTCCAAAGGACATTTGAAAACGCTTAGTGCGAATTGGTGGAATAGCAACTAGACAGGGATTGAACTTGCATTGCGTCTGAATGTCCGAAGGTGGAAGGGGGCCGGTGAAATGAGGTCGTGGAGTTCTTGGGCACACTCACCGAAGTACAATCTGTAGAAGACCGACAAACAGGCAACGTTGCGGTGATGAGCCAAACTGTGAAGCTTGGCATCCACCAGTTCTAAGTCGCCAATGAGCCTCTTAGCTCTGCTTATTCTCTGTCAAATATTGTTTAAAAGTTTTATAAGTTTTTTCTAATATTGCATACTTATTGTTTAAGAGCATTGTTTAATTTAGCTGTAAGTTTCCCGAACAGAATAAAATAAAATAAAATAATTTGAATAAATGACTTCTGATGTGGTTTTCAATGAAACTATGTGTCATACACACAGGAGATAGGGTTCTTACCGTGACATGTGCCGTGAAAGTGACAAATAAGCCATCGATTAGTAATACAGTTTTTTAGAAATTTGAATATATTGGGATTCCCTATATGAGTGTAATACTTGAATCACCGTGTATACAGGTACACACTTACACACATATTGCATTGTATGCATATTATTTCCTGTAAGAGATTTATAGTTATTTATTATTGTAATTTTCCCTGTTACCCTTCTAATAGGGAAAATTAAAATGAAAGGGAAGTTTGCACAGGATGTAGTTAGTGCTTAACTGTACTTAATTCTGTGAAAGTTGTTCATGTTAACTCAGGAAACTCACTATGTTCATAAATGTTAATGAAGCACTAATTAATAAATAATAAGTGCGTAATTAGGAAACGAATAAAGATAGAAATGGAAGAAAGAGCATTGACAGACCAATAGCCGGGTGAGTGGACGACCTACACCAGATTGCAGGGAAGACCTGGATGAGATTCGCACAGGCCAGGGAAGTATGGCACAAAAGGGAGGACGCCTGTACTCAGCAGTATGTGAATCAAGGCTGACAATGATGATGATGACGATGACATAAATAGAGTTGGAATGCCAAAGTAAGGAACTGCTTAAAAATATACTAACGTTTGTAATCTCACTTAGATGTTTATAAATGTTAATGAAGCACAAATTAATAAATAATAAGTGCATACTTAGGAATAGAAGAAAGATAGAAGCGGTAGATGGAGCATCGGCAGACCAATAGCCAGGTGGGTGGACGGCCTACATAAGATCGCAGGGAAGATCTGGATGAGATTAGCACAGATCAGGGAAGATTGGTACAAAAGTGAGGACGCCTGTACTCGGCAGTGTGTGGAACAAGGCTGACAATGATGATGATGACGATGACATAATTAGAGTTGGAATGCCGAAGTTAGGAACTGCTTAAAATATACTTACGTTTGTAATCCGTGTACCCAACATCCTAATTGCGTAACACTATTAATCTCAATCTGAATAATTTTGAACGATATTGCTAATCCATTGCTTCTTAAATTGGAAAAATGTGAAAGCTGAACAATGTAAATAACGCAATGAATGTTGTTTAACTGTCAAAATGAAACCCATTGCTACTGATAGTGTGTTACGCAATTAACCCGCAGGAAGTAGCAGAAGTAGAAGAAGGTAAACTACTACTCAAAACAAGCTAAGTTTTTTTGAAATAACTACGGTCTAAATATTTTCATCTTATATCTTTCATCTCACATAATTATTATTATATTTCATTCTAATTGAAGCGTAGTTACAGGGAATAATGCGGTTTGGATTAGGTGTCAGAATTGAAATAGGTGTTTATGCATTCATTACCTCTATATAATATATCATAATATATATAATTCTTCTGTACGTGTGTTTGTCACCTAACTTCTCCTAAACGGCTGGACCGATTTGGATGAAATTTTGTGTGTATATTTCAACGGGTTCCTGGATGATTTGAAAATACAATTGGAACCGGTAGGTGGTGCTGTTCGGGCTGGACAACGTCTGCCAGGTCCGCTAGTAATTATATATAATTCTGCTGTACGTGTGTATGTCAATGAACTCCTCCTAATGGGCTGGACCGATTTTGATGATTTTTTTTTGTGTTTGTGAGTGTCCCTGTATGGTTTAGATTCACAATTAGAACCGGTACGTGGCGCTGCGTTCGAGCAGGACAACGTCTGTGAGGACCGCTAGTACTCAATAAAAATAAGTGTAGGTATAATGAGGTTGTCTTCGTCAGCCAGTCCCTCATGTCCCTTACTCATTCCATGTTGGATATTTTAGAGTAGTAGGTCCAGTTTTTGTTACGTTATTTTTCTATTTAAAAAAATCAGGATAAACTCTGAAGTAAAAAGTAAACCAAATCAAACACCAAAAACCAGAATCAAAAATTTCTACTACAGCACCGTGATAATCTCTTGTGCTAATCAAATACATAGATTGACTAAATAAACATCAGTTGATAGGTACAGTTAACAAAAAAGATAAGTCAGGATCGTCGGATATAGTTGAAGTTTATTAAGAAACCGATGGATGTTTTCGAATGAAATTTAATTTATTAATAGAAAACAAACAGCTCATTTATCAAATTAAATTTCAGTCCTTAATTTGATTTGATTGATTTTTTGTCCTTGATTTTTGAATTTCAGTTCTTAATTCCATTATTGTTTTCCGACATCCGCGAACGAAGTTACAGCCACAGCTAATTTGCAATAAAACTACAATCACATTGCAAAGTTTAATAGCATTAAGTATAAATAAATAATAAATAAAATTTTCGTCTTTAAAAGACGTTACTATCACATTCACTCACACAGTTACAGCAAATTAAGTAATTGTGCAGATATAGGTACAATTTCGTAACCTCCGCTTTTAATGCCGTAGAGATCATTTTGCTTTCTTCTAGTATTCTGGGAGGATTGTAGACTGGGTTTGAAATTGTAAAATTTGCCTGCACTCTTATTCTAAGGGTAAACAATTTCACCTTATGTGGGTAACCATCTAGCTGGGTGATATTTAAACAGTATTTTTATCTCACGAAGAAAATATCAAAACTTTACTCGCGGACGGAGCCAGGAGCACATTTCACTAACAATTAACAAGCGTGGCATTATAATCTCTTGCTATCTAAACAGATATTGAGTATTCAGCATTCAGGTCTCACTGCGTCGACTTTTGGATCTGGTAGGAAATGCCCAAATGGGCGGGGTCCACACCGGCAATGGCCGTTGCTATGGGCCTGGCCAGGGCCACGCCAGATATGGCTATAGCTGTCGCCATCGGCCTTGAAGCTGCCAGGCCATGTTCACCGATGACTGCAAGACCTGAAATTCAAAATTACAATTAAAAATCAATGTTCATTGAAAGTTAAGTACTATAGTTTTCAGCCCGAGGTTTGAGTACTAAAATTTAAGATAATTTTCAATTTATGGAACACGAAACTAAATGTCAACTGAACAAAGTTCAGATTACATTGCGACCAAAAACTTAAGACCTTTTTGTTACAAATGGTCACTCAAAATTCAACTTAGAATTCATTTCTCTAAAGTAGATAACTGATTAAGTGGCGATGGAATGTAATATTATCAGAGATTATGAACACTGATATAATGTAAAAATTAAACTTCTGTACGGATTTCCATTATTATAAGACACGAGAGTTAAGTAGCGACATCTGTCGATGAAATTGAACATTGCTAAGGTAAATCAGCGACTAGTAGTGCCATCTATACAACATTAAGCAGCGGTTAGTAGTTTCCTCGATATTTCGTTGGCAGCACTCGTGTAATTAATATCCAAAATACTGTACGATTTATATTGTATAAAAAAACTGTGAATTAACTTACCAACAGGTTTCGCTTCAGCAATAGTTCCTTTTTCTAAGAAATCAGAATCACCACTTTCGTCATTTTCGTAATCCGAAGCCTCGATGCCAACACCCTCTTCTGCAATCTGAATGAAATAGTTATTAGTGTTTGGTTTGTGCCTAATTTTTTAGTTGCAGAAAAATGGTATCAACTTCACAAAGTACTATTATGCCATCATGATTCCACTTCAGAAAAGGATGGTGTTATCGGTCACGCATAGCTCCGTCTCTCACTCGCACTAGAATCACGATGGCATTAAAACGTCACAATACGGCACCAGAAGGCAAAATTCCTTAAGTAAAAACGTTCAGTCTAATTGCAATTTTATCTCAGCGACAATCAATGTCAAAAACTTATCAAAAATGTAAAGATTTAAGGCGACTACATGACCTAAAGCGCGCTCTTTGTCGGACATAGAAAAGAAAGAGAAGCGCGATGACACAACGCTGGTAATTTCTCGCAAAATATGAAGCAATTAGATAATTATCTATTTACAAAAAAACAATTGTTTGGACTAAAAAATTAAAACACTAGTTTTTTAGTATGTTGCTTGTAGAATAATCTGACAAAAAATCATAATGATTTTATGTATATTAGTTTGGTTTTTATTGTAAAAAGAGAGTTTTTAGAGGTATCTTCATGATTTTTTTTCTATAGTATAAACATAGTTGTATTAGGTTTTCAACACACTATCTATCTACCTATCCTGAAATATCATATAATTTTCTGTTTTTGTTTACTGTAGTCGATCATATACTTTTATTGTTTCTAAAACTTACGTTTTTTGCGTTAAGGCAGGACCTTAACGCAAAAAACGTAAGCCCCTTAATAGTAATTTTTGACAGATTGAGACTGAGATCTGACTGTGAACGTTCTCAAATTTACGAGAATTGCCCTTCTGGTTTATTTTATTCCGCAGACTTTTTTTGACGTTTGGTCACTAACTCCCAAACTAGGGCCTTTATAAGGTTGGATGATTCCTGAGTCAATAGACTTTGCAAATAAATTGGTTAATGTAATATGGTGTTATCAGTGCATAAAAGGCTCTTAGATCATATAGGTAAATAAAGGTGTATGCAAGGTCTTATTCCTATTTATTGTCTAAGATAGATAATGGGGTCTCATTCATAAACTTACATAGTCATTATCCTCTTCTTGCTTAGTTTTTACGTTGGCATTTTTCTTGAACAGCATATCAACGTCATCAACTTCTTCTATCAGCTTTATGATGTTCGAAGCAGCTTCACCCAAGGACGCCAGTTGATTCTTAAATCTAGTCTTTTCTATATTCCCCAGGGAACCAGTCTTACGACCAAGATTATGCAATTTCAACAGATTTGTTGATAGTGTCTTAAGATTTTGAAGGTTCTTGGCCATGACTTTAGCAAGGAGGTTTTCATCGCTATTTTTAATGACATTTTCACTGCTAACAACTTCTTCGGAGACTATTTTCTCGCCAGTAATCTTGCCAAGGTTATCTTTTTTAATTTCCAAGTATTGGCCCTTGGCTCCTCCGTAGAATGGTACGTATTGTACTGATGCCCTATAAAGATTACAAAGTTATGGGTAAATCTTTATGGTTTTTACTGCGGACTTTTTTATATTTTGTCTATCTTGTTTGTGTAGGTGTGTATTAGCAGGACCGTAATAATATTATCTAGACAAGACTATGAATCATAGTCTCAATGGCCTAACAGTAATTCTCCATTTGGGAAGTTGGGTGTACAGGAAATTAATTCTACTTAATTTGCTCAATTCTGCATTAGTATATAGCGTACTGGTACATTTAGCGCGTCTAATCCACTAAGGATAGTGACCTATGACAAGAATGTTTGAATTATTTTATAAGCTTGAACTTTATTATTCATATCATAACTTATACATAATTCTGTTGCTAGACTAGCTGGTGGTGGATGAACTTTTATTTAATCATCATAATCATAATATGTACTATAATATCCTACTGAACCCAACTAAAGCTATAATATTTTTACCTTTGCCATCGACATGAGAGGAAGAAAAAGAATCATAATAAGCTTTTTCGTTACAGTCCAGATACATAGCTAATATTTTGATTATCTTCAACTTAGCAGAATATAGTCCAATCCGAATAATTCGTAACATTTATGATAATTTATTTTTCTTCAATTACAAAATCCGACTGACCATGGAATTAATAGAAGTGTTTAAAAAAAACAAACATGATTTCAAATAAAATTAACATTTATTATACTCTTACATCCTTTTACATCAATAATATATTATTCCAAGTTACATTAAATTCGAAAATAAATTTTAAGTTATCAGTCAAAATTAATTTCCGAAAATAAATCAATTAACATTTAATCTTACTTTCTAGTTAGTGATATACCAATGTGATTGGTCTATTGATCTACAAATTCGTATAGATAAAGATCTGATTGCGCATGAGCCACGCCGCCAGGGCCTGCCACGGCAGATGCAAGCGGCGCATGGAATATAGTTCCGCTCTGGTTCCTCGCTATTACAACATGGGATATGGGATTTGCCAAAGCTGTCCCTTGAGAGTTCAGAGCGTGAGCTATTGGTTTTACAAACAGCATGAATGTCGTGTCTTCCAGTTTCAAGGGAGTTTCCCCAAAGTTCATGCCATCGTATATGTATAGATCTGATTTCTTCATGGCTCTGCTCCACTGTCCGTCTCGTCGCCATCCTCGTCCGTCGTAGAATCTAATAAGTGAGAAAGAGAATAGTTTAATGAGAAGGAAGACATGATGCATGTGGGTTAGTTAGAAATTACTATCGGTTGTTAGGATGGTAATAAATAATAGGACCAGTAGCAACAATTTTTCCTTCAGGTATAGCTTGTAATAATTGTGCAATAGAACTATCTATTTTACTTTGTTCCTGTAGACGATGAGCAACTGACGTGAGGTCGGCATCCGAGGATAATGCTACAATTCGTGCGGCTGGTCCGGCTACAGCGAGTCCTCCTGGTTGGGTGTAAGCTAGACCTCCGGGGCCTACAATCGCGGTTCCGCCTCTGCCAGCAGTCGCCACTCCTCCAGGCCCAGCGATAGCGACTCCTCCTCGCCTAACTTTCAATCTGTTTATGAAGAAACCAGGCCCAGCTGGCTGCCTGTTTGATTGTTTGTTACCAAACAGATCTAAAAAGTGAAATCGCACGTCTCCATCATCACCACCAACGGTTTTAGTGTCTTGTGTTTTAGCAGGCTCCCGCTTCGTGGGTTTTGCAGTAGTAGAAGTAGGCTTCACTGCAAAGAATTTATTTAGTTTAGCTGGATCAATTTCTTGAAATTGACTTCCATGAGCAACGGTGCGTTTTTTAACTGCTCTCTTTTGCCTAGATCTCGCTTCTCTAGTTGGGTGCACAATTAAGTTTGCAGCTTTTTCAGTGTCATCTTCATATTTTGTTACTTCCTCAATAATTGGCTCATTCGATTTTTGTTTCCTGCAAACATCAGCGTTTTGACCATACTCAACTAAATTGTTCCATCCTCCTCCATTCATAATACTGAGTAAAGGGTCCCTTATAAGAACTGGAAAGAATGACGCAAAGGGCCATTGAAAAGGTGGTAGACTAGGCAAAGATGGAAACGATGGAAACGATGGAAACGGTGACGGAGATGTTGGACCATTTTGTCGAGTTTGCATTTTTGTAGCGTATTCCATAGGATTTATGTAATTACCGTACATATTGTTCATAGATGGCATGACAAGAACAGGCATGTTCATTATGTATGGTCCGGTCATCATTGCCATTTCTGCTTGGTTTCCAGCTAATAGAGAAGACAGCTGTTTTGAATATCTGGTATCATCTAGATCTCCATTGAAAATCGTGTTACTCTCTTGTTGTTGTATATTGTTATGTTTTTGGTTCAGTTTTCCAGAAGCTATAACTTGTTGAAGTTTTTCCAATATTTCTTTATCGAGGACGTATTCTCCTCCCGCCTGATGAGGGGCATTCCATTGGAATTGATTTCGCCTGCTTGGTTTCTGGAGACCTTCATTTATAGCTTTTATCTTTTCCAATATTTCCTTACTAATATCTTCGATCTCTCTGTTAGTTTCATCGTAAGATAGTGACTTCTCTTGTTCTATTGGAGCTGGTATTAATTTATCAACTGATGTCCCCGCTCTGAAACGTATATCAGCTGTTGTTAATTTTTGTTTACCAATGTTTATGATACCTTTATCCTTAAGCATTATAGTTTTAGCGTGTAAATCAGAAAGCGGTGTTGAAGCTTAGCATAGTAATTAAAGTGAACCATACCTGAACTACTGCGGATCCCGTGTAGTGTTTCACTAATATTTTTAAGCTCTACTCGTTATGTTAGTTGTGCTGGTTCTACATAAATGTGCATTTCTACTGTTGTAAAACCGTCGTTAATATTTTGAACACTAACGTAGCAGATGTTTTCAGTAATTTTATAAATTCAAAATACGCGTTAGATTTTATTAGAAACTGACATCATTGAAAATTTTTTGACGAGACAATTTAGCATATTCAGGAAAGATACACTTTCATTATCCTATTTGTTTTAAAAGTATTGAAAAAGGATTTGATATTTAAAACAAGATGAATTGAATTTGAATGGATATAGGAATTATGCATGTTATCCAGGTGAGTGAATCTTATGATAAATTAATAAAATGATAATGCGGTTACAATGAAATCAGTTTCAAAAATAAAATTAATGATTAGTTCGTGTCAAATATGTATAGTTGCTTTAAACGTAACGTTAACATTATGTATACTATTAGTATATACAATATTAATTCTTATTTTTGTTAGAATTAAACTTACTCATTATTTGACGGCCGTGACGACACTTCCAGGCATGAACACGCGACTAGCACCTGAAATTAGAAAATAAAACATAAGAAAGGATTGTACCTTGTGGAACAGAAAGTGACATTTGATTCCATAAATCATTGATGAGTAACGGAGGAGTTCCTTGCCCATTCTTCTCTACACGTGTAGAGAAGAATGGGCAAGGAACTCCCCCGAAACTACCTTTTGGAAGGGGCGCCTAGAATCAATTCATCATCATCATCATCATTTCAGCCGAAAGACGTCCACTGCTGGACATAGGCCTCCCCCAAGCACCTCTCCACTTCGACCGGATCTGTGCTTCTCGCATCCAACGGGTTCCTGCGGCCTTCACAAGGTCGTTGGACCACCTTGTGAGAGGTCTTCCAACGCTACGTCTTCCGGTACGCGGTCGCCACTCCAGAACCTTTCAGCCCCATCGGCCATCTGTTCTGTGAGCAATGTGCCCTGCCCCAATTCTTCGGGCAATCAATTCAATTTCTTGTAAATTCTGGAGCTCAAAAGTGCCTTTTATGTCTATCACACTAATATTATAAAGTCGAAAGTTTGTGGGGGTGTGTGTGCGTGTGTGTTTATAAATGTTTGTTACTTCTTCACGCTCAAATGGCTGGACCAATTTTGATAAAATTTTGTATGGAGGTAGCTGACACCCTGGATACTTTTTATCCCGATATTCCCACGGGATCGATATTTACGCGGGTGAAACGGTGGGGCGCAGCTAGTTTAAAATAAATGCTTTGACTTTAGTTGTGATTGTTCTTTCTAATAAGTAATTCCGAATTGTGCTGTGTTTATAAACTTGCTCAAAGGTTATATATACATCGTTTATCAACCAATACATCAGTAGGTTACTCTTAATTAGTTTTGACAAACAAGCATTCATTAGCTCTATTTTGTATCACATCCGATTCCGATCCACTTTCTAGAGAAAGTCATGCATCAAATAGCCAAAAAATACAAAACTTGATGATATACTAAGAATATCGTAACCGTATATTAACATAACCTACAAATCAAAAAGCACATAGAACATTGAAATGAGCCTTTATTAAAAAAAAACGATGAATAGTCAACTGTGTCTGGTCTTTTTTAAGTGTTTTTCTAATCTAGACTAAAAGAAAGTGAAACTATTTGAGATCGAAGTGAAACTTTGCATCCGGCGCCTGCGCACCTACCGGTTTCGATGTTTCTACAAACAATTGTATGGTAGCTTTTTTAATGAAGGCTTGTTTGCCTTGTAAGTAGTTGGAGGTACATACTATATAATGAAGTCAAAAGGGTGTGGCTTTAAATAGGTCTGATCTTGGAAATAATTTTTGATGGAATGACGAGCACGATCGAGACTTCATAATAATTACAGAGGTCATCAATTTTGTATGGGTATTGAATGAGACATATATTGTAGCTAAAATAATTAATAAGAAGGTTTCGGGTGCCTTTTGAAGGTTTCCCCCGACAACAAAAACAAAGGGTATAAAAATTTGTAAGCTAATGAAATAATTATACGGTGTAAAAAAAAAATGTCTAATGCTAAAAATGCTCTCACTCATATTGTAATTTTCATATATAAATTAGTTTTAAATCATTTGTAATACATGAGACGATACAATAGCGACTCAGACTACTGTTCAATCGTAAAATTTTATTAGCATTGTAA
Source organism: Oligia latruncula (assembly GCA_948474745.1). Taxonomy (NCBI): domain Eukaryota; kingdom Metazoa; phylum Arthropoda; class Insecta; order Lepidoptera; family Noctuidae; genus Oligia; species Oligia latruncula. The sequence continues at coordinate 1,688,807 of OX419686.1, forward strand.
AAGAGAGTCTAAATTACAGAAACAGTATAAATTATAACGGAAAACAAATACGGATAATGTGTCGATAAAGGTAACTGTGTCAAACGTTGATACTGTTTTGGCGATCAGCTTGAGAAAGGCGAGGTCGCATCTAATGCTGAGCGAAGAGATAGCGAGAAAGCATGCGCGATGATGATGATGATGACGATGATCTAATGATGATGATGTGATGCATCTTTGTTACGGACTAAAGTTTTAAGATGTGCGTGATTAAAGTTGCTCAGTTTTGGGAAATAAGTTTGAAAAATACCCTAGATAGAAGTCATTAGATACCGCCACGGATATCTATCGGATATCTATGGCTGTAACTAGTCTTCAGCATATTACATCTTCAACTTCTTCTATAAATTTTAGACATATAATTACGTAGGTATATTTTGGATGATTTTTTATCTTATAATTTTGTTTATTTCATTGAAAAAAAACAATTTTTCAAATAAAAATAGAACATTCTAGAAAGAAGTGTATCGTTGGTGTCTGTACTAATGAAAAAAAAACATTGTATCACAAACAACAGCGCCTTCCAAACTAGGTGACATTAAAAACAACATTTTCGAACGTACTGTATGGTGAACTTGAAACAATCATAGACCCAAAATTATGAGTAGATTTTACAGGTTTTATATATAGAGCAGTTTTCATTCGTAATCTTTTAGTTTGAGTTTTGGAATATTTCACGTCAGACAGGTACGAGCTGGTCGCTACGGCAACAATGAGACCGCACCTTAATTCACACAGCGTACACCTAAGAAGGAAATTACTGGGTCGCGTACACTTATTGTGTTGGTATTTGGCAGTAGTACCGTTAGCTTTACTTATTTGTCCATATTGCCAATTGGTGGCTACAAAAAATTGGGCCGCTATCGTTGAAAGACTGTGTAAATTCTACTTAGGTAGAAGCGAGTATTTTCTGTACGTGCTCTCTTCGTTTTTTTTTATGATTGACGTGGAGGACGGTTTGTTAGGCAGCATCTTCATTTGTTTCGGTAATTAGTCAAAATGTCAGTTATTATGATGACTATTCTTGAAGGCTAAAAGTAACGGGTTGCGGTTAATTTGCTTAATGGATTGGGTCGTAAGTTCATTAGTTTAAGAAAGCATAAAACTGTACCTATTTCAAGTTCTGTTCTTATTGGTAAGATGACCCTTCGGACGTTACTGGTAAAGCCTGGAAAGCCAAGCTCTTGATGCAAATGAAGCCTAAATCATAACTTGACAGAACATTTAAAAAACGTATTCATCTAAAGATCATAATATTATGCCGAACTCTAAAATCGTTGATAACTAAATATTGTTTTTTCGGACATACGCACTTTTCACCAACACGCGCCTTGCTTTCCATTGCCATAAAAGGGAAAACCTCATATTTTCTTTGTTTCATATGAAACGTTGAAGGGCAGAAGGTCATACTATACTTGCATACGAAATAGTTCTTATCTCAAATCACACTCAAAGCTCAACATAACCATAACGTAAGGGAAAAGGGAACAGGGCACTTAGATAAGGCCACATTCACATATCTTTTGAAAGTGTCTTTTGTCTTCCTCAAAACCCGCATCTCATCTCTGATTACAATCAGAATAAATCTGTGTTCTAAATATTTTGAACCTTATCTTCTAGCTCTGAATGAGGGGGCCGTGGCTTGAGGGGCCCGTGGGTAAATAATAACAGCCGCACCGGTCGATCGATCAGGTTAAGCTACACTTGCCGCGGTTGGTCTGTGGATGGGTGACCATCTTTACATACCGTGACCCCTCTGTGCCTCGGAAAACACGTTAAGCCGTTGGTCCCGGCTGTCATTCGTGGATCTTTGACAGTCGTTACGGGTAGTCAGAAACCCGAAAGTCTGACAACCAGTCTTACCAAGGGGTATCGTATTACTCAGTAACTGGGTTGTGGAGGTCAGAAAAAAAAAGAAAAAAAGAAAAAAGGCAGTCACTCCATGTAAAATACTGGTATTCAGCTGCATCCGGTTAGACTGGAAGCCGACCCTAACATAGTTGGGAAAAGGCTAGGCAGATGAGATGATCTTCTGGCTCTGAATCATGTTGGTGAATGCCATAGAGAATGTAGGGTTATTTTAAATAGGCTAGCTAAACTCCGCAGCCGCGATGGGTATCGATATCTTAATACGAGCGGAGTTTAGCTAACCAATTTAAAATAACCCTTTATACTTAAAAGTAGAAAAGTAATACAAACTTTTTCAATGTCACTTTTTAAATTAATCGCACTTTGGGTAGAGGAAATAACGCGTGAAAGCCATTAATTATTAAATTTGACAATGACTACGCGCTGTATGCAGGTGTGGTTAAGAATGCTCATCAATTTTATTCTCTGTCAGTCGTTTTTAGAAAAATCTCCTCAAAAGCTGGTTTTAACTGTTATTTATTATGTTTTTTTTTATAGAATTTGCAACTCGCAGGTCAGCCAAAAGGTTGTCAAACGCTTAACCAGCCTTGCTTGTGGGTGTCTCAATAATTTAAGGCCTCCAGCCAGTGTTTAAAAAACTTAGCGAATACACGCTACTTCTAACTATAGAAATAATATTTTATTGTTTTTCGTTTTTAACTTTTTAAAATTTTAGTTGTTATGTAAACATTTATATTTAAGTTTCCACGATTCTTTATTTCTTAGTAAGATTTGTTTTTGTTTTGTATAAAACAACACCTTTTGCTGTGCCCTAACAGGGTCTACAATGATTCCTTAGCTCTAAGCCTTTTGTTAACAACATCTTTTTAAACATTGTGGAATGCAAATAAATGATATGATATGACGCTAACGGCACCTCCTGTGGAGTACGGACCTCGGTTTGGGGCATCGCTGGAGCAGGGCAGCAAGGGACAGGACTGGATTGGAATACACTGTTATTATGAAAAAAAAAGATTATCAGTTATTTTTTTTATTGCATCTCCATTTTTTCTTCTATCTACTTTGTTTTCGAAACAAATGACGTTTGGGGACTTAAAAGGCTATAACGGACCAAATCTTTTAACACAAAGAACTTTAAAGGGCAAACGGGTCATATCTAAACGTGCATACCAATTTGGTAGCTAATCTTAGATCTTACTCGTCAGGCCTGTATCGGTTGTAAATCTAAATTGTTTTATTGTGTCTCAGTTTAAACTAAAGGTGATGAATATTAAGTGCCGTAGAGCTTGTTCTTATTTGTAGAGAGATTAATTTATATGACAGGGGTTGACGGAAATAGCATCTATTTAAACCTTGCCTACTTTGATGGATTTTTATTTTGTGTATTTAATCTCTTTACCACTGCTCTCAAAACGGTGAAGGAAAACATCATAAACCGTAAATGTTCTTGAACCAAAAACTCGCAGACATGTGACATCTACCAACCCGCTGTGGGCCCGCGTGGTGGATTTTGACCTATTCCCTCACTCAGAGAGGAGGCCTGTGTCCCAGCAGTGGGAACATTATAGGTTGATTATGCTAAAACTTGCTTACTGCAGGATTGAAATCGTGATGTTCACCTTTACCCAATTTTTTTTGTTACCTAATTTTAGTAAACATAAATTTAAAAATAATAACAGGAATGTCAGTATAAGGTTGAGTCATCTTTGTAAAAAGGTTTTTTTATGAAAATGCGATTTCATTATTGCTGAGCTCACTGCCAGTTAATTTTGGAGGATAAAGCACACGATGCCTAATATTTTTTAAATTAAAATTAGTACAAAATAATTTTAATTTAAAAAATATTAGGCGTCGTGTAGTTGCGTACTAAATAAGGAAATAAAGACTTGTTTACACTTTTTCTACTTACATTTATCTTGCGCGCAGAAAAACATCGTTAGCATTGGTTGCAGAATTGACTTGGCAACAGTGAAAGTGTTAGCAAAATTCGACCATTACTTTTTGAATGATGTTTTGTCGTGATGTATAGAAAACATTCGATTTACATAAATAAGCAGTTCTGGCACAACCTTTGTGAACTCCATCAACGATATGTAATTAATATTGACAGTGACCTACATTGTTAATATTATAGTATCAAAACGAAATCTTCATTTCCATATTGTATTGTGATAGGTCGTAAAAGAAACAGCAGATTGTTTATTTATTTGATTATTAAAATTTGTTTTTTTTTTAACCGACACTTTTTTCTTCTGTGATATCGATATTTATAGCCGTAACGACGTAACATCACTATTGATTATTATAGTCATTTTCAGATTGGAACTTGATGAACATGCGAACTTAGTGATGGGCATTCATTTATTATTTTATTTGAACACATTATTACTGGTGTATTAGAAAACGATCAGTAAAAGTAATACGTGATATTTTTTTATGAAAACAAGTTGTGGAGTTAATGGAAAGTTGAAAATGGACGGCAATGAGGGCAATGTCTAAGCACGCAACATTTATAATGTCATAGAACCAGTGTAAGTAAAGTTATGATGCTGTGAGATAATAATATAATAAATGGAAAGTACTGTGTGAATTATACGTTTATTTTCTATTTTGGGCCAGTAAAGACATCCATCTGGTCACAGGTCAAATTATCCGTGGGATTGTTATTTCTTTCAATAGTTTATTATTATGGAGTTTCTTGCCGGCTCTTCTCCATAGGAAACGACCAATTGGAACCGGGCACCTAGCTTCATAGGTGCCCATGTAGGTTTATGCAAAATAAAATATTTTTAATTTGATTTTGGATCATTATTGTGAAAAGTTGCAAATGCATTTTGGGAATGTTGACTGCCTATTGACCAAAAGAACTCTAAAGTTATATCTGCTAACATCACTTAAAAAGAAGTTTACTTGTTGAAGCTTTTTAATGCAGGTAGGTATATGTAACACTTAGAAAAACTGGACGAAGGTCAAAACATTTAAAACCTTTGTTTACTGTTGGTGTCAATGATTTTGACGAATATAATTTTGGCTCAAAACACAGTCAGAGAAAAAGTGTGTACACAAGTTTGTTATAGCTTTCGACTTATCCAAAACAGTTATCTTGGAGTGTTTAAACATGGCAAGGGCTAAGAGAATCAAGTTTTTTTACATCTGTATTAAAACAAGTTTTTTTAGATATAGTAGTTTTCATTAAAGGACGTCTCAATTATTACTGGCATATTAAAATAATTAATATTTGGCTTAGAAAAAAGCTGGTGACAAAAAAAAAGAAATCTTATGTGTATTTACATATTTTCTACCTATACTTAAGTACTTGTAGTGGTTTTTATTATCGTAAGTAGGTAAATGTTTATGTCTTGTCCAGTACTGTGCCCTGTGTATCTCTCGCCGGAACGCCCTTATCGAGCTCCGACTTTTGGTACCTCGGGTCGCTTGTCCAAGGAGATGGCGAAGTAGACCGAGACGTAACGCACCAGATCAACTCAGGATGGATGAAATTGCGACAGGTCACAGGAACAACAACTCAAGTTAAAGTCAAAATCAAGTTAAAGGGGAAAATTTATAAGTCCGTGATAAGGCCTGTCGTACTTTATGGGTCTGAATGCTGGGCCGTGAAGAGGACGGATGAAACAAGATTGCATGCAGCGGAGATGAGAATGTTGAGATGGATGTGTTGGGTATTTGAGGAAGTTTGAAAGTGGCGCCAGTGACAGAAAAGTTGAAAGGAAATCGTTTGACTTGGTATGGGCATGTGATGAGAAGGGACGAAACGCATGTGACTAAAAGAGTGATGACTAAACATGTTGATGGATGGAGAGGGAGAGGAAGGCCGAAGAAAAGATGGATGGATTGTGTGAGGAATGATATGAAAGAGAAGGGAGAGAATGATAGCGTTACGGTTGACAGGGGAGAATGGAAGAAGGAAACGTGTTGCGCCGATCCCAAGTAACATGGGATAAGGGCAGGAAGATGATGATGTAAATGTTTATATCTTGCTTGAGGCGTAGAGAAGTACCTATGTAAGTGATAATGAGAATAAAGATATGAAAATGCAACATTATCGAACGTAAAGTACAAAAATAACAATACCTAGAAAAAATAGTGACATTTACTATTTTTACATACTAGTCCATGTTTTGAGTAACTCGTTCTGTTTCATATAGCAGTTTTGCAGGTTAAACAGGATGATATAAGTACCTACACTTCATTTATTTATTTACGTATATAAGTTTTTTTTTAACCCAACAAAGATGGTTTGCCTTCAACTATAGTATTTCATTACCTTACAAATTGGTAATGCGTTTACTTTTAATTCCTGGATCAGTCTTGATACTTGATTGGTACTTTAGCAGGGTCTGTTAATAACTACTGAGGGGTTAATTAGGGCTTTGTTCATTCGTGGAAGCTAAGCCTCTCAACTTCCACGCTATAATGTAAAGGTAATGTTATGATGACCTATAATTTTCTGAGTTTTTTTTAAGTTATTATGCGAGACAAAGTTTCAACTTACAGGCTCTTGATACTTGATTGATACTTTAGCAGGGTCTGTTAATAACTACTGAGGGGTTAATTAGGGTTTTGTTCATTCGTGGAAGCTAAGCCCCTCAACTTCCACGCTATGGTACTGTTATGATGAGCTATAATTTTCTGAGTTTTTTTAAAGTTTATAAGCAAGACAAAGTTTCAACTTACAGGCCTACAATATCTAGAGGGCAATTAAAAACTTATCGATGTTTTGAGGGAGCTTTTTTGTGTACAACACTATTTAGTAAATTAATTCGCAAAATATGTTTTTTAGGAAAACCACTTCACAATCATTAGATTGACTGATTGGATTAGCAATGTGATTTGGTAGATAAAAATGATACAGTCTTTATTAATAATGTTCTTGACCTTTATAAAAGTGAAAAATTGACTTGGAAAATAACCTTTAAAGTTTAAACAATGTAGGTAAGCGACGCACTAAAATTTCCTCACTAGGTAAAAAGGGTCAAGTGTGAGTGTTGTAGGTATGCTAACACATTTTGTAAACACCGTCACGCGTACTTGCATATTATTATCTATGTGAAGACAAGTGTGAACCGTTATATGTACTTTATGCTTTCGTTTTTTTTTTAATCGCTTCATTTTGTTCGTTGCTTGGATATGGTTACAGATGATTGACAGATGAAGTGTCGAAAGAGCTTTTGCTTTGAGTTATCATATTTTTCTGACTTAACAATAAAATTACAATATAAATAAGTTTTTAATGATTCATTTTGGACTGACTTTCAAAGATATTTTTGATAAGCTTTTGTTATTTCCCTACCTACAAACCCAAATTTTTATCGACAAAAAATGTTTGTGATTTTAACCGTTTTTAAAGAGCATTCTATTGAAACCTTATTTTTAATTTGATAAAAAAACCTAATTGATTTTTAAAATAAAGGTCAGACACAAAAAGTAAACTCAAAAGGTACTCACCAAAATTCCAAAAAGATAAGTACGCATCATCTTTCCAGGTATAATAATATAGATAAATATAACACGGTATGTCCAAATAATCGAGTGTCGGTATTTAAAATTTGAATATGGAACGCGTCCGGTCACTCGCGCTGTCCACTGGCGAGTTCGAAGCTTGAACCGAGTCGCCAGCTTTTTGCTTCACGTTGGAAATGATTTTACTACGAGGTCTCTTCTCGATTCTAAAAGTTCAAGTGAATGCGAGTTGAAAGTGTAAAGTGTAGTCAGTCGCCAACTATTTATCATGAACTTGTAAAATTGGTAACGTAAGTAAAGATTATCTTACATACCTTCCACAAAACTAATCAAAACTTTCTTTTAAAATTTAAATTAATTTATTTAGGTGTCTTTATCAAATCGATAGAATTTTAAAAAGTGTAAAGATACTACGCTAATTATTTATTTAAGTCTTCACCCAATTTCGTTTGTTGCTAAAATATTTGCGAATACAAACAAAAAAGGTGCCTGTTCAATAAAACTTTAAACTCCATTCCTAGATGACCTTTACGTAGCATACAACTTACCCGTGAAGTCACATAAAACAAAAGAGAATTACCCTATAAGCTTAAAACAAATGATAATGTCAGTTTCGCATACGTGAACAACTAAGATGTTATCGATACTCGTAAGTTTCGAGTTACCCTAGTAGGTACCCTGACGCAGGGATGCGAATTGTGAAAGTGGATGTACCTCTTAAATTGATTCTATAAACTACAAATTAGTTTTTGTGTTGCTAAAAATGTCCTCTGAATCGAGCAATGCTCATATAAGAATAAATTCATTAAATAATTAATGAGACAAACCTGTCGTATTTTTTTTATTTATAATTTATTGATTAATTATCTTTCTATGTGCGAAATGTTGGCTTAATTAGGATTTATATTTATTTTAAGTCAATCAAGGAGGATCGAACCTTTTTTAATTGCGATGTTATGAAGATGGTAAAATATAAACAATTCTTTTTTTATTGATTTGACAGCGGTAACATTAATCATGTTTGGTAAAAACTAATCAGATCAATTTCGTGAGTGTTTTATTTTTATTATGTTCAGCTTTTTTATTGCATGAAGTTTTTGGCAATTAAATTTTATTGCGTACATGAATAAATATACACGTTTTACATATAGCTTCGATTAACTGATAAATATTTGTAGTAATAGAAAAATCGATAAATTTAGTTTATTTTGGATCCCGAAAGACAGGTAATAATTTAAATCCCGAACTGCAGTGTAATGTTTCGTTGATGACGAGGGAATTATATCGGGATCCAATTGACTTTATCTTCACGATGATCTTATTGATTTAGGCTGGGCATCACTGCTGCAGGCTTTCGAAATCTCGAAAAGTATCTAATCACCTAAATCATTACAATGTACAGTCACCTGCAAAAGTACATGGGTCCATGTCTATTTTCCTGTGAACGTTTGAAGTTCAAGTGTGAATATCAATTTATTAATAGGTAGGTACCTACCTATTAATAAATTGATATTCAATTTTAACATATAGGTTAATAATTAGGAACAATTTTCTTTAAAAGAAACTATTAATTATAAATTGTTTGAATGTTTGAAGAGACAAAAAGAACACCGTCATTTCTTGATTCATAGGATTTTGAATCTGAACTACCCATCCATTTTTGCAGCCGACCGTACAATACAAATCACAACTCTTCTCCCAAAAACATCGATAATCCGAATTTCCGATACCGCACCGCCCACCACTACTATGCATATGATACCATCGCGGCATCGAGTACCGTATTACAATCACTTTTAAATTAACTATACTTGAACTTGACCTTGGACTTTAAAAGACTGCTGACCCAAATATCAACGTCAGTTTTTGTTTGTATAGTAATTATTATAAATTACTGATAACTGTTAAATTCTATTCTTTAGGTAAAGCTTATTATTAGCTATGTAGCGGTATATAAGAAGAACTTACAAATTACGACTCTTGCAACAAAAATCTTTTGAATCTTGAAACTAAAGGAACGAAATTTTTTGTTGTGGTATTAGATATATTTTTGACTAGTCTTTGCAGACTGCGCTGTCTTTTGGGGTTTCAAGATATACTGGTCGAATTGTGATTGTGTTGTGACGTTTGAATGATATAAGACATTAATCTTTGGTACAAAATTCTGATGAAAAATGAGTAGTGAAGTAGCCTACTTCACTACTAATTTTTCATAGGTACCTATATTATTGAAAGAAATTGAGGTTTTTTAAGTAAGAAAATAATTATTTTTGCACTTTAACTACACATAATAAATCAACCATTTTTTTATTTTATTTTTACTAATAAAGAAAGGTTTCTTTTTAATATTAAGTATTTTTACACGATCATTTGCGTGTGTAACGTGTTTGTCCAATGTTGGTCATTAAGATTCGTACATGTTTCCACCAGCTATTTGTATAGCAACTTTCTTTATCTTGACAATAACAAGGAAAAAAACGGTGAACGAAAACTACATGACTTTGTTCTAGAACTCAAAATTCGGAGACATGTGACATCCACCAACCCGAACTGGACCCGCGTGGTTGATTAAAGCCCATTCCCATTCACAGAGAGGAGACCTGAGTCCCAGCAGTGGGAACATTATAGGCTGATTATGCTATTATGCAAACAAGCAAAAAAAGTAACCAAAGCCGAAACGCCTAATGGTAGGGTACTCTATTATCCAGAAGTCTTGAAAAGATCAGAGCAATCATTTTGGATTAGTTGAGGGCAGTGTTCAATTCAACAATATAAACCTTTTTATATACCTTTCTATACCTTATGGGGTGAGCATACCGTCTGTAAGATTACAGAAATTATTTCCAGAACGAATCGATTGATTAATAAAATGATTACTTATCTATCTACTGGAGTACAGTAACCCTCAAAAAGATGTATGCATCGACAAGAATTTATTTAACTGTCAACGATCTTTGTTCCATATGTAGCCACAGAAACATACCTATTGCACATGGGTACTTAATTCTAGTTATACATTCAAAGTCAACTCATCTATTTCAAATAGACACATAAAAGGCACTTTTGAACGTCAACATTTACAAAAAAATAGAATTGATTCCAGTCGTTCCAGTCACTGGTATTATGGAACACAAGCTGTAGACAATCAAATGCAATATCATCGATGTATATGTTACGGCTAATAGCCGAAGTGCGGCTACACCTATTTTTCTATTTTTGTGTAAGGGGTTTAAAGTAACCTAACGAAACCTAACCTCGGGGTGCCCTTCGCTCGCTCTTTCATCCTACGTCGACTGAGCCCCACTTCGAGGGGCTCCTATTTCTGTGTAAGGGCTTTAAAGTAACCTAACCAAATCTAACCTCGGGGTGCCCTTTGCTCGCTTTTGCATCCTACGATGCCTCCCGAAGCACACACAAACCACATATGGCCGGCTGCACCTAGTTATGCCCGGCTTCACCTAGGTGTAGCCGCAGTTGTACCCGGCTAAAACTAGGTGTAGCCGCACTTCGGCTATTAGCCGTGACGTGATATATACATATTTTTGAGGCTGATTGTAACTATAACGTTTGTCAAGCGCTCTTCAGACGATTTATTATCTTTGATGATCTTGTACAATCAGGATTCGGTTATATATCTTCGATACAAACTTGATTTATAAGTATTTCAAATAAGTCTTTGATCTTCCAAAACAGGAAATTAGATCATTTTAACACAATAGGTATTATAATTGAATGACGGATCGCAAAGGATGTTTTTTCAAGTCTTCATACATATTCATCATCTTTCTTAATTAAATCGAATGCTTAGAGAAGAGTCGTGATTTTAGGATACCTAACCTATTTTATTGGCCTGTTTCCGAAACTCGTAATTTTATTAGGGTAATGATCTAACTTTTGTATTATATCCTTTTCTATTAAAAATTCTAATCTGTTTTAAATAAAACAGCCACGACCCATCTTCGCATCTAATTTGCCTTACCTAGGAGCTCTACGAATGCGCGATGTTATCGTAACATATGTAGGTACGACATACGAGTATCATGTGTTGCGTGGTTTTTACGTCGCGTTTACCGAAATAGGTACCTACTCCAAATCTCGTAGGGACATCCAAAGTTCCAAGGCACTTGAATGTTGAGTTCTAATGACGTATCATTTACCGAAACTGATTCATTAAAATAAGAATTGAAGTGGGGAAATCCCATGTCGATAAAATTATTAATTATTATCCTCTTTTAGCTTAGGTGGTAAAAGCTTTTGTCCTAATCTGTCTTTAATGTATTTTATTATTTAGTAGCAGGCGTCAATCAGAAAGTTTTGTTTTTCTTGTGAAATACTAATTCAGGTTTCAAACTAAGTGATCTGTCAATCAATCTACCTAGCCTTTTCCCAACTATGTTGGAGCCGGCTTCCAATCTAACTGGATGCAGCTGAATACCAGTGATTATCCTCTATTATCACCTTATAATAAAGAAGTAACTATCAAGACATCAAGCGTTATTATTAGTGATACCGTTTCGTTTAGTACCTATCAAATCTGAATTTCAATTAAAATTCATATGTATATGCATTAATTTAATAATTTGGGTATCTTAATACCCAGTAACTGGGTTGTGGAGGTCAGATAGGCAGTCGCTCCATGTAAAATACTGGTATTCAGCTGCATCCGGTTAGACTAGAAGCCGACCCCAACATAGTTGGGAAAAGGCTAGGCAGATAATGATGGGGTATATGCAATAATAAAATAGATCCTTTGCTTGTTAAATTAAGATTAGATTGCAGATAAACATTTTATTTCTCTCCTATTAAACTTAGTTTCCGTAAATATTGGAGTTTCTAACTTAGTTTAGATCTAAAGAAATGTTCCCAGTTATTCAAAATTCCTACAAAGCTTGAGGGTACAGCCGGTCTAATTTGCAAAAATCTCACCCTGAGAACTTAGGTGAAGTGAACTGTCATCCTGTCGTATCCTAGTGATTGACAATAATTTCATGTTCAATTCACCAAAATTTTCACATTGAAGATTTTTATATAGAGCCATACCTACCTGTTCCCAATTTTGTTTTTTTTTTTCAAAATGGCCGATGAAGCTATAGGCCGACCGCTTAACTGAGACGTTGCCTGAGGTAGCAGCGCGGTGCGGGAGGGGTGTGGTGACGTGATGCGAGAGTTCAGTGATTCGTCTACTTGGGACTTGTGTCCTTCAAAGCCCTTTTGACACAATAGCAGCACTGTTATTTTAGACAAAAATATATAATGAAACCTATAAATCTGCTGTAGGTACCTTGACATTTGTCTCCTATCTCTATAATATCTCTGAATCAGAGCCTGCAGCTCTATAATTTAATGTCATACAAAGAATTAGATCGGTGTTTGATGCTAACCGGCCTTGCAAAGTGACTGCAGGTAATACTTACATCAGGAAGATATTAATGCTCGTTGACATTTTGAAGTCCGAAATATTTTATTACATCTAACAGCAGTAGACTAGTTTCTTTCCAACATAGGAATGCTGGAAGGTAACTGGTCTCAATACAGGATCATGATGTCAATGGATAAATGTTTGTAGTTGATCAAAGAATTAAATACTTTTTTCTGGTACTGGATTGTGTTAAACGTGTTGTATGTTAAATAGGTCTTTTGCTCTTAGGCGGAAATCTATATACGCTACTTAGCACCTACTTTGGCTAAAAGTTATTCCTGTCACTCTTGCACAGCTGTCAACTAATAGTCCAACACAGAGGAGGGAACATGTCTTAGGGCCGGTTTTTTGATCCGTGGTTAACTCGACCAATTGTTAAAAATAGTAACTAATGGTCCACTGGGTCAACTAACAGTTAATTATTTGACAATTCAAAGACAAACTATTGATCAAAAAACACATTTTGACCAAAACCATAATTAACTTTATTTAACAATTGGTTGAGTTAACTACGGATATAAAAACCGGCCCTAAGGCTACGTACGCACTGACAAGTGGCTTGCTTAGTGTCTAGAGCCTAGCGAGTCACCTTGCGTGTATGTAGCGAAGTGAAACGAACGCTCTAGAATTATCGCGCTCGGCGCCTACGCTAGTCGTCTAGCGTGTATCGAAGGATGTTTAGGGGCTTACAGGACTTAAACACAAAAAACGCAAGTTTTAGAAACAATAAAAGTTTAAGTATAATATATCCTTGTAGATAGTGTGTTGAAAACATAATACAACTAATTTCATACGATAGAAAAAAATCATGAAGATACCTCTAAAACTTTCTTTTTACAATATAAAACATAGTAATATACATACAATCATTCTGATTTTTTGTCAGATTATTCTACAAGCAACATACTAAAACACGAGTGTTTTAATTTTTTTGTCCAAACAATAGATTTTTTGTAATTAAATAATTGCTAAATATTTTGCAATAAATTACCAGCGTTGTGTAATCGCGCTTCTCTTTCTTTTCTATGGAGTCCGACAGTGACCGCGCTTTAGGTCATAAGCCCCTAAAGTCATTAGGCTCTAGGCGCTTAGCAAGCCACTTATCAGTGCGTACGTAGCCTAAAAACATTTATTGATCTCGGATTAAGCTGAAATAGTTCTTTATTGATTACCTATGTCTGAATAGTGAGTCACTCGACAACGTTATTTATTAGATCATGTCCTGGACACTTCCTTGTATTTTAAAATAGTGTATTTATGCTCATTTGGCATTTGAGATCTTGTCATGCCAATCCGGAACTAGATGGATAACTTTCAAAATATACGAAAGGCAAATGGCATTAAAAAAATATTGTTGTCTAAATAAGGCTTATTATCATAGTTTGTGATATTTTGGTCAGAAGCGTAGGATGGTAACGGTGCATTGTAATAAATACAGACGAATAAAGCTGAATCGTGGACCAGACATGGCACTTGAATAGTTCCTGCTAAACGATTTTTTATTATTTTATCGTACCTAATACGAATATTTCAATTCCAGTTCCGAACTTCTTGGCTTTGAAAAAATGTCCAAATAATTGGCAATAAATCAATCAGATTGGATTATTGGATTTCATTAGTCTCATTTTTAGGGTTCCGTACCGAAAGGGTGAAAGCGGGACCCTATTACTAAGACTCCACTGTCCGTCTGTAATGTCTGTCTGTCTGTCACCAGGCTGTATGTCATGAACCGTGATAGCTAGACGGTTGAAATTTTCACAGATGATGTATTTTTGTTGCCGCTATAATAAAAAATACTAAAAACAGAAAAAAATAAATGTTCAAGGGAGGCTCCCATACAACATACGTGATTTTTTCGGCGTTTTTGCCTTGTGGTACGGAACCCTTCGTGTGCGAGTCCGACTCGCACTTGGCCAGTTTTTTATGTCTAACCATGCACATTGAAGGTGTGTTGCTACGATTAATTAATGTTCACCCTGTTTGGTTGTAATTTGTAGCAACATTTCAACTACTTTTGATCTTTGCTTTCCTAATTAGGTATATTAACTGGACTTTTTGTTGTTGCTTTATTAAAATTAAATCTTATTACATTCAAAATAGAATAGAATATTCCTTATTATATACACCGTATAAATGACTAAAATAAAATATAGAAAAAAAAATTGCACCATTTACGAGTATGCTGCGAGAGAATGCACAGAACTCATAAAATACTGACTGTGCCATTTTTCAAAGGGAAGCCGGTAGGAATCGAGTTGTATGGAACCTTCGCCACTGCAATATACTATAACATAACATCACGCCTTAATTACCCGAAGGGTTAGGCAGAGGTGTACCTACCTATAGTACTTGCACCCACATTTCCCCAGTTATGTTTAAGTCTCATGTAATAGGGGGCGAGCCTATTGCCATCAACCGGGCACAAATACAGGCTCCGGGCCGTTACTAAGAAATTTCTGATTTAAAAACCCAATAACACTTTCTCTGGCCCGGGAATTGAACCCAGAACCTCGTGCTCATCAGTAGAAAAAAAAAAAAAATTAAAGCCCTTAATATAAAAATTAAGTAGGTAGTCGTTTAGATAGTGAACATCAAATTTCATTTACCTGATAAACTACATTGGCTCCTTTCGACAAACAAATATTTAAATTTATTTCATTATGCGACAAAAGTGCGTCAATATATTTCGTGTAAGACTCTATAATGCGTCACAATCGCAAAAGTAGGTAAGTCACCCAGCACCCACTGACAAAAAGTTTGAAGTTGATGAGAAATTGCCTTATGAGTGTAGACTCAACAATGTTGTTAACGCAATGTGGGTCGAAGACCTGACGAAAACAGTGGTCAGGAAGGTGGCACTTAATTAATCGCAGTGGATTTGAAAGATGATGGTGATGAACTTTGACGATAAAAATACTATGGATAAAAGAACTGAAAGGATTGAGAACACGTTATAATGTCATCCTAAAATTTGGTACAAGACGTATAAGCTGACTATCAGAACCTCGCGGTTTCACTCGCATACATTTCGATTCCGTGGAGATATCGGGATAAAAAGTATGATATATGTTAATCATGGTTATATACTATCTGTGTGCTAAATTTCATTCAAATCCGTTTAGTAGTTTCGGCGTGAAAGAGTAACAAACATCTATCCATCCATCCATCCTTACAAACTTTCGCGTTTATAATATTAGTAGGAGTAGGATTATTATAAAGTAAGATAATGAAAGGCTAGAATAAGGTATTTTTAACGAAAAATATTTCTTAGATCCTTTTCTACAACATACTGTGTGCCCGATTGGATGTCCCATCGGCAAAAATGACGAACATCAATACCAAATACCATCAATACAAAACACTTTTTAAACAATTATTCCCTTTAGAAGATGAAGTTTCAAAAAGCCTTCCCTAGTGATCACCTTCGTTATCTAAAGAACTCTTGTGGGAAGTCTAAGATACCTTTGAATACAACTTCGTGGTAATATATCTCCTTACTGGTTTAGGCTCATGTGTAGCTAAATAAAGACAATGATCAATAAATCTTAAAAACATTTTAAAGGTACGGTACGGTAAAAATTAACATAATTGCGATATAGGAGTGAAAGGCACGATGGAACGCTAACTGTAATTAATTATAATGTTATAAGCTTTAACCTATTATGAATATTACCTAATCAATGTAAAGGATCACCAACAATGATACACACCTTTGAGATACAATATTTTAATATTATAATTAAACACATGAATTAAGATTTAACTTAAATAAATTTTTATCTTAATTGAATGTTAAAAGACTTAAGACAAATTGTTATTGAGTATTTTATCACTAGTGTTCAGTCTATCACAATTATTACTCAGTTTTAAAACTATTATACGTTTTTTTTAGTAGTAAACGAACGTTAAAATGACCACGTTTTCGAAAATTCTACTCAAATGGAAAACAAGATTTGCAAAACACTGTCGAGTTTCCGAGTTTCCTGGCTTTTGTCGGGTTTCCATGTAGCTGTCTCACACATCATCATATCTTCCTCAATTTTAGCATTTTCATCTGCAGCAACCATTTTAATTTCTTGTTTCACACTTGAAGGCTTTTTCTTGTTTCCTTCCTTTTCGATCTTGATTTCTTGGTTTATGTTGAAAATGTTCTGAAATGGTTCGGTTTTGTTTCTGAGTGATTCTTCTCTTCCCTCGATTCTGATATCGCTGTCTCTATGAGTGACAGTGCCTCGAATATTAACAATGACTGTTGGTTTTAGTACTGTTTGCGATTCCCTGTTTCCAATGTGGCTTTGTCCAGTCATTGTGTTAGTCAGTGGTGTAAAATCTTCAGGTTCATTATCAGCATCAGTATTGACGTCATCTTCGTTCTCTTTATTCTTGTTCGGGTTTTTATTTTTATTATAAGTTGGTTGCGGACGTTTGTCCTTTTTAGGTTTTAAGGTTGTCAACTTATGTTTATTAGTATCTATAAACACCACTACTTCTTCTCTTGTCTTCATTTCATCACTTGAATTGGTGTTGATGCTTTTTGGGAAGCGATACTTCATCGATGGCATTTCAATTCTATCGTTTCTTCTTGGAATGTAATCGGCATCACTCGGTAAAGAGGGTTCGTTCTCATATCCATATCTGACATAATTTTGAGACAAATTGTTCTCGTCATTTTGATTTATATCCTCAGGCAGTTGAGAATGGATTCTCAGAGATTCTATGACATCGCGGAACAGGGAACGTTTCTCGTGGGTTGTGGCGATTTCTCGATTTTTAGTCGGGCTTGAACCGCATAAAATGATCATGTACGTGACGCAGATGAAACACTGCATCTGTAATAGTAAAATCAACTTATCAAACTTTAAAATTCATAGAAAAATTAAAATGCTATCTAGTATTCTTAGGTTATAATAAAGTAACTTCTAATGTTATTTATTGCAGCGTCTAAGCAATTACGTATAAAAGTAATTTGGCCTACTGGCCTACAAGCCGGTTTGTGGTCGGCAGAAATGTTGGATTGAGGAACAAGTACATTTAATTGAACAAATCGTTTTATGCTAAACGAGTATAATAAACCCGCAGTCTTAGAAATCTAACTTTCTTCGACTGTATTTATACTTTCTTTGTCTTCCAACGCTATGTGGAGAGGTGTTGGAGCTTTTATCAATGATATTGGCAAAATACACTGAAAAATTGCAATACAGATAACAATAGAAAGTGAACGAAAAGCTCATCTATAGTTTGGTGTAGAGATTACAATTTTGAAAAAAGGTGGAATTGAGGCGAGTCCCAAACCCATATCACAAACTAGATTATACTTTTGCACTTTCTCTTTATTTTCTGTCTCTGGGCTGTATGATCAGGCTGAAACCATGATCCATAAAAATCACATAGTCTTGGTGTAATAATATTTTAGCAGAGATAGGGCAGACTCTATTACTGTTAACATATTAATACATAATCAGCCAATAATGTTCCCACTGCCGGGACACAGGCCTCCTCTCTTCGAGAAGGAATGGGATGTAATCTACCACACGGGCCCAGTGTGAGTTGGTATCACTGGTGAAATGTGACAAAAACTTTCGTGTTTCGTCATCAATTGTGCACAAATCCAGATTAAAAGTTGTAATCTCACAAAAAATGGACACGGAAATTCATTCTTAATCGTCTTAGATCGTTCCTGCCCATGTATTACCGAGGCTACAGTTTTTAGAGAACTAAAGTAAAAATATTAAAATAGGGTAGGTAATAATAATGACTCACCTTGATAGTGTTCCGTAGATCGCGTTCACGGAGCGACTAGTTGCGCAGGAGTGGCGAGATGCGACCGGGAAGCGCTCGGAAGGTTGACTGAACTCGCCTGAACTGAGACAGGGGTGGGCAAACTTGATAGGGATATGTTTTCTATATCGTTTTGATTTCTTCAATTCATTTATTTCAGATACAAATATCTATTACAAAACTGTTTAGAACGTTTCAAATGCAACGGATCTCAAAAATTGACCCTGTAAATGTTATGACTGACTGAAAGGTTAGATATGTAGCTATCTGCAATATCTTAGACTTTTGGTTCGATTTTTCATAAGAGGAGGCCTGTGTCCCAGCAGTGGGAACATTATAGGCTGATTATGATGATAGAAGAATACGAACAAATTGTAATATTGCTTGTTCTCCATAACAAATAGTGTCATAATTTATAGCCTACAGACTGACCAGATTTGTAGGGAATATCTATAACATAATTATATGCAAAAATTTAACAAAATCTATCTCGTAGTTTTAGCGTAATGCTGGAACATACAAACAGACAAACAAAGTTCTAAAGATGAAATATTTTCGGCTTTCAAATCGTTACCAGACCACGCAAAAATCACTTTAAAAAAAACAAAGTAATTCTGACTTCGCTACGATTTTATTATCTATCTAGGTATAGGTATATAAAATTCAAAGTCCTGACGTCCTGACTGACTGGTAGGTATATCAACGCACAGCCTAAACCGCTGGTCCTAGAGACATGAAATTTGGAGGGTGTGTTCTTTGTGAAGAGTAGGTATCCACTAAGAAAGGATTTTTCGAAATTCCACCCCTAGGAGGGTGAATGGGGGAGGGTGAAATTTCACGCGGATGGAGTCGCGGGCAGAAGCTAGTATGCAAATAATAGATTAGATCATTCTTTGTTGCATATTATTTTCCACAAGTGTTCATACTTAAATTTTTGCACATCAAGCTACTACACAACTTTATCGCTAAACCTTATGGTTTGGGAAAATTTGACAGTTTCGGGTAGCTTGATGTGCTGGCGTTTGTACATCCTGGGCATCCTGAACAGTCAGCCTATCACCTTCCAAATATCAGTCTACCTGGATTGGTCGTTTTTAAGTTTAAAGAAATGTTTTGTGCTAATGCGAGGGGAGCAAAAGAGGAAACTATGTGACGTCAAAGTTCAACAATGTCAGAAAGTTTACGTTGTTGGACAATTTTTTTTAAACCAGAATCTTTCGGATTGATATTGAAAGTGTGTTACGTTGTAAGGGTGCTGTTTTGTCTCATGCAGACTATCATCATCATCTGCCTATCCTTTTCCCAAATATATTCGGTTCGGCTTCCAGTCTAACCGGATGCAGCTGAATACCAGTATTTTACATGGACCGACTGCCTATCTGACCTTCACAGCCCAGTTATTGGGTAAATACGATACCCCTTGTCTTAAGCAGACCATAATCTTCAATGATAAACTTCAATAGCAGAACTCGCTCTGAGGCTGCAGCACCCCTGTCCTGAATTAAATAGCAACTTGTCTTGTCGGGAACTACTAGACTTCTGATGTCCGGAACTGGCCGATGTACCATTATACCATTGCCAATGAGTGGGGTGATTAGCAACCTTATTGTTATGGCAGAAAGGGAGAGTTGGGATGAAAGTGTAAGGTGGTAATTTTTTGCTTGCCGTGTACGTTTGTGTTGTGGGGTTCAAGAACTAATAATGGGAAATAAATGTTTTGTTTTTTAGTTTGCAATGCAATATCTTTTTGTTTCCCTTTTTATTTAGGTACGAAAGCAGTTCAATTTTTATCACAAATAAAGTTCTTTTTGTTCCCGCTCCACCTCCACATTTTATCTATAAAATTTTCCAACTTAAGGCAGAACGAACACATGCGTGCCCTTAGTTAGTATTTATGACTTAACAAACCTGATTCCCAGGATACTAATAGCATCCTATCGAATCGATGTGTCGTCGAACTAAATGAGTACTTACAGCCCAAGGAAGGCAAAGAAAACAAGATCCACTGCCTGCTATCCCACACAAGTTTTTATAAGTTCGTTAATCTGTGGTCTTTATTGTTGTCTCTGGTCTACATGGGAAATTTCGACCTTACAGACACTATGACTCATCATCATCTGCTTAGCCTTTTCCCATCTATGTTGGGGTCGGCTTCCAGTCTAATCAGATGCAACTAGAATACCAGTATTTTATATGGAGCGACTGCCTACCTGACCTCCACAACCCAGTTACTGGGTAATACGATGATACCTCTTGGTGAGACTGGTTGTCAGACTTTCGGGCTTAGGACGACCCGTAACGACTGTCAAAGATCCAAGAACGATAGCCGGGACCAACGATTTAACGTGCTTTTCGAGGCACGGGGGTCACTAATATTATTAGAGAATTTAAAAATAAAAGTGTTAATAATGATTTATTGTTAACAAAAAAAATAACACTTAAATAATGCATAAGAAATCAATCCATCCAAATTTTGCTTGTGATGTGCAATATTAGAAAACAAAAACTACAAAAAAGTAGGAACTATATCAACGACTATAAATTATAACATTAGGAAAATTAAATGCTCAGCAAACTGACTACAAACATAAATTGTCCGTATATTCAAATTAAATCACGACTGTCATTCTTTGACAACTGTGTGAAAAGACTATCCAATTTTACGAAGCGTGTCAAATCGATAAACAATTTTCTCTGACGGCTAAATTTTATAAAATCAATACAAATTTGTCTTGTACTGCCCAGATTCACATTTTTCAAACCCTAGGTTCCAGTATGACCTGGAAATCGTCTGCAGCTCTCAACATGATATCATACTTCAAGGACAAAGGTTTTCCTACGTCCAGTTTAGAGACGGGTAAAACTTTGTACTGTCGAAGAAGAGTTGCTAGGACCGTCTTCATTGACATCATTGCGTAGCGGTAGCCTGCGGAAAAGAGAAAAACCAGTGATAAATTTCACGTCTATGAGAAAAACCCATTATCAATAATATTAGCCGACAAAACCAAAAACCTTGGGCCCGTTATTAAAAAAAGCTCCTACTGAAGGGACCTTTATGTCGTAGGAGTACAAACAGTAAATATGGTTTTCTTAGTGCAATTGTTATCAATTCATCACTTTCTTTCACCTGTGTTTCGTTGTCCTGACATAAGGGTCTTAAAGATCCGAAAATTCAGATCCCCACAGCCAAACTTGTACACTTTACAAAAGACAGATAATTTGATAAATGTTTATTATTATAGTTTTTGGTAACATTCAATTATGCAAAAAGCATTCTTGTTTCAAATCAATTCTAGACACACCCATTAAATCTGATTTATATTTTGAATTCAGGATTTCAGATAATTATTAAGTTTTGGAATAACAAATTCGATAACAAACAAAACAAAGTTCTAATTCCATTGCAACCAAAATTTATTTAGGACCTTTTTATTAAAAATGGTCACTCAAAAATCAACTTTAGAATACACACCCCTAAAGTAGATGATGAGGTTATGTGGCAATGGACGTAAATTATCTAAGATTAAGAATTGAAGTTTATACGGACACGGTGTGATTTCATTGCCTGTTGCATGCCATAAGTTGAAACAACAAGGAAAGCTGTTGCTTCAATTATTTTTTATGGCACCGGCAAGAAAATTGCCCTGTGTAAATGGAACTCACCAATACAATTCCTAGGTCCATAGCTAAATGACAGGAAGGCAGCAGGATGTTTGAGCTGCGTGTCGATGAACCGTTCAGGTCGGAACAGCTCCGCGTCATCCCCCCAGTACTGAGGGTTGCGATGGGTTGCGAACAGGCTCAACAGGATGCCTGTGCCTGCTGGTAAGGTGACTCCTGAAGCTGGAAAGAAGAACATGGAAAAATTTAAAGAAAAAAGAAATAAAATACATTTATTTGCACTTAATGTGACACATAAAAACGAAAAAAACCGGTCAAATGCGAGTCGGAATTTGCGCACCGAGGGTTCCGTACTTTGTAGTTAATAAAAAAAATTGCCTTTATTGCTTTTATTGTTTATTTGCTTAACATTAATACATATTAATACATGCCTAACTTATAAAAACTAAATTGGTTTAATCAATTCTAATTTGCATTTGAATGATCGGCAACTGGATGTTCGTGTGGAACAGCTTGTCTGTCGACAAAGGCCCCCTCTAAAGATTTCCACGTATTCCTGTCTCTTGCTAAACGAATCCATACCGGACCAGCTATTTTCTTGAAGTCATCTTCCCATCTTTTCGTTTGTCTGCCTCTATTTCTTTTACTATCTCTTGGATACCATTTTGTTACTTAGTCCATTTCTTTTTACTTTCTCTTAACTTATGTACGTAGTTATCCGTGTAGTTATGTAACTATAAATTTACGGTTCTGGATTTTTTCCTTTACTTGTGCTACATGACATTCCTTCTTGCCAAATTTCATGATTCTAGGTCAACGAGAAGTAGGTATCCTATAGGTTTTGATTCCCTTGAGAGTGTCAAAATGTATATTTTAAACGGAACATAAACACCCGTATCTTTAAATTGCGTTGACTTACAAGTTTGATTTTTTCATTGCTTCAAGGGATTGCAGCCCTGTGTATTTGATATTAATTTCAACTTGATAACTTTACGCATTCCTGAGAAAAAAGGTCTTGACAGATGGACAAACATGGACAACGAAGTGATCTTATAAGAGTTCCGTTTTTTTCTTTCGAGGTACCGGAACCCTAAAAATGGTGTTAAAGACGATAGTTAGCCTAGCTTTCGTTATAGCTCAATAAGCCTATAATATTCCCACTGCTGGGATACAGGGCTCCTATATGTGAAAAGTAGCTTCGGTAAGCTGTAATCCACCAAATGTGCCCAGTGCGGATTGATGGATGTCACCATATCTATGATTTTTGGTTCTAGGATATGTCGGTTTCCTCACGATCTTTTTTCTTCACCGTTTTGAAAACATTGGTGATAAAATAAATTACACAAAGTAAACTGCCTGGCTGGGTTCAAACCCACGACACGACGTTTAAGTCGGGGCGGTTACCCCTGGGCCAGTACTGTTTTAATCGTAGCCTTATTTTAACTAATTTTGGACGGGAGATACTATTGGAAAAACCATTGTTGGATTCCAACAACTACAATATTTATTTCTTTTGTGGAAACGTAAATAAGCTGGTGCTGTGTTTTAGGTATGTATAGGTATGTACTAAAACACTAGCGCAATGTTGCACACTTGTACTGTAGGCAATTAGGAAGAAAAATGGGGCGCGTCTTCGTGGATGGCGCTATCTGTATCGGCAAAACGTTTCATTTTATTCAATTCAATATTGATTGAATCCATAATGTACGTTTGGATAGGCACTGATGTTTCTGCAGACATGTTGATTTTTTCAATTATTGTTTAGTTCCTATACATTCTGGCCGCAGGTCCAGAAGCGACAGGGTCCAGCTGACCCAAGACTCTTCTAGCTATGTGTAAAGATTTGGAAAGGCCTGCGCAGACGACGGACTTTTGTCCGCGGACTTTTTTGTCCGCTAAAATCAACGACTATATAACCACTTGACTGCGCATACAGTGCCCCGACGCTCGAAAACTGTTAGCGTTTGGTCGCCTGCTTAGAGGCTACGTGTGCTAGAAGAAATCGGCCTATACGCTCTCTAGTGGTTATATTCTCTTTAGCTAAAATAGATCGCTTACAACTGTATCGAGTAACTGATCTATTTTAAAATCAAATCAAAAGTCCGTCGTCTGCGCAGGCCATAAGGTAAACAATATTAAAACTACTGATTTCTTATAAAATCCTATATTAAATGGTTTATACTTACGAAGCACAAGATCCTCGTCACATTTCCTCAACAACGTTGGTGCTGGTGGGTAAAGCCGCAGACTTTCCTTGATCACAGCATCCATATACTTGAGACGCGTTAGATCTTCAGATGTGACGGCTCGCTTCGAGTCGCCGAAGACCTCTTTTAACCTGTTGATATTACTCAAGGTAAGTTTGATGCATTTCATTCTTTAATTGCTATAGCCGCACACTGATTGCGTTCTACCTTAGCTATGTTCTCGTATTTTATGTAATTGGAAGGCAAACACGTCAACAGGTCACCGGACTTATGTGGTCACTTCGCCTGGTAGACATCAGCAATTTTCTTTTTTATGAATGCCACTTCGTTGGTCAAGTAACCCATGAAGTTACCGGCTACCTCACAATAGCCCTGTTATTTAGATGCCTCAATGAATTAAGGTGTCCTAGCATGACCTTTATGGTTCTAGGAATAACACGTATTATCTCCAGACTAATGTACAGATACTCACTCCTGATAAACTTTCTCCTGCACTTCAGGATGTCTTGCTAACAGCACACTGGTGAATGAAGATCCAAGTGTGGAAGTGTCAGTACCAGCTGTGAAGAGTACCACTGTTTCTTCTCGAAGTTCTGTGTCACTGAACCCCTTGTCTCCTCCTGAGGACTCGATCATGAGTTCTAGGAAGGTTTTGAAGCGGTCATCGTCTGAAAGGAGGAGAAATTTTGCTTAACATTAATTATATAGTGTGCCTTTAGTCTATGCTAAATATGTAAATGTATTTTCTTTCTTTAAAATAGGATTCTTTTATAATAATGCCCTATAACACGATGCAAGATTCTATATAATAGAGCAACGAACCGCAGTCAGGGTGCTCAACCTGCCCTGACTGCAGTCCGTTGCTCTTTGCCAAGAGCCAGCCAAGTTGATGAGAAGGGTTTCACGAAAGTAGAAAGGAAGAAGAAGAAGCCCTGTTTTCATAACCTGTGTGGCACCGAAGCGAGTGGACCCAACATGCTGCTGCGCCCTGCTGTGTCTACGACACAGCTATACCTTTCGCGTCTGCATCACTTCAAATTATGGTATGCCACAAGAAATCAAATCGCACCTTGTGGCACGGGTACGCATACAGGCAACACGGATCTCAGTCTTTATGTTTTAACAGCTGTATGTATGGTGTTGTAGGTAAGGTTAGCTTCGATAGAGTAGCAAAAAAAAATTAACGTACTCTATGCTAGGTAACTTGACCATTACGTTAAAAAAATAATTTCAAAGACCAAAATTAATTAAACTTGAAATAATTAATTAGCGATTTTCTTACCTTCATCGTCTTTTTTATTAGGATAATTGTTTTCAGCTATTTCTCTCCGTTTATCTCGGATACACTATAAATACAAGAAAATACATACAGTTACAGAAAACATACCTACGTCTTTAGTCTATCCATTGTGGTTTGCCATAAGAAAAACTGTAGGCGCTGCAATTTACAAATATTGATATAACACATTTCAATTTTAGAGGGGACCGTGGCTAAATAATAACAGCCGCACAGGTCGATAGATCAGGTTACGCTACGCTTGCCGCGGTTGGTCTGTGGATGGGTGACCATATTTACATAACGTGACCCCTCCGTGCCGCGGAAAGCACGTTAAGCCTCTGGTCCCGACTGTCATTCGTGGATCTTTGACAGTCGTTACGGGTAGTCAGAAGCCCTAAAGTCTGACAACCAGTCTTACCAAAGGGTATCGTATTTGGGTGTAACTAGGTTTACACTTCTGCCCAACTTTTCGGGTAATATAATAGAGGGCATATTTTGTTATGTGTAAGTTATTAATAATTTGTAACGTACCTCATTAATAAACTCGGAGATAACATCATTATATGCCATGAACGTCGTATAATCTGTTGTCAGCTTGTATAACGGGTCTAAGTGTAGCCACGGCTTCATGATGCGGTCTGAGATCAGTTGGCAAGACCCCGTGAATGCTTCTAAAACCTTGTGGTTCGGATTCTGCAAGGCGTTGGCTGTGATGCCAAGCGCTGTTTCTGAAAACCAAAGAACGAGATATTAGCGTTCAAAGTTGATCACGTGACATCCATTTTGTTGTTATCTGCCAGATTAACTTATCTGGCATACTCACTGGAACTTATCCAGAAGTGGTGGAACAAGCATGAGCTTGTTAGCTGTAGAGCTGAGAGCACATTCAAAACAAATACAGAGAAATTAATTAAAAAAGTAATAGGCTCTAAAAGTCCACTTACCACAAACAGAATCCATAGCATACGCCATAATATATTTAGACAAGGAGAAGTTTCCTGTGCCCGCCACTGTCCGCAGCTGTTCCACCATGATCACACTCTGCTTCGAGAATATCTCGGAGAACTTCTGCAGGTTCTTAGGACTGAAGGTTGGCACTAGGACCTTGCGCCGAGGACGCCATATTGGTACTGTGGAGTACACGTAGAAAAAGGTTAACACACTGATTTCAATAACATTCGTCCGACAAAGTAGTTCAGGGGCTCGCGGCTTTGTGGTCACAGCCGCATGGGACGATCGATCAGATTAAGCTACGCTTGCCGCGGTCGTTCTTTGGATGGGTGACCATCTTTACATACTCTGTGCTTAGAAAAGGACGTTAAGTCCCGGCTGTCATTCGTGGATCTTTGACAGTAGTTACGGGTGGGCACTCAGAAGCCCGAAAGTCTGACAACCAGTGTTAGGTACCAAGGGGTATCGTATTACCCAGTAACTGGGTTCTGGAGGTGCGATAGGCAGTCGCTCTATTTAAAATACTGGTATTCAGCCGCATCCGTTTAGACTGGAAGCCGACCCCAACAGAGTTGGGAAAAGGCTAGGCAAATTGATTGCATCGAACAAAGTAATTACGACTAAACCTTTTAACAAAGTGATTAAAATTTATTTATTTAAACTTCATGTACGGTAGTGGCACATACGCGGACTCAATGCCTCAAGGCATTCTCTACCAAGCAGTCATTAATTTAAAAATAATAGAACAAAATGTATTTTCGAAATTAATCTTACTAATATTATAACTGAAAGTTTGTAAGGATGGGTGGATGGATGTATGTTACTCTTTCACACAAAAACTACTGAACGGATGTGGATGAAATATGGCACACAGATAGTTTATAACCAGGATTAACTCATAATAATATTATCCCGATTTTCTAACGGAATCGAAACTTCCACAACTCTGTAACAATATTCTAATAAATAAATGGACTATTACTATTATGCGGCTAAAACCACGAGGTGCTGCTAGTTTTTAAATATAATGGACGACTTTGCTAAATAGACATAGAAAGGTGACAGACAGAGAACAAAGAGATTTGCAGAATAAATTACAATAATTATCTTTATTTGCATGAAATATGGATATTTTTCAGGAACAATGTAGGTATGGAGGCAATATATCTTATTTTGAGTCATTTAGATAATTATGACAAATGTTTTTTTTTTTTCATTAATAACGTTATTCAACCACGTCAAATAATAACCTTCTGTTGAATAAATACCTACAGAATCGTAGGATGGCCTTCTAATAAATTTAAGCATAGATATGCATGTCATAATGAGCCTATTATAATGTTCCCACTGCCGGGACACAATCTACCACGTGGGTTGTTAGATGTCACATGTCTTTGAATTTTTGGTTCTAGGACATGCCGGTTTCCTCACGATGTTTTCATTCATCGTTTTGAGAGCAGAAGTGATGACATTATTTACACAAATTAATAAAAATTCTGGGTTCGAATTCACGAAACATTTACCTAAATCGGCGCCATTATCCAGTGGTAATCGCCCTGGTGACTCAGTAGGGACCACTGATGTTATAAACTTATAGCTAATTCAGTAAAACTAATAATGAAGATATTTTCTGCAGTGACTTTCATCGTCATTAGCCGGCTCCGAAAGCCGGGAGTGCCGACAAAAGTGAAAATAAAACACAAACGTAATACTTTGCCATCACTCACTGACATATCGGATATACATTAAAACCGAGTGCCTACATCCCGAGGACAGACGAAAACATCCGAAGCGAGTATTTTTTTAATCGCCTTATAAACAAAACACGCGCGGTGTCGCTTACGGTAATAGTGGCGCGAGTTCAATGGTTTTTTCCCATATCAAAAATTGCCCAACGCGCCTAAAGAAGTTTTTACTTCAAAAACGCGTTTGTCAACAAGCTTCCATAGTGATCCATACAACACTGACGACCGTGCCAACACAGGGGGATTTAACCGTAGTTTTTTACGGCAAGAAAAACGTGTGTGTACAAAGGGCAAATGTATGTATCGCTTCTTCGGAGCCTTTATGTCTTTCTTATTGACGTCCCGTTGACGTGGCGGTGGACAAATGGCTTTAGTTGTGTCCCGCATCCCGCGTGGGATTCGCCTCAATGCTGTTATAGCTTTAAGATGGACCTACAACCCTCTGAAGGTCGTGCTTATGAGATATTTTGGTCATCACTTTTACCGTTGTCTCGTTAGTCTAGTGTCAGTGGTCGCAAACGCTACTGCTGAGCGTAAGATCCTAGGTTCGATTCCCTGGTCGGTAAATATTATTGGATTTTTCCATCTTTAATTTCTCTGTTACAGCCAAGAGTCTGGATTTGTGCGCGGTTGATACTAATAGGCTCGCCCCCTATCACTTGATACTTAAAGACATTTGGCGAAATGTGGGTGTTCCTCTGCTTAACCGTTCGGGGATTACACGCGTGATGTTATATTATGTTAATTTCACCGTTTCGTTACTGTTAATGATCATGCATGTCAACCCTGGAATGAGGAGATCCGTAGGAGAACCAAGGTAACCGACATAGCCCGAAGAATTGCCAAACTTAAGTGGCAGTGGGCAGGGCACATTGCTCGCAGAACAGATGGCCGATGGGGCCGAAAGGTTCTGGAGTGGCGACCGCGTACCGGAAGACGTAGCGTTGGAAGGCTTCCCACAAGGTGGTCTGACGACCTTGAGAAGGCCGCAGGGACCCGTTGGATGCGAGAAGCACAGAACCGGTCGAAGTGGAGGTGCTTGGGGGAGGCCTATGTACAGCAGTGGACGTCTTTCGGCTGAAATGATTGATGATGTCAACCCTACTAGTATACACATAAGGTCAACTTTTAAGTACTGAATACCATTCTTGATGTTCGGTATTTAACATTTACCATCAGCAACAGCACTGCCGTTACCAACGAGGGCCAGCGTCAGTTTCATTGAATCGTCCTTCTCAAGGCAATGCTTCATCACACACTCTGCTACCACAGGATCTGCCACGACTGGAAAAAAAAAAAAAAACACACCTTGAGCGGAAAGGAGAAAATGATAAAGCGCCAAAATTGTATTTTTGGGAAATGAGATTTAAAGTTTTTTTTTCTTTTTTAATTTATACCTTTTTTATTCCGATTTTATTAATCTAAAATATAACATAATTAAAAAACCGGTTTTACCCACTTGAAAAAAAAAAAATGATTTATGATATTTATCTCTATTTCGCGAAATAGTCAAAGGTATTTTGAATAATAGGAAAATGTTCGGCAGGAAAAAAATACTAATATTTATAGCAGTACAATTCAATTAGTTATTTTGTGTGAATATTGTGTGCCTTACTTAACCTGGGTTAAACAAACTCATTTTCTTTCTTACTTTAAGTACTTACGGAGAAAAAGTCTGTTCAAGTTCCAAGACGTTGTCATGCCACCTTGCTTCAGCGCCTCTCGACTAAACATCTCCAATATTTCCCATCGATCTAGAAAACCATGAGCAACGGTTTTTACAATACATACATAGTAGGCACGGCCTATACAGGGTGTAAGGGACTTTGAAGCGCAAATTGCGCTGTGGCTCTGTCTCGCAGTGTCACAGCATTATGCTAAACGATGGCCGTTTTGGGTAGATGCATATTTTCCCGCAACTCGTATTTTTTGTGTGTAAGTAATTTTTTAGTGTAATGTTTACCGTAAATAAATGAACATTAAACGCAAGCAATAAAATGTATTACTACATTTCCCACAAGCGCGTTGAAATTTTTCGTCGATCCTTAACAAAAGCCATTTTGACCGTGTAGGTGTTATTTCCTGCATCCAGACTGACACAATCGCTTTCTTGAGGCCTCGATTCATCGAGACACTTGTATGGATATTTGCAAAGAAAAACTACTGAAAAGATGGAATCAATCACGTAACAACTTGTGTGTGCCCTTGACTACCCACTTTTTGCGCTTAGGCCATGCACAATATTATGTTGGTAGGTACATAGTTACCTGCTTGAAGAAAGCATCTATGTTTTAAGATTATCAAATTTATGTAACTTCAAAATCACCATCATAATGTTTCATGTCAATATAAACACATTAATTAAAAAAAGAAAAGTCATGTCTCACTGACTGTTTGACCCATCAACGCCCAGCCCAACCTCTTGGACCTAGGAAGCTGACGTTTTTCGCAGAGTTCCCTTTATTATGTAGACAAGGTATAAGGCCGTATCTATCGAAATTGTAATAGAATAGGGCAAATAACTAAATGACCAGATTGTCTACAGTTTTCCTACCGCGTATTTTCATCTATTTTGTAACTAGCTTCTGCCCGCGGCTTCGCCCGTAAGGTATGTCGATAGAAACTATCCTATGTCCTTCCCCGGGATGCAATCCATCTCTCTGCCAAATTTTATCGAAATCCGTTCAGTGGCTTAGGCGTGAAAATGTAACATACAGAGTTACTTTCGAATTTAATTAGTATATGGATGGATGCAAAGGTCAGCACCCATAAAAAGCTGGTCATTGTAGCCGAATACAAAAGAAAAGAGAGCACGAGGCCGGTCGCCAACACGAAGGTCTTACGAAGTAAAAGAAGCTACGTCCTCATGTAATTTTCAGCAGGTGGTGGTGGCAACTTTGTACCGGAGTCGATGGAGGCACATTGACCACCTAAAGGTGTCCAGTGACTACGATCCTCAGTAATACGAGACCGATTGAAGAAGAGAGGATACTTACCAGTATCAGTTTTACACTTGATGAACCAGAACGAGTGTCCGAGCACCGGTAACGACTTGATAGTATTTTTGAATAATCTCGAGAACTTTATCCTATGTCTCGCTTTCCATCGTAACACCAAACAATAGATAATTATCACACCCACAAATAACGGCCAAAACATTTTTATTTAAATAAAATAAGTTTTAAAAACACTGGATAAACAAAGAGGTTTGAAATGAAAGCATTGAAGCGGCAAACACGATTTTATAAAAAAAAATAAAAACAAAATAAATATTAGAACATGTTGTGTTTCAAATGAAAACAATACACTACTGACAAAATTCTCGATACACGCGGTTAGTTAGCAAACAAAAAAATCTGGTTGTTGCAAATAAAATTTATGCGGAAACGAATTGTGATTACATAAATTAATGTTCATAATGAACTTGGATAGCTCAATTTCGATTCAATGTCAACAGATATTTTTAGATAATTAAACAGGTTTAGAAAAAAAACTTGTACAATTTTGTACAATAAAAAATGTCTAATTATTTATTAGACATTTCAGTATGAAAGAATCGGTTGCTTTAGGTACAGACTAACTGGTGCACATCAAGCTACTACAATCTGTCAAATTTATTTAATAGATTTTCAACTTTATCGCTAAAACATAAGGTTCAAAGTTGATTGGGAAAATTTTACAGTTTCGGGTAGCTTAATGTGCTGGCGTCTGTACATCAAAGGGAATGGCCCATCTCATAAAATGACTGGTAAATGCATTTGCTGTTGAAAATTCAAAAAATCTTAAACATTTCTCAATTATGTTAATTTTGATGAAGAATTTATGTATGATATTATATGAATCTGTTTGTGTTAAATATGATGAATATGAACAATTGTGAAAAGCTTATTTTGTTTTGAAACTACACAGTTCAAGGTAATAGTTAGAAAAAGTCAAACATGGTGGGTCTAATATCCTACTTATTTTTATTAAAACTCGTGGCTCGTGGCTGTTGCCAGTGCTGAAACTCGCTGCTGGTCATGTAAGTGTCCACAGTAGTGGAACATAGCATAACCTTCCCACTGTTCGTACACAGGCCTCCTCTCAATGAGAGGGAGTGGGCCGTAATCCACCACGCAGCCGTGATGAAATAATTTACACAAAGTAAAGCGCCTGTCTGGGTACGAACCTACGACCTACGAGTCGTAAGTCGCAGCCGTTACCATTTGGTCACCACTGCTCTCCTTTTTATACAGTACACAGTGCTTGATAGAAACAGTAGCACTTTATATTTACCTTTGTGAAGAATTTTCTACTTCTGTTTAAAAAGCGCCATGTAATGACAATGGCGTTCAGGGAACGTTTTAGATCAAAGACTGGTTGCTTTGCTTTTGCTGTTGCAGCTTGATTTTTATTGTATTTTTTTGCTCATCTTCAAAATTGGTAGTCACAGCCTTGTTCTAATCTAGATGGACATCATCTATTGCTGTTACATATTGCGCTAATGATATAGTAGTAGCTACTAGATAGAATGCAACTTAAGAAAGCCTCACCGTGTGGCGCCATCTATGACAATGCGACAAGACTACATAAAACCTTGGAAAACCACGTTCACTTCTGTGACAAGCTTGGTCCGTTCGTTGTTCCAATATGGTAGAATAGATGGCAGTCTCGTGAATCTTGTGCAGTTTCTAGGAATGGCTACGAACACAAGAGAGAATAAAACTTTTTTACAAAAAAAAAAACAACCGACTTCTAAAAACAAACACTGAAAAGTGAAAAATAACTTTAATTTATTGAAGAGTTCTGTTGTCTGTCTCCAAAACTCATCATCAGATCTTTACGTCGCCCCACTGTACATCATCATCATCATCTGCCTAGCCTTTTCCCAACTATGTTGGGGTCGTCTTTCAGTCTAACCGGATGCAGCTGAATACCAGTATTCAGTCGCCCCGCTGTACATATAGGTATAAAAGTCGGGTTAGTTACACCATATAAGTCAAGAACGGCTGGACTGATTTATATGATTTTTGATTTGTAAATGGGACCATTTAGGAATAAACCTCTTTCGAACAAAAAATATTTTTTCAAATCCGTCTCTCTAAGGGCCTGTCCACACCACGTTTTTTAAACGCACCGTTGACGCGCGTTTGTTGCGATACAGACGCGATACGCACGCGAGTCAGATACTGGCAGGCACTGCTCTGTAAGATAGGGCAGTAGTTGTCGGGTCAAGAATGGTAAGAACCGATTTTGAACTTGTCGAACTGCACCCTTATTGCGTAACACACTATCAATCGGAATCTGAAGCAATCTTTGCTAATCCATTGCTTCATAAGTTCGAAAAATTTGTCTGCTCACTCACTTAACGTGATAAAATATACCTACTCAAAATAAAAACTCAAGTTATAGAAAACAAAGCTTTCATACTTAAGCTTTCAAATACCTACTTATACCGCGACTTTTGAGGCAAAAGATTATTAACAATTTCATTTGCAGCTGTTTTTATACTTTCTGGAGTTGAATTCATATCGCTATCGCTGTCTATTTCCATTTTTTTAAACTTTTCTTGCTAAATATGAAGTATCAAAGTATTACAATGGTACAAAATGCGCGCCATTTGTTTTTTTTTTTCACCAAGTCGGTTTTGTTCAGCCGATTTTTATTTACAGCCAGTATCTTTTTGATCTAATGCATACATTTTATATTAAACTTAATGGGAGACATTAAACCTCTGTGGTTTCATACCTATCTAAATACAAAATAAAAAACAGTGCATTAATGTAAAACTGTGCAACAATGAGATTTCATATAACATTTCTGCACTGTTTTGGTTCTAAGCAAAAAATACGTCCTTTGTGATCGGTTTTGTAGTGATAAATGATAATAATATTACTACGTAGTTGAAACAAAACTATTTTAAACTACATTATTATTCTATCGAAAATGCATATTTATCTAAATTAATACATATTATAAGGAGGTCAAATCATCAAGTGTACAGGTTGATCTTGTGACTGCGTCAGTGAGCGAAGTTCGTGCAGCTGAATTTTGGGCCAGAAATATTTAAACTTTTTGCCATCGATCGATGCGCTTAGAAAAAGAAGAGGTCAAATTGTTTGTTACAGTATACTAGCTGCGCTTCGCGGGTTTCACTCGCATAATGTCCTTTCCCAGGATTCAAACTATCTCTATACCAATTTTCATCTAAATCGGTTCATGTATCATAGAAATTCGAACATTGTTATTCATTATCCCCCTTACTAATAAACGTTGTATAGCGTCTGTATAGTTACACAACGCTTTGTCTTCTTGTTTCGAAAGTCAAATTACTGACGACTGAAATAGAGAAATCGGTGTGTAACTATTCATCTGATATAATACGTTTATTAGTAAAAGGGTTATTATTTAGGTAAATAAGTAACTTATTGATGTGCGTTGTGGTTCCAGTAGATAATTCATTATGACTTAGCAGTAAGGGCTTGTTAATCTCACTGAGAGAGTGACGAGACGACCTAGACGCGTACCGCAAGGGTTGGATCGAGGTGGCCCTGGAAAAGGAGGCCTGGAAGGATTTGGGGAGGCCTTTGCTCAGCAGTGGTCATAAAAAAACTCACATATTACCCACTTAATATATCCCGTGGGTCGCCTTCTAGTCAATCAATTAATCTGCCTGCCTTTTCCCAGCTATGTTGGGGTCAGCTTCCAGTCTAACCCGATGCAGCTGAATACCAGTACTTTACACGGAGCGACTGCCTATCTGACCTCCACAACCCAGTTCAGCACCTTAATTGCGTAACACACTATTACTTTCAATTTGAATAATTTTGAAGCATATTGCTAATCCATTGCTCCTTATGTACGAAAAGTGTGTCTGCTCAACAACGTAAATAACGCAATGTATGTTGTTCAACTGTCAAAATGTAACCCATTGCTGCTGATAGTGTGTTACGCAATTACCCTGCAGTTCAGTCGTTACGGGTAGTCTGAAGCGCAAAGACTCAACATGGTTGTCTACCCGTAACGACTGTCAAAGACCTACGAATTACAGCCGGGACCAACGACTTAACGTACTTTCCGGGGTACGGATGGTCACCCATCCACGATTCAACCGCGGCAAACGTAGCTTAACCTGCGATGGACTCGTGCGGCTGTAATTTATTAGCCACGAGCCCCTCCTCTGTCACCATCAAGTATGATGAGATAATGATGTTGTAAACCCGCGCAAAAAATAACGACACTCCTCATTCAACATTACCATAAACGCATAATGTGGCGGAAATCTCCGAATTTACGCCTCTGCTTTTAATATAGCACCCATATTTCTTTTTAATGCGTTAACACCGCCGACCGCGTAAGAACATTTGAGATACTCCTATCAAAGTACCCTTATCGGCCATGGTAGGAAGGTAGAAAGGGCTGGTAGTCGGGAACAAAGGATAATGAATTCCCTATTAGTCCCAAGAGAGAGATTGTTGGCTAGGTTAGCCCTTGGCTTTCTTCTGCAGGGAAATTTATTGGCTTTCCATGTGGTAGGTAGGCATACAATTCTGGGAATTCAGATATTTTTTTTGGAGAGATGATACAACTTTGTCTGTATGTAGGATCAGCTCATCTGCCTAGCCTTTTCCCAACTATGTTGGGGTCGGCTTCCACTCTAACCGGATGTAGCTGAATACCGGTATTTTACATGGAGCGACTATCTGACCTCCACAACCCAGTTACTGGGTAATACGATATCCTTTGATATACCGGTTGTCAGACTTTCGGGCTTCTGACGACCCGTAACGACTGTCAAAGATCCACGAATGACAGCCGGGACCAACAGCTTAACGTACTTTCCGAGGCACGGAGGGGTATGTAAAGACCCATCCACGGACCAACCGCAGTAAGCATAGCATAACCTGATCGATTGACCCGTGCGGCTGTTATTTCTTAGCCACAAGCCCATGTAGGAACAGTTAAGGATCAAATGTGTTACTCACCTTTTGGGGTTTTTTTTACTTGTACCTTATTATTTTTCCGATTACGACATTGCTAACATTTTGAGTGAAAAGGTGGCATGCTCCCGATAAGTGGCTAAAAAAAACAGCGGCACTCCGGAGTGCCGACAGAAGGGAAAACAAAACACAAACAGAATACTTTGCCATCACTCACTGACGTATTGGATATACATTAAAACCGAGTACATCCCGAGGACAGCCGAACACATCCGAAGCGGGTATTTTTTTAATCGTCTTATAAAGAAATCACGCGCGGTTTCGCTTACGGTAAAAGTGGCGCTAGTTCAATAGTTTTTTCCCATCTCAAAAATGCCCAACCCGCCTAAAGAAGTTTTCACTTAAAAAAAATCTTTCCTCGACCGTAGATTATTAACTGCTACACTTTAGTGCCATGATAACCACCAGATAAAGTGAGAAGCTGTGATAACATAATTACTAATATTTAGACATCACTTTTGAACTACAGAAAGTAGTTTTCTCAGAAATAGCCGGTTTATCTATCTGCTTGCGTATTTATTTATCGTTGAAAAGAGTTGTTACCTGTCACCTTGCTGCTAAATTCCGTCTTAAACATTTAAAAAATACGTAAAGCTCTACATTGTAAATAGAACGTCTGAAAGTTGGTAAGGAGTTATAAAAAATGCACTGAGAAAAAAACCAAATAATAAACTCGCCAGTGTTTTGCATTTTCAAAAGAAAAATATTTAAAATTTTCTCCAACCATTCAGCAGTGGCCGTCGTACCATAAGCTCGGTTTACAACCAGTTCACAAGTAACCTTTAAGGCGAAAGCGCCAGGGTAGCCCGCAAAATTGAAATTTTCTTACGTTTTTTGCTATTAGATGGTCAGTATTAAGTTGTACGTTGATTAAAATATGATTCGCGACCGTCACAAATATGTATTTATAGAATTATAATCATTAACGTCATCAACACGTTCTAAGACCAAGTTATCCTGTTGCTGACGATCCTTCAGGATCAAAAACAAAAGAAAAAGTGGATCAAACTGGAATGAGAAAGTTTATAAAATCTATATATATAAAAGAAAGTCTGTTAGTTACACCACTTATAACTCGAGAACGGCTGAACCGATTTGGCTGAAAATTGGTGGGGAGGTAGCTTAGGACCAGGAGACGGACATAGGATACTTTTTTTTTTTTTTTTTTATAGTAGGAGTAGGGTAGGAGTAGGGTAGAAGTAGGGTAGGAGTAGTGTAGGAGTAGTGTAGGAGTAGGGTAGGAGTAGTGTAGGAGTAGGGTAGGAGTAGGGTAGGGTAGGGGAAGGGTAGAGGTAGGGTAGGAGTAGTGTAGGAGTAGTGTAGGAGTAGGGTAGGAGTAGTGTAGGAGTAGGGTAGGAGTAGTGTAGGAGTAGGGTAGGAGTAGGGTAGAAGTAGGGTAGGAGTAGTGTAGGAGTAGGGTAGGAGTAGTGTGGGAGTAGGGTAGGAGTAGTGTAGGAGCAAAACAACGTTTGCCGGGTCAGCTAGTAGTGGATAAGACAAAGATCAAAACAGAAGACGATCAAGCAGGGGATCGAGGTGGGAGGGGTGGAAGGGGGGTTCAGGGGATCAGAACGGAATAAGTAACTCTATTGAATGACCATTTCTTGACATTTAGGATTATACCAAATAAACAAGTTGTAGGTATTACTGATTCTAATGATTATAATTATGTAAATACATATTTCTTACAGTCGCGAATCATATTTTAATCAACGTACACCCAGATACTGAGCTGCAAATTGCAAAAATCGTAAGAAAATTTGAATTTCGCGGGCTACCATAGCGCTTCCCCCTTAACAGGGTTTTCACCTCACAAAGTATAAGGCAATTCGGGTATTCGGGCATTCCAGGCCCGTCACTTAGGGTTGTATCCTAAATAACAGCGCATTTCCCTTGGGAATTTACACCGGCTAGGGCTCTTAAAGACCGATGGTCATTACCACCCCCTACCCCCCATTATTTCCCGTGTCGCGAGCGAACGCGTGCCTAGAATAGTGAACTGATGCTTATTGAAACACACCTTTACATCTGCATAGCCAGTACACCTATTCCGAAGACATAAAGTTTCGTTTTGTATGATTGGAGTGAATGTAGTACTTGGTGATCAGAGCGCAGCAATCACGGATCTTTAGGGACCGTTACAAACAAATGTCTTTGTGTATGTGTGTTCTGCTGGTCGTCCGATTTTACCATGTTCTGTAGTTCCTTTGTTAGTTATCTTATTAAGTTTACATTTGGTATAGTCTCGGAGGAGAAAGACGTTTAATGCGGAGTTAGTAGTACAGGGAGTCTCAGTAGGAACAGATGCCGTAAAGTAATGAAGCCTGTAGCTGTACGATGAAAGAAAATTTAATAAGTATAAGAGATAAAAGCGAGCTCCGTATTCAATGCACATTTCTAGGTTGAATAAAAGTCTTTCTGTAATCGTATTTTTTTTTACTTTGTACCGTTCAAAGGACTACAAGACTAGGTTCGGAGGTACTTATTGTTTTCATGGATATGACGACGTTGTAAGAAAAGGACCTGCGTTAAAAGGATACCTATTGCTAATCCATTGCTTCATATATTCGAAAAATTTGTCCGCTCAACAACGTAAATAACGCAATGAATGTTGTTGAATTTCCAGTATGAAAACTATTGCTACTGTTAGTGACCCCGCAGAGTTATCGTTTCGTTTGAGGCAGCAAGGAAATTACTATGCTACTTAAAAATCGCTTCGCTGGGAATAAATACACTATCAGATAGTACAGACGCCAGCACATCAAGCTACCCGAAACTGTCAAATTTTCCCAATCAACTTTAAAC
Organism: Oligia latruncula; assembly: GCA_948474745.1. NCBI lineage: Eukaryota > Metazoa > Arthropoda > Insecta > Lepidoptera > Noctuidae > Oligia > Oligia latruncula. The sequence continues at coordinate 1,727,980 of OX419686.1, forward strand.
CTTATGCTTAAGCAATAAAGCTTAAAATCTATTAAAGAAATTTGACAGATTGTTGTAGCTTGTGCTGGCGTCTGCACTTAAGAATTTTAGAGAGTTGAGAAAAATTCGTTTGGCGTACCTAGTAGAAAATAGAAAAATATATAATATGTGCATGCACTGGAGTCACGAAGGAACGACAATGTGAACAGTCCACTTGATCTTTATATTTGTTTGAACGATAAAGTATGAGTTAGGAAAAGTTCTAGACTATTCTGTGGAAATATCTACTCTCAAATCGGTGAAGAAAAACATCGTGAGGAGAGATGTCCTACAACCGAAAATTCGAAGACATGTGAAATCTACCAAACCGCATTGGGCCCGCGTTGTGGATTACAGCCCAAGTGCTCTCTCACAGAGAGATGGCCTGTGTTTCAGCAGTGGAGACATTAAGTATAGATTGATCATGCTGAAGAAATGTAAAATTTGAAACCGAATCTCCAAAAATAATACAAATAATTTGGATCCCGTGGGAATATCGGGAGAAAAACTACCCTATGTCCTTTCCCGGGATGCAATCTATCTCTCTGCCAAATTTTATCGAAATCCGTTCAGTGGTTTAGGCGTGAAAAGGTAACTTACAGACATACAGAGTTACTTTCGAATTTATAATATTAGTATGGATACTTGCTGTTGCTCGCGACTTCGTCTGCGTGTACTTTTAATACGAATATCCAGGATGAAAAGTAGCCTATGTTTTCTCTAGTTTTCAGTCTACGTCTCTGTCTTTCATAACGAACGATTCAGTGGTTTAGGCGAGAAACGGCAACAGACAGACAGAGTTACTTTTTAGCATTTATAATTACCTATATTAATTAGTCTGGATTTGAAACTTGAACACAAGGTAGGTACCTAATATACGCTAAGCCCAATTAATGTACGAGGTAAAGCAAACAGAACACACAGTAGGTATACAGTACTAAAGTCTATAATACCGTAGCTACCACAGATACCCACGACGCGATTACTTACGAGGATAACTATAAACAATTGGGGATTACCCGGTTTTGGGGACCTATTACAGAAACGTAAGGAGAATTCTTCTGTCTACGTTATGTTAGGATTTATTGAGAGGGAAGAGTTTGTAGTATAAGTTACTAGTAGTAGGATGAGGGTATAAGAATGTAATGAATGTATGTCCTGTCGCGGAAATTAATTGATTATCAGATTCATACACTACGTCAAAGAATGACTGCATGATTTGATATTCGCTTCCAGTCTATCCCAGCAACTGTGTCAGTTCATCTAGCTGGGGGGCGTCACCCGCTACACTTGCCGATACGCGGTCTCCACTCCTGGACTCGTCTGCTCCACCGGCCATTGGTCCTTCGACAGACCTGGCCAGCCCACTACCGCATCAGTTTGCTTATATGCTATGTCGGTAACTCCGGTTCTTTTCCAATTTTATCCTTCAAAGATACAAGAGCATACCCCGCTCCATAGCGCGTTGAGGTACCATGATATTCTCTGTTCTGTCAATATGGTTAGTATGATTCTTCTTCTTAGAAGTATGATTTGTTTATTAGCATTTACCCAGCCTTGGCTTTTTATTAAAAGAAACGAAGGTATCTACACAGCCAATTATCAATGATCAGTCACAATCAAAGGATTGCGATGGTTGAATATTGTTAAAAAAAAATCTCATATACTGACCTGATTTCACCGATCTATAATCTTTCTAAAAGGACGCCAGCAATTTATACTGCGCGTCAAAAGAAATAGCAGAAGCATTTTTTGGACTCCTTAATTCGAACTTTCCGAGATAAACTGTTTTAAAAAGTGCTCTACGACTACAAAGATTTGTGAGCCAACTATATTTTGCAGTTTCAACACAAATGATAATTGCCACAATTTAGTTCTGCAACTTACTGAAACTTGCTGAAACTCGGACAACTTCAGTTCATAAACAACACAAGTGGTAATGTGCATAGTTTTCGGTGTAATCACCGGGGAGCGTCGCCAGTTTAACTTAGCTGTTGGGTATTGGCGAAATTGCAGGTAAAGGAAAATACGGTGCAAGACAGGAGAGTAGGTACGAAACAATTATTAGAAAAAAAAATACAGTTATGTACTTTGAACAAATCCAAATATAAAAGTATATTTATGTTGATTACGGAAAAACAAATCACACTAATATTATAAAGGCGAAAGTTTGTGAGTGTGTGGGGGTGTGTGTGTGTGTTTATATGTTTGTTACTTCTTCACGCTCAAACGGCTGGACCAATTTTGATAAAATTTGGTATGGAGGTAGCTGACATCCTGGATTAACATATAGGCTACTTTTTATCCCGATATTCCCACGGGATACGCGGGTGAAACCGCGTGGCGCAGCTAGTGAAATATAAAATGGAAAATTACTTTAGGGACGAAATGTGGGCTGTGTGTGTGTAGGTACACTTCTGCCTAACCTTTCGGGGAATAAAAGCGTGATTTTATGATGTGTCTATATAGGAGTTATCGTACAGATTGTGCGCAGCCCTGAACAACCTTGAAATTATGAAAAGAATGAATAAGTACGCACGTACTTATTACATTTTTATTACGTTTCTTCGAGCGAGCTGTGCTCCTAAACCGAGTAATGACAAGAGCGAAAAAAAAAACATTCTGTCAAATTGACAACCTCCTCCTTTTTGATGTCGGAATAATATGAAAAATGGGTTTCTCCCTTTTTTAATCGCCCTGTATACCTTATAGCTATTTAGTAAACAGTCAACGTTTTCTCCATTCATGATATCAAAGTCTTTTTGCCCCGTACTCCGTAGGGAAATTAAACTTTCTCAGTGTGATGTATTAGTTATTTTATGATAGTTATTGTAAGATAGGCTTACTAATTCGTGCCTGGGATTAAAAATGAAAGCTATTTTATATTTTAGAATAATTTAAAAATATTTGTCGATCTTCGTTTTTTGTGGTGGTTCACGGAGTAGGTTACGGGTTCATGACGATAGTAATTTGACTAGTAATGCGGGCTTTACACAAGTGACTACAGCCGCACTGTCTGGCTGACAATTCGGCTAGGCCGCAAGTGACTAAAATCGCAAGTTCCAAAGTAGAGTAGGTTTGTCGCGACAATATCGCATGCGGCGGGTGACTAAAATTGACCGTGAAAATGCTCAGTCGCAGGCGATCGCCGGCCGCATAAAGGTCGAAATTTTGATACAAAATTAACTAGTCACCTGCGATTTTTAACGACCTGTGTAAATGGGGCAACGATTGGGTTTGTCAGGCGATTTGGTAAGCGAACAGCCGCGCGGCGAAAATCGACCTAGTGTAAATCCTACTGTGAAATTTTGTGAAGATGTTTGGATGTTTGTTACTCAATCACGCGTAAACTGTTGAACAGATTTAGATGAAAATTGGCACATAGATAGATCATTTCCTGGATTAACACATAGGATACTTTTTATCCCGATATTTCAATGGGATCGAAACTTACGCGGGTGAAATCGCGGGGCGCTGCTAGTCTCCCATAATAATGGAAAACATCGTGAGGCAACTGGAATATAAAGATTTGAAATTGATTGATTTGAAACAAATGTGATGAAATCTGTGTATGTATGTTATTTTTCTGAGATAATTAGGTACTCAATAGAACTTCTGACACCCCAAGCTTTTGTTACAACAAACATAACTTCCCTATTTCTCTCCGCTATTCACTCATACCTTGGACAAAACCCATGATTTCAACTGATAGGACCCCCGTGACTGTAAGTAGCATTTAAAGTACGTACCATAGATCCGTGAGTACGTACTTAGACGGGCTCAGACTAGCGGAAACTTGTCACGGCCTCGTCATGGGCTCGTCACGTTCGCGTCAACGTCTTGTTTACACGAATATGACGTGTCTTACATGAGGCACTTTGGTTTGAGTGACGGGCGAAAGTTTTACGTACTTTAACAAGGTTTGAGAGGGAAAAAAGTGTTTAGATTAAAATGGAAATAAATGGACCGGGGAAATCTTTCAAAAATTATCTTTTAATAGTTTTGAAATTTTTTTTTTTGTTATGTTGTTCGGGTTTTTTCCTTTACTTGTGCTACATGACATTGCTTCTTGCCAAATTTCATGATTCTAGGTCAACGAGAAGTACCCTATAGGTTTTGATTTCAGAACATAAACGCCTGAATCTTTTGATTACGTTGACTTAGAAGTTTGATTTTTACACTGCTTCCAGTGATTGCAGCCTTAAGTATTTGATATTAATTTCAACTTGATAACTCCACGCGTTCCTGACAAAAAGGGTTTTGACTGACGGACAGACAGAGATAACGAAGTGATCTTGTAAGGGTTCCGTTTTCCTTTTGAGGTTCGGAACCCTAAAAATCATTATTTTAAACAAATGTTTCAGTTATTTTTTTAATGGAAGTCAATTTTCGAAACAAGCAATACGAAGTATTAAAAGCCTTTTTGCAATCCATTAATGTTTTTTGCAGCTCACATGGACTGTTTGCGATGTGCGGATGTTGGTTTAGAGTCCACTGCACCTACGATCGATGTTAACTGCTAATGTAACAATTGGTTTTTCATAGCGGAAAAAATGAGGAAATGCATTTTTCTTTGAATTTTTTGTCCTGGTTTGTTTTCTTAATAGATGGGTTTGGTGTTATTTAAAAGGAACAGGTTCATCCTAAAGTAAACAAGAGTTAGAATCATCATCATCATCATCATCATCATTTCAGCCAAAAGACGTCCACTGCTGGACATAGGCCTCCCCCAAGCACTTCCACTTCGACCGGTTCTGTGCTTCTCGCATCCAACGGGTTCCTGCGGCCTTCACAAGGTCGTCGGTCCACCTTGTGGGAGGCCTTCCAACGCTACGTCTTCCGGTACGTGGTCACCACTCCAGAACCTTTCGGCCCTTAGAACCTTAGAGTTAGAATGCCTGAACTTAATTAATATTTTGACCAGAACGTGTCAAAATTGAAGGAAGGTCCTTATATAGAACTTAAATTACAAGCATGAACATTGGCAAACGCTTTTCTGTTGGAAAGGAAAGTTTAATTTGATATATTGAATAGGAGTGTCGACTTAGTTAAACGCTACAATAACTTTATGTTTGAACTACACCGCATTACATTGAGGTGTTTATAGGAACTGATTTGTCTCCTAAAAGTAGTTTAGTTTTTGGAACGAAGTTCTTTAACGGAGCTTGCGGTAGAGGTGAGCTGGCAGATTTAAATCGTCACGTAACAAAAAAGCGTTATGCCCCCTCCATGCGACTTTTATAAAATATATAATAGAAAGAGAGAGAGATAGTTTTCATGGTTTTGGAGAGTGCTGTTGCCGATAGTGAAGACAAAATGAAAATCCAAGATGGCGGCAGCAAAATTTTAACAGTTTACTTTTAGGAAATGCAATGCTGAGAAAGAAAGAAAATAAGTTCATTTTACTTTTATTTTTGTCACAAATACCCAGTTGGTAAATACACTGCAAAAGTGGTATTGTTTTCCCCATCTCACGAGATAAAAATGTAAGACAATACACACTTTTATACAAAAAATCCTCAGTTATCTATCCGAAAGGTAACAAGTAAATACAATATTCAGTTATATTGAGAAAACGGTACAGCAAGCATCTTTTGGAAATATTTTTAGGGTGCGGACAAACTTGGCTGTTGAACCGCCATCATTTTTACTTTCTATCTTACCTTTTTTATGCTCTCGTGTAGTCATAACCTATACGGGACTAATTAGGTACTCATAATATGTTAAAAAGATAAGCTTCCATGCCAGGAATATACTCGCTTGAATGTCTTTGAATGCTCACGTCAGTTCCCATTGAATGCACCCCCCCCACACATATTTTTTATGGCTTGCTGAATAATTTTTCACAAATAATTTTTTGAGGTTTTTTTTATAAAGTTATGCCTGCTCAAAGATATAAATATTCCCCTTTATTTATAAACCTTGCTTAGTTAAGGATTAGTGAATGTTTGAGTTTGTGCTAATAACCGTTAATTGCAGGTAGTCACTTAGAGGCAGAGGCAGGTAGAGGCTTACGTTGAGCAATTGACACTTATGGAATAGGTATAGTAAGGGTAGGACAGGTAGGTAATGCATTTTATTCTAGTAGCACAGTTTTTAATCGTGTGCTTTTTTCAGAAGATAAGTTACGGTGGTGTAGTTTATTTGCATACAAAAGCTGCTAAACCACCATTCCTTAAATAAAAGTGATCTGATGGTAAAAAAATCAGCTCTATATAATTTAAGTCATCTTTTCAACGAAGCAGGTGGAAGCCAGTTGTTCGCTGGCTGGTAGCAGCTTGATGAGAATTGTGAAAACCGAGTTGAATGGTGTGCAATTCGAGAAGCTTATGTTGCAGCTGCTGGATATAAGCCTCTCCAATTCTGCAGTGGACTGCTGTTGGTTGATGTTGAGGTGGAAGCCCCGCGTTTCGACCGCCAGTCCCGATGTAGCCTTATTATCTGGAACGCACAAGAGCGTTTATTAGTGATTTCCCAGCGGTTCTGTACACTCGCCTGCAGGGTTTTATTGTCTCTACGAAACTCTATTCTGGCAAGTGTATACCTACATAAACACGGTTTATCCTAAACGTGTGTTTAGCAAAACTTGCTTATGTAAAAACATTACTGTTTGGATGTTTCGTAACATGGGCCTAAATACTTTTTCTGAATAATATCATAATTTTATTAGTATTTGCAAGAATTCCGAGTAAAAGAATATTTCCGTTTAGCATAATCAGCCTATAATGTTCCCACTGCTGGGACACAGGTCTCCGCTCTGTGAGAGGGAGTGGACCGTAATCCACCATGTGAGCCCGATGAGGGTTGGTGGATGTCTCCGTTTTTTGGCTCTAGGACATGCCGGCTTCCTCACGATGTTTTCCTTCACCATTTTGAAATTAAATACACAAAGCAAAATACCTGCCTGGGTTTGAACTTACGACTTACAACTCGTAAGTCGGCGCCAATACCTGCTCCACCACTGCTCTGTTCTTTTTCCGTTTTATAGTACTTAATTATAACTTAAAAACTTATTTTTGTTGGTATAAAGTAGCACTGCTTTGTTTGAGTTCAATAGGTAGATTGTATAGTATTTAGGGCTCAAAATCATAAATCAATGACGGTCCTTAATCCTCTATAAGAAGACTACATGGTCCTCTTAAAGAAGAGGATTAAGTATGTATAAAAATTTTCTTTTAATTTTTTTTCAACTATTTATTCCAATTGAATTTGTTTTTTTTTTAATTTCCCATCATTTATTTCGATTTTTATGTTAAGTAGGTTTTTAAATTGACATTAATTGATCTCGTGACTAATATAGTTTTAAGATAATGTTAACATTAAAATATTAACAAAATGTTAACATTTAAATAGTTTGTAAGTATTAAACGATTTTAATTTTTTTTTTGGGAGTTGTATGCTGAGTATCTCACTAGCGACTGCTGAGCGTGGAGTCCTGGGTTCGATTCTCGGGTCGGGCAAAGTGTTATTGAGTTTTTCCATTACGAATTTCTTAGGAGCAGCCCGGAGTTTGGAAGTTAGCGGGGTGATACCCCCGTGCCTCGGAAAGCACGTTAAGCGTTGGTCCTGCGCCTGATTTCTCTCCGGTCGTGTCGGACTGCCGTCCCATTGGTCTATGAGAGTGAGGGAAGAGGTAGTGCACCTGTGTCTGCGCGCACACTTGTGCACTATAATAGCGAAGTCTCCGTTGAGATTGGCCGCTGTGGCCGAAATACCGTCTGGAGGACTTTATTATTTCAGTAGTTTTTGTTTGTCTTTGATAGTAGGAAGTACGTAGTTACAGGTTTGTTCTTCCAAAATAGTATAAATAAAAATTAATTTCACAGCTTTCTCATTCATTGTTTTAACTCCCACCCTTTCCAAGCAATTTACATTCTAACGAAGAGTTTAAAACCAAAATTAAATTAGCCAGTCGTTCCTTATCTTCAAACAATTCAGTTCACGCAATGAGTTAATTGGGCTCAAGAGAATTAGTTAAATTGTCACCTCTGGGGCACCTACAAAATTTATATAAAATTGAAACGTGTCTGTAGGGTTGTACAGTCACGCTCATAAAGACGAAGAGAAATAGAAATGAAAGTCTATCACTTTAACATGTATAATAATAATTTATTAACATTTTTTAAAATGCGTCGATGTAAAATATGACGGAGAAGGTACGTCTCTCGTTATCATCAGCCATATTTTAACTATTGTGGGCGTAATATGGATAGTGTTGGTTATTGCGCATTAGTCAAACGAATGACTGACGTATTTCCTATAAATATAATAATAGGCTAAAATTAAATATCATAAAATAGTTAGATAATTTGGCCTCAATGTAAAGAGAATACGAGAAAACTTATGGGAACTACAGGACCTAAACGCAAAAAACGCAAGTTTTCTAATGCCTACAGTAAACAAAATCAGAAAAATATATGATATTCTTCAAGATATACGCTAGTTAGATAGTATGTTGAAAAGGTAATACAACTAATTTGATACGATAGAAAAAAATCATAACCATACATACATTGTGATTTTTTGTCAGATTATTCTGCAAGAAACACACTAAAGCACTAGTGTTTTAACTTTTTTGTCCAAACAATAGATTATTTGTAAATAGCTAATTGCTTCATATTTTGCAATAAATTACCAGCGTTGTGTCAACGCGCTTCTCTTACTTTTCTATGCAGTCCGAATATGAGTTTATTGAAATATAACTTTAAATCTTAAACAATAAAGTTCAAACATTACAATTCAAAACACAACAACAATTACAACAACAACAATACTACAACAAACTACAATTTCAAACATTTTTATAACTTTTAATTAATAGTGCTAGTCACTTTGAAATCAAGTTAATTACCATTAATATAAAATTGATATTTGTTTAACTTGAAATAATATTAATTTGAAACATAAGTTTGGATAGACTTTACCTAAACTCACGCCTGTCCCTTGGGCTAGGTAAAACCACAAAACGCCACCTGCTACGATCTTTACATACTCAATTTGCTTCAAAGTTAGAAAGAAACAACAGGAAAGAAATTGATAGTATCTCAAAGTTTTAGGCGGACCACACACTACAACGCGCCACGCAATGGGGCGCAGATAACGCGCCGCCACTCGTGGATTTTTTACATACAATTTCAATAAATTGCGCGGGACTTCGGGAGCTTCTGTTTACCGCGCCCCGTCGCGTGGCGCGTTGTAGTGTGTGATCCGCATTACAAAAATTAATTACAACGATACTATTTTCAATACTTAGGTATAAATTGTGTCATAAATATCTATTTCAAAACTGGATTGGATACTACGAGAAAATCTACCTACCTACATCATTTTACACGTGACTGTAGCGTAGAGTATTATATTATCTGTGAATGTAGTAAGACTTCAGTATATTAAATATTGTTTTTTGAGTCAGTATACTAATTATCGTTTAGTTGTGTTATCTTGTCGGCAGTAGATACTGTTTAGATGTTATTGTTTGTGAGTCAGTATACTAATTATCGTTTAGTTGTGTTATCTTGTCGGCAGTAGATACTGTTTAGATGTTATTGTTTTTGAGTCAGTATACTAATTATCGTTTAGTTGTGTTATCTTGTCGGCAGTAGATACTGTTTAGATATTATTGTTGGTGAGTCAGTATACTAATTATCGTTTAGTTGTGTTATCTTGTCGGCAGTAGATACTGTTTAGATGTTATTGTTTGTGAGTCAGTATACTAATTATCGTTTAGTTGTGTTATCTTGTCGGCAGTAGATACTGTTTAGATGTTATTGTTTGTTATGTTCAAGTTCGTTGCCCTGAGGTTTCGGTTTGGATAGTAAAAGGTTACGCTAACTAAATGAAGGGTTCAAAGTTTTCGGTAAGTGTGCCCAAGGTCTTCTCTACACCTTACACCCACATTTCGCCAGTTATGTTTAAGTCCCATGTAATAGGAGGCGTTTTTGTTTTCACATAGAGGATACTAGCAGTGCCCCGCAGTTTCACCCGCATATGTATCGACCCCGTAAGAATATCGGGATAAAAACTATCCTTTGTCCTTTCCTGGGACTAAAACTATCTTTATACCAAATTTCATCTAAATCAGTTCAGCGGTTTAAGCGCGAAGAGATAACAAACAGACACACTCTCGCATCTATTATAGATGCGAAAGTCTGTATGTATGGATTACAAATGTCACTTATATTGCAAATAGCGTCACAACCAACCGTGATAATAATTGTTTTCACCACTATAATTTTATTATCACTTGTGTATTCTCTATCATCAAATAACTCCTGCCAACAAAACAGCAATAGTTTCAGTAGCATAATTATGATATTTACTCCAGCACAACATTCTACCTGTCCCGTTATTTCATAATTAGGGAAATCATCAAATGACCCCACATTTGATGATTTCCCACCCTCAAAAAAAAAAAAAGGGTGCTGAATTCATGGCCACAATTTGCGTGTCGATGTCACTACAAGTCCTGCCACCCTGTATACTTAAGTTAGCAACATAGTTACCAACACGTCCGCTTGAAATTAGCCTGTTTACATGTCAACGTGTCGAGGGACTAGTTCTGGCTTGTCTCGAGTTGAGGGGCTTCAATTAGGTGGCTCTGTCCGTCTACACTGAGGTAGTGAGGTGTTAGAATGTGGATCGGAGTGGATTAGTTTGGTTTAAATTTGACAAATTAAAGTCCAAGGAAATACAAGGAGGAGGAGGAGGAGGAGGGTATAAGGAATTCCAGATCCGGTTAGACTGGAAGCTGACCCCAACATAGTTGGGAAAAGGTTAGGCAGATGAATAAGGAATGGAAGAAGAAGGAAAAGGAACGAATTGGAAAGTTTTCTGTTCATCCAGAGATCGTTGCAAAAAGTGAAACAATTGTTATGGATACCAACTTACTACATGTATTTAAAATGGTTGTATAGTGAAGAAATCCTATTAAGTTATAGAGGTATGAGGAACAGGGTGTAAAGTTCACTCATACTCCATAGAAAAAGGAGGATCCTCCGACCAGATGGGTGTTGTGTCTGGCGGGCAACTGCCTGATGATTAATGTCAGGCCGTTGTATATATGTTAGTTGCGCGGTAAACTCTTCTTGCGAGATGCAGGATTTTACGTGACGCTGGCGTCACGTAAAATCCTGCATATGCGAACTACGCGTCATACTGGTATGACGCGTAGTTCGCATGTCGCGTTGTAGATACCGCTACAAATTGTTGCACAAAAATTGAGATACAAATACAATGTCATCAAATCAATTTAGATTATTTAATCCCCGCTGTGAATTTTTCGACTTGGTCAATAAAGGTCGACCATGCCGAAGTACCTCCGCACTATTCATCAAATTTGATTTTAGTACTTATACATACTTACACCCGCAAAATCAACCCTCTCAATAATCGACCCCACAACAACCCCAAACATCGTAATCAGTGACAGCGTTATCTTTGCATGAAACAATTGAGCATCTATGCGCATAATGCCGAAGCAACAGTGGTATGAAATACGACAGCATACAATGCGCGCGGAAGTCTCGGTGAGATATCCAGCTAACTCACCTCACACGCTGACAGATGGGGCCAGGGAAACAGCGGGGAACGGGCCTGATTATGTTGGGAATCATGGAAGAGACAATCTTTTTTTATGATTTAAAGATGTATAACAATTGTGGATTGGTTGTGTCTACTAAGACAGCTGCTGTAGTGGTAAATGTAGTGATTTAGCAAACTCCCTTCACAAGCTGACAGATGAGGCCGGGGAAACAACGAGGAATGTGAGGGATTTCGTTGGGAACGTTGATAGAGTAAGATAGAATAAGGACTTAGTGAAAAGATGGAAGAACAGTAGAGTAACTATTCTCCACAGTTCTTTCATATTTTCACTAAGTGTTGTAATAATAATATAATAAAATGGTAGCGGTAAATGTAGGGAGCGCAAAAGTTCTGAGATGAAATCTTCTGAAGAGAGTTATTATTAAAATCTATATACAAATCGAACATCTATCAACTTGGACGTAATCAGTACCATGTACTACTTCTATCCGATCCAGTGATGCAAGCTTGGATCCTTTCTTAACGGTCCACTTAATTGCTAAAAGCCAGACGAGGTTGATCAAGATTCAGGGAGCAAGGCAATCGTTCAAGGTTAGGGAAAACGATACAATTAATGAACCAGTTAATATTTGTTGACTCACCTCAGTTCCCATGGCCCCACAAACCTGCGAGCGGAACAACCGGCATGATTCCATTCATCACGTCGACGGCTCCGTAGCTAAAGCATTTTATTAATTTATCTGCCGCAAGCCATTCTACTCGTTACTGTGGCTTGCCTGAATCTTAAACTTGTTATTCTTGGAGAAATATGCAAGCGAGTTTACCGAGTTTGTAGTTAAAAGCATCTAGCTTTAAAATATTGTAAAATGCCAGCTTTTCTTCTTGCGAAAGACGGTGCTTATTGTCATTTTTGGAGTTTCTAGAACATGCAGCACAATGTTGCGCTACATATTTGTTTGTAACGAGTGGGATCAGTTGGATGAAATAACGGGAGAGGTTGCTGTTTTAAGAAAAGCTTGGCTTGAATATAAGACAGTATTCATGGTTTAAATTAGTGTTTTTAGTGTGGGTAGTCAAACGTTTGAAAACGTTGTATTTGACAAGCATGGTTTTTAGTTTTCAGATTTTGTTCGTTGTATGACATTTTGGCATTCTATAAGAAAATATACTTCTCTGATAGTCAGAATCTCGTTGCTTTTGGGAAAACGGGGTATGGTGCCGTTCCCCTAATTTGGCCCCATTAGTTAATTTTATTAGGGTAAGCGCGTGTAAACGTAATAGCTTTAGCTATGTTAAGCTCTTTACGAAAAGTCCTGTCCAGGGAAGTAGGTAGTGCCATCGTAATTATTTCTGACGCATAACATCATAGTTTTAGTTGATTTTTAACCGACTCCAAAAAAGGATGGGCCGTCAAGTTGACCTTCGTCCTGCTTACCAACCGTACTTATCTTTTTTTATAAAAATCTGATTTTATCCAACGTAACATATCTTTTATTCGTGGAATAAATTTGATGCTTGACAGTTTTTGTATGGCAAAGCTGTCAAAAATACAAAATTATAGATTAAAAAAAATGATTGATTTGATGAAAAATTCCAAGTTATATCAGCTCTAAATAAAAAAAAAACTATGTCGTATCATAACAAAAGAAAATAAGCCATCACCTTTTTACAACATAATCTTAGCTGATGCAAATCAAAATTCCTTATATTTCATCTAAAACTAGACCATTTTTAGGCAAACTTTAAAATATTTAAATCAAAACCGGTCTACTAATAAAATATGGATCTGTGTGAACAGCGGGCGCTCTGAAACGCCCCACTTCGGGCATGGGAATTTCCAACGGTAAAGTTTTGAGGGCTGAAAAACCACGAGATGAAATGCTACTGAAATATGCATGGTGCCGGCACGTTATCAAATCTGTGTGAACTGTCGTTACAGGGCTATAGATGTACAGACGCCAGCACATCAAGCTACCCGAAACTGTAAAATTTTCCCAATCAACATTGAACCTTATGCTTTCGTGGTAAAGTTGAAAATCTATTAAAGAAATTTGACAGATTGTAGTAGCTTGATGTGCTGGCGTCTATACACATCTGATGGAATTAGGAAATTAATGTTTGATGATATAGGAAGCATACTGTTTTTATGTATATGATATATAATGGAAAAGTGTTCGAGTTTTCCATTGTTGATTCAATGTAGGTTGTTTGTTTTGAAAATTTCTTCAATCGCGCCACAACATAAACTTCAAATCGTTTGTGGTGCGGGTTCCAACTCAGTACCTGGAAACCTTCATGAAGGAAGAGTTTTGGCCGAAAGGTGTAGCGTACCGACGTTTTCGTGGAAGGTTACGCGACACCACGCAGCGCAACACGACGCCGACACAGTCATCACTTCGTGCACAATAATAATTAATAGTTAGTTTTTATTAAAATATGTATGTTTAGGTTAAGGTCTATCTATCTATCTATGGGCCTGGGATGCCCGAAATAAATGGATTATTATTATTATTAATAAAGTGTCTTTGTTATGAGCACCGATACCGATGCGATTTATTTCCAACATTACTTTTTAAGATCAGCTTTTTTTGGTGGGAGCTATTATGATAGTACCTACTTATAGCAAAGTCCAAAAGCCATAAAAAAAAACTCATCATTTACGTGAGTTTTCGTCGCGGTACCTACCACAAAATATTTCAACGCCTAAACAAAATTCATAAACAAACCGTTTCAAGAATTGACTTCCCCAACATTGTCACGAACAGCGACTCGTACAACTTTCCCTAACAAACATTGTTCCATAACTTCTATAAATACGTTTGACATTTGACGAACATGTTCCATGAACATGAAATGTTGTTTAAATACCGAGTTTCAATTAGTTTTCAAACAATTAAACGGGGAACTGAACAATGAGAGACTTCAACAAAACAGTGGCCGTTGGTACGGTAGTCGGCAAAGACCAGCAAACATGAGTATTGTGATACCGAGTATAATAAACTGACGTTATTAGTTCATGGGTTAGGTTTGGGGCACAACTGTGGGGTCTAAGTCCGTCAACAAAATCAAAATATTATAATGTTATAAGCGTAGGTAACATAAATCATAATAATCAGGTATTTACACCACGCACTCCACAGTCTACACCATAGAAATATCTTGTATGTATAGTCTACACTATAGAAATATCTTGTATCTATGGTGTGGGGTATCTATGGATAGGTCTTCAAAAATGATATTGAGGTTTCTAATTTTTTTTTTTTCTAAACTGAATAGTTTGCGCGAGAGACACTTCCAAAGTGGTAAAATGTGTGTCCCCCTGTAACTTCTGAAATAAGAGAATGATAAAACTAAAAAAAATATATGATGTACATTACCATGTAAACTTCCACCGAACATTGGTTTGAACGAGATTTAGTAAGTAGCTCGCCGGTGAAAATTTAAAAACATGATGGTACGGAACCCTCGGTGTGCGAGTCCGACTTGCTCTTGCTGGTTTTTTTTATTGAACGAAACGTCATACGGTCAAATTAATTTTTGCCCGACTTCGACCGAAAGAGGCTAACGTTTTTTAGCATAAAGTTTAGGTAAGGCATTATAATTTTTTTTTGGAATTTTAATTTTTTACTATCTTGTCACAAACTTCATTCAACCTTCAATAAAAACAGTACTACTTGAAATCATCACTTACTTACCGCATTTATAGTTGCACCTTGCGTATCCTTCTCCCGATGTTGGGGTCAGCTTCCAATCTTACCTGGATGCAGCTGAATACCAGTATTTTACATGGACCTACTGCCTGGATTGGTTTTCAGGCTTTCAGGCTTCCCCTTTCCGTAACAACTGTCAAAGATCTACAAAGTATAACCGGGACCAACGACTTAACGTGCTTTCCAAGCCACGGAGGGGTCACGGTATGTAATGGATGGTCACCCATCCAAGGACCGACCTCGGCCAGCGTTGCTTAACCTTGAAAATCGACCCGTGCAGCTGTCATTATTTAGCCACGAGCCACCTTTCACGTCCATAAGGTCGTAGATGGAAAAACGTCCAAACTATAATAAAAGTTATTAGTGCACCTTCAGCTTAACGAGTGTTAGCGTTACAACTCACCATAAATATTGGCGCGGACCATTCGTGGCGCGGACTGTTCGAAGTACGTCACTATAATATTTACTGTTCGTTCCAATAATGTAATTGGTATAAAGCCTGTTAATTTGTTAATATGCTTTTAGCCGATACGACAATTATTTGATTATGATGTGTGGATATTACCGCGGTTTAGTATGGTAATCATTTTTGATATTTACGTAAATAGCCAGTGGTTTATAGACCGCTAATAATTTAGGTGGCTCTGAGGAAACACAATGTTTCCAGTGAGCATCGTAAATTATGTTGTTTTTTTCATTTAGTTATTTAGGTATTTTCATGCCAGATCAAGAGAAAAAAATGTACAGTGACTTTTATCAATTCAAATAATTAATTAAGATCCCTACTAATGTCATTTTGGCTATGGGTTATACAAGGATCTTGTTGGCGCTCGAATGTCGTTGACAGATAAGCGCTGTTGGTAAACATTTGTGCAAATATTTTGAAAAATGTCACTTTAAAAATATAAAAAAAAATATTTTTCACTTTTTAGTTATGGTACCTACCCTACACCAATTTGTATACCACTACTTGCTATGTAAATGTAAACAACAGTGACTGGAACTATTAAAACATCATCAAGATACACAAAGTGGATTAAATACGTATTATCAAAGCTAACTCAAAAACTACTCTTACATGGGACCATTGCGCAAGCTTTCTCTACCTAATCGAAAAAGAATTTCCGAAATCGATCCACAATAATTGTATCGCATAACATATATACAAAAAAAAATACAGTCGAATTCACAACCTCTTCCTTTTTGAAGTCGGTTAACACGACAGTGGCGTTAGTTCCGTTTTTGGCCACGCGCCAGAATATCCTTGTAGTGCTTCACTTAGGTACTAATGGCTCTGACACAATACCTTTTTCAATATCAGAAATAGTTTTGAAAAAACAAAAGCCGAGCGTTAAAAACCTGTTCAAAAGGTTCAGGTAAGCAGAAAGCTATAGACAAACGAAGTCACATGAGAATTATCATTTGAATGATTCAAAAGTCTTGCTCCTTTGAAAACCACATCACAAAGACATGCAGTTCCAATAAACTACGCTATTCAAAGAGTCAACACACAAACTGCGAATGTATATAGTTTTAAAATCAGTATCCAGGTGTGATGAATAATTCAAGCGACGCAGCGGCAAGAGCGAGCGATGCTTCAATATTAAATCTTTGACATCGATGCGCTGAAAACAATGTTCTTATGTTGAGAGAGGATTTTATTTCTCGATGTTTAAAATTGCATGTTTTTGTTTAAAGCTCTAAACTATAAATCATTGAACCCTTCGTTCAAGAGAGTTCTAAATCTAAGATTGAATCTGCTATAGATTTGTATTTTGTTAAGAAACTTGGACAGGTTCCGCATTTTGTGTATAAATATATTTAGGCAAAATATTATTCAAAGCGCTTTTTTATTAGTTATGAATTTATTTTTCGTAAAATTACCTATACCTACGTCACATATTGAAATGACAGAAACTACTGTCTGTTTGTGTGATTTTTAGTCACCTTGGCGGCGACCGTTTTTCGCCGAATCGGTTATATAATCAGATACATTTTTTTCGCTGAATTACCTGATAAAAGACGGCTTTCTGAAGGTATTCACAACAGTTAGAATATCGTCCCTCTCAATCCCCCCACTAACAATACTGTCGTCTTTCCCCGGCGGCTGAGCGAGGCGATATCAACCTTCGAGAGAGCTCTACTGGCAGCATTCAAACGCTCATTATTTACTACTGAATCACTATCCACTTACTTATACCAGCCGAGGCTTAGGCTTATCTTATATACTGGAGAGCACTTACCTTTTGTCTTATACGTATACTGAAATAAGCCTACTAGATTAGTTTGAGGTGGAGTCTGAGTTTCTTTGTTTGGTTTGTTGTTTATTATATTGTTCATCGAATAGATAAGCTTCTGAGTTAAGCTGCACGATTACTGACAAATGCGTGCACTGACTGGACAGGTCCACTCAATTCTGTGTGTTTCTTTCCTAAAAAAAGACCATCTCAGACACCGATCTATGAGGTATTGCATGATAACAACTTATCTAGAGAAGGTTTTTGGCAAAAAAGCGACGGCAAAAAAACTAGAATACCACCACAATTTATTCTCCTACCAAAAACAGTCCCGACAAGAACAAGACAAGACAACGCAGACACATGCCACAGACGAAGCAAAATGGAACATATTACATGCACTGACACTTCAGCAGTTTGTGAGTTATGTCGCAAGCCTGCGGACTATCTGCTTTGTGATATAAAAGTGGAAACTTTTCTGTTATGTTACCTTTCCGTTTTAGTTTCGGAATTGATATTGTTGGTTGTTTTTGTTTTTTTTTAAGCTCATTGCAAGCTCGTCATTTTTGGCAATATCAGAGGGAAGGTAGCACGAAGCCGATCGCCAACACGATGGTCTGACCAAGTGAAAGAAGGTACGTCCTCAAGCGTGGTGATGGCTTGAATGTGGTGATGGATGAAGTTTGGACCGGAGGCAGATTGTCCGCTTACCACGATCTTCAATAATGAGAGACCGATTGAACAAAGAGATGCTCATTGCAATAAATAAAGCAATACATTGATGTAAATATTTCAATGACTTATTATTATCGTATTACCCAGTAACTGGATTGTGGAGGTCAGATAGGCAGTCGCTCCATGTAAAATACAGATATTCAGCTGCATCCGGTTAGACTGGAAGCCGACCCCAACATAGTTGGGAAAAGGCTAGGCAGATGATGATGATTTCTATGACTTAATATGGCTTCTTTCGATTGGTTTGGTGAGGAGATAAATCTTCTTTATCGATTATGTAAATGGTTGCGCAAATAGCTAAGGTTTTTTTGCCACAGCACCACAAAACACCGTTAGTTAGATACTTACATTTTTCATTTACATAATATTCTGAATAATAAAACTCTCATAAAATAAAGTATTTTCATACAATTGAATAATTAGTTATAATTTAGTAGGTACCTAATAATATGCTCCTTTTCCCCTACGTTCTACTCTGTTGTTAAAGAAATCAAGCAATAATGCAGGCTTAGCATGATCGGCCTATAACGTTCCCACTGCTGGGACACAGGCCTCCTATCTGTGAGAGGGAGCGGGCCGTAATCTACCACGCGGGCCCAGTGCGGGTTGGTAAAAGTCACGTCTTCGAATTGTTGGTTCTAGGACATTTCGTTTCCACGTTTCCAAAGAATGTTTTCGTTCACCGTTTTGAGCCCAATTACTCACCATTTATAAACCATGCTACCGATGTATTATATTTCAATACACACGAATTAATTATTAATTTACGCTTAATATAATACGAAGATGCTTGGATCTCCTCCATTCATTTACGCCTCAATACCTTGGACGTCTGGCAGTACATTTTGATCAATTCTATTGAGTCCTTTTGTTCGCATCCAGCGTCTTGGATCTCACTTAGTGCCACGTCGTCGAATAGATCGCAGAAATCAGTTCACATCAATATGGGAGGAAATCTTTGATGGTGTATACCAGTAAACGTGTTCATGGCTGGATGAGTATGCGTAATGTTCGATTTGTGAGGCTAGGAAACAGCATTGGCTGTGATTCAATACTCAATGCTCAATCCCTTAATGCATTCCAAATGTGTACTTACTTAGGTGGTAACTTATTTATTGAGATCATTATGGACTCTATCGGGCATAACAAAATAGTAGGAGGAAGCTTTAAAACTCAACTTATCAGTCCTCTTGACTAAAATATCTCATGTAACTTAAAAGAGTAACGGTGGAGTTCCTTGCCTTTCTTTCTTTCTTTCTTTAAACACACACACACACACTCACAAACTTTCATATTAGTGTGATTCTCTACTGAGTCTGGGAGTCTGTTTTTTTTTTACAGAAAGATGTGGTCATATTTAAATATGATCACATCTCTCTGATACACGGTGTGGGTGTGGTACAGACTATTCCATACAATACTTCAATACCTACTGAACCCAAATGAATGGGATAGTAGATAATTTTCGCGATTACGCTGTTGGTCTCATGGCGAAAGTTGTTCAGTTTTGATGGTCTGTACCACACACTACACAAAGTGAAAAATAACTTTAATTCTGAAGTCAACGTCTTTGTTTTTCTTTATTTTCGTTTTGGCCACCAACTTCGAAAATTATAATTATTTTTCAGTTTTTTTAGAAGTCGGATATTTTTTTTTGTAAATAACTTTTTATTTTTCACTTTTTAGTTGTACCTGCCCCACACAAATTCGTATGCCACTATTTGCTATGAGAATATCAGTGACAGGATGTTATTATAGCATCATACATACACTAAAGTGGACCAAATACGTATTATTGAAGTTAACTCAAAAACTACCCAAGCAAAGTTAATAAAATTTAAATTAATATGGAGCCACCAAGCAAGCTTCCTCTACCAAATGAAAAAAAAGAAAATTTGTCCTGAATTGATAGATGAACGTCAAAGGTACAGACGCCAGCACATCAAGCTTCTACAATCTGTCAAATTTATTTAACAGATTTTCAACTTTATCTCTAAAGCTTATGGTTTAAAGTTGATTGGGGAAAGTTGACAGATTTGGGTAGCTTAATGTGCTGGCGTCTGTACTTAAACTAGTTAACTAGAATCATCGCTGAACTGCGCTTAAATATAAAAAGAACATCCTTCTTTTTCTTAAAGTAGGTTAAAAAAACGGAATCCCACAACCCAAAAGTTACCATATAGAGTACAGGATAAAATAATTTGAAACACAGCTGAGTCGTGCATTCAATTCCTTCAGATCACACCATGTGGGCTGATTAGGTATTCATTGGATCCGCTCGGTGCAACCGCCCTCGGTGTTCGAGAAAATTCGAGAACCGCCAGAAATTCTTTGATATGTGCGCGAAATATTTATTGCATTTGACGATTTAAGCGAAAATGGGTGAACGTTTTAGAGTTTCCTGTCTTTCTTTGATGATTCTGATAGAATGCTATAATTACATTCGATGTGTGAAACTAATCAGGAACCTAATTGAGTAATAGACTTTCAATAACAATTCGAAAGATTTTTAACCCCCGACGCAAAAACCCCCGTCGTTTTTATTTTTTATTATAAGTTTGACGTGTCTGTGTGTGTGTGTGTGTGTGTGTGTGTGTGTGTGTGTGTGTCTGTCTGTGGCATCGTAGCTCCCGAACGGATGAACCGATTTTGATTTAGTTTTTTTTGTTTGAAAGGTGTATTAGTCGGGAGTGTTCTTAGCTATGTTTGATGTAAATCGGTCCAAGATGGCCGCCGCTACAAAATGGCGGATAACATATTTTTTCACAATTCCCTCAATATGGATATCAAATGAAAGGGCTTGACTAGTAGAATACTATGCACTATTAAAAATTTCAAATCCAAGATGGCCGCTACCACAAAATGGCGAATTACATTTTTTTTCACAACTCCTTCAATTTAGGTATCAAATGCAAGGGCTTGACAAGTAGAATAATGTACACTATATTGAAAGGGAATGAGTAATATTAACTACCTAACGAAATGAAAACTAAAAACTTGAAAAATATAATAAAACAAAAAAATCTGTTTAGTCTTAAAAATTATTCTTCAACAACTTATTAATCAATATTTTTTGACGGATAAAAAACCTGATTAAACACCAAATTACCAGAATCTTAAAACGGAAGAAAATGAAAGAAATGAAATACAAAAATTAAGGAGTCCCTACAAAAAGCATGAAATAAAAAATTAAATTAAAAATTTAAAAAACCCCCGACAAAAATAAAATTAAGGAATCCCTACAAAAAGTATGAAATAAAAAAAAATCTTATGGAAGTCGGGGGACCTCAGAATAGAAGCTGTTCCACAGAACGGTCCCCCGACTTCCATAAGATTTTTTTTTATTTCATACTTTTTGTAGGGATTCCTTAATTTTATTTTTGTCGGGGGTTTTTTAAATTTTTTGTATAAAATGACTAATCCATTTAAGTTTGAAAAATTTGCCTGCTCAGCAACATAAATAACGCAATGAATGTTGTTGTTGTTGTTGTTGAAATGTCAAAATAAATAGCATTGCCGTTGTTAATGTGTTACGCAATTCCCCGCTGTTTAGTACAACCTGTAATCCCTAATGTGCCAATTATAGTATTATCGCGGTATTCTGTCAGAGCAAAAACTATGTATTAATGTATTTTTATAATAGCAACCAGCCCCACAGAGGTAAGACTTGTTCTTTTTTAGGGTTCCGTACCCAAAGGGTAAAAACGGAACCCTATTACTTGTCCGTCCGTCTGTCTGTCACCAGGCTGTATCTCAAGAACCGCGGTAGCTAGATAATTGAAATTTTCACAGATGATGTATTTCTGTTGCCGCTATAACAACAAATACTAAAAACAAAATAAAATAAATATTTAAGGGGGGCTCCCATACAACAAACGTGTTTTTTTCGGCGTTTTTGCCTTGTGGAACCCTTTGTGTGCGAGTCCGACTCGCACTTGGCCAGTTTTTTTTGTATTTGTGTTCTTTCTCTGCGTGATGTTACCCTCAAATAACCGCATTCTCTTTCTTATTTTTTTATCCCTTGGACCTGCAGTAGGTACTAACAAGATCCTGGATTATTTTTCACCACGATAACCAGCAAGACTTCGTAATCCCACTTTCAAAGCCAACCAAATAGTAGCTACTGTGAAATATCATAAAGAATTCCAACATCACTAACCAATCTAGCTTCGAATTCACAAGGTCCCGCACTTACCCTGAGAGTCCTGTGACACAGTCTACCTTCAGTCAGGGTATACCGTAGTGATGTGGTAATCATGTATTCATTGGCTTCGAGTGCACAGAGCGGGTCAACAGAGCTCCCTGTGAAATATTCGAATGTGGAGTACTGGTGTTCAGATTGGGAGGTTAAAATGTATGAGAGATAGATTTAGAGTGGTGGTTATAAAACAATCATTTGGGTGTATTTTTTATCCTTAAAAAAAACTCGGGTCTATGTTTTATCCCTGCACGCGTATATTTCTGTCAAATTTAATGAACCGTTTTATTTTATTAGAAAGAGAAAAAAAAAGGTGAGAAAACAAAGATACTTGTAGTTTGATGTTGCAGTTGGCAGGCAGCAAAACAAGCAAACTTTTGTTACGAATTATTTACCTGGTGTTTTTGTTTATTTTAATTTGTATAGTAATTAATAAATCCATAATATGTAAAGCTAACAATCTTATAGTAATAATAGTACTATGTTCAAGTATATGCAAAAGAAGGGGAAATAATCAAAGGGCATCAAAAATTCGTCCGCATCGCTGTCAACAGGAAAAGCGTCAATTTTTAAATTGGGTATTAGGTAAGGTAAAATGCAGTATGGCTGATTTTTCCAACGCCAGATAATTTTATCAGAGGAATAATTTTAAATTTTTGACAGTTCTTCCATACAAAAACTGTCAGACGTCAATTATAATCCACGAATAAAAATTACCTGTCGATTGAAAATACAGCCCTTTTTTTTTGAGGATGGGAAAACATCAAATGGGTCCCGCCCTGGGTGGAGCGGAAGGGAGTGTCAGACTCTTACTGACTAAAACCCACCCGTGTTCCTTCCTTAGCCCTATATGTTCCGGGCCAGCGGTAACCCTTTCGGACAATCCCATCGAAAAATCAGCCCTTAATGTATGTACTTACTCATAATAATACAGAATAAGGCTTAAATCCGGAATTATCAAACAATTTCAAACAAACATAAAAAAAAAATTATCGCTGTATAACGCGGGCAAAAACTGTTGTTGCAATAAGTAATTTTTGGTTTATTTAAGAGCAATAAAACCACGAACGTATGTAACGTAACGTAACAATTTATGAAAACATCTGACTTTAAATTTTACGATGCGGTTAACATCATTCTGAATTTAATCATTTATATCGAACGATATTTAAACAATGCGCGACTTGTTTACCCTGTAAATAACCAAGTTTAATAACAATAAATGATTTCAAGTATGTTATTAACGTTCAATAATACGTTTACAATGTAATTTCCTTTGTGAAGCAGTACAATAGCAAAATATGAAATAATTGCCTTTTCATGGACATTCTGACATGATCTTACAATTAATGTCTGCTAGGAAAAGGCTTTTGTGTTCCTAAGACTTTACTCGTGCAGATTGGCGCCGATTCTGTTGTTCACACACTAAACCAAATTTAAGTTCAGGCATCTTTTTCTTTCTATTTCATTAAGAAAAGGACAGAAGATAAATATTAGTTTAGTCCTGTCAAATTAGTCAGCGCCTGACGCAAATTGACGTATTTTTAATAGCCAATTTTTTAATCTCGTCTAAATTGTCTATGGAGTATCTTAATTTGACAGGACTAAACTAATATTTATCTTTTGTCCTTTTCTTAATGAAATAGAAAGAAAAAGATGCATGAACTTAAATTTAGTTTAGTTTGTGAACAACAGAATCGGCGCCATTGTCTACCCAATATAAGGAGTTGGACTGATTTTAATATTCAGTGGCCACAAAAGTTAGTTGATATTTTTCCACTTCAGCTGTTATGCCATTCTTAATGGGTAATTTACAGAGAAATAGAGCACAAATATTGTATTCGTTTACAAGTAAACTTATTTAAAGTAAATGCAAAACCAACCCAAAAAATGTACCCATAGAACTTACCCTAAATTCAATCAATGCACACCATTTGACTAAACTTCTTGCAACTCAGAGCAGTGGTGACCCAGTGGTAACGGCCGCGACTTATGAGCTTTAGGTCGTAGGTTTAAACCCTGACAGGCGTGTTACTTTGTTTAAATGATTTCATCACCACTGCTCTCAAAACGGTGAAGGAAAACATCGTGAGGGAAGGCATGTGTCTTCTACCAACCCGCACTGGGCTCACGTGGTGGATTACGGCACCCTCCCTCTCACAGACAGGAGGCCTGTGTCCCAGCAGTGGGATCATTAAAGACTGATTATGCATGTATGTATACTTGCAACTAAATTCATACCGAACCATTTGAATTTACCCAAAACGGAACAAATGTAACAATTTATATCACTTAAGCAGATTCCGACAAACGCTTGAAGATATTTTAATTATGCATATCGGTATCGTTACGTTCTTAATGCTATATAGCTTGTACCATTTGCAAATTTAACAGGAGTCTAATAAAGAGATTGTGGTAGTGTTGGGCCATGGAAAGCGAGAGATTCAGATATTGGAAAGAGATATATTATTATTATTTATATAATCAAATCTTTATGTGCATTCCATGTTTAAAGATGGCTTTGAAATAAGGTACACTTACGGACTCAGTAGGGCTCGCCGACCCACCGACCAGAAGGCCAATTACCGTAATTAGGAACGTTCACAATCTAGTCGCAATCCCATCTCAGCGACAATCAATGTCACAAACTTGTCAAAAATTTAGGGAAATTAGAAGTATTTTTGACAGATTGAGCCTGAAATCAGACTGAACGTTCTTAAAATTACGAAGATTGCCCCTCTGATGATATTTTAAACCCCTAAGAATAAATACAATAAATATTAACCAAAATTGGTAAAGTACAAAATAAGTTTAACGGTAATGGCTTGGTTTGGTTTGGTGATTCTGCACGAAATGAATATTTTTAGTTTTTTTAATGGATAATTTGGTATCATCTGTCTATCTATGTAGCGGAAACATTTAGTAATGTACTATCTTATACCTGTACCTACATTGTTGGCAAATAAATAAATCTGAATCTGAATCTGAATTTGAAGAATATGGAAAATTTCTCATGAAAATACATGAAATTGTGGAGCTACTTTCGAATAATATTATCAACGCTTTTCGGCACAAATAAGCATTGAAGGATTGCAATACTCACATTTCAAAAATTTTCATTAATCATTACAGTCACAAACCTATAACCGCATCACTCAGTCAATTCACCGATGCTGTCCACATTGTGGTGGACGGTTCTCAGAACTGTCATGGACGTAGGAAGTGACTGAGTGATGCAGCTGCTATGAACATTATCTGGCCAAAATTCTTTCTCGTACCAATTCCATATTTTGTGAGTTAGCTTCAGTACAACAACCACAAATTAAGGGTTCAAATTGAAGGTATACGAATAATCATGACACTGATTTTATCGCCATTTTAGATAGCCACACATGGTTCCTCTTATTATTGCCTATTAAAATAGTTGTATTCGATACACAGACGTCTTAACATTTTAAAGGGAATTTGAAACAAAAATCTGAAAATCAAACGAAGATAATTCACATCAAGCTTTGATTTTAACCTAAGTATTATGGTAGCCAATTATTTTTAATGCTTCTTGGTGACTTTTGGGTGTCGAACCATCATGACGGCCGAAATATACACACGAGCTATATAAAATCGTTTACAGTTAATTTGCCAAAGTGATTTCGCATTCGAAACAGGTTGCAGCTAACGTTCAATATTTATATGTTGTAATTTAGTAGCGCAAGGCAAACTTTAGATAAATTCGTTAATAGGTTTAAAATGACATTTAAATTTTGATGTATGTGTTTGTGTAAGGGCTTAATTTTGGTGGATTTGGGCTTTACGTTAAAAGGTATTTAAGTAAGTAAGTAATTATTTATATTATTATTACTAAAAGAACTAGCCTAGGTAACATCAGTGTTATCTCAATAATGGATGGGTATGGCTATTACATATGAGAAGACCCCTGCTCTTCAAACTAGGAAAATCCTGTATCTTGAAGGACAGTGTGTGTTTAAGGGATTGACACGTTTTTACAAAATATTCCTCATACATATTTATTAAAAGGGCTTGAAAGCTAATTGTGGGGAGTGCAGTTTTAAAATAAATGTAAAAAATAGCTGACGTGAATTTACAGCTCTGAAAGTATTAATTAAAAAAGAAATCGAAAACGTTTGAAAGCAAAAACATTTAAGAATGTTTGTGATAACTCGAAATAAAAAAAAACAGTTTAAAAATAAATCAGTGCAGTTTTATAATAAATTTTATGTTAAGCATAGTATACAAAATACAAATACAACTCTGTTAGTTTCTGAAAGCAAAATGTGATAAGTAAAAACTTATTTATTTTTCACAAATTATTTATTTTTTGTGTAAACCAAAGAGTTTTTGTTGCAAAGCATTTTTCACGCGCAATATATTGCGCACCCAGAAATATGAGTAACACACAGGACGTTTCAAATGACTTTTTAATGTCACTCGTTCTAAGACACCTCGCTTTTCCACTCCCTTAGTGGCCCAGTAGTTAAAACGTCGGTTATATCACTTATCGTTGGGCGCAGCTCGCAATGATGTTCCCCTAACTGTTACAATTCCACTCCCGGAGCCATTCCTAGCCGAGAGTGATAGAAAATATTCATAGGATGGTGAAGATACTGCTGTTTGATTGCATCTAGTTAAAGTGGAATGAGATCGGGTACCAAGATTCTTGATAATGCAGCACCTCCAGAAAAGTACTACAATACAGCCGGTCGATTCTGTAAAAGTCTCACCGTGAAAACTTAGGTGAAGTGAGCGGTGGAGTGAGCTGTCAATAGTGTCAATTCCTAGCAAAAATAAACTCACTTCACCTGAGTTTTCACGGTGAGATGGTTACAGAATTGCTTTATATGAGATGTGCTACAACAATCACATTTCTTGCTTCTTTATATTCGTCGTATCGATGAGTTCTAATTATATTTATTTTGACCACAGTTAGTTCAGTCACGTCGAGCGTTAGCCTCGTAAAGGTCTTTCACAGGCACATACAGTGAGTGTGAAGACATGTGACATGTACCAACCAACCTAAATTACAGCCCAGTCCTTCTTGAAGAGAGGAGGCATGTGTCCCAGCAGTGGGGACATTATAGGCTGATTATGCATGCATAAAATTATGGAATAAACGCCTATACGATACAAAACTACTTTCATTTTGGTCTCGCTATCGGCTCTAGCACCCTCAAAAACCACAAAGACGACCCTCATGGCAAAAAATTAAAAGATTTGGCAGCTGCCATCTTGGATTTTCATTTTGACCTCGCTATCTGCTTTAGCACCCTCAGAAACTATGAAAACGACCCACATGACGAAAAAAAATTAAAGTTCTTGCAGCTGCTACCTTGGATTCTCATTTTGATCTCACTATCGGCTTTAGCAGCCTAAAAGTCATGAGAACTATTTTCGAGGGTGAAAAAGAAAAAGTCGCATGGAGAGAAAAGGTCGCTTATCGCTTTACGTGACGATTTCTACAAGTAGGTAACTCTTACCGCAAGAACTTCGTTCCAAAAAACATAGTGGGCGACTCACGAATTCAAGGGCTCGTCTTAGTAGTTCATTACAACGGTATATGAACACGACGAGAGTCGAGAGTGACATGTAGTGAGTGTGTTGACATGTTGGTATTACCTAATCTAGTGTCAGCCGCCGCGGTTGAATGCGTGACACTCGATTAATTTGAGCTGCACCACATACTTAGTACACGACGACGCGGTTTCTATAAGCAAAGTGCCTATAACACGTACGTATCTACTACGACTAAGGACCTGTGCACACCACGTTTTTTAAACGCGCCGTTGACGCGCGTTTGTAGCGATACATACACGCGAGTCAGATACTATCAAGCACTGCTCTGTAGGATAAAAGCGCGCCGTCGACACACGTTTCTAAAACGCGCGTCAACGGCGCGTTTAAAAAACGTGGTGTGCACAGGCCCTAAGTACAAAACGATATTACACGATTTTACGGAACTATTTAATATTATTAACAAAGTTTTAGAGCATTATAATTAAAGGATAAATCTGTGAATATTTTATACTTTACTACTTGACAAAACATCGACGTTTCTTTATTGTAAGTAAGTGTAATATTAATGTATAATACACATAACATACCCCGACATAGCCCGAAGAATTGCCAAACTTAAGTGGCAGTGGGCAGGGCACATTGTTTGCAGAACAGATGGCCGATGGGGTCGAAAGGTTCTGGAGTGAAGACGTAGCGTTGGAAGGCCTCCCTCAAGGTGGTCCGACGATCTTGTGAAGGCCGCAGTAACCCGTTGGTTGCGAGGCCTATGTCCAGAAATGAACGTCTTTCAGCTGAAATGATGATGATGATACACATAACTCTTTCGGAATAAATTATCTAAATGATGGTGAAAATCACATCAAAATCCGTTGTGGAGTTTAGAAGAACAACGCGGTCACACAGACATACACGAAAAGCGTGTTTAATTTATAATATGTCTTTCTTTGAAATAATAATTAAACAACCTCCAAAGTAATTTTCTTTTGTGTTTAGTCAAATAATTAATCCTGTTTTTCAATTGTTTTGATTATAAAGTGTTTACTTAACGGTTATAAAAGCTTCTAAATACTTCAGTAGATCACGAAAGTCAAGACCAGATAAGGAGGAATTGTAAAAGCTTAATTGGTCACTGCAATGTCTGTAATTGGCTTCGATTGGTTGGTCTAATTGCTGACGTCACCAATTCACTGGACCCCGATTGACTGTTGACCTACATTCAATTTGGATTCCTTATCTGTAAATCATGATCCAAAATTCAAATAAACGGGCATCAATTTACTTGAGTTTCGTGATGGCAATAGGTTTCTTACAACATTAAGAATTTAATCAGTTTCATTGGTAAATTAAAATTAAATCATATGCAGAATTACAAACATTTTGAGATTATAACCATGATATGAAGGCTATGTCCAATGAGTCGTGTTACAAAAACGACATTATCAGGTCTGAATTCAGCTTGATTACGTACACATTCATATCGCAATGGCTTTCATTTCACTGATAATTTTATTATTTCATTATACTATACTTCCCACTGTTATGCAAAACTTTTGACGATAAATCATTCAGTTGTTCCTGAACAGCGTAATCGGTTTTTTTGTGCTAAGCAAAAATCTTCATTCTTCTTCTTCATTTAAGGTGAACGACACAATAAATGTCCCATTAATTTTTGACCCATTCAGAATTCAACACACACCACAGGGGGAGCTGGTGTTCAGATACTTGCTAACTTTTCTACCTCGGAACATATTTCTACCTCTTAACTCAGTATTTTACTCTCATCTTGCGAGTGGACTCCCTGGGGAGCCACGGACGCAGTTTAAATTCCTACTGATTTATGTGCTCCTGGTCACTTGAGCTCTGATTTCTAGTGTATGATACTGCGCTTTATGTGTTATTTAGTTGTTGATTTCTTTAACGTGGGTGAAAATAGTTGGGTTTGTTCAAGTAAATTTAAGCTCTAGACAAAATTAAACTGGTTGCTAATTTAGTTTTATAATTACATAATTTATGTATATATGTTGTATACATTAATTTATTTAATGTAAAACATTTTAAAACGAGTAACGGCGGAGTTTCTTGCCCATTCTTCTATATGAAACTACATTTTGGAAAGGGCGAATGGAATCAATTCTATTTTATTGTATTTATCGTTCAAAAGTGCCTATTTGAAATAAATTATTTGACTTTGACATTGCTTGATAAGTCATATCTTGGCAGAATCATTCCGCTAATGGCTTTAAAAATGTGATAAAAATTATTAAGAAAATTAGAAATTAAGAAAGATTGACAAGTCAAATAATGGTTTCTATGTATTTGTGATGTCTACTTGCATTCTATACATGCTTACCCCACCCCCACCTTGACAATTTGAACTAAGCTGAAATCATGAAAAATAAATCAGCAGTTCTGATAGTATACATATTTTGTTGACAGCTACCATTACTCAACAGTGGTCAAACTTTACGACCAAATGGATTGGAATTGCTCTTAAGTCCATTCTTCTTTGATGGCCGTGACTCTCAAAAGATATGAAATAATCTTCAAGAAAAATATGTTTCACCTTTTTAGGAGGCCAACTTACCTTTCAACCAACAAAACTATTGAATACGCAGAAATCAAAACCGACTTTTAATAAAAACATAGTCAAGGATTTAATTCCTGTAGCAAATTCCAGCTAAAATCTACCCAAAGAGATCAAAGTATCTGAACTATTGAATTTGTGATATTAGCTAAGTTTATTCTAATTATTCCCAAACGTGTGTAGTAGAGCAGAGTAGACATTTCATCTACGTTTTGGAATGGGCAAATGGCTTCAACTTTCTGACTAACTGACAGACTATTTCATTTTCACACACACACACTCACAAACTTTCCCCTTTATAATATTAGTGTGATTATTGGATGAAACATTTCACACTTGATTGTGGGGTGATGGCATTGGGCTCTGTCTAACTTCTAAGAAACAGCCAGATGTTCTTTATGTCATGTTGAATTGAATTTATGTTTGTATAAAGTTGTATGTTTTGCAGAAATACAAACGTAAGGAATGAACTCAAACGCAGAATTAATAATCCAATTTGATTTCAGCCGAAAATTAACTTTTTCTACTTCATTTTGCGCACCACAGCTGCAAAAAAATAATGACCACATTAACTCATTTAGTGCTTCAAGAGAGTCACGTAGAGGTCTGCTTATTTGTGGAGGGGGACGTGAGGGGAATGCGGAGGGCTGCCAGAGATTAATTCGCGCAGAGTCGGCGACAACACCGCCACTACGTGATCATAATTCATTATAACTAGATTTGTTTACGACTAGGAAATGGACTGGGAGTCAGGAAAGTCTTGGTAATTTACAAGACTTGATTGGGATGCCAGGTGTTCGAGGAAACGGGAGTGCAATCTTCTGTGGCTAGAATATGCCAGCCGTGTCTTCTAATGGGTTTCACGGTAGGGATTGCAATCAAAGTCAAAGTCCTATCATATAGTCCTATATAACATCTATCGGTAATTAAATTATATTTTATTCGAAAACATCTATCGGTTTCTTACTAAACTTCAACTATATCCGACGACCTTGGTTACATATATCCTTTGGTGACTGTACATGGTCTGCTTTAACGGAATTCTAATTTTCCGTCACCTTACAATTTTAGCAAAATGTTTGGGCTTATTACTTACTTTAAATCGTAACGTAAAATCTATTCAGTAAAGCTATACCTACTGTTTTTTATAAGAGGGGTTGCCTCCACAATCTACCGGCGAATGACATCACTGCAATGTCATAATTTAAAGTAAGTTAGTATGTTTGTTGGTTGTTTTTTTTTTTTTTTTGTTTTGTTGCCCAAGATAATCTCCGCTGGCAAGGGCACTCAAAGGGAATTGAAAGCTGCCTGGATTGGGTGTGACTTGAGTAAACTTGAAGTTTTGGGGATGATGGTGGTGACATGTGGATTACGTAAAGAGATTGGAAAAGGTCAGCGGGATTGTCCGAAAGGGTTACCGCTGGCCCGGAACATAAAGGGCTAAGGAAGGAACACGGGTGGGTTTTAGTCAGTAAGAGTCTGACACTCCCTTCCGCTCCACCCAGAGCGGGAAGGGTCATTTGATGATTTAAATTCCCATCCACAAAAAAAAAGTTAGTATGTTTGTTGGTTGTGTTTTTTTTTGTATTGTTGCGCAAGATACAGGCTTGCCTAGTTTGGGGCCAATGTAAAAATCTCTGCAATCTTTTGAGCAATAAAGTTTTTATTTCCTTTATTTTTTTTAATTTATTAAATGTTTTCCTAGAGAGCGTTTCTTGGCCAAACCCCGCTGTCATCATGTTCATGACAGCCGTCAGTCACTGCGGCCACCAATCTTTTAGGAAACAGTAGCTTAGGGGGCGTCCATTAATTACGTGAGGCGTTTAGGGGGGGTCAAGCCGATTCTCACTCAATCTCACGTGGAGCGAGGAGGGGTCCTGGCAAGTATCACGTAATTTTTACTTCCGCAAGATACAGTGTAAAATTGCGAGAAAACTGGGTTGAATTGAGCAAAACGTGTTTCTCTATTAAAATATGACAGGACTATATTCTACACAATAATATTTATCGCGGTCATAGATATTAGTTATAAAAACGTAATTTAAAAAAATTAAACCCACTTCAAAAATAAATTAACTCAAAATTAAAATTATTTCATAATTTTGAGTTAATTTTTTTTTGAAGTCGGTTTAATTTTTTTAAATTACTTTTTATTTCGTAATTTTTAGTTGTTGTACTAGAATTTGACCAAGGTTTTGAGATGTTTTCCCTTTGACACTACACTCGTAGCTCGTATCAATAAGCCAGGCCGTCACACTTTCACGTCTTAGTCCATATCTTGAAAATTACTGAATCGATTTTGATTAAACCTGCACTGTTCCCTAAGTTGAAGTAAATGTAAGCCAATAAAAAAAATGGTCACGATCCGATTAATAGTTACGGAGATATGCGTGGACAAACATACATGCATACATACATACGTCTATAAATTTTGTATATTTGTTTGGAAGCCCTAATAGATTGTCATATGTGAATATAATGCAATTCAAATAATATTACATACATACGTGTCGAATTGATAACCTCCTTTTTTTTGAAGTCGGTAATTATATTAGTTAAGACCCTTAAATAAAAATAATTAAACAAATACTATTTTTTTTTATATAAATTTTACGCAATTAAGCATAGATTAACGTATTCACACTGAAAATACGCATTTTGAAAATCTCACGTGAGATTAGAGGGATGGGGGAGGGGGTCGAGCCAAATCTCACGATATCTCACTAAGGGGGGAGGGAGATCAAAAAATCGCCAAAATAACCTCACGTAATTAATGGACGCCCCTTACTCGGTTACAGCAACACGTGCAGGGCGAATCTTTCCCCAGTTACTGCCCCGTTTTTATTTATAAGGGTGTCCTGAAAACGACACCATGTCAAAGCCAAAGGGTTTGACAGTATAATTAAAATTATTTATAGCCCGAAGTCCATTATTAAATAAGGAAGCCAGCGATTATACTGCTAAACCTTTACTGGGAAATAAACCGTTTTAACAACATGGAAGAATATTTAAATGTGAGCAAACTTGTCCATGATTCCATTTTCTCTCTTATCTACAAGCAAAATGCTCAAAACCATTTCATTCCAAAACTATTTGCATTTCTATTTTTGTAATAATATGTGCATCAAGCTACTACAATCTGTCAAATTTCTTTAATAGATTTTCAACTTTATCGCAAAAAAAAATTAGGTTCAAAGTTGATTGAAAAAATTTTACAGTTTCGGGTAGCATTGATGTGCTGGCGCCTGTACCTACGGCTACATGATAAAAAGTATTCTATTCTAGATCACGTGGCATAGCAGTTTGAGTGGTATCCACCTTTATAAACAGCACTTCCCTACACAGCCCTTTCTTTACCGTCCCTTAAAAAAATAACGTCTATTCGGACTGGAACTAATTCGTCACTCCGCCATTTGGTCACGTAGTGTAACTGTGGTGACGTCACGGCACACCACTTCATTACGAACGTCGTGTGCGCGCATAATGGCACAGAGTGAAAAATGCACAGCCTTACCACTAGAACCGGTTATTATGCCGCGAAAGCTTTTACTTAGACTCTGGTAGACTGTGGCGCTTTCCTAGTTTTCTTTGTAGGGCTGTTCAAGTGGATGTTTTTTGTGACTATTGTTAGTGTTAGATGAGTTAAGATTTGTTCGTGTATTGCGAAGTTCATTTGTTTATTTTTGAAGAACGTGGGGAGAAAGGTTCTGAGGAAATTGCTTTTATGAAAACAGTTTTTATGTAGTCAAAACTTTTTTTTTGCTCATTCCACATCTCTTCAATAGGACCTTAGACTTGGGAGTACAGTCACGAGCATAAGTATGTATACACTTGACTTTATTCAAAGGCGATTTTCTCCTTTATTTTTGAATGAAATTTTATGTTATTACGAACATAGCATTTTCGAACCTATAGGTTTATGTAAAGTGTCGTATTTCAACTTTGCATTCGTTATTTCGTGAAAAAATCGCAATTGAAAGTTGCCAAGTGTTGACATATTAGTGCTCGTGACTGTACCTAAACAGACTGAATTTTGTGACTTTATTTGTCGTTAGGTATTAGTTAATTAGACCGCTCTATGCGATCTCTTAGGGCTTAGGACTGAAGCTATTATGTAAAATGTTATTATAAAAAAAACCCAGCATTTTTAAGCTAACATAGTATTCAATTTTTTTTAATTGTTTTATTATTAGTTGATGTTTATAATATATACATATTTTTTGTATAATGTTCTAGCACGCCAATTGATAGTGCCGTGCTTTCCTATAATTTAGAAACATGAGTAATCTATAATACGACAAAGACTTAGGGTTAATGCTGTCTATGTGTTTAGTAGGTAAGCCTTTATATAATAAATAATTGATAAACATGATTGTTATAAGAAAACTCGTAGGTATCAGAAAAGAACTCACGACACGACAGCGATTGACTGCTGCGCTGCGTGTCGCGGGTTCGATTCCCGCACGGAACAAATATTTGTATGACCAACAAGTTGTTGTTCCGGGTCTGGCTGTTTGTGAGTTTAAATGTTTGTAAACGCACCCACAATACACGAGACATTCTTAGTGTGGGGCAACGTTTAAAAAAAAAAAAAAACAAATAAATAATAGATTTGTAGAGTTTCTATAATTATGTCTGTAATTTATATCGTGTACATAATAAAGAGTATTCTATTCTATTCTATAAACTGATGACCCCTACTTTAACTTACTCAGAGGAAAAACTGTAACCTCGGCTATATTCAGGCTTACTATGATCACAATTGACTGTGTACAGAAAACAGACACACACCATAGTTTACGAAACATAACTCATAGTAGTAAATACTTGGCACTACAAGCGTCCACGTTCGTATGTAATATATGGCCGACATGACAAGCGAGGCGATCTATCTTCACAATACATACAATTGACTTTAGTACACAAGCCGTGTGTAAGAAAGAAAGAAGAAAGAAAATACGTTTATTTGCGGCAAACATGACGCATAAAACACAAACACAAACAATAAATTACAACACAATAACAACAAACAACAACAACACAACTACAACACAACAACAACAATAACAACAACAACATTATGGAATGTAAATAAATATATGAATATGAATAAATAAAACAAAATAACAGTTTGGGAGAAAGTATGCGTCACATCTACGCAAAATGCAGGCCATCGCTCAGCATAATGCTAAGACCCTATACGAGACAGAGCCCTAACGCTGGTCTTCAGCGACAACGTTTTACGTTTGTGATGGTGGCGGTGAAATAATAGTTTTCTTTTTCCTTTCTTCGGGCATTATTGACTACGCAAGCTATACAGTAAGCTGTATGAAAATATGAAAGAAAGAAAAAGTATTTATTGCGACTCGTACAGGAAGATCACAAACTAAACTAAACACAGTAAAATAAAAATGCAAGGTATATATAAAAAAAGTAACAAAAGGAAAATGAAATAGAAAGTCCTATACGAGGTCAAAAGGCTCCTATCTCAGCATGATGCTGCGATATTTAAAAAA
Source organism: Oligia latruncula (assembly GCA_948474745.1). Taxonomy (NCBI): domain Eukaryota; kingdom Metazoa; phylum Arthropoda; class Insecta; order Lepidoptera; family Noctuidae; genus Oligia; species Oligia latruncula. Next base: position 1,764,048 of record OX419686.1, read on the forward strand.
TAAATGTCGCAGCGCTGGTATTCTGATAGGACCCGCTGTGATGTCACGGGCAGTTACAGATATAAATAAATATGTAAAATATTAGCAAATAAAAAAATAAAATAAATTAATTTTTCAATCTGCGGCAGGCGTAACCTCATTACTTGTCTATGCCTTGAGTGTCAGAGGCAGTAGGTACTCTGGTGTGTCAGTGGCATTGCTGTGACAAGTAAATGGTCGCAGGCGCCGACATTACGGCGAGATTAAATAAATACATTTAAAATATATTAAACATGGATATCCGGGTAAAAAAAAAATTCGGTTATAGCAGCACCCTACTGCGTAACACATTTTTTTTAATACATTCCGTGAGGTTTGAATAATATGGCCAATCCATTGCTTCATAGTTTAAACAATTCATCAGCTCCGCAAAGCAAATAACGCAATGAACGTGGATCAACTGTCAAAATGAATCCCATTGCGATAAATTGACATTTAATGTGTATATGGCAATTACCGCGCAGGTTAACTAACCAGGGTGACACATTCTAAGCCCAACCCTCACTGGGCCCACGTGGTAGACTACGGCCCACTCCCTCTCATAGGAGAGAATCTCGAAGCCGTAACCCGAGCAGTGCCAACATTATAGGCTGATTATCTGTATTATCATATTATTTCGAGACATCGCCAGGCGGTTGGTCGACTCTTCACGTGACCAGATGGCTGGCCTATTTTTGGCCAAAGAATCAGCATTGCCATACAACGTGGTAATTCTGCCAGTCTTTTGGGCACGTTTCCTGTTGACAGCGATGCGGATGAATTTTTTGATGCCCTTTGATTATTTCTCCTCCTTTTTATATACTTGTACATATTATTTTAATACTGTTAGGTTTTAAAATGATGTTTCCATAAATAAATAAATAATTTGTGTAGGGTCTGGATTATATAACGAGGGTTTGGCAAGAGACTCAAATACATATTAATAAATCAATGTTATACGAGGCAAAATGAAAATGTTTTTAGGCTAACAAATGTTTTGCTACGCCTGTAATTTTTCTAAAAGGGTTTTGGGATTTCAAGCTAAGTACATGAAGTTTATACTGATCAATATTTTATTGTTACATAGGTACCTATTGTTCTGAGGCCTGAGAATTAAGAGCGTCCATCCCGCGCGGGCTGGCAACGTAGCATTTCTAGTAGTTTTTTGTAATTATTTTATTAAATTTAAACCAAAGTACTATTTGTTTACAGCCAAGTATTAGATCATTGGTTTGGTATTGCGAAAGAATTTATCAAAAGAGTAAGTAGAGTTGAATTGAAATTTTTTTCCGGAATGTTAGCAGTCCCACGTAGACGATGGTCTTGTTGGGCGCAAATCTAGACTCCAGCTGCCTGTCTATTAGAAAGAAAGAAAGAAAGAAAAATTTTTGCAATGTGCGTTTTGTTTTATTTTATTTATAAAAAAAAAAACGAGCAAACTATATAACACTCTGCCCGATTAAACCCTAGAACTCTGCGGTATATGCTTACAACATAGGCCGAAGCATAGTTGCCATATTATTTTGCTATAAAAGTCGCAAACTTTATTATACCAGCGACCCGCACCTGTTTTGCACGCTTTTTACGACTTGACAAAACATAAATATTTCTTTATTTTCAAATTCCGCAGAGAGTATCTGGACACCCCGCCGCAAATGCGGTGCTTTTCGCGTTCCAAGCCAGAACAGTAGCTTCTTGTGAGTCAGACTCGCAAGAAACTACTGTTCACGCGAAACCCTTCTCCACGTCAGTCATCATCAAGATCATCTAAGTTAAATAATATGCACATAAACTTTACGGAATAAATTATCTAAACTATGTTGAAACCCGCATCAATACGTTGCGTAGTTTAGGAGAACAACACGGACTCACACAGACATTATAAGCGACTTCAATATATATATAGGTATAGACTCTGGAACTTAGTTACCAAGAATTTTCAACAATATTACCAGTCGAGGTCGAGGACGAGGGCAAATTAATTAGGTTACCTCTTCAAATTCTGTGAACGCCATATTGTTTTCTCATACAATATCAAGGTATTTCGGTTATAATTGAGAGGAAAGGGCATAATCATCTAAGTCGGTAACTATGGTAACAGGCAACTAACACAATAATTGCTTGAATAATATAAAATAGATGAGCAGCGCCCTGCGGTTTCACCCGCATAAGTGTTGACCCCGTGAGAATATCGGGATGAAAACTATCCTATGTCCTTTCCCGGGACTCAAACTATCTCTGTACCAAAATTTCATCAAAATCGGTTGAGTGGTTTAATCGTGAAGAGGACATGCAGATGGACAGACAGACACACTTTCGCATTTATAATATTAGTAAGTATGGATATTAGAAGATACGGCAATTGTTTAAGGGGACTACAGGACATAAACGCAAGTTTTATAATGCCTAAAAGTATATTGATCGACTACAGTAAACAAAATCAGAAAAATATATGATATGATATTCTGTAGTTGTGTGTTGAAAACATAATACAACTAATTTGATACGATAGAAAAAAATCATGAAGATACCTCTAATAACTTTCTTTTTACAATAAAAACCGTACTAATATACATACAATCATTCAGATTTTTTGTCAGATTATTTTACAAGCAACATACTAAAGCACTAGTGTATAAATTTTTTAGTCCAAACAGTATATTTTTTGTAAATAGAAAATTGCTTCATATTTTGCAATAAATTACCAGCGATGCACGATGTGCCATTGCGCTTCTCTTTCTTTTCTATGCAGTCCGACAGTGACCGCGCTTTAGGTCATGTAAGTCCCTTAACAAACAACAATAGTTTTGGTACTTCATTATTTCAGCCAAAAGACGTCCACTGCTGGACATAGGCCTCCCCCAAGCACTTCCACTTCGACCAGTTCTGTGCTTCTCGCATCCAACGGGTTCCTGCGGCCTTCACAAGGTCGTCAGTCCACCTTGTGGGAGGCCTTCCAACGCTACGTCTTCCGGTACGTGGTCGCCACTCCAGAACCTTTCGGCCCCATCGGCCATCTGTTCTGCGAGCAATGTGCCCTGCCCACTGCCACTTAAGTTTGGCAATTCTGCGGGCTATGTCGGTTACCTTGGTTCTCCTGCGTATCTCCTCATTCCTGATTCGATCACGCAGGGAAACTCCAAGCATAGCCCTCTCCATTGCCCTTTGGGTGACTTTTAGCCTTCTTATAAGGCCCATTGTGAGCGACCACGTTTCAGTGCCATAAGTCATCACTGGCAACACGCACTGGTCAAAGACTTTCATCTTGAGACACTGCGGTATGTGGGACGAGAAGATATTGCGTAGCTTCCCGAACGCTGCCCAGCCGAGTCGGATTCGACGATTGACCTCTTTCTCGAAGTTAGACCTAGCTAACTGGACAGTTTGTCCGAGGTAAACATACTCGTCCACGACTTCGAGTGTAGCGTCTCCGATCTTTATGGGAGTGGGTGGGTGGGGTGGGTGGCATTTGACATGACCTTCGTTTTGTCCATGTTCATTTTAAGACCCACTCTTTCGGATGCTCTACTGAGGTCATCGAGCATTGTACTGAGGTCCTCCATAGTCTCAGCCATGACTACGATATCGTCGGCAAACCGAAGGTGAGCTACGTACTCGCCGTCGATGTTGATGCCAGCCCCTTTCCAGTCCAGAACCTTGAAGACATCCTCCAGTGCAGCGGTGAACAGTTTCGGAGAGATAATGTTTTGGTACTTAATACCATGATAAAGGATAACGTCGTGACCAGCACTACACATATATGTAATGTCTTTTTTTTCTCACTACATGTTTATTACGATATTTGTGTAACTGTTTGTTTTCCCGAATTAAATATATACCTAATTATTTTATGTTTACAGGCTCCTTCAAACAGGCGCGACACGCGATAAAATCGCACCGCAAGTTGCGTAACGAGCGGTACCTTTGTGTAGCGCGATTATATCCCGTATCGCGCCTGTTTGTAGGAGCCTTAATTTGGTATGTGATCTTTACTATACCTACGCAATTAGCGTGGGCTTATACAGGCTGTTCATTTGTATCTTTGCCAATTATGGATCAAGTTTTAAATACAAACTACCTCGTTGGCAAGCGCAAACGCTACTGCTGGGCCTGAGGTCCTGAGTTAGATTCCCGGGTTAGAAAAACTGTTTTTGAGTTCATGTACCTAGTTGTAGGTACACCCAAATCCCTAACCGTTCGTGGATTACAGGTGATGTTATGTTACGTTATGTGATGTTATGTAAACTTAATAGAATATTAACTGATTGTCTTTGAGATTGGATTTCTGCTTCTGCTTAGCATAAATTTATGTCCCTTCCTGGATTACAGGTGATGTTATGTTATGTGATGTTATGTTACGTTATGTAATGGGATTTGATGTTAAGTTATGAAAATGCGACATAAACTTAATAGAATATTAACTGATTGTTTTTGAGATTGGATTTCTGCTTCAGCTTAGCATACATTTATGTCCCTTCCTGGATTACAGGTGATGTTATGTTATGTTACGTAATGTGATGTTAAGTTATGAAAATACAACATAAACTTAATAGAATATTAACCGATTGTCTTTGAGATTGGACTTCTGCTTAGTTTAGCATAAATTAGTTATTTATTCTATGGTTTGTGATTGATTGTTCTGAAAACATACCGTAATGACAAAATGACATACGGAGCACCTGAACGATATACTCTAAAGTGCTGTTTCACCACCTAAGGACAAGACCCACTCACCCACCACTCACCACCCACCACCCACTCTTGTTTTCCATCGCCAGATAACTTTTATTCGAAGAATAAAATTGACGTTTGACAGTTTTTGTATGAAATACCTAACTGTCAAAATTTTAAAATTATTCCTCGAATAAACTTATCAGATGATTGAAAAATCAGCCCTTACTTCATTAAACATTCTGTTGCATTAATTTTTTATTTGTCTAGTAGATGGCGTAAACTGGATACCTACTATGAAACATGACTATGATCTTTATTCTCATAACTATAAGGTTGCTGTTGGGTGACTGCTGTCAGAGATAAAATATCTATGAAAGGACTATAGACGGTGCCACAAAAAATATATATAAGAAAAACGCATAGATACCTACTTACAAGAAAAATAATCAGCTGAAAATACACTATTAAGCCGGCAATTTATTATTTTAGGTCAAAATAAAATCACTTTAATCAGGGTTCCACGTGCTGCGTCGTCAAATATTCGACTTCATTTCAGTTGGTTATTGTAAATTCTTTTAGAGAAATAAATTCTTGAAACCAAAGTATCCACGCCCTGTATTCACGTTCATAGAACTAATATTGAAATCAATTTGTGGTATTATTAAGCGCCACAATGTTGGTATTATTTGAAATAATGTTATTGAACTTAATCAACAGCAATCACTAAATTGGATTAGCATTTCTAATTGAACTACTGCGATAATTTATCAATTAATTATTGTATGTAATGTTGTGGTTAGCTTTCACCTGTTGGTATGTATAGGTATTAGGTAGCATTTTGTATTGTTGAAAACGTAATTTCCAGAACGTTTGATGCAAGATGGCCGACGGCTTTGTTTAAGAATAAAATAGAATATATATATTGTAAAACATGTGTAATGTCCACCAGGACTCTGAGGTTGATTAGGAAAGAACAAGTAACTCAATTACACACAATCTACCACACACTGATATCGGCTCGCAGCAAGCGTTCCGCGTCTTCACTCCACGGCGGTTGTTAAGCCAGTGGCCCCCACCCCGCGACCCCGCGCGCGCGCTGCTCGAGACGACAGCCACACATACACCACAGACATACCACAGACTATATATGTCTATACACTACATCCCTCCCTTATTATTGTTGAATTGAGATGTTTGTTGTTGTCATGTTTCTTGAATTGAAGTATTAGCTCCAGGACACGCCGGCCCCCCACGGTTCTTCCTTTGTCGCTTTGATAAATTCAATTTAATGGAGACATTATGGTTTCCTCGCGACGCTTTCCTTCACCGATACTTCACCGTTTTGATACATCCAATTGAATGGATTGTTACATAATATGGTTTCTTCGCTATGCTTTCCTTCACCACTTTGTTACGTCCAATTTAATGGATGTCAGATGCGTCCAATTTAATGGATGCCCATTGCGTCCAATTTAACGGATGTCTATCTACCACGCGGATACTCTCCGTACTGGTAATGTCACATGTCTTCGAAGTATTGGTTCTCAGACATGCCGGTTTCCTCACGGTGTTTTCCTTCACCGTTAATGAACAGTGGTGATGAGTGAAAATACACAAAATGTCTGCCTGGTTTCGAACCCACGACTTTAGTCGGGCTAGACCACCACCATTGTTGTGCTGAAATAAAATCTATTGTTATGATTGTTTATATAAGTATCACACAGTTGTTTTTTTTTTTTTTCCAGTTTAAATACTTAAGTATTTAACAATAATTGATTTATAAGACATTATTGTAAGTCAATGCGAACTTTTTAGGATCAATGTTAATTTAGTAGTATCATTACTTTTAACCACTTCAATATCTATTAGGTACCCACTACTTGACAACATTTCCGGTACGTAGTTCAAGAAGTTTAATCAGACAAAACCTTTTTTTTTTCCATGTTGGTAAATTAAACTAATATTATTTTATTTAACTTTGTGGTTTAATACCCATTTTAAACACTGAATCATCAAAATCATTTAATCGTATCATGTTCCAGCATATTGGGTAAAGCTGCATCCTAACCAACTTACCTACTATAATAACTGTGCAATTGTTAATTACGTCTAAAACCCAAGTAACAATACAAAATGTTTCCTTGAAATGTTGCTATATTAAGACAGTAAGAGGTTAGGTACTTCAATGACTTGCAGTATTTTTATAATTATTTAGGCCTTCTTGTACGCCTATTACTTACTGTGTAAGCAATAGGTACTTGTACGCCTTGCAAGGCAGCACATAGTGATAAAACATTTTTTTTTTTTTTTTTTTATACCATCATGTACCACTATGTAATATATCATGTACTTCATCAAGTACCTATGTGTACAAATAAATGCATTTTAATTTGAATTTCAACAGATCTTCCAGCAATACATGCTGAGTCCTAATGTGACAAACAATACAAAAGATGGTGCTGATCTCATATTAAAGGCATCCATACTTTCACACCGACCATTGTAATACTTGTAACAGCACCTCACAGAGGGCAGTATTATCAAGTTTATGATAAAATAAGAATTATAATCACATAACCCAACATCACGCCTGTTCCCAACTGCCACCTGCCGGGCCAGACAGCGAAATAGAGTATCGTTTACCTTACCTTAGCCAGTCCTGGCTAAATCCCATGCAACAGGGAGCGAGTCTACAGACATGAATTTTGCACAAAGCTCCAATAACTGCCTGATGGAAAAACCCCACAACCCCTGTTGCCGCCCGGGCATCGAACCCAGGACCCTACGCCCAGCAGTAGCGCTTGCAAATAGTAGACGAACTAGACCACCGTTATAATAATTAGTTACTATTAAGATAATGAAAATCTTAAAAGCTAGACACTCTCACAGCACATTTATGTATTTACTAGCTGACCCGGCGAACCCCTCTTCGCACCAGAGTCAAAACACAAAGTGTATGAGAAAATGAATCATCTCCACTTTCTTTTCATCACTCCGCCACTCGGGGCAGAGACCAATCCAACAAATCAAAGACCCCAAAATCGGTCCAGCCGTCCCGAGCCACAAAGGGTGCAACCAATCCGACTCCGCTTTATATAAAGAAAGATGTACCTATATTTGAATAGGTAAGCATTCTTTATTGTTATAAGTACAATGTCTTAGTTTCATATAATGTTACATGGCACCTGTAACTTAGTGACCTTTGACCTTTCACCCTTTACCACATTAAGAAGTTATACTCTAACAGAAGAAGGGAACTTCTCTTGTCAAACAATATTGATTTATCGATCTCTATTCATCATATCATAAGAAAATATGATATTCTAATTAATCATTGCAATAACATCAAACAGCAGTTTACTGTTATTGTGACTTTTTATTTTCACTTTGCACACATTTTATTTCAAAGTATATATACTTAATATTTTAACTGGTTGGTACTAGTATTTAATTATAGTAACAATTACATAGCTTTTGTTTTTTTTTTCCTTAGTCTGTTGACCAAATCCATGCATTGTAACTCGGGACCACTAAAAGACTAGCTCTGTGTGTCTATGCCTGCCGCCTCGAGGTAAATGTTCAGACTTCTTTTCCCTTTTTCCCAACGGACAGAGGCTGAACCAACCTCCCCTTTTCATTCGAACTTCTCTAAGGTGTACTGTGCTCTTTGAGGCTACCTGTTGACCAGGTAAGTAACTATGTTGCATATTTATCGATTTTAACACGCTATCGCAATCTAATGCCATGCGCAATTTAATGCCATACCGATAGATCTCCGCAATTTAATGCCATACGGATAGATCTCCGCAATTCAATGCCATACCGATAGATCTCCGCAAATTAATGCCATACCGATAGATCTCCGCAATTTAATGCCATACCGATAGATCTCCGCAATTTAATGCCAGGTATCCGCAATTTAATGCTATACCGGTAAAATCCGCAATTGAATGCCAGGTATCCGCAATTTAATGCTATACCAGTAAACTCCGCAATTTAATGCCAGGTATCCGCAATTTAATGCTATACCGGTAAACTCCGCAATTTAATGCCAGGTATCCGCAATTTAATGCTATACCGGTAAACTCCGCAGTTTAATGCCAGGTATCCGCAATTTAATGCTATACCGGTAAACTCCGCAATTTAATGCCCGGTATCCGCAATTTAATACTATACCGGTAAACTCCGCCAAGTATGACATACCTTTTTTTTTTCAAATCTCATACCGCAATTAAATGCTCAGTCGCAATTGAATGCCCAGTCGCAATTTAAATGCTCAGTCGCAATTGAATGCCCAGTCGCAATTGAATGCCCAGTCGCAATTTAAATGCCCAGTCGCAATTGAATGCCCAGTCGCAATTTAAATGCTCAGTCGCAATTGAATGCCCGGCACCGGAACTCCCACGCATCAACGAAACACAGCAGGCCGCCCGGCGCCGGTGGGACAGCGGTCGCAAACCAGACGGGCGCCAGCCCCTCCCCCGCCCCGCAAGGGAAGAATTGGCCTGCCAAACAAGGTGCCGGCGCGACCGTCTAGGACGCGCCGAGCGCCCGGTTCAGTCAAGCAACTGGCGGAACCAACTGCGCCACACGCGGAGGCCTCTTCATGCATCCCGAAATGTCCCGTAGCCTAACTCGCTCACAGCACGGTACTTCCGATGATTCTCGATGAACATAATAGGTAGGTATGTATGGTTGACAAATATGCAGGTATGTCACTCCCCTGATGTACACCCATAGATACCTACATAAAACACGAACAAAATAATACCTACGTAACTCACGGCTAAGTGAGTCTGTTGGAACGCCACAAGTCCCATCACTATCTTACATAGGATGTCGGGACATCCCTATTTCGTTCATTAACAATCGAAAGAATCGGAGTCGTTAAAATAAACCATCGAGTCAACCATCGACTCGCCGTTCTACAAAACAATCGAGATGTTTTTCGATTGTCTCGAGTCAATGGAATCGATTGCTAGTTTTCGACTGTTCGAAAACCATACACTCACCAACACTCACCGACCACTCACCGAGTCTCGCTCCGTCACCAAAGTCAGTCGATTGCATGCATCAACTCGAGGTGCGTGTTAGCTATCTGATTATTCGTAAGTAAGTTAACTACTTACATTTTATTCCCGTCGCGGTATTGATTATTTTCGATTGCTCTTATTGAAAGAATTAGTTGGATTCGCAATCATAACGCAAGTCAAGAACTCGCGAAACTAAACCATCGATGAACAACTCTCGAATGAACGCGCCATGCGCCAGTCGCAATACGGCTTATGGCGGAAACATACTTACATGTTGTGGCATGTCGTGACGGCTTCTGATCTGACGCAGTGTTAGCTAATCAAAACTCGTTGTAATTTGACGTAGTCCTGAACAGATTCGTTTGATTGGTGCATCCCGAGTCACGACACAACACGACACAGTTAATGTGTCTCTGGCTCCAAACTGACCGAGTCAGACTCGAGTCCAAGTCGAAACAATCGAGAACCATCGAGATGTTGAACAATCGAAACAATCGAATAAAACCTCTCGCCATCACGCATCGCTCGCTACTTTTATATATATAACTTACCCATTAATATTGTCCTCTTTCCTGCTAAGTGTAAAGTGTTTTCGTAGCTTGTTTTTATAGAAGGAATATACGCAACAATAGTTAAGTATTGATATTACCAAGGGCGCTTTCCGAATTAGCTATAATCGCTCACAGCTCTCACATCATCTCACATGCGTCCCGATCCAGACAGCTGAGAGCCGTCAACAATTCGGAACGCCCGTGAGCGCGCTCACAGCGCTTACTCAATGTAAAAACGATATTACTACAGTACCTATTTCTTTGTATAAACACCACATTTTTTCTTCTTTGGTTTGGTGGCGACTATCAGCCAGAAGCACAATTTCGAAAATGCCACGTTAGTTTAATTTTATGATAAGATGCAAATCAAAACAAAACACACTGACACATCCTCACACACACACTGTCATTTTTGACAGCGCTCACGGTGATATTATTCTAGGGCATGGTCGGCGTTATCGCAAGATGGTGCATGCCATGACGTCATCCATGACGACCCACGGGACGTCGTTATCGCGCTCACGCTAATTCGGTACGGGTTTAAGTACGCTCACATAGATTATTTTCCATCTCGGAACGCAGGGCAATTCGTCTTTTATTGTGACACCAAATCAGACCTAGTATCCAACAGAGTCCCTAGTTACCTTACATTTACTTCTATTTTTCTTAATCAAAATGTTATGTACAGTCAACATTAGAATAACAATGATAACAGTAAAAACACACTTTATTTTATAGGTAAGTACTTTACTTTACGGTAGTAGTTTTTAGGTTAATTTAGAATAGTAAGTAACTATTACCTGCCCCACTCACGCGTACATTGCTGCAAATAGACGCGCCCGGAAAATCCTAAAATGTCCATCCACTACAAAGCTACAAATAGACATTGAGAAAACTGTGACAGCAAGCACGTTCCACCCCGCAGTATTTTATTTATTTTTTATTTGTCTGGGAGTATTGCTTGCGTTCCAGGTTCTTGAGTGGTTAGATGTAGTACCTACATTTGTGCCATAGGCCGTGTGGTTATATCGGCATTACGAAATCTATCTATATCTAAATAAAAATCAGTTATCTGTAGTTGAAAATCATAAAAACAACTGGGGCTCGAATTCAAGTAGGTAGGTAGGTAACTTGTAGGTTACTCAGTACTCACCCACCACGGGCATGACCGAATGAAATAACATCTTTGAAGAAACCCAGCGGGTACTCACCTAGTTACCTACACAATAATCACTTTGATAAAAGCCTGTCATGCATGAATCTATAGCCAGTGTCTCGTGATCCGTAAGTTTTATGTATTCAACGATTGTAGTCGGATAGTATAAATATTTTGTCCATGTACCTATGCCTTCCTCTTCTTTCTTTTGTTATTAAATGTAAAAAAACTCACAGTTTATCCTCGTCGCCACTTGTAATGTCCACCAGGACTCTGAGGTTGATTAGGAAAGAACAAGTAACTCAATTACACACAATCTACCACACACTGATATCGGCTCGCAGCAAGCGTTCCGCGTCTTCACTCCACGGCGGTTGTTAAGCCAGTGGCCCCCACCCCGCGACCCCGCGCGCGCGCTGCTCGAGACGACAGCCACACATACACCACAGACATACCACAGACTATATATGTCTATACACTACAACATGAGTATATATTAAATAATATGAGCAAGGTCTTGAAATGAACACAAACATAACAACAACATAAACAACAACATAATTTCTTTCTTTTTTGGAACTTACCACCTAAGTACACATTGTGGAATGCAAATAAAGTATTGAGTATTGAGTATAACAGGTAGATCTGCATGTTTTGACTTTGACCGATGCTGAGATGAGATTGCAACTTGAATTTGAACCTTTATTGACTTTCAGCTTGCAATGAATCTGAAAATAAAAAGGGGAAGAGAATCACTAATCCACTCTCGTATTTCCCTTCTAAAGGAACGTGCATCAGCTACATGTATATGGCTCCCCGCAGACAACGACAATGTAATTCCAGCAGCCCGGAGCTCGGAGAGGTCACGGTACAAATGACGAACAATTAGCTGCACCTATTATGTTGATTGTGGACAGAGTGCACGTCACGTCACTGTGTGGATGTATTCCTGTTGAAGTCTGCTATAAATAGAGACTGTGACTTAAACACGATGTACACGGTTTGAAACCAGTCTATAAACCAAGGTGACCTTGAAGTTGTTGTTGTTGCGATATGCCTGCTACACGGTTTAAAACCAACATTTTCTTCTGCCACTGGTTTGCAACGCAGGCCTTTCTACCAAGGACGTTAAAGGTCATACGAATTTGGTTTTAAACCACTGTCTACACTGTTTTAAACTTTGGTTTGAAACCACCGGTTTAAACCGTGTAGATCGTGCTTTACTTCGAGGTCTGTGTGGTTACATTCGTGAGAATACCTATTTTTTTATGCATGAAGCTATGGAAATTCGCTAGTGTTTTTTTTTTATTTCTAAAACACTTTACAATATGGTTTTAGTCACACAACAAAAACCTCTCAGGGTTTATCAATGTACTACCGAGCCGTTCATTTAAATTTTACAAAAATGTTATTTCCTACAAAGATACATAGATACTGAGATGACGTCTATTAAAGAAGTATGGATATAGAAGAAGTGCTGCGCCGACCCAAAATAAATTAGTTTAAGGGCAAGACAATGAAGACACTGATCATAACGACCTATTTTGAATGTCCTTCCGCTATAAGGAAAAAATCCAGTGACCTATGTCTGTGAAAGAGCAGGAAAGAAAGAAAGAAAATACGTTTACTTACGGCAAACATGACGCATAAAAAAATATAAACAAAAAAAAACAAAAACGAACGAGCGAGCGAACGAGCTACGTTTTTGATGTGATTTAAACTGACCAGTGATACGCAGACTCAAACAAACTATTCGCATTTATAATATTAATAAGGATACGCTACAAAAAATTTGTAAACAAATTGTAAGTAGGTAGCAACCTCATCCTTATGCTGAGTTTCTTAATGACACACGGATCATCACAGCTATAAGGTAGAAACACGTACTTTCCCCGCGGGAGTACACAACTGATGAGGTACAATTAGCTGCACCTATTATGCTGATTGCGGGCACAGCTCGACACGTGTCCTGTATTGTAAGTACCGGTAACTCACTGAAAACCGTTTGGTGAGAACCGGGACGTAGTTTATAGATCTACTTATTTGTATTTTCCTCATGTGATGAGGATTTCATCCTTTTTAGAAGAACTTTACTCTCTGTTTGTGGATAGCTGAGGGGCAATTCTCTTAATTTTAAGAACGGGGCACCGCTTTTCATGAAAACGTAGCTAAAGACGATAGTAAATAAAGGTGAAATATTTTTCCAGACAAATCGATTGACATATTATCCTGATCCCACATTAATTGCACTTGTTTATTTGTACACCCAATATATTGTAGTAGATAGCGACTTCAACCCAAAACTTTTTCGAATCGAGAAAGTCTGTGCAAAGACAAGTACAATTTGTCTCTATCGGTTCGGCCATTTATTATGTTGCCTGTAAAATGCTACGTATATGCATGTGGCAAACATATCTGTTTATTGATGTTGGGTACTGAAATTACAAAACATAGTAAAATATATTGAAGTGAAAGTGCAGGTGGTAAACTTTCAGTAAGCAATAACGGAATATAACTGTTATTAGTTTCATAGTAACAGATTCTGAGTTAGTGTTAGTTTGTTACCTAATTGTTACATGATACTTAATCGTAGCTAGAAAGAAAAGAAAGAAGAAAGATAAATGTTATGTTTGAAACATACACAGGTAATGTAAACAGCAAAAAAAAAAAGGCATATGTATTGTAGGTGTACTAACATACCTCTGAGGTTTTCACAGAATCAGAATCAGCCGGTCGATTCTATTAAAATCTCACCGTGAAAACTTAGGTGAAGTGAGTTTGTTTTTGCTAGGAATTGACACTATTGACAGCTCACTCCACGCTCACTTCACTTAAGTTTTCACGGTGAGATTTTTACAGAATCGCACCGCTGAATAGCATTTATTTACCTACTTTGTGTATTACAAAAATGTCTCTGTGGCCGATGGGCCGTATAGTCAGCTAATTTATATCATAATGGATCTATGTTTGCTGTGTTCTGTTTATTCGCAATAAGTGAGACTATACAAACATATTACGTGTTTTATCTAAGTTGTATGCTTACAGTATATCTCAGTGAGGCATTATTATTATTATTCATTTTATTTTAAGGGGACGCGGAGCCTTCGTTTTGTCGATAGGCCATCGCTTGTATCCTTTTTTATTAGGGTCATATAATATATCGCCTATTCTGTGATTAACCCCGAGGGGGTTAAATTCGCCGTAAGCTTGGTAGGCGCCTCCAGGGGATTCAAGATCTTCTATTTCTAATTTTGCAATGTTTTCCAAAATGTTGTTGTTAAGGTCCTCGGCGCGTAGGTGGCAGGCTTTGAGGTTCTCACACAGGTGTAATTCAGTTCTCTTTAGGGTAGGTACAGTGTACCAAAAAAGTACAGCTGCTGTCGAAAAAGAAATAACTTAAGTACTCAATAACTTACTCGACCTTTAAGCGAACATCCCTAAGGATGTCACCACAATTCACTGTAACACCAAGGTACAATCAGAACTACCCTCGGCCTCCCAAGTTGTCTATTGTTCTACAATTTGTTCATGTCGCTCGTCGGCCCTGTGGAGACACTGGTCAATACTGCTCATTACATGAGACAACCGTAGCTACACTATCCCAACAAGCAAAATTCAACTTTATTCCGTGAGAAACAGAGACGTTTCTATCTGTATTAAGATCATTAACTGTACAAAATTAGGGTTGTAGCTAAGTTACGTAAAACTAAACTTTATTTTGTGGATTGTAAGGTTGAGTAGGGTAGTATTGGTAAGTTGGTAGTTAAGGAAGGATTAAAGACAGACGAAGCTTAAGGATACGAAGGCAAAGAGGTTGCAAGCGGCTTTGTCTAAAGAGCCATTGGTCTTTTGAAATAATATTGTGAAAGTGTCGTAATATCTTAGACTCTTAGAGGTTTTAAAGATGAATGGGCTGCAGGAAATAGTGGGGAGAGTTATTAGTGAAGGTGACTTTATGTTCCCGTTCAATTAACTACTGAACTACCTCGTCAGATTTAGAATTAGTAGAATGGATTATGTCTCATTCCCTCCCACAGAGAGGAGGCCTGTGTCTTTGCAGTGGGAACGTTGTGGGCTGATTATGTAAGTATTAAGTATTATTTTGAAGGGGCCCGTCGCTAAGTAATAACAGCCGTTCAGGTCGATCGAACAGGTTAAGCTACGCTTGCTGTGGTTGGTCTATCTTTAAAGCACGTTAAGCCGTTGGTCCCGGCTGTCATTCTTGGATCTTTGACAGTCGTTACGAGTCGTCAGAAGCCCGAAAGTCTGACAACCAGTCTTACCAAGGGGTATCGTATTACCCAGTAACTGGCTTTTGGAGGTGAGACAGGCAGTCGTTCCATGTAAAATACTGGTATTCCGCTGCATTGGGTTAGACTGGAAGCAGATCCCAACATAGTTGGAAAAAGGCTAGGCAGATGATGATGATGAAGTATTATTTTGTAGTGTACTATAACAGGCTGCACATAGTTTGAAATTATTTGATGAACATTAAAAAAATGTGGATGTCACGTGATCAACTTTTAACGTTAATATCTCGGAAACGTGCACTTTACGGAATATGGTCGTTTTATGTTTTCTACTTTCATTGATGTCAGCTACCGATTTTTTTAAAAAATTTTTTTCTTCTTTTGGCTTCGCACGGTTTGTGCATTTAGCAGCTACCGATTTAAATAGGCTACAAGCGTGGCCGCCATAAAAAAAAAAAACAAAATGGTGGACGGGTAGGTATTCCACTGACTTTCACTCCCCTTTACCACCCTTACGGAATACTGGCTTCCCCCGAGGCAAATTACCGCCAATCAATATTACTTTAACCAGACAAGACAAAGTTATAAAAAAATATAAACTTTGAATCTAGGTACGGTCAGCAACAAAAGTCGATTAACATTTCAGTTTTTTAAATCTGTTATTGAGCAAAATATTTGTTCAAAATTGCAGCAGAAGTCCAATGCAATTTTGAACAAATAATTCAGTTTTTTTTTTTAATTAAAAATAAAGCAGACTTTGACAACTTTACTGACAATGAAAATGTTACCTGAATTATTATTAAAACTCAACCTACATTTCTACACACCCCTTAACGGAGATGAAAATAAACAGAGGACGTGCCATTATGTTTCAAATTATTATGAAACAGTCCTGAGTGACAGCTACTTACATCCTCCCTTCATCCGAGACATAAATTAACATAAATATAAGGAAATACAATCAAAATTTTCAATGAGATGGGGAGAAAAATAAACACAACATTGCATAGGAAAACCCATTGTATTTTAGACAATGATTCATATTACCCACTTCAAGATGTACGAAATTGATAATAGTACTTTAGTGTTGCCATGTGTCATAATGGTGAGTTGAAGCACCGTATAATTTATACTATGGCTGAAGCCTCTTGGCACAGTCATTTGTCTTTTTTTTTTTGAAGTGAAAACTTCTTTAAGCGCGTTGGTCATTTTTTGAGATGGGAATAAACCATTGACTGTTACCGACACTGCGCTACATTCGGATGTGTTCGGTTGTCCTCGGGATGTACTCGGTTTTAAATCCGATATGTCAGTGAGTGATGGCAAAGTATTCTGTTTGTGTTTTGTTTTCACTTCTGTCGGCACTCCCGGAGTGCCACTGTTTTTTTGTAAATGTAAAGTGTTCTAATTTTTTACATAATTAAACGCCAGTTTTCCCCGAAAGCACTATAAGTATACCCCGGACTCCTAGCTCTTTGCAGGTTTGCGATAACTACACTTTCCGTACCGACCGTGTTGCAGTGATTTCAGTTCGTATTGTGCTAATTAATGTAATTTTCTTACTTTACTCACGTTTTGTTTTCAATGGGTTTTCCCACTGGCAGAAACTGCTAACATACATACAAATGATCATGCTTCATTTTCATGCTCGGTGTTGACTGTCAGTGTATTAATGAATTAAAAAATTTTATTAAGTTGATTATTCGTTTGTGATCGCTCCGGTGTACCTCTCTCCTGAACTGAAACACGATCTTGTTAGATAATGGCTGATTTATTTATACGTTCGGTGTACGAGCAAAATATTAATAATATAGAAAAAAATCCTTACCGGGCTCGGAAACCACGTTAACCAGTTAATAGATTTTAGGTTCTAGGGTTGTCGAAAATCGAGGTAAACGGCGTGCAATAGGAGAGGCCTATGTTCAGCAGTGGACTGCTGTAGGCTGATGATGATGAGATTCTAGTAGGCCTAAAAAGGCCCCCTTGGCAGAATCATAAAAGGATAACATTATGAATCATAATATGACGAAGACAGTCCGTGTTTTTCTTTTTTTCGCTGTACTACGTAGGTATCAATGAAATTGGGATTCGATTTGGATTGGATTGATTGGTAATTTAGCACAGACAAAAAAAAATACTGAAAAGTCCTATAACATAGGATTTGATACGATTAACTTAACAGTTTACTGTTCATTATGATTCATAATGTTATCCTTATAAGATTCTGCCAAAGTGGCCTTTTTAGGCCCTTAGGTTTTGTATTTCCCATTTTCCTAGCTATCTGATATTATTTGGACCAACTAATATAAAACTGACTGTTCTTCATGCAGTCCATACGTCATACATAATTTCAAGCAACGTCCAACTACAGGGAGGTAATTTAATTGTCCGCGTTACTCTCGGTCCTCTGTCACCGGATAACGAATGAATATTTCGGCTTCGTCACAAAGATACACGCTTTTCGCATTTCGTCGCTTATTTGATTATGCTCAACAATGATAATTTTTTTTTAAGATTTAATGGACATACAATGACGGAAGATTTGTTTATTAACTGCATTTAGGTAAGGGATTTTTGGTTAATGCGTAAGAAATGCTAGCAAAAGTAATTTTAAACAAAACATAAAATTAATAATTATGTAAGTTTCATAAACATACTTTGATGTTTCGTATTATTTGTATGCCCAATCTAGGGACTTTAAATTTTATCATGAAATATTTGGTACGAAAAGATAAGTAGAGTCACAGAACATGCAAATCTATTTGATAAAATAGAATTTACCGAAACGAAGGGTTGTTTGACGCACGTGTATACGTCAAAACGATGCTATCTATCGTCAAACCAAAAAAAGCGTTGTTTCCAAATTATAGCTTTGACTTACGTCAAATAATAATGTGTTCAGTTGGTTAATTTTATAGAAGTTTTAATTTAGCATTAAATTGTACATTTTTAATAAAATGTTACCGCAATCCCGAATCGCGAATTTCAGGCGAACTATCCCTGAACACACGCACACAGCGGGTTTCTAAACTTTCTTACGTAACGTTCAGCCGTAACCACCTACGACATTCAACAATCACATGAGAGCTCCTAGCTTCCTCGTTCTAATGATTCTTAGATGAAGGTCACTAAACTCCCATTAAGCCCAATCTGAACAAAACGAAGTAAAAGAAAAGCGAACATAAAAACAACAGAAAGAAACTTGCTTCTAAGAAACAAAAGATTGTATAAGGAAAAATCATCGAAACCCGTAAGATTTCACTAAAATAAAAGGGAACAGAACAAAATGAATACAATGTTTTTAGTAAATAAATATAAAAACAAAAGAACAGAAGTTTCATTTACTCACGACGACATATCAAGCTATACATTTTCAGTTTTAGCTGAGGGCCCGTGGCTAAATAATGACAGCCGCACAGGTCGCTCGATCAGGTTAAGCTACGCTTGGTCTGTGGATGGGTGACCATCTTTACATACCGAGACCCCTCCGTGCCTCGGAAAGCACGTTAAGCCGTTGGTTCCGGCTGTCATTCGTGGATCTTTCACAGTCGTTACGGGTATCGTATTACCCAGTAACTGGGTTGTGGTGGTCAGATAGGCAGTCGCTCCATGTAAAATACTTATCAGTATTTTACATCTGCATCCGTTGAGATTGGAAGCCGACCTCAAGATAGTTGGGAAAAGACTAGGCAGATAATGATCTGACCCCGCATTTTATGGGCTTTTCGTACAATGAGAAGTCAGCTTATACTGGAAGTGTATAGCTTGATAATTATGT
This sequence comes from Oligia latruncula, assembly GCA_948474745.1. Lineage (NCBI taxonomy): Eukaryota > Metazoa > Arthropoda > Insecta > Lepidoptera > Noctuidae > Oligia > Oligia latruncula. The sequence continues at coordinate 1,783,508 of OX419686.1, forward strand.
CATCGTGCGTACCTTGTTGAAGTTCAGGGAAAATTCAGTTTAAGGCTGGTTTTTCACCAGAGATAGTGAAAAACCAGCTACTAACCAGCCACTAACTTAGTTGAAAATGAAGCGATGTTATTGGTTGGTTTCACACACATCCCTCGCTATGCATCCTCGCTCATCTCTGGTGGAAAACCAGCCTAACTCTTACTTTCTATCTACTTTATCCTACCTTTCGACTAGGTCGGCTATCAGCAAAAGGTACTGCATGATGCTCATTCGAATTTTAACATATTGGTACATCTATGCCACTTTTGTTTTGGTAAAAAGTCCGAATAAGGGCAGTGGTGGCCCAGCGGTAACGGCTCCGACTTACGAGTTGTAGGTCGTGGATTCGAATCCAAGCAGGCACTTTACTTTGTGTAAATTATTTCATCACCACTGCTCTCAAAACGGTGAAGGAAAACATCGTGAGGAAACCAGCGTGTCCTAAAACCAAAAATTCGAAGACATGTGTCATCCGCCAACACGCACTCGGCCCGCGTGATGGATTGTAGACCACTCCCACAGAGAAGAAGCCTGTGTCCCAGCAGTGGGAACATTATATGCTGATACTAGCTACTGCCCGCGACTTCGTCCGCGTGAAATTTCACCCTTCCCCCTTTCACCGTCTTAGGGGTGGAATTTCGAAAAACCCTTCCTGAGTGGATACCTACTCTTCACAAAGAACACTCCCTCCAAATTTCATGTCTGTAGGACAAGCGGTTTAGGCTGTGCGTTGATATATCAGTCAGTCAGGACTTTGATTTTATATACATAGAAGAGAGTGGAGTAGAATTTTGACTTTTTTCACTACATTTATGGATACACCCCCCTTTGTACGCAGTGTGGCTTTTGGATTTACCTTTTATGTAACATAATATCTGCTACGAACTAATGGCGAATCTGAATAAAAACAGACCCGTATTACACTCGGACTAATGCTGTTTAAAAGGAGAGAAGTTCTTGAAGTTGCTCCTTACGTCATCTTCAGATGTTGTGGTACAAACTCAAAGCATTTATTTCAATTAAACCATTTACAGGCACTTTTGAATTGTCAAGAAGTCGGTCAGTCAGAAAATATGAAACTAGTTTCCCATTCCAAAGCGTAGGTACAGTCAACAGCAAAAGTAGATGATCAAAATCAGAAATTCAATACTAATGAACGGAGTTCGCGTCAGAACTGTGTGGCGTCGAAGTACTACTACTTAGAATACTTACTGACTTTGATCATCTACTTTTGCTGTTGACTGTACCTATGGAGAAGAACGCGCAAGAAACTCCTTGAAATTATACGGACACTCTTTGAAATTATATTTTTACACAAATATTAGTTACATAATGTTGAATTTATAATTTTATTAAATGTGAGAACGATGTAAAAAAGACGTACGCGTTAAAAGCGTCCAGAGTACACCTGGGCGTTTACCTATTTGTTACGTACTTGCTCGTGATTCGTGGCTTTATGTTGCAAGATAGTTCATTATGTAGACCGATTTTCTAACAGACAAGCGAGATATGTTATCGAAAATTTCAAATACCATAGTTGACGGCTGTTTTAGATTACATACATGTAATGAGTGACTCGTGTGTCTGTAAACGCAATCGAAATAGCGATCCTGAATACATGCATCATCCCTGAATAGTGATTTTAAAAGTGTTTATAGAAAGTTGAATCATTTATAATCTAACTAGTTATTGCCCGCGATTTCGTCTGCGATCCAGGATGAAAAGTAGCCTATGTCCTTCTCCAGGTCATGGTCTACCCTTGTGCCAAATTTCATCCAAATCTGTTCAGCCGTTTTAGCGTAAAAGCGTAACAAACAAACAAACTTACTTTCGCATTTATAATTAAAAAAATATATATTACATAGAATGTAAATTAATTCGCACAGAAATTCAAACACGAAATAATTCTCTTAAATCTAGAATTCTCTAATAATAAAACGCAAAAATAACCACGCCGATCCAAATTAAGACTTACACAAACAAAGCCCAAATAAATACGAAACTACTAATTTGTTGTGCAAGACACCCTTCAAATATTTGTCTAAACCTGAGGCGAGTTGACTGCGTAGAACAAATATTGCTGATTGTCTCGGTTAGTTGTCTGCTTCTAAACGATAGACCTTCGAATGTCTGGAAGCCTGGTACCTGTACATTTACGCAGTCTAATCACATCGTTTTAAAGGTCACTGAAAAGTTAGAAAGGTTACATTTTGTTAATATAACTGTCTCCCTCCTACGCTTGAAGGATTTAAAGGAGTATTTCCCAGAATTTTGACTTTATAATGTAGAACAATAAGGACTTGATCTTTGTATCAAATAAACATTTGTAAATATCCCTGAAAATATAAGAAAGGAGGCCAATTGGAGACACATGCTACCTACTAAACCGTACTTACTAAAGCTTACGTATACGCAGATACAATTTAATATTAGATAGCTTTGCAGACAAGCCACCAGATCGCAGGTAGACCCAAATAAAGGTAGCTAAAATAAACAAAACAAAAGGAACTCTCATGTAAATAGTAAAATAAGTAGGTATTCCAACCTCGACCGTGGAACTACCTTTGTTACGCAAACACTACTGATTGTCGCTAAACATACTGGTTGGTTAGCTCGTAATAAAACAGAACGTGGCGACCTAGCTACCTATTGTGTAGAAGTAAATGAATTTGTTACTCTTGTTACTTAAGGGAAGTTTACAACAATAGGTAACATGGAAAATAAGCGTGTAGGTAATTATTTGGATTCAATCATAATGTAACATAATTCGAAATCATTTGCATTGTGCTCTAAAAAGAAAGAAAGCAGAATGATTGTTTATTCTGCATAAATAAGACGTGCAGGCCAGCACATCAAGCTACCCGAAACTGTCAAATTTTCCCAATCAACTTTGAACCTTGCTTTTTAGCGATAAAATTGAAAATCTATTAAAGAAATTTGACAGATTGTAGTAGCTTGATGTGCTGGCGTCTGTACATTAAGCATTAAAAATGAAGTAAACGAAGTAAGTAGCCCACGGTAGCCAAAAGCCTCGTAGAAGACCCTAACAGTTTTTTTAGGGTTCCGTTGCCAAATGGCAAAAAACGGAACCCTTATGAATTCGTCATGTCTGTCTGTCTGTCCGTCCGTATGTCACAGCCACTTTTTTCCGAAACTATAAGAGCTACACTGTTGAAACTTGGTAAGTAGATGTATTCTGTGAACCGCATTAAGATTTTCACAAAAAAAATAGGAAAAAAACAATAAATTATGGGGGTTCCCCATACTTAGAACTGAAACTCAAAAACTTTTTTTCATCAAACCCATACGTGTGGGATATCTATGGATAGGTCTTCAAAAATGATATTGAGGATTTAATATAATTTTTTTCTAAACTGAATAGTTTGCGCGAGAGACACTTCCAAAGTGGTAAAATGTGTGTCCCCCTGTAACTTCTAAAATAAGAGAATGATAAAACTAAAAAAAATATATGATGTACATTATCATGTAAACTTCCACCGAAAATTGGTTTGAACGAGATCTAGTAAGTAGCTCGCCGGTGAAAATTTAAAAACATATGATGGTACGGAACCCTCGGTGCGCGAGTCCGACTCGCTCTTGCCCGGTTTTTTTAAAGTTAACAATGTAGTGTTATTATTGTTCTGACCAAGTTGTTCAACTAGCATGTGTTGCGTGTGTGTATCATATCCTAACAGAAAGTGTATAACATAAGGTTAAAACCTTTTTCACGTAAATAGATTCCACTCAAAATCCCTCGTGTCTGTACCATCCATTGTTCTTTCAGTTCAGTATTTCCTAAAAGAGTCAGTTTTATGAAAAGAGCTGCGAAAAGATAACGTATTTTAAAGAATCTCATATTTTCCAGGATATTATATAAAAACTTATTTGCGCCGCGTTTATTATATAAAAAAATACCTTAATTTTCCCGTTTGAACCGCGAACAAATTCCTTGGTAAATCCCTGAACGATCCCGGCGATGTATTTAAGCGTGGGTTTCACTGATGGCGGACTTAGAGAGATAAGGAAAAAGTGCTGGATAAATGTTTAAATCTGACTTTGATTGGATAAGTAATGGATATTTAGGTATATTTTTTTCCCTATACAGCCTGATTATGATGTAATGGGTTGTATCTTTTCTTGCTTTTGATAATGTAACATTGATTTAAAAATGTATGTAAACAAGACTTTGTAACCATATTTTTTTGATTTAAAAGAGCGTCCATGGAGTTTTTTGCCCGTTCTTCTCCATAGGTACCTACGCTTTGGAATGGGTAACTAGCTTCATCTTTCTGACTGACCGACCCCTTGACAATTCAAAAGTGCCTGTAATTGGTTTAATTGAAACAAATGCTTTGAGTTTGAGTTTATCCTGTTTTTATTAGAGGCACCTGTTGGTGATTTACGTTATCTGTTCCGATCTGATGAGCTCTTATTCAGTTCTTTGTTTCATTTTGAACGTAGCGAACCTGGACTTACCTAAGATTGGAAGTCGCTTTTCGCTTGCGCTGCCAACTCTCCCCAAGGCTTAAATGGACTTAATTCACTAAAATACAATCCAGTGGGTGCGGTAACTCGCAGCGAGGTCGAGTCTAGTTCTGACGTATAAAGGCTCCCGCAGACAGGCGCAAGACGACGGTGCGGGCGATTCTAGTAGAGTAATTTCCAAGAAGTTTTCATAGAAATTGTTCTACTAGAGTCGCGTCGCGCTATTGCGTCGCGCCATCGCGTCGCGCTTGTCTGTGTAAGTCTTAATGGACATTAAGACCACATTTCTTTCTTTTTGTACAATGTACTACTTGTGTGTTGTCAGCCTATAGTTATAATCCGCTTAGGAATGAAAGAATTCTTGGTGAGAGCTCGGGATGGTTTTCTATACCTACAGTTTTGGCTGATGTCTTTGTTTTAGGTTTCATTAAATATACTGTGTCTGGGTAGGTAGAGGTCTACCAGAATCTCATGGCATAAAAAAAACATTGTGATTTTCATATATTTCATAATCCTTACGAAAATCACTATTTTTATTTTTATTTTTTGCCATGATATTCTGGTAGACCTATACTTAACTAAGTTTGGCAGGTAGATCGCAGCATGGTTTTGCTCGTAATTACTATGCATACACTAACAAAGCCAAAAATTATGTTAGTTATTGTATAGCGAATTCCTGGAAAACACTAATTCCTGGATTTATTCGGGGGAGGCCGTTGCCCAGCAGTGGGACAACATAGGCTAACAAAAAAAACTGCACAATTGTTTTTATTGGTGAGTAAAATTAATTGTATACAGATAATGCAGTAAAAAAACAGTGGCATTCCGGGACTGTCGACAGAAGTGAAAACAAAACACAAACAGAATACTTTGCCATCACTCATTGTGTGCAGGAGGTGGTCAATCGTCGTGATGAGGATGTTAGTTCTTATTGAAAGGCCCGATGTTGAAGAACGGTTGAATTTATTATAATTTACAATGGTTGTGGTATGTGTGTACTCGGTCGCCATGAATATATGTTCTTTAACCGATGGAAGAAAAAAGTCGGAGTGCGGGTTGCCCCCTCCACGCGCCGTCTTCCACGTCGTCGCTGCCCGTGACGCTGTTGCCCGTGGCGTCCGCTAGGTGGCGCTAGTCCGTCCTAACCTACGGTGCACAAAGATGGTCACTTACTGAACAACAGAAGTCCAAACTCAAGATTTGCCAACGGGCAATGGAGCGGAGCATGTTAGGTGTTAAGCGTACAGATCGAGTTAGAAACACCACGCTGCGCTCTGTAACTCAAGTAGCGGAGGTTGGAGTAAAAACAGCCAGGCTGAAGTGAGAGTGGGCCGGACACGTCTCACGAATGCACACGGAGAGATGGGCAAAGATCGTCACTCACTGGACGCCTGAGGCAGTAGGACATCGCCGTCGAGGTAGACCAAGGCGAAGGTGGCGTGACGATCTAATATCATTCGCAGGGCCAACATGGCCAGAAATCGCACAAAACAGGGAGGTTGGGAAGGAAAAAGGGGAGGCCTTTGCCCAGCAGTGGGACACAAAATAGGCTAGCAAAAAAAAAAAACAATTACAGCAATAAATTTCCATTACCCAAATCCGGCTCAGCTCACCTGAATCATCAAACCGTCAACAGACAGTAATAAAACGCAACATGTCAAGCCAGCAAGCTTCTTCAGGCGGAGAAACGGTTTTAAATTTCCATAGGTAGGTAATGGTTATTTGATGGGCCCCTGTACTCTTGATACAAGATTGATGTTCCGAAATATTAGCAGATAGGCCCCAGTAATGAGTTCTGGGTTCACTGGCCCCCGAAGGCTTTGAATTGGTGTGTCTACCTTATTTCCGTGTTGGATTGATGGCTCTGATTTTGTGTATCAATCGGGTAAATTGGTTTTGATAATTATTTTCTGAGTTGTCGAATTAGGGAATCAATTCTGTTTGTCATGTGTGCAAGATCTGGGTTTGAAATATCTTTGAATCTTCATTATTTGGTGTTGTCTTAACGACACAAGAAAGAGCTCATTGAAAATATAATATCAGATTCTTATGACACATGTGGGATTGCTACTTTACACAGTAGTATCCAATGGAAAGAAGAAAATGTCTCTACCGAAGGAAATAATAAGACATAGCACAAAGACCACAAAGAAAATAATTAATTCTGAGTCTACTTCAAGGATTTTTACAGAATGAATAGTTGCTTGACGGAAACAAAAATCCAACGAAAAATTATATGAAAATTATTCAGGCACTATTTCATTTCAGACTGCTGGGACATTTTCCGAAATGACAAACATTTGAGGTGTTCCGTACCTGGTAAAGAATAAAATGATTAACAAGGGCCTGCCACAATCAGATAACTGTTTTATACCGACCCCAGTGAAGATGAGTAATGGCATTTTTTGCTATTTCTCTAGGGGCCCCTAAGATAACAGTCAGATTTTTTCTCGCATTCTTTTATGTTTTTTTTACGTTGATGTTTCATTTGTTTAACGCATCAGGTCAGGGTTTTTGGGTAAAAGATTTCTCCAGTTTTGTGTTTAGAAATATATAAGCTAACATACTTAAAATAATAATATATACATGTATATAAGTGCCCAGAAGGCTTTGCTACGTTGTATGAGGATGCTGATTTTTCGGCCAAAAATAGGCCAGTCCTCTGGTCACGTGAAGAGTCGTCCAGCCGCTTGGCGATGTCTCGAAAAACCAAATGTGCACTCGGACCTCATGGCCCTAGTGTTACCCCAAACGGCTCGATCATATAACTCCCAATAAGGTTGGAATTTATTTTCGCCGTTTGAGATTTTTTTAAGAAATAATGTAGAAGCATTTTCTCCACCCTGTCTGCACATCATGATATTAATATTGTCATCATCATAACGTTTTTTTTCAACTACAGTATAACTGGCTTTTCATGTAAAATTTTATTACCTTCAGAACCTCATTACAATATCTTACAACCTCGTAAATTCTTTTCCAACAGAGCTGCACAGTGAAAATAATAAAAGTCTTATGCACGTTTCTTTGGCACCATTCGAAGCTCCGTTTGGCAGTAAGTGTTAGTTTTAAAACCACGATAGAACGTTTAAAGTGACTTTATCGTTTCTGGATCTTACGCCAGGAATCCTAGAGAAGTTTTACTACGTGGAATGTCAGTTACAAGGATTTTCTTAGGTCATTATCATTTTAACTCGACTACGGCGAAGCAAAAAGGAGGGTTATGAAAAATCATAACCCACCTTTTAGCTTCACAAAAAATTGCTTCGGTTTTTGAAATCGGTGCTCTAAGTGATGCGAGCGTGTGAGAAGAATTCCTTGGTTTATCAAGGCAACGGGCACGTCAGAAACAAAAGAAAAAGCGGATCAAACCGGTATGAGAAAGTTTATATAGTGGATAAGACAAAGATTAAAACAGAAGACGATCAAGCAGTGGATCGAGGTGGGGGGAGGGGTGGAGGGGGGTTCAGGGGATCAGAAAGGAATAACTGTGATTTTGGTATATTAAAGAAGGCCGAGCACCCAGTCACAGAGAACCGGGTAAGGTTGACCGGGTTGGTCGGCAAAGAATGAACTTACAGCTGTTTTTTGAACGATGGTGTATAAAATCAAACTGAAAACGGTACAAAGCTTTAACGTTTTTCCCCAATTTTCTTGCACAAAAGAAAATACGCATTCGATAGCAACAAAACTCGAGCCTTTTGCCCATTTACCCTTAATTACCTACAACAAACTATTTCAGTAACAACCTTTTTACCAACGAGATAACATCGAAGCCGAGTCTAAATCGCGATAACGAAATTATCTAACTTCTTAATATAAATAGAAGTTTACAGAATCTTTGGCTCAAATCTCTCGGCTTAGTGCGCTCAAGTAATAGATTAAATATGTATAATTGTATAAACATAGAATTATAAATGTAAATAAGGATTTTCTGTCGAAGGATTAGGTTTGATGGTTTGATTTTTGACAATAATATAGCTTAGTTTGTTACATATATAGTTATATTCCACCAATTATGTAGTCTAACTACCTTCTGCCCGCAACTTCCCCCCATTCACCCTGGTTGGAATTTCAAAAACCCTTTCTTAGTGGATACTGTGGTGTTCTTGTGTTCTAGCCTTTAGCAATAAGCACTGGCTAGAAATATTATTTGATTCGTAGGTTTAAACGTATGTCAAATATTATTATTAGGTTGTTTTATTCTGGAAGATTTGATTGATTCATATTTTGACCGCAAAGCTGTATGCGTGTCTTAGACAATATAATTATTCTTGCAAAGTCTTAAAGTCGTCTTATTTGCGCTCCCACATCACAATACCTACTCTTCACAAAGAACCCACCCTCCAAATTTCATGTCTCTAGGACCAGCGGTTTAGGCTGTGCGTTGAGATATCAGTCAGTCAGGATTTTGAATTTTATAATTCCATACTAATATTATAAATTCGAAAGTAGCTTTGTCTGTCTGTCTGTATGTTACCTTTTCACGCCTAAACCACTGAACGGATTTCGATAAAATTTGGCATAGAGATAGATTGCATCCCGGGAAGGACATTGGATAGTTTCTATCGACATACCTCGCGGGCGAAGCCGCAGGCGGAAGCAAGTTGTATATATAAAATTCAATTCATTAAATTGGGCATCAAAAAATTCGTCCGCATCGCTGTCAATGGCATAAGTGCCCAAAAGGCTGGCAGCATTACCACGTTGGATGGCAATGCTTATTCTTTGGGCTAAAAATAGGCCAGCCCTCTGGTCACGTGATGAGTCAACCAACCGCTTGGCGATGTCCCGATATATTTGATGAGCACTCGGACCCCAAGGCCCTAGTGTTTCAACCCCAAACGGCTCAAACATATAGCTCCCAATAAGGTTGTTATATTTGCGCCGTTTGAGGTTTTCTGCTCCTGCAGCAGCCGCCCCAGCACAGCTCACCGTGCTAGGAAGATGGGATGGCGCGAGGGTGTCGACACAGGTAGCATCCCACACCAAAGGCCTACCCAACTTCCAAGGCATTATGGTCATTCCATCTGGCCTCTTCTCATCGTCGCGTGCCAAGCCATTGGGTTCTAAAACAGCTGGCACCCCGGCGGTGACAAGAGCCCGACGGATGATGTCGTTAATGCTGGCGTGCCGTGCCATCCGACCAGCGCTCTTGCTGCAGGATAGGCCATGGTGTCCGAGGCAGTCGACTGCTTCACCGCATTGACAGCGATGTGGAGCTCCGCAAGGAGCACCCAGACGCAAACATGTAGCGAGCCGGAATGTGGTGTCATCCAGCATAGTGCCTATGTTGGGTGACGGTAGTGCCTGAAGCCAGAGGCCCGACTCCCATTCACCCACAGCCAGCAGGCGGGCTCGCTCAGCAGTATTGGTGGACGTATTAATAAGTTTATTCCGTACCAACCTGCAGAGCGGCTCATCCCACTGTCTCTGGGAAGACGGGTTCTCGGGCTGAACCGTGTCCGGGCAAGCCATTTTCCAGGCGTTCACTGCATCGGTCAAACACGGCACTTCAGAGTCAACCTGAGCAGGAATCAAAATTCGTGTGGTTAACTTTTCTGTGCTGTGGACCGAGGATAGGAACGCCGGTAGGCTTACGCTAGAAATTTTGCGGACGCCGAGCCCACCAAAACGAATGGGTAGTGAGGCTTGCAGCCACGCGCGGTCGTCCAAAGCCACATTTAAAATGGATGTAAGAGTACTGCGAATAATATGGTCAATTTTGTCCAAAAGATGTGGCTGCTTCCATAAAGAGGAAGAGCGGAGAAAATACATAAAATTTGGACCGAAACAACAATATCTGATAAGGGTGAAAGCCGAATGTAAATTAATTTTAGAAAGCCTATCCGAAATATCGTTAAAATGTTTAATTTTTTCGTCGACGAATGGTGAAAAACTGTCTTCTAAAATTGGGGAACCTAGGAGGTGCAATGAACTTTTTTCCAAAACTTTGATGTCTGGGGCTATTAAATTGAATTTCTGTATAGTTGATTGTCTGTCAGTATTGTCACAAATGTAAATTTCACATTTTGAGTTGTTGAGGTCAAGGCCGATAGATTGGAACTGCTGCTTAAGGAATTGAAAATCTTTTAAAACGGTATCCACGTCACCTCCCAATGTTCCATCATCTAAATACCACACATTGAATTTTGAATTTAGTTGTTGTATTATGGGATGGATAGCCAAACTGAAAATGACTGGCCCGAGTGGATCACCTTGTTGGCATCCGACTGCAGATTCTAAAACGTTGTCTTTATATAATAATTTTGATGGGTGCCTGTAGCACTGCCACATGAAACCATAAATTTCTGGTAACTCCTTTTTTACTTCAGCCAACAAAGTGTCCCTGTTGACAGAGTTGAAAGCGTTCTTAACGTCAACCTTGAGGATGACCTCACCTTTATTGGCATTTAAAAAACTAGATAGGGCATGTACGGCAGCCTCACAGCCCCCTTTGGAACCAAAGCCAAGCTGTAGGGGCTGGAATTTGTTTGACAAAATGTCGCCGTATAATTTGCAGCATATTTTGGCTGCCGTACGCCTGTAGGTGCACCCAACGGCAATGGGACGAATGCCGCCGTCTCTCTTGCGCAGGGCGCATAAATTGGCACCGTACAAGACATCGACGACGCCATCATTCACACCGCCGTTGAGCATCAGATTAATTAGAGCCGCAAGCTCCTTCAAAAGCGACTCACCAGCTTCCCCGGCGCCTGAACTTAATAAATCTTTTAAATGCTGAGGAGTTAGGCCGTCGAGGCCGCCGGCGAAACCACTTCGGAAGGAGCTCACGGCTGCAATCAGCTGGGGGGCAGTAACATTAAAAGCCGTTGAATCCGAAACGAGAGGGAGGGGGGGGTTGGGAAAGGTGAGACCATCCGCAGGCGCTGGATGTTTACTCTCCAGGGCTGATAGGGTTTCTGGAGAGTAGGGCGCCACCACATCACTACTGAAAAGTAGCCTGGCCGCTCCCCTGATATCACTTTCGCTTAATTTGGATTCTACATGTGAACATAACCCTCTTCCTGAAAGGTTATTGAAAACAGGAAATTTTGGATCCAAAATAAGAGTCAAATTGTTGCAGTTTTCTTTAATTTGGGTTGTTAATGTTTTTTTAGTTGCCGAATTTTTTTGAACATGTAAAATCCTATAAGGGAAGGTGAGTAATTGCTCCCAGGCACTTTCTGAGTTCTCCTGGGTCGCAAGACGGAGACATCGTGCCAAACTCAATGCAACAGACCGCCTCGCGCCCCGGGGAACTCTCTTTAACACTGGAGTCGAATTTTTGAATTTTGCCAACGTTTTCCACAAAGTTTTATCTGGAGATGTTAAAGTTGGGGATGTGGGTGGGGGGCACAAAGGTACACTATGAGGTTTGTGAACCTTGCCATAGTGTATTCGTAACCCCCGTTCGCCTTTAAAGAAGCGTGGCTGGGAGCAATGGGGACATCTCACCTGGACATCGAGCGATGTGGCAGGTTGACTGGCACTATTTCCGATTCCGACATCGCTACAGCCGGCATTTAACATAAAAATATTTACACTTCCTCTCTCACTTACCTTAAAGTAAAATAATTAAAAACACTACACAAAAAACATAATGAAAAAAACAATAATAAATAAAATTGACTGTCACGTCACTTGGTGACACACGAGCTTGACGTCGCGGCGTCGGCGCGGCGCACTGGCGCAGACAGGCGCAGACAGACGCAGACGCGCGGGCCTAGGGCGCCGCGTCAGCTTGTCGCGGCGGTTACTGTCACAGAGTACTTTTTGATAGACTGTATGGTTTTAGGTGCTGGAGCTCTTTCTTATAATGGCTTCTACTTTATCTGACATCTGGTTTCATTCCTTGAAATAGCTCGTATAATTCTGAAGCCTATTGTCACAAAGCGCAGACTTCGCGTAAGACAGTATGGTTGAGATTTTCACACCCGAATCTTCAACGACTTCCTTCATGAGCTCAATATCGTAGTAGTATTTTATCTTGTATTATGTATTATTATTATATATATGTTATTGCGAGATTCTAAAATCCTTTCATAATTCAATTTAATTTTATTTATTATTTTAAAATGTGTAAATTCTCCCCGTTGCTATGGAATCTGCCCCTTTCACTAGGCAAACCAACCCTTAGAAACAAAACAACATGATTACCTACACCTATATCCTCTCCATATTCTTTAATACCCCTCATTTATCATTCTCATCACACACATTATTACCCAACAATTTGGGAGTTTATTCAAAATATATTCTCCTCGAATTATGTATCCACACTGACCTAATTATTTAAAATTAAATCTCGTACATAGGGAGCGCGTGCGAAAGTAATTTACGTGCCATAAGGGAGTTCGATACACATCTGATATTATTTTATTATTGCGATATGCAGCTGGCTGGTTTTGATGCGATATGAAAGCTTATTATTTGTTAATTGCGATATTTTCAATGATTAGTGTTGAGCACATTAGATCATGTATGTTCGGTTGTTTATAACAGCTAATCTGATTGTTGTGAAGTTAAAATATTGAGTGAATTTTTACTTCTCGTTAGCGTGTGTAGTTTTTCATAGGATGAGCTTTTGGTTTGCCTTCTTCTGATCACCGATCACCAATGTGTTTGCAAAGCATTATTGCAATTTGTCAAAAAAAGCATTTCGTTTGGGAGGCACCGGACTTACGAGTTGTAGGTCGTAAGTACTTTGTGTAAATTATTTCATCACCACTGCTCTCAAAATGGTGAAGGAAAACATCGTGAGGAAACCGGTATGTCCTAGAAACCAAAATTCGAAGACATGTGACATCTACCAACCTGCACTGGGCCCGCGTGGTGGATTATGGCCCACTCCCTCTAATTGAGACGAAGCCTGCGTCCCAGCAGTGGCGACATTATAGGCTGATTATTATTATGTTATGCTACGGCAATTTGTCTGACCAAGTCTGATGACCTTATTTTTTGTTACATGGTGGAAAATCCTCATGGATATCTGCCGCCCTGGGGTGGGCGGCGGGGTCTGTCAGACTCTAACTGACTAAAAACCACCCCGGTGTTCCCTACCCACACTTGGACCGGGAATCATGGGAACTTTTACGCCTTCCACGATAATTCAGATGACCTAACTCAAGTTTAATCTGTTATTATGACCTAAAACCGTTGTAAAACGTTGAAAGAAAAACAGCCGTTTCCTTTCAGCCCAAAATAAAAATCAGTTTCGAAGGTCCCTTTCAAAGTTCTAAAATAAACAGCCACCTTTATCAACCTGCAATAAAACAGCAAATATTTTGGAACAGCATGGACATCTCGATAGCCACGAGCGGCTCACACAATATTGTGAACATTGCAGCCTATTTGATAAGCTCATTATTGTAATTGTTTTTATGATGGACGCGTTTGGGATAGCAATGTATCGGTCGGATATGTTGTGGAATTAAATATGGTGCGAATGTTTTGGTAGTTGAAAACTCGATATTATTGTTACTTGCAAGATTTACTATGGTGAGTACCTATATATTGTAGAAACTATAGACTTCATTCTTTGACTAACATCCAGAAGTCCAAACTCAAGGTCTGCCAACGAGCAATGGAGCGCAGTATACTAGGCGTTAAGTTAACGGATCGTGTTCGAAAGACAATACTGCGCTCCAAAACAAAGATAGCTGACGTGACTCAAAAGGCTATGGGACTGGGCAGGACATGACTGCCTTACTGACAAACTGTGGGCCCAAATAGCGCAGAATTGGTGCCCTGAGACAGTGAGGTTGGGTCGCGGCAGACCACTTAGGAGATGGCGGGACGAGCTGGATAGGTTCCATCAAAACTGGAAAGAGGACGCGTAGGCTCGCGAAAGATGGAAGGAGTGGAGGGAGGCCTTTGCCCAGGAGTGGGACAGTGCAGGCTAAAAAAAAAATTGTCTTCATGGCGTTTCCATGCAAGCTTTGCGAGTTGTTTAAAAGTTGATGGCATAATATGAAACAAACACTATTTCATATTTTATCATCATCATCAGCCCACAGCAGTCCATTGCTGGACATAGGCCTCTCCAATTTCACGCCATTTCAGGTTGATTCTCGGCAACTCTCATCCAGCTCTACAGGAGGGCGTCCTACTTTATAAATTAATCTGTATTTAAATAATTACGAGTTCAATTCTAAATGGGGAGGGGTCCATGGCTAAATAATAACAGCCGCACAGGTCGATCGATCAGGTTAAGCTACGCTTGCCGCGGTTGGACTGTGGATGGGTGACCATCTTTACATACCGTGACCCCTCCGTGCCTCGGAAATCACGTTAGGCCGTTGGTCCCGGCTGTCATTCGTGGATCTTTGACAGTCGTTACGGGTAGTCAAAAGCCCGAAAGTCTGACAGCCAATCTTACCAAGGGGTATCGCATTACCCAGTAACTGGGTTATGGAGGTCAGATAGGCAGTCGCTCCATGTAAAATACTGGTATTCAGCTGCATCCGGTTAGACTGGAAGCCGACCCCAACATAGTTGGGAAATGGCTAGGCAGATGATGAGTTTGACAGTTTACTTAATAAGATTTGATTATTCTTTATTAATTAAGAACTGACATCTTATCACCTCGAAAACCGGGTTATAATCCAGATTTTCAAACCTTTCAGTAACAGATATGACACTTCATTTACCTCGTATTCGGGTTGTTGCTTGTATGCGACGAGCCGATCCATCCACTTAATTAACTTTCAACACGTCTTTTGTTTAAAACCGCTGCATACATGCTTCGCTAATAATTAAGCATTAAATTCGCTTTGATTTAATTGGTGTTAAATCATCGTTTTTTAACACGTTTTATATATAGGGGATTAAGGCTTACTTTTATATATATAATGATACGTGTCAAAGGACCAACGGATCGTGGATCGTGCTTTCCGAAGCACGGAGGGGTCTCTGTAGGTATGTAAAGATGGTCACCCATCCACAGACCAACCGCGGCAAGCGTAACTTAACCTGATCGATCGACCTGTGCGGCTGTTATTATTTAGCCACCTGTCAAACTATTAATATAAAAATAAAATATCCTTACTTAGCTAAAAAGTCGCCATTCGTGTCAACCTCCCATAAGGTAGTCCGACGACCTTGTGAAGGCCGCAGGAACCCGTTGGATGCAAGACGTTCGTGTCAGCCTCCCATAAGGTGGTCCGACGACCTTGTGAAGGCCGCAGGAGCCCGTTAGATGCGAGAAGCACAGAACCGGTCCAAGTGGAGGTGCTTGGGGGACGCCTATGTCCAGCAGTGGACGTCTTTCGGCTGAAATGATGATGATGATTCGTGTCTGTATATAGCTGCTGAGGGAATTGTGTTTTGTTTGGCTTAGATATCGATCATTCACCATCATCATCAGCATAAATTAGTCCACAGCTGGGCACGTCCTATTGCAAGCCATTCAACACGTTTTTCGGCAACTCAAATCCAGCTGCTACCTATCAACCTTTGGTACGTACGACGACATATCAAACTATACATTTCCAGTATAAGCTGACTTCTCAAGATCACATTGTACGAAAAGCCTAAATAATGCGAGGTCAGCTAAAGCTGGAAATATACAGCTTGATGTGTCAACGCGTGTACAGTCACATTAAATTCTCTTTGGACCACACAAATGGACCAGTAACATTTTTCGAGAAAACTACTCGATACTGTTTCCCAATATCCTACGTATTTTTTTATGGACTTAACTAGCTGTGCCCTGCGGTTTTACCCGCGTAAATGTCGATCCCGTGGGAATATCGGGATAAAAAGTAAAAAGCCTATATGTTAATCCAGGGTGTCAGCTATCTCCATACCAAATTTTAGCAAAATTGGTCCAGCCGTTTGAGCGTGAAGAAGTAACAAACATATAAACACACCCCCACAAACTTTCGCCTTTATAATATTAGTGTGATTATTCGTATTCCATCTAACTAAAGCTTTCCAAATAGGTACGTTGAATTAGTTAGTCACGCACCATTGTTTGTAACGGTCTGTCAGTTAACCCTACTGACTAATTTAATACTGCAAATGTGTTGCGTGTGCCGTAACCCTAATGTTTAGTGCTAATAAGTTGCGCGTCATAATCCACACGCGATTCT
Organism: Oligia latruncula; assembly: GCA_948474745.1. NCBI lineage: Eukaryota > Metazoa > Arthropoda > Insecta > Lepidoptera > Noctuidae > Oligia > Oligia latruncula. The sequence continues at coordinate 1,800,118 of OX419686.1, forward strand.
CAACCCCTTCTGACTCATTGTTGTGAGTCATTTTGTTGCAAAGGTGGTTTTTAAGTAGAGTATAAAAGTTGACTTGGTCTCATTTTTATAAACTTGTAGAGGAAGACTTAGGAAAGATGAAGGTTTTAATAATGGAAATTAAAATTAAGCATGATTTTATCCCATTAGTGGGAACATTATAGGCTGATTATGCGACAGTTAGCACTCTCATCGATCGCGTATCGATTTATATCGACTCATGTCGCTAACCGTCTGTAGGTACTACAATATATTGGTACGCGTGACCGACGCTACGCGACCGAGTGACGTAAGCGTCAGACTTATACTTACTCGTATAAACAGAACTTTTCTCACAAATGGAAATAGTGGTTGACTTTCGTTATTTCATAAAACCAAGTCAACGCTTCTATTATTCTATTGGTTTTATTTTAGACACACAAAGAAGAACGCTCAAAGAAGGTAATTATTATAAAAATTGTGAAAGAAAGTTATGTTTATAAGTCTGTATAAGTAGTCAGTGTTTTTATAAGTCGTCTGTAACTTGTTTGAAATAAATACATTTTTATTTTATTGAAGTTCAACCAAACAAACTTTTTTCACAAATTCAAAGTCAATTCAAGTTGACTTTAGTTATTAGTACGTACTGAGAAGTTCTTGCTAAAGCTTACTAAGGCTCTCGTAAGGAAAAGTTGGGAGTAGAGTATTGTAATTAACTATAATGTAGTAAGTAACTAAATGGGCGAGATGGTCTGACGATATTGTTGCCATTGCGGGTAGAACTGGCACTGAAGCGCGAAGCTGAGATTGGCAGAAGACAACCGAGGCGAGGCGAAGAGTGAGTAGGTGAAGTCGAGCTGTGGCTTATGATGATAAAGTAGCTAAGGTAACAAAAAAGTGTCATAGTACAAACACCAGCAGCATATCGAGCTACTACAATCTGTCAAATTTCTTTAAAAGATTTTCAACTTTATCGCTAAAGCATAAGCTTCAAGGTTGATTGGGAGAATTTGACAGTTTCGGGTAGCTTGATGTGCTGGCGTCTGTACATAATTACTTTAGCGTAGAAATGTTACAGATAGTCGTTGATGGAGTAAAAAAATCATTGCTGAATGACAGATGTTTCTTTAAATAAAATAATAAGCCCACGTAGCATGGACGTAAGAATATCGCGGCGGGGTTTTATCGAGCACTGGATTTTCAGCTCTTGGTGTTGAGCCAAGCATTGAGAATCCCACACAACGCATACCAGCGCGTCAAAAAACACTCTGTTGGATTTTCAACTGTCATGTCGTCAGGCAGTGTGTTGAAAATTCAGTAAGTGAAAATCGCCGCTGGAAAAACTTACCTGTGCAAACCTGGGCTAAGGAAAGCATTTCATAACACAGCATATTATAAGACCCTTTTTTTTGTTTTGGGGGGTAATAATGACATCTGGGAAATAATGACTGACCTGTTGGTCTAGTGGTCAGTGACTATGACTGCTATGCCGGAGGTCGTGGGTTCGATTCCCACCCAGGACAAATGTTTGTGTGATGAGCATGATCATTTGTTCTGTGTCTGGGTGTAATTTATCTATATATGTATGTATTTAGAAATATATAAGTATGTTTATCAGTTGTCTAGTACTCATAACACAAGCTCTGCTTAGCTTGAGACTAGACGGCGTTGTGTGATAGTTGTGGAATATTATTATTATTATTATTATTAATGAAATCAAATGACCTCTGGGCGGAGCGGAAGAGAGTGTCAGACTCTTACTGACTAAACCCACTCGTGTTCCTTCCTTAGCCCTTTATGTTCCGGGTAACCATTTCGGACAATCCCGCTGACCCGGCAGGCTTTGGCCCTAACGGACCCCTTCAAATGATGCTGACCTCTCTTTGAGGCGCGCGTGGAACACGTACGCGCCGTCCGGCACGGATTATAAGACCCTTACCTTCGTCTGTTGCTCCTTCCACATCCATACACCAATTACCTAACAAATTAATTCCTAATCTCAATACAAAGATCGAATCACACTGACCACTTCCACTAAATAGGGTTTATCACTCAACATAACATTTCGGTCGGCTGGTTCCAATCAAACATATTAATTAAATATTCCGCGTCGATTTCAACCGATTGCATTTAAATGAAATACTCCGGATAACTTGTGGCGTCCGTTCGAGTGATTAAAACAAATGACAGGGTTGGCATAATGAATGGATTTATTTAATTGGCTACTATTTTTAACGAGAGTAATTATTAAATGTTATTATTACAGGTGTTTTGTAAATTGACATTTATTTTATTGGCAGTCACTTCCAGTTGATTGGTGATTAAAATTAACTTTTTAAATTTTTATTCAGATAATAAAATTCATCATTATTATGTACACGCAAAGTCTAATAAAGGGATGTTTATAATTAGATCAACTGTGGCTAATGACACACAATTGAATTTCTATTGTTATGATTCAAATTTTGATTTTTAACAGTTGAGAGGTGTCGAAATACTTGTTGTTAAGAACTGATAGAAAGAAGTTGCTGCCCATAATCAACTTATAACGTTCCCACTGCTGGGGCACCGGCCTTCTCTCTGTGAGAGGGGGTTGGCCGTAATACACAGCGGAGGCCCAGTACGGGTTGGTAGATGTCACATATCTTCGAATTTTTTGGTTCTAGGACATGCCGGTTTCCTTACGATGTTTTCCTTCACTGTTGTAGTTGTTGTACTGTTGTTGTAATTGCTGCCAATCCGGTATATATCACGTAGGTAGCTAATGACAGAATCACATAAAATTCGATTCGTGCTTAAAAAATTGCTCAGTAACAGCCAGGAGTCTCTATTTGTGCCCGGATTCTGGCAATAGGCTTTTTTTTTGGGTGGGAAATCATCAAATAACTTCTCCTGCTCTGGGCGGAGTGGGTGGGTGGGTGTCAGACTTTTACTGACTAAAACCCACCCATGTTCCTTCAGTTGCCTGTGCCAGGGGCCACGGTAACTCTTTCGAACAACCGGCGACCCTGGCAGGCATCGACACTAGCGGACCCGATCAGTTAGTGCTGACATCTCTTTCATTCTTCGTTCCGTGTGAAACACAACGCGCCGTGGACCCGGGTCTGGTCCTTACCGGACTGCGAGCCACCCATTGCTCGCCGTCCGCAAGCCCGCGCCTGCGAGTCTGGTAATAGGCTGACCGCCTATGATATTAGGACTTAAACATAATTACTGGCGAAATGTGGGTGTGAAGGTAGGTACACTTCTGCCGAACCCTTTAGGAAAATAGGCGTGATGTTTTATTATGAAATTCGTGAAATGAAATAACTGAAATATGTATTAGTAAGGGCTGATTTTTCAATAGACAGATAACTTTTATTTGAAGGATAAAAATGGCGGTTTGACATAATATGTTTAATACAATAGCTGTCAAACCGCCATTTTTATTCTCAAGAATAAAATTATCTGACGATTAAAAAGTCGGCCCTAAATCTACTATTCGTTATCTCTTGCAGGCTACAACTCGATAAATGTAAATGGAACGGTTCATAACTATAAGGTAATAACTTCGATGCAACATTGGTACTACTTTCTAATGTCTATCAAAGTTCGGTTTTTGCAAACGGTTAGTTAACGTAGGTAATATACGTACGTCAAGTAATAACGATTACGTACTCGTTATTATTTGACGAAAGGTAAGGCAATAACTTTGTAATTGTAATTTGAAACAACGCTTTTTTGGTTTGACGATAGTTAGCGCCGTTTTTGACGTATACGCATGCGTCAAGTGGATGCGAAACAACCCGCCCATCATCTCTACATAGGAACAATTAAAGAGTCGATTAGATCCACTACATTCAGACTACAGCTAAATTGAATTACAAAATCCCAAGCGGTCACTTAGGACCAAAGTTATCATGAAACTAGTTAATGAAAGTTGTACTACTAAAATGTTTGGAAATTTCGTAAAGTGTATTTGACACGGAGCCCTGAAGGTTTGGGGCACAAAATAGAAAGATACAAAAGGCCAGCTTCAAATCCTTGACATTCTCCGTGCCTTGGAAAGCACGTTAAGCAGTTACAGGTAGTCAGAAGTCCGAAAGTCTGGGCAACCAGTAACTGGGTTGTGGAGCTCAGATAGGCAGTCGCTCGATGTAAAATACTGGTATTCAGCTGCATCTGTTTAGACTGGAAGCCAACTCCAACATAGTTAGGATCAAGAAGCTTATAGATAAAAGTCAATACCTAAGTGAAGACGACTGTGGTCGGACACTCTCTTTCTAAATACACACTTATGAACGAGACAGTGATATGTGTTTTCTTTGTCATATGTATGTATTCAGAAAGAGAGGTCCGACCATAATAGGACTAGTAGGCACGGGAGGGGGGGGGGGGGTAGGATATAGAGGTATTTAGAGTGTTGCCTCCACTTTTATCTACAAGCTTCTTGGTTAGAATAAGGCTAGGCTGATGATGAAGGAGGTGGTTTTCATAAAACTCCCGCACACATAGACACGCGTCCACGTACCAACGCGGACCCTAGCGGTGGACCACTTGAAAAGTGGTCAACCGCAATGTCCGCGGTTTTCTACAGTGACTGCAAGTGCACTTGCGACTTTGCTTTTGAGATTTTTGAGATCCCTGTAGGTACGTGTCTATGTGTGTGTGCGTTTCGCTGATTGCTTGGAACCAACCTTCTGTACATATTTATTTTAAGTGTACGAAGGGCTTGCGAAGACTTTGGGTACTTTATAATTAGAACAATTTCTTGATCGTTTTTGACATGCAGCTCATTTACTTGTAAACTAATTAGGATTGATTGAAGTTTGAAGGATGGATTCCTGGGAATTATTTGTGAGTCTTAAATGATTAAAGTCGAATACAAAACTACGCCTACGGCTTTTAATCCTCCTTTCTATGAATTTTGTCTGTAAAATATGACTGCTTGTAATAAACTTGGAAGTTTAAAGTGTTGTACTTAGATCACCCGTATAATTTTTAGGGTTCCGTACCCAAAGGGTAACAACGGGACCCTATTTTTTTATATTACTGAGACTCCACTGTCCCTCTGTCCGTCTGTTACCAGGCTGTATCTCATGAACCGTGATAGCTAGACAGTTGAAAATTTCACAGATGATGTATTTCTGTTGCCGCTATAACAACAAATACCAAAAACAGAATAAAATAAATATTTAAGGGGGGCTCCCATACAACAAACGTGTTTTTTTCGGCGTTTTTGCCTTGTGGTACCGAACCCTTCGTGTGCGAGTCCGACTCGCACTTGGCCAGTTTTTTTTAAACAAAACAAATCAAACAAAATCAAAAGTCATTTATTCAAACTAGGTTGGGATTGAAACACTAGGGTCTTGGGGTCCGAGTGCACATTTGGTTTGTCGAGACATCGCCAAGCGGTTGTACAGACGCCAGCACATCAGCTTACTACGATCTGTCAAATTTCTTTAATAGATTTTAAACTTTATCAAAGTCAAAGTCTAAGTCAAATCATTTATTTCAAATAGGCACATTAAAGGCACTTTTGAACGTCAAAAAAAAACTAAATAGAAATGATTCTAGTAGTCTATCGCTACAGCATAAGGTTCAAAGTTGATTGGGAAAATTTGACAGTTTCACAGCTTGATGTGCTAGCGTCTGTACACATTGTTATTTTAACTCTGATAGCTTATATATATTATGTAAGTATAATCTTGTTTGTTAATAAAGAATAACTAGGCTGAGAATCAGCAGTTTTTGAACGTCCAAATTACATAGGACAGTCCCCCAAAACACCCGCCTTACACCACTTCCTAGTGCTTTAGCTGGGAAGAGAAGTGGCGCAACGAACTCCCCAGCAGCACAGCTGTTTGTACAGTTAAAAGAACTTGATTCTATACAATAGTAAGTAATTAACATTAAGAAACACAAAACATAAAATTAAATTAAGGCTCCTTCAAACAGGCAACGAGCGGTGCCTTTGTGTCGCGCGCGATTATATCGCGTGTCGCGCCTGTTTGTAGGAGCCTTTATTTGCCATAATGTCAGCTAACAACCAAACATTCTCGTAGAATATTTCCTACATACCTTTGAATACTCGAGTAAGTATGTTGCCAAATTAAACCTAATACGCAATAGGTATTTAGGTACCTTAAATAAAACCCAGTTTCTAATAATACACTTTTGTGTATTATTATTAGAAACAAACACAACAAGGACCGAATTTGAACCCAAAAGGGTTTAAATTCGGTCCTTGTTTCCTAAATTCTAAAGGGTTTCAAGCCAGGTGCGTTTAATGTTGACAACAACTCTATTACAAGTTAGTTCGTAACAACAAGGTAAGTACGACGGAACTTTCCTTTGACATTTACCGCCATTGATTGACGCGGGTGCATAATTTCCGGCACGATAATTTAGAGGTGCCCACATAATTATTAGTCTGATGCTTATAGACTGCAACATACGCGTCTTAATAGAGTAAACACACCTTCCAATATATAAATATAAGGATTAATAAACGTATTATTGAAATCCTTAGAACGGTCTTTCCTTTGGTGTTCATCCATTAACCCTAACAGGGCAAGGATATAATATGATATAGGCAGTACCTAGAAAGAAATGTCCGTTACACGTGCTAAGTCCCCAGTACCACATGCTCTGACCGCATGATCTCTTGGATTCTAATCCAACAAGATCTGTTTGCAGAAGAATGGACGAAGGAAGAGTTTTATTGGCATGTCAGAAGTACTGTGAGAAGGATTTATGAAAGTGTTGTTAACTTTTATTTCTTTACTTCTAATAAAAATAAATAAATAATAATAATGAAACACAAAAATAATTTTTCAAGTAGAAATAGAACTATTATTGTTGTTGTTATTGTTTATGATTTAATATTTTCCCTTTTATGTGCGTGTGTATTTTATAAGCTGTGTTTTTAATTATTGCCATTGGTTTTAGGCCATTTTAATTAAAATAAATAAGTGACCTTCAAAATTATGATGTGCCTCAGGGTATTTATCCAAGTCATCTCGGCCTCAACTCTTTCTGGGCCGGCCTCGACGGTGTCTTCTAACTTCAGGCAGAGACTCTTGCCCACCTGTCATTCTGGATGCGGCTGACGTGACCTGCCCAAATACATTTGAGCAAGGCAGCCTTTAGCCTACGTCTAATGCCCGTTAAAGCTCAACGTGCTGTTCCATGAATAAATCTTGCTGTGCAGTTCCCATTCCTTTAAACCACTCCTCAAGTTTACACAGAATTTCACTAAGATTCCTCATAAACTTCAACCACTCCACAACCAACCGAAAAAAGACTACAAAAATTCCAACCGCGACCAACAGAAGCAAAAATTAAAGCAACCTTCTTACTCTCATTACCTCGTGTCATGTCGATACTGCTTAAAGTTCCCCCAAAGCGAAAGTTCCGACATTTTGATGACAAAAGTGAACAAGATTACGAGAAAGTTTTCTCGCGGTACAGTTCTTTGGAAGACCAATTGAAAAGTCTTACCGCAGCCTGCCTTGTTAGAAACATTCTTTTGAGTTTTTGAGTTTGAGTTCTTCCGGGTTTCCTAGGATTGTGATCCTAGTTAAAAATAGCTTGATGTTTGGTGTTGTTGTCGATGCAAAGTGAATGGGAGTGAACTGTGGTGAGTCTGGGGTGGGGATACGAAGTTTAGACGTTGCTTGTGTTGTCGACTTAGTGCGGGTGAATACGAACTGTGTTGTGGGAGAGTTGATCGATTTTGTTTTTGGATAGGGATTGAATCCCGCAAGGAGGTATTGCTGCATGTTTTATTTTGTTTGTTTGTTGTCATTCGCCAGTGTCGCAAAGCATTACGAAATGTGTTTTCTTAGGGTTTGATGTAGACCAGTAAATTGCAAACTGCCCTGACGTCAAGCTTAGGACAATATTGTCAAACTTTTTCCTTTTGTCTTTTACATTGTGTGCGTCTTGTTTGTGCAGAATAAACAATTTTTCTTTCTTTCTGTAGATAGTAGGTAGCGGCGTTTTATCTCCTATTATAAGTATGCACGTGTGTCTTCATTACAAATTTTAATCGGAGTAAACTACATCATTACTAATCTAGTGAGTTAGTAATGATGGCAAAATGAAATTTTGATTCCACTGTAGTTTTAAATTAATTACACTTGCCGATTTTAATCCACATAGGTTTCTTGAATACATCTGGTCAATCGTTGTAGCTGCGTAAAGTTTAGGGATTTTCACACTACCTAATATAGGTACATGGACATTTTGAGACCTTAACAACACCATAAATAATATGAATATTTAAGTATTCCACGAACCTACTTTCTACTACTACCTTTATTAAAGTTTTTTAAAACACGAGATATTACTTTGCGAAGCTTTTTCTGTCGTTCGTTTGCTCTTAAATAATTAACTGGTGAGAAAAAGAGAACACAACATCCTATGTCTTTTTTATAATAAAGTGAGAAAAAAGTTCCTTTGTAACAACATTTGTTATTTAAATCTTTGCGTGACTGGCCGTAGCAGTAACTTATCTTAATCTAAAGACATTAATTAAATTATTCATTGTGATGATCCATAACTTTCAAGTTCTGCGACAATTTGTCGGCTATAGGCGTAGTTTCGGAGTTCAAAGTTTTCGGGCTGTGATAAAATTATGACTTCATTATTATCTTTATGCTCTATTTCGCTGGGCGTGAGAGGCTGTGGGTGACTTTGAGCGTTCACCAAATTAACGCTGAGAAAATAGGTCTTAAAATACTCATTGGTGAAGGTAGCTAGAGCTTCTTGAGTCCTGTTAGTATGGACACGGCAAAACTTAACTTATAATCATCAAAAACTAAGCTTGGCATTGTGAAAATATATGGCAGTTGAAATAGTATCTACTTAGTACTTACTTAGTATTTTAATGCACAGCATAAAAGTGGGCCCCAGTGAGAGGGAGTGTGACTGTTGTGATCCACCACGTGGGCCGAGTGCGGGTTTGTAGATGTCACAAGTCTTCGAAGATCGCACTTGATATCAATCTTGAGGTCATGATCGTATTAATAAACACAATTACTTAATTATTTACTCAAGTTACGGTGTGGTTTTACGTCAGCCGAGTGATGGATTGATTGTTCAATGAAACTTTATATATACTTAAGTACACAATAGGTGTATTTACTCGAGATGGTTAGGCAGTCCATGAATTGAGGTCGTAATTAGTAGCGCGAAACATGGAGTTAGAAAATATTTTGGATGAAATTAATTATTGAGATGAAATAGAGTAAGTACAATGACAATATTTTATGGTATTTGCGATATCGTTAACCAAAAATCGATATAAGGCCTCGAATCCTTTTTTTTTTCTACTACAGCCCTATATTTTTTTTTATAATTTCGAGAAACTATTTTTACTCCATTGGAGTAAATCTTTCCATTTTTGTTTATAACCACTTGCTAACCAATTACAAACGCAAGATGTTCGTGACAGTAAACAAACAGCATGAATAGCATTAACGAAATGTGATGAATTTTATTCTAAGCTTCGGTCAATGTGACGTTATCGACACGAGATCAAGCCACGAAGTACAGCGACTTGAGGAGCTGGTCTTGGTAACTGAGATACTGTTTTCATGTTGTGTTTATTAATTAGCAATGATCTTGAGATGCACTTGAGTACGTCGTTTAGGAACGTTTATTAATACGGGCCGAGGACATGCCGGTTTCCTCACGATGTTTTCCTTGAACCTTCTGATTTGGGTTCGAACCTATGACCTAAAACTCGTAAGTTGCCCACCACTACTCTCAAATGCACACTGTTATTATGATCATCATTAAATCTGTTGTGCTGCCATTATGGAGGAGAATTGTTTTGTTTGGTAATTCTACATAATAATAAAACGTGTGCGGTCGGGGATCCCCCGGCAGGATCGACATTCCTTACACGATACTTGCACCCACACACATTCGGATATAATAGAAAGAGACAGAAGAGAGAATGTGTGAATACGCGTTTGTAATACAGAGCGATCTAGTATAAGTTTTTAGAAGCTCTCATAGAGTTGTCGCCATCTTAGATTTTCATTTTGACCGCGTTATCGGTTTTACCACCCCATAAAAACGACACCCATGACGAAAAATTTTAAAGTTTTCGTAGTCGCCATATTGGATTTTCATTTTGGCTCCACTATCGGCTTTAGCATCCTCGAAAATTATGAAAACTATCTCTCAATGAGAAGAAAGTCGCATTTTCGTTACTCGACAATTTCTAGCAGTTTTACTCCTAAAAGGATTTCATTCAAATAATAATCCAAAATAATTTAATATTCATAAAATGACGAGATAAAATACCTCTTTAACTGCCTAATTAACTCGTATTGTGAGCAAAAAGGTGAGCTCATTTTATTGGTTTCCAACTCTCTCATTTTTGCGAAGCCTACAGGAATGGAAAACTTTTAATTTGTCGTTTATTTATTAAAAACAATAATTAATTTATTTCATAACATTCAAATGATCATCGAATATTTCGGGACATCACCAAGCGGTTGGTTGACTCTTCACGTGACCGGGAAGGCAGGCCTATTTTTAGTCGTTAATTTTAATTGAATTTTTAAAGAGAAAGCAACTCATTAGACTCAATTTTAGTCCCAACGCTGAGATCCATATACCATCCTAATTAGCATTATAAAGGTCTACCTTATTTAAAACTCAGGCAAACTCGCTTCAACTTTACTCTCATTTAAATGCTTTCTGCTTCCGTCCGGACTCAACTTTTTACGAGGTGTGGAGGATTTGGCGAAAGTTATTTTTTGGTCTATATAATTTGGAAAGTAAAACAAGAGACAGAAGAGTAATTATTGTTCAATTGTATTAAGTTAGTCGGGCATATAATTGGACACGTGTCAGTATAATTACCTATAGCTTTCCTGTTGTACAAAGTCAGGATTTTCTGCACAGACAGGACGGAAACGTTTTCTTCTCTTCTGGGAATCTTAGTTCTTAAAGGAGGGGCCCGTGGCTAAGTAATAACAGACGCTCAGGTCGATCAATCAGGTAGAGCTACGCTTGCCGCGGTTGGTCTGTGGATTGGTGACCATCTTTACATACCCTGACCCCTCCGTGTCTCGGAAAGCACGTTAAGCCGGCTGTCATTCGTGAATCTTGTCAGAAGCCCGAAAGTCTGACAACCAGTCTTACCAATACGATAATAACTTGGTTGTGGAGGTCAGATAGGCAGTCACTCTATGTGAAATACTGGTATTCAGCTGCGTCCGGTTAGACTGGAAGCCGACCCCAACATAGTTGGAAAAGGGCTAGGCAGACGATGACTTAGTTCTTAACTCTTTGATTGTCGTAATTAGAGACACAATAGAAAGACAATTGCTTATGTCGGACTGTGTAACATAAGACATTCGAGAGGTTAAAGGACCTATTTACTGACTTGTCGTAATTATAAGCTTTAGTTCTCACTGTCATAAGAAATATAAGCTCGATCCTGTAATGTGTAGAGAAACGCTTAAAAGTTACAGGGAACATACGGACACGACATAGAGTCGGTTGATAATTAATAAATTAACAAAACACCATAAAGCTACGATTACATTGGAATTTATTGCTGATAGAACAAACAAGAGGAGACATTCTTCATTAGTTTCCAAGTCATTATGGAAACTATAATAATATTTTTTATGCACAATACGTTAGTATACCACAATTTCGGATATATGATAATTTTCTGTAGAAATTATTATTATTATTTTTAATTTTTTTTCGAAAGAGCGTAACTTCATTTATTTATTTGCACAATTTATTACCATGTATACTTTTGACATTATACTAAATAAGGCCGCCAGTAACAGTCACAATACCCCCTGTACTAGTTGATACTGTATTACAGTAGGGTATTATTCCTCATAAGAAATACTCCACTTCTCCGATGCAGCCATAGATAAATTATGTTATTTAACAAATGGGGATCGAAGGATGATTTATATCACTAGGGTTGTGCCATCATAAGTCATTGTCACCACTCGTTCTCTTTCACATCACTAGAACATATTTTGTTCATTATTGATGGTGTTTCTTTAGCGTACTTACACCTTGTTTTAAAATAAATTTTATGAAGTGAGTTTGAGGGACGACTAGCTATTTACACTAGATACTAAATGAATTAACTAACTATACAAATAAACACAAATACAAAATTGTGAGGATAACGTATCTTTTCTTCTTGATGAGATTGGCCACCGTGACCGAAAACGGTCGGGGAGGATATTATTATATTACTTAATATTTATTTACAGTACCTAGATTTTACATTCTGATCAACTGCAATACTTCCTCCATATCGTAGACTTAGATGTGCACAAAGTGTTTTCACATTTCGCCCGTCACTTAGACACAAAGTTTAAACCCTCTCGTAACATACCTACTTACCTGTAATGTTACCCTACTTATCCAAATGATAATCATTTAATCCTTACACGAAGCAAGAAATAAAACAAACTTTATCTTAACGCCACTAGAATACCTAATCGAACGAAACAACACCCAAAACTCGAGGCTGATTCTCAATTCATTTTGCGTTGCAATCTAACAAACATCCGAAACTTATTAAGCTGTTTAAGTACTTCTTAGAGAAAGAGAAAGCACGATCTTCTATCCTTCTCTGCTTCCCGGTCACGTATGAAATTCTTCACACGTAGTTTCAGGACTTAATAGGTCATATTCGTATTAATCTCGGCGGAAAGTTGTTGCTGAAAGTGTTGCTACGATTACTGTCGTGTGTTGAATTAATTATGTTGTTAACGAAAAGATTTCTAGAAAAGGAAGAAAGAAAGTAAAAGGCTGCCTCGTTGGTTTAGTGGTCGCAAGCGGTACTGCTGGGCATGAGGTCCTGGGTTCGACTACCAGGTCGGGCAGTGTTATTGGGTTTTTCTGTCTGGAATTTCTCAGTATCAGAGAGTCTAGACACAAAATACAGATAGTACAGAAGGCAATCTACATACAAAGTGCGCTCGAGCAACGCACACATAGACACCGATCACGGACACGTTATCTCGGACGGGTTGGGAGTAGTGCGAGCGCAGGTGCCATCCGCTTGAGACACGCGTCTGTGAAGTGCAAAAATGGAGCAACAAAAAATGCCTATCTAAGCTCGATTTATATACTTACATACATACGTGACTCATGATGACACGATAGTGGCTCATTGTGACACTAAATTGCCACAGGGTGACGCCAAAGAAATGGTGGCAGGCGAAGGTCATCGGTACGATATCGATCCCAGGCCGCTTAAATTTATGAAAATAATTTCATAACGATTGCTCTCAAAACGGTGAAGGAAAAAATGGTAGAAACCGTGTTGTCCTAGAACCAAAAATTCGAAGACACGTGACAGGGAGCCCTGTGTCCCGAAAGTGGAAACATTCTAAGCTAATTATATGACGTCAATGTCACAGATAGCGATACAAAAGTGATGAGTGAAGTGATGTGGTGTGTTTTTCCAACTATTTTGGGGTCGGCTTCCAGGCCAACCGGGTGCAGCCGAATATCAGTATTTTAAATGAACAGACTGCCTATATGTGACCTCCACAACCAGTTACTGGGTAACTGCACGATACCCCTGGGTCAGACATTTGGGATTCTGAGTACCCGTAAGGGCGGTCAAAGATCGATGAATGACAGCTGAGATCATCAGATCATCGACTCGTGCGCCTGATATCATTTAACCACGAGCCCCTCTATTACGAGCCCTTTTATAAGATTCAACCAATAAAAAGGGTTAAAGTAACACCTTTCAGAACCGAACTTGAACTGTCAGAAGCGTACGAGATTTTAACTAAAACTCAGTACAAACTTCGTCTCTTACATCCAACTTGCATAAAAGCTTCAAATCGGACGGATCCTCCGCACACTAGTCGTTAGGTGCAGAGGTGGAAGTTCCCTAGCTTATCTAGATAAAGAGAATATTAGATCCGTGTTTTGAATTCTAATTTCTGTGTATTTTTGGAGGTATTCATTGCGACGGTTTGTTGTTGAATGAGTTTCGGATTAATTGTTATTTATAGCTTATATTTTAGTCGTGAAAATGTTAATACAGTGAACCTGATTCAAAATTCACCTGATGATTATGATAAATGATTTTATTTCTGTAAGTCGGTTTTGGTTTAGGCAGAATATATTTATTTTACTTTAAACAAAAACGAAAATTTTTGAAATTGAAATTAAAGAAATTACACAAAATTTATACACGCATCTCACATAACTCCAGACTACTGAAATATATACAATACTGACATGATCGTCTTCCATTCGTCCGCAAATACATCACAGTCAGGTTTAGCTTCCAAGAGAGCGCTGAGTGCGGGGAGACTACCAGGGACTAATGTGACTCGTACTCAAAATTAATACACTCGTGCGACGGTGTGACTTGCAGGCATGGCGTACAATCTATTTTCCTCCTAATGCGGCAACATTAACGGTGCACAAAACTATAGCAAGCCACCTACGTCCGAAAAAGTCTAAGTAAAAGTCATAATTCGAGGTTTGGCTCTCACCTATTTCCTTCTCCTCCCATATTGGAATTTAAAAGATATTTCATAAACTGAATAAGAAGGATATATACTGTGTCCCTATGTTTTTCTTTTTTCATTAATAGTTGTCAAATTTGTACACTAGGACTCCGTTGACAGCGGTTTAAATTGGCATTTTTTGAGGGTTCTAGTGCTCATAAAAATAATGTATCATCAAAAAGGAAAACATAAAAGTAGTTAATATTTATTCTGCAAAAAATCATTGCTTAATGGTCATTAACCAGAAAGAAAAAAGGCGAGAGCGTTTCTACGGAGAATAGAGCAACCGCATAACAATACAAACACACATATACAATAGAAATTACACAAAAAGAAAGCGAATTATGAAGTTGCACAAACCTCTGTTAATAACATAGTTGCACTGGAAAATATGGCTTAGTTTCAACCACAGCACAGTAAGATGTTCACGTATAAGTCACGACCAACTTCGCTAGTTCATCAAGAAAAGTTAAGACAGTTGGTTCATGTTAATGAACTACATGTCTTGGTGCACTGGACTGCTTGGAGTTTACGCCGGTAAACTCATGCTTGTCAAACAACTTATTTAAATGCTGGTTGTAATCTTCACTAGCACTTGATTAATCTATATGTCGACTCTGTTGTGTTGAGTTTGCAATTAAAAACGGCAAACCCTTGTTTGGCGTTGTGCGGTGTCTAGGGGTATGGTGTCGATAAGGATCATGGATTGACAGTGATCGACGCGACACATACTGGCATAAGAACTGTTCAGCTATTAGACTAACGAAGCAGTCAAGTCAAAACTTTTATTTAACTAAGGGCTGATTTTCCAATCATCTGATAACTTTATTCCAAAGACTACACTTTATTCGAGGAATAATTTTGAAATTTTGACAGTTATTTCATACAAAAACTATCAAACGTCAATTTTATTCCTCGAATAAAAGTTATCTGGCTATGGAAAAATCATGGAATTAGTAAGTACTATATTAAGCGCTTTGTATACCATGACAATCTCATTGACATTACAACAAGAGACATACGAGTGCAACATAGAACGACGTACAACGAGAGAGGAAGAACTGTGTGCGGTCGGGGGACTCCCGTCATGAACTAAGTTCCTTACGCGATACTCCCACGCACACACACTCGGATATAATAGAAAAAGACACAGAGAGAGACATATTTTTCATGGTTTTCGAGGGTGCTAAAGCCGATAGTGAGGTCAAAGGTAATAGGTAATACGGGCTGGTTTCCGCAACTCCACGTCAAAGCGCGTATTTTGCGTACGGTAGTGAGGTCAAAATGAAAATCCAAAATGGCGGCCGCACTTACTGTACCGCAAAGAGAGAAAGTCGCATGGAGGGAGCATAACGCTTTTTTGTTACGTGACGATTAATACCAGTTGACTCCTACAGCAACCGCGTTAAAAAATAGCAGACTCTTTGCATATTCCATTAAACAAAACAGAAATGCAAAGCTTTTAAAACAAAGCACTGCTCACTGCTGAAAATTTAAAGCTTAAGTTTGTACTAGCTGTCCATTAGACCTGGACCAGCACAAGTTTACCAGTTCATCAAGAAAAGTTAGCACATTAGTTTTACGGAATGAACTACATGTATTGGTTCAGTGGTCAGTTGAAGCTTCGGGCTTGAATAAATAAGGATAGCTGTGTACGAAATGTTCTCTCGTATTGGCATGAACCAAAATGGGTGAGAGAAATATATAATAGACTAGCTTCCGCCCGCGGCTACGCCCCCAAGGTATGTCGATGAAAACTATCCTATGTCCTTCCCCGGGATGCAATCTATCTCTATGCCAAATTTTATCGAAATGCGTTCAGTGGTTTAGGCGTGAAAAGGTAACATACAGACAGACAGACAGAGTTACTTTCGAATTTATAATATTAGTATGGATATTCAGCAAGATGGTGACTGTGCTGACTACCCAGAACACTGGATATAGAATACGAATTGGTGAACATTGCTCATTTTCGGTTCTTTAAGGCCTTACCTTGAAAATAATTGGCAGTTTGATGGGCGTGGCTTCTTCCTCCGCGGGTAGTGGTCGTTACATCTTCCGCGGTCGGTTATCTGAACCAGCGGCCAAAAGTGGAACTTTAAAACCGGAATTTTAAAACCTTACTTATTTAGCATGGGCTTTGGCTAAGCATTATTCTTGTAACTGTCAAAAAAATACGGAAATATATCTAAGAAAAATCAGTGTGATGGATGACGTTAATTTATCTCGGTCTATGAATTTTTGGCAAATAACGAGCTATGGAGTAGGTAAACAATACAAAATTAAGAACTAAAATAATACCTATAAATTATATACAAAAGTGGAGGTGATTGGGGGAGGCCTATGTCCAGCAGTGGACGTCTTTCAGCTGAAATGATGATGATGATACAAAAATTAAATTAAAATAGTTAATTAATCTTCTGGGGCCGTGGCTAAATAATAACAGCCGCACAGGTCGATCTATCAGGTTAAGCTACGCTTGCCGCGGTTAGTCTGTGGATGGGTGGCCATCTTTACATAAGGTGACCCCACCGTGCCTCGGAAAGCACGTTAAGCCGTTGGTCCCGGCTGTCATTCCTAGATCTTTGACAGTCGTTACGGGTAGTCAGAAGCCCGAAAGTCTGAAAACCAGTCTTACCAAGGGGTATTGTATTACCCAGTAACTGGGTTGTAGAGGTCAGATAGGCAGTCGCTTTATGTAAAATACTGGTATTCAGCTGCATCCGGTTAGACTGGAAGCCGACCTCAACATAGTTGAGAAAAGGCTAAGCAGATGATGTATTTATATAAAAATGGAGATTGATAAACTCCAACATCGTTTCACCGATCCACTGCTGTTCCATTCTATCCATGATGTTCTGTTCCCTAGCGTTAGTGCTGTGCATTTCTGTGACGAATTCAACTACCAAAAACTGTAGGTATGTGATTTTTTATTGAGATGTGGCCCACTCCCTCTCACAGAGGGGACGCCTGTGTTCCAGCAGTGAGAACATTATAGGCTGATTATGATTCAAAACTTCGAATATTTCCACTTGAAAAAATACCCATGCAAAAAAGTCTGGTTTACAAAATAATTTTTTCCTCAACCAAAAGTTCGAACTTTTGCCATCTGATTTATATTTCGCGGTGCATTGTCAAGGGAATTGCTGTGAAAAATGTAAAATGTAACTCACGTACATATTGTACTGGGCTGCAACTTACTTCGGATGCAGTGTTGCAAATTGTACTTCAGGGCGTGAATCACTGATAAAAAGTGCGAGGTCGGTAATAGTAAGCGAGGCACAGTTGGAGTGCAGTGAGTCAAGTTAAAAGTAATGCTTAAACAGGATGAAATTGAGTAGGTGAGACAAATTAAAATATCTAATTCAGCGTGCTATAAAGTAAATTTAGAGCATGTTATTAAGGAAAGGGATGCACATACGTGCTGTAGGCGAGCGATTTGCAACGTCGTCGCGCGATCTTTTCTTCGTAGGAAAGGTCAAAATTAGGTAAATACCGCTAGTTCAACCCGTTGCCAACTTGCTTCATGGTTTGAACTCAGTGTTGAATGAATTGCTTATCGGGCGCGCGCTAAAATTGATACTTTATTTTTCTTATTAGTATTGATAATTTTGAAAAAAAAAATACTATAACGACTATAATTCGTGTCTACTTGAAGGCAATAACCTTAGTTTGTACTATTTATGACGATAATTACCACGATTTTTCGTAATAGGTATAATCAAAGAGATTGGGATTGGATTTGGATCGGATTGATTTGATTGACACAGACAAAAAGAAAATAACTGAAAAATGCTTCACCAATGGGATTTGATACGATTAACATAACGGTTAACTGTCCAATAAGTTATCGTTTTATGATTCTGCCAAAGTGGCCTTTTTAGGCCCCCTGGTTGCTATTATAGTAAATTTATGAAGAAGAAAATCTAGGCAATCTACCGGTAGTAGATTGTTGTAGACTAGTACCTATCCATTTAACAACAGAAAATTAGGTGTGATGTTATATGAAATAATATGTACAATCTGTTTAATATTGTACCCACTCCCTACGCTGTGATCAAAAATACGAAACTCTTCAAAGACTTGACTATAATTGAACCATCCAACATGGGAGTTGATTCACTGAACCCCCTCCACAGTGGCTCGCGGTCGGTTTCAGCAGTAGCTCTAAAACTTTTTCTGTGTGCGCTTGAGTCTGTAACGAGTTGTCGGAACTAGCGGTAATGGTCTGAACGCGGCCGAGTTCCAACTCCCGCCCGATTTATTCGCGCCTCCGCTCAACGCTACGATACTATCAAACAGTTTTTAACGTCTGCGATATTCCAGTAACATTATTTTATGGGGTAACTTTGTAGTTAGATATGAAGGTTTTTGGCGTGACTTTTGCAAGATAATGTGGTTGGCTGAGGTCCCCCTCGTCCTTCGCCGTTGAAGTTTGTCAAAAGTTTTTCTGGAGTGCGAAAAAGGGACACGTGATGCAATGTGTCACTTGAGGGATGAGATATGAAGGATTGTTTGTTTATATTAAAGCAGACGATGCTTTAGATACACACAACAGACAACACGACACACGCAGCAACATACACAAGAACGCGCGCGTGTGTTGTTATACAGCAAGACGCTCAGAAGGACGTTTGGAACATACACAAGAATAATATTAAACTATGACGTAACGTAACAGCAGTAGGTTGAATAACGCCCCAAGTAGCAAAATGTGGCCCTATAATTATCCTAGGAGCACGTATTTTTTAATCCTATAGATATCCTGTAAACGTTTATAGAGCCGTATTTGGGCGCAGTTTATAGGACTATTACGCCCTATAGTCGCTTTGTTATAATCCGGTAAAGTGCTATTTGATTTTATAATTACCTTATTAAGTGCTTTAACAAAATATAGTTGTCCTATAAAAATCCGGTAAATGCATCTAAAAAGCGATTCGGTCCTCTTATGATCTGGCGCGTGCCGCTACTAGAGTAATTGATCCTACAGTGATCAGCGTAATACCATTAGTAGATTCATTCAGTCGATCATTCCTTCTTTTTTCGTTAATTTATTGTACTGTGCTGGTGCGTGACATTGAATACTTTTTTATTTTCAAAAGGTAAGTAAAGTCACATTCTAATAATGCCTGTCATTATAAAAAGTAACATAATTTGCCGTGTAACTGTTTTGTAAGGAGTGCCTACTCAACTTGCGAAAATAATTTTATTGATGAAGTGTTAGATGATAATAAACATATCTTCATGCGCCTTCAAAATTTAACATTTTCATTATTTGTTAATTAATAAATACCTATCCGACTTATGGTCGAAACTGGCGAAAATGGCACGTCCATTACGTTGCATTTATCAGAACCTTTAAATGACTTTTTAATCAAAGTTAAGACGCTTACATGACATACCTACGCCACCATATTTAAGTTTTAGGGTTCTGTGGGTAATGTGAGTTAAACCATACGGTAATGAGCAAATCTTGTAAGTTGTTGAAAATTCGATAACCGCCACTACGCTTAAATCGTCTCCATTTATTTAAATCCATATTTATATTATTCCAGCTTTCTCTAACGAATCACAAGATGGCCAATTACTCTAATAATAGCAAATGTAGAACACATTTAAGTAGAATCTTACTTATAAAAATCACAGGCTATGCTAGCTTGGTGCTAAAAATCCGTTAAGGGTCACGACTAAGATAAATTTGTTCTATAATATCTTTACCTCTAGCAGCTATATCTGTGGCATTTATAGGAAGTGCATGTCTTATAGAAGTATGAAACAAGACGTTAACAAGATAAAACGATCTTACTAAATGCGATTATCGGATCAAAAGTCACACTTTGCTAATTACTTCTATAACTTGCACTTATAAGACTGAACCTGACTGACCGCTCTAGTAAGAGTCGTGTAAAATAATCCTATTAACATTTATAAAACTAAATGATAGGCTCGAAAGTACTTGTAGTGCAAATTATCTTCGAAGATGCTTTAGCAGGATCAGTGGCCTGAGTTAATGCGTCTACTAGATTTCTATAAGACGTGTAATCTTATAAGTCAATTGCTATAGGAGAATTTTGCTACTTGGGGCAGTATGTAGATTCACCCAGCGATCTTGTGCGACATGTACCTATATGTAGTTGTCAGCGAACCGTTATGGTCCAGACACATAATGACTGGCTTCCTGAAGAGCGTTTACGCTGTACGGCATTTCATACAAACTTTCAAGCCCTTGTTTTTCGAAATGAATGAACCGATTTTAATTAAACTTCATACGCCTAAGCAGGATACAAAGGTTTAAAAAGTTACTTAAGAATATTTAAAAGAAGATATTGTGATTTTGACAACAACAATAACAGAAATCAACACTCTAAAACGATATCCACCAACAGAATTCTTTGTAAAGTAACAAGATAAACTCCCAAGATAATTTACCTATCAAAATCAAGCGTCAATTTCACAACGCGAGCGGCCATTTTTGGGAGCATCCACGAAGATTTAGCTACATAATGACTGGCAGTCCCCCAGCCGACTGTCGGTCAAAACGTGAATTTTATCACTGGCCCGGATTAATTCGGAATCAATTACGGCCGACGAGACCTCCATTACATAAACAGAGAACTCATTTAACGTGAAACGGGGGTAGGTATACACTGTAGTGTAACAGTTTCAGATATTGGAATATTTTTGCGAAAGTTTTGTCTATGGATGTAACTCGCTGTTTGATTGAAGTTTGAATATGTTGAAAGTTTTAGTAAAACAGAACTTTAAATACATTTAAGCCGTTTTTCTGCTGTTTTTAGGGAACGTAAGGCTCATTATGGCATGGCTTTTGTTCTTGTTTTTGTATAGTTATCCCATTACTATCTGGAACTGCAATACACTTAGGTACTAAAAAACCAAAGTGCTTAAACTGCGGGCAGATAAAACGCAATCTATGAATATCCTGGGACTGTCTGAATAAACCACTTTTTTATCAAAACACAAACTCTCTCTTAACAAAATGCTTCAAAATTATCTTCACAAAATGTTTGCTGCGTCACAAAGCTGTCTCGACGAACATCGTCAATACTTGGGTGTGACAGTAGGACAAGCTGACCTTAGCCCTAAAAAGAGGTCAGCAAATAATTGCAGCCGGAGATTTTATTTTATTTCGCCTCTGGTTTCCACTATTCAATTATCTGTACGGCTGAGTACTGATGTGATTGGGTTGTGGATTCATGGAGCTTTTCACGGGTTTATGCCGGAAGTATAAGTGGAAATGGGAAATCAGAAGGCAGTTGGAGAGGATATAAAAGCAAAAGGAATAATTTTCCTCTTTTCTATAGGTTACGTGTCTGAGATTCTATGCGTCCAAAGTTGAATGACAGGAAATTGGAATCCATTCTGGTTATATACATAATCAGCCTATAATGTTCCAACTGCTGGAACACAGGTCTCTTGGCGAGAGTGAGTGGGCCGTAATCCACCATGCGGGCCCAGTGCAGGTTGGCAGATGTCATATGTCTTCGAATTTTTGGTTCTAGGACATGCCAGTTTCCTCACAATTTGAATGTTTTCCTTCACCGTTTTGAGAGCAGTAGTGATGAAATAATTTACACAAAGTAAAGCGCCTGTCTGGGTTCGAACCTACTACCTACAACTCTTAAGTCGCGGCCGTTACCACTTGGCCACCACTGCTCCAGGCGTTATATACCTAAGTAGATTTTTTAAATAACAATTTAAATACCAATAGATAAAGCTGTATTGCTTGTGAATACTGTGCACTTGGTTTGGCTACTGTAGAATGGTTCCAGATAAGCAAAAAAATATCAAAAAGGCAAGGTCCTTTTTGTCAATAAGAATTAACGCCTATCAACCAAGATGTTATTAAGCCAAGCCAAAAAACATTCATACTTCGCAGCGCATCGTTAAAAAGGGCTACAAATTTTCCAAAATCAATTTTATGAAAGTCAAACAGTAAACGGTAAAGTCTTGGGAGCCTCGTAAAAGGGTGAGACGTGTTTATTTCCAAAATTCAAAACCCAACATTTACTTAGGTGAGGGTAGGTAAACAAAAATATAATACGCACCGATGTTATAATACGCGGCTGGCGGGGCGTACATGGTTTGCGGTGAGACTGATAAAAGTTTTTCGTAAAAATTTTTTCCTCAGTTTAAGATATTGCAGGAACACGGGATTTTTTTACTTTGTCTTTAAAAGCAGCAATCTCCTTGGTGTTTTAGATGTTGCCGCATTGCTCTTATATCTGGTACCTGGCTTTCATTTTGTCAACCTGTTTGAGGTACTGGTACCTACATTTGTACAATCAGTAGTCTTACGTCTGTCCCACTAGATGGGCAAATTAAACATGATGTTGATGGCGTGTTCAGTGACTTAGAATTTACAGCTGTTATCGTCTTTGGTAAACAGCATAATAATTATTAGCTGTGGGATATAGGCCAGGAAACAGGATTATCATACTTACGCATTTACCAAGTTGAGAATTTGTCAAACTCTACTTTTGCATTACTTAAGGTCGTACGCAGCAGCAAAGTCGTACGGTAAGCCCGCAAAATTCTAAACTTATTTGAAAAATTGTCATTTTTATGTACTTAATGCTAAAATAGAGTTAAAAAGTTCTCAACTTCAAATTCTCAAATAAAAAACCGAGTGTGAGGTGCTAAAAAGCACTCACATCGATAACGAAGTTTCCTAAATCATCAATTTCTAAAACCACTGCGAAAGTTTTAACCGGCGAAGTAAGATAACTTGTGTAAGACCGCATGTTTATGACTCCTGTGCCAAAAGTTTTAAAAGAAAATAATAAATTGTGAACGGAGCAGAATGCGGTCAAGAAGAAGTGGTCTGTTGCATTTGGCATGAGGTAGCTGTGCGATATAGATACCGAGTGCAATGCCATTTTCGATATCATAACTGAAACGATTAAGTGGAATGGAATTTACTGGACCGCGGCTGGAGATGTTGTTAATAACGTTGACATTGTTATTGTGATAGACGCGGCTACTCTTGACAATTTTCGTGATACATTTTGAATTGATTAAATTAGATTAGCTAGCGAAACTTGATGCGATGCAGACGTGATGAGTTAGATAGCTGTTTATGATAAATTAAACAAAGATATTTTGATTACAAAGGTTTACTAAAGATTTTACAATTTTTAATTATTTTTAAATAGGTACGTAATGAATAGAGAGTTTGCAAGATGAAGAACGAATGTAGGAATGAATGCATAAAAGAATGAAAGTTAAATTGAGTGAAGACTATTGAGCGAATGTGTCGTAGACAATAGCTAATTTGATTTCAAGTACGAGTAACTACAGCTACTTTTAGTTACTTGGAAATATGAATTTTAAAAAAATCATGTTTTATCGTCTTTATTATAGGCCGACCGCTTAACTGAGACGTCGCCTGAGGTAGCAGCGAGGTGCGGGAGGGGTGGTGTGGTGACGTGATGCGAGAGCTCAGTGATTCGTCTACTTGTGACAACTATCACCCCTCCCGCACCGCGTAGCTACCTCAGCAAGCGGTCGGCCTATAAATATCAACAACCATCACGTCTATGAAGTTTTTCTTTTAAACGTGTCACTGTGTCGCCGACTGTGTTGACTTCTAGAGCATTTAAGTACAAATTATATAAATGGCTAAATTCAAAAAATATTTATTCTATTAAGGAATTTATAGAGACTAAATATGCTCCAACAATAGATACTAAGTGATGTAATGCATACCGACAAGTTTTCATGCTATGTGTGTAATAGCAAAACATGTAAGCACTAATCTTAATGTAACATCTGTAATAATGTATTATATTATAAAATTAAAATTTATATTATAAAATAAAATTGTTTTGATTTGACAATGTATCCCAAAAGTGTACAGTTTTATTCCGTGATACTATATATCCAGCAGATCATTTTGTGAAAATCTCATATTATCGTGAAAACTTTGGTGAAGTGAACTTGAAGTAAGCCATTCAACCTGATGCTAAGGATTGACAATATTCACAGGTTACTTCACTTTTTTACGCTTAAATTTTCATAGAATAAGGCAGCAGTAGATGGCTTTAATTTTACGTGAGATATCCTTAATTTTAATAACTATCACAGTATCACTCAAAAATAATGAAGTCACAAAATTCGGTAAATTTATGAGTTCGGTAAAGTCACTCGGTAGTTTGTTCAAGGATACTTCAGAATTCATCAAACTTCTTCGTTTACATTACTTCATTTCGTGGAATATTTTGATCAGTTTTATTTTCAGGGTT
Organism: Oligia latruncula; assembly: GCA_948474745.1. Classification (NCBI taxonomy): domain Eukaryota; kingdom Metazoa; phylum Arthropoda; class Insecta; order Lepidoptera; family Noctuidae; genus Oligia; species Oligia latruncula. The sequence goes on from OX419686.1 coordinate 1,824,899, forward strand.
TAATTTACAGAACTTCTTGAGGTTTCGTCTCATTCGCCTATTCTTCTTGTTCTTCTTAGTGTCGCTATATACCTTCCATCTATTCAATTCGGTTTAATTTAGATTTTTTTGTCAATTCGTCACATAGTGATGTTATTAATTGCTTCCTGAATGTAACCTTTTATTAGGTTTTTATTTTTTATTTATCCTTTTGATAGATTCTTATTTTGTAAATGTGAGGACTTTGTAGGCCTTGTAGACTTTAGATCTGTAGACCATTTTTTTTGTTATTTTATCAAGTACCTATTACTTGTTGACAGGCCTACGCTGTCATCCCATACCTACTGTAATTTGGAAATATTGTATAAACCAATTATTTTGAAAAAGAGTAACCGTGGAGTTTCTTGCCGGTTCTTCTCCATAGGAAACGACCAATTGGAACCGTGCACCTAGCTTCTGACGTTTCATAAGGGCCCATGTAGGTGTATGTGAAATAAAATATTTTGATTTTGATTTTAACTTTTTTGGTATTAAACATATCAAGATGAGAGAATCTTTTGTTAAAATTACTTAGCATCCTACCAATGACTGAATTTTGAGCGTAGTTTGTTGGGCCGAAAATTCGCCACTTCCACGGCGTTATAGATAACAGTGCAGAGGTCACTTTGGCTGCATGTTTTGGGGCACAAGGGCAGGATACGAGGTGGAGAATAGTTTGTGACACAGCTCCACATCCACACCCTGCTATCGTCTCGCGTCGAGGTAGGGGACTTTACTTTGTATTCGCCTATTGATAATGTTCTTCATAAATTGTTTCAAAACATAATTTCGAAATTGTACAAGAACTTAATTGCTTCCTAATTAGTTTTAATTCCCTTTGGCCCAGATGAAAACTAATTTCCAGCCGGCCCAATTTCTGTACATACACAGTTCTTAAGGAAAGCCCCAAAAGTTTCCCAAATAGAATTTCTATACAAAGCACCAACAATCAAAACTTTCCGGCAAGGAAATCATTAAATAAATAAACCCAATTCGGCTAAATTTGCAGATTCCGGTGTTTGGATTGCCCCAACAATATTTTTTCATGAAATAATTTAAGCAGGAGATTCTGCTATCAAAACGTTTTAATTCCCTTTAAACGAAATTAAACACGGAACGGCTTTTTAACGCTCAAGGGTTCTCCATGCCCTCCGGTTGAATGTAATGGTCTTATTGTGAAAATAGTGAAAATACGGGGCGAAATGTTGTGCAGGATCTTTTTAACTTATTTAAATGGGTTAGGTGATGTTAAACCTATATGGATAATGTTGCGTTAGTGACGCATCATTATCTTAAATTTTCAATTTGCTAATCTGTAATATCTTGTAACTGTTCTACTATTCTATCAAACTGTCCTTCCTTAATAATTTACCGGTTTATAATAGTTTCACTAGCGTATTAAGATTTAGAAATAAAGATTTTCAGCTCTCTTAAGTTATGCAAGACGTATGAAGTGTAATGTTACACGTATGCTTAGAAGGTTTAGCCATGTTTACAAAATGATTGGAAGGCGACTATCAAAGTTATTTTCCAGTGGACACGCCTGGACGGGTTTGCCTTAAAAGGTCATGCACTGATCTTCATGGTGATGTTTTTCAGAAAAGTCAGGTGAGTAATATTCACAATTATTATTGACGTGCGTGTACGACCAGGGGGCCTAAAAAGGTCACTTTGGCAGAATCATAAAAGAATGACATTCCCAATCCCCCAGATGTGTGAACGTAAGCAAAGCAAAAGAAGTATGGAAGAATCGTAGCAGATAGCGTTCTGTAATTTCTACCTACCCCTATGTACAGTCACCAAAAAAGATAAGTACTTATGTAGGATCGTCGGATATAGTTGAAGTTTAGTAAGAAACCGATGGATTAGAACATCCATCGGTTTCTTACTGAACTTCAACTAGGTATATACGATGATCCTGCATACTTATCTCTTTTGTTGACTGTACGTCCAAGCACGGACGCGTCAGGCGGCTGTTACGATCATTCTAAAAAACCGTATATTTCCCTATAATATTGCCGAAAAAAAACAACATTTGTTTTTATAGTACCTACTAATGTTTGGGTGCTTAATTCATTAGCTCCGACTGAATTACCAATAAATTGCCCATCCCTCGTTAGGGGTGATCTCATAGAAATTTATTAGCACGCTAACGCCAATAGGAGCGGCTCAATACCTTTCGATTAGCTGTTTACTTCTTATTGAAAATTAATTATTTGGACTGAATATTCTATTAACTTTTATTTTGTTGTTGATTTGTTGTATTAACTTTTATTTGTGATAGTGTTCATTTTATGAATTCTGGCTTTGTGGTTCCTGTAAAATCATGATAAGTATATTCAAGCTCCATTGTTTTTTTTTAAATTAAATAATTAAAAGTATGAGTTGCTGCAACTTTTGAGTTTCAGGAAACCCACGTAAACAGGTTATACCTAAGATTATTGATTTTGATGAAAATATATTATAAGTTAAGCAAGTAGATCATTCCTTGCGTAACACTATTAATAATAATCTGAGGGGTCCGTGGCTAAATAATAACAGCCGCACAGGTCGATCGATCAGGTTAAGCTACGCTTGCCGCGGTTGGTCTGTGAATGGGTGACCATCTTTACATACCGTGCCTCCGTGCCTCGGAAATCACGTTAAGCTGATCCCGGCTGTCATTCGTGGATCTTTGACAGTCGTTACGGGTAGTCAGAAGCCCGAAAGTCTGACTACCAGTCTCACCAAGGGGTATCGTATTAACCAGTAACTGGGTTGTGGAGGTCAGATAGGCAGTCGCTCCATGTAAAATACTGATATTCAGCTGCATTCGGTTAGACTGTAAGCCGACCCCAACATAGTTGGGAAAAGGCTAGGCAGATGATGATATTAATGATAATCTGAATCGTTTTAATCTAATCCATTGCTTCATAATTTATGTTCGAGAAATTTGTCTGCTCAACAACGTAAATAACGCAATGAATGTTGTTGAACTGTCAAAATGAAAGCCATACCTACTGATAGTGGGTTATGCCATTACCACACTGTTCACAAGTGCCAATTTGTATCCTTTGACAAATCTACGTTCACTTATGGGTCATTGACCCTTCACCGATCGTATAAAGTAACAACGATGCATAAAATAGACTAAACATTATGTAAACGAAGATTGCGCCGTCAGTCGTACTCTACTGGGAATTATCCGGATATAACCGGTTACAGCCGGGTCCAACCGGGTTAAACCGGGTTACGCGCTCCATCGCTCATGTAAGTTTTTTTCTTTTTTTGTAGTGGCCCGTAGGAAAGGTGGGGAAACGGCTGTGAAATCAACTCATGGTTTATCGCTTCTTTGCTAACGTCATTTTTAAAGTGTTTTGTTTCAAGTCAGGTATTTTTTGTAACAGATTTGTGTACAGTATTTAGAACATGGACGTGACATAGTAGAAGTATATTACGTCCATGATTTAGAACCAATCAATAACATTATTTTCTGACCCAGCGTTTGTCCCAGAATACAAGTTGTGATAGCTACTTGTTCACACACTGTTGACACTTGTCAAGACTTGTCAAAAACATAGGTACTGGGGGCTTACCATCACATCTTAAAGCAGGGCAGAAGTTGAACTGCACTACTTTTTAGGGTTCCGTAGTACCTACAAGGAACCCTTATAGTTTCGTCATGTCCGTCCGTCTGTCTGTCGGAGGTTTTGCTAAGACACCGTTAGTACTAGAAAGCTGTAATTTTGTAGGAGTGTGAAAATTTTAGAAAATATTTTTTTTTAGGGTAGCTCCCCTGCATGTGAAGTGGGGATGAATATTTTTTTCGTCGTCTACCCCATCGTGTGGGGTATCGTTGAATAGGTCTTCTAAAATGACTTAAGGGTTGCTAAAATTATTTGTCTATTTAATGCTCCATTTACGCAATATTAAACTTTAAACTGAACATTTTGGTTGCAGTAGGGCGTCCCCCCCCCTCTAAAACCTAAACTGCTGGCTTGAAAAATCTGGAAAAATTCACGATGACAGTGCATTTCATGAACTTTAAAAGAAAAATTATAGCGGTTAAGATAACTTTATAAGTTTAGCAGTAATAGTCGTTGAACTTGGATGTTGGACAATTTTGTAGCATATACAAAATCCTTAGCATTAATCCTGTAAAGTGTCTAAGATGAAGTAGTTGCTTGTTTATAACGGTTAAAGACTTGCATTGAAAAACAAAAAATGAATATTTTTTTTAATTTATTTTTTTATCAAACGATTTTGTTCTACATCGTCGTACATCAATCGTACTACATTGTGATAGCGGGCTACTACGGAACCCTACACTGGGCGTGGCTCGACACGCACTTGGCCAGTTTTTTTTACTAAGACGTCATACAAAAAAGTAGTGCAGTTCAACTTCTGAGGTGATGGTAAGCCCCCAGAATATGTTAAAACTGTATTACGATAACCGAAAAAAATAGTTAGAACATGTATGTTTTATAACTTGGATGTAAACGCGGGGGCTAGAGGAATTTGGACAATTGGTGAACTAAAATACTACCTATAAATGATTATTGTTGCTACTGTTCCACAAACGATGGGACATTTGATATCATGTCCTGCGTGTCCTGTCAGCTGCACGTTAAACAACGGTCTGCGTGTCCTGTCAGCTGCACGTTAAACAACGGTCTGCGTGTCCTGTCAGCTGCACGTTAAACAACGGTCTGCGTGTCCTGTCAGCTGCACGTTAAACAACGGTCTGCGTGTCCTGTCAGCTGCACGTTAAACAACGGTCTGCGTGTCCTGTCAGCTGCACGTTAAACAACGGTCTGCGTGTCCTGTCTGCTGCACGTTACAGGCACTGATGATGACACTAGTGATGGCGCCAAACACGTTGCCGAATTCTGGGCCGAGTCCATTTAGATTGCCATCGACACGTTAAGCAGAAGAAGAGTGACAGACGACACGACGAATTGCAAAAAAATATTCAGTTAGTTTCGGAACACGTAAAAGTATGCGCTCCCCCAGGAAATCAGGATGGCAACCAACCGATTATCCTTTAAAGTTAAGGTTCGCGAGCACAATTGCAAAAAGCTGGCAGTATCATCACAGCGGAAATGTTTTCTCATTCTTTGTCTTATTTCTTTTTAGTATATTCATGGATTTATGTATATTTATTTGTGCTTATATTATGTAATTAGGTATATATTATTTTTATAGTTTTACTAGGTTTATGCGTATCTTTATATTTAAAATATTTATTCCTCAATTTTCATGATTGCACCTGCCGCTGTTTGTCTCTGCATCACCCAAAGGTTGACTGGTAGAAAATGCCTATGTCATTAAGTCCGCCTCTGTACATTTATGTGCTTGAAGTATTAAATAAATAAAAGTAATTTTTCTATCCATACTTATCAGTTTTAGGGTTCCGTGCCTCAAAAGGAAAAAACGGAATCCCTATAGGATCATTTTGTTGTCCGTCCGTCCGTCTATCTCTGGAACTCGTGGAGGTATCGAGTTGAAATTAAAACAATATACTCAGGTAGGTCTACGGTCCCTTGAAGCCGTGAAAAAATCAAACACCTTTAATAACGTAAAAAACTGGCCAAGTGCGAGTCGGACTCGCACACGAAGGGTTCCGTACCACAAGGCAAAAACGCCGAAAAAAATCGCGTTTGTTGTATGGGAGCCCCCCTTAAATATTTATTTTATTTTGTTTTTAGTATTTGTTGTTATAGCGGCAACAGAAATACATAATTTGTGAAAATTTCAAATGTCTAGCTACCGCGGTTCTTGAGATACAGCCTGGTGACAGACAGACGGACGGACGGACGGACGGACAGCAAAGTCTTAGTAATAGGGTTCCGTTTTTACCCTTTGGGTACGGAACCCTAAAAAGATACAGTCGTCTATGCCGCAAAAAACGTACAGTTCGACACTCTCAAGGCAATCAAAATTTATAGGGTACTTCCCGTTGACCTAGAATCATGAAATTTGGCAAGAAGTAAGATCATGTAGCACAAGTAAAGGAAAAAATCAAAAAACCGTAATTTTGTAGGGACTTACATTTTAAAAAACCCGTGCTAAACTATTTACATACCAAAGTACGGAACCCTCGGTGCGCGAGTTCGACTCGCATTTGACCGGTTTTGTTCTCTTACTTGCGTCACTAATGTAACCCGTATTACTTTTGATTCCAGCGAATCTTGTTTAGATTCTGTTTCAATGATTTTCAGTGCAAGAAAAGAATTTTGTACCTTTTTGCCACGGAATCCTGATTCCAGAAGAATGGACGTCGAGATTGCTTGCTTGACACTTGTTTTTTTTTTGTTTTGATAGAAAAAAATCGACGCTTAAGTGTCCTTTGTTTTTGTATTTATTTGTATAGTAAGTTAGTCATTTAATTTAGTATTTAGTGTAAATAGTTTGTATTTGTTTATTAAGTATGTATGATTAATTAAAAAATAAAGAAGAATTTATTACATTGTTTGATCTCGTTAGGTTGATTGATAAAGAAGTATATTTTGTTTTTATATGAATGAGAAGTTAATAAAATATTAATTACTTATTTGATATTACTTATAAGTTTTATTACACTCAAAAAAAAATCAAATAAAAATGTTAATAAAAACAATCTACAAACAGCAATATTACCTATTTAAATAATAATAAAAGCTATTATCCTCATTACTTTTATCTGTATGAAGAAACGTGCTTAGATATACTTGAGGTCAGTTAATAACATAATCTCTTTGGAGACGAAAATAATCCCGAAGAAATAAAACCTGTATTTCTAAGAAATTCGTAAAGGATCTCTTTCATTACACATTACAATGGCAAATTCAAATGGGTTTTCAATGGTAAAATTATTTCCACGTAATGAAAACGAGCAGCAGTGGAGCAGTGGTGGCCAAGTGGTAACGGCCGCGACTAACGAGTTGTAGGTCGTAGGTTCGAACCCAGACAGGCGCTTTATTTTGTGTAAATTATTTTCATCACCACTGCTCTCAAAACGGTGAAGGAAAACATCGTGAGGAAACCGGCATGTCCTAGAACCAAAAATTCGAAGACATGTGACATCTGCCAACCCGCACTGGGCCCGTGTGGTGGATTACTGCCCGCTCGATCGACCGAGAGGAGGCCTGTGTTCCAGCAGTGGGAAGATTATAGGCTGATCATGTCAATGAAAACGAAAGCGTATCCATTATGGTAGGTGGGAATTCTTCGGGTAGTCAGTAGGTATATACCTACTGACTACCCTATAGCCACAAATGTAGGTATATTGATCGAATTAGTCTAAAAAACACCTTGAGTTTTTAATATAATGAGCACAACCAGAAAACCAAAAATATCTCACTATACCTACTTTATTATAGAGGCAGCAAATAAAATAAATTCCTGATTACCTACATCAACTTCAGTAATTTAATATCAGTAATAATTTAAACTGAGAATCGATTATGAGTTTCATTTGGAAATTCATTTCACAGCTGTTTGGAATAAATATTTATGACATCATTCCCTGAATGTTGAATAAATAATAACATCCCGTATTAAGTAGGCTTACTTTGAACAATGCGAGACCCAATAAATACTTTTTCTTCCTTTCTTTTCCTCCTTAGTCGTTCACTCTTCACAGAGTGGTCGTGGTTGATGACTCTGCATTTTCTTTAGCCAAAGCAGCCCTCGCGAAGCTCCACCACTTATTCCGGTCTTCAGCGTCTCGGAAATTCGGAACTATGGAGGTTTGTGTGTTGACGCTTTGATAAGGTCTGTCCAACGCGTAGGTGACCGACCGCGTGACCGCTTGCCCTCCACTTGTCTCTGGACAACGAGTCGTTCCATGGAGTGTTCGTTACGAACCACGTGGCCGAAATATTTGATAATTTTCTTTCTTTTACCGGACTTCAAACGGAGGTCTCAATTGTTTTTGATGCGTTTATTTTTTCTCTAAAACATAGTATTATGGGTGAATGAAAGAATCATGAGACCATTATTGGATTCTTAATAGTTTCAAAATTACTAACGATGGTAGAAATTAAAACCAGCATTTCTCTACCAAGTGAAGTCCTCGTTTTAAATTAGTATGAAAGCCTGTGACCTCCAGTGGGACAATTACCCATCACTGCTTTATATATCATTATTATTGTACCTATGTTTGAATAAATTACTTATGAATATGATAAATGATTTTATTTCTGTAAGTAGGTTTGTCTAACACTAAAACACGTCAATCATATTTAAATAACTAGACGAGGTCTGCATTTTCTATCTCAGTACTCTGAGAAGAAAGGCCGAAACAAACTCAGAGGTTACAGTCCGAGTATGATCTTGGTCAGATAATGTGAAAATAATATCCACAAAAAATAGCACAGAAAACACCAAGACAATACTTTTCCACTAAGTAACAACAAAGATGGCGGTGCTGTCAATCCATATAACTAAGTTCACTGATTATTTCAACGAGATGTTACAAAAACAGGGGACTTGGGAGATACGTCTGTTTACTTTGCCGGATTGATTCCCTAGGGGCTAGGGTTTTTTGCACCGCACCGTATATTGTTTTTGGAATCGATTTCGACCTTTCCGATTCGTCTTTCCGATCACAAGTTGGTTCCTAGTTTTTAATTTGATCATGAACTTTGGTCATACATACATAATTAGCCTATAATGTTCCCACTGCTGGGACACAGGCCTCCTCTTGGTGAGAGAAAGTGGGCCGTAATCCACCACGCGGGCCCAGTGCGGGTTGGCAGATGTCACATGTCTTCGAATTTTTGGTTCTAGGACATGCCGGTTTCCTCACGATGTTTTCCTTCACCGTTTTGAGAGCAGTGGTGATGAAATAATTTACACAAAGTAAAGCACCTGTCTGGGTTCGAACCTACTATCTACAACTCGTAAGTCGCGGCTGTTACCACTTGGCCACCACTGCTCCTGAACTTTGGTCGCTTGAACCATTTTATGTAGGTACCTCATACTTGGCACTTATAGACAGTGTACCGGATGTTTACCTCGTTATCACAGACGGGATTAGTGAGGAAACAAGATGCTGACATTCTGAATGATATTATTTTCCTTCAGTGGCAGAGGGTTGGGTAAATTAATAACATGTTTTCCTTTTAGCGTGAGTGATGAAGACTAATGATAATCTACTTTTTGTAGAAGTTGGTAGGTATGGTACAGACCACACATCAAGCTACCCGAAACTGTCAAATTTTCCCAATCAACTTTGAACCTTATAGTTTAGCAATAAAGTTGAAAATCTATTAAAGAAATTTGACAGATTGTAGTAACTTGATGTGCTGGCGTCTGTACCTACGAGTTGTTACTTTTGCCAATAGAATTATCTGTTTAGCTTTGTCCCTTCTAAGTAATTCCACGTGTACGACGGGCTTTCGATTGGGATTTTGACTTCTCTTAACGATACTAAAACTTTTGAGTGTGACATCCGGCGGGATATTAATTTTGACAGTTCAACAACATTCATTGCGTCTTTTACGTTGTTGAGCAGACAAATTTTTCGAACATATGAAGCAATGGATTAGCAATATTCTTCAAAATTATTCAGATTCTGATTGATATTAAGTTATACTATATATTGAAAAAAATTACCAAGTTTATCTACCCAATATAACTTTTAAAATATCAAGTAATATTTCAAAAGTTATATTGGGTTTTATTCTATTAGTTGTTGCTATTTTTTTATCTGTTTATCTACGAAGTAAATATCCTTATCCTAACAAGAGGGTCTACGTCCGAAAGTAGGTGATCCGTCAAAGCAATGTCAAATTCAAAATTTCGGACTCTAATAATGAATGATGATGGGTTTTCGGATTTTAATAATGAATGACATAAGATTAATTCAAGGCCCGAATTAATAATTCGGGCCTTGAATTAATCTTATGTCCGTAATTGATATGGAGTAGGAAATGCCCGTTACTTTGGCTGAAAAACAGACTTCGTGCTTAAGGAGCAACATCGAATTTCGTGCACAAAAACTTTTTTACAAAAAAGACAACCGACCAAAAAACACTATAAAGTGAAAAATAACTTTAATTTCGGAAGTCGGTGGCAAAAAACTAAAATACAAATCCAAAGACACCGACTTCCGAAATTAAAGTTATTTTTCACTTTATAGTGTTTTTTGGAAGTCGGTTGTTTTTTTTGTAAAAAAGTTTTTAATTTTCACCTTATAGTGGGTCAGTTTGTAATTTATCAAAGTTACAATAGCCTAATGTCAACTGCTCATCACCTTTTACAAAATATTGCTTTTCCCGATGCAGGGACGTTAATTGTTGAGGAGTTCTCCTGGTTCTTACCAACTCCTAAACAACTACTCACCATACGCATTGTGACGAGGATAAATCGTATAGCAACCATATTAAAGTAATCGAATCGCAACCCGTGAAATATTTGTCATTGAGTAGTTTCTATGGCCATCTGTGGTCTTCATCATCAGCTCCACTTTACCAAATGATGATTTCCGAGAGCAAATGCTCAAGTTACTTTAAAAAATACCCAAATCGCTATAGCTTTGCCTATAAAATTTGAGGGTTTCCCACAATTTCCATGGGATCCTCTCATCAGATTCCAACTTGATGATAATGGGACCACCTCGAGAGTAGGTATACCCTTTCGAACAAAAAAAGAATTTTGAAAATCGGTCCTCAATTGGCGGAGTAATCGCGTAACAAACACAAAAAAAAAGAACACCGTCGAATTGAGAACCTCGTCCTTTTTTGAAGTCGGTTAAAAATAAAACGCCATTTATTTATTTATATATACTTTATTGTAGACCAGAAAATACATAACAAATAAAAAAAAATACGATTATTAATAAAAAACATACAATGAGCGGCCTTAAACGCTTTCTGCGATCTCTTCTAGACAACCTATAATTGCGTGGATATAAAAAAACTGGTACACGAAGGGTTCCGTACCACAAGGCAAAAACGCCAAAAATAACACGTTTGTTGTAAGGGAGCCCGCCCCCTTAAATATTTATTTTATTCTGTTTTTAGTATTTTTTGTTATAGCGGTAACAGAAATACATCAACTGTGAACATTTCAACGGTCTAACTATCACGGTTCATGAGATACAGCGTGGTGACAGACGGACAGCGGAGTCTTAGTAATAGTGTCCCGTTTTACCCTTTGGGTACGCAACTCTAAAAATGGGGTTGACATTGGTGCAAATTAATATAATAATAGATATTATATGCTTTATAATCGATATATAAATAAATACAAACTAAATATACATAAACAACGAAAATAAATGATGACTACAGATTATTGCAGCTACGAAAACAAGATCACAACAACAACACAGTAATGTTCCTTCGCGAGTCTCTTTACCTTCACCAGTTAATGTTCCAATATCCACCCGAGCTCCACAAAAAATTCACTCAATCCCCGAAGGCCAGCTAATTGGCGCTCTAGCCACAATCTGTAGGTAAATGCGTCCAGATAAAAAAGACCTTTGGTTTCCCCACAATATGGACACAAAGGAGGAAGACAGAAGGACCATCTTAACTTATGCGAGTTATACGACGATGGCGTTATCAATTTCATCACAATCTTGCCTGACTCTATTTGTATTGTCTATTTATTTTATTTTGTTATTTGTGTCTCATTGTATGTATTTTAGACAAGGTGTAACAGAATAAACGCAAGTCCTGAAAGTAATTTTTCATAATTTGATTATTGAATCGATTTCGGTAACTTTTAAGATAGGTATTTTTTTTTTAAATTGTCCATACTGACCGCCTATTGAGCTAAAGAAAATTACATCTTATTTCAAGGTTATAAGACTAAATTTTAAATGCAATTTAACTTTAAAAAAAAAATAGTTTTGGTCATTGTATTATGCTTTTAACTCAATACTCATACTCTCTAAATACTCCAATATTTTTTTACTATAATGTTTGGTCCAGAGATCTTGAAAATAATATGGCTCACAATTTTTTTGGTCGAAAAACTTGTCTGACATTAGTTTTATTATAATGTTTATTAATTCCTATTGATTAAACTAATAATGTGACTAAAATATTTGTACGCCAATATATTATAAAGCTAAACATGATTGGACTACCTATAATGTAATTTATTATCATCTTGCATGCTCTTGTATTACCATGTTTAAACAAATAAATAAATCTTATCTTATCAATTTCCAAAAAAGTATCATTCCTTTAAGTCCTAGGTTAATAAAGCCAAAATTTTGACGTTAGTATTACTTGTCGAACCCACTGAAAACTATTGGTGCTCCTTTGTTCAGATGATTTTTGAAGTGTCAGATTATTGCATATTGACTGCTCTTGCTAAACAGGTTTTGGGACTCGTTTATATCAGCTTGAATCAAATGTATGGAAAAATATGCAATACGGGGTATATGTAAAATAAGATCGCGCGTTTCCATCTACGAATGTCGAAATTTGTTAACCGTGGTTGCACGTGGCAGAACTTTGAAAAAGTGTCAGTGTCGAGCGCCATTACATCGTAGAACGCGATTTTGAGACTTTTTCGTACGTTGATAAGAGTGGGTTTTCTGTATATTCTTAGTCTATTATAAACTTCAAAGTTATCGAGCAAAATGGTTCTGTTTTAATTTCGTTGAGGTTTTCAATCTCCTTGCTTTAACGGTGCGCTGGCCTGATATTTGCTTGATAAAAGTTAATGAGTATCGTTTGTAAACATAATGGATTTACCTGACCTTACCAGATTGTACTATATTTGGCTCATTAGCAAGACTTAGGGGCTTGTGGCTAAATAAAAACAGTCGCACGGGTCTATCTTCAAGGTTAAGCAACGTTTTCCGAGGTTGGCTCGTGGATGGGTGACCATCCATAACATACCGAGACCCCTTCGTGACTCGGAAAGTTGGTCCCGGCTGTCATTTGTAGCTGTTTGACGGTCGTTACCGGTGGTCAGACGTCCGAAAGTCTGAGAACCAGTCTTGCCAAGGGGGTTACCCAGTAACTGGGTTGTGGAGGTCAGACAGGCAGTCGCTCCATACTACGGCAAGCCGACCACAACATAGTTGGGAAAAGGCTAGCTAGATTGATTTTTGAACAAGACTTAGTTATTTTTATTTAGACAGGTAAAAATAACAAAATTAAATTCTAACATAACTAAAACTATACAGAAACTATAAAATTGCATCGAAAAACTCATCCGCATCGCTGTCGACTGGTAATGTACCCAAGAGACTGGCGGCATTACCACGTTGTATGGCGATGCTTAGCCTCTGGCCAAGGTAAAAGCCAGCCCTTGGGTCACGGAAAGTGTCAACCAGCCGTTTCGAAATATCTTTAAAAAGACCATGAGCACTCGGACCCCACGGCCCGAGGGTTTCAACCCCAAACGGCTCGAAAATATAATTTCCGATGAGGTTATTATATTTTCGCCGCTTGAGGTTCTCCGCAGCCGCAGCAAATTAATTATTTAGTTATTTGGGTATGATACTGTCAGAATCTTTATTGATGAACATTTTAATCATGTTTTGCATGATATTATTCGGTTAATAATGAAAGTTAAACAGGTTATTAAAAATGCATTAAAAGTGGCACTATCATAATTTAGATTGCGTCATAAAGGGGAATATACAATACCTAATTAAAAATCTTTATCCAGGAAAATGTTGGAAATTTTCCTTAACAAACAGGTTATTTACCCCAGCCCAGGGAAAGCTCAGTTTTTGCTTCGAAAAAGTTAATTGAACATGTTTAATTGTTTACAGTAACTACCAATCGCGTTCCAGGTGTTGTATGTGAGACTGCGTAAATATAGGTTCCTTCAAGTTTAAATTAAATTTTCTGGCAAAACTTAACAAACGTAATGAGTATCTTTATGTAAAGTCGACCAAACCGAAAAAAGATTGTCGATATCGATCAGATCTGTGAAGTTTCGCTTGCTAATTTAATTTAACCTTGTATACGTGTTGTGTACGTGCGTGAAAAGTTGTTTTGCATTGATAAAAATACATAATCAGCCTATAATGTTCCCACTGCTGGGATACGGGCCTCCTCTCTGTGGGAGGGAGTGGGCCGTAATCCACCACGCGGGCCCAGTGCGGATTGGTAGATGTCACATGTCTTCAAATTTTTGGTTCTAGGACATGGCTGTTTCCTCACGATGTTTGTTTGTGTTTTGTTTGTTGTTGATAAAAATGGCTACCATTATTTGTACAACATTATAATTATTCGATCTCAATGATGACCCTTGCCTTTACAAAGTTCAACAAACTTCTTACAAAATACCTAATGGCAGGAGTCAAATGTCAAGTAAATCTTACTTAAAGTGTCGGTTTAGCTATAGCAGATACTAACCATTAAAGTTAATACAAGTCGTAAGATTATCTCAATGTTTCAGAGTTTGAAGATAAAATTTCTTATCTGCGAAGGATTAAGTTGGTGAAGAATAGTTATTGTTATAGCAGATTGTTTTTGAAGGTGACTTTGCACTTTTTGCTACTGAATGTAATCTTATAAAGAGGTATGAGGAACAGGGAGTAAAGTTCACTCATACTCTATAGAAAAGGGAGGATCCTCAGACCAGACGGGTGTTGTGTCTGGCGGGCAACTGCCCGATGATTCATGTCGGGCCGTTGTATCTATACTAGTTGCGCGGTAAACTCTGCTTGCGCGATGCAGGATTTTGCGTGACGTCAGTATGACGCGTTGTTCGCATGTGGCGTTGTAGATACCGCTAAACTTATGCTAATAATGGTTTTCTAGACAAGTTATGGGCAAGTGGTTTTCGCATTGGGGTTGATTGTCTCACTTCGTGGCATTTATTTATGTTCATTTTTCAGTTTCAATGCACCTGTTTCTTCAATAGTTGATCCAAATTAATTGTTATTTAATTTTTCGTGTTTATCAGTGAAAACTTGTAAATGGCTTTCAATTGCATATTGTTTAAGAACACTTTATAAGTTAGCTGTAAGTTTCCCCAATGGAATAAAATAAAATAAATAAATGTGTACCTATTGAAAAATTTCGGTTTTTATTGTTGACTGCTAGAGAATGCCTAAGGCATTAAATCCGCCTTTGTACCTTTTTGTGCGAAAAGTTTAAATACCTAAATAAAAATTTTATTCAGCAATCGGCTTGTTTATCAAACTTAGATACTTACTGATGAAACTGATGAGTGCTACTATGAATGGTTCCGCCATGGTTTGAGTATTGAATTAAAGAAGATATAACTTAATTATCCCGCGTAAGAAAGAAAGAAAAGAAAGAAAGAAAATACGCTTGTTTGCGGCAAACATGACGCATAAAAAAAAAAAACAAAATAACAATTTGGGAGAAAATATGCGTCATATTTACGCAAAAGGACCATCGCTCAGCATAATGCTAAGACCCTATACGAGACACAGCCCCAGCATAATTAACCTTCTATTTCAATTAAGTTTCATTTTCTAATCTTCCAACCCGAATTTCGTAAGAACATCAACAATGCCCTGTCTAAACTCCATTAAATAAACATTTATCGCTCCCTTTCGGCCGTTTCACCAACAGACCCCTAAATCACACATAACACTTAATTCTCCAGTCGGCCATTTGTTCGAGTTTTGATTAGCTACACGTTCGCCTGTAAGTGGCCGACAATCTGGGAGGCGCTCATTTAGACCGGATTAAGAATTAATTCCCGGGTCCCGAATCCGCGATTAATTTCTGTGAGCTGCCGCGGTTGCGCATAACTAGTCGCAGGGCCGGATTAGGGATGGTATTGGTTCATTTAGCACCTCTGTGTTGATGATCATTGTCATCGGATCAGCTCATAAGCGATTATAGCTTAGTACGATGCACGTAATAGTTTGTTATGGCAAAACGTTCATGTTGGTCAGAATTATTGTCGTCGCTAATTGTGGAAGGAGTTGACATTGTATAATTGACAACTACATTGACATTGTTTAATATACAACTATTGTTCAATATATTTAAATTATTTTTAATTCTAATTCTAATGATTAATAATTTAATTTTAAAGTAATGATGACCCATAATTTTACAAACCATATTTTTACGCTGAAAACGGCAGAATATTATGATCGTAATACCTACATAATGCAGGCTAAATGCACATAACGACTTTGTACAATATTCTAACAAATAAAAATGCATTGTATTGATATTTAGATCATCATCATCGTTCTTCCAAAAGATGTCGCCTTTTTAACTAAAAGCATGTTTTATTATACTTACTATCTTTCTGCAACAGTACCAACCTAATCATTTCGTAAAATATTTTCAACCCTTTGTTCACCATTTTATTTTACAAAGTAAACTCCAATACAACCAACACTAGTTTAGCTCTTTATTCAAAAACAGTTCGCAACAGAAAACTTGCACAAAAACCCTCTCAGACTGAGAAGCATCTGTTACTCAATGTTTTTCTTCAATTCACAGACAAGATAAACTAAAAAAAAAACAAATAAACGAACTGCACAGCAAAATCTGCAAGAAGTGCAGGTGCTATGTAAAGGAAAGCAGATCTAAGGGTCGTACCAGACACGGTAGTTTTAAGACTGAGATTAATCAACGATACTTAGCACGGGTTTCGGCTTAGACTATGTTATCTTTGTATCTCATGCTCTTGTAGTTTGACAGTTGTGCGAACGTCAAAGCAAGCGCTAGTCTCAATCCGTAAAACACTACTAATTACCTTCCATTTTTAACATTGATTTTCACTGAGATGAGATGGCGATAGAAGATCTTTTTAAGTTGTTTATCTCGTTTCAATTCTAGTTGTCGAAAGGTACAAATTATAGAGAAAATAACAAGGTTGCTGAACGTTTATTAATCTCGACCTAAGCATCGACCAGAGGTTGATACAACGAATTTGATACAGTGAATTTTACTATCAGCGAGCAGCGATTGTAGCTATTGTAGCAGGAAAGTAGTCGCCTTATCGTCGATCGCCGATGCAAAGACTATCCTGTCTGCTACTACTCTTACTTATTTTTCACCCAGATTCAGCTCTGGCAATATAGATGAACTGGATTAGGTGGTCCAATTCAATCGAATTGAATTTTAATTAAATTACTGCCTGTTTCTGTGAGAGGTTTAATTTTCTTTAGAAGAGATGAGACTAGTGAAGGATTTCGGTTTTAAATTACACTCCACACGAAGGATAATTTTGTGCGATAAGACATTTGACACAGCGTATTTACGGAATTTATTTTGTAGAGAGATTTATTTCAATGTTCTTAGTATCAGGTTTTAATTAGATTCCTGAAATATTGCGCCAATTTTGAAAACCAACTAAAATTAATACTATTTTAATGAACAGATCAGAGGAGCAATTCTCATAATTCTAAGAACGTTCATAATCTGATCTCAGTCGCAATCTGTCAGAAATATCTCTAATTTCCCTGCATTTTTGACATTGATACTCGCTGAGATCAAAATTGCGACTAGATTTTGAACGTTTTTAATTACTGGAATTGGCCGTCTGAACAAAGTTTGTTTTAACTAAAATGCTCATTGGTACCTCCTGCATTTTACACATATTTTAGACACATAAATTAAAGAGATCAACTCTTTAATTTATATATCTCAATATTATAGATTACTATAATAATATATACTATGTTAATAAGCTCATGAATAGTATATAGAGGTATAATAAACCTTTCATTATAGTAGTACACATAATAAGTAATTATTAATTCACTGAAGGAAGCCTTTCCAAAACTTTTCCAGTAACTGCAGCAAAGTTAAAAAATCTTTACAGCCTAGTCATTACACTGCATCTATAATTAGTTCGTTCAACCCTCGTTTCTCTTTGCAACTGTAACCTCAAAGTGATTACTTTCGGAGCACTTGCAGTTGGATTTAATGACGTAGATAGTCCATGATCATGTCGGACACTGGCCACTTACTGTTAGCTCAGCTTTCTGCAAACTATTTGAAACTTTTACCATTTTCAAAATGATTTTTATATTTTTCCTCGGCTCGTAAGTAATTGGCGGCAGTCCAATTGCTTATGGAATGTTATACTGAATTACATAGTGGCTCCTTGTTAAAAGTTTGTACGGGAAATGACTACCCATTTTGGTTATTTTTTTAGGTAAGAACGGTACCGTAAATGCAAGTGACGTAACATGCACATGATACTTCTTAATTTCGCCTCTAAGGTAAGCTATCTTTCAATAATCCTTTTAGATGTTTCAGGCTGCAAATATTTTGGAATTAGGATTAGATTTTTCAATGTATTCAGTAAAATCTCACCTAGAAAACTCAGCTGATGTCAGGTCGAAGTGAGCTGTCATTTCACCTGATGCTATTGACATTGACAGCCCACTTTCAGCTCATTTCACCTATGTTTTCACGGTGAAATCAGTCTATCTATGTAAACACAATAGCATATTTACAGTGAATCTGACAAGAAATCGCAAACTAAAATCTACATGACGTCAGCACGTTATGTACACAATGTTTATATACCAGCGTATATAAACACTATGTGCTAAGTTTGCCTATCGAACGCGCTCACCTTTTGCTTCTAATTTTGTGCTAACTCACACCTTGCAACTAAGCCTCTTACGAAGGCAAAAGAAGTAGAGTTACTAGATGTGCTCCAAAATAATTACAGGTTTGTTCGTTGCACAGCCAGCCGCAAAAAGATCCCACCAACAAGAATTAATTTATCTAATGAGGGCTTTCACTGCCATTTTTTCACGTTTGGTGGCGCATCGTCGACATTTTTTGATAACTTTTTCGTATTAAGTATATAGAAAGACTCAAAATCGCTTGCAGAATACGAATCTTTGGTCAAGTCAAACCGAGGACCCTCTAAAAGGTCCTCGCTTTGAAAAGGTCCTCGGTCGTGCCTTGTGTATTCATACGCACGTCCTCGGATGGTACTTAAAACAAACACACACGCACACACACAAACTTTCGCCTTTATAATATTAGTGTGATGTGTAGCTACAAAACCTTTTACACATTGGGTACTTAATTGCAGTTACACATAGATATCGTAAATTAATACAAATTGTAGAACATTAAATTAATTCTTGTCGATGTTTACTTACATCTTTTTGGGGCTGACTCTATTTACCGAACCTAAGACAGGCCATTAGTACAACGAGAACAAACCCTTTGTTCTCGTTATACTAATGGCCTGTTTCACCACCTATTAAGTAGCGGATAAACTCATGCGACTTTTAATTTCATTAAAATTATGTTTCATTTTTTTTATTTATTAGAAAAATTAAGAAAATACACTATGTTCCTAATAAACTTAAAGCTGTGCTACACACTTGTTCGAGTCGGATATATGAGCTGCTCGGCTTGGCTCGACTTGTGCCGAGCCGACGCGTACATGCTTCAGCGAGGGTTGATGCCGAACGAAGTTTGCCGATAGACACGAGCAAAATGAAAGTCGAATATAATTGTTGAACTAAAATCTACTACGGAAACGAATTTGCAGAAGCAATTAAGTGTTTACCATAACTGTATAAGCACAACATCGTTAGGCACACACAAGTTAAACCATTAAGTAGCTTCGGGGCTGTTAATAGAAGATAGAAGAAAAACTGGCCAAGTGCGAGTCGAACTCGCACACGAAGGGTTCCGTACCAGAAGGCAAAAACGCCGTAAAAAACACGTTTGCTGTATGGGAGCCCTCTTTTTTTTTTTGGATAGGTAATCATCATATGACCCCTCCCGCTCTGGGTGGAGCGGAAGGGAGTGTCAAACTCTTGCTGACTAAAACCCACCCGTGCTCCTTCCTTAGCCCTTTATGTTCCGGGCCAGGGGTAACCCTTTCAAAAAACACGTTTGTTGTATGGGAGCCCCCTTAAATATTTATTTTATTCTATTTTTAGTATTTGTAGTTATAGCGGCAACAGAAATACATCATCTGTGAAAATTTCAACTGTCTAGCTATCACGGTTCATGAGATACAGCCTGGTGACAGACGAACAGACGGACAGTGGAGTCTTAGTAATAGGGTCCCGTTTTTACCCCTTGGGTAGGGAACCCTAAAAAACGTAGCTGTTTACCCCACTACAAATTCGTTTATGGCTTCGTAAAACTACGAGTATTTTGCAACACTGAAGCATGGCCGCTTCCAGTATCTTCCCGTTTCACGCTCTATAGCTCGGCAGTCGGTAAACAATCTAACTGCGTTAATACTAAAAGCTTAAAGCAAATCTCATCTGACTTATCCGCTTCCCAGTTCTGGATATAAACGTTATTATACTAAGATCAGAGGTATACTGTCACAATGCTTATCTAAGCGATCGATTTCTAAATCAGGCTAATATGGGCTTCGGGAGAATCCAAAGGGAAATTATTAGGTAAACCCAATCATTAGTGGTTAAAAAGAAAAGGTAACAGTTTTATGTAAGGTAACAGTTGAGCAGTGGCGGCCCAGTGGTAACGGCCGCGACTTACGAGTTGTAGGTTGTAGGTTCGAACCCAGACAGGCGCTTTACTTTGTGTAAATTATTTCATCACCACTGCTCTCAAAACGGTGAAGGAAAACATCGTGAGGAAATCGGCATGTCCTAGAACCAAAAAAAAAACTCGAAGACATGTGACATCTGCCAACCCGCACTGGGCCCGCGTGGTGGATTACGGCCCACTCCCTCTCACCAAGAGGAGGCCTGTGTCTTAGCAGTGGGAACATTATACGCTGATTATGATTATGTAACAGTTTTAAAATAGGTGGTTAAAATAATTATGAACATTCTATCAAAATTCATTTATTCAACAAGGCTGAGAATCAGCACATTTTGAACGTCAAAATTATATAATACAGTCCCACAAAACGCCGGCCCTTCAGCCCTTCTTAGTGCTTTCGCTGGGAAGAAGAAGTTTTGCAACCAACTCCTCAGCAACACAGCTGACTGTTCAGTTAGAAGAGCTTGATTCTGTATATGCATAGTAGTTAAAGTTACGAAACCCAAAACTATTATATTATTATTCCTTCTTTTCTCCCTTTCTATAAGATTTAACGGTGTGAAGGTAACAAGATAGTAATTTAGTAGTGGCCCTGACAATCCAAGACTCGTTTACATTTAATTTAATAAACTTGTTTACGTCATATTTATAAATAAAATCCGCGATTCTCATTAAAAACGCGGCGCATATTCTCATCACGTCTCACGCGACCATGGCTTAGGTTACCCTATTTGCCATCTCGAAACCTGACTCTTATCAAAACAACACCTTAAAAGTAGAGGGATAAGCTAGATTATTGAATAGTGGTGTGGGGTGTTAAGGTTGGGTTGAAGGAAAACGTAAGTTTGTCAAACCCTGGAAGCCGGAGGCTGCACAAAATTTCCATTTTCCACGCGATTTACCACAAATTAATGCTTCGAATCCGTCCGCGCTTCGCCAGTTTATAGTAAGGATTTGCATCTAACCAACTTAAAGTTAGGTTTTTCTCGGTCGAACGGTGATTGCGATTTATTAGTAGAGTATTAGGTTGGTCGGTGAGGTTCTAACTTTATTTTTCTTGGCAAGCTGGCTGCGAAGTTGTTAAGAACTCATTTTTAATTTTTACTTAGGAAATTGTTGCTTGAAAAGTTGCTGGATTCAATCAATTTCTAATGTTAATCTTTGACTTAATTCATGTTTTTATATTTCCCAGTAATATGGGAAAGGAAGAAAGGGAGATAACACTTAACAGTTTTTACAAAAAAATTTTAGGTAAACGTATTTGATTTAATAATACATGTAGATTTCCAACGTATTAACATATTATTTTTTAGTTTTGTATATTATGTATTTTTTTTTATCTAATGGTTTGTACACACGATGCGTAAGTTCTATAAATTTGCGAAGGTATCTAAGCCAACGGACCAGCAGTCATCAACCTTTAACCTTTTGATCGCCACACGTCAAAAAATCAAAAACGTGCCCTCGGCGTCAAAGTCTGTCATGTAGTCGAACCGTGGCGTTCTGGGGCACCTTTTGATTTGTCATCTATACATGACTGTGGCGGTCAAAAGGACATCAAACTCTAAAATTAAACACCCTTTACAAAACTCTGCAAAATACCAGCACTAGTTTATCCCAGACTATTATAAAACACGCTTGCTCTAATTCAGAAGCTTATTATCATTTTATCCATGTCCACAATCAAAATTCACGTCTCACTGCTTCTGAGTGACGTGCGGCTAACGACCGGCGGTCGCGACAGTTAGGGTAAGGGCTGAGTGCTGACCGGTAGCGGTACTCTAACCCTTTATAAAGTAAAGCAGAAGACACTCAATGTTATTAAGATTGGGTCTTGACTCTACGAAAAAGGTTTTAACCCCCTTGTCTGCTTATGTTATTGAAAAAAGAAAGGTTTCAAACTCAAAGTCGAAGCTTTAACCACGTAACGTATTTCGACTATAATATTTGCAGGCACTTTTTAATTGTTAAAGAGTCGGTTAGGTAGTCAGAGAGATGAAGGTAGTTGCCCGTTCCAAAAATTAGATCCCTATGGAGAAGAACGGGCAAAGGAACTCCAAGAACACTCTTTTAGGTAAATCAAGATATTACACAAAAAAAAAATTTCGGCTGACTGCCGAGAGTGGAGTCTTTGGTCAACTGGACCCGTGGGTCCAGTTGACGTTATCACATTTTGAATACGTCGACTGGACCTACTGCCCAATTTCATCATTAGTACAGTCACGGAGTAAAGCCGAATCTTTTAGTTTTATTTCTATGACCTAAAATATACCTACTAATACTATTCAATTAGGTATTTACACTTAAAAAAAAAAGCAGTAGGTACCTCAAACGCCAGCTACAGGCGATTTGTCTGATGTAAGACTTGATTGTTACAGTCCTCCATTTACCATCTTTCTTTCACCTTTCTGAAGATCTTCACCAATAAGCTCACTATTATGTCCCCCTAAGGCGGCGTTTCCAATCACATCTCACTTGTATATTATCTTGTCTTAGTCGCCTTTCATTCATATTAATTTTTCTTTTTAAAGATTCGTCAAGGTTATTATAAAATAATTTAAATAAAAGATAATGCTACAATAAGATATTTTTTTAAACATATTTCCGTTAACAGGCTAGTATACAAAATGTTAACATTAATAACATAAGTATAATCAGCCTATAATGTTCCCACTGCTGGGACACAGGCCTCCTCTCTGTGAGAGGGAGTGGGCTGTAATCCACCACACGAGTCCAATGCGGGTTGGTAGATGTCTCATGTCTTCGAATGTTTGGTTGTAGGACATGCCGGTTTCCTTACAATGTTTTCCTTCACCGTTTTGTAACGCTATACAAATAAACTTAATTATATCGATTAACTGTTTCCAGTACCCAAAAACATAGTGTCCCCCAAAGTGAGTCACACCGCAACCTAACAACGCCCGGTCACGCGTTCGGTTCCCGGTTGAAACACTGTTTAATCGGTGTGGCCGACTGGATTAATGGGAATTCCGCTGGCAATTTTATTATACGGTCCTGTCGGTGACTTATAATTATTTATATCGGCTTTTTCATACTCTTTTATGACTGCATGTAATATTTTGTTGCGGGTAAATATGGTGAATTGGATACCTGTAAAGTGATACTTGTTATAATATATTTTAGCGGTAAGCAAGTAACTTTGGCTTAATTATTAAGAGCATGTACCTGTGAGTATACACCTAGGTTTTTTGATGGGTAAACGCTGTTTTATATGCTTTTAGAGGTGTTATTGAGAGCTAGTTTTTCTACAAACGAAAAAAAAAACATGCTAAACTTTACCATGTGTGTCATTCTATTCCATGTGTGTTTTACTATAACATAGTTTATAAGTGTTCTGTAACCAACCCATGGTAATCTGATGTCTGATAAATAAATGAATTATTATAATTATAATTTACCATTAAGAGCGTTTACGCCGTACGACATTTAATACAAACTTTCAAGCCCTTGTTTTTCGAAATGAATGAACCGATTTCATACGCATAAGCAGGATACAAAGGTCTAAAAAGTTACTTAAGAACATTTCAAGAAATTCTTAAATTCCAAACCAGGAAGTCCTCTAGACCGAATTTTGGCCATGAGACCAACTTTCGACGAAGAAGATGTACATTAATATGTGCGACACACGAGACCCTCTCTTAGTCCGATGGGACGGCAATCCGACATGACCGGAGGGCCAGCGGCTTAGCGTGCTTTCCGAGGCACAGCAAATCATAATACATAATGAATGCTTTTTTTTTTTGCTGAATGAACCCGCTCTTGGTCTCGATCACGCCTGATGGAAAGCGATGGATGAGGTCTGTGGTGGAACGAGCGTGCCCAGAAGATGCCAAAGGCACTGGAACTACGCATTGATGAAACTCAGCAGACTGCTTGACGCCGGACTCCGGTGGACGGGTGGTCGCAAAACAGGCGACTGTTAGCCCTACCACCGCAAGGGAAGAATTGGCCAGTTAAATAAGGAGTTGGGTGTGACTGTCCAGGATGCGCCGAGCGCTCGATTCAGTTGAGTAACTGGCGGAACAAACTGTGTTACTCGAGGAGGCTTCTTCATGCATCCCATAATAACAGTAATCAGTAACATTCATACCAATTACACTAACTATAACAGATTATGCAACAGAATTAATGGCGTATTATGAAGACGAATGGCTCTAATAGTCTCTCAAGTTATGAATAGTCTTGTACGGAGTTTAGTAGGTCAACTATTGAACATCGAATCAAATGTAAAGTAGGCATTAAAAAGTTGTAAGGATATAACTTTATCAGGGTCTTTTATAAAAGGATACTTAAGACTTTTTTCTCCAGAAATATCTTTTAGAAAAATTTACCACAATCTACCTAGAATAAGTAAATCAGGCCTATTGGATCGTTTGACGGTATATGTATATGGTTTTTCTTCTTTCAGATAAAACTTAAAAAGAAACCTGCCAGATACTTTAGCTGGAGCTTTTAAGGAGGTGATTATATCAAGATGGGTGATAGCATCATTCTTTTTTGGGTTTCGTAGTCAACAAGTAACCCTTATAGTTTCGCCATGTCCGTCTGTCCGTCCGTCCGCAGCTTAGCTCAAAGACTTTTAGTACTAGAAAGCTATAATTTGGCATGGACAAGCCGGTACCTCCTGTACGCGTAAAGTGGGGACGTTTTTTTTTCTCGTCTATCCCATGGTGTCTATTGTTGGATAGATCTTTCAAAAATATTGCGGGTTTGCGAAAACAATTTTTCGATTCAGGGATCCGTTTGTGAAATATTAAAGAGAAGTATCCGGCCCCCTGTCAGCTAAATGGTTGCTTTTGGATAGGTGAAAATTATTCACGGCAGTAGTTTCAATAACACAATAGGCTTTACAAGTTTACGAGTAATAGTTGACCAACTTAAATTTGCAGTTGCAATGTATATGTATAGAACATGATTTTCAACTACAATGTTAAGTTTGTTCTTGGGATAAATTCATTTCAACTACGAAACCCTTCATTGTGCGTGGTCCCACACGCACTTGGCCGGTTTTTTTTTTCTTCTTTTCCAGTACCACTGATCCGTTTACCAAGCTCAGCGATAAGGTTCTATCTATCTAACCAGCACTGCAGGGCAAAGGCCCCCTCTCCCTTAACACACTTCTATCTTCTGCTATCGTGGACCAGTCCTTTCGGTAGGAGTCAAGTTCGTCCCTCCTATATTCGTCTCGGTCGCGATGTTACATAACGTTTAATGAGACTCAGTGTTTCTTTTAGCCCAAAGATCGTCTGAAATGGTTGTTTAACGTCGTATCGTCATCATCTGCCTAGCCTTTTCTCAACTATGTTGGGGTCGGCTTCCAGTCTAACCAGATGCAACTGAATACCAGTTTTTTATACATGGAGCGACTGCCTATCTGACTTCAACAACCCACTTACTGGGTAATACGATACCCCTTTATAAGACTGGTTGTCAGACTTTCGAGCTTCTGACTACCCGTAACGACTGTCAAAGATCCACGAATGACAGAATTCTGTATATCGTAGAAGTAGAAATTCAAGAGCTGATGAAACCAGTAAGGCTTATCTGAGTTTGTAAAATAAATTAGTTCTCGCCCGCATGGTAGTTGAATCGGAACTATTTCTTGAGTTTCAGTGTGCCAAGACAAAATACAGGTGTAGATTCGAAGCAGTCGATTTTTATTGTAGAAAGTGCTCGTGAAATCGTGAAATTGAACAAAACTTATTCGTGAAAATAGAGTGAGGGGATAAAAACTGTTTTTTGAAGTGTAAACTTCTTTATGCGCACTTAGCGCTTTTTGGGAACAGTGAACGAAACTAAACCGTCACGCTCGGGTCGGTGACGCTGAATCGGGTATACTCGGCTCTAGTTGGTTAATGATGTTGAATCGCGTATACTCTGCTTCAGTCGTATGTTTTCACTTCTATCTTGTGGTCATAAGCACGGACTGAGGGAATGAAACTATTTGACCACAGAGCATGTAATATTTGACTAGGCGCGGAAACGGATACGTTCGCCAGCGACGGTACGGAGCCGATCGTATGCGTCGACATGCTGCCGGACGCAATCGACTGTCGCCGAATCCGTTCGTATACTTCCCGATCCGATGCGATGCGAGCCGTTTGGTGGAAATCATCCTTTATTAATATGTTGCACTTACTTATTTTTTCATAGAAGGTGATAAAAAGTAGAATGTGCACTTCGGGAGCAACACTATTTTAAGCTTGAATGACGTACTTTAGGACCCCTCGCTACGCTCGGGATTCTACTCTAGAATCCTTCGCTCCGCTCTGGATTCAAAGAAACACTCTCGCCTCGCTCTAAAGAAACACTGTCGCTTATTACGGAGTAGTAGGTAAAGAGTACCTACACATAACAAGATTGTTATGAAAAGCATAAAAACCTTGCTCGGGTATAGAAACCATGTTAAATAATAGAAAAGATACGGAGTAAGTTCAGGAGTCGAGTAAATGGTCCGTTGGTAATTTTTATCTCATTTATTCTATCCATGCTACCAAACTAAACAAAAAGTATCTAAAACATAGCCAATGAAGATGATTTGTGATCTGTGTAGTGGTTACCGTGTTATAAAATAACTAATAATCTAATAATGGAGTAACTTGCAGACAATAGTTGCATTTTATAATATTTATGTTGGTATAAGGCCCTTTGCACACGGCACTGTTTCTTTACGGTATAAACTGCGCCGTAGAAAAAACGTGTATGTGAACAAGCTTCCATAGTGATCCATAGAACACTGGCAACCGTGCCAACAAACGGTGAATAATAAAAACGTGTGTGCGTTTCGGTGACCTCTTTGGAGAAACCGAAGGTTGGGAACAGTCTCACTAGTACCACAAATTAAATGGTGGTGGTGAGTGTACAGTCAACAGCAAAAGTAGATGATCAAAATCAGAAATTCAATATTAGTGAACGAAGTTCGCGTCAGAACTGTGTGGCGTCGAAGTAATTCAAAAGTATGTGATTGTAAATTATACCAAACATTAACTACTAGTTCAGCTGCCATATATTCGTGATCAGTTTTGACTCCAAAAGTTATAAACTAAATTCGCATCAGAACTAAGAAGTGAAAAAAAATTTCAAAACTAGTGAACAGTTAAAATCAAAAATTAAATGATGAAACTGAGGCCACGTAATCATGAGGCAAATAATTCATCCATATATTTTTTAATTAACCCAGTAATTTAATTTGTTATGTTTTACGGAAAAACAGCTGAATTGGATAAAAATTTGCATATTTAATATATGCCAAATTTCATCCAATTGAAAAAGCATAATTATGTTCATTAATAAAAACTTTTTTATAAAAACTTTTTTTTTTTTCTTTGGATTTGTGTTTTAGTTTTTTGCCACCGACTTCCAAAATTAAAGTTATTTTTCACTTTGTAGTATTTTGTTTTGGAAGTCGGTTGTTGTTTTTGGTTTTACTATGAGACAAAACCCGAAATCGCGAAAAAAAAATCTGCTGTTCCCTACATTTATGTTCGTCTAACTCGTCAAAACGTAGGGAACAGCTGATTTTTTTTCGCGATTTCAGGTTTGGTCCCATAGTAAAAGTTGTTCATAATGATGAGTAAAATCACGTGTTCAAGTATCGGTCACTAATTACCAGTCACCCTATATATATAAACATCCGAATTGATAACCTCCTCCTTTTTCAAAAGTCGGTTAAAAATCATATACTTAATTGAAAAACTTTACTATTTTAATTGTTTTTTTTTTTTGTAACTACTGTCAAATGTTTAAAAGTAGCTGATGTGATACAAAACGATAATTCAATAAATATTATTATCTTGGCATGTTAGTGAATTTATGTCAATGTTCAAAAGTAGCTGATGTGACACAAAACGATAATTCAATAAATATTATTATCTTGGCATGTTAGTGAATTTTTGTCAATGTTCAAAAGTAGCTGATGTGACACAAAACGATAATTCAATAAATATTATTATCTTTGCATGTTAGTGAATTTTTGTCAGTGTTCAAAAGTAGCTGATGTGACACAAAACGATAATTCAATAAATATTATTATCTTTGCATGTTAGTGAATTTATGTCAATGTTCAAAAGTAGCTGATGCGATTCAAAATCATAACTCAATGATTGCTTTTGCCCAGTCGGCTACAATATATTAAAACCGGAAGGTAGATTGATATTTTTATCTTTAGGGCATTACCAACTTTTAGTGACTTGTTGCGCTTTTGTCGCACTGTTAGCGTTAAGTGCGTCTGTTATCTATTACATTGATTTATTGTAGCCAAGAACTAATAGATTATAATCGTTTTAATATAATCCTCAATACCTACCCTTCCCAGGGTTCAAAATTAGTATACTAAAGCAGATTTCCGTTAAAAACGTAAGAAAATTATATTTCTTGAACATTTATAATATTTGAATGTATGAATTATTTAGTAATAAATAAATTTTCAATAATATTACTAATTAATAATAATAGCAATATTTATTCATATAATTTTTTTATTTTTGTCCTCTGCTCCTTGCTTCGTGCCGTTTTTCCGTAAAACATAACAAATGAAAAACAGCTGAATTGAATAAAAATTTGCATATTTAATATATGCCAAATTTCATCCAATTGAACCCCTAATTTTTTAGGGCTTCAATTGGATGAAATTTGGCATATATTCATTAGTAAAACTTTTTTACAAAAAAAAAACAACAATCTTCCAAAAAAAACACTACAAAGTGAAAAATAATTAAGTTATTTTTCACTTTGTAGTGTTTTTTTTTTTTGGAAGTCGGTTGTTGTTTTTTTTTTTGTATAAAAGTTTTTATTTTTCACTTTTTAGTGGGTCAGTTTGTAATTTATCTAAGTTACAAATAGCCCAATGACAACTGCTCATCACCTTTTACAACATATTGCTTTTCCCGATGCAAGGAATCGTTGAGGAGTTTTCCTAGTAAGAACCAGGAGAACTGGAGCTCCATGGTGAAGGCATCATCAGCACTATGCATTTTGATTCTGAATATTATATATCTACCCTTCCCAGGGGTCAAAATTAGTATACTAAAGCAGATTTCCGTTAAAAACGTAAGAAAATTATATTTCTTGAACATTTATAAATTGAATTTAGGTATGAATTATTTAGTAATCAATAAATTTTCAATAATCTTACTAATTAATAATAATAGCAATATTTTTTCATATTATTTTTTATTTTTGTCCTCTGCTCCGTGCTTCGTGCCGTTTTTCCGTAAAACATAACAAATTAAATAACTGGGATAATTAAAAAATAAGTATGGATGAATTATTTGCCTCATGATTACGTGGCCTCAGTTTCATCATTTAATTTTTGATTTTAACTGTCCACTAGTTTTGAAATTTATTTTCACTTCTTAGTTCTGATGCGAATTGAGTTTATAACTTTTGGAGTCAAAACTGATCACGAATATATGGCAGCTGAACTAGTAGTTAATGTTTGGTATAATTTACAATCACATACTTTTGAATCACTTCGACGCCACACAGTTCTGACGCGAACTTCGTTCACTAATATTGAATTTCTGATTTTGATCATCTACTTTTGCTGTTGACTGTACCACTGGTGATACAGTTCGGTGGTACTAATGAGAAAAAAGCGTATGTCTTAGAATGTGTATCTGTGAAGGTTGTCTACAAAAGGGAACCTTATATCATGCAGGCTGGTAGATAAATGACTGGTTGCTTTCAATCACACAGAGAATTTAGAATTCGTTTCAAAAGCGAATATGCGGCGATGGTTTTTATAAAACAATAGTTTTATGATACAAGTGAAATAAATGGCGAAAATTCAATATTGCTTCTTATTTATAATGTACTAGCTGCGCCCTGCTGTTTCACCCGCATAAATCTCGATCCCGTGATTTTTAATATAATTCAAAAGACACTTGTCGCCATCTATTATCATAATAACGTTATTATTGTTTTCCTCGGGAACAACACTTTTTTTCGGGACGAAAAGTACCCTATGTCCGTTTCTGTACACCGGACAACGTATATGCAAAATTTCAGGATGATCGGTTCAGTGGTTTAGGCGTGAAAAGGTAACAAACAAACAAACTTACTTTCGCATTTATAATATTAGTTAGGATGTAGCGACTGCCCCTTAAAGGTACTGCACTGTTTGAAGTAGATTGCAGTAAACTGTCTTCAAATTTATCAGTTTCTAGTATCTAGGTCACAGGATATATCCAAGATATTCCTCTGTCGACAGAGACTGTTAAATAAAATTATGTTTGTACATAATGGTCAGAGACAATATCCCAGCTCGTGTGGAACAAAGGAGAATTGTATTCAGTCTGAGACGATGCGCCAGAGAGCTATCAATTTAACGCCGTATTGGCATGTATATTTTATACGGTATAACTAT
Source organism: Oligia latruncula (assembly GCA_948474745.1). NCBI lineage: Eukaryota > Metazoa > Arthropoda > Insecta > Lepidoptera > Noctuidae > Oligia > Oligia latruncula. The sequence goes on from OX419686.1 coordinate 1,855,688, forward strand.
TCCGAGATAGTGTTTGAATATACATCACACTAATATTATAAAGGCGAAAGTTTGTGAGTGTGTGTGTATTTATTTACATGTTTGTTACTTCTTCACGCTCAAACGGCTTTACCAATTGTGATAAAATTTCGTATGGATGTAGCTGACACCCTGGATTAACATATAGGCTACTTTTTATCCCGATATTTCCACGGGATCGAAACTTATGCGGGTAAAACCGCGGGGCACAGCTAGTTCATTATATATTCAATGACCCGTTGGATTTAGCTGCGCCACGCGTTTTCAACTAGCGACTCGCACCAGGCTTCACAATGTTTTTTTAAGACTGGACAACACATCGAGATTTCTTTAATAAGTTGTAAGTTTTTACTGTATTTTTCCTGGTGAAAACCGCATCAAAATCCGTTGCGCAATTAAAAATATAAACGGGGCCATACACACCGACACGAAAAGCGACTTTAATTTGTAATATAGAAGATATCTAATGCTTCACAGAATTTCTGACGAATGATCAGGTTGATAAATTAATATAAAAATAAAACAAGTATTCAATCACGCATATCATTTTATTAAGAGTGTTGTAGCTAGGCTCTCTTCTATTTTTTCAATTAATTACACATTAATTGACAATAATACCTATATAAATTATCCTTACAATTAAGGGTACAAAAATAAAATGTAAAAAATTACAAACTATCTACATACGTAATTACGATACAGGAGAATATACGTCAATGAAGTAAATACTAAGCAAAGTATGGGAAACAAGTTTTTTATCCGACTGTGCGAAGTAAAGACAGGTTTTGTTTTTCAGCCAAATATTTTGAAGAATTTTGAATTTATCAATACGCTATTCAAATTATTCTTTCAAATTAGTTTTCGTAGTTACCCTTGAGTATTAATAAAAATTAAATAACGATTAATTTATAAAGGGCAGTTAAAAAAAACTTATTATAGTGAAAGATTTTTTGCAACGTTAATGATAATGATTTTAGTGGTATGATTTTGTTTTTATTGTTTTACTATTCTCGATTTTGCATTGCGAAAACTTAGTATAAATTTAGATTGGACTGTCATAAATCAAACTGAAAATAACTGGACTGTTATTAATTAGAAGCATCGATAGTAATGATGAATAACCTGGAAAATCGGGAAATGTGACATAACGGTGGATTGGAATCAAAATAATTTTCCAAACATTTTTAGAAAAAAATGATTTAAATAATTATTGGGAAAAACGAGTAAAAATGTTGAGTCTGAAAAGAGTCAATTTCATAATGTATATTTTTTCTATCTACAACAAACTTCGTAAGTATCTATTCAATAACTCCTATTAGATTACAAAGTCTTTCTGTTTTCTAAGTTTTTTTTTTTATGTTAACAAACCTTACGAATTATTTTCTATGTATTATACACAATTTGAATTTTATTGGCATTATTTATCAAATAAAATAGATAAACATTTTTAATATTATTTACACACAATGAAAGTGAGTTGGGAGCCATTACAGAACCGAAAAAATCCGATATAATGAATCACTAATTTTCCTTATCTTTGTTTTAGATACACAATGATAACAAATGCCAGTAAAATGATTGAAAAAAAACACGCGAATATCTATGTGAGTAGAGATAGTTCACAAATTCACTAGAAACAGACCAGTTAGTGTTTATATTCCATAAGTTTATTTATACATTGTCTAAATAACTATTTTTAAAATCGCTATCAGTCTGATTTCAACAACAGTAATGCTACACAGTTATTTTTTAATTATTATAATTATATACAGTTTTATATGGATTTATGTATTTTAATAATTAGTTTACTGCATCATTAAAGTTACCTACCAAGGTAATTTTTAATCAAAGTTCTGATTACCTACATGTTAATCATATTTGTTTATTTTATTTATTGAATAAACTGAAACCATATTTTACGTTAAACTCTTTAATAATTGAGTTAATAAAACATGTGTGAATCCACATCCGAAAATTGGCATTCATTATTAAATCATTTTTAGGCAATTATTATTTGCAAAATAATATACCTAAGTTGAATGCGTGAACTGATCAATTGATTTAGGTGTGCTTCATATAATTATTTGGGCAAGAAATGGCGTTGCTTTGAAAATATCTTTGGTAAAAATACGAAAGAGTGCTTGGACGACGTAAAATGAATACATAAAATAGGTATTTGCTGAAAATGCGTGATAGTTTTCATGCTTTTTATTTATTCATTAGTTAAATACCACAAAATCATGTATTCAGTTTAGTGTCCTTACATAATTACAATACATAGGCACATTACGGGATTATAAAACAACCTTTAAAACTATTAACAATTAACTAATTAATCGATGCCTTAGATTACATTAAATATAATTATTTAATTATGCCGTTAAATCGTCTTTGGCGATTATGTTATTATTTTTATTAATATACCTACAATTTTTATTCATAATATCTACCTATGCTTTATCAGATGAATTTTAATTTCATTTTTTTTCTAATTATTATGCTCACACTAATAATTCAGCATATATATTTTTTTGTTCTAAACATCAGGAATAAGCACATGGGTAGCTATTTTACAAGCCAGAACTACGACATATTTATGTAAAAAGATGGATTTTACTCATCAGAACAGATCAGCAACTGTGACTGTTTAGAGCAGTGGTGACCAAGTGGTCACGGTCGCGACTTACGAGTTGTATGTCGTTGGTTCGAATCCAGACAGGCGCAACACGATTTTCATCAACACTGCTCTGAAAACGGTGAAGGAAACCGACATTTTCCAGAGCCAAAAATTCGAAGACATGTGATATCTCCGCACTAGGCCCACGTGTTAGATTTGTAGTTCACTCCCCCCCGAAGAGCGGAGGCCTGTGTCCCAGCAGTGGGAAAAATATAGGCTGATTATACAGCAACTGTTGCTGATCTGTCAATAATGTAAAATGGTCCGTCTTTTTTTCGATTCTTATTGTTCGATTTGTAACAATCGAACCATATTCTGAATGTTTTTGACCTTTGGTCCTTCGCTACTATTCAAACCCATACGAGTAGGTATATAATTATCCATCTCTAATTATATCACCTTTGCGATGTTACCCTTTCCCAAACAATTATAATTATTTTCATACCTTGTAGTTAGTTTCAAATATTTTACATTACTTATTATTTGCACCATTCTATAAATAACATGAACGCCTTAAAATGTTATAATATATTTTTTCATTTACTATTCATTTGATGTAATTAACTCCAATAAAAAGTAATATACAGAGAGTACTATTTGCTTCCATTTTCGTCGTAGATTTTAATAAAATGTGATGATGATTTTTATGTAACTTTACACACTTAAAAATACGCACACGTTTTTTACAATATAATTTTAAATGAAAAGTAATTAAGGCATTACACGTTATTATTAAAAGCCCTTTATCCGTTCTCAACTTCAGAGACAAAGGCCCAAAGCTTAATACCTAATTCTATCCCTTTATCCACTAACTAATATTTACAATCCTTAGAATAATTTTAAGTACTAATTATAACACGTCCGTATGAAGTAGGTTACTTAAAGCTAAACGTTTCATTGTCTTTGGAGTGATTTCACTAAAGTCGGGTTATACACTAAATCGTCTTAGTCACAATACTACTGTCACTCGGGCTTGAGCTGTCATCGAGACGCTGGTTCCGCAGTTCCTGTAACAAAAATATAAATAATTTTATTTCTAAAACCATTTTAGAGCGAGTTTTCACAGTGTGGATTGGTGTATCCATAAAGATAATTAGAAGAAAATACTAACAGGGGGAAAACAGGGGGCCTAAAAAGGCCACTTTGGCAGAATCATAAAAGGAACAACAACAACATTATGAATCATAATATGGCGAAGAAAGTCCGTGTTTTTCTTTTTTCGCTGCACTACGTAGGTATAAACAAAGAGATTGGGATTGGAATTGGATTGGACTGATTGGTATTTTAGCACAGACAAAAAAAAAAATCCTTCACCAATGAGATTTGATACGATTAACTCAACAGTTAACTGTCCATTATGTTATCCTTTTATGAGGCCAAAGTGGCCTTTTTAGGCCTTTAGATCAGTTTTTCAAGACCTACGTTAACTTGAACGAATTTAATAAATAACAAGTGAAAAAGACGGGCAAAATAAAAATTTACTGTAAACAACATTAAGAAAGAAGTACCTATAGGATTTTTTTTCAACACCAAAACAAATTCCCTTTTACATCACTCGCGTATTTTTATTTTTTAACTCCTGTGTGCTTCATTGAACCCCTAAGGTATGACTTTAAAAATAGCCAAGTGTTTAAACAATTTCATTTTATTTTCACCTGTTCGGGAAACTTTCAGCTAAATTATAAACAGTGTTCCGAAACAATATGCAATAGAAGGCCATTTACAAGTTTCCACTGATGAACACTTAAAACAAAAATAAGTTACAATACTACCATCCTTTATCACATTTCCCTATCCAATAACTCCGGCTATGTAATAAGATCTGGCTCCAAAACCACCCATTATTGGTATTCGATCGTGATAGTCTAATATAAGTTCACCTCCGCCCCTATTATTCATTAATGTAATTAATATTCACCGCTTATTCATCCTTTGCCGGGTTTAGGTGTTCTATACATGCAGTGGGCTTTGCAATCCACTTTGTGATCCTATCTTAGCTTGTTTTGTTTTGGAATTAATGTTAGCCAGGCCTACTGTTCCCACTGTTGGGACACAGAACTCCTCTCGGTGAGAGGGAGTAGGCCGTATACCACGCGGGCCCAGTGCAGGTTGATAGATATCACATGTCATGTCTTCGAATTTTTGGTTCTATGACATGCCGGTTTCCTCTCTTTATTTTCCTTCACCGTTTTGAGAGCAGTGGTGATGAAAATAATGTACTCAAAGTTGTAGCGGTATCTACAACGCCACCTGCGAACAACGCGTCATAATGACGTCACGCAATATCCTGCATCTCGCAAGCAAACTTTACCGCGCAACTAGCATAGATACAACGGCCCGACATCAATTATAGGGCAGTTGCCCGCCAGACACACACACCCGTCTGGTCGGGGGATACTCCCTTTTCTAGAGAGTATGAGTGAACTTTACACCCTGTTCCTCATACCTCTATAAAGTAAAGTGCCTGTCTGGGTTCGAGCTACGAACTACATTTCGTTAGTCGCTATCGATATCACTGGGCCAGCACTGCTCACATGCCTGCTATATACTGTTGTAATATGTAAAGAAATGTTGGGAAGCAAAATATAATTTAAAACCTTTTCCTTAATTTTTTTTTGCACGAGGAAGAAAATCTTAACGATATTTTCGTTGACAAAAGAATCAATTTACTCCAAGAAAAAAGCAGGGAATTGTGATGAGCTCACACAGGCGACAATTCTTTGTCATTCGTGTATGAAAATGGCACATTATTGGGTTCACAAGGAATTTTACATGCATCATATTTGAATATGTTCGCAAACGTAAAATATACAGTTGCTTTTGGGAATTCCTTTGTGCTTTTCATATGACTGTGAAATATTATACTGAGAGAGTGTTGGACATTTTTGGTGTTTGAAATAAAGTTGTGAAATGAGGGTAGAAGAGAATTTTATGCGGAACTAGCACTGGGTTGGTTAGTTTTACCCGGAAAGCAAGAAAAGCGCTTAAAGCTCCAAAATATGCACAAAAGCAGCTGTTTAACAATTCTAGCATTACGTTGTTTGCTTTAGTCCAAAATAACCAGTCTCATGTTGATTAGAAAGTTTACTTTGTAAGCAATTCTTTTATCCACGTGTCGGCAGACACATTGATTAGCAGCTGTGAGAGACGGCGACTAGATGGCGCTAGTGGAACGTGCACCAGACGCAAATCATTCACTCTATCGATCATTTGGCCTAAAGGACTTGGTATCCAATCCAGTAAAATATTGTAACGGTTTCCCCCCCCACTAGCTATCGCCTTTATAAGGAGCTGCGCTGTTTGATCGGTACGCATTTCCAACGGTTGCGTCGTGGTGCACGGACCACTGTCTCTCGACAGTCAGTACTGCCCGATTATTGGATGTGGAACGCTGTCTCTGACAATTAGTACTATCCTTATTGCGGTGGGTGCATGGACCACTGTCCCTGACAGTCAGTACTGCCCTATGTGACCGCCTTTTGCCGTTATTAGTTTTAGTATTTCATTTCTGTATTTTCTAGATTTAAGATAACTGATTGTTCAATTGAATAAACTTGTGTTTTACTTCTGATGTCTGGGCCAATCCGACACACGTTAAAGCATGTTTTGAGATTAACACACAACAAACTTAACTTGTTTTTTTTTTGTTATATCGGCTCGCGTACTCCTAATCCGTCATCGGACCAACCGACATTGTCCGATAACATAATTATGTGTGGTACGATCGACCGAGTTCAGCCGACGATGTACCATCATAGTTCGGGTGATAACGGATTAGGCGTATGCCTGGCGTATTAGGTGTTATTGCATCAACGCAATGACAAGTCCCTTATCAACTTAGTCCTACGCAGCGGGAGCTCTTCTCTCCAAGCACCAAAATTCGTAGTTTCAGCCGAACATAAGGGTCATTTCTATTACGTATCACCTACGGGCTTAAAATTTGTTTGGAGCCCGACCTAAGAATGAATGACAGCACGATTTGACAGTTGTCCCTACTCCCAATATGTTTTTGCCCGTCCGAAAAAGTTAATTATTCGGGTGTAGGGTTCACTCCCAAGTTTCGACGGGCTCTTTTTTGACGGACCTAGAAAGTAGGCCTCCTGTTGTGAAATTTTCATATACCACTGCACTCAAATCATCATGCACTATCATCAATATCTTACCCTGGACGTCACAAGCCTCTGGACGACAATCTCGAGCCGGTCACCAGCAGACGCGATCAGAGGTACAGTGAGGCAGCAGTCGTAGTCTACCGTCCTTGTTCCATTCACCTGATCACAATAAAACAAATGAGAAACAGGTGAAAACGTTCATAAGTGCTCATACACACGAGGGACGCGCATCGACGACAGAGGCAACTGTATCCGTCGACACGCGTCGGCGACTGCTGTCGACAACATGTCGCACGGGTATTTGAGCACCGTACTCAAATACAAGACGCACATCGCACACTAAGAATGAAAGCCAGTAAACATAATGACTGAGATGATTTATTTTGCAGATGGAACGTGTGAAGCCCCCAAAAATGACGTTAAAGAAACATATTCTTACAAATAGACGTTCATTCTTAATGTTATTCAACTATAGTTTAAATTCCAAAGAATACGTTTGCTTGACTACACTGGCATTTATGGGCCTCACAGCTGTTTTCCACCGCACGTTCTATTTGGAAAATCATACATCAATCTAGAATGTCGAAATCTGAGAAAGAAGGAACCTCGCTCAGAGTTTGATGCTGATGTTAATTAATATTGCAGTTTTTAAGAATAGACAAGTGTGCAGTCAAGCATACTGTGTTTGTAAAAGTGATCTAAACATATCGGAAGTGTCTGTTTGTTATGTCAAAATTACAGCTTTTTACTAAATGCATGAGCATTTACTCCGTACGGCATTTCATACAAACTTTCAAGCCCTTGTTTTTCGAAATGAATAAACCGATTTTAATGAAACTTCAGCATAAGCAGGATAAAAAGGTCTAAAAAGTTAGTTGAGAACATTTTCGAAAAATAGTGTTACAACCAAATTAGACCGATTTTAAATTTTCCATAGAAACAGAGATTTCCAGTTATCTTTTTTTATTTACATCTTAAGCGTATAAGTTTAATTAAAATCAGTTCATTCATTTCGAAAACAAGGGCTTGAAAGTTTGTATGAAATGTGTATGCCGTAAACGCTCTTGGAAGTTTATACAGTACCTACTAATAAAAAAAAAAATTACGGTCTGTCTGTTTGTTCCGGCTAATCTCGGAAACGGATAGACCGATTTTGACGGTACTTTCACCGGCAGATAACTGAATGTTATAAAAAGTAACTTAGGCTACTTTTATTTTAGAAAAATAATTAGTAAAGAGACACATTCTTGTTTTCCGACATTCACGCGAACGAAGTCGCAGGCACAGCTAAATTTAGAATAAAAATAAATAAAACAAAGTTATGAAAGATTGATTGTTATATCTTGGGTTGAGTTTTGTTATAAATAGGCATAAATAATGTTATAAAGTTAATGAAGATAATATTAAAAGGTATATGAGGGCTTTAAAAAATAAAGACCCAAATACTTCGTTTGTAAATAATGAGAGGTCGAAAACAGGGCACAATATTAGGTACACCTGTACGAAGTAATTGGGTAATATTACTTTGCTTTATAAACATAGTCAAGTTCTGTATTAAAAACTGACTTTAGAATTTTCTTTTTGGACTAATTGTAAATCAACAAAGTTTTAAAAGATTGGTCTTTATGTCTGTTTAGTGGAATATCTAGTCGATATTTTATTTATTTCTAGATTGAATAAACAACTTAACTTTTACAAGCTTTTATTTGCTATATTATGCTATACAACGTTATTTTTAGTATATGCGAAACCTGAATATAGTTTGTTCAGAATAAGTAACTGAATCGATTCCAATCATTTTTACCCCATGTTATATTTTGTCCCAAAAATATTTAAAAAAGGTTAAATGTTGGACACCGAGCGACACTAAGTAGGTTATCCAATCTCCGCGTCAAACGGTTAGGTACCTAGGTACTATTATCAATGAGCATGTTTTTGTAGCTTATAACTTTGTGATTTTTCATGATACAGGTTTGAAATTTTGTACGTAGATTCTTTATATAAAAATACTAGACACGTGCAATGTTGCTTAAATTTCTGTTTTATTTACAATTTGTAATACTTTACTAAATAATGCATTATGTTGGTAGACAGATTTCCCGCCTCAATAAATAAAAATATCAGTATCTATCTTTTGATCTACTTTCAAATCAAACTCTTTTGGGGTTTGGTAATTTCCAGTAAGTAATTATTATTAACCAGTAGGTACAAACCTGCAAAATCCTATCATATGGCCTCAACAACCCAACAATATCAGCGGGTCCTCCCTTCCGAATTCGGTTGATATACACTCCTCGCTCATATAGCCCATCGGATACTGAGAAACCATAGTCATCATATATAGCATCTTTGTACAAGATCACGTGATGCACGGACCCTCTGGCAGGAGATACTGCTTCAGTACTATAGAGGCCTGTGGAGAGATAATTAATCGTTATATGACCAATCCTGTATAATGAAAGCATTATGAGCAACTTTTACTATGACACCAATCCAAAAATAACTAAAAAACAATCAGCTGCTCCATACATTTTGTATTCACTAAAATCAACAAAATGGACGGAGCGGTTGATCGTGTTTCTTTTTAGAGTGAAGGTAAGCCAGTCAATTATCGTGTTTAGGGATATACATTTTTAAATGCCAGTTGATGACTGTATTGTTGAAAATATTTAATTATGTATGAGAGAATGCCTAAGGCATTAAGTCCGCCTTTGTACCTTTTTTGTGTGCGAAAAGTTTAAATAAATTTTTAAGAAGAAATTTCGCATGTTTTAGCATCATTATTCTAAAAGCAGATTGGAGGACAGGTCAAATTAACAGTAGTTTTAGAACCAATTACTATGCTAATGAGTAAACTAAATATCAGGAAACTGGAACGTCTGATTGCAAAATAAATAGGACAGTTGGATGTTGTAATATTAAACAGAACGTATTTACCTGGGACTTCATTTTCATAAATTGGACTCGTCGAAAATTGAAAACTGGTTCCAGGAACCCCAGGCTTCATTGGCGATTTTTGTGGCGTTGTTACAGTATATATTCCATTATTTAAAAAATCACTATCCCAATTTGGTCTTCTGGTTTTCGGTGATACAATTCCATAAGGACCCATTTGGACGTAATCACATTTGCAGGAAGACCTTTCCATATTGTGCAATTGACAATCCTTCATGTTTGATGTCAGAATTTCAATTTGCTGAACATCATCCTCTCTAGTGATATTCTGTTTATTTTTAAGGGTATTTTCCGGAATGATACATGTGTTTTCGTAGTGAAAAGTCTTCAGGGAGTTGTTTAGGGAATAGTTCGGTAATGGCAAGTCGTTGATACTGTATGGTGCTGCTGAATTGAAGTTTGATGCCATGAGTTTGTCTTCATCGGTAGGTGAGTAAGGCTGCTTGTCCGTCATTCTTGTTTTATCTGGTACTGCGTATTCTATTACTTCGGAATTACCTATAACATAAACTGTATCTTTTATGAATGTGGTAGTGTCTTTGCACGTATTTGAAAAAAAATCAAATTATATGATATTATTATATTTTTAATTTAAATAAATATAATCATTCTTCCTCTCAACCAAAGCACCTGCTATCTAATCTCTTCACCACCCTTAGTTGAATGGTAAAGAATGCCTAAGCCATATAGTCGCTTTGTATCTTTTTGTGTGCGAAAAGTTTAAATAAATAAATTGTAAATTAACTTTCAAGCAGTCTAAGTTAAAACTAGGGAAAGATTCCTCTTCTTAAAAAAATAAAAGAATACTTATACCTACAGAGGAGATTCAACAATAAATAATAACATATCAACATAGATTATGCACGTTTAATATAAAGTGTCTTACCGCAGTTAGCACTGGTCCTGACTGGCGTGTTCTGATCCCACGACTCAACGGCGCTGTCATTCGATAAGCCTGGGCTTGACGTGGAATGACTCGAGTCTCTTGCACTGGATTCTGCACTCTCGAGTGACCCTAGAGGAGGAAAGATTTTTTAGTTTAATTCTGTACGATTTAAATAGACATGACTCTCATAGTGTTTCTGTTAATTTTAAAATATGCAAGAAGGATGATTTGATTTGCATTTTTCATTCTGTAGATCCAAGTTTTGTGTAGAAATACTTGCATGAAAGCAGCCATGCCAGTAAGTTGCAATTCGATGGCAATCAAGAAGATACTTAAATGGCTTATCTGGATGCAATTTTATTCACAAATTAACAAGAATCACAGTATTATAATAATTGGAATTTACCTGAAACTTTTCTACACAGTTGCAGTTGTACTCTCAGTCCACTCTGTTGTAACAATTTGATGGCTTCGGACAAGGGTTTGTTGAGCACACTTTCACCATTTATAGTTAGCAGTTCATCACCTATAGCTAGTTTACCACATTTTTCAGCAACACCACCTGTAATTATATCATCAAATTAAATTACTTGACTAATTATTTTATATTCAAAAGTTTGATAAAAATGCCTTTTTATTTTCTTTTACATCTTAATAATTAAAAATTAACATACCTTCAACAAGTCCACTCAACAGAATAGGCTGCGTAACATCTTCACTCCCAGCTATAGTCAAGCCTAGTGGTCCAGTTTCCTGCTTGATCAGCTCAACAGTAAACACAGCGGTATTGCCATTATCATTGCTTCCATGACTCCTTTCACTCTCTTTAGCACTATTGTTGGGACTATCCGTATGATGACCAGAGTCTTCTCCACTATGTACTACGGCTTTGGTTTCTATATTGCTAAAGCTTTGGAGAGTCATTTTGGCGTTATGCTTGTGTATGTTGGACCAGTCTTCTGTTAGGTCCCGTTTACGGATTTTTAGGGTTATAATGTCTTCTGGTGAGTTTTGGAGGATATTGAAGGCTGTATCCTGTAATAAAGGGTAGATATTAGGAAAGTTGTATAAATACTTGCATATAGCACTTTTTACACACAAGTTTTTCTTGCCGTAAAAAACTAGGGTTGAATGGATCACTAAGGATGCTTGTTGACTTTTTTTTTCTACATCGCGATTTATATGCTATACGGTAAAGAAACGCGTGCAGTGTACAAAGGCTCTAATAGGTACGGCAAATGGCAATCATATTTGTATTTTGGTATTACGGTTCGATTGGTTGATTAACTATCTAGTTAACCTCATCATCTTAATGAAGTGCGCGTATATTGGAAGGTATTTAGAACAATAGGACAGATTTGACGTAATGATCTTCGATTGTAAGCGACGACCTAAATACAGTTTCCTGTGATATACAAGGTGGAGGCGACACCACGACTATAAATTATAACTATGTATATCTAATGATGTTCTAGTCTGCCTTCGAAAATTCAATCAAATATATGCAATAGGTTAGTCACTATAGCTAGTCAAAGATTGGCACAACCCATAGCGATCATCACTACTATTTATGAAGTTTGAAAAAAAAACTCTTTTTTATTTGGATATAAGGATTAATTTAATAGTTCCAAAATACTCTTATGCATTAGTATTTAAGGGTTGACTCCACATTGTATAAGGTGAGTCCGAAATTATTTGTACAATGACTTGTTCTTCCATAGTTATTCACATATAGGTATTTTATACTTTGAGTTAACATTCCTAGTACTGAAAATGTTTGTGTGTCTTTAGATCTCACTTTGATCAACGTAATTAATGCAAAAGTTGTTAATTCATTTATCTTGGCATCTTTCTGAGACGGTAAAATTAATAGGCGACATAATTTTAAATTAATTCATGTTGTACGAGGAAAATAAGAGCTTTTTAGATAAAAGTCACTATTATTATTTTTACGTAAAATACACAACAGCATAATTACATGAAACGCAATGTAGGTATAGCTTTAATTATAAAGGTAATAAATTATTACTAAAAAAGTTTAATAAACAACATAATCACGTCTATACTCCACGAAAGCAAGATTAATAAAATTATTAAAAAAAATATTACCAAAGACAAATTGTGCAGTGGCTGTCCATTGATGGCAAGAAGTTGGTCACCGGGTGCTAAAGCTCCACTCCGATGAGCCACGGATCCTGGTTTGATATCCGATATCACCATAGGCTCTTCATTGCTCAGCAACTTTTGTTTGCACCCTGCGGAAAGAAGTACTGGGTTAGCAGAAGTTCTAAAGAGACTAGACAAACGAGTCTTTTCTCCTGCAAGCTGTGACTCGCTTGAAAGTTCATCATGTATGATAAGAGTGATTAGTTGGACAGGTTAGTATCTGTATAGAATAGGCGCTCAGCCTGCATGTTTGCCTAGTACGTTATGTTCAGTAAGCGAACGTATTTACAGTCCAACGTACCATGACATGCCTTATGCACGTCTGTTTGGCTAACGCAGCCTGGCTGTGCTGCCATGTTGCTTAGCGTGGTATCTGTCAAAAAGACTATCATGAACCTATCTTCAAAACACTCGTGCTCAACAACCTAATTTTCTAAACAGCTTCAAAATTCTAACTTTGTGATTGAAAACCAGCACTAAATGCATAACAAACTTTTAAACACAGTCCAAGAGTTATCATAGGTTTGAAAAAATTGTCTGCTCAACAACGTAAATAACAATGAACGTGGCTGAACTGCCAAAATGAAAGACATTGCGAGCAATTGTCAATTTCTACGTGTACCCGCAAGTAGCATGCATTAAAGAAATCGTGAAAGAAATGAATATTGAAGTTAGAAAAGCCAATGGACTATCTGTTAAAAAAGTCGGGCGATTGACAAAGAATGAATAGAAAATCATGAAGATGGAAAAAAACCAAGATAAATCAAAATGTGATGGACTAAAAAAGCTATAAACCTGTAATGGTAACGCCCAATCCAGCAGTTGTTTTAGCTAGTTTCACGTTAAAAACTCCACTGGAAGCTTCAATAGTGTTCGGCATACTGAATTCGACGTTCAGGGTCAAGTACTTAGGGTTGTGCGAATCGTTTCTTCGCTGCAGGATCTCGTTGGCAACATCAACTGTCAAGTTCTCGTGGCCGTTGATTGACATTACCCTGTCTCGGATTTGAAGGCAGCCCGATCTGGAAACGAGATCCGGTGTTGATTTTTTGTTCGTTTCAGAACATCTGTCATTGTGAATCTAAAAAAGAATGATATCAATTTTTCCTAATTTTCAAAGGACGGGTTATCCATGCTAATACTTTACTTTGTAATAGTATAAATTATTGTAGCAAAACTCAAGAGAACTAGGCGCGTATCGCAATGTACATATATAATTTATTTGTGGAGGAATAGAATTGTTATTGTGCAATCTGTTTGACCGTGATAAGTGATTCTATTCAGTCTCAGACAAGGCTTAGATTGTTGGCCTTACAACACAGACTTGAAACACAAAAGGAAGCATTTTGTATACATAATCTATCACTTCTTCGTCCACGATTACGAGTTCTTCAAAGACGAAGTTCAATAGACTTAAAAAAACAAACCAACTACCTGTACGCTGGTGATTGCGAAGCAACGTGGGATATCACCAGCATTGCATTCTCCTCGTGGACAGCCAGACCAGAACTCTGACCAGACGGAACTTCTAGCTGAATATTGAGAGACTCTGTTCTGCACACACCCATGCTCATGTAGTTTTGTTGACTATCTGTTGGAGAATAAGGAAAGATATTCGTTGGTATGTGTGATGAATGAATTTGTAACCGTGTCTGACCTTACGTAACGAGTTCTAACTTTAGTCCAAGGATAAACGGGCTCAACGGTTTAAACCTGAGAGGCAATTCTTGTGATTTTAAGAACGTTTACAGTCTGATCTCAGTCTCAAACTGTCAAAATTACCTCTAATTTCCCTAAATTTTTGAAATTTGTTTGTCGCCGAGATGAGACTGCGACTAGATTTTGAATGTTTTTAATTACGAGGATTGGCCGTCAGATCTAAAGGTAAACCTTGTTTGGTAATACGACCATTACGGTTTGGCAGAAAAATTTAAGTGGTTGTTTGAGTTATATATTACAGTAGTATTTTGGCTCCTATTTTGATAGTAATGGCCTAACAATAGATACATCTTTATAAAAGGCCGACGGCACTTCCCTAGAGACAAATAAAGGAATAGTGAAACCGTAACACAGACATATTGCTTGGCCACAGAAATAGTTACATGACTACCCCGGACAAATTAAATTCTTTCCCTAAAAATCTTTTACACATAAAGCTCAAAATTGTACGTTGCAAAAAACAGTTATTTTACAGTTCTTGATACATTCCGGACAAATTCTTTCCCTAAAAGTGTGCTGCAGATAAGGGCCAAAATTGTACGTTTTGGGCCATGATACGAAAACCACGAATGGCCTGCATTGAAATCCACGGTATTTAGCGACACTACGTCAGCTCCAACTAGGCTATTACGACCTCCGTCCAATTAACATAATGTTTTAGGCCAACGTTCGAGGGACGCGGAACAAACTAGGAAGTTGCACGTCCTAAACAAATATGCGAGGAAGATATACCGTACTCTGTTTTTCGGGTTCCGCACTCAAACTTTTCGCTGTATCCGTAACCGTGTCTGTCTGTCAAAGTGCTGCATCCAGTTAATTGCAATAGGTAGTTGATCGATGGAATAAGTGTTTTCTATAGTAGTAAGAATTACCAAACTTAAGTGGCAGTGGGCAGGGCACATTGCACGTAGAACATATGGCTGATGGGGCCGAAAGGTTCTGGAGTGGCGACCGCGTACCGGAAGATGTAGCGTTGGAAGGCCTCCCACAAGGTGGTCCGACGACCTTGTGAAGGCAGCAGGAACCCGTTGGATGCGAAAAGCACAGAACGGGTCGAAGTGGAGGTGCTTGGGGGAGGCCTATGTCCAGTAGTGGACGTCTTTCGGCTAAAATGATGATGATGATAGTAGTAATAATACATAGATCCCACAATTGTCTCCATGGCAAATTATAAATAGAAGGTGAACTATACTTCTCCGCCGAGCCCAGCCTAGAATGAGGTGGCGAGATGACCTGGACACGTACTGCAAAGGCTTGTACGAGGTGGCCCAGGAAAAGAATACCAAAAGAATTTTCGGGAAAGTTTAGCTCAAAAGTAACGTATGGGCTAATTAAAAAAATAAAACTATAATATTTCTCATGGTACGGAACCCTGGATGCGCCACTGCGATTCGCACTTTGCCGGTTTTTCTGGAGCAAATTAATTACACGCCTATCCTTTTCCCTTTGTTTGAGGAAAGTTCGCCTGATTTTGTTTACGACGACTCTGTTTGGGTCCCGGTACTAATAGTGCCAGGAGATGCGGTTTCATTAACTTTGTGGACGGATTTTTGGTTAGAGTTTGTAATTAATTGAAGTGCTGTTTTTAGTTTTTAAACAAGCGTTTGTAGTTGAATAATAATTAGTGATTAATTGAGTAAAAAAATAATTATGTTGTTTTTATTTGCGTGGTTTTTATAATAATTTGTATATTTAGGGACACGAACTTTGGGCAGTTGTTGTTACTTTTTTTTTACCGACAAAAAAACGGAGGTTCTCAAGTCGACGCGTATATATTCTTTTTATGTATGACCACACATAACTTTTTACAGAGTAGTCCGATTTTGATAATTCTTTTTTATTGGATAGGGTATATATATACCTCGAAGTTGGTCCTATATAAATTAGGTCCCATATAAATTAAAATGTTATCCTTTTATGATTCTGCCAACGTGGCCTTTTTAGGCCCCCTGGACTACTTCTAGAAAGATCTCTAGTGCGATGTAAACAATGAAGAAAAAAATGTCTTTCAAACGTCGAATTTTTAAACATTTATTAGAAAATAATAAAACAAAATTAAGCATTACGATCACTCCAAATAATTAAGGCTAGGCCGACCGCGCAGTGGCGCCCTCATCGTTTGTTTGGTTATTTATTTTAAGCAAAAACTTAACTTAGCTTAACTTAGCTTTTCTATATTTATTTATAGTTGGGAAAAAGGTAGGCAGATGATGATGATCGGACGTTTGGTACGTGAAGATTCTCTCGATTAATAAAAATACAGTAAGCGAACATAGTGACCCAGTTCCGATACACTTGAGTTCAAGTACGGACGATTTATTGCCATTAATTTATTAAGCTTGTTAACTACGATTCAATATAGTGGACTTGGTAGGATGTTTCAATTAGATTGAGCTATTTTATGATAAGTTAGGGCTGATTTTTCAATCGTCGGCTATAATCGTCCCGCTCTGGGTGGAGCGGAAGAGTGTCAGACTCTTACTGACTAAAACACATCCGTGTTCCTTCCTTAGCCCTTTGTGGAGGTCAAATAGGCAGTCGCTCCATGTAAAATACTAGTATTCAGCTGCATCCGGTTAGACTGGAAGCCGACCCCAACATAGTTGGGAAAATGCTAGGCAGATGATATCTTTCAAATCAAAAGCAATTTTTATTCAAATTCCAATGAACAGAGAACAAGATATAAGTACTTTTCATAAGCTAACTACACAACCTATCTATGTAGATTTATGCATATTTCAACAAAATATAAATTCTCTCTTCCATCAAGTGGCATTTTTCTTAAAGTATTTATCTATCGATACTTCAGTTCGCAACTCCTGATCGATCTTGCTCATAATGATAATCCAATCGATTCTCCATCCAATATCTTACCATAATCGTCTTGTAAACCTAGTTTGGGCATCGAACTCTGCCTGTAGTTTCTCTGGCGATGTTTCTTGGCGTTCAGCGTCGATGTGCCCGATATTGAATTTTCTGGAACAAAGTGTGAGCTTATAACGATGGTATTTGCTGGGAACATTTTTATACGTAGTCGTGTCATTATTGTTTTTTTTTGTTTTGTAGTTTTCAGTTTTCCTTCGTTTGGTTTTAGAGTGAATTTTAATGAGTAGTTTATTCTTCATGTCTCTTTTTCATGGATTTATGTCGTAGGATTTATTTAAGTAAGGTCTTGAAAGATCTAAATATTATGACACTCTGTTATAACTTAGCGTCGTAATCTTTAGACTTTGGATGAAAAAGTAATATGATTTAGTTCCATGTGCATTTAAATTATATAGAGGGGTTCGTGGCTAAATCACAGCCGCACGGGTCGATCGATCAGATTAAGCGTGTTACCCAGTAACTGGGTTGTGGAGATCAAATAGGCAATTGCTCCAAAAATATTTGGAAAAAGGCTAGGCAGATGATGATGTAGGTATGCATTATTTTTGAAGACAGGAAATAAAACGAACGTTGCCATTGTGACGCATAATAGGTACTTTAAAATTCTGACAAGTAATTTAAAATATAGATCGAACAAGATGCAATATCAGACGGCCTACTAAGGGGCCATCTCAAATGGATATTTGTGGGGCCCTTGGGCGCCTGTTTGTCTTATTAGTTACACAGCCGTATAAGATTTTTGGTGAAAGTCGTATTATAAATGGTTATTGTTATCATAACTTAACCAACATTTTCAACAAATATTTAGTCAACAATCAACTTAGCCTATCTTAGTCCATTGCTGGACATTGACCTCTCCCGGGCTGCACCACAACACTCTGTTCTCCACCTTCCGCATGCAGTCGGTCCCAGCCACCTTTTTGAGGTCCACGGTCCATCTAGGGGGGGGGGGGGGGGGGCGTCCTACGTCCTACTTCGCTTGCCGATACACGGTCTCCACTCCAGGGACCCGTCTTCTCCACCGACCATGGCTCTTTCGACAAACATGGCCAGTCCACTGCCACTTGAGCTTGCTTACTCTGCAAGCTATATCATTTCCATATTATCATAGTCGTATTGGCTCAGAAACTCCCATCAGAACTTTTATATTTTGACAGCCTGCGCATAAAGCAGATGCATCGATATCCCAACTTCAAAAATACGTACTAACTCAACCGGCTCTAAGAGGACTTGACGGTAGAACTCCAAACTGAAGTTTAAACTTGAATTAATGTACCTGCTCTGTACATTAGTGGAAGCATATTACAGGCATCAGAACTTAAGCCTTTTGAATTATACGAGCCAAGTTTGATGTTCATATATTCGTTCTTGTTAGTGGCGGTTCAAGCCATGAGAGGAAATCTAAAGGATGTATGTCCAGAGTTCGAAAAGTTTTAAAAAGATGTTGAAACCTTTTCCGTAGACTATGAAAATATTTGTGCAGGGATTTCAATTTGGAATCCCTGCACAAATATTTTAACTAAGTTGAGTTTGAGTTGGAAGTTGGTATTTTACTTGGGGCCAAGTTGGTCAGGCTAATCTTAAAAACACACAGGAAGTTTTAATAACAGCATCTTTCATTCTAATCTACAGGTTGTTCATGCGTTATTTTCCAGTAAGAAATCAAATCAAAAGCCATTTATTCATAATTATTAGGCTGAGAATGAGGGATCACGAACGTTTTAATTACACATGACAGTCTCCCAAAATGGCCCTTCCCCACTTCCTAGTGTTTTAGCTGCAAGTAACAAATTCCCTCAGCAGCACACCATTAATATAGCGAGCAGATATGAAAAGACCGCCAATGCTTGAAATCACACTAATATTAGAAAGGCGAAAGTTTGTGAGTGTGTGTGTGTTTATATGTTTGTTACTTCTTCACGCTCAAACGGCTAGAGCAATTTTGATAAAATTTTGTATGGAGGTAGCTGACACCCTGGATTAACATATAGGCTACTTTTTATCTCGATATTCCCACGGGATCGACCTTTACGTGGATGAAAGCGCGGGGCGCAGCTAGTGATTTCATAAAAACGATGTGGCTTGGTAAGCCCAGTGATAAAAAAGCAATGATTTGGGTATCCCATCGTGTAATTCAAAAGTCCTAAAAGCCTTTCACACACATAACCCGAATATACCCAAGGCTAGGAGCAAGCTTCTGACTTGGAGAACGCTAGTTGCCAAGTTCGGTCATTCGGCAAGTTGCCTCGGGCTCGCGAAGAATTAACTCGGTAATTATTATACCTCCGGAATTGCTTACGAAAGGTGCTATTGCAGAAATTCTAGGAGCAGGGAAAAGGTATTAAAGTTTCTTCAGGGTATTCCGCCTCGAGTGTTTTGTGAATAATTTTCGACACCCGTCGTTGTAGCCGTCATGAATATTTTTGAAGGCCCGCCATTCAAATTGTTGTAAATTGTCGCAAATTTCACGAGGCGTACGAGTTGAAGAAGGAAATCGAATAATAGGAAAAAAGACATGGACCGAAGACCCGTAGGAATGCAATTACTTCATTCTTCATCCCTTTATTTCCAGTGTAATCGTGCAGGAACACAACAAGAGGATGTTATAATGAAATTATGAACTGGGTCAGCAAATGGGATAAACGACTTTAATACAATTTTGTATTAACTTCCAACACAATTGCGTCAGGAAGTATCAGTCGATTATTTTAATACCTAAACTGTTACTTAGGCTGTGTAAAATGTTATGAAATATGCTTTGACGAATATTTTCGAAGATTATCTGAAGAACACGTCTACCCCAACGGGCATCGATTTAACGGCTAATATTGCCACTTCGGCTTGCTTATTCTGTGAGTTATATCGACAACTTTAGGCCTCCCTCTTCAACGCCCATACCTACTCTTTAATTATCGATCTTTTTCGTAACTTTATCATTGGTATTGCTCACCTCTAGTAAACCTCCCGCAATGTCCAACAACATGCCTGGGAGCGACATGCAGCCTCGTGAACCCTCCCTCGCAGTTCTCTAGGTAGCACATCACTTCTTCAGCTGTATAGTTGTTCCCGTCGATCACGTGATCATCAAACGCGAGGATCTGGTCTCCAGGGTGGAGGGCTCCGCATCTAGAATGAGAATATTTATTATGAACTAGCTTTTGCTCGCAGCTTTGCCTGCATGGGTGTCGGAAATAATACCACAGGACTAACTGTGGTTACTAGTATGGCTTGAAAGCATACTAGTAACCATAGTTAGCAATGAATTCGTCTCTCGTAACGGCATAGCTCATGGTGAAAATATTAGCCAGTCAGCAAGATGGTGATTGTGTAGCGGGATTATTGCGTACACACTAACAGCGGGATTGGCTTTCATTTTGACGGTTCAACAACATTCATTGCGTTATTTACGTTGCTAAGCAGACAAATTTTTCGAACATTTATGAAGAAATGATTGATGATTTTGATTGTATCGTCACACGTGGAGGCTCACTTTAGTTAGTAAATGACATCTTGATTCATTGAGATCAGTAATAAACTTTTCATCATAAATACCTACTTTTATTGTATTCAAATATTTTAACAACGATAGTTTTTGCAATCATAAATCCCTTTGTACCCGGCACGGTTTCTTTACGGTACAGCGCGTAGACAGAGTAATCTATAGACTCATGGTATCCGTGTCACCGAAAGGGACGAAAAATTCCGGCAATCTTCATCATGCTATCATTTTTACAGCTTACTAGCTGTTCCCCGCGGTGTCACACGCTGCGCGGCTCCTAAGGGTCGTAGCGTGATGTTATATAGCCTATAGCCTTCCTCGATAAATGAACTACCCAACACTAAAAGAATCATTCAAATCGGACCAGTAGTTCCAGAGATTAGCGCGTTCAAACAAACAAACAAACAAACAAACAAACTCTGCAGCTTTATAATATTAGTATAGATTACACTGCACCTTACCATTTTCACAGTTGCGCAAATGTACCATTATTGAATTATGCACGAAAAAGATCTTATTTTCCGTTTAATCGCGGTGTATTTTTTTTTATTTAATTAATAAACGTTAAACTTGTTGTGCACATTCATGTGCTTAGCCGACACGCAGTAAGGGACAGAAATATTCTTACTCTGTCTCTTTTCTTTGCTAGTGATGTTAATATATTTCTCTTTGTCTTGTGCGAATGAAAAAAAATATATGCAGAAGTCTATAGTTTACTCTGTCTACGGTACAGCGTATAAACCGCACCGTAGAAAAAACGTGTCCCTCAACAAACTTCCATAGTGATCTATACAACACTGGCGACCGTGCCAACACACGGCGAATAAACCGTAGTTTTCCACGGCAAGAAAAACGTGTGTGTACAAAGAGCCAAACGGGTCGCAGTAAACTCATAAGGACAAACGTTTTTACATTCAAAATCAATCCGATAATGTTTCGAAATCGAAAGATTATTCAGTGACCCTTCAATTTTCGGATGAACAATTGGTATAAATAAATGTTCGTTGGCGGTCAGTAGGTTTATCCTTATCCAGAAACTCGTAAACAGAGGCCACAATTTTATCACAGAATTAACTTTGCCCCAAGACCAAAAAAAAGGAACAATACTTGAAAAATTCGCAATGCGCCTGTACATCTCTCAATCCAGGCTTAGTTTAAGCCCAGTGCGATCCCAGGGCTTATTGCTAGCCCAGGCTTGCAATCAACGGCTCTAGCTGGATATATATTTGTATTACTTTAAGTACGGTATTAGCTTTGAAAAATAAGATTATGTGTTAGATTTTGTGGTTTTAGAGAAGATAAAAAAAAAACAAAAGAAAGTTTTAAAACTTGAGGGTAGATTATTAATTTAAAATTTTCTAAATTTGAAGAGATGTGGTGAAATGAAATCGGTTTGACAGTCTTTATCGGGGACAAAAATTCTATATCAGTACGTACTACGGGCAGCAACAATAGTCGATTAAGAGGAAATGTGGTCGGAGAGACTTTTGAAAAAGCCCAAGTAAAAAGTCATAATTCGAGGTTTGGCTCTCGCCTATTTTCTTCTCCAATATTGGACCAATTTAAAAGATATTTCATAAACTAATAAGAAGGATATATACTGTGTCCCTATGTTTTTTTTTTCATTAATAGTTGTCAAATTTGTAGACTAGGACTCTGTTGAAAGCGGTTTAAATAGGCAATTTTGAGCATTTTTTGAGGGTTTTCGTGCTAACAAAAATAATGTATCATCAAAAAGGAAAACATAGGGACATACAAGTAGTTAATATTTATTATTCTTTAAAAAATCATTGCTTTATGGTCATTATGCAGAAAGGAAACAGGCGAGAGCGTTTCTATGGAGAAACGACCACCCGCATTTCCTCTTAACGCTTTAGTTTTTTTTAATGTTAGGTAACTATTGAGCGAATTATTTGCCTTATTAGTAGATTCACACGAATTTATCCGCCCGAAGCAGACGAATCGACACTTTTAAGTATTTTTTTTTTCTATAGGCGACTCGTACGACGTTAATCTATTTGTGGGCGAATCGACAACTCCAGAAATATGTATTAGGAAATTGGCACATTTTAAAATTAACTTGCACGTTGATAATGCAAACTCAAAACGTATAAGATTTTTCAGAAATTAACTATGAAACGAATATGTACCGATGTAGCAAATATTTTAACTAAATATTGCTTTTATCATAAATAGAAAATTAACTACTTCAAAAAAGTTTAATGAAGCAATCAACGAAGTTTTCATCCTACAAACAGCTCGAATTCATAAACAAATTACAAAGCTATACAATAAAAACTTCAAACTATTTTAACTCAAGTAAAATTAGTTTCTTAAAACATTAGCTGAACTTTAAAATGTCTCACAATATTAGTAAAGTATGAAGAAAGGAATTAAGCGCTCTCTAGTGGGCGAAGTTTGTACCTAATTAATGTCAATTTGTTGAAAGACGATGCTTTTAAATAAATTGTAATAAAAGATATTATAATATACAGTGTGAGTCTTCATAATGTGTACATATCTAAATGAGAGAAACTAAGGTTAACTTTATCGACGGAAAAATATTAAAAAAAGGAAAGTAAAAAAAAAAAATAAAAAGGTTTACCTGTTAAAGTATTGTATGTACGTAGCCGAGTGCAAGGCTTTTCTTTAACAGTTGATAGGAAATGTTGTGATTCAGTTAAACACATGGTATTTTCACTTTTAGAAAGCTGATACGATGGAAAATTTTACAATTATCGTAAAAATGTATGAAAAAATATTACATTTTTGTTAAAAAAACACCTCAATTGTCAATTGAGGGCGATTTTTTTCTTTAGTTCTTATATAATATAAGGACGCCCTGTTATTTACAGTTATTACGGAGTTTGTTTCATCGGGATAGATTGTTTAATTTAAAAGATATACTGATTTATTTACACTGAGGTCACAGCAGCGAACAAGAATTAAAAAAATGCTATATTTTTTTTTCTTTTTAGATTTTTTTAAATATTTTCCATCGATAAAATTAAGCTTAGTTTCCCTCATTTCGATGTATGCACATTAAGAAGACTCACACTTTATATATCCCAGTATATTGTGGTTGCTTTGATTCGATTCGAATTATCATATGTAAAAAATTGTAAATCTCTTGATCTAACCTAACCTTTTCACAACTATGCTGGAGTCCGCTTCCAGTCTAACTGGATTCAGCTGAATACCAGTATTTTACATGGAACGACTGTCTATCTGGCTTCCACAACCCAGTTACTGGGTAATACGGTACCCCTTGGTAAGTAATACCTATGTATTATACAATGGGGCCGAAAGGTTCTGACCTCTCCAAGGTAGTTACCGGGTAACACGATACCCCTTAGTTACTGGTTATCAGATTTTCGGGCTTCTGACTACCCGTAACGACTGTCAAATATTTACGAATGACAGCCAGGACCATCGGATTAATGTAATATTTAGTTGAATACAGTTTACATAATTTATATTAGATAATATTATTAATTTTCTTTCGCAAGTCAAGGGTAGATAGTGACATTTCAATAATTCCTTAGTTAATTAGTTAGATAGGGTTTTAGTAAAGTTTGAAACTCAATTTCATTGTTTAATGCTTTCAAATAATGATTTAACTTTGCTTAGGTTAAATCATAATTTGAAAAATCTATTAGAAGTAATTCAAAAAATAAATTTAGGGAGCTCGTGGCTAAATAATAACACCCGCACCGATCGACCCGATCGAAAATTAAGCTACGCTTGCCGAGGCGGGTCCGTGGATGGGTGAGTGACCATCCGTTACTTATCGAGACCTCTCCGTGTCCCGGAAAGCAACTCAAACCGCTGGTCACGGTGATGTGATAATGATGATTCAAACAAGAAAGTAATTATTTTACGTAGTTTATTAAATTTCTATGCCTTGGCTAAAGAATCCGTCTACTATCAATTATAAGTTTTGTCATTTAAATTGTATTTTATACTACCAGGATTCTTTTTCTTTTGGCTTTGGGGATTCTCTATTGAACTCAATAAAGAAACCCCAAAGCGATGCTTAATAAAGACTTATTCTCGTATCGGAAAGCTAACATTTTTCTCTAAGCGTCTAATGGAATGTAATTAATTTTTCTTCCCTCTCTAATTGATTAAAATAATCGCACGAGAGAATTGGGACTTGGAATTTTCATTTGTCTTATATACTTGATTCTGGGAATCGAGTCTTATAGGCTTTTGTAACGAGTTATGTTCCAGTAAAGAATTCATAATATCGCCGAGTTTCTTTACCTTTGATACCATTTGTTATAGAAATCGATTTTAACTGAGGTTTTTAGTGATGTGAGTCTTTTTATTTTTTTCTAATCTTCTCATCACATCATGTCTTTTTTTGTTCAATTACAAAGGTGCTCTTATTTGCACAATATCTTTAGAAATAAGTTCACAACCGTACCTACAAATTTGTACATGGAAACTTTGATTTTGCCTCAAACTTATAATAACCAATATTATAAGCTTTAAGAGGTATCAAAACTCCTTTGTGAAAACCACTCACCTTGAACGGCAAAGAGAATATTGAATCTATTCCTTATATAAACACAATTGGGCATTGACCCGCTCTAAGACATCGAAGGTTGACAAGGGTCAAACATCCCTTGGGCTCGAAAGGTTTCCATAGAATGACGAATGAAGATTCATGATATTATTTTTTAAATTCACTACAGTGTTTTCCTAAAAGCTCGGCCATTTTTTGTTTGTCATGTCATCCTATATGAGATTGGAGGATTTGTAAATGTATGTTTATCTTGAAAACCGGGTTCATCTTACTGAACCTTGGGACATATATTTTTGTTTGTTCTATCAATGTGTTTTATGGACCATTAAATAAGATGATAAATTTTTTATACAATTTATGAAATTACTTAAGTATAACAATAATAAAAAAAATTGCTGCTCCGACATGCGATAGATATGGCCAGTTTCACTTTAGTCCAGCAACTGTGCGGACAGTGTCCGCTATTTGTGTTTTGTATGTAAAAGCCAACTATCTGTGGGTCCCAAATGGCAGGAAACGACCGCGCGGCAAGCCCGGAAAGAGATGACGGGTTGAGCTGGACTCCTTCTTAAAGGATTGACCCACAATCGCAGTAGACTGGGAAAAGTGGAAAGAGTGAAGGGAGGCCTTTGCCCAGCTGTGCGACAACACGGGCTCATAATAATAATAGAAAAAAAAAAAATACAAAAAATAATAATAACCCCACCGCCGTATCTCTACGTTGACGTCGTGGTGGGGCTTGCACGCTCCGAACTCTAGGCCTATGCCAGTAGAGTTTACCTTGCAGGAACAGGTCTAAGGTGAGGAGCCAGACCAAGATAGATACAGAAACCAGCAGGGCAGCATGTGGCGAGCTGTTGGGCAGTAGCGACTCCACGGACTCCTGGGAGTAGTCTTGTTCCTCACCTCTGGCTTGCTTTATTGGCCAGCTGGAGTGAACACTGACAAGGAACAGAGCTCCCGCCTCTTATTTGTCTCTTATTGGCAGGCAAGAGTGGAGGTTTTCAAGAGCAAACGTGCTCGGGGGAACGAAGTATTCCAGTAAGTGCTCGTAGGGATCTTGACCATCTCCATTGATCAGGCAGGGGCCATAGTTCTTGGTAACCAGTCCATTTTAGCCACTCAAACCCATAGTCCCAACTTTTTATTTTTCCGTATTAGCTAATGAGACACAATTGAATTTCTATTGTTATAAATCAAATATTGATTTTTCAACAGTCTTGCAAGAGTCCTACACTAACCGGGGGTTATCCTTGGGTGCACTTGCAAAGTGCATACGGGGATAATCGTCGGCTTTGTTGGCTCGTACGCCTTCCAAAGAACCGGGACCCCATGGTCCCGAGATATGTAAAAACATAACAATAAAAAAAATATTCAAAACTATTTATGCCTAGTCTGGGAAAGTGTAATCCATACTAATATTATAAATTCGAAAGTATTAACTCTGTGTGTCTGTCTGTCTGTCTGTATGTTACCTTTTCACGCCTAAGCCATTAAACGGATTTCGATAAAATTTGGCAGAGATATAGATTGCATCCCGGGGAAGGACATAGGATAGTTTTTATCGACATACCTTGCGGGTGAAGCCGCGGATGGAAGCTACTTTGATATATTTCAAAATTCAGCAACCTCTCCACCTTTTCATTACAGGCAAAATTTGTGAGTGACACACACCTCTTGCCTGCCCTTCAGGGTATACAGACGTTGGTGTTATGTCGCGAAAATATCAACACACGATAAAAAAACATCCACTCCAGTAAATAATAATCGAAAAAACGTGAAAGATCTTAATTTACATTTTCTGCCACGTGTCAAAGTGCAGTGAGCTGAAACTAGGCTAAGCCGATATCTTGTAACCAATTTAAATATCGATAGCTCATCAGTTATGGGCCCGTCACTAATTATGCAGTGGCGCGAGACTTCCACTTCAGGCTTTGTTGATTAATGCGATTTCCAGTAGATGGCAAGAGTTATATAGTACAAGTTATAGTGTCACTTATTT
Source organism: Oligia latruncula (assembly GCA_948474745.1). Taxonomy (NCBI): domain Eukaryota; kingdom Metazoa; phylum Arthropoda; class Insecta; order Lepidoptera; family Noctuidae; genus Oligia; species Oligia latruncula. The sequence continues at coordinate 1,883,139 of OX419686.1, forward strand.
ACAAACGTCTGGTGTTGAAATGTTGTTTTACTTGTAATCGTTCAGGTTAAGGTAGGTCAGGATGAAGTTATTAGATTACCTACGCCATTTAGATTTTTAAGACACTTATGATGAACCATATAATAAGGTACAGTTTTGATAATAGGCGTTATAATTTTGGAGGGGATCGCAAGCCTCCTCAAGTTGAGAGCTTCCAAAAGTGATGATACGAGACACTGAAGTTTTTACTTTTTGAAGAAGACGTTATTCTAAACCCACTCAACTGACGTCGATCGACTGGATCTACAAATAAAACCTGTCAGCGTCTTCGATTGATCTCATTTTTTACTATCATCGAGTTTGCTCGAGTGGCCGTGCGTCACGTCTATGAAAACAAATGAATAAAACTGACTCACCTGTCACTAATACTGGCCGGCAATATACTATCGATATAAATAGCATTACACGTCCCAACTCTCTGATACGTATCAGATCCGGAGCTGTACACGTCATCAGAAGAACACCTCTGATTAGTTAGGAACAGCCCCAGGTCTTCATTGCAAGGCCTCTCGATCTCTATGAGGAGTGGACCAGTAGCCAGCTTGACTGATTCCATGATGGATACGTCGTATTCTATCGTCAGGCTCGTCACTTGTGGACAGTTTTGGAGGATGTTGTGGACTTCAGAGAGGGTTTTGTTGGTGAGGGAGACCTACGAAGAAAGATTAATTTGAGTTTTAAGTTTTGAAAGGTTCTTCATAAGTGCATAATCTTCACCAAACTAAGCCCTTTGGGTTGACTTGGCCTGTTTTCGAAAGGATCATTGCAAAATGGTGTGTACGAAGAAAAAAAGCAATGATAGTGCGACATTACACAATACTTTAGCTCACATCAATACGATCCATACATTTGTTGCCAGAAAACCTAATTTCACAGATAAAAGATTATTCATATAAAATGGTAAAGTCAGATTAATACTCTAAAAATAATTCAAAACTCTAACTTACGTGATCAACCTTCAACAGCCTATCCCCAGGTTTTATCCTGGAAGTATTGTACGCAGCGCCACCAGGTCTGACATGGGTCACCACCAGCGGCTGAGCATCCAAAGACCGGCTGTTCAGCACCAGGTCAGCACTAGGAGCTGAATTCTCTGGAAGACCACCTCTGATAGTGATACCAAGGGAACCGTTGATCTTTTCGACAGGAACCTCTGCTAGCTTCGTAGTGATGTATAATGAATTTTGGGAAGCTGAAACAAAGAAGAAATAAGTTTTTTACTGAATATATTAAAACGAATGGAAGCCTAACCAACTGTGGCCATGTGCGGTCGGTTGGACACGTTGAAAAATAAAGGATGAAATGTTACTGCGATATAATTCGTACTGTATTTGCTAACTAAATAGACCACTACTTTGGGAGAATGGTCTTTATTTTTACGTATTTCTTTCTTCTTTTTTATTCTTTTTTAGTAGTGACGCCAATTTTAGTTAATCAGATTATTTTAAGTTCAAAATTGACGTTACCTTGAAGTTTAATTTCTGGAAATCGAACTGTTATCAGAAACAAATATTTCAGCATTACCAAGAAGACTTAAAATCTGATGATCTAAACCTAAAGAATGAATTTCAATATTAAAAAACTTGAAAAATTTAGAAGAACAAAACGGGAGTTAGTTGTCATGTTGAGCTGTTTATGACAACTAAGGAAACTAGCGAAGGAATTAAGAGAAAGGATGAGTGCCATGGGCTATTTCTGAGCTCATCCGACGCCGCATCGGAAGTTCTTGCTCAATGTGACAGGTGGGGCTATATATAGCTCTTCTTGGGATGTTAGAATTTATTTTAATTACACGCTAAAGATAATTTCATTTGATCTAGCTTTGAAGAAGTATATTAGCTCTTTGTTATTTCCGTCGATTCTCCAACACTAATTGGAGGATTGGTTGTAATAATACCTACAAAATTTTTTACATAATTATTTATTGAACTACTAAAAATACAATTGGAATATACGCAACTAAGGTGACCTACCTGGGTTACGTATTTTCTTATTGTATTTTTCATGAATCCCAATAAAGACAAGTAAAATCGCTGAAAATTCAGAATTTAAATATAATCCATAAGTTTATTGAGTTTTTAATTCAGAAAAAGTCTTAAAATACAATATTAATTCTAAAATTATCCAGACTTAGAAGTTAGTTTAGCAGGATTAATGACCGCGAGAGCTGAAAGAGGTGTGTCAGTAGCTAAATGAATTGTCCCCTTGTCTTGTGCGAAATGATTTACCAACGATTGTAAACGGTTTAATTTATATTGTTTGTTTTAGTTTCAATTATTTTTGTAAACATAGTATAAAAAAATTTCTTCTTTAACATAATTATATTTTACGAAGTTTAATTAATGTAGCGAGATTTAACTAGATAGTGGATCCAAAAATACAAAGTGTTGGAAAACAGAAAATTTTGTAGCACGTATACGTATACCTACATATCAGTAGCGTGGTGGGCTTCCAGTCTAACCGGATGCAGCTGAATACCAGTATTTTACATGGAGCGACTGCCTATCTGGCCTCCACAACCCAGTTACTGGGTAATACGGTACCCCTTGGTAAGTAATAGCTATGTATTATACCATTGAGGCCGAAAGGTTCTGGAGTGGCGACCGCGTACCGGAAGACGTAGCGTTGGAAGGCCTCCCAAAAGGTGGACCGACGGCCTTGTGAAGGCCGCAGGAACCCGTTGGATGCGAGAAGCACAGAACCGGTCGAAGTGGAGGTGTTTGGGGGAGGCCTATGTCCAGCAATGGACGTCTTTCGGCTGAAATGATTATGTATTATACAATATTTTTGCTGTGCCCTGACATGGTCTACAACGGCTCTTAGCTCTAAGCCTTTTGTTAACATCTTGCTTTACCTTGTGAAACGCAAATAAATGAATATGAAGTTACAGGTAAGTGCACGGTTCCAATTGGTCGTTTCCTATGGAGGATTAAAATGTCTTTTATAATGTTTTCAAATTATTGTGTTAATAGGCACAGGAGGTACGTGTAGGATTACGTGTTGTAGGTCGTAGGTTCGAAGCCAGACAGGCGCTTTACTTTGTGTAAATTATTTAATCACCACTGCTCTCAAAATGGTGAAGGAAAACATCGTGAGGAAACCGGCATGTCCTAGAACCAAAAATTCGAAGACATGTGACATCTGCCAATCCGCCCACTCCCTTTAACCGAGAGGAGGCCTGTATCCCAGCAGTGGGAACATTATAGGCTGATTATGGTAGGCACAGGAGGACAGTGTAGGCCTGTCAATAAGTACCAGGTACTTAATAAAATAGAAATGGTCTACAAATCTACAGTCTACAAGTCTAATTTAATTATACTATTCCATGAATTTTGTATTATTACAAAATCCAAACTAATATTAATATTAAGACAGCCAACCTATTTCAATATTGAACCATCCTAATTCAATATTGAATGTTTTATATTTATAATAGGTACCTTGAATTTCTCTGATAAGGTTCTATAACTAAACTCATTAAATATAGTCTGACAAACTAATCTAAAAACTACTTATAATTAGTACATATACAAGAACAAACTTAATCTCACTGATAATCCCTGCGAAGCCTACAGTTGATTTAGGGAAGGGTTATATTTTGTGATTGTGAAAATGATATGAAAATCATTTGCACGTTTTAGAAGGTAGAACAGAAATAGTCCTTTAATACGTAATGTAGAAATTTTACAATGGGCGGTCTTACCGATAAGAACGATCTTTAAAAGACAACCTAAGGTAAATTGATCAGAAAGCTAATTCCCTTATTAAAAACTTTCAAAATCGAGGCGTAATCTCATCTTGGCGACAGTGAATGGCACAAACTTAGAGATTTTTTACAGATTGTGATCAGAATGCGAGCGTTCGGAATTGCTCCTGTGATTAGTTATTCAGAACAAGATTTAGATACCTACTAGGTTATGATACGCCCCTCGTCTGTTAGGCACGTTAATTAAGTTTGGTAACAATAGAAAAAGTAATTGTGTGTCATTAGTGACAATTGAGCTCTTAAGGTGAATGGGTAGTGGTAGACCCCGAAATTCAAATTATCTTATGTTTTTTGCAATTTGCAGGTCAGTGTCAGGTTGTATCTTGATCAAAATATGATTCGCGACAATAACAGTTACATATTTAAAGAATTATAATCATTAATACATCTTTCTAAGTTAGATTTGTACCCTAATAACCAATGTCATATGGTAGAAATCTAACGTAGAAAGATGTATTAATGATTTGAATTTCGCGGTCTACCACTACCGATTCACCTTAACTGGCTATCTCCAAAGGAATCACTGTTTATACCTCAGTAATATTTCAAAGAAAGCATTTATCAATGTCGTTATTTTAGACTTAATCCGTATCTTATTTCCGATTTTGCTCAAGCTTCTGAAAATATTATTTATTGGCATTAAATTTGGCAAATATAAAAGTGGTGTAGATAAAAATTACCATTAAGTTGGCCTTAAGGATTTATGGATTTTTAAATAAGAAGATTTAAGAGGCCGTTGTTTTAGTATAAAAGAATTGAAAAATATTTTATTCGATAAAAACAGTCTATATTTGGAACAAAAGCTTTAAATAATCTTAATATAAAAAAATAAACGTTCTTTGGTTTAAAACTTCATCCTTCGTGGTATTTTCTGTTATCAAAGTAAATATTATCTACCTTGTCAATCTGAAATCAACAGTCACGGTTTTAGAGTTGACGTTTATGTAAATGTTTTTCTATAACTGTATTACTGATGTTAGGTTCTACCTAAATTAAATCGAAGACAGATGTTTCTTTTTAGATTAGTTTCGGTATTATTTTTATGACAGTAATACTTGATATATTTCATAGTTCAATGATCAAAGAAATCATATCGAATTTTCGAAGTACTTATCTATATCGTATCATCGTATGGATTCAAAGATTCTATTTATTTCTCCGATATTATATGTCACCGCATATTATTGACAATGTCACAAAAAAATATAATATTTAGTAAAAGGTGGGTCTAGAAATGAGATGAATTAGATTACAGTTAAATAATACAGATAATAATCTTTCAAGCCTTTTAAAAGTCTTTTTTGGCTGCTAAATAATTACTTTACGGTTGATCGAAGATTATGCCATGCTGCCGAGGTGGACGGTCGCCCATCATCGGACCGAGAATTGCAACAATTACATTACATATTTAAACTCCTCAGTGTCTTGGAAAGTTGCTCCCGGCTGTCATTCGTAGATCTTTGTCAGTCGTTACGTGTAATCTTACCCCGCATTCTAACCAAAATGATTCGATGATGATGACCACGTGAGGGTACGCCGAAGTCAGCGGGATTGTCCGAAAGGGTTACCGCTGGCCCGGAACATAAAGGGCTAAGGAAGGAACACGGGTGGGTTTTAGTCAGTAAGAGTCTGACACTCCCTTCCGCTCCACCCAGAGCGGGGAAATCATCAAATGATCATTTGATGATTTCCCATATGAAAAAAAAAAAAAAAAAAAAAAAGGGTACGCCGAACGTGTGGGCGAAAATTAACGCGACTAACGCTTACTCGCACAATGATCGCGTTGCCTTTTTTTTTTTTTGGATGGGAAATCTTCAAATGAGCCCTCCCGCTCTGGGTGGAGCGGAAGGGAGTGTTCCTCTTACTGACGAAAACCCACCCGTGTTCCTTCCTTAGCCCTTTATGTTCGACAAGCAGTTAACCAAGGGGTACCGTGTTACCCAGTGACTGGTTTATTGAGGTCAAAAGCAGTCGGTCCATATAAAATACTGGTATTCAGTGATTTATTGATGTAGATAAATCAGAAAAATTATATACTAAAAAAAAAATTAACGAAGACGTTGTCTTTTAACACGCATTTACTAAAAAAGTTCAAAACTCACCATAGTTAGGCATATAATATTCCACCTCCAAAGACGCCCGTTCCTCCACATTGTCGAGGAGTCGCAGCACCTCATCATTCGTTAGCCTGGCGGTGGAGATGCCGTTGACGCTGCAGATCCTGTCTCCTGGAGCCAGGCGGTCTGATTCGTGAGCCACGGAGTCCTTTGTGAAGCCCACTATTGAAGGTACTATGCCGGGTTCCGAACGACCTGTGGGACAAAGAAAAACATGGTGAATTTTTTTTGGTGAAATCGAATTTTTTTACCGACAAAAAAAAAAATCGCAAGGGGACGTATTTTTTTTTAACAGCACTACTTTTCAAAGTGGTAGTGTATCAGCTTAATTAAAATAAAATAAAATTAAAGTTGATAAATATTATTTCAGACGCTTTTAAGAAAATTGGAAAACTTTTTTCAATTCTGAAGTTTGACTGAAATCTGGCGTTATCTTACACTCACAGCACCATTAATATTAATAGTCGCAAGGGTAGATGAAAAGATGTTTCAATAAATGAGTTCATGTATGTTCATCCAAGTATAGTAGGTATACAAACTAATTCCAAGAGTTCAATATAGTCTGTAAAAAGTTATTTAAAGTATCAAAACTGGTTCCTTATAACCCAGTTAATTATTATGTTACTACAACAGGCCTAAAGAAAACCGAAAACAAAAACCTAGTCAGCTTAAATTCGTGTACACCCCACCCCACAAGTCCCGAAACGTCTCCCACAACAACACAATAACAATGATGCCAAACTTGGAAGAACCACTGTAAGGGCTGGCCGTGCTAACTGAGTCATAAACATCTTGCTGTTTGAACCTTCATAAAAGGATCAAAATTGCTCATAAATATGAAATGGCACTTTCTACGAGCGGACATTCAGTACGGTGTAGTGCGATGTAAAATACCTAGTTTTTGTGAAGTGGAGCCGCCATTTTTAGCGTCCAAAACTTTTTAGAGCATCCAATTTTGTTGGGTATTGTTTTTATGTTGACTATTCCAGTGTGTGTTTGGTCGATATTATGTTGTAACGGTTGTAGTGTGAAAATTGGTGGGTCGGAGTTTTGAGGTCAAAGTGTTGAGTGACCGAAACCTTGTTAAAAACAACTGCTAGTTCAGTAACTAGGCTGAAGTTTGAGTTTGAGTTTTGAGTTTGAGTTTTGAAGTTAAAAGCAGAAAAGATGAAAGATTATAACCTGGTTTCTTAACTGGAATTTTGAAGTTGAGCACTTGTCAGATTCTACTTATAATAAGTAGGTACTCAAGGTGACTCCTTAAATGAAACTCGCGAAATTTAAAATCTCTTACGTAATAGCAATTTTGCATTTCGTGGGCTTAAGTAGCCATCATAATCAGCCTATAACGTTCCCACTACTGGGACAGAGGCCTCCTCTTTGTGAGAGAGATTGGGCCGTAATCCACCACGGGGGCCCAGTTCGGGTTGGTAGATTTTACATGTCTTCGAATTTTTGGGTCTAGGACACGCCGGTTTTGAGAGCAGTGGTGATGAAATAATTTACACAAAGTAAAACGCCTATCCGGGTTCGAACCCACGACCTACAACTTGTAAGTCGCGGCCGTCACCAGTGTGGCTACCACTGCTTCGGAACCATGAGTAATAGTCTTAAGTAACCATCACTCAATAAATCAACTCAGCCTATCGTAGGCTACTGCTGAAAATAGGCCTAAATAACTACAACGAATCCTAAAGTAGAGGGTGATAACTCCTCAATTCCGAATTCTCAAATCCCAGTGTTAGCAAACTGTCTAGACCATTATATAAGCTTTCGTATTTTAATGACTTTTCTGTGAATATTCCTTCACCAAATAATACATGAAAATTAATAAAACACAACTAAATATTACATTTCTTGTGGCTTAATAACAACCGCTCGGGTCGATCGATTAGGTTAAACTACGCTTGCCGCGGTTGGTCCATGGATGGGTGCTCATTACATACCAAGACCCCTCCGTGCCTCGGAAAGCACGTTATGCCGTTGGTCCTGGCTGTCATTCGTGGATCATTGACAGTCGTTACGGTTCGCCAGAAGCCCGAAAGTCTGATAACCAGTCTTACCAAGGGGTATCGTATTACGCAGTAACTGGGTTGTGGAGGTCAGATAGGCATCCGCTCCATGTAAAATACTGGTATTCATCTGTTCATGTTCATCATATTCGGTTAGACTGGAAGCTGACTTCAACATAGTTGAGAAAAGGCTAGGCAGATGATGAAACAAAATATTACGTTTCGAAATAAAAACAGTTGATTTGACAGTCCCAACGTCGCACCCACATCAAGGGACTTATATTCCCAACGATATAAAATTGTAACTCTTTATCGATTTGTTATCCCATAGCTACCTTTATTTTACGCTTCGGGAATACGTATTTGGTTATTGGAAACTAATATAATGATGCCGATTCTGTTGTTGACAAACTAAACTAAGTTCAGTGCATCTTTTTCTTTCTATTTCATTTAGAAAGGGACAGAAGAAAAATGTTTAGCTTAGTCCTGTCAAATTAATCAGCGCCTGACGTCAATTTGTTGTTTTTGTTTATAATAGATATAAACAAAAACAACAAATTGACGTCAGGCATGCACGTCGCATGCTGCACTGGCTGACGTCATCACATCAACGCCGGCTGTCGCTGAAAACCAGCGCTGGGGCTCTGTCTCGTATAGGGTCTTAGCATTATGCTGAGCGATGGCCGTTTTGCGTAGATGTGACGCATACTTTCTCCCAAATTGTTATTTTGTTTAATTTTTTGTTTGTGTTTTTATTTTTATGCGTCATGTTTGCCGCAAATAAACGTATTTTCTTTCTTTCTTTCAATTTACGTAATTTTAGTAGGCAAGTTTTTAGTCACGTCTAAACTTGTATGGAGTAGTGTCAGGCGCTGATTAGTTTGTGAACAAGGGAATTGGCACCAATAACAAAGATTTTTGTCATATTATTGTGTTTATTTTATGTTTTATAACAGGTTTTAGAAATAAATATCACGCCTGGTTTCCCCAAAGGGTTGATTTATTTAATAGATTTTCAACCTACAAGCTACAGCATAAGGTTCAAGGTTGATTGGGAAAATTTGACAGTTTCGGGTAGCTTGATGTGCTGTCGTCTGTACCTACCTACACTACACCCAAATTTCGCCAGTTATGTGCATCATTCAGCTAAAAGACGTCCACTGTTGGACGAAGACCTCCACTTCGACTGGTTCTGTGCTTCTCGCATCCAACGGGTTCCTGCGGCCTTCACAAGGTCGTCGGACCACCTTATGGGAGGTTTTCCAACGCTACGTCTTCCGGTACGCGGTCGCCACTCCAGAACTTTTCGACCCCATCGGCCATCTGTCCTGCGAGCAATGTGCCCTGCCCACTGCCACTTAAGTTATGTTAGTTAAGTTTAAGTCCCATGCAATAACCGACACTAAACCCTACACATGGGACTCAGTCAGTCCCATGAAGGTTTAGTGTCGGTTATAAATTATGTTTAGGAGGTATTCGGACACACCACTGACGGATATCTATGGGACACACGGACATGTGCTCACCTAATAATTGCTTGGAAATTCTCATGATACTGGGAAACATATAGAAGGAAATCGCATTTAAGACAGTGTGACGGCAAGACTGCCACATACAATTAGAAAAGCTGTCGGAGGCAGCATGTACACACGAAGATAGCTATACATTTCCAGTATAATCTGACCTCGCACTGTATATGTGGACTTTCTGTACAAGAGGTCAGCTTATACTGAATATGTCGAGCGCACTAGCGGTTCTCACCACGAAATAGTTTGCACCACAATTCCTAGCAGTGAGGCAACGAAGAAGAGAGAAGTGTGTGTTGTACAAAAGTTACAGACGTAAGGTAGATCTTATGAACATTACAAGTGTATGTTGTAGGACGACTTAATCAATGATTTATTGAAATCACATCGTCATTACTAGACTTAATCGTTTACGTGTTTATAATGACAAACTCGGAGCATAAATCAATCAGCCTATGGGGTTCGCACTGCTGGGACACAGGCCTCCTCTCTGTGAGAGAGAGTGGGCTGTAATTTGTCACGCGGTCCCAGTGGGGGTTAGTAGATGTCACGTCACATGTCTTCGAATTTTAGTTCTAGGACATGCAGGCTTCCTCACGATGTTTACCTTCACCGTTTTTTAGAGCAGTGGTGATGAAATCATTTACACAAAGTAAAGCGCCGGTCTGGGTTCGAACCTATGACCTACAGGTCGTACGTTGCGGCCGTCACCAATAGGTCACCACTATTCTCCGAGCGTTAAGAAGTAAATATACAAAAGTATCTAACACCCTGAATAAATCAAAATGACTTCTGGAGTTTGTTTTTACTGATTAAAAAAATATACAGGGAATAACTTTTACAATGGGACCAAATCTGAAATCGCGAAAAAAAAATCAGCTGTTCCCTACATTTTGACGAGTTACACGAACATAAATGTAGGGAACAGCTGCTATTTGTTTCGCGATTTCAGGTTTGGTCCCATAGTAAAAGTTGTTGATAATGATGATTACAATGACCTCTTAAGAGGTTGTTGGTGTTTTTCCAATAACCCTGTATTAACAACATTCTGGCTAAATTCGGTCGTGAAGGTAAGTTCACCACTAAAAATCACAGACACACATCCGCATACACTTACATTTTTAATGAAGTCATGACAGACAAAAAGCGAACTTTACTAATGAAACCGCGATCAGCAAATTTAAACCGTGTTCAAAATACATCAGTGTCTTTCAGGCCTACCTACAACTGCTTTGACAACAGTTTCGTTAATAAATAAATATTACCTAACACCAAGTTCCAGTTGCCAATAAACCAGTTAACAATTTAAAGCCTTTTATTGTCAGCACTAGACTTTTACCCCCTTACTAATAAACGTTGTATAGCGTCTGTATAGTTACACAACACTTTGTCTTCTTCTTTCGAAAATCAAATTACTGCCGACTGAAAGAGAGAAATCGGTGTGTAACTATTCATCTAATAAAATACGTTTATTAGCAAGGGGGTAAAGGATAAACTTTGTTTAGAACTCGTGTTCGTCTGAAAGGACTCATTTATACATCTCTCAGATTTCATCCCTTTCTATTATGTGATAGAAGGTAAGTTTCAAGATATAATTAAATGTAGGTAAGAACCGACCCGCATTTTGGAATGGAAGGATTTATGCTGACGTGTCATTGTTCTCAAAAGTGTCGAGATATGGGAAGGTATGTAACAATGTATCAACATGACATGGTTTACAAAAGTCCTTTTTATCAGTGCTCAGAGAGGCAATTCTCGTCTACACTAATATTATAAAGAGGAAAGGTTTGTTTGTATTGAATAGGTTCCGAAACTACTGGACTGATTTGAACATTTTTTTTTTGTGTTTGATAGTCCATTTATCGAGGAAAGTTATAAGCTATATAACATCACGCTACGACTAATAGGAGCGGAGCATCAATAAAAAATGTTGCCAAAACGAGAAAAATTATTCCTTTTGAGAGCTTCCCTTGCGTACGCTGCGTAAACGGTTAAAGTTACGCAAAAATCATGTATCACGGAATTGTTCCCCATTAAAAGTTAAAAAAAAAAATCCGCGACAGCTTCTGTCTATCTTTTAAGGTTGACTCACTATAACCTTTTTTATGGTAATTAAATTTGTTCTAAAATAATTATTTGCGAAGGTGTTTTTATAAACATGCAAGGGGAGGTGGAGAGTGTGTTAAATTTTTGAGAGGAAAGTATGAACCCACGCGGACGAAGTCGCGAGCAAAGTGCTAGTACATATTTAATAAAGGGGTAATCTCAGTCGAAATCTGTCAAAAATACGCCTAATTTTCCTACATTTCTGACACGTTTATGACATTGATTGACGCTGTGATGAGGTTGCGATTTGTTTTTGAACGTTTGTGAATACGGGGATTGCCTACTGGTTCTTGCGGTGTGGCAGTGGCGATGTCTTTCATTTTGATAGTTCAACATCATTCATTGCGTTATTACATTGTGACGAATTTTTCAAACACCAAACAACGCATTAGTAATTTCCTTCAAAATCTTTCGGATTGCCATGGAAAGTGCGTTACGCAGTTAGGGTGCCGACTTCCATTAACACACTAATAATATAAAGGCGAAAGTTTGTGAGAGTATGTGTGTGTGTTTATATGTTTCTTACTTCTTCACGCTCAAACGGCTGGACTATTTTGAATAAAATTTTGTATGGAGGTAGCTGACACCCTGGATTAACATTAGGCTACTTTTTATCCCGATATGCGGACGGGATCGACATTTATGCGAAACCGCGGGGCGCAGCCAGTCTATAATATGTTTCAAGACATTATTTTTATTTTGCAAGATCTAAAATATCAATCAAAGATCAGCTACTACATGGCCAACAAAGCCATAATGCAGTACTTTTTAACCTATTTATCATTTAGATTATGTGCAGCAATGTTTCAATCAAATGATGCAACTTATTGAAGAAAAAAAGCCAAACAAAAATTCTTAATCTTTAAGAATTTTCGTTTGGCTTTTTTTACCAACACCAAGATCTGAGAATTGCTGGAATGCGAAATCCGGAAAATCATACTGGACCAGGCTAAGGCCCATCCGCGGCTGTAAAGCCTCAGATAATGATGATTGTTTTATCTTTGCTTGAATTCTATGTACAGACGCTAGCACATCAAGCTACCCGAAACTGTCAAATTTCCCCATTCAACTTTGAACCTAATCCTTAAGCGATAAAGTTGAAAATCTATTAAATAAATTTGACAGATTGTAGTAGTTTGATGTGCTGGCGTATGTACATAAATAATTTAAATAGTATCCAATTTACGCAGGATGTAAGTAATTTAATCCCATTGACGCGTTAACAGTAAAACCGAGCATAATTAGCTAATAACAAATTCAGTTGGCATCGCAACCGGACCACGGCACAATGCGAACTTTGATGACCCAGTATTATTTTGTGCAGATTTATCTAGGGACCAAACCACAGCAATACATGCGGACAAAATATGTGGAATAATAAATTATAATTTCCGCCGTTGCGCAGGAAACGGGAAAGCAGAGAGCAGAACGTTGAACACGGTGAAATGTATCTTTCGGATCCGCCATTTTGGATTATGGTTTTATTGATGTCTTTTACTAGAAGTAATGTTAATATGTACTGGCTGCGCCCCGCGGTTTCACCCACACAAGTTTAGATCCCGTGGGAATATCGGGATAAAAATTAGCCTATATGTTAGGCCAGGGTGTCAGCTACCTCCAAACAAAATTTTATCAAAATTGGTCCCGCCGTTTGAGCGTGAAGAAGTAACAAACATATAAACAGACATGCACACACAAACACACAAACTTTCGCCTTTATAATATTACTGTGATTCAGGAAGGGAGAAATCAGCTCTGATGGAATTGATGATTATAATCGGCTCCAACTTCTAGGTTGGTTACTGGTGACTGCATACACAGACTGTTATTTCAGTCGATCTATGTTGTAAAAATCACATTGTGAAATCTTAGATGAAGTGAGCTAAGAGAGATTCAAAGATAGAAAGAGAGAGAGAAAAAAAAAGGAAAATAAAGAGAAAGAGAGAGAAAAGAAAAGAAAGAGAAAGGACAAAGAAAAAAAGGGAAGGGGGTGGGGGGGAAGAGAGAGATTGAGAGATTTCAAGCTCACCATAATTTTTACGGTGAGATATTTACAGAATTAACCAGCTGGATTCAGTAATTCTTGAAATAAAGTCATGAAACTAAAACAATTTTCACAAATTAAATCACACCGACTAAGGTTCAAGTCAGTGCACATTTATTTTGGTTAGGTTGGACATAATATTTCTTATCTACCTACGCTATTGTTACGAAATTTTCGATATGACCGGCTCTTTCCGCTAAAGCCCAGAACACCGTAATTCTCGATCAACTCCAAACACCAATTTGATTGCGATAAACGCAGGTTTCAGGTTTGATTTAAAACTTATCGCATTTTGCCGAAGTACGTAATCCTAGTCAACATTGTGCTAGCTATTGTTACCTACTTATTTTTCTTTTGAAGAAACTTTTGTTAAGCTTAAAAGTTAAGCTAAGATGTTTAACATTAAGTTAGACACCTGTTAATAGCTTTTAAATAGAGTATCCTATTGTGATTTGGAAAATACTTAGTCAAATCACAAAACGCTTTGGCGAGTTTTAACTGTTAGAATTATGCTAAAAGTCCCTATAACTTATAAAATTATAATTTACCCATAAAAGTCATTAATGCCCGGTTCAAAGTGTAAGATAAAAAGTGGTGACACTGCACAAAGACCCCTGAGGTACTAAGAGAATTTCTGATACGTTACAGACAATTATTTATCTAAGCTCGGCAAGCATGTAGGGAATTTCCGATAATTGTATTACATGCATTACCGTAATTCTATATACTGATTAATTCGTGTTAAACTAGTTTCTTTAAGTATTTGGGTGTTTTACATAACATCAATATGTTCCGAAACATTGATTTATCTGTCACAATTTTGATAAATCTCATTTACAATTATTGGAGCTAATAAGCCTAAACCGTTTCCATCATGTTCCCCATAACATTACACACACTACCCTCACCACATTACCATATAAATGTACACCATAAAACTCCACTAATTTTACGGCAAAACCGTTCAGAACATGGCCATAATGCGTTTCCATTCTAATAAAACTCTCCGATTCCTTATGGTGTAATAAAATGTATTCAAACCAACAACTAACGACCGGATCCTACATCAGCATACGACTGCAGTTTATACCCTGTAACATGCAGTTTGTGGCTACAACGACTCACTTCTGTCCCTAACAGAGCTGTTTGAATCTCGTCCAAAGCTGGCTGTACACGTAATAGCATAGTATTATCGGTTACACGTACGATCACAACAAGCAATGTACGATTGTAATAACGATTTTAACGTCGACTGCGGTTGTAAATGGATTATTTTGAGAGATTTCATTTTTTGAATGTAAGTTTATTTTTGTTTTAAAATTATTTATGTTTTCAAAGCTTAAGGTCGCTCCTAAAATTTGTTGAATCATTGTTATGTAGTCTTTTTCTGAACAATGTTTATTTTTTCATTGTGATTTCTTCTTGGCCTTATCCTCCAGGAAAGTTACTCTTCTAAATCTAAGTCAATATAATTATTATAAATCTTTTATGCGAGGAATAATATATGTAATATTTTAACGTAAGTAAATTGAAAATTATTTCTTTTTCTCAGTACAATATTGTGAAATTAACACATTCATCATTTGTCTTATCTCAACACTAACATCAATGGCCGAAAGATAGTCTTCAAATTCTACAAGTACTTTCAACTGACTATCAGTAGCGTATCGTTTGCTGGTTTGGCTTGAAGCCAAGGAACCTGTCACTACTAACGTGTTTTCAAGCGTCATTACACCTTGTACTGATACTGGTACAAGTGACGTCATATTTAACCGCTGTTATAAAGTAGAGGCATTTTTGGGTGACTGTCTTCGTAATACAACTATATTATTACTAGCTGCGCCCAGCGGTTTCACTCACATAAGTGTCGATCCCGTGGAAATATTGGGCTAAAAAGTAGCCTTTAAGTTAATCCAGGGTGTCGTCAGCTACCTCCATACAATATTTTTTTCAAAATTGGTCCAGCCATTTGAGCGTGAAGAAGTAACAAACATATAAACACACACACCCTCACACTCAAAAACTTTCGCCTTTATAATATTAGTGTGATTAGGATTTACCACGAAATTATACTGTTAGCAATTTCTGTTTTATTGACCTTACGCAATTTTATTTGGAGCCGCTGGGAACAATTTAAGTATTTAATTTCTTGAACTCATAAAATTATGGAGCCCTTGGGAATCAATGTATGGAGAGAAATTGTTTGGAGAACAATACATTTGGAGCTCCTGGGAATAAGCCGGTGGAATATACGTAAATATAAACATACTTATACTACTGCTAAAAACATAACCCTCTTGGGTTTGCCATAGTCGAGTAAAAATATAATTGCTGAGAAACATACTCCTAAATAAAATACGCTTGCGTGAGGCGACTCATATCCGGAAATAAAGTGACGGATCGGTTACCTATTACACACTCAAACAGACAAACACGAAAATTCCACGAAATTGATCGTTTGACAAACTAACACCGCCACACTTGTGTCCACTTAAAATTTCACATTTAGCACACTGCATAATTCGTTCGTACGTATTCCGCTCGTGTACCCATCGATAATGTTGCACTTAATGAAGGTTGATTGCACTTTGTGTGCCGCTAAAATAGCGATATTAGCAATTCACGGAATTCCAAACGTTTTATAGGTGTGAGGGAATGGATAAACCGATTTGTCGGTTCCAATTGGTATCGAATGTGTTCAATGAAATTTGTTACGCGAATCTGATTTCCTGTCGGGGTGAGCAAATGATTTTTGCCAGATGGGTGTAATTTTTTGATCCGGAATTTAGGTCTAGTGGCTTTTTGTGTTATATGATTTGATCTTTGATTCTTACCTACAGTAAGGAAGACAAATCTTTTAGAAGACTATAGTCTATAAGGATCATCAGTTAGTCAGTCAGTAACAAGTGATTATCAGGACCTATCAATAGTCGTAGACCACATACATACATACGCTGCGCAGGTTATACAGAAGACTGAAGAGTATAACCTGCCTCTTTGCTTAGCGTTTGTGGACTACGAGAAAGCCTTTGATTCGATCGAGACACGGGATGTACTGCAGTCTCTTCACCGGTGCCAGATCGACTATCAGTACATCGAGGTGCTGAAGTGTCTGTACGTAAACGCCACTATGTCAGTCCGACTCCAGGATCAGACCTCGAAACCTATCCTTCTGCTGCGAGGTGTGAGACAGGGAGATATTATGTCTCCGAAACTGTTCATTGCTGCACTGGAGGATGTCTTCAAGGTTCTGGACTGGAAAGGGGCTGGAATTAACATAAATGGCGAGTACATAACTCACCTTTGGTTTGCCGACGATATCGTAGTCAGAGCTGAGGCTATGGAGGATCTCAGTACAATGCTCGATGACCTTAGTAGAGCTTTCGAAAGAGTGGGTCTTAAAATGAACATGGACATGACGAAGGTCATGTCATATGCCCATGTAACACCCACTCTAATAAAGATCGGAGCCACTACACTGAAAGTCGTGGACGAGTATGTTTACCTAGGTCAAACTGTCCAGTTAGGTAGGTCCAACTTCGAGAAAGAGGTCAAAAGTCGAATTCGACTCGGCTGGGCAGCGTTCGGAAAGCTACGAAATATCTTCTCGTCCCACATACCGCAGTGTCTCAAGACGAAAGTCTTTGACCAGTGCGTGTTGCCAGTGATGGCATATGACACTGAAACGTGGTCGCTCACAATGGTCTTATTAGAAGGCTAAAATTCACCCAAAGGGCAATGGAGAGGGCTATGTTTGGAGTTTTCCTGCGTGATCGAATCAGAAGTGAGGAGATCCGCCAAACTTAAGTGGCAGTGGGCAGGGCACATTGCTCGCAGAACAGATGGCCGATGGGGCCGAAAGGTTCTGGAGTAGCGACCGCGTACCGGAAGACGTAGCATTGGAAGGCTTCCCACAAGGACCGACGATCTTGTGAAGGCCGCAGGAACCAGTTGGATGCGAGAAGCACAGAACCGGTCGAAGTGGAGGTGCTTGGGGGAGGCCTATGTCCAGCAGTGGACGTCTTTCGGCTGAAATGATGATGATGATGATCAATAGTCGACCTCGAAATTACTTTACCACCCTAGGCTGAATGTTACTTGCATGACTAATGTGTTAAATGATGAAAAAAAAACCCGTTCAGCTTTGCCTATCTCCTAACTTAAAGATAGCAAGATTTCCAGTTTATGTTAGTAACCGCAGATATTACTGAGGCGATTATACTTTTATTTACTTCGTCGTAAAATGTATGACCAACTTCCATATTTTTTATGTTGGTAACAACGATTCTGCCGATTTCCTCCGACGCAAAACAACTCGTGCGTAGAAATTGGCAATCGCTACGATTTTCCTTTTCCCATAAAGAACGTTAAAAAAATAAAAGCTTTTCATATAAAGTTGTACTATTATTATTATTTTATTTAGTTAAGTAATCTCTTTAATCCCACTTAGGATAAATGGAAAGGTGAGTGTTATTGTTACGATAGAGTATTAATACAAATGGAAATATCTCTTGATTGACCTAGATATTTCCATTTGTATATTGTATATTGAATATTGTTAAAAAGTGATTTCATTTTTTGTATGTAAGTAAGGTTTATGTAGGTAAGGTTTTATATTGTTTGTAGGCAGTTGGACGTTTAGATTTTTTACACATTTTCAGCGAAATGGCTTCTTTACTAGGTTTGATATTTATGCATATTATATCGAGAGTGTTAGATAGTAACAGGACGAACCCAGTCAGCGTCATAATATAATTAAACAGCAGTTAACTAGATCATCCCTCGTTCCAGTTTACATGGTCACATAATCCTACTATTTCCTATCCTACTAAAAAAAAGCACTTCCTCTCTCCTTAAACATCATCATCATAATTTCTTTGCTCCTGTTTCATGTTTGTTATTATATGTATATATTTATTTAGATTAGTATAATATACGTTATGTATTTTTTATTGTATTATTTAATAGGTACACCACAGACTACCTACAGTATTTGTCTGTCCTTCCCCTTTTTAATACATCCAAAGGTTGTCTTTAAAAGATCGCTTTTAGCGATAAGACCGCCCATTGTGTCACTCTTTGTACAGTTTCTATTTTTATGTCTGTAATTTATTTGGTGTACATAATAAAGAGTATTTCTATTCTATTCTATTATAAACGCGAAAATTTGTGAGCATGGATTGATGTTTGTTATTCTTTCAAGCAAAAACTACGCAGAGGATTTGAATGAAATTAGGCACACAAATAGTTAATAACCAGATAACACATAGGATACTTTTTCTCCCGATATTCCCACAGGATCGAGACGTATGCGAGTGAAACCGCGGGGCGCTGCTAGTAATTCATATTAACTGTTTAAACAGTCTCCAGCTGGATATGGGTTATTAAATTAAACATAATCTTATTATTGACATTACATTATCATTGACAAATAATAATTCTTAGGTGTGACTATTACTGACATCAGAAACTGTATATGCCCGTTTTCACTAATACACGCGACACCTAATTTTACTAAAAACTTTGTCGGATTTTCAGCGTTTGGCTTATTACCGAAGGTTGATATTATTGTATTTAGGCATTACATTTAGGTGTTGCCTAGTGTTCGAGAATACGGTCATAAGATACCAATACTACTTTATACCGTCCTTGCAAAGTTGAAAAGTTATTGACACTTAGTGGAGAAATCTTCAACACAACAGAAAACTATGCTATTGTTTAATAAAATTGAGATACAAACTCCAAACCCTTACTGCAACCAGTCTCCTGATTGTTCTTAGAAAGCAAAAGAAAAACAACCCTAAACAAACTGTTAAACGGTTCAAAGTCCATTATCATCTATCAAATACTTCTCTGTCAGACAATGTAGTTGTAGAAACTAACCGTTTCCAACTATTTTGTAAACAAATGTAATAAAAGGTCAGAACTGCGGTTCGTTCTTAGATAGTGCTAAACTTTGGTATTACTTATCGTTGTATGTGAACTTTTGGTATTGTTACATACTTGTAATTGTAAGTTTATAATGGGTACTTGTAATAAGTAATTTCAACTTAGTATTAACACCACTTCGTCATTCTAGATGGGGTCCAAGTAACTTAGCTAGAGCTAAGTTAATGCTATAAGCTTGAAATTAGCTCTCTTATAGGGCTACTAGCTTCCGCCCGCGGCTTCGCCCGCAATGTATGTCGATAAAAACTATCCTACGTTCTTCCCCGGGATACAATCTATTTCTCTGCCAAATTTTAGCGAAATCCGTTTAGTGATTTAGGCGTGAAAAGATAACATACAGACAGACAGAGTTACTTTCGAATTTATAATATTAGTATGGATAAGATACCGTTCGTTCTACTGCCCAGAACAGAAGAGCCTTTCTAAGCAAAAAGGTAACAAACCACCCTATACGAGTATTTTAAACAGATCAACACAATCCAACTGATAGCTCCATGCCACACCTATCTATCAGAGCTTCAAGCAAATCTCCATAAATGCCAATAATAGCCGGATATATACGTGATCATAGCGTTTGAGACATTTCACATGTAAATGTGATGCAGGCTTCAGACATGTGACGCTCCCACTTGAAGCTGCATAGAGGAGTGATTGATATTGTTTGAAATGTGAGGGTTGGCAGAAGTGTAGATGGTGTAAGTACACTTACTTACACATCATAATATAAAATCTACTAACGCCAAAGAACAATTTAGCGATGCATTTATGGCACAAGCACCAATTTTATGAAAGTAGTCTAAGAAATTGCTAAAAGGTGATTTTCCATCTCTATGATAAATCAAACAAATT
This sequence comes from Oligia latruncula, assembly GCA_948474745.1. NCBI lineage: Eukaryota > Metazoa > Arthropoda > Insecta > Lepidoptera > Noctuidae > Oligia > Oligia latruncula. Next base: position 1,903,547 of record OX419686.1, read on the forward strand.
TTCAAAAGAAGGCACACTCTTCCATTTTCACGAAAGACACGGTGACAGGAACTTGAGCGCGAAATCTGTTACCGTGGATTCAGCCTACATGATTCTGGGTCTGTCTGAAAATGAAATTTTTCGTGTGAATAATGAATGACTGAATTCAACAGCAGTTTTTTTTTTACAAACGACTTAAAATTTCGACTTTAAGGGGTTTAGAATCTATCGCATTTTTCAACGACTAATGAAGACATTGAACGTTAATAACTTCACTTAACATCGTCTAAAGGAAAAGTGATATTGACCAAATACATTGGATACTATCTCAGCTCAAACGGGGTTTCATTGAAATAACTGTATTAGAAAGTCAGCCAATATCAAGATTCCAAAATTTCCATTATAGCCCAGAGAACATGTTCAAGACGGTAACTTTTAAAGTGAAACGCTCCACAGGCTACTCAAAGGCATTGCCTTGAGTCGATGTAGCGAGCATTCTTCGGGAATCTCTCCCTCCACTTTGTACGGCATTCCGCTGTTTTAGTGTATCGGTAAATTTGAATACGGATGATGCTCATATTAAATCACATTATAAAGGCGAAAGTTTGTGAGTGTGGGGGGGGGTGTGTGTGTGTGTGTGGGGGTGTGGGGGTGTGTTTATATGTTTGTTACTTCTTCACGCTTAAACGGCTGGACCAATTTTGATAAAATTTTGTATGGAGGTAGCTGACTCCCTGGATTAACATATACTTTTTATCCCGATATTCCCACGCGATCGACATTTATGCGGGTGAAAGCGCGGGGCGCAGCTAGTTTAGTAAATAAATATAAACTTTTTAAAACTTGTGATATGGCAACAGAGATCAGACAAAGATACCCTCTGCCATTGGGATTAAGCCAGAAATTCTGCATTATGAAACACAACAGTTTAGAAATACTAATTTACGTGATGTTATTTGATGATAGGCTTGTTACAGGCAACGCGGGACCAGTCGCTATGGCGATGCTAGGGCCCCCAATCTATGTATGTTCAGAAAAAAAAACACCCACGTTTTTAAAAGAAAGGATGATGTTTGGCATCAAAATTGCTGATCCGACAACTATTGCTTTTAACAATTTTTCTTATTATAAGAGTAGAGTCCATCTTCAGGCACCCACTGTGTGGAGATTTTTGCCCAGCGGTCATCGTGCATACATGCATCATGCATCGCGCCTGAAGATGGACGGCACCGCCGAGGCCGACCTAGAAAGAGATAGCGAGAACCTTCGAAAAACGCCGATTTAAGCCGCTGTCAACAGAGGCCTAGTGTACAAATTTGACAACTATTAATGAAAAAAGGAAAACATAGACACAGTATATATTTTTCTTATTCAGTTTATGAAATATCTTTTAAATTGGTCCAATATTGGAGGAGGAAATAGGCGAAAGTGAAACCTCGAATTACGATTTTTTTACTTAGGCTTTTTCAAAAGTCCCTCCGACCGCATTTCCTCTTAATGATGTTGAAAACCGCATCAAAATCCGTAGCGAAGTTAAGAAGAACAACGAGGTCATCCAGTCAGACACGAAAAGCGAATTAAATTTATATTAATTATAGAGAAAAAGTTTACTAAGCAACAATTTCAAATAACAAATACCTAACTTGATTCACAATCTTGTACAAAAGTAAAACTTTTCAAACGTAACACAGTAAAATGATTTTCAACCCATCGCGAGCGCCACATCTTTAATTCAAGAGATACCTCTTTCTATACAGCGATAGTGATCTCCTTTCACAATGTGAATTGAGTTTTAAAACTTCCCCAATCGTTACTAAGCAGTTAACCAGAGTTTAACAGCGGGTTGAGAATTTAAAGGTGCTTTTAATACTTTTAATTAAGTTCACTGCATTTTACGGTTGTTCCTTAGCAAGGTGCTCACTGTATTAAGATTTTCGAAGATGTTTATTGTAGGTTTACGGAATGGAAAGCCGGATTCCACGACGTAAAGCCAGATTCGGAGCATTTTCTGTAGGATTTGTATTTCAAAGAATTGAAGTTGGCTCGGTTTTGCTTTTGTTCCAAGAAATTTTGAAGGTCACCTTCTTAAAGCGAGGCACATTTTTATTTTACGTGGAAAAACAAAATTTAATGTTTTTTATGTAGGTCTAATTTCCACGAGAAGTTAAAAAAATTCAAGTTGATAGCATTAGTAGTTCTTGAGATATCCAGCTGTGATAGACAGACAGACAGAATGAGTCGCACCATAAGGGTTCCTTTTTACCATTTTGGTACGGAATCCTAAAAATATATATCTTAAGATTCTCAGTAATTTAATTAAATCAAAAGTGATTTCGTGAAACAAGAACCTGTAAGCTTAAGAAAAAAATATAAGAGAAAATCTTTTATTGCACATGGGGGATGAAAAGATAGTCGCCATTGGATCAGTCCGATCTCCTGCATATTACATAAGTTACATCCCAAAAAGGCTATTCCAAGCGATCCTGTACATCAATCTTTCACACAACGATGCAACACACAAAGATATCAAACACGAAGAAATTGTATCTTTGTTGATAGGTTGTCGAAAATATGAAAGCGAAACTAGTGTTGTAAGTCGACCATGTAATTGCTTCTTCACCCTAATGTTGAATGTCATTTGCACTTCATAAAATGACTGCCCAATGTTTCATGCTGCCGTTGTATCTATGATAGTTGCGCGGTAAACTCTGCTTGCGAGATGTGCGTGACGTCAGTATGTCGCGTTGTTCGTATGAGGCGTTGTAGACACCACAGGACTATTTTTGTATATCTTCAACTGTCACAATATAAAATACAACAATGGCTGCTGAACTGAATAAGCTTGCGTGACAGCTGAGGGGTAGATAGCTTCAACCTTAGTGAAAGGGCTTTGAAGTTCCGTGGCATACCTACCTACTGCCGTGCCAGCTTGTTTTTTGAAGTGAAAACTTCTTTTTTTGAGATGGGAAAAACCATTGAACTCGCGACACTATTACCGTAACCGACACCTCTGTTTTAAGTTTTGGCCATTATAAAGACATCAACGCGTGGTACATTTTCTTTGGAAGAATGACCTTCAAACATATTTATAATATTACTATGCTTTTTTAAGTTTTCAGTTCTGTCGGCACTCCTGGAGTGCCACTGTTTTTTTTTTTCAAAATGGGGCCACGCATGAAACCTATATATATCGATAGCTGACATCAATGCAAACAGAAAACAATAAGACCAAACCCCGTAAAGTGTCACATTTCCGAGATATTAACGTTCAAAGTTAAACCCCTTTCAAATTACAGGGAATTGTTGTCAAAAGTGGTCGATTATACCTTACATATACAGAAACATGGGACCAAGACAAAAGCTTGAAATAATAAAAATTAAAAAAATATCGGAAACAATTCTCGGTGACAAAAACAACACAATATTTTCTCTATCGACGCAGTTCAATACCCCACACACATTACATCAGTGACACTAACATAAAACGAAGCTTTCGGCGTCAATCTCTCAACGCCGATAATTTATTAAGAGCGAAGCAGCCATCACTAGGAGTACGATACATCACAATGAGTCAACTTGCAGTGAATCATATCAGCGAAGACGGTACGTGTGCTATCTTTAATTCAGTAGCTCACTGAGCAAGTGATATGGTGTAAGTGATGGGTGATTAGCGTTTAGAAAGTGTCAGAAATGTGATTGTTCATCTATTCTATTTTGTTAAAATATTATTTTTATCATGTTTAGATAACTAACTATTTACACTAAGCACTAAATTAAATGACTAACTAACCATACAAATAAATACATAAACAAAAGGACAATTAGGCGTCGTAGTACTCATCCGCATCGCTGTCATCCGGAAACGAGCCCAGAAGATTAGTAGTATTGCTACGTTGAATGGAAATGCTAATTCTTTGGCCAAAGAACGATCCAGCCTTCTGGTCACGTGAAGTGTCGACCAACCGTTTGGTCGAAGATTCTGCCAACGTCTCAAGTGAATAAATTGGAAAAGCAAATGTGCATTGTTGTAAAAAGAGTAAACAAATAAGAAGGACGATAAAAATCTTCGATGTTATAGTTGGTCTTCTGGGGATGTGATTGTTACGATAACTCTTGTGATTTCCATTTTCGAACAAAATAGATTTAATAAGACAAAGTCGATATTTTTTGTTAATTTGTGGTATAAAGCTGTCAGTATTCAAAATTAGAGTAGAAACAGCCAAATTAATTATGTATCCAATGTCAAAATCATTGAAATAAACAATGGAATTATTTTATTTGTTTATAGTTTTATTGTTTGCTAATACAATTTGTGAGATTAGGTATGTAAACACTGTTGTAAAAGTGAGATCAATCTTCATAATGTTTTTCAGTAACTATCCACGAATTGGCATAGAATCGCAATCAAATATTTTTTATGTTTACATTTGATTGCAATTTTATGCAAACAAATAAACAAGAATATTAACTGAATGGCGCTAAGAAATATTTATATATTTACTTGACTTACACGGAACATAAACCGAATAATTTATTAAGTAAAAAGTAATAAAATTTGTTCAAAACAACTCATTCATTATCCGCTATTGGCGCTCTTCCAAATTTACATAACATAATCAAATCGCTTCCGCTCATACATTAGAGAAAGAATAGTACGAGTATATATATTTTTGTCCAACCAATACTCTTGTATTTCAATATTTTTCACGCGAAACGAATTGGGATGACTAGAGCGGGAAGCTTGAATCACAGTTTGTCTAGCTTTTTTTTATCATACTCATTTCGGGGCAATTTTCGAAAAGCCCCTTCAATAATTCACGTTAAGAAAATGTTTTGTACTTCTGCTCCTTAGAACTGTGGCGAATAAAATGAAAATCTCGTTGTCCCTTTGTTAGCAGAATGATCTTATTCATTCTCCTAACAAAGGAACAACGAGGTTTTCGTATGGATGGAGAACAGGTGTTGATCATAATGTAAAGAACGTAATCAAGAAAATAAATTGTGATTGTTGATAAGGTACTGTTATTTCGTGGATGTGAAAATGGAGAAGGAAAACACCGTGACGAAACCGGCATGTCCTAGATCTAAAAAAAAATCGAAGACATGTGAAATCCACCAATCCGCATTAGGCCCGCGTGGGGGATTATGGTCCACTCCCTCTCACAGAGAGTAGGCCTGTGTTCCCAGCAGTGGGAACATTATAGGCCGATTATGCCAAAATGGGGTAATGATTATATTAAATGATTAGCAAATTACTCTAGTGTTCGTAGCGTCAGAGCCAATGTTATTGACTGGTGATACACATCTGCCTTTCAAGATCCCTTTGAGAATCACGACAATTATCTATGTATATGGATATTGGTTTAGCCCCCAAAGGCTTGGGTAACAGTATTCGGTTAGTATATAGTTCACATCGTAGTCTTTGTAGTCCCAGGGTGATACGTAACGGAATACCTACTGACAATTTGTTGGGCAACTTTTCAGGAAAACAGATTTAGTATTAGAGTATTTTACAGCAAAATAAGATTACTAAAGAAATTCATGACTCATGATAATGCGTTCGGGATACCTGTCCTTTAACAGTTATTTTTTTTATCTGATAGCAACCTCATACAAACAAAAATAAAGATCAGAAGAGTCATGTAAAATCAGAGGTTAATTTATATTATAGACTAGCTTCTGCCACGTAACGCCCAAACGCAATATGACGCGCTAAGGATAGCCCAATCTCACCAAAGCCCACTACTGTCGCAACTAACTAACTAACTAGCTCGTACTGTCCCACTGCAGGGCAAATGCCTCCCTCTCCCTTTTCCACACAATTCTGTCTTTTGCTAGTGACGGCCAGTCCTTACGGTAGGAGTCAAGCTCATCCCGCCATCTTCGCCTTGGCCTGCCGCGATGTCGTCGTGCGTTTAGTGGGACCCAATCGGTCAAAAACTAATTAAAACTGTCTCACCCACCACTAAAATACTAGCATTTTAATAACTGTCAAAGTGATAAAGTGTAAACTTAGTCCTTATTTGATTCGTGTAACCGGTAAGAGTTCTCTGACTCATTTGATTGTTTTGTCAGGATTTTTTTTGGGGACGCCTTATAAGTAAGTCTGATTCAGACAGTAATTTTGTGTATCAACACGATGAATTTTTTCTTGAATACTGACTTATTTTTGGTTCAAAAAGCTTGTAAGAACAGCTACGCAGTTCATTGACTCAACAACATAGCCTAAAAAGAACAGCTCGTCTACACGAAGACCAAGATACATTAGGATTTTAAAGATCTCCATAGGTGAATATTTTTCGGGCGTACATTGTGCGTGAGGGAGTCGTGGTTAAGTAATAACAGCCACACGAGTCGATCGATCGGGTTAAGCTACACTTGTCGCAGCCGGTCCGTGGATAGGCCCCGTGGACAGTTTTACATACCGAGACCACCCGTGCCTCGAAAAGTACGTTAACCCGTTTTCCCAGCTGTAATTCTTGGATTTTCAACGAGTCGTCAGAAGGCCGAAAGTCTGACAACTAGTCCTACCAAGGGGTATCATATTACCTAGTAAATGGATTGTGGAGATCAAATAGGCAGCCGGTCCGTGTATACTGATACTGGTATTCGGCTGCATCCGGTTAGACTCAACATAATATTGTCGTTGCCGACCCCAAAATTGTTGGGAAAAAGCTAGGCATATGATGACATCGTGCGTGAGTGAACATCTTTTACATAATCTAAGTAGACAGTCTTTTGTAGGCTGTAACAACAAACTAAGCAAAGCAACTACTAACTATATATCACATGTTACGTCACACGTCAGACGCCGCGTCTTTAACATTATTACCCCCGGGTGAAATACAAGCTTCACTTTGTTGAGAATTAATTACCAATGTTGTTGATTTCCTTTAGTTTAATGAGGAGGGTTTGTACACGTGATTTTGGAGTTTGAAGTGAAGGATTAGTTGAATCGAGACCGTTGTTGTGCAAATAATTGGTAGTTAAATCGTGTATCGATAATTATTTCAATAGTGATATAACATTGACACGAGATTGGTGACATTTGTAATGTAATTTGGATTCAAGACCCTCGCGTTGACTATCAAGAGGTTCTTGTTGAGCGGTTGCATAAATTGCCTGATTCAACATAGAAAGCAGATCACTTTAACACGACACGTCACAGGAGGAAAATCTTATCGTATCGTGTGCCACCGCTATTTTGGACCAGGTTCCCAATACTAAAGAGTATCTATATGTCGTGGATAGATGGCAACACAGTATAGCGAACAGCGCCATCTAACAATTTGATTGGTAAACGAAGAATCATGTGATCGGAAACGCAAGCGAGCCCTACCGCTTGGACACGATCGTCGGTGGAGGGGATGCCGCGAGGACTGGTGGAGAGACCGAGTGGTGCGACAGTCAGTCTACAGTCGACCGTCGAGCTCGGACAGTCTCGGCAATCGCTCAATACCAACGCACGTGTTTGTTTCCGACGCACGTGTGCGTTTCGGTTGTAAATAGCTAGTTTATTAAAGTTACTGTAAATTCAAAGAATCTTTTCGTTCGAGTACCCACTGCAGTGCCCACACCTATCTAAACTATGTCGGATCGTGAAGAAGACCCGATGTATCGCATCTCGGCCACCCGCTGATGCGACATCAGAACTGGGATACACTCGAGCTGAAAAAATTATGGAGAATTGAGCGATGACGTCACGGTGCGATATTTCTTTGCCTGGATTTCATCTGGATAAGGACAAAGTCACTCCACGCTCTAAGAATCGAGCCAAACAGCCTCGCAGCCATCAGTGAAACCTTTCGTATGCTGCAAGTGAGAAACCAGGACATATCGCGGCCCTGCATAAGCAGTGGCAGCAAGCGGATGGTGGCCAATGTGTTGGATGTAGTGAAGGGCGAGTGGACGTCACACAACTACCCTCAGGCACGTTACAAAATAAAGGTGAGCTATATTGTTTTGTTTACAATTCTGGTGCTGAATGCAAGTTAGTAAAAGCGAGTTGTGCAGCCAAATTAAGTGGCAAACTAGTTAATAACGTTGTTGCGTTGACTGGTATTGGTCAAACGCGTGTATTCAGCACAGAACAAATCATTTGTAGCGTTGCGATTAGCGACCATCAACTTGAGATTTTATTACGTTTCTACCCGACATTTACTTGCAAAGTAATATTATGATAGGACAAAGGCAGCTATAACAACATTTTCGGTTGGCGATTTCGTGTTATTAGAATACGAAGAGCAAAATTAGATTATAAGATGTAACGTTACACGTTATTTCTGTTAATTATTTTTTAACAAAAATAACTCTTATAATGGATCTTGAAGGAATTATAGTGGCAACACTCCAGCTACGTCCTGATTGGCTGTGTTCTCCTTCCACCAAAATATTGCTAGAACTATCCAACCTCGGGCTATATAAAACCCGGGAGCTCATTTGACGGGAACGCGGCTGAAGAAACCATTATCTAAAAACTTCACGACAGTTATTTGTTGAAGTACTAACTTTTTATAACTACCATGTAATAATTCAAATTCAAATTCTTTATTTCAGACGTAAGTCCATAGTGTTAGTAGCAACAAAATAACTTAATGACTAGTGTTAGTAATAAGGAGGACATAAAATAGACTATCAATTGGTATGGATCCTCTCCCAGTGACGCAGCAGAGGGGAGTCCCACCTATCTGAGAACACGCTCAGGAGACTATTGGTGGCGGTCCTTTTTCTTATAATGGCGTAAAAATCGTCTGTGCGCGCTTCCGCAAACATAGTGGACGCACTACAACGCCACGACAGCCCCAACAGTATCCTAAACGCGTTATTATATTGGACACGCAGATCGCTGTATGTCCTCTGCGTAAAGCGGGTCCAAAGACCTAAGTGTTGTGAAAAAACCCCAGACGAGTGAGTGTCGCAAACACCTATTTCTTCGCCGCTTATAGTTGTTCCAACTCTTTATAACTTAAATAACAACGTTTTAATTAGAATCCTTTGTAAATTAGAATTGTTCAGTGTTCTTACGCGTACCACGGTTAACTTAGATCTACCTACAGCTCACTTTTCTAAGCGTTCATAATGTAACCGTTATCCGTACTGGTACCTATCAATTCTCTTTGTTATAATAACTTCTTAAGCGGCCTACAATCTTATCTTATTTCTATTAACCATGTATCCAGCGGAGGATATCCAGATCTGTTCGTAGCGTAGGTTTAAAAGTGAAAAGAAAGTCTATAATTTTTCTTCACCTACCTACACTTTTGGATGTCATTCTTTACTTTCCTTTATTCATGTGTTTCTATTGTAACGCACCACCTGGGCTGCCGCATCTCGATAACCAGTGGATGCCAGCTCACTGCTGTCCACCGTAGACAACTCAGACTACGGTTGTGGGGATGTGTCAGTCGGTCGCGTGTGTCCGGACATCACCTCAACGGACAAACCGACTGGTTACAGGGTTTTTTTTTCTTCCTTCCTTCCACCTTTCTGCCTGCCTACTTCGCTTCTGCACCTGCACCTGCACAGACGTACGTGTCTACGTAGGCTGTTGAAGGCTTGAGGCCCGGAGGCGGTTACTAATACTGCCACCGCCGTCGCCGCAGGGGAGCGGCTGGATGACCCTGCCGCGGCGCTACGGGACCCTGGACATCTACCTCCAGTTCCCGCTACCTACGTCTGGAGGCTCAGCAGGGCAGTAGTGTTCTTAGACGGTTATAACCATGTTAGATCGGAAGTTCAGAGGTCCGTTTCTGGTAGATGATTTTCGCTATGATTAGATAATCAAAGTTTGTTTACATAGCTCTGGTTGATGATTTTCGCTTTCATTAGATAAAATCAAAGTTTGTTTACATGGCTCTGGTCATTGGATGTTATTGCTACGATTAATCAAAGTTTGTTTAGTTAAATTAGAGGTATAGTTTAAAAACAATAAGAGGATTAAAGTTTCTGATTTCAAAAGTTAGTAGTTCTTCTCCATAGAGATCTACGCTTTGGAATGGGCGACTGGCTTCAACTTTCTGATTGACTGACAGACTATTTAATTTTGATAATTCAAAAGTGCCTGCACAAGGTTTGATTGAAATGGATAATTTGAGTTTGAGTTTTAGAGGCCGTAAATGGTCAGAATTGGCCGAGTGGAACATGCACTGCTTTTGAATTTTTGGTTACAGGTTAACACACAAGAACGTGTGCAACAGGATGGCAGTGCCCCACAGCATCTGTTTTCGATGCGGCAACACCAGACATTTTGCTTCGAGATGTCCACGAAGCTATGATGGAGACGCCAGTACGGCGAGGGTGCCAGGCGGTTTCGGGCCAGCGCCTGCAGCAGCTGCTATTAGCGAGTGATACGGTTCAAGTTTGCTATGTCGGTAATCCGAGCAGTGTACTGATGAATACTGGGTGAGTCACATCCATTTTATTACGATTCTGTCACTCTATCATCAAAGATTGTGTTGCGTCAAAGTGTATTGACTTAGCTTAGTGTCAACTGATGATGAGTTGACTGATATTAACTTAGATGAGATAATAGACCACGCGACACAGGGTATTAAGAAAATGCAATTACGATAACATTCGATTTGACTAAAGTAAAGTTAGTAAGTTTGCTTAATGATTGTTTTACGAGTAAAGGCGCTTGACTCAGCGAGCCTAAGAATACCGTCATGATTGTGTGAGAAGGATACCCGATCACCAAGTTACTCCAGAAATAGATGTCATAGTTGATGACAGTGGTACTGAGACCACCTTTGGTTAAGAATGGCTTGTACACTCAAACTCAAAACTTAAGACCAAACCTCATGAGTAACATGTGGCGATGGGTCTATAAGAAATCGTTGGTGCGATTTCTGTCTGTGTTGGTGCACAGAGCGCTTTATGTGTTGTAGCACATATTGCGCAAGATATCTTAAGAGTCGTTGGTGCGATTCTTTTCTGTGTTGGTGCACAGAGCCCCTCATGTGTTGTAGCATATGTGGTGGCAGATATCTTAAGAGTCGTTGGTGCGATTCTTTTCTGTGTTGGTGCACAGAGCCCCTCATGTGTTGTAGCATATGTGGTGGCAGATATCTTAAGAATCGTTGGTGCGATTCTTTTCTGTGTTGGTGCACAGAGCCTCTCATGTGTTGTAACATATGTGGTGGCAGATATCTTAAGAAATCGTTGGTGCGATTCTTTTCTGTGTTGGTGTACAGAGCCCCTCATGTGTTGTAGCATATGTGGCGGCAGATATCTTAAGAGTCGTTGGTGCGATTCTTTTCTGTGTTGGTGCACAGAGCCCCTCATGTGTTGTAGCATATGTGGCGGCAGATATCTTAAGAGTCGTTGGTGCGATTCTTTTCTGTGTTGGTGCACAGAGCCCCTCATGTGTTGTAGCATATGTGGCGGCAGATATCTTAAGAGTCGTTGGTGCGATTCTTTTCTGTGTTGGTGCACAGAGCCCCTCATGTGTTGTAGCATATGTGGCGGTAGATATGTAAAGAGTCGTTGGTGCGATTCTAGTCTGTGTTGGTGTACAGAGCCCCTCATGTGTTGTAGCATATGTGGCGGCAGATATCTTAAGAGTCGTTGGTGCGATTCTTTTCTGTGTTGGTGCACAGAGCCCCTCATGTGTTGTAGCATATGTGGCGGCAGATATCTTAAGAGTCGTTGGTGCGATTCTTTTCTGTGTTGGTGCACAGAGCCCCTCATGTGTTGTAGCATATGTGGCGGCAGATATCTTAAGAGTCGTTGGTGCGATTCTTTTCTGTGTTGGTGCACAGAGCCCCTCATGTGTTGTAGCATATGTGGCGGTAGATATGTAAAGAGTCGTTGGTGCGATTCTAGTCTGTGTTGGTGCACAGATTACAATGAAAGTTTCATGAGTTGAGTATACATTGCCTATGAGTTTGATTTCGGTAAATTCTAACTGAGTTGTTACAATTTTGATGGTTTAACTTGTTGATCGCGGTCGAGTCCTGTCTGTGTTGGTGCACAGAGCGCCTCATGTGTTGTAGCACATATAGCGCTAGTTTTCTTTTTTTGAGAATCAATGAGTCGATTCTGGTCTGTGTTGGTGCACAGAGCGCCTCATGTGTAGTAAGCACATGTGGTGACTAGTCTCAACCGCACCTTATGTGCAGTAGCTTATGTGACAACTGATCTAGTAAGAATCATTGGTGTGATTCTGGACTGTGTTTTTGCACAGATTTTGGTAAATAGTAATTGATTCGTTAGAATTTTGATTTTCTTTGGTTCAACTTACTGATGGAACCTTTTCTAATGATTAATGTTGGGAGTGCGAAACCTTGACAACAAGGCATTGTAAATTGAGACTAGAGAAATTAAGGTAACAATGAGATACAGTTACCTTAGTTATTAGGTAATGGCAGGATAGCCGAGTTACCTTAGATATTTGGCAGGATAGCCGAGCTTGTTTACTCTGTGAGTATATTTGGTCCGCAGGTACCACACCCGAGGACGGGTGCTAGTCAGGGATGGCCGTGTCGTGGATAGATGGCAACACAGTATAGCGAACAGCGCCATCTAACAATTTGATTGGTAAACGAAGAATCATGTGATCGGAAACGCAAGCGAGCCCTACCGCTTGGACACGATCGTCGGTGGAGGGGATGCCGCGAGGACTGGTGGAGAGACCGAGTGGTGCGACAGTCAGTCTACAGTCGACCGTCGAGCTCGGACAGTCTTGGCAATCGCTCAATACCAACGCACGTGTTTGTTTCCGACGCACGTGTGCGTTTCGGTTGTAAATAGCTAGTTTATTAAAGTTACTGTAAATTCAAAGAATCTTTTCGTTCGAGTACCCACTGCAGTGCCCACACCTATCTAAACTATGTCGGATCGTGAAGAAGACCCGATGTATCGCATCTCGGCCACCCGCTGATGCGACATATAGTATTAATGGTTTTTCTAATCTATTTTTAAAATGCCAGAATATATTCCAGCTCATAAAGCATCTATTCAGATAGATATTTGACTCAATCTCTCACAATACGTCTTCAAAATTACACCTACCTAACTCAAATCTGTCTACCCTAATTCCTTTACCGTGTATGCCAAAATTTGTATAGATCAAAGCCCAGTTGATTGGTCCCGAAGATTACTGGAACATAATTAGGACAATGTTGGTAATTGGCGTAATAACTAGCTTATACACAACAGTTTCAAGGAGGTACAAGATAATTAATTTGGTCAAAGCGATGTACCTTTAAAGGTCGGATTTCGGATAAGGAGGCGTATATGTGGCGTTATGTGGCGTGTTCAATTAGCCGAATATTGTAAGGCTCCTCGACACCTTGTCGTTTGTATTTTCCGAAAAACATATAAGGAAAATTTATATAATAGATTGGTAGATGAACTATTATTTGTCATCGGTGAAGCGTTTGAAGAATATAGGTTCTAGCTGTCTACCTTTTGAAGTTTACATAAAAGGTTACCAACGTGGCCAATTAAAAAAAAACAAATGAAAGAAAGTAAAATAGGTTTATTTGTCACAGAAAGACGTGCGTACAAAAAGAAAATGAACTCGAAAAATAAAAACAAAATAGATCTATAAATCACAACCACAAAGCAGAAAAAGTATAGTTTATTATACGAGTATATTAGGTATAACTTTAATAAACAAAAGAAGCTGAAGGCGTTCTACAAAGATCACTCTCTAAACTCCATTATGGGCTGGTTTTTAAATAGTCAGATAAGTTTTATCCGAGGAATTAATATTGCGGTTTGACAGTTTTTATATAGAAAATATGTCAAACTGTCATATTTATTCTTTAGATAAAAGTTATTTGACAATTGAAAAATCACAACGAAATCAACATAACCTTTGACAGTTCAATACTGAATAACTTACCTAAGTTCGAAACAAGTAGTTTAAAACAAGTGAACACCATGACGTTTTAGTTTTGTAAAGGTGAGTACCTATAGTCTAGAGCATTTACAGAACGTCGACCATTCGCCGTTTTATAATTTCATCGTACCGCACTTCGAACACGACACTCGATGTTTTGTTACAACCTGCTTTAAAAAACGAACGAGCGTATTGGAGTAACATTTTATCGAGCAAAGGCACGAGCGATCAAGAACGCACAATAATGAACAATGAACGCAAGGTAGAAAGAAATGTTACAGGTAAATGGTCACTGGCGGTGAACATTACGTCGAACGCAGCGTCGAGCATTCGCAGCAATATTACATTACATGAAAATGCTCGAGAAAATGCTCTAGTGTATACTCACCTTTACAGTCCGTATCATGTTACATCATCATGATTATTATTTTGACGTATCCAGAAGCGTTTATCCACAACCCAGTTGAGTTTACCAATGTGGTTTTTGCATAAACTGTCCGATTTACGGTGTAACCGTAAAATAAAAAAGACGTTAAATCGAACAGAGTTGTAAATCCGATAATGGCCAGATTTACAGAAAACATTCGTCGTTAAATAGCCCATCATAATGATATACGGCTTTAGTAGCCAGGTGGCCAGCCAACAGTATAATGTGAGAAAATTGGTTCTATTCTGTCTTGAATCAGATAAAAGATGAATAAAGTCGCCTGATCTGGAAGGGAAAGCCCCAACTTTTTTTTTGTGTGAAAAAGCAATAGTTCTTTCGATTGCTTTAAGTGTTTTAGCCATCAAACCAAGTCAGATTTCAACCATTTTAAATCAGTTAGTTTATTGCACAGGTTTTAGCAATAAGGCTGAAGAGTTTGTTTATTTTTGTGGAGCTTACAGGATCTAAACGCAAGTTTTAAAAACAATAAAAGTATATCGACAACAGTAAACAAAATCAGAAAAATATATGATACTAGCTTCTGCCCGCGACTTCGTACGCGGATCCTGTTGGTTATGCCAGCGACAACGGGGTAGTCAAAATCGAAGATCTGAAACGTCTGATGTCGAATTCTAAGAACCCGGGGACTGGATAACAACGGGATGCGCGAGACGATTCGAGACGTCATTTTCAGGCAATAATGAACCAATAGGGTGGTAAACTGGGCCTTGCACTTTGAATGTTGGCATAAATGGGCCTTCTAAAATCTGTTTCGCAACAAAAAATGTCATTTGAAAGGCATTATTGTACGAACGTATGTTGTCCAAGAAATGTTTTGACTGTGATGGTCACTGATTAGCAGTGATCTTAACATTTCTGGAGGATTTTGTAATATTTCAATATGTACTTTCCCACCTGAGCAACACATACCGTTTGTTTCTTTTTGCTATTTAACAGCTTCACAAAAAGTAAAATTTTTAACCATACCTCCGATGGCGGAATATGTGGCGTAGTCAATCATAGGAGTATACGTAAATGCACTCCGTTCCTTATCAACCCAAGGAAGGTCGCCATGCCCTACGGCTATATCTTGAGACACATCCGATTCTTCAGATGATATCGACATTCTGTTCAGAGAATGTCGAAGTCGATCAGAATTCAAACGTTCGTTGCGCTCTTCTTAATCTGTCTCTTCAAGCCGTACTCCAGCAATTCTTTCTTTCTCACTTTCTGATTATGAATATTTTGTTGTGTGCGTGTTCGGAACAATGTATGATAATCTCACCGTATCAGCGGTCAGTCGCGCATCATATTCTTCACTGGTCTCTAGAGATCTGGATGTAGATGCGTAAATACGCTGAGAACGCAGGCGTGCTTCGCGATCCGAAGACGTTTCCACGGAGCGAGTTGCAGCCTGATGTTCTCAAACAGCATCAAGTCTCTCTTGACGCTCTTCGGTAGATTCTTGGGATCTTATGATCTTCAATCTTTTAGCTCCTTTGGAATATTGGGAAAGATTTGACCTCTTTCTAGGCATGGTTATAGTTTTATTATGAAGATACCTGATCAATTAAAATCTAAGTGACTGCTCCCCTACCAAGGGTGCCCAGACACGGGATCGTCTGGCCCATGTGCTGGTTTGGTCCCTGGGGTGGTCACGGCGTGCTATGTGTTCTGGTGCGCCGGTGATGGGGAGTACTCCCCAGCGGAGGTTCCGGTGACGGACAGCCGCGGCGGGTTCACGGATGAGTGCTAACGCGTGCCCATGTTCCCGCCGTAAGCGGCAGAGGAGGACACAGTGGAGTTTTAGTGGGTTAGAGTCCCACATAACTGCACTATCTCCCCGTGGTAGTGCAGAATGCATGAGCATTTCTTCACGTTAAAAAAAAATAAATGGGAGTTTTGGCCAGTAGAGTCAAATTTTCAATGATATACCAGCGTCATCGAAAATCAGTCCTAAACTGTTACCGCCTTCACCGCGTGGAGGTGAAATTAGTGATAGCTTAGATTTCCACATCAGATGTTTCTGATCTTCGATTTTTATAAGTCAACAGGAAATGCCCATCAGACCGAATAACTTTTACTAAGACGTCATTCCTATATGTGTTATGGTGTAGCTGGGCTCTTGGAGTTCCCCATCAGGTGTTCCAGATCTTCAAATTTATTCTCTCAGCAGAAAATCCTCATCACGTGGAACAATTTTTGCTAAGGTACCATTTTTGTATCTCTTATAGTTAAGCTGGTCTGTTTCGGTTCTGCATCAGGTGTTCAAGTTTCCAAGAAAAATTATAGCCTGAATGTTGTCCAGCCATAATAACTATACAACAAAAAAAAAAACATTCAAATCCGTCCAGTGGTTCCGAAGATCGGACGCGCAGGCCCGAGGCGTGTACGTACTCTGATAGAATACCTTAACAAATGTTCGCCGTGATTCTTTAAATTGACATAACTTTTTTATTTATGAACCGATTGACATGAAATAAACACTAAATGTTAAGTGAAGCCTACTACAATATATTAGTGAAAACCGCATCTAAATCGAATAAGCCGTTTCTGATATTAGCGTGCACAAACAAACAGACAAACAGACAAAAAAAAAATTAATTACAATTTCGGGTTCGGCATCGATATAATAACAACCCCTGCTACTTTTTTTTTATATATTTCCATTGTACAGACACCACTTTTCTACAAATTTATTATATGTATAGATTCTTCAGGATGTATGGATAGTGTGTTGAAAACATAATACAACTAATTTGATACGATGGAAAAAAAAACAAGAATATACCTCTAAAAACTTTCTTTTTACAATAAAAACCATACTAATATACATACAATCATTCTGATTTTTTGTCTGATTAAGCTACAATCAATATACTAAAACACTAGTGTTTTAATTTTTTTTGTCCAAACAATACATTTTTTGTAATTATATAATTGCTTCATATTTTGCAATAAGTTACCATCGTTGTGTCATCGCGCTTCTCTTTCTTTTCTATGCAGTCTGACAGTGACCGCGCTTTAGGTCAACTGCAAGTTGGAATTTAATAAAATCTTTTTGCTATTGATAGCCCAATTCTTGAATAAGGTGTAGGCTATTTGACATCACGCTACGACCCTTAGGAGCCCAACAAAAAGAAAAAAGTCGGAAAGAATTCTAAGCGAAAACGAAGAAATAGGGTAACAAGAAATTTCACGAACACGAAGTCGCGGCCAGAAACTAAGTCAAAGTCAAACTATTTATTTCGAATATGCACATTAAAGGCACTTTTGAACGTCAAAAATTACAACAAAATAGAATTGATTCTAGTCGCCCATTCCAAACGGTAGTTTTCGTTTGGAGAAGAATGGGCAAGAAACTCCACCGTTACTCTTTTAAAAACTAGTGAGTTAGATATAAAAGGCGTTGAGTTTCGATGTTTTTTTGTCACAGTTCATCGAATATAAAACGCCGAACTCGACAAAAACGTAAAAAATAAATTCCCAGAAATGTGTGTTGTATTTAATGAACTTCACCATATCAATTTTAAAATTCAAATGAACGTCCGAATTCAACCGCAAAAAACTGCCGATCTAATAATTCTCGTTATAAAAACTACAAAAACTTACCTGTAGAAGAGTGCAAAGGCAGCCAAAGGTATGAATTACAGTTGAAATCAAAACGGAACATTACCAAGAATCGTTATTCACGATCGTCGATTACAGCCATCGCTGCACGGCACTCGCTTTAATCCATTTAATCGTTTCCTGTATGAATCGTACGCTCCCAAATTGTCTTTGATATCCTTTAAATGAATGGCACACTGATTGTGTGCCATGTTTTATGTGCATTTGTTCGTGTGGAGGCTGTATAGGTATCGATTATGAGGGCGGGCTTCAAGATATCGGTTTCATGTGGTACTTTTAGTTGAAGATTTTTTTGGAATTACAGGGTGTTTACTGCTAAAGAGGCTTATAACTACGACCCAATAGGAGGAGTATAGAGTGCGTGTGGGTGTGGGTGAGTATGAGTGTGTGTGTAGTGTGGGTTTTGTTTAGTTTAGTTTGTGATCTTCCTGTGCGAGTCACAGTAAATACACCAGTATTTTTTTATTTATTATCATTTCACATCATGCAAAAAAAAGTTACAAAGTAAGCCTCCAAAACCGTAGTAATGGTTTGACTGTGGGGTCTGACGAGTCTTTATACACACTTACAAATTCATACTTTAGACATATGACTTAAAGTAGATATGACTGACTCCTAGACAATTAAAAAGTGCCTGAATCAATGCTTCAAGTTATTGAAAAGGCTGTGTGTTTAACTGTTAAAGGCTAAGAATGACTAAGATTCTAATAGAACCTAGTTCTAAGTTCTCGTGCCACCACTATATTATCACGCAGTAACCTGTATTATGCCAAAGATATTCCTTAACATTCGCACCTCCGTACGTCGACCAGGTATAGCTACCTCTTGCTTATGATTGAGTCACTCCACACAAATAGATTATTTCCAACTAATCAATAATTCTCTCTCGGGCTCATATTCCTTTCATTTCGCTTTCCTTCCTAATTCCGATTTCTCGTATATGCCTAATGACTATTCAATACCGAACTCCTGCGTCTGCCCCAATTCGGCCATCGTTTATTATTAAAATTGCCTCTCCAAGTTCCTAAGCTCGTAACAGATATTTATGGGAGCAATCCTTATAAACAATGACGAAAATCTAATATAGAATGGTGTTTTGCCAAACGTTAGTACAATCGCGTTCAAAATTATATTTAATGGTGTAATTTGGAGAAAATTGCGCTGATTCGGCAGTGCCGTGAGACGTAAACTGTTGGCAATTTTGAATTTGGTTTCGCTTATTGTGTAATTGTCGAGATAAGCTCTGTTGTTGATTGTACAACGCTTGTTTATTTTGTTTTGTGAAGAAAGCAAAATTCGCTTTCTGTATTGGAATTGAATTTAACGCTGTATACTGAGATTTTTTTGAGTATATGCGTATTTGCGTAAGGAGTTTTTTTTTGCTATCAAGATTTATGATTTAATAATAACATGCTTTACGTTTGGCTTAACATAAAAAGTGTAAAAAATCGTCTTTTGTACAGCAATGCTTTTTTAATTTGACAATCACACTAATATTATAAAAGCGAAAGTTTGTCAGTGTGTGGGGGTGTGTTTATATGTTTGTTACTTCTTCACGCTCAAACGGCTGGACCAATTTTGATAAAATTTTGTATGTTTTGTATTTTATATAAATTTTTTATCCCGATATTCCCACGGGATCGACATTTACGCGGGTGAAATCGCGGGGCGCAGCTCGTGAAGATCTAAATGACGAAAGTAACAAAAATAATCCTGGACCCGCTCTCTCTCATGACTTAGACCCAACAAATTAAAGATTGCAAGTGGTAAATTCAGCAAGTTGTTCGTCGAGACAGGCCGGACATCGGCACTCTGAACAGATGGCCGGCTTAAAGTTTCTCTCAAGCGACTATAGATACGTACTAACGATGTCCCCCACCAGTTAAGGCGGGGTTGTGTTGCGCAGCAGTTTTGTTTAGTTGAAGGATGTTGGATGTTTTAAAGATAGGGGTGAATGTCACTGTGTAGGTTTGTTCAGCTTTTGAAGATTATTTTAAGTATCCATTTAGTTTGTTTCTTAGCTATAGTGTAATACTGCTTAATTATCTTGGTTATAGACATACCCCGATGTTTTGCTAAAGATGACAAACATAATTTTTTAACGAGGCAGTTGGCGTTCTGTATTTTCTGCCTATCCTCATGGGTTGAAGGTTTGAGTATATGCATGTATGTAAATTTATAAGAATTCAAATCCAGCGGCATAGCGTATGCTGATATAAATAACTAGCTTCCGCCCGCGGCTTCGCCCGCGAGGTATGTCGATAAAAACTATCCTATGTCCTTCCCCAGGATGCAATCTATCTCTCTGACAAATTTTATCGAAATCCGTTCAGTGGTTTAGGCGTTAAAAGGTAACATACAGACAGACAGAGTTACTTTAGAATTTATAATATTAGTAGGGATGTAGATCTGAAAAGTAGTTCCTTACCCTTCCACTATTTTATACTCAACGTGGTCTCTCCTTACTTTGTCAACTCTTAAACTACAATGTCTTTGCCTTAACTCTGCACCCGTACATGGTAACAATCAGTGCTTTGGAACTAATTGCAACTTTGTTTTATCCTTGATCACGCTTTCTGTAAGGGAATGCATTTAGCTACGCCGTAGCTAACCCAATCCGCTACGGCAACTATTATTCTTGAACTTTGTTGTGCATTTTTGTCCGTAGCACTTATCTGGATAAGTGCTACGGACAAAAACAAAGAAATGTGTGTGGGGGTGTGTGGAGGTGTGTTTGTGTGTGTTGTGTGTTCGTGTGTTGTCGTTGTGTGTATGTGTGTGTGTGTGTTGTGTCCTTCATGGAATTTTCTAATGAAAAAATCCAACAACAATGACCTGGTATTAAAACCCAGGTTCTCACGTTCACACGCAGTCGCTACTAGATCAACAAGACCGTCTTGATAAGATAAAGTGTCCTTAAATCAAAATGATTACAAGTAGGTAATCTTCGGAGTAGGTGGTGGCCCAGCGAGAGGTGGTGGGCCAGTGGTAACGGACCCAAATTACGAGTTGTAGGACGTGTGTTCGAACCCAAGCAGACACTTTACTTTGTGTAAATAATTTCATCACCACTGCTCTCAAAACGGTGAAGGAAAACATCGTGAGGAAACCGGCATGTCCTAGAACAAAAAATCAAAGACATGTGACATCTTTCAACACGTAGGTACTGGGTCCGCGTGGTGAAATATTAGCCCACTCCCTCTCGAAGAGAGGAGGCTGATTATGGATGAAAAGTGAGTCATCATCATCTGCCTAGCCTTTTCCCAACTATATTGGGGTCGGCTTCCAGTCTAGGCAGCTGAATACCAGTACTTTACATGGAGCGACTGCCTATCTGACCTCCACAACCCAGTTATACTGGGTAATACGATACCCGTTGGTAAGACTGGTTGTCAGACTTTCGGGCTTCTGACTACCCGTAACGACTGTCAAAGATCCACGAATGACAGCCGGGACCAACGGCTTTCCGATGCACGGAGGGGTCACGGCATGTAAAGATGGTCACTCATCCACAGACCAACCATGGCAAGCCTAGCTTAACCTGATCCATCGACCTGTGCGGCTGTTATTATTTAGCCACGGGCCCCCCTTATATATAAAAAGTGAGTAATCTTCGAATTATAAGAATAATATATTTTTTTTGCCAATCCCTTTACGTAAATCTACATGTCACCACCATCATCCCCAAAACTTCAAGTTTACTCAAGTCACACCCACCAATCCAGGCAGCTTTCAATTCCCTTTGAGTGTCCCTTGCCAGCGGAGATTAAACGCCTACTAAATGTGCTCAGGAATTTTGTCATACACAAAGAGAATTTTTGATTAGGTCTTAGTCTAGCTGACGAGCTGAGCTGGGTCTTAATCAGAGTAAGTGTGATAACGTGATTGCTGTCCAAACACAAACCTTTGGTAGTTAGTGATGTCTGGTTATTGTGTTATGAGGTAAAAGTTATAGTAATTCAACGTCTTAATCTGAAAACACAAAAAACTAAGAACACAAAAGCAGTACCATAAACAGTACACAGCGATACAGAACTTTGTAAAACTTCAGACCTCTTAAGAAGTGCGAAGTAAGCCTTAACAATGAATTTGGTAAATGTCAACCTTACCCGACGTTCCGGGTCTATATATATTTCTATTTGCGACCCGAAGGTGGCACCGCCGCCGCCGACCGTTTGAAAAGGGTCCACGTGGTAGATAATGTTGGTTTAGCGAGTTTAGATTTCAGTAATTAAATTCTGTTTTCGATACCTTTGGGTGTGAGATAAATTATCGTTTTTTTTTTGTTTTGTCGCCCATTTACTAAGATAACTTTATGTAAAACTAGTTGACCCGGCGAAATTCGTACCACTTCAGAATATGGATTATCTAAACATTTTTATTTATGATTTTTCCCATGTTTTTAACAGTTATTCTGCTATCCGGGGCGGAGACAAATCCAACAAATTAAAGATCATTAAAATCGGTCCAGCCATTCTTGAGTTATAAACTGACTTTGTTTTATTTATATAGAAGACTAGCTTCTGCCCGCGACTTCGTCCGCGCGAAATTTCACCCTCGTAGGGGTGGAATTTTAAAAACCCTTTGTTAGTGGATACCAAGAACACACCCTCCAAATTTCATGTCTCTAGGACCAGCGGTTTAGGCTGTGCGTTGATATATCAGTCAGTCAGGACTTTCAATCCATACTTAATATTATAAATACGAAAGTAACTCTGTCTGTCTGTATGTTACCTTTTCACGCCTAAACCACTGAACAGATTTCGATAAAATTTGGCAGACAGATAGATTGCATCACGGGGAAGGACATAACATAGTTTTTATCGACATACCTCGCGACCAAAGCCGCGGGCGTAAGCTAGTTTTATATATATAGATTGTACTGGGGTATGTGAGCGTGTGTCATAGTTGCACTAATCATTTTGATTGGCAATGGCAATTTATTCAGCTAAATGGACGGACGACCTTAAAAACCTTGTTAAGGTCATCCAGTCTGCCCCAGTCACCTGGATGGGATAGACTGGATGCGGAAGACGGAGGACAGGGTGTGTGGCACAGCCTGGTAGAGGCCTATATCCAGCCACTGCCATGAGCTGAGTTGATTGAATATTTACATATTTTAGTGTGTCTGTAACCCGCCGAAAAGAAAGAAGAGAAAGAAAGAAAACTGCATTTATTGGCTTTACAGCAAAAGCTACAAAGGCAGTTAACTTAGTGTTTTTATTTGAAATTAAATTCACGTTTTACAGAAACATTAAAGCATTGACGTAATCAAAGCACAAAACGTGATTTTAATACAAAACATACGTTTGTTAAAGGTCATAGCACACATATTAAATCGGAAAGGGATCGTCATCGTATCGTCTTTCGCCATACCTTCAAACAGGCGTTAACCTAACGTAAGCACGTAACCAAAGTGGATCAGAAGCTCCGATACATCGACTCGGCTACGGCTAGGCGAGACGCCACGCTTACGGCTCGCCGACCACTGGTTGATGGTGCTGTAGGCAGGCCGCGGGAGGGGTGAGAGGAGCAAGGGTGGACGAAGAGATGTAAGCTCGGGTACGGAGAGACGTAAGCGCGGGGACGACGAGCCGTAAGCGCGGGAACTGCAAGTTGACCACGCACAGCACCGCGGTTCGTAAGCTTACGATTCCGATTAGTGTGCGTTGCAGCAGGGAGTTTCATACAAAGAATACCGAATGGGTCGAGTTGATACGGTGACGATCCCTTTCCGAGTAGATATGTGTGCTATGACCTTAAATCATAAAAAGTTACACAAAAACAAAATTATAACAAAGATGATCGCTCACATAATAAACAGTACCTTAATATTCTTCTCACAAAATGTACAGTCAATAACAAAAGTCATTAACTTTCTAGATTACTTTGCCCTCTACAGTGTGTTCGGATAGAAACAACTGTCATTCGCACTCAGAAACGTAACGTCAAAGTTTACTTTGCCCATTTTTAACGTTTTTGGGGTTTCACAGCTTTAAAGAAAAACCCTTTGGGCTTTGTTTGACTCTGTTTGCATTTGATCCATAATATTTATTATAGCCGTTTTTATGGACGGCTCGTTTATGAAGACGGTCACACATGTAGGTTAATATTATAATTTTATTATTACTAAATAATTATTATTTAATCATGTTTTCCAAGAATTATATTTGTAACACTATTAAATATTGTTCTTTATTACATTTTTTTGTTACTGAAGCAATGTCACAAGTATGTAAAAGACAAACATAAATATTTAATTTAGCATGTCTTGAAATAGAACTTATAAAAAGATATTTTACTGTTGCTGTTAGCCTGCATCATCCCACTGCTGGGCAATGACCTCTCCTCATGACTTCCAGCTCTTTTGATCCAGGGCTAAAGTAAAAAAAAAGGAAAACAATATATTTTAGGTAGGTTTTAATAAATTCATACTTTTCTTCTACGAAAAAACCTTACTTTTAAAATCTTACTCAATTTAATAAATGTGATGAAGCGCGAAAAATATATTCAGATATTCCCCAAGGTATAAATAATATTATTCATAATAATATTAAAATAACTTATCCGTGGTACTTTAAAAAAAAATTGAGAATCCAATTACTCGCTACACAATATTTCACTCGAGAGATTTCATAAAAGTCAATTGCGAGTCAAATCAAGCGTGTTAGTGGTACAGTCATGCACAACGATTAATTGTCGCTCCTGCGACTAAATCCGTCGCCTGACTTGACAAGCGACATTTTCTGGTCACAACTGACAATTACGTAACGTAGGTTATTGACGTTTTAAACTGGGGTTTACACTTTGTCTAGAGAGGTAGGTTTTAAAGGGAAAGAAAACCACTATCACTGCAGTTTATGGTACTGAATAGGAAAGTCGTACCAATGCTGCCACCAAACGTCAATGAGCTTTAAGCTGGTATTCCTTTTGGCATATTTTTTGGGCAAATCTAACTCAATGAAATTTAAGTTTCAATACTTAAAATAGTACAGACGCCAGCACATCAAGCTACCCGAAACTGTAAAATTTTCTGTTCTGTTCAACCTTGAACCTTATGCTTTAGCGATAAAGTTGAAAATCTATTAAAGAAATTTGACAGATTGTAGTAGCTTGATATGCTGGCGTCTGTACATTACGTTATAATATTAGTGCACGGCGTGAAATTACTAAACGGAGTACTTCAGTCACATGTATCGTATACTAAAGTTTTATAGCTCGTGTGACCTAAGCCCGCTGTTAAGTCACACTTTTCTGTTTAAAAGAGGACTACTTAAGTGTCTAAACACACTATGCCGAACGCGACCGAAAGTCGGCATGATTACGCCTGCAATGCTATTTGAATTAAATGGTTTTAAATTTTAAACTTGATTAGGATTGCCTTTCAAACATATGAGCTTCAAAGTTACCTTTATTTGGCTTCATTGTGACGCTTATTAAAGAGGTCATCCTATAAATGAGAACCATTTTGGCAACGAAGTTAATAACTTAAATAGAATAATCTTAATTAAAGTTTCTAAATTACTTGAATAACTTCTTTAAAGCTACAGCCTATTTTAGTCTCAAAATCGTATAAATATTTAGGAGACATTAATTTTGTTTGAATAATTCGCAAACTAAATTAAGTGCTCAATGTAAAATAATTTATCAGGGCTACAGAGGGCTGGCCTATTTTTTGATCAAAGAATCAGCATTGCCATACAACGTGGCAATGCTGCCAGCCTTCTGGGCACGTTTCCTGTTGACAGCGATACGGACGAATTTTTTGATGCCCTCTGATTATTTCCCCCCTTTTTTATATACCTACTTGTAGGTACATACTATTATTATTATTTACAATATTTTTTATATTATATTATAATTTATTATTTACAATTTAAATTACCCAAATTCATTTAAACATTAATTTTATGGTCCCATTTTTGAACGATTTAGAAATGTAGAAACACCAAAGTATGGTAAAGATAAGAGTTATCTAAGAACACAAAAGCTGTAAAAAGTCTGCCTCGTTGGTCTAGGGATCGCAGGAACTACTGCGGAGCATGAGGTCCTGAGTTCGATTCCCGGGTTGGGCAAAGTGTTAATAGATTCTCCCTATTTGGAATTTCTCAGTTGTAGTCCGGAGTCTAGATTTATGCCAGGAATGATGGCAATAGGCTCGCCCGCTATTACTCGGTACAATAAGAGCGTTTAGACTTACGGCATTTCATACAAATTTTCAAGCCCTTGTTTTTCGAAATGAATCAACCGATTTTAATGAAACTTCTTACGCATATGCAGGATACAAAAGTCTAAAAGAATAAAAAAATTAAAATCGGTCTCATCAGGTTCTAACACTATTTTTCGAAAATGTTCTTAACTAATTTTTTAGACCTTTGTATCCTGCATATGCATATGCAGTTTCATTAGAATTGGTTGGTTCATTTCGAAAAACAAGGGCTTGAAAATTTGTATGAAATGCCGAACGTCGTAAACGTTCTTGAATAGAACTCGCTAAATATAATTATGTAGATGTAAACATAACTATTAAAATGTGGGTGTACTATAGCTGCACCTCTGCTTAACCCTTCGGGGACACAGGCGTGATGTTTTGTTACAAAAGCTGTAAAGAGTACACAATGTACAGATGCCAACACATCAAGCTACCCAAAACTGTAAAATTTTCCCAATCAACCTTGAACCTTACACTTTAGCGATAAAGTTGAAAATCTATTGAAGAAATTTGACAGATTAGTATAGTAGCTTGATATGCTGGCGTCGGTACATAGAAATGTAGAAAAACATACGTGTCGGTACAGAAAAGCACGAGTCATCGAAGGATATTAACCGAACACGGAGAACACCCACGAGAGCAAGTACTCGTATAACATTTATTTCTCCACTTGAGTTTAACAACCTGTGAGGTATTTTACTTTGATTATCCATGTATGAACTTCCAGAAAAAAAAAAACTAAAAACAAAATATTCAGTAGGATTTATTCCGGTCTGATCCCCTGAACCACCCCTCCACCCCCCCTCCTCGATCCCCTGCTAGTACGTCTTCTGTTTTAATTTCTGTCTTATCCACATTAAGTTTGTATGTACATTTGTTTAACAAAAGTAATGAGATTTACAAATTAGTTCTTCCATTGAATTGAAATGTAACATAATTTTGTGAGCAGAAACACTCGCAACTGGATGCAAAGCTTGTTTACTCATGCAAACTTACAGATTTCACATGTATACACCGGTGAAATGCACGTATTACACATTTACAATTAGTCACCGTTAATTCGAACTGAGCCAACCTTTTCCCAGGTGTTTTATTTGCAGTCGAGAAAAGGAGTTTTCATAAATTTAATTTCGCGGAACCCAAAATTGAATTTCTTTACGACTGCTCCGATAATCAAATGAATAATAATCCATTTACAGGCGCTTGGTAGGGTGTCCGTGAGAGAAAATACCTTTTTTCTAACTCCAGTTCAATGCTTCTACGGCACCAAATTTTATTTTCAATGTATTTAATTCTATTCGTATTTCGTTGGTCCATTAAACCGCCAGGTGGGAACGGTGTTTCAAGTGGAATTTTTAATATGGTCCCGGGAATGAGACTGTCGGTGACTGTACGTGGTTACAATTCTTTATAAGGTTGGAAGTGTAACTTATTGTTTTTCGAAGGAAAATTTCGGTCGGGTATTTTCGCTGTTGTTTCTTGAATTAGATATTTTATCCAATTTAGCGCACACTACCAACACTATAAACATGTTGTCTACGAACCAAAATAGTTTCAATCTTGCTATTGTGTTGGCAGCCCTGACAACGTTACTTATTGATTTAAATGCTTATTTCTACTTAGAATTATAGATATTTCATTATCCACTCAGTATTTCCAAAGAAATCTTTACTTCTTTATACATTATTTTGAAAAATAATTAAGAGGTACCTACCTACAATGTATTCAGGGATATTTATGTACTTAGCTGTTTCTGGCATTTTTGCTGAACTGGGCCTTTTTGGCGCAGCCGTGAGGCACACATTCCTGCTAATTTCTTACATCGGAATTTGCACTTTTTTTTTTAATATCTTTTTTTGTTTTTAACTGATGTACGATTATTGTCTAACTATTTGGTGTTTTGTGTGTCTTTTAGTCTGTGCTAAATAAATGTATTTTCTTTCTTTCTTTTCTTTTTCTTATCGATTTCCTTTACGCATTTACTACACACGAATATATGCATAAATACACATCTATTACGTCAGTGAAAACTACTGTCTTCATACGTCTTTTATCTACCTTTTATTTCCACAGAATAAAAAGACACATCAGTAACCAAAATGGTTGCCTCTTTACCCAACCGCGACAGTACACATCCACATTTTCCTTTTTAGACAACTCCCAATCCACAATAGGGACACAAAATTCGTACTCCAACAAAACCCACGCTTAAATTTTAATTCCAGTAAGTAGTTCACAAAACGACTGGTATAAGCCAGCCAGACATAACTCATTTCCCGTTGGCCGTAAAAAATCTTCCGTAGCGTACAATCTCACTGCGTTATTCTCATTATCATAATTTCAATTACTTACCATCCGTCGTTGGTATAATTTACCGCTGGGTTACAAGACCTAGTTTGGTATGCATTCATCTCTGCGAACTGTCTTAGAACTTTGGTTGGAGGAGTTGTAAAAAAGTTTTTACTTTACTGGTGCGTTTTATGGAGTGTGGTTATTGGAGGCTTTGAGAGTTTTTGGCTGCCAATTTAAAATAAACGGGGGCACAAAAATGGGCCCAGGTCAAGTTTGTTGCTTTTAGTACACAAGCCTTTAGTGACATACTTCATTAATATTCTTGACGGATGAGTCTGTTGTCGAGATTAGTTTTAGTTATGCGAGTCTGATTTCCAGAAACAAAGTAAAATTGTTGATGATAAAAACAAAGAATTTTTCCATGTTTTTATCTTCGACGTCATCATCTACCTAGCCTTTTATTTATCCATTTATTTCAGGCGTTAAGGCCAATATAAACACATAGGTACAGTCAACAGCAAAAATAGATGATCAAAATCAGAAATTCAATACAAATTAACGGAGATCGCGTCAGAACTGTGTGGCAGAGCTGTTGCTGTTGTTGTTGTTGTTGAGCTGTGTGCAGAGACTGTGTGGCAGAGTTCTATACAGTTCTATACATACACAATACAACATCAATATAACTTAAAAATACTATAAATACATACTACATTATAATTACACTAAAAAACTAACGCACACGAAGTGTCTGCGTCGTGTTACGCTGACTGGTGTCATATAGCCGGCCACGAAACCGGCGGTACAGAACACCTTTCGGTCAGAACTCTTCCTTGAGGAGCTTCTCGAGATGATGGTGTCGGAACACGCACCACGAACGGCTAGAAGATCGTGTTGTAACACGACCTTTCCCTGTTGCGGTCGGCTTCCAGTCTAACCGGATACAGCTGAATACCAGTATTTAACATAGAGCTACTGCCTATCTGACCGCCACAACCCAGTTACTGGGAAATATGATACCTCTTGGTAAGACTGGTCGTCAAACTTTCGGGCTTCTGACGACCCGTAACGACTGTCACAGATCCACGAATGACAGCTGGTAATGGCCAATGGCTTTACGTGCTTCCCGAGGCACGGAGGGGTCTTGGTAGGTATGTAAAGATGATCACCAATCCACGGATCAACCGCGGCAAGCGTAGCTTAACCTGATCGATCGAACCGTGCGGCTGTTATTACTAAGCCCTTTTGTATTTAACAATCTTACGTTATTACTTGATCATCATTAATTTATTGCTCGACAAATAATTATCTCTTCAAGATAATTACCTACTGATACTCATAGTCAAAATGATCGCCTTAGCGAATTTGTAATGGTAATTCACAAATTACTATTGCAAATAGCCAATTAATATCTACATAACCCATTATATAACTCTACAATGTATTAGTTAAGCTAATCTAACACATTACATTGAATAATTTCTTGTAACGTCAGCATATTAATCTGGTTGGATCGTTTATGAACACCATGTTCACTTATTATGATAATACAATCCCAGTGAGCCATTGTCTTTTATTATTTTTGGTATAAATGCTTCCTCACTTATCCATCTTCATTATATCCGTATGCGGGATTATACCAATATATTATTTGGAGTGATTTTTATTATGAGTGACTTTTGCCTGTGATTGTACTCTTTTGTTGAAGGATTGTTCTTTGTTTTTAATTTTACTTTTTGGATGAAATTTTGTGATTATGATTGACATTATAAAAATTAAGTTGTTTTATTCGGTCTTCAAACGAAACACGGTTGCGGTTGTTAGACTTTATAGTCTAACAATATGCCCCTAAAACACAAGAACTTTTAACATAATTATTTATATTAAAAGTTCTTGTTTCATCAAGCAATTTTTTCGAAGGCTAAGCGCGCTCAGCGATACGATTTTTCGAATCCCATGTCAATGCGAAATAAAATCGCAATCGCAAATAACTTGTTATGTGAAATCTCAAGCGATTTTTAACCGCAGAGACTTTAGAATATTGATTTTGTTCACAGATTTGCGATTATTATCCGCAGCGATTTAAATTCGTAGTGCGCGCTTAGTCTTAGTAACTAGAACTTTCTACAAATAAACTAACTGTTTTAATTGTTATGTAGAACCGCAAAAGTACCTACACAATATTATAATTTGATGTAAAAAAAATGATTTTTGGCCCATCTTTATTCAACCCTCTCGCTGCTAAAAGGTCACATTGTCCGTTTAGGCGTAAGAAGGGAAACATGTACTTATATCGAGCACGTGGCGTGACATCTGGTGTCAGAGGTGTCGACGCGAGGAAGCGGACGAGCTATAAAATTGGTAACGATTTGGGTTTGATGTTGTATGTAAGCACCAGCGATGCGTGTTTTGTGGTTTTAAAACATCTTTTTGTGAGTTTTGTTGTGTAAAGTTTATATAAAGCTATTTATGTCCATGTTTCCTAACCCTGAAAAGAAACACGGAAACAACCTGAGAGATCTCTTCTAAATTCTCTGTTGATTTGTTACTAAGAACAATGATAAAGATGACAACAACACAAGTGTACAGACGCCAGCACATCAAGCTATTACAATCCGTCAAATTTCTTTAATAGATTTTCAACTTTATCGCTAAAGTATAAGCTTCAAAGTTGATTGGGAAAATTTGTCATTTTCGGGTAGCTTGATGTCTTGGGTCTGTACCACAAGCAGTACAGACCCAGCTCGAAGTTAATCAATGTTAATACCACAATACAGCTAACATCGCAGTTGTCGTCACAAAAATAAACCTAGGATGGGAAGCAATAACTTCCGATCCATTATTCTCTCTAGAAAAACGGGTGTCAATGCTATCCAACGTTTTTTCTCTTCAACCTTTTTCATTTCCACAACCTATCTCAACATGGTCTCCACATATGCCCTTCGCTTTATTCGGGCACATACTCGTTGGGTTTCAAGGCACGTGCCCGGATCGACACGTTACTGTCGGGTCATAGGACTTGAGACTGGTATTTGGGACCGGCGTGGTCTTTTATGGTTTGACGCGGCTGTTGGAGGGTTGACGTGCGTTTTTAGTGACGTCACATAATATTAGTAGGTAATTATGATGTTTTTTTTGTAAATGTTGAGGATGTTTTTATTTGGATTTCGAGAAGCTGATGTAGCATCATGTTACATGTAGTGGGTTTTAATCATGGTGTTCTGTATGGACGAAGTAAAAGGAGTATGTAAGGATAGTAGCAATAATAATAAAGTATTTATTTCACAAAAACATAGCACTTTGCACTGTATAGTTTGAAAACAATATTTACATTATTATGCAATAGTAGACTCTGTAGTAGTGCAGCAGCTGGCGTTATGTAAGTACTCTGACTACATACATGGAAAGAAGGCATGAGATTATGTATGTAGATATTTTAGTTAAATATTTTACCTACTAACTAAAATATTTTAATGTAAGTATTTTTCCTTGTACAGACGCCAGCACATCAAGCTATCCGAAACTGTCAAATTTTGTCAATCAACTTTGAACCTTATGCTTTAGCGATAAAGTTGAAAATCTATTAAAGAAATTTGACAGATTGTAGTAGCTTGATGTGCTGGTGTCTCACTTAATGACTGTAAGAATAAATAATAAAAACATAGAAGCTGTCACGAGACATGACATGTCTCTGTAAAGTTCTTTTTTTTTTACTAGCCTACGCTATCCCACTCTTGGGCAAAGGCCCAACTTAAATAGGACTGGGCAGGACATGTCTGCCGCATGCCGGACAAACTGTGGGCCCATAAATGGCACAGAATTGCTGCCCTGAGAGAGCGAGTTCTTTTAATGGGTAAAACCTAAACAGATTCTTTACAAAGACTACCGGGAAAAGAAAATGTGAATTACAAGGAATAAGGAGACTGCAAATATTAATTAATTATTAAACCTTTCCTAGAATAATGAACGGACGGAAATTGAGCTGTAAGGAACGCTGAGAAAATAAATTAAATGAATATCCTGCAACTGGCAAAGTTAATTCTTTGAATAATTAGGTATAATGTCCAGTTATAGTAATTAGTAAGAAGAGTATCAGTTAACAGCTGTTTTCTTTAGCCTATTTACAGAAAAGAGCTGAGAGCACATGTGGATATTTGATGATAGTTTAATTTATGATCCAAACTATGGATACTCAATTACTAGGTAATATGGTTATTTTATAATTTTATTACTTAGGTATACAAATTACCTAAAGTTTTGAAGTACTCTTCTTAGATTATTTAAGCATTTAATTAATATAATACACTCTCATTTTTCAGTCGCTCCATGTAAAATACTGGTATTCAGCAGCATCCGGTTAGACTGGAAGCTGACCCCAACATAGTTGGGAAGGGGCTAGGCAGATGATGATAACACTCTGATTTATATTTATAATTACTTATATATATATTGTTGTAATTTACAAGCTAACACTAATATATAGGTATCTTATATACAGGATTATTGGGAGAACACCAACAACCTCTTAAGAGGTCATTGTACTCATCATTATGAACAACTTTTACTATGGGACCAAACCTGAAATCGCAAAAAAAAAATCAGCTGTTCCCTACATTTGACGAGTTATACGAACATAAATGTAGGGAACAGCAGATTTTTGTTTTGGCATACATTTAATTCGCATAATACTAAACTTAAATACTAAAAATTAAAGTATTGTGTTAAAAATTCAATATGTTGTGTTACTAGGCGACGTAGGATGCAAGAGCGAGCGAAGGGCACTCCTAGGTTCGGCTTGGTTAGGTTCCTTTAAAGTTTAAAGGGCTCCCATTTCTGTCTGCAGTGTTTAAAGTTAAACCGCAGACAGAAATGGGAGCCCCGCTGCGGGGCTCCGTCGACCTGACGTCGTTAGAAATAAAAACATGCAGCATGCCAACTTTATGCTTTAGAATTTTATGCTTAATCATTATTATGATTAGAGAAATTATGCCTTAAAAATTATGCGTACCTAAGCTGTTATACGTTAATAATATTATGCGAAAATATAATTAGGAGAAACAAAAGTATGCCAAGATAAATTAGGTCTTAAAATTTTATGCAAATGGATAGGGAACCGTCAAGACGTTCAGTCAATATAAACTTAAAGAAATCCTATCGTTGTTTAAATTATTTGCATCTAGCCCTTCTCAGTAGGTACTTATGCCCTCTATTAAATACACCTGAAATATACCTTTACTTTGTATATTATCAAAAAATTTGCATTTACAATTTAGCAACATTTCCCTACCTACTTAAAAATTTCTTAAAACCATTCCCGTACCCACTTCCTCCACAAAAAGTCCGACGATTTTTTCCCGGCAGCCATTTGCCAAGAAAAAGACTCGGTCATAACACTCATCTTCAGTCTTTCGGCATGGCCCGAGTCCAATGGAACCATAATTAGGGCCGAGTTACGTAATCTCCTCTCTAAATAACTGGCCCTCTCGATGGGGCGAGCTTCGACGGCTACTGACGGACTGACGGTAATAGACACGCAGTGGTATAGAGGTTACACTGCTTTGGTATATGGTTTTGCCTGTGTAATGCGGTTTTTATTTTTTCCTATGTCTCGATTCGTGCCCGGGGGATGGTAATGGGGTCACCCCTAGGTACACCTCTGCGTAACCCTTTGAGGAAAACCGGCGAGCTGATCCGTTTATATTTTATCAACTAAAACAAAAGGTGGGTTTTGTGTGTGTTACTTCATATGTCAAGCATTTTTTCAACCGAATTTGATGTTTTTTTTGTGTAGGATATAAAATACAGGAATAAAAAAAAAATAGGGAATAATGAAATAGTTATAGGTGCAATTTAGTCTGTAACAAAAACTTAAAAAAAAGGAAAAACGTAGAAGAGATATTCAATACCATTACCTTTTATGGAAGTAGCACATAACAAAGATTGTAGCATGCGTCTTTGTAGTCTCTACCCCAATTAAAAAGACGTACTTAAGTTAAAATAGATATAACTAAAACATCAACCACATTATTGGCAAAAAAATTCATACAGTTTCATATCGTGCCGTCTGACCACCACTCTTCCCAAGGGGGTATCGGATGACCCAGTAACTCGGTTGTAATTTTGATAAAATTTTATATGGAGGTAGCTGACACCCTAGATTAACATATAAGCTACATTTTATCCCGATATTCCCACGGGGTCGACACTTATGCGGGTGAAATCGCGGGCGCAGCTAGTAAATAATATGTTTCATATCGCGCATGTAAATTACGCAATATGTCTGTTGAATGAAACAACTAAAGCACTATGTTTATAACCGTTCGGTTCACGAAATTCATTGGCAACGCTTACCAGCTGTAAACAAGAGCAGGTACATGATAAGCCTTGAATGGTACAATGGCGGTGCATCTGCATTGCGTGTTTCGGGTTTAATAATGTATTGAGACATTACATGGCTCACTATTATCTATGGTTTCGCTATGTCATTGATAGAGAATGTTCAAATACATAAGCTGTTTTACCTATATAATAGTCCGTTTACAGTCATTTTACCTTTCACAGCAGCAAACGAATAGCAACCTTATTGCTACGAAAATAAAGAACATTGTGCTTTTCACCGACTTGGCAATGGCAACAACCCAATAGCAGCCTTATTGTCACGACAATAAATATCACTGTGATTTTGACAGTCTTGCAAAATGAGAGGTAAAATAAAAATGTGAATGAACTGTACCTACGGAAAAATATTGCTGGAAACAATTTACTACAGAAATAAATTATAGATAGCTGAAAAGAGCTAGTAGGTAGGTAAGACCTACACGTCATATACCTCATGTTTTTTAAACTGTATATGTCACACATTTTAATAATAACAAAATAATATCAAACTAGTTAGTTAAAACTAAAGTCGACATCGTATTTTGTGTAACAAACAGACAGATCCCTTTGAATATAGCGGTTTATTTACAACCACTTTCAAGTCTGGTCGCCATTTTTCTATCGCCCGTGACGTCATAATGATGATTTATGAGCTAGGACAGGCTCAGTTTAGAATGGATACTTGTGATGATTTAAAAAAAAACTATAGTTGTACGCCGTGCGTGACTAACATTAGTTTTGTGTCTCAGTGAGTCATTGTATTGGCTGCAAACGGTAGCAATCTAGGGGGGAACTTCCCATAATTTTAAGAACACTCAGTCTGATCTCTGTCTGAATCTATCAAAACTACTTTTACCTGTAATTTCCCTACATTTTTGACAAGTGTTTTGACATTGATTGTCGCTGTGATGATGTGATGGGAGGGGCCCGTGGCTAAATAATAACAGCCGCACAGGTCGATCGATCAGGTTAAGCTACGCTTGCCACGGTTGGTATGTGGAAGCGTGACTATCTTTACATATCTACCGTGACGCCTCCGTGCCTCAGAAAGCACGTTAAGCCGTTGGTCGCGGCTATCATTAGTGGATCTTTGACAGTCGTTACGAGTAGTCAGAAGCCCGAAAGTCTGACAACCAGTCGTACCGAGGGGTATCGTAATACCCAGTAACTGGGTTGTGGAGGTCAGATAGGCAGTCGCTCCATGTAAAACACTGGTATTTAGCTGCATCCGGTTAGACTGGAAGCCGACCCCAACATAGTTGGGAAAAGGCTAGGCAGATGATGATGTCGCTGAGATGAGATTGCGACTAGATTTTGAACGTTTTTACTTAAGTACGGAAACTTGCAGGTCTTCTGATGTCATACATAATTATTACTACGCAAGTCTATAGATTTAACTGAGATGGTGTGGTCATATAAAGCGTATGGATACCAGCGAGGTAATTGCGTAATACACTAACAGTAGGAATGGCTTCCATTTTGACAGTTACACACCATTCATTGCGTAATTTACGTTGTTGAGCAGACAATTTTCTCAAACATAAGTACAATGGATTAGCAATATCCTTCAAAATTATTCAGATTGTGATTGATAGTGTGTTACGTAATTATTAGGGTTCAGTACTACCTACTACCTTAAACCGCTGTCTAATCGGAGCTGTCAAGAAAAACGTGCCTAGTGCGGGCAATATCTGTGCTAAAAAAACGTTGTCAAACGTCACCTTATGAATGTGGCATACCCATAGATATCCGAGGCATACCCGTTGATCGGTGGTGCTCGCACTTCAATCCACAAAACAATTGAATAAGTACTTTAAAACAAATCGTCGTGAATAAATGGACAAGAGGCGCCAGATACTTACGCAAAACTCGTCCAAAGCCGTCATATACCTACACATAGGTACAAAGATGCTGATCAGCTCTTCTGTACACTCGGTGTGACCGGGTTTTCAAGATCAAATTTGGTTTTGATAGTCATCAGAGTGCTCACGAAATAATGTAATGCAGTCTGGGTCGCTGTCGCCGAATACGGTGAAGAGAACTATGATTATGGAAGATCGCTAAACGTCATTCAGCTGTTTTACATAACGGAGCTGTTTTGTAAAACGGCTAGTGGTTATGTAAAACAGCGGATTCGACAATCCGTCTGCGACTTATACATCGTCAAGAGTTCATTTGACTGTCTACTATTTGTGTTCCAAAATACATCATGTTGCAGCTACAATTAAGTACCCAATGTCTAATATTGATACAATGTTGCCAGTCTCTTGTGTACATTACCAGTCGACAGCGATGCGGATGAGTTTTTCGACGCTATTTTCTAGTTTCTGTATAGTTTAAGGCCGCTTTCACATTAGAACGTTAGCAGCGCGACAGTAGCGCGGCAGAAGCAGAAACCTTCACGCACGCTTCTGTTTATAATATGAAATTCTGACTGGGCGACAGTCGCGCGTCAGTCGCGCTGCTAAAGTCGCCTAAATGTGAAAGCGCTCTTAGGGGCTTATGTTACAGATAGAACAAAGATTCAGGCTGACTGTACACAATATATTCATTAGAATGCAGATAGATGATCTTTTGGAATGTTTACTAAATATTCAGGTTCGCCGGTTGGCAGTTATGACGTGCCAGAGGAATATAACCTTTATTGATAGTCCCTCAATCAATTCACCCAGTCTCTCTCCACCATGCTCTCCACAGAGTTCCATATTCAATTGCCACTCAACCAATCAGCACTCGATCAAATATCTGTATCGAATCAAACCATTCGATTCCTAAAAAAATATCATGGTTATTTGAATCTATGCAGTACTCTGTGGCAGTACTCGTACTAACTTATAGAGCTGTTCCTAGTAGTAGGTATGTAAGTTTCAATGAAATGGTATCGAGTGGCGAGCGCTCGCAGTGCGAATTGACACTCGAATACAATTTCTACGTTTTCCTTTGTATCGACTTGGGAGTTTCTTTTCTTTTATTTCATTCTTGCTGTTTGTAACGTAATAGGAAATAAAATAAAATTGATAATGTAGACTACAAGGGGATGTAAAGTATTTCTTTGGAAAAGAAACATATTATTAGGTAGGTGTGTACAGAAATCAAAAGGTTGATGATATAATTACCTATTTTACCTGGTAATAATTTGGTAATGGCGGGATAAACCAGAAAAATCAATGCTCTTCACAAGCCATGGGTCGATGTAGTTTGGTGCCTTTGCCCAGCAGTGGCGTAGTGCAAGCAATGACAGTTACCGGTAAACAGTTATTGATATAAGTACTGCATTTATTAATATTCATGTAGGTATTGTATTCATTTATATGTACTTATTCATATTGTAGCCTTTAGTAGGTATTTGAAAATAGACAAGTTGAAAATGGATAAGGAATAGTATATTTCATTACAAGTGCGGAAAGGCTGTCATTGCAAAGAGTTCCGACAAATGTCTACCCGAGCCGAGGCGCAGCCGAAGGCGAGGGTTGACAGTCGGAACAAGTTGCAATGACGGTTCCGCAGGTGTACTGAACGACTATTTTTAATACAGTTGCGAAAAAATTAAGCAATTTAATAAAATAATAAAAACACAATATTGCTTTTTTCTCTTCTCCACGAAAAAAATTAGTCGTATGTGGATATGTAACGACTTTTTGACTGTTCCGGTAAAATGTTCTCCGAAGCATTTTGTGCAATTATACTGAGTTCCGGTGGTGTTAATTAAAAAAAAATAGGGTCGAAATTACTCATTTTGTGCAACAAACAACTAAACTCGCAAAGAAAATTTCTGGAAAATGGCGCCAACCGTAGAATATAAGCAGAGTTTTTTTTCTTCACCCATTTTGGTAGGCAAAGGGAACTATCCATACAGCTTAGTCTTCAGTATATTTTTTTTATTGATATGAAATGAAAATGAAATTTAATGAGATGAAATGAAATGAAACCTATCCTAACTCATTCAATTAAATCATTAAATCCGATATTGAAATAAATTAGTAGCTTCTTTTTAGAAATATACGTATTTGTATGAATCACAAAAACTCTTTAGTAAAAACTTCATGGTTGGTTTTTCTTTTTAATAGACATTATTTTGACAGTTGGGAAAGAGACACGCACGAGTTCGGGAAAGGTAAAAAAAAAGCACTTGTATGTAATAGCCCACATCCCGAACGCTATACGTCCCTGCAATACACCACTTTTTGAGCAACTGTATTAAAATAGTATATTTCATTACAAGTGCGGAAAGGCTGTCATTGCAAAGAGTTCCGACAAATGTCTACCCGAGCCGAGGCGCAGCCGAAGGCGAGGGTTGACAGTCGGAACAAGTTAGTTGCAATGACGGTTCCGCAGGTGTACTGAACGACTATTTTTAATACAGTTGCGAAAAAATGAAGCAATTTAATAAAATAATAAAAACACAATAAACTCAACTAACTAATCATTTTTTCTGGAAAATGGCGCCAACCGTAGAATATAAGCAGAGTTTTTTTTTCTTCACCCATTTTGGTAGGCAAAGGGAACTATCCATACAGCTTAGTCTTCAGTATATTTTTTTTATTGATATGAAATGAAAATTAAATTTAATGAGATGAAATTTAATGAAACCTAACCTAACTCATTCAATTAAAATCTGATATTGAAATAAATTAGTAGCTTCTTTTTAGAAATATACGTATTTGTATGAATCACAAAAACTCTTTAGTAAAAACTTCATGCATGGTTTTTCTTTTTAATAGACATTATTTTGACAGTTGGGAAAGAGAACGCACGAGTTCGGCTGATGACTAGGCAGCATGGT
This sequence comes from Oligia latruncula, assembly GCA_948474745.1. Lineage (NCBI taxonomy): Eukaryota > Metazoa > Arthropoda > Insecta > Lepidoptera > Noctuidae > Oligia > Oligia latruncula. Next base: position 1,943,091 of record OX419686.1, read on the forward strand.
CCCTGACCCTAGCCTGTTCCAAAAGGAACAAAAGGAAAAAAAAAAAAAAAAAGCACTAGTATGTAATAGCCCACATCCCGAACGCTATATGTCCCTGCAATACACCACTTTTTGAGCAACTGTATTAAAAAACCCTTATCAAGGCGTATTTAAAACATCATTCTGTCTCCGTCATCTTCAAAAAATGTACAGAACGATATTTAAAATTCGTATAGTGATAAACGTATTGAGTAATTTGTGTTGCAAAGCAGGCCTCGCTCAGCGTCTTTAATGACACAACTTTATAAGGTATTCGATATTTGAATTCAAAACAATACACTCATACACTACATAACAACCATAACCGTCCATGGCATTCTACGTTCAAATTATCCTTGCGAAAGTACAGTGCGCCAAGTATTTCAGTAGCATAATAGGCGTGGTGCATTAGAGCGGCCATCGAATTAGGTCACCCGAGGAATGCCTAGGACATTAGTGATCACCAGGTAGCTGCAAGCTAGGGACTGTTGGGTAACGTTTAGGCTTTGTGTTGTTTGTAAAGTCTTATGGGAAGTGGTGTTTATAAAGGGTTTAGTGTAGTGAGTTTCTTCCTCGTTCTTCTCCATAGGAACCTAGTATGCTTTGGAATGAGCAACAGCTTCATCTTTCTGACTGACCGACCGACCCCTTTACAATTCAATAGTGTCTGTAATTGGTTTATTGGAGCTAAATAGTTTGAGTTTGAATGGGAGGCATTTTCTACTTTTCTTTTGTAAAAGTTGTGAAAATATATTTTTGTCTACAGAAGATTTAAATTTTCACCACCATGCGTTTCCACAATGGTCATTCATGGTTGACATAATTATAAACAAATAAAAATATGGTTCTTAATTGAAACTAAAATAAAAATAAAAAACCAATGAAAAGATTTATAAAGATAAAAGATAAATATAACAGATAGAATATTAATTTAGAAGTGAATTTTTATCAGCCATTCTAAGTCAGATAGCAATATACATAGCAGTGTTGGCCTAGTGGTAACGGCCGCGACTTACGAGTTGTAGGTCGTGGGTTCCGAACGCTTTACTTTGTTAAATTATGTCATCACCACTGCTCTCAAAACGGTGAAAGACAACATCGTAAGGAAACCGGCATGTCCTAGAACCAAAAATTCAAAGACATATGATAGCCGCTATTCCGCACTGGGCCAGCGGGCCCACTCCCCCTCACAGGGAGGAGGCCTGTGTCTCAGCAGTGGGAACATTGTAGGTTGATTAAGCCTAAAGGTCCGTCAACACAGAATGGCCTAAGGTATCGAATGTAAATCTGAACTAACAGCCTATAAACACAAAACTATACCAAAATCTACTTAATTCACTTACTACACACGAAACTTTACCCAAACAGTTCTCATAAACATTTGCATAAACTATCATAATAGCAGCGGCGGCGGCTCTAATACCTCTATATTTTACCATAACATGAACCTACCTATAGTTAATTGTGTAATTAGTAAATCCGGAAATGTGAGCGCTTTTGATAAGTTACCATAATGCTACGACTACATTGGCGCCGATTCTGTTGTGTCACAAACTAAACTAAATTTAATCTTTAAACTAAATAAAAAAAAATTAAAAAATTTAAACTAAATTTAATCTTTTTCTTTCTATTTCATTATGAAAAGGACAGAAGATAAATATTAGTTTAGTCCTGTCAAATTAACCCTCTATCACTCAAGAACGTGGATTTTTATAATTTTTTGTATCCGGGTTTTTAACGACATAATAAAATACACGTGTTTCAGTATTTTTCATTTATTAAAATAGTTTAAAAGTTATTTTAAAAAAATGGGAATGTTGCTTGAAAGCAAACAAACAAGAATTAAAAAAAAATAAACAAAACAAGACAATATTTTCGTAAAGATAACTTTATATATTAAAATTCAGACACTTACCTATCCATGTTTCCAAAATAACACCAAAACACGTCCAAAAACGAATTATTTACTATTTTTCAAATCGAAGCACGCACGCACTTGTTCAAAGAAGCACGCACGCACTTGTTCAAATTACCCACAACTGACAAATGAAGTTTGATTTGCGACACATAACGCCATCTAGTAAATTTTATTAGGACTACTTCTATACTTCGGTTTGTAGACCACAGACTACAGTGCAATATGACGACAAAAAATGAACCATTTTAATTTTATGAGAGATCAAACGGTATGTTGCTTACAGTCTACAACATGAACTCAAACTCAAACTCAAACTCAAAGCATTTATTTCAATTAAACCATTTTACAGGCACTTTTGAATTGTCAAGAAGTAGGTCAGTCAGAAAAATGTGAAGCTAGTTGCCCATTCCAAAGCGTAGGTACCTATGGAGAAGAACGGACAAGAAACTCCATGGACACTCTTTTTAAATCATATTTTACAAAAATATTAGTTACATCATTACTTTTGAATTTATAATTAAATAATGTGAGAACGATGTAAAAATAAACAAGACGTATGCGTTAAAAGCGTCCAGAGTACAACAAATAGTACTAAAACAACAATCCAAAAATAAAAATAAAATAATTAAAAATAAGCCGAGGCAGCTAAGTGATGATACAGAGGGTTAAGATACTCCATAGACAATTTAGACGAGATTAAAAAAATGGCTATTAAAAATACGTCAATTTACGTCAGGCGCTGACTAATTTGACAGGACTAAACTAATATTTATCTTCTGTCCTTTTCATAATGAAATAGAAAGAAAAAGATGCATGAACTTAAATTTAGTTTAGTTTGTGAACAACAGAATCGGCGCCATTGTCCGATAACGCCAACTAAGTACAATTCGCGCGTCCTCTCTCGCACACCGCTCGAAGTCTCGCTGTACAAGAAAGAGGCGACAATGTAGCCGTAGCATTACGGTAACTTATTGAAAACTAGACGCCCTAGAATCATGAACTGAATCCATGGGAACAGGTTGTTTATGAATGTCCCTGCCACCTTGTATAAAACAATACTAAATCATACGATCACATTTCAATACACGGTACTAGGGACCTAAATGCAAAAAACGCAAGTTTTATAATGCCTAAACGTACATGATCGACGACTCCAAATAAAATCAGAAAAATATATGATATTATTCAGGATATATGCTAGTTAGATAGTGTGTTGAAAACCATAATACAACTAATTTGATACGATAGAAAAAAATCACGAAGATACCTCTACAAACTTTTTTTTTTACAATAAAAACCATACTACCTAATACCTATAATATATACATACAATCATTCTGATTTTTTGTCAGAATATTCTACAAGCAACATACTAAAGCACTAGTGTTTTAATTTTTTAGTCCAAACAATAGATTTTTTGTAAATGGATAATTGCTTCATATTTTGCAATAAATTACCAGTGTGGGTATCATGTGTCATCGCGCTTCTCTTTCTTTTTCTATGCAGTCCGACAGTGACCGCGCTTTAGGTCATGTCCCCTTAAGCCCTTAATTTCATATTTAATCCAATCCTATTACAGCAAAAGATCCTAATTAATATCGCGCATCACATTGTAAATACGCGTTACCTTAGCAAGAAATATTCCGATCCCTCTTAGAAACGCAAATGCAATCAATTCTACCGTAATTCTACACGTAGTTACGGCAACAAGTTATTAATAGCAATGTATTAGTAAACAAACCGTTATTGGAGCAAGCCGCAACTCCGCCTGTCCCCATTAGAAAGAGATTTTGTTAGTGATATCATCATTAGAAGTGAGTGAGTTTGAGTTGTACCCATTGACATATATATTACTAGCGTAAGGACCGGGCTAACGGCGCGACTAAATGGCACCAACGCGCTGGCCCTAAAATGACGGTTTTAGGGCCAACGCGACTCAGTTGACAGTGGTGCGCGCGAACTTCGAACTTCGAACGAAGAACTTCTATGTAAAATGTTCAGACGGGCGTATCCTTACTTTTGAAATCATTGGTTGTACCTATATGAGTTATTGTAAGTACCTACTGGGAGTTTGAGTAGTTTTGTAATCAGAGCCTGAGTGTGTACGTGCGTGTACAAGTCAGATACTTAGCCCCGGAGTTGCCATGTTAAATATTATGACATGTCCCGCGAAGGGTATGATAACTAGTCAATACCATCCTGCTGAATGTAACGGGACAAATGAGAGATTTCAACCAACGCGACGTAATTTAAAGGTGTTTTTCCTAAAGTTCAATTGACGTAAAAGAAAAGAATGTGTGTGAAAGAGAAAGAGATAACTATCCCTCAATTCTTGGTTCGTGATCACTTCGCCATAATAATTGATTGTAGTTGCCTAACTGGGAATTAATGCGGATTGAGGCCGATTGCTATCAAGGGAATACGTTACTTATGACTTCATATATTATTTAGGAATATAATTATGTAGTAAGGTAATCACCGGGATGGTTTTAGTGAGGTAAAAATCCTACACTCCCCGACCTCCCTCCGCGGAGGTCGGGTACCTTTTGAAAGTTTTCCCCAGGAAACAAAAAAAAGAGGTAGGTCCCACATACCGCAGTGTCTGAAGACGAATTTTGTTGACCAGTTTGTGTTGCCAGTAATGACCTATGGCACTTACACCTGGTCACTCTTATTAATGGGCCTAATTAAAAAGGTAAAGTCACCCAAAGGGGGCTCAGAACCAACGTAACCGATATAGCCCGAAGAATTGCCAAACTGCAACAGCAACAAACTGCGGCAGTGGGCAGGGCACGTTGGTCGCAGAAAAGATGGCCGATGGGACCGAATCCGCTGGATGCGGAACGCAAAGAACCGGCCAAGTGGCGGTGCTTAGGGGAGACCTATGTCCAGCAGTGGATGTCTTTCGGCTAAAATGATGAAATCAAGGCAGGTAGATACTATTACCATATTTGTATTCAATTCATTTGGTCTCGTACATTTTGTAGGTTATGTTCGCACAAGTAACATATTTCAACTAATTCTCCGTAACAAGACTAGTGGTAGATTGTAAGCAATTCCAATTCCATTAAACATTCCGAGGTAGATATCTGCAAATACCTACTGCAATAGAGCCGCGCGGTGTTACAAACTCGGAATAAACGTGCACCTCTAGTACATCAGTCACGCGCGCTGAAATGCAAACTAAGACACCTGCGTTTCCCGCTCTAATCAAAACTGTCAACACTAGAAACAATCCTTGTACAACCGCGGATTGAGAGCAGATTCGCTCGGCTCCAATTTACACAAATACCAGCCCCATCGCAGAGCTCATTCCGGATTTCGCGACGCATCCCATTAAGAGAAACATCTAATTTTGAAGTTTGTTGGTACGTAACGAACAAACAAGCCCGCACCTCATTAAGCCGTGTTTATTTTCGCATTATACAAATATAAGCTGTTGATAGTCAAACTTACGTCTTTGATGTCGTCTCACGCGAGACAGAGTTGGAGTTTTCGGCGGTTTGGTTTTAACGCTCCTGTAGCAGCTGTATAGAGGTTCCTCTTTGCTTGTTTTTTGCTTGAGCATCGGCAGTTTGAAATTGGAGAACATTGCCGTAAGCACATCACTCACACACTTAAAAAAAAAAAACACAATCACTGTCACGTATGTGAGGATTCCATTTTAAAAATGATCGGATTGTGGAATACACGGTTGCTAGAAGCGTGCGTTCCCGCGTCGGTTTCTAAATATTGTGACTTGTTGTTTTCTGAGCACGCGGGTAGTTTATATTTAGATCGCACGCGTCTGGTGTCGGCGCTGGGCGTCCGTTATACGTATACGTTCGTTTTTAATAAATAAAACTCGATACAAATATTACCGGCAATAAAGAATTATAAATAGTTTGTTCGTCTTTTATCTTGAGTTAATGGATGGTGCTCTGTGCACGTGTGTGATTGGTCTTGTTCGGTAGACAGATGTTTGTTTTTTATTAATGGTTTGTATCAATGGTGATCTGGGATGTACCTATGACGTAAGGTGCATAGTTCGTTTACTGATTTTTGTACTCAGTGACATCAATTTAATCAGCCTATAATGTTCCTACTGCTGGGACACAGGCCTCCTCTCTTCGAGAGGGAGTGGCCTATAATCCAACACCCCGCGTGTTGGATTATAGGCCCAGTGCGGTTTGGTACTCGTAGATGTCACATGTATTCGAATTTTATGTTCTAGAACATGCCGGTTTCCTTACAATGTTTTCCTTCACCGTTTTGAGAGCAGTGGACGTGATGAAATGATTTACACAAAGTAAAGCGCCTGCATGGGTTCGAACCCACGACCTACAACTCGTGAATCAGTGCCGTTACCACTGGGTCACCACTCACTGCTCGCTCAGTGACATGCTAATTGTATTACAATTCAAGAGATGCCAGCCTAATCGGTAGAGCGATTAAGATCGACGGGTACTTTACATTTAGGTTTCTTTTTTTTTTTTTGTTTTTTTCTAAACACATCAGAGGAGCAATTCTCGTAATTTTAAGAACGTTCACAGTCTGATCTCAGACGCAATCTGTCAAAAATACCTCTAATTTCTCTACATTTTTGACAAGTTTATGACATTGATTGTAGCTGAGATGAGATTGCGACTAGATTTTGAACGTTTTTAATGGCGGGAATTGGTCTGTCACATTGACAGAATTGTCGACATCGGCACCATTACCATAAAGAAAAAATAAAATGTAATAGACAAGTTTAGTGTTATTTTAAAAACACTGCAATTTTTTTTTTACCGTAAGTCCGTGATTGGAATGTTTAAATACGGTCGAAAAAAAAAAGTGAATCATACATAGTTCAGACCTAGATGAGTAATATGGCCGTCTCTCCTCCCATTAGTCATACATTTCTAGGAAACTGTCGCGACGTCTCAATGAAAATCGTCTAGGCATATCTCCATTTATGCCAGATGTCCCTAAGTGATGACTGTCAGGACATTAGGAGGTATTACTTAGAAATGGCTAAATAATTTATAGGACAAATAATGGCTCTAAAATTAGTGTTACTATGCAGACGTTTGATAATAATGGCGTCACGAGTTAGTAGAAGCTAGTCAAAGAAATTAGTCATGCAACCATTAATTTTCAATGATAAAAGTAAATCGTCAACAAAAAGGACTTGGTAGCCTACATTTCTGCTTGGCTGAAAATTTACTATAAAAAATTACGATTAATGCGTGGGCCATGAAACTATCGCTTAAGGCGTTTTTTCGTTACATGCGTCAACAATGGTTATTTCCACATAAACAAATTGCAACTTTACTTTAGTATAATTACAGTTGATTTTGTTTTTTGCTGCTCGACGCTGACTTTTGAAGCGCAGAGCAAAAACCCTATTGGCGTTCGCTTCGTGGCTCTCGGGTGAAACCTATTTTTTTTTTATTAATTGGCCGCTTAGGGCGAATTCCTCCAAACTTGTCAAATACCTACCTAGAATAAGTCTTATCCTGAGAATAAATTTGGAATTTTTGACAGTTTTTCCATACTAGAACTGTCAGACGTCAATTTTATTGAACGAATAAAAGATATCTGACTGGTGAAATCAGCCCTTAGTAGGATAAAAAAATCGAGAAGAATAAGAATTTAATACTTAGTTTTTTTTTTGTAAACAGGTTGGGCATAGTATCTAACAATCATTGGCAATGGCAATCAGTATATTCGGGGTATTTTCCTCTAGTAACGCGAGAAGTGTTCGGGCAATAATACTAATAAAATAACACTATATTTGAGGTTAACATCTTGATCTGTTCACGATATTAGAGATATTGGATATTTTTGCGTTTGGATCTTGTATTGTTTTTGTGAAACTATATAAAATTAAGTAGATTAGTAGAGGGGCTAAGTAATAACAGCCGCACGGGTCGATCGATCAGGTTAAGCTACACTGCCGCGGTCGGTCCGTGGATGGCTGACCATCTTTACATACCGAGACCTCTAGGTGTCTCGAAAAGCACGTTATGCCGTTGGTCCCGGCTGTCATTCGTGGATGACAGTCGTTATGGGTCGTCAGAAGCCCGAAAGTCTGACAACCAGTTTTACCAAGGACTATCGTGTTACCCAGTAACTGGGTTGTGGAGGTCAGATAGGCAGTCGCTCCATGTGAAATACTGGTATTCAGCTGCATCCGGTTAGACTGGAAGCCGACCCCAATATAGTTGGAAAAAGGGTAGGCAGATTGAGTGTAGATACATAGGTAAGTAGATGTAGGTAATGTGAAGGGTACATGCCTTAATTTAATTATTATCAGGATTTTTACAAAACGTGGGAGTGTATATTGATTTACTTGAATTAAATTAGGTTTTTGAAGCAATAGTAAAAATAGCGGTCGATTTATTGATAGGTCAAGCTATTACAATCTCTCAAATTTCTTTAATAGATTTTTAACTTTATCGCTAAAGCATAAGGTTCAAAGTTGATTGGGAAAATTTTACAGTTTTGGGTAGCTTGATGTGCTGGCGTGTGTACCATAATTTCGCAGGTATTAATCGTCCAAATCTTTTAAATCATTTATTTATAAACCTGTAATAATTTAATTGCAGCGAGACGGAGTACAAGAATCTTATTTCTGTTTTTTTTCCTACACTATATAACATGAAAAAACACGTGTTATGAGAAAGATCACAACAAACAACCGACCTATCCAACGTGTTAGTATTTTCAAATTCTATTATTTAAAAAAAAACAAGAGACGAAATACTACCACTCTTACATAAAATATATACTACATAATGTAGGTACTTATAGACCACTTTGGCACAAAAGAATACAGAGTCAAATGTTGACTCAATGTCATCTAATAGAGGATGATGCCAACGGTCGCGTCATTTAAGAAAAACACACTGAAAATAATCAGTGGCGGTCCACACCGGAAATCGGCCATCTTGGAAATACATCAACGGATAAAATTATGTTATTTTTTGGTAAGTGGGTTAATTTGTAGGTGAAAAGAGTACTAAGATAGTCATATGAAATTTTGTTGTTTACTAGTATTTCTTCGCATTTGATAAGTCTCAATTGCTTTTTTGGGGTTCCGTACCCAAAGGGTAAAAACGGGACCCTATTACTAAGACTTCGCCTCTGTCCGTCCGTCCGTCTGTCTGTCACCAGGCTGCATCTCAAGAACCGCGGTAGCTAGACAGTTGAAATTTTCACAAATTATGTAAGTATTTCTGTTGCCGCTATAACAACAAATACTAAAAACAAAATAAAATAAATATTTAAGGGGGGCTCGCATATAACAAACGTGTTTTTAACCCCCGACGCAAAAACGACGGGGTGTTATAAGTTTGACGTGTCTGTGTGTGTGTGTGTGTGTGTATGTGTGTGTGTGTGTGTGTGTGTGTGTGTGTGTCTGTCTGTGGCATCGTAGCTCCCGAACGGATGAACCGATTTTGATTTAGTTTTTTTTGTTTGAAAGGTGTATTAGTCGGGAGTGTTCTTAGCTATGTTTGATGAAAATCGGTCCAAGATGGCCGCCGCTACAAAATGGCGGATAACATATTTTTTCACAATTCCCTCAATATGGGTATCAAATGAAAGGGCTTCAATAGTAGAATACTATACACTATAACAAATTTCAAATCCAAGATGGCCGCCACAACAAAGTGGCGAATTACATTTTTTTTTCTCAACTCCCTCAATATGGATATCAAATGAAAGGGCTTGACTAGTAGAATACTATACACTATTAAAAATTTGAAATCCAAGATGGCCGCCACCACAAAATGGCGAATTACATTTTTTTTTCACAACTCCTTCAATATAGGTATCAAATGCAAGGGCTTGACAAGTAGAATAATATACACTATTCTTATTGAAAGGGAATGAGGAATATTAACTACCTAACGAAATGAAAACTAAAAACTTGAAAATAATATAATCAAACAAAAAAAATCTGTTTAGTCTTAAAAATTATTCTTCAATTATAAATTACTTAATCAATATTTTTTGACGGATAAAAAACCTGATTAAACACCAAATTACTAGAATCTTAAAACGGAAGAAAATAAAAGAAATGAAATACAAAAATTAAGGAGTCCCTACAAAAAGCATGAAATAAAAAATTAAATTAAAAATTTAAAAAACCCCCGACAAAAATAAAATTAAGGAATCCCTACAAAAAGCATGAAATAAAAAAATCTTATGGAAGTCGGGGGACCTCAGAATAGAAGCTGTTCCACATGCAGAACGGTCCCCCGACTTCCATAAGATTTTTTTATTTCATGCTTTTTGTAGGGATTCCTTAATTTTATTTTTGTCGGGGGTTTTTTAAATTTTTAATTTAATTTTTTTTCGGCGTTTTTGCCTTGTGGTACGGAACCCTTCGTGTGCGAGTCCGACTCGCACTTGGCCAGTTTTTATCTGATATCCTGCTTATTTATTTAATATGTAGGTAGTTTACCTTCGCCTCACTCGTCATCATCAGCATCTGCCTAGCCTTTCCCCAACTATGTTGAAGTCGGCTTCCAGTCTAGCATAATCAGCCTTCAATGGTCCCACTGCTGGGACACAGGCCTTCTCTCCTTGAGAGGAAGTGGGCGTTAATCCACCACGCGGGCCCAGAGCGGGTTGTTAGATGTCAGATGTCTTAAAATTTGTTGCTCTAGGATATTTTCCTCACGATGTTTTTCTTCACAGTTTTAAGATCAGTGGTGATGAAATAATTTTCACAAAATAAAGCGCCTGTTGCTCCAGTCTAACAGGATGCAGCTGATTACCGGGCTTTTAACTTCGGGACATAACGACCTGTCAAAGATCTACGAATTACAGCCGGGACCAACGGCTTAATGTGCTATCCGAGACACGGAGGAGTCTCACAGTCTGTCCACAAATCAACATTATGAAATGTGTGAAAAAAGAAAATGAAAAAAAAATCTGAAAACTTCATCAGGCAAGCTGAAGCGTCATTACGTCATTCTCATCTTTGCAAAGATAATGAAGTACGTATTAATTTATTATAATTCATTCGCATCTTGAAAATTTTCCGACGGCAAATCTTATCTTACTTTTTGGTATGTTTTTACAAAAAAAATTGCTGGCTTATGTTCCAGAATAGTAACCAGTAAACTATTGACGGAAATGCAACATCATATAAAACAATGTCTTTTTAATCGTCCGTGACGTAATGGCTTGTGCAATAACGGGGTACAAATGACGCAACCGTAACGGTGGTCAGTCGGTCACCATTGTAGGGTATGTGTTGTAAACACACGATCAAATGTCGTGGGCTTAGCCGTAGGATTTTCAAGTTATTTATGTCAGACAAATTATGATCTTAGTGCAATCTTAACTGACTATCATTTATGTTGACGCCCATGGTTTTCAGGACATATTGAATATGGATGGCTACTATAAAATAGGTGTACCTAAGAAAACGGATGAATGGACTGTGTGGCTGACAAATCTGTTATACAGGGTTGCAGGGACATCGACAAACTGAAACTATTAGTTCAGCACATGATTCTTGACCCCCTAGCGTAGAAATATTTAGTCAGTTATTAAAAATTTGTTATTCCAGCGTATGGCACTCGTGGGTTGCACCTGAAAATCAGCGTCATGTGGTACACCTTGTGTTGTCATCTGACATTATGCTGAGCTGAGGCCCTTTTGGCATTATAATCTTTGTTTTCTGTTTTTATAGTTTTAAGGTGTATTTATTTTGCTGTAATGCCAATAAAGGCATTTTTCTTTCATTCTTTCTTAAAAAAAAAAATCTGATGTTTCATAGAAAAGTGCAATACCTACTTGGTCTTTGGTATGGCAGAGCTATTTTTTTTTTAATAGCCGACAAAAAAATTCAGCTCAGGATGGTACAGAATCATGTAATAAACCTTGTGCGTCGATGTACCACCACCCTGTAATAGCAAAGAAGTGAGCACTAAGACGCCGGAAAGTCAAGTTTCTTCAACTCCCAAAACTAAAAGAAAAATCGAAACAAAACCCGTAAAAAAATTATGGTTATTGCAACAAAAAAATATAGATATAAAAGTTCGTGGCAGAGTACCACAAGCTAATATTGATAACAAGTTACAAGCCAAGTTTGTAAGCATTCAAGCAATAACAGTCTCCGCTGGACCGTTAGCAGAATCTGTCCGTATCAGCTGAGGTTAAGATACTAATAGTGGTGCACGGAAACTCAGATGTTCAATAGATAGATAGAGCTGTGCCGAGTCAGTTGATTTGTTAATCGATTTTATAGTGGTACTATTTTAGTCGAATTTTATCGTTCGCATTCTAATCTCAATTGCAATCTGTCAAAAATACAATAAAGTTTTGACAAGCTTTTGACATTGATTGTCGCTGAGATGATATTGCGACTTGAATTTGAATGTTTTTTTAAGTACGAGAATTGGTCTTCAGTTTACCTAAGTTTATTGTGATTTTATTAATACGTGTCATTTATCAATGTTGGCGGAGACTATTTTAATAAATAAGACATCAGATTTTCTTGGCTTCACAGTTAAAATAAAATATTTGGTTCTGAATATTTTTAAAGTTTCAACTAACCTAATAAGCTAAATTAACAATATCCCAAAAATATTTTTTGTGATAGATAACAAAAAATATTTTTGGGATGTTGTTAATTTAAATGCCAATAGTGTTAAACCAAGTTTGCAGTATCGAAAGACCTGTGCTAACTGCGTGGTAATGAAAAAACCTCAAAATTTTCGGACTTTATTCAGTTTTTGACTTGTTCTAAACATTACAGTGCATCCCCCGGAAAAAGTTACAATTTGGTAGCTCGTGGGTCCAATGAAACCCGAGCACTTCAAATGGCCATTTTTAATAAAAAAAAAACAAAATTACTGCAAACTACCTACTACCAGCGTCCCAAAAAACCAGTACAGTGCAATTTTTTGTTACCTACGATGTTTTAAATGAATGTCCTATAAAATGAAATAAATAATGAATGCATACTTGCCTTCCTATCTTAACTATGCAGGCACAAACATTTTTCTAATAACATGTTTTGATAAAAACTTATAAAAAAAAAAACATGATAACATTTAAATCGACAAAACCCAGCTCAACTTTCGACTGAAACTCGACCACACCTCCCTCCTTACCTTACATCAATGGCCCCTCTATAATAGTCCTGCAGGGACTAAGAATGGACTCATGAACGTGCGGCAGGTTTAATTACATACATAACGAGGCCGATGGTGTGTCGTTAAGGCCGTGTTTCGTCCAGGAGATAGTTGACAGGTAGAAAATGGACCAACTTTTGTTATTTGCGCTTACGATGTGTTTTTGTTTTCCTGGTCGTACGGTCGTACGAAGGTTTTTGGATATTATGTGGCGTGACCCTAAAGTTTATAGGTTTAGGTTGTAAGTAAATGAACGTGGATAAGTTTTGTGTAATGTGATTTGGATTGTAGTGGTTGTGGTTTTGGGTTACGGTAGTGAAATGGTTGGTGAAATTATTTCGGTTTTATGGCCCGTAGTTAGAAGGGAATTTGAAATGGACATTATTAATACTTATGCATAAGCATAATTTGAAAGATTGTGGCGCCAATAATGGGTCGGTTGCGCGGAAGCTCCACAGCATCCAACAAATTTTTGACAAGGTGAACAACCCGTTTAAAGGAGTACAGAGGCACATGTCAACATTGTGTTAAGCCACGTATTTATTAAGTAGTTGTTGATAGGTTAGTTTGTAAGTTTCACTAACATAATTTTTAAGTTCTTGTTACTAATTACTATTATATGGATTGTGTGCAATTTTATTTGTAAGTTTTAAATACTCAATAAAAGTGACATATAGAACTTTGTATAGAACATGACTTAAGTTTTTCATAATGAAGTATTTTTTCATAGAGCAAGACAATAGCTTTTCGAGATTTTGATTTGAACAAAGCTCGGAAAATTAATCAGAACTAAATAATAAAATTAACACAATCACTGAAAATTTCACAAGCGAAGTTTCCAAACACAAATTCAACGTTCCTAAAGCGGTCACTAACGTATGAACATCTAAATTAGTGCTAACATACACATTCAAATAATAGTAATAGAAAATATTTATTGTCCAGGTAATACAGTAAGCAGGTGGATTATAGTAAGTTAAGACGACATGAGTAGCTTAAAATATTACCTACAGCTAGGTCACAATATAGTATTCACTAGTGAGCCCCAAACTAGACAGTTAGTCTGTATCTTGGGGCTCGGAGTACGAATTCCAGAGTGGACACTAGAGAGGTGATTTCAGTTATGGTATGGTACGTGTGTGATGTGTGAGTGGTGTGTGTGTGTAAGTGTACATTCAAATAATACGCCGAAAGGGTAAAATTAATTTCAAAACTCTACTGCCTGCGGGTTAGTGTTGTGCCACCGTAAATCACTAAACTAAACCCACTCAGGCAAGTTAAATTAACTCTAAGAAACTTATTACCCAGCTAGGTAGCGTATCAATAGGCGACCTCATGGAGCATGGAGACGTCTCGACCGCTGCTAGAGGCGGTATTGTCTATTTTCCATACAAACGAAGTGTGTCAAGAATACCATGATGGGATTGTGAGTTCAAATCCGGGCAAGTAACAATGTGACTTTTCAATTCATATGTATGTACAGACGCCCGCACATCAAGCATACGAAATCAGTCAAATTTCTTTTATAGATTTTCAACTTTACCGCTAAAGCATAAGGTTCAAAGTTGATTGGGAAAATTTGATCGTTTCGGGTAGCTTGATGTGCTGGCGTCTGTACTTCCTGATGTGTAATGTCTGTTGACTTTCTATTGTCAGTAATGTCCAGATAATATTACTGATGTTAGTGAAGGAAAAACATTGTGAAGAAACCTAATCCGCGTTCGCGATTTATTTGCCAAAAATGTAAACATATATGAATTAATGCAAAAATAACTCTAATTCCTACAAAATAAAGTTCAGTTTACGCTACAACTTCAAACATTTTTATAACTTTTTTCAATAGTGCTAGTCACTCTGAAATCAACTTAAATGTCATTGAAATAAAGTTGATATATGTTTAACTTGAAGTGTGCAGCACTGCGCACTTTTACTATAGATTATGTAAGTCTGAAATCGCCAACGCGTCTTGAGCAAGCGCGATGATCAATGGTCGTGCTTTTTCTATATGAGAATAGGCCTTTGCCCTGCATTTGGACAATAATAGACTGGTGTCAATAATAGGCTGGTGCCAATAATTGGCTGGTGTTAATAATAGACTGGTGTCAATAATAGGCTGGTGCCAATAATTGGCTGGTGTTAATAATAGACTGGTGTCAATAATAGGTTGGTGCCAATAATTGGCTAGTGTTAATAATAGGCTGGTGTCAATAATTGGCTGGTGTTAATAATAGACTAGTGTCAATAATAGGCTGGTGCCAATAATTGGCTGGCGTTAATAATAGGCTGGTGTCAATAATAGGCTGGTGTCAATAATAGGCTGGTGTCATAATAGGCTGGTGTCAACAATAGGCTGTTGTCAATAATTAACTGGTGTCAATAATAGGCTTTTGTCAATAATAGGCTGCATGGTGTCAATAATTGACTGGTGTCAATAATAGGCTGGTGTCAATAATAGGCTGGTTCCATGTCAGTTGGCGCGTGTCAGTTTTTGTTTTGGCTTAGTCTTGCAATAAGGAGAGGTGTACCTGCTGTCTCGTTACTTACGCTCCCTGTTTTCATTTAGTAATGCATGATGCCTTACCTGTAACAAAAAATAATAAAAATGAGTAAGTATAAGTAAAATGTAATGGCTTTACTTTGTGTGAATTATTTCATCAACAATGCGCTCAGAAAACATCGTGAGGAAACTGACATGTCCTACAACCAAAAATTCGAAGACGTGTGACATCTACCAACCCGCAATGGGCCCGCGTGGTGGATTACGGCCCACTCCCTCTCACAGAGAGGAGGCATGTGTCCCAGCTGTGGGAACATTATAGGCTGATTATGCTTATGCTTATAAATACAATTAATTCATAGTTAGCAAAAGGATAAATTATGGTCTGAAAATAACAACTAATAAAACAATGAAGGAAAATTATGTAAGAACAGTTATCTCCAGTTTTACGTAAATAAATAACGGAACGCTAATTTATTAATCATTAGCTGCGTCCCGCGGTTCCACCTGCATAAGTCGCGATCCCGTGGGAATAACGAGGTAAAAAAAGGTCAAATAATATCCTATGTCCTAATTCCCCTGAATTAGGAAAAATCCTTCACCAATGGGATTTGATACTATTAACTTAACAGTTAACTGTCCATTATGATTCATAATGTTATCCTTTTATGATTCTGCCAAAGTGGCCTTTTAGGCCCCCTGAATTAAGACATAAATAGGCATTTAGGCCCCTAGTTCATCTACCCATGTGCCAATTTTCGTCCAAATCCGTTCAGCTAATTTGGCGTGAAAGCGTAACAAACATACATACGAAAAATAAAGATAAACGGTCTTATTCATAATAAGTTATAGAACATCTAAAGTCTTGCTAATGTCTCGTGGTCAAAAATTGTTATTCATAAACGCATTTTAGCCCTAAAACGTTCTATAAACCTACTATAAAGTTATGAAACCCAGAAGCCTACTATAACAGTACTATAAGGAAAAAAAAATGGCCGACTCTATACCAGCTGATAGAAAATGACGTTTGACCTACAAATGTAACATGTGCAGTTGTATTTAATTTATGTTGCACTTCTGTTTAACCAATTTAGTTAGTTATTATATAACTACAATGCAAAATAGAAGCGAGGAAAAATATAACGAAGGACATAATTCGTCACATCCACGGCAAACTTACGAATCTTCAGAAAATGCATTTTACAGGGAATGTTAAGTTTTTTTTAGTAACAGCTAAGTACCGTGGTACATTTGGTTTGGTTTGTTTGGTAAGATTTAATCTTAAAAAAGTAGTATTTTTAAAACCAAATGTACCACGGTACCTATATACCTAGGTATAGGTACCTACCTGTTACTAAAAAAAACTTATCATTCCCTGTAAAATGCATTTTCTGCAGATTCGTAAGTTTGTCTTGGATATGAGGAATAGCAACAAGAATTACTGTGGGACGCTGCTGCTTTGGGCTGTGGAAACAATGCTTTCCAAATGTCTTTTACATGCAACAACCATAGTGGCTAGAGCAGTCCTTTACAATATTGCAGTTGACCATGGAGACATTCAGTTAGAGGGTAGGTAGCAATATCAATGAATATCATACAGTCACCCCAAGAAGTTGCAAGGGGAAATGCAAATGCTAATTTACAAACTTTTCAGGAAACATTCCACCGAGGTAGCCTCACTTTACCAGGTTAGAGGTACATCTTCCCACTTGTGTCCGGAGACGGTTCAGGGACTTCCGTGTGGATCATGTAGGTTTACACCCTGCAGGGAGATGCTCCAGTAGGGAGTGGTTGTGAAGCTATGTCGCAAACCATGCTCCGCCTCCTATCCTACCCTATGTGTCCCAAAACATGCAGTCAAAGTGACCTCTGCGCTGCCACTGACAACATTGTGGAAGTGGCAAAGTTTTGGGCCAACAAGATCTAAAATACAGTCGTCCCCGCGACACAAAGAAGATAAAGAGGAAACATTTTAGCAAGTAGTGCATTAATAAAAAGCTTATACATATACAGATATCAGTTTAATTAATTTATTTTTAAAATACTCTAAACTTTAATTTGGCTTCTAGAACTTGTGCTAGCAGAACAACATTTTTAAAATGTTTCTTTTCATTTGCCATCTATGCCACCTCTTCTGTTTATTATTTGTAGTGAAGCACCATTCTTCCTATTGTCCTGAAATACAAAATTAATGTTATAATTCTTTCTCTTCATCAAACGAAGTTCTTGACATGCTTACTCAGGAACTTTGTAACTTATAAGTAAATTGGATAGGCACCTAATTCGTAAATCATGCCAGGCCGCCTTTTTCCCCTTTTTTGCGTTGGTGTCAGTCAGTACGTGTTTTTATTTTCTATCTTCTTATTGTGCCCAGAATTCAGCTACTTGTTTGGCGCCATCACCAGCGTCCACCTTCATTTTCTATTATGGAAACTCTCTCCCTGACCAATTCTTCCAAAGATCTAAGGAAAAGCAAAAGCAAGAATAAGTTTAAGAAATAAAGATTGTTTACAAAACAAAACTTACTTTGAACACATTTTAGTTGTAACAGTACAAACCTTATCGTCCTCCAACCAAAACGAATATTCACTTCTTTGCCCTTTCTTGGAACTAGTCTCCGGTCTTAATTCCATTTCTTTTAAATACAAAAAAATATTCAAAGGTTTTCGCTCGCCTGACAATAAAATTACATTAACAAATTCACTGTCAAAAATGACGTTAACGCGGCAAAACTGTCGAAACCGTAGACAATAAATTAGTTTTCCGTACGTCATAATGTCTATGGTCACAATTATTTGGTGCGTAGACAGATATTCTCGTTTGATGACTCAATATGTTGACCAATTTGTTGGATGACTTCAATAAAATGGCAACATTTATATTTATATTGAAGTTATAGCACGTTTTAGTTATCGAACGTTTATGAAGCGTTTATGAATACAAAATTTTATCGAACGTTTTAAAGGCTTAATGAGCATTTTAACTAATGTGTGCTTTAAACCTTCTATAAGCTTTTTTTATGAATAAGACCGAAAGAGTAAAGCTTAATTAAACTTGCTGTATGGTAAGCTTTGCTTATAGTGACATCTTTATAATTAGAGTAAGTTTCGTAACATACAATACTATAGATTGCATTTTTTTTTTTTTGCGGATGGTAAATCATCAAGGGACCTGCTCTGGGTGGAGTGGAAGGGAGTGTCAGACTCTTACTGACTAAAACCCACCCGTGTTCCTTCTTTAGCGCTTTATGTTCCGGGCCAGCGGTAACCCTTTCGGACAATCCCGCTAACCCAGCAGCAATCCCGCTGACCCGGCAACAATCCCGCTGACCCGGCACTATAGATGGCATTGCACAAGCACATAAGGACATAACGTCAAATATTATTTATCAAAGCGACTACCAACTTAAATGGTCCTTATACAATGCGTAACATAATGAACGCAAGACCTCATACACCCCAATTAGAGTATTGAGTTAAAAGCATAATACAATGATCAAAACAATTTTTTTTTAAAGCTAACTATTTTTATTAAGTAAATTGTGTTGACCCTATCATTACTTTATGCATTCAAAATTGAGTCTTATTGCCTTGACATAAGATTTAATTTTCTTTGGCTCAATCGGCGATCAGTGTGGCAAAATACATTATTTAAAAAAAAATACCTATCTTAAATGTTACCGAAATTGATTCAGTAATCAATTATGAACGAACTACTTTCAGGACTTGCGTTTATTCTGTTACACCTTGTATTCAAATCACAACTGTCATTCATTGAAAGCTGTATGAAATTGCTATAACACAAAATGACGTAGTGTAGTGAGCCAATTTGATAAACTCTGAATTATCTTGACCGAACATGGAACGGCCAATCGTTCAACATCCGTCAACCGTCCGTCTGTCGGTGTCCGTTCTGAAGCTGTTATCCATATAACAGCTTCAGAACGTTGACGTAGAATGGCGGCATGATGGTATTGTCTGGATAGAGAGCTTTTGTCTTGAGCCATTACATGCCGAGACTCCTAAGTGTCACGAAAAGCACGTTATGCCGTTGGTCCCGGCAGTCATTCTTGGATCTTTGAGAGTCGTTACGGGTCGTCAGAAGCCCGAAAGTCTGACAACCAGTCTTACCAAGGGGTATCGTATTACCCAGTAATTGGGTTGTGAAGGTCAGATAGGCAGTCGCTCCATTTAAAATACTGGTATTCAGCTGCATCCGGTTAGACTGGAAGCCGACCCTAACATAGTTGGGAAAATGCTAGGCAGATGATAATGTAAGTTTAATATGAATACACGTAAATCTTCCAGAATGAATCCATACTATCCATCCATACTATAACTAATAATATCCATACTAATCTTCTATATATATAAAAGAAAGTCTGTTAGTTACACCACTTATAACTCGAGAACGGCTGAACCGATTTGGCTGAAAATTGGTGGGGAGGTAGCTTAGGACCAGGAGACGGACATAGGATACTTTTTTTTTTTTTTATAGTAGGAGTAGGGTAGGAGTAGGGTAGGAGTAGGGTAGAAGTAGGGTAGGAGTAGTGTAGGAGTAGTGTAGGGGTAGGGTAGGAGTAGTGTAGGAGTAGGGTAGGAGTAGTGTAGGAGTAGGGTAGGAGTAGGGTAGGGTAGGGGTAGGGTAGAAGTAGGGTAGGAGTAGTGTAGGAGTAGTGTAGGAGTAGGGTAGGAGTAGTGTAGGAGTAGGGTAGGAGTAGGGTAGGAGTAGTGTAGGAGTAGGGTAGGAGTAGGGTAGGAGTAGGGTAGAAGTAGGGTAGGAGTAGTGTAGGAGTAGTGTAGGAGTAGGGTAGGAGTAGTGTGGGAGTAGGGTAGGAGCAAAACAACGTTTGCCGGGTCAGCTAGTAATATTATAAATTCGAAAGTAACTCTGTCTGTCTGTCAGCATAATGTTACCTTTTCACGCCTAAACCACTGAACAGATTTCGATAAAATTTGGCAGAGAGATAGATTGCATGCCGGGGAAGGACATAGGATAGTTTTTATCGACATACCTCGCGGGCGAAGCCGCGGGTGGAAGCTAATAAATGCGAAAGTCTGTTTGTGTACCTCTTCACGCTTAAACCGCTGAACCGATTTAGATGAAATTTGTTATAGAGATAGTTTGAGTCCCGGGAAAGACGTAGGATAGTTTTTATCCCTATATTCATTCGGGATCGACACTTATGCGAGTGAAACCGCGGGGCGCTGCTAGTTCTCTGTAATGATGAAAACCGCATTAAAATCCTTTGCGACGTCGAGAAAAACAACATGGTCATACAGACGGACAAGAAAAACGACTTTTATTGATAAAATGTATGTAATTTATGTATATGTCACGTATGAAAGTAAACTGATATCAATAACCTTTCTTTGACTTTTTTTCCTGTTATTTTTATTAACTGTATCGATGAAAACACGAAGGGTTCTGTACCACAAGGCAAAAACACCGAAAAAAACACTTTTGTTGTATGGGAGCGCCCCTTAAATATTTATTTTATTCTGTTTTAGTATTTATTGTTATAGCGGCAACAGAAATACATCATCTGTGAAAATTTCAACTGTCTAGCTATCGCGGTTCTTGAGATACAGCCTGGTGACAGACAGACGGACGGACAGACAGCGAAGTCTTAGTAATAGGGTCCCGTTTTTACCCTTTGGGTACGGAACCCTAAAAAGTAATTAAGTATATGCCAAACTTTAGATTATTGTAGTCTTCGGAATCGTAGGACTTACATAGTGTTTAAACTCATAAACTTGGCAATATTGTACTGAAAGTTATTAACGGGATCGTTTGAGATACCCATACAATGTTGCTAATGGTTTATTTATCTTTACGATGTTCTTAGATGGAGATTTACATATTGTAAGATCTAGGGCACATGTGAAGGGTAAGTATATAATTTCAGCACTGTTTCATAATTCAAACATTTACGAGTCATTCTTTATTAAAACTGATGTGTATAGTTTCCTAACTTGTTGAGGATACCACAACAATGTATCGTCTATTCATACTAATGTTACAAATCGATGTTCCTTCAAGTTAAACAAATATAAACTTTATTCTAATGGAAATTAAGTTGATTTCAGAGTGACTAGCGCTATTGAAAAAGAGGGGCCCGTGGCTAAAATATAACAGCCGCACAGGTCGATTGATCAGGTTAAGCTACGCTTGTCGCGGTTGGTCTGTGGATTGGTGACCGTCTTTACATACCGAGACCCGTTGGTCCCGGCTGTCATTCATGGATCTTTGACAGGCGTTACGGGTAGTCAGAAGCCCGTAAGTCTGACAACCAGTCTTACCAAGGGGTATGGTAGCTGAATATTAGTATTTCACACACACTGCCTTTTTTTTTTTTTTTTTTCGCTGAGAAATGACGGAGAACGAAGAGACGGAGTTTGTGGGACAGTATACCCACTAAAACTCAGCGGTGTTCCCTCATCGCCTTGATGGGGAGGTCATGGGAATCCGGCTCAGCCTTTGCATCCACAACCCCCCCGGCGCATGCCCGCCTAGCTGGCGGGCCCCGCATGTCTCCCCGCCTGGGGGACACACACACTGCCTACCTAACCTCCGTAACTCAGGCAGGAGACACGGAGGGGTCTCGGTATGTAAAGATGGTCACCCATCCTCGACCCAACAGCAGCAAGCATAGTTTATTAACAGTGTTAAAATTATAATCAGCCTATAATGTTCCCACTGCTGGTACACAGCCACCTCTTGGACAGAGGAAGAATAGAATAGAATATAATAATTTATTTTTATCTTGATTCATATATTATTATGATCAAATTCCACCGGTTGAAAAAGTAACACGTAAAGCAACAAGGATTTTTTTTTTCAGTGAAGCTCTTATAAAAATAATGAAAAGTCATATTTCAGTCTCGTTCATAAACTAAGTTAAAGTAATACTCGCGGTAGAAATTCGAGTAAGTTACATGAATATATTCCATTCATAAACATTTGAAATAAAAAATATGCTTCGAAAAAGCAATGAAGCGAATGTAAGAGAATCTTTTATGAAAAGTTTTTTCTTTTAATATGGAGATTTCACTGACAAGTATGATATGAAAATTATTTAAATGTATTCTAGTATTTATTGAATATACATATAGATACTTTAATAATGACATTCGTTTTTGGAAATATTATTACAGAATATTATATTGGATTTTCAGTTCTAGTCTAATCAATGATGTGAAGTTGAATAGTTAGTTTACATTATAGAAATGATTATTATCTGTACTTATTCATGTCAGTAGTTATTAATATTTTGTTAAACTTATGCATAAAATTTTTGTGTCGTATATTTTTATTTTTTTAATAGATGTGTCTTTGATGTATTTATATACCTACGGTATTATCGAGTATAAGTTATGTACAGTCAGCAAAAGAGTAAGTTATGCAGGATCGTCGGATATAGTTGCAGTTTAGTAATAAACCGATGGATGTAGTCGAATAAAATTTTATTTTATTAAGAGAAAACAAACAGCTCATTTATCAAATTAAATTTCAGTCGACAACATCCATCGGTTTATTACTAAATTTCAACTATATCCGACGATCCTGCATACCTAACTCTTGCTGACTGTACATAAGAATCTGAAAGGTTTAGCAATTCTTTGTATAACCAGATGTCTAATAAAAGAGCCCTAGATGCGGCTGATCTTAGAGGTCCAGCATAGGTATTCACAACCATTCGACACGGGTCCGTACCGTATCGAACAACAAACAATGGTATCGTAGGAGTCCTCTTAGCGCTGTTCACAAGTCTAAAGTAAAGTCGGGGGCAAGACCAATCAGCACCCTAATTGCGTAACACACTATTACTCTCAATTTGAATCATTTTGAAGCATATTGCTAATCCATTGCTCCTTAGGTTCGAAAAATGTGTCTGCTCAACAACGTAAAAAACGCAATGAATGTTGTTGAACTGTCAGAATGAAACCCATTGCTACTTACTGATAGTGTGTTACGCAATTAGGTACCAGGTTGTCGAAATGTGTCATTTTCGATACGATAGCGTGTCCGCTGATTGTGAATAGCGATACCTGCATAGCCAGGTGTCGCTTTCAAAGCGTTTTGCGACTTTCAGCGGGATTGACATAAGCTTATGTCAGTCTCATAGACTTTTGACATTTCTACCATCGTTATCGCTGATAGAACGTCACTTTATTTAGGGCCTCTACAAATTCTACTCATAATCAGCCTATAACCTTTTAGGAGTCGGAGAACCTGAACGGGTGTTCCCACTGCTGGGACATAGGCCTCCTCTCGGTGAGAGGGAGTGGGCCGTAATCCACCACGCGGGCTCAGTGCGGGTTGGCAGATGTCACATGTCTTCGAATTTTTGGTTCTAGAACATGCCGGTTTCCTCACGATGTTTTCCTTCACCGTTTTGAGAGCAGTGGTGATGTAATAATTTACATAAAGTAAAGCGCCTGTCTGGGTTCGAACCTACGACCTACAACACACAAGTAGCAGCCGTTACCACTTGGCCACCACTGATCTGAAAATACTATACTTATACTATACTATACTATCTAAATACTACTAGTATATTATTAACTCTTTATTGTCACACAGTGGGTGCCTGAAGACGGGGGTCGTCACCGAGACAGGTAAGATCCGAAACGTGACGAATTGGACTCGTTCCTGACCGATTCCCCGGAGAAGGCACAAAATAGAGGAAATTTGGAGAAGTATGAGGGAGAGGGACCTTTGCCCAGCTGTGGGACAGGATAGGTTGACATAAAAAAAACCACTTATTTTTTAAGTTAAGATTATTAAGATCATAATCGAGTGGTTGATTATGTGAGTCGTGTGGGAAAGCTAAGAACCCTTCATAAAGTTTTATTAAGCTTTTAGGTTAGGTTAGTTCCTTTCCCCCCCGGTGGGTTCCCGCACCCCCCCGGTGGGTTCCCGCATTGTCGAGGCGGGGGGGCTCAGTAGCCGTGGCTTGGACACCCACGGTGAAGCGAAGAGGAACCCGAGGAGGGGCCGCTCGTCAGGGCTTTTGCCGACAAGCCGACGACGTAGCGGCCAACATGTAGGTTGCGGTGCCGCTTGGGCGACATCGCAACTGAGGCGGGCCGCGATGTCGTACCGGAGGCATCGCGGCTGAGGGTTGGAGGCCGCGGCGGGAGAGGAGTGCCGGTATTACGGTGCGCCGCTCTCCCTACCTTCCGCGGCCTTGACGGGGTTGCCACCGTTCGATGGCGGACGCGGTGGGGCCGCAGGGGAAGAGGAGTGTTGGTATGACGTTGGCCACTCTCCCTATCCTCTGCGGCCGAAAATTGGCAGGCGGCGGGGCCAATGACCTGACCCGTCGCAAGGGGACCAAGGGTGGCAGAGACGGGGTCGTCTGGCGTCCATGTGCTGGTTTGGTCCCTGGGGTGGTCACGGCGTGCTATGTGTTCTGGTGCGCCGGTGATGGGGAGTACTCCCCGGAGAAGGGTCCGGTGACGGACAGCCGCGGCGGGTTCACGGATGAGTGCTAACGCGTGCCCGTGTTCCCGCCATAAGCGGCAGAGGAGGACACCGTGGAGTTTTAGTGGGTTAGAATCCCACATAACTGCACTATCTCCCCGTGGTAGTGCAGAATGCATGAGCATTTCTCCACGTAAAAAAAAAAAAAAAAAAAAGGTTAGTTCCTTTATCAACAATTTTCTAGGTTCCCAAAAAGTTTCCCAAGAAAGCCTTTACCCATATTTTCTAAAGAATGCAAAGAATAATATTAATCTGAAACTTTCCCATCCACGAACATTCAACAGCAAAAACAAGTCGAAAACATTGAAGTGGTGGAAAAATTTACAACATTCGACACTGACAACCAATTCGGGCGTAGATGATAAAATCACCGAACTACTTCCAAGCGTCTACGCCATCACCTTTATTTACCAAGCAGTAAGATTCATAATCGTTTGCATTTTATTCGAAATAGAGTTGTATAATTTTATAGGCACTAACGCTCTTATTTATAGTGCGATAAGGTTCATAATTGCTTGTATTTTATTCGCAATATAGTCGTATGGTTTACTATGATATTACGCGTGTTCGCCTTTATGGCGACAACTAATATGAAAGAATCAAGTTGTTGTAAGTGCCGAGAATTGTTAGTTTTTGTTTGGCGAAGCGATTTAGTGCTAAAATGTTTCGTGTCTCGTATCACTTGTACAAATAGATAAATACTTGAGAACGACTTGTAAATATTTATTTGATGATGTGAAAAGGGTATCAGCTGGTATAACATCTTACCTACTCAAGTTGGATGTCTACGGGCAAGAGGTCCGTTTTTCTTTTGTTTTCATG
Organism: Oligia latruncula; assembly: GCA_948474745.1. NCBI lineage: Eukaryota > Metazoa > Arthropoda > Insecta > Lepidoptera > Noctuidae > Oligia > Oligia latruncula. The sequence goes on from OX419686.1 coordinate 1,968,955, forward strand.
TTTTTTTTCTTATTTAATGTTTCAGAAACGTTTTACAAGACAGTCAATGAGAATAATCCATACTAATATTATACCTGTGTCTGTCTGTCTGTTACCTCTTCACGCTTAAACCGCTGAACCGATTTAGATGAAATTTGGTATAGAGATACTTTGAGTCTCAGGAAAAGATATAGGACAGTTTTTATCCCGATATTCCCACGGGATCGAAACTTATGCGGGTGAAACCGCGGGGCCCTGTTAGAGGAAAGCAGACTTGGCGCATTTTGTTAATTAATTACACAAGTAGAGCTTCAGAAGAAACATTAAAATAAAGAGAATTTCAAAGAAGCACGCCATAGAACATATATTATGATCGTTGATGATCACTGTTAAGTGGCTAACAAGAAAACATGAGATTGACTAAAGGCTTAGAAAGTACAATAATGACAAGCTACTGCGATCATAATCAGCGTATAATGTTCCCACTGCTGGGACACAGGCCTTCTCTCTGTGACAGGGAGTGGGCTGTAATCTACCACGCGGGCCCAGTGCGGGTTGGTAGATGTCACGTCTTCGGATTTATTCTTCTAGGACATGCCGGTTTCCTCACGATGTTCTCTTTCACCCTTTTGAGAGTAGCGGTGATGAAATTATTTTCTAAAAAGTAAAACGCCTGGCTGGGTTCGGACCCACCACCTACAAGTAAGGGGCCACCACTAGGGTGTTTGGGCAGAAAACCTCCACGTGTGTCCGGGGACTGGGGTTCCTTTCTGGATACGTCCGGGGGGAAGACCAGTGTTCGGGCCGGTCGCGGTGCATCCTGGGGTGCGGGCAGCGATCTCCCAATGGGATTATTTCCCAGTGGCATCCCGCTGTCCGCATGCTAATGTTCTGCCAAGAGGATCACCCTACACAGGTCGCTCTGAGTAGCAGAGCGGCAATTGTGGGGGGTCAGAGCGGGCCCGGTGTGCACTTACCCCGCCGCCGGGCAGGCCGGGCTAATCTCGTAGCCCCGGAGACAGTTAAGGTCTTGTCTCTGGCTGTTGAAGGGCTAAGGAAGGAACACGGGTGGATTTTAGTCAGTAAGAGTCTGACACTCCCTTCCGCTCCGCCCAGAGCGGGAGGGTAATTTGATGATTTTCCCAAAAAAAAAAAAAATAAGTGGCCACTACTGCTGTCTTCTCTGCTACTGCGATCACGGCTTTGGAACATTAGATATGTAACATTAATAATACACATTAAAATAACAGATAACCTTACCACCCAAGCGAATATGAAAACAATAACTTATAAAAGTCATTCTTAAGAAACAAGGCAATAAATAGACAAAAACGAGAAGAAAAAAAATGCGTCCCATCACGCAAACAGGCCGTGAGTTTGGCTCACCCCCGTTTACATAAGTCTGATTTATGTCAGCCATGTCGCAGCCAAAGTTGTTTAGTACAATGTGCTTGTTATTTACATACATTTGTGTAAATATTACAAGTTACAGACGTTGAATTATGTTGAATTGTAATAATAGTGGAGTTGGGAACAGTTTTGGGTACCGCTGTTTTGATTATAGTTAGTTGTGGTGTGTGGTCCCTGGCTGAGGATAAAGGACTATAGTTCTAATTGTAAGGGTCATAGAAACTATTATTAAACCTGATAGATATTGACTGGGCCGTCTTAACCATATTGGGCGCCGGGGTGCGAGAATCAGCCTGCGCCCCCCTTACAACAAAAAAAAATCAGTTAGGTGCCCAAGTTGTCACCTATTTAGTTCATTAACTCCGAACTGACTAGCAACTAGCGTAGCGTTGGAAGGCCTCCCACAAGGTAGACCGACGACCTTGTAAAGGCCGCAGGAACCCGTTGGATGCAAGAAGCACAGAACCGGTCGAAGTGGAAGTGCTTGGGGGAGGCCTATATCCAGCAGTGGACGTCTTTTGGCTGAAATGATGATGATGATGATGACTAGCAACTGGCAAAAGTTGTTTTAGTAGCAAAGGTTCTACTTAAACAGTTCTTTTTCTTGTGGTATTTAGAGGCTTGCAAGTCGCAACCTAAAGCCGCAAGAGGTGTATATAAACAATATTAGACAATATTGGTGCCTACATTTTTAAAGGTGTAATGAATATTTATTCAGTAATTTTTAAAACAGATTATGATTACGCATGGTATGTGTAAGGTTTATGGCGATTGGCTTGCGCCCTTAAAACCCTACGCCCGGGTGCCACGCACCCCTTGCTCCCCCGGATAAAGACGGCCCTGGATATTGATAGGTACTCAAGAAGCTACACGTGTCGACTGAGGTAGAGTAACACCATCGTCATTTTTGGTACAATGATTTTCGCTATGTCAATGACTACGCGAAGTTTTGTCCATTCCTATTATAATATCCCAGCCTGATTTTTTTTTAACTTAATTTATAGTATAATTAAAGAGAAGTACGTGTTAGCAAGCTGCAGAAATAAGATGGAAATGTCCCTTTTCTAAGAGAGAAAAAACAATGAATGGAAATTAGTTATTTCCATAATGTGTTTTTGATATACTTAAAACAAAACAAATTATAGGAGAAAGAGGAATTTAAGGAGGTTTAACTTATCTCTGTTATATTCAAGGAGAGTTACTTTATCGCCTTTAAGAGGCTGAAAACCGATATAGAGTTCCGATGTTTCGGTATTTTAAGCCACGCCCACTATTTCTCCGATATCCTAGCGCCATTCTTAAAGGGCGGTGATACAGTGAACTACCGAGTCAGGAACAGTGGACGCGGTTAATAATAATTACCAATGAACCAATAGATGGCGCTCTTGTATATTATTATTCATCTCATGGAAGTAGTAAAGTAATTTCTATATTGTAATATTGACAAATTAGGTACACGAATAGAAAAAATGAAACTCTAAATAAATAGTTACTTAAAGGCTATTTTGTACAACGCATAGCGTAAATTCATCAGCTGAGATAAGGCTCGCTTGGTCTAGTGGTGTTTACATAGATTCTGAATAGCGAGTATCGGGTTCGAAACCAAGTTGAGTCGTAATAGGGAAAATTTGCATTGGTCTTTTAGCTTTAGGATATTTTCATTGTTTTTAATTTTTTTTGTATTTTTTTTGAATATTTATTAATGTTCTTTACAGTAAAAAGACACGTTTGGCGAACAGTTCAGAAGCGGATCTGGGACACTTACGCGAAAGACATTTCCGCGAAAGACACTTGCGCGAAAATACATTTCCGCGAAAGACTCTTGCGCGAAATACTCTTGCGCGAAAGACTCTTGCGCGAAATACTCTTGCGCGAAGGACACTTGCGCGAATCCACTTGCACGACGAGACAGTTGCGCGACAAAGTTTAGGAAATGAGATTTCTCCATAACATCACGCGTTTATTCTTTCAAAGGGTTGGGCAAGAGTGTATAAAACACCCACAATCCACCAATGCTTCATCATGGATATCGTTTATGGTTTTCGAAAGTTGTAATGCCGATAGAAAGGTCGAAATGAAAATCTAAGATGGCGGCTGAAAAGATTTTCAAATTTGTCATCATGGGTGTCGTTATTATGGTTTTCTAGGGTGCTGAAGCCGATAGTGAGGTCAAAAATTAAAATCTAAGATGGCGGACGTGAAAGTTTCAAATTTTTCATCATGGGTGTCGTTTCCATGGTTTTCGAGAATGCTGAAGCCGATAGTGAGATCAAAATGAAAATCCAAGATGGCGGACGCGAAAATGTTAAAAATTTTCGTGATGGGTGTTTTTTTCATGGTTTTCGAGGGTGCTGAAGCCGATAGTGAGGTCAAAAATGAAAATCTAAGATGGCGGACGTGAAAAGTTTCAAATTTTTCATCATGGGTGTCGTTTCCATGGTTTTCGAGAATGCTGAAGCCGATAGTAAGGTCAAAATGAAAATCCAAGATGGCGGACGCGAAAATGTTCAAAATTTTCGTGATGGGTGTTTTTTTCATGGTTTTCGAGGGTGCTGAAGCCGATAGTGAGGTCAAAAATGAAAATCTAAGATGGCGGACGTGAAAAGTTTCAAATTTTTCATCATGGGTGTCGTTTCCATGGTTTTCGAGAATGCTGAAGCCGATAGTAAGGTCAAAATGAAAATCCAAGATGGCGGACGCGAAAATGTTCAAAATTTTCGTGATGGGTGTTTTTTTCATGGTTTTCGAGGGTGCTGAAGCCGATAAAAATGAAAATCCAATATGGCGGACGCGAAAATATGCTAATTTTTTATCATGGGTGTCATTCATCAAAAGACAAATTGCGCGTAAGACATTTTAGCGTAAGACATTTGCGCGAAAGATACTTGTGTAAAAAGCACTAAAGTGCGAAAGACTAGAGTGAAAGTAGCGCGAACAAAACGGCTATGTCTGTCTATGTTCTATAGAGTCAGTGATATAATTAACGTGAAGCTGTAATTTATTTATTTATATAACAATTGCATGCTGCACTTACAGTAAGACACCAAAGCGCGCAGCAAGCCAAAAACATAAAATGAAAAATAATGTAATGTTCTTTTATTAGTTCCAAGTCCATGGCTTTTCAATCAGCTTCCTCCCATAGGTATTCTAGAGGTCCCCTCTGGATCTTTACAGTACCTAGGTACCTAACCGTTCGGCGCGGAGATTGGATAACCTACTTAGTGTCGCTTGGTGTCCAACTTTTAACCTTTTTAGGGTTCCGTACCCAAAGGGTAAAAACGGAACCCTATTACTAAGACCTCGCTGTCCGTCCGTCCGTCTGTCTGTCACCAGGCTGTATCTCAAGAACCGCAGTAGCTAGACAGTTGAAATTTTCACAGATGATGTATTTCTGTTGCCGCTATAACAACAAATACTAAAAACAAAATAAAATAAATATTTAAGGGGGGCTCCCATACAAAAAAACGTGTTTTTTTTCGGCGTTTTTGCCGTTTGTCTGTCACCAGGCTGTATCTTAAGAACCGCGGTAGCTAGACAGTTGAAATTTTCACAGATTATGTATTTCTGTTGCGGCTATAACAACAAATACTAAAAACAAAATAAAATAAATATTTAAGGGGGGCTCCCATACAAAAAAACGTGGTTTTTTCGGCGTTTTTGCCGTCTGTCTGTCACCAGGCGGTATCTCAAGAACCGCGGTAGCTAGACAGTTGAAATTTTCACAGATGATGCATTTCTGTTGCCGCTATAACAAGAAATACTAAAAACAAAATAAAATAAATATTTAAGGGGGGCTCCCATACAAAAAAACGTGGTTTTTTCGGCGTTTTTGCCGTCTGTCTGTCACCAGGCGGTATCTCAAGAACCGCGGTAGCTAGATAGTTGAAATTTTCACAGATGATGTATTTCTGTTGCCGCTATAACAACAAATACTAAAAACAAAATAAAATAAATATTTAAGGGGGGCTCCCATACAACAAACGTGTTTTTTTTCGGCGTTTTTGCCTTGTGGTACGGAACCCTTCGTCTGCGAGTCCGACTCGCACTTGGCCAGTTTTTTTTAATATTTTTGAGACAAAATATAACATTGGGTAAAAAATATTGGAATCGATTCAGTTACTTATTCTGAATAAACTGTATTCAGGTTTCGCATATACTAAAAAAAAAGGTAGTATATATCGTTTTGATAAAAATAATAATGAAAACACACATTGGTCACTTACACTGCACTAAACTAACTCAAAAGGTTTTACCCTTTTTAGTCTTCGCACTAATTCAGTGTTGTCAAGGAGTTGGATCGCCTCCACATTCACGTGATGATGAAGTCTGTGTTCATGAGCTTCTGCATATTTTTGGATAACTACGAGTATGTTTTATTGTATGATACTGGTCCAAGAGAGGATAGATTCCTTATTTTTACGCCATTGGTTTGCCGATGGAACTTTCAAAATTACACCATCTCTTTTTAAACAACTGTATACTATACATTGCCTTTATGACAATGAGGTGGTACCAGTTATTTATAAACTCATGTCTCGAATGACCTATGAAGCCTATCTTGAAGTATTTGAGGGCTTAAAATCACATGAAGCAGATTTGCAACCATGATCTATTTTGACTGATTTTGAACAGGCCTCAATTTCAGCTTTAAAACAAAGTTTTCTTACAGCGTCTTTGCGAGGCTGTTTTTTCACTTTTCTCAATGTGTCTGGCGCAACATACAATCCCAAAAAGACGTTCTGCAAAATTACATACACACTCCTGATTTCGCGTTGTACATTCGCCAGTTAAGTGCTTTAGCGTATGTTCCGTCTGAACAGGTTATCGACGCCTTTGACGAACTTCTCGAATTTCAGTTTTATGCTGAGCATTCCAGTCTCCTCCGATATTTTGAAGATAACTGGAACTTGGATTTTCATTTTGACCTCACTATCGGCTTCAGCACCCTCGAAAACCATGAAAAAAACACCCATCACGAAAATTTTGAACATTTTCGCGTCCTCTATCTTGGATTTTCATTTTGACCTCACTATCGGCTTCAGCACCCCCGAAAACCATGAAAACGACACCCATGATGAAAAAATTGGAACTTTTCACGTCCGCCATCTTGGATTTTCATTTTGACCTCACTATCGGCTTCAGCACCCTCGACAAGTATGAAACGACACCCATGTTGACAAATTTGAAAATCTTTTCAGCCGCCATCTTGGATTTTCATTTCGACTTTTCTATCGGCTTTACAACTTTCGAAAATCATAAACGATATCCATGATGAAGCATTGGTGAATTGTGGGTGTACAGGGTGTACTATACACTCCTGCCCAACCCTTTGAAAGAATACATGCGTGATGTTTTGGAGAAATCTCATTTCCTCAACTTTGTCGCGCAACTGTCTCGTCGCGTAAGCGGATTCGCGCGTCTTCTTCGCTTCTGAACTGTTCGCCAAACGTCTCTTTTTACTGTAAAGAACTTTAATAATTATTCTAAAAATATACAACATAAATAAAAAAAAAACAATAAAAATATCCTAAAACTTAAAAAAAAAAAACAAAGAAAATATCCTAAAACTAAAAAAAATAACACTAATTTCCTGTTATGACTCAACTTGGTTTCGAACCCGAGACTTGCTTTTCAGAATCTATGCAGACACCACTAGACCAAGCGAGCCTTGTTATAAACGATGAATTTACGCAATGCGTTGTACAAAATAGTAACTATTTGTTTATAGTTTAATTTTTTTCTGTTCGTGTACCTGTTTTGTAAATATAAAAATTACTTATTTTATTACTTTCATGAGACGTATTGGTTTGTTGTATAGAAGTGATTTTTTGCTGGCCTCCGACATTTTTGTTTGATGATAATATGAAATGAACGGATCGCGGGGCAAAACGACATACGCCCCGTCTAGCAGCGCGCAGTAAGCGATCACTGTCGGATTGCGTACACAAGAAAGAGAAGCGCGATTTCGCGTCGCTCGTACATTTTTACAACCCACAAAATAATTAATTTCTTAAAAATAAGTTGAGTTGTCAAAAATAAAAAACAACTAAGTTTTGTATTTAAATATGATACTTATTACAAACTAACTGGTGAAAAACAATTTTCGAAGCTTCATCTGCTTCTGAACTGTTCGTCAAAAGAAAATTAATAATTATACTAAAAATAATATAAATTAAATGAAAAAAACAATGAAAATTTTCTAAAATAAAAAAAAAACAAATTACAAATTCCCCAATATGACTCAACTTGGGTTTGAACTCGATACTCGCTATTCAGAATCTATGCAAAAACCACTAGACCAAGAGAGCCTTGTTATAAGCGATGAATTTACGCAATGCGTTGTACAAAATAGCCTAGTAACTATTTGTTTAGAGTTTCATTTTTTCTGTTCGTGTACCTGTTTTGTCAATATAAAAATTACTTATATTACTACTTCCATGGGACGTATTGGTTTGTTAGTATAGAAGTGATTTTTTGCTGGTTTTCGACATTTTTGTTTGATGTTATTATGAAATGAACGGATTGCGAGGCAAAGCGACATACGTCCGTCTAGCAGCGCGCCTAAGCGATCACTGTCGGATTGCGTACATAAGAAAGAGAAGCGCGATTTCGCGACGCTCGTACATTTTTACAAACCACCAAATAATTAATTACTTAAAAATAAGTTGAGTTGTCAAAAATATTAGACAACCAAGTTTTGTATTTTGATATGATACGTTATTGTTATAAATTTTACCAACGTACGTTGGTAAATAATTCAGATTTTTTTGTTGGAAGATCAGTTTAGGAGGTTAGTTTACCATTTTTTTGTATCGAGAAAACTTTTCAAAAACGTGTTTTGAAAACAACGAAGTTTTAGGAAATATGTTCAAGATTAACATATATTTTTTCCGCTGTCTCAAACTGTATAGATTTGGCTAAAAAATTGTTGGAGACAAGCCTATTTGGGTCTATTCAGCGCCTTAGCAATTCCGTAATATCTAGTGTAAATTGATATGGGAGTTGCGTTGTAGGCTCCGAGAAGATTGCAGCGGTGGAACCCAATTAGTAATAAATTGCTGACTGAACGCCTGCACAGTTTCACACCAATTACTCTTCGGGCTTCATACGCAGATCTTCGTTTCAGATGAACTCCTTAACAATTATTTTTTATACAGGGAGAGCTTCCACAAAGTTGTTTAAGACTTATCTACCAATCTGACCTACTTTTAGAAACTGTAGGTACTTTTGTCAAGATATTGAAATGTGAATCATTATCTGCCTAACCTTTTCCCTACTATGATGGGGTTGGCTTCCAGTCTAACCAAATGCAGCTGAGTACCAATACTTTAAATGGAGCGACTGCCTATCTGACCTCCACAACCCAGTTACTGGGTAATACAACATTCCTTGCTAAGACTGGTTGTCAGACTTTCGAGCTTCTGACGACCCGTAACGACTGTCAAAGATCCGCGAATGACAGCCGGGACCAACGGCTTAACGTGCTTTCCGATACACGGGAAATTGTTAAAAATATACTCCAAAATCTCAAGGTGTGAACTAAAAGTCGATAGCCATTTCCAACACTTTTAATACACGAACGAGAAACTCACCAAAACTCATTATGAAAAGAGATCACATTCCACCAATAAAGAACACATACATACTAACATAATCTACAACTTCACAAACTGCCAGTAAATTCAGTTAAACTTCCACAGTGTGAGACTGCTGCTGGGTGCTGGAAAAAAGCTTGCCCTATATCATTATCAAAAAGTTATTAAGGCGGGTCTTGAAGCGTCCCGTCAATTTATTGCCAAAGGAATCGCTGAAGCTGCCAAGTTAAGCGTGATCATTATAGTTTATTGGGACAGCAGTCGTGATAATAACTTTGGTTAAAAATTACATTTTGATTTAAGTTGGTTTGTTTGGGTAGCAAAAAATGAAAACCGAGGCAGTCATTAATTTTATTCTGAAACTAGGTTTCGTCTTCAGTTTCGATCCCATCCCTGTGCCTAGATTAACCAGTAAGTCATCAGCCTCATCTGCCTAGCCTTTTCCCAACTATGTTGGTGTCGGCTTCCGGTCTAACCGGATGCAGCTGAATACCAGTATTTTACATGGAGCGACTGCCTATCTGACCTTCACAACCCAGTTACTGGGTAATACGATACCGCTTGGTAAGACTGGTTGTCAGAACTGCGGGCTTCTGAGTACCCGTAACGATTGTCAAAGATCCACGAATGACAGCCAGGACCAACGGCTTAACGTGCTTTCCGAGGCACGGAGATTTACCAGTAAGTCTCCAGAGTATTAAATTTTTGTTGAACACAGTCTTCAGTCAGTCTAGTTTAGCCTTTTAGGTGTTTATCAGTAACTAGCTGTACTCTGCGGTTTTACCCGCATTTAGTCTTTAGGAATAACGGGAGAAAAAGTAATCTATGTCCTAATCCAGGCCATGAACAAAATTCCATCCAAATCCGTTCAGCCATTTTAGCGTAAATGCGTCAAGAAACAAACATAAAAAAAAAATGTTTTCTCTTTATACTATTACTTTAGACAAACTTGAATATTATAAGTGAGAAGCAAGATAGTGTGATAGATGGATTATTAAAGTTGTAAAGAGTATAGATAATAGAATCTAGCAAGTTGCTCCCTACAAAACATGAAGCTTTCCTAAAAACGGTACAATGGACGACGGGTTGAACGTCTCCTAAGGGAATGTGTGACATTATTGGATCTAATTCCATCGTCGGGACTTTGTAGGTTAAGTCGTTCAAGAGATTAATATAAGATATTTTTTTCAGTAAATCTTGTACAACATTTTCAAACATTTTTTTTTTATATTTTTGTGTAAGTATATTATGATACTTTCATAAACACTTTTTTTTAAACAAAAAAAAAAAAATGTCATTTATTTACCTACTAGCTTCCGCTCGCGGCTTCGCCCGCAAGGTATATCAATAAAAACTATCATATGTCGTGCCCCGGAATAAAATCTATATGTCTGCCAAATTTTATCAAAATCCGTTCAGTGGTTTAGGCGTGAAAAGGTAACATACAGACAGACAGACAGTCAGAATTACTTTCGAATGTATAATATTAGTATGGATTTATTTATTTATAAACGAAAAACGGCCGAGCGAAATTAAAGTAGTTAAAAACACAGACAAATAAGTTCGATAACGAAAAGTACACAACTACTCGACAGTCGTACACTCATCTCACAATACTCCAAACATACTGACAAGACCTTCTTCCATTTATCCGCCAACACATCACAGTCAGGCTTAGCGTCCAAGAGAGTGTGTTCAACGCAGAGAGTGGGTAATATTCCCCTGAAAAAGGCAATAGATGACACCCACTAAAACTTTTATTACTCTTAAGGGGCTTACATGACCTAAAGTGCGGTCTTTGTCGGACTGCATAGAAAAGAAAGAGAAGCGCGATGACACAACGCTGGTAATTTATTGCAAAGTATAAAGCAATTATCTATTTACAAAAAATCTATTGTTTGGACTAAAAAATTAAAACACTAGTTTTATAGTATGTTGCTTGTAGAATAATCTGACAAAAAATGTTTAGTATGGTTTTTATTTTGCAAAGAAAGTTTTAAGAGGTATCTTCATGATTTTTTTAGAACGTATCAAATTAGTTGTATTATATTTTCAACACACTATCTACCTAGCATATATCTTGTTTTCTGTAGTCGATCATGTACTTTTATTGTTTCTAAAACTTACGTTGTTTGCTTTTAGGTCCTGTAAGCCCCTTAAAGTTCTTTAGAAAACATGCCAGTCTATAGGATTACAGCGATAGTTTCCCTACGGATGCGGGCCTTCGTATCCACACCTTTTCGGCACAATTTTATGGGCAACTAAGCCTCTCCGTATGCCTTAATGGGCAAAGTCACTTAGTCTCTTTATCCATGATAGTCTGTAATATAGGTTTTTGTGTAGGGTATCTTTTATGGAACCAACTAAAATTAGTAGTAGGTAAACCACAATATAACTTATTTTAGTAAAAGAAAAGAAAGAAAGAAAAAAAATATACGTTTATTACGCAAACATGACGCATCAAAAAAAAAACAAAATAACAATTTGGGAGAAAACATGCGTCACATCTACGCAAAATGGCCATCGCTCAGCATAATGCTAAGACTCTGCACGAGACAGAGACAGCCGGCGTTGACGTGATGACGTCAGCCAGTGCAGCATAAATAAAAACAACAATCAAAATCATCATTCTCAAGCCCTTATCCCAATTTATTTGGGGTCGGCGCAACATGTCTTTTTCTTCCACACTTCTCTATTAGTCGTCATCTCGGTAGTCACCCCCTTTCTAACCATATCATCATTCACACATTCCATCCATCGTTTCTTTGGTCTTCCCCTACTCTTATAGCTATCCATACTCAAAACTCTCCTCACGACATTTTCCTCATTTCTCCGTAACACATGCCCATACCGTGACAGACAACAATAAAAATAAGAAATAAAATATTCATTACAAAAATAAAGAAATTAGATTATTGTATTTCTCTATAAGCTGACTTCGATTCCCAAGGGTCAATAAAACTCTCACGAGGCAAAGTGATATTAACTGTTGTTGTATTGTCAGTAGCAGCCCGGAGTCTGGATTCTGGGCTCGCTCCTTTTTGGGCATGATGCATGGGCCCTAAATATTACTGACGAAATATAGATGCACTGTACACTTCTTCTGAGTTGTCGGACGTAGGTTCAAACCCTGACAGACGCTTTACTTTGTGTAAATTATTTCATCACCACTGCTCTCGAAACGGTGAAGGAAAACATCGTGAGGAAACTGGCATTTTCTAGAACTAAACATTTCGAAGACATGTAACATCTACCAAGCCGCACTGGGCCAGCGTGGTGGATTACGGCCCACTCCCTCTCACCGAGAAGAGGCCTGTGTCCCAGCAGTGAGAACATAGGCTGATTATGATGTACACCTCTTCGGCAACACATTCGTGATGAGATTTATGTTACGAATATTTTTACCTCTTTTTCATTCTGTACATGAGGGGATCGAGGAGGGGGTGGAGGGGGGGGGGTTCAGGGGATCAGAACGGAATAACTCGAATTGCTGGTACGGGGTTGATGACCGCACTAACGAAATATTATTTGGAGTTTCTGATCCTTATTTGTTTTAATAAACTGTTCCGAGTGCTGGATGTTTGTGCATACGAATTCTCGTATCTGAAAAAACATCCACGATTCAGAAAAAAATATTACTCGATAGGATTTTTTTTATTACTTTTTAGGGTTCCGTACCCAAAGGGTAAAAACGGGACCCTGTTACTAAGACTTCGCTGTATGTCCGTCCGTCCGTCCATCCGTCCGTCCGTCTGTCAGTCACCAGGCTGTATATCAAGAACCGCTATAGCTAGACAGTTGAAATTTTCACACATTATGTATTTCTGTTGCCGCTATAACAACAAATACTTACTAATAAAAAAAGTTATAAAAAAAAAATAAAAACCCGACTGCAGTAAAAAACTTAAGTGAAAAGCCAATTTTAAATTAAATAAAAGTTGGAAGCAGTTGGGTTTTTATTTTTTTTAATAAATTTTGTTATTTCCAGCTTTTTAGTTTACAAATGTGAAAGATTTCGCTGACGATTTAGTTCTTGGTACGTGTTTTTTACGATTTGTCACTTCGAATTACTTTTAACCATATACTTAAGTTGTTTATATTTTTGTAATCATCTTTAAAGCCCTTTATTTTGATACCCCGCTCGATAGGTTTTGAGAAAAAAAAATTTTTTTGAAGACAACATTGCGCCAAAAATCGGCCATAAAATAAATATTTAAGGGGGCTCCCATACAACAATGTTTTTGTCGGCGTTTTTGCCCTGTGGTACGGAACCCTTCGTGTGCGAATCCGACTCGCACTTGGCCAGTTTTTTTTATACAGTTAAATGTATCCTTCAATCAAAATATTGTTTATTTATACCAAGTCATAAGGGAATATCTCATAACTGGCACATTCTAATGTTAAACTGAAATACGTACTGAGTGAGATATTTCTCTGGAGAATCGGAATTACGGCGGAAATTTGCCGGACGGTCGTTACTGAAACCGGAGATGCATCATGCGTTGATATTGCATCGTGTTTAGTGAGAGTGGATGATGTTACGTTATTAATGCTGAAATATGATGATACTTCACTTAAGTTAGACTAGACGTCTTGTCCTAGCTACTATTATATTTATGCGAGAATAAGTTTCTTTGTTTCGCTTTCACGCTAAAACAGCTGAACGGATTTGGGTGAATCTGTGAAAAAGAGTAAACCGCGATGATGTGGATAAGACAGAGATTAAAACAAAAGACGAACTAGCAGGGGATCGAGGAGGGTGGAGGGCTGGTTCAGGGGATCAGACCGGAATAAATCAAATTTGGCACATGGGTAGACCATGACCTGGAGAAGGACATTGGCTACTTTTCATCCTGGATCACAGACAAAGTCGCGGGCAACAACTAGTTTTTAAATAAGTTATGAATTTTTCACAGTCAGTAAGTTTCGTTGTTGTCTACAACGAATACTATAAATTTAAGAATAATTTTATTTTAAAAACAAAATAAGAGCAGCAACGGTTTTTTCTTACTAGTGCTACAACTATGCAATCAATCAACAGATCGCAGTCCATTGCTGGACATGGTCTCTCCCAGGCTGAGGACTGAAAACCAGCGAATCAATAACTATTTGAATCTCTAAACGAATGCCCAAAATATTGTTGGCAAAAATATGATTTTTGGTAGGTACTTTCAACTCAAATACTTACCGGGTTAATCGTAGATCTATGTTGTAATAGTTAAAAACATCTTCGGGGTGTTATATTAAATTAAAAATTGGTATTTTTAAATGGTATGCTTAAAACACTATAAAAATATGATATTGTTATAAAAATATGATATTTGGCATTTTCAATATCAAAGAAAAAAAATATTTTTTCTCTGATAATATACTTTAATTATAGGGTATAAAATGTTCGACATTTGCATGATGCCCTTTGTGAGTTTGTATCATGTAAGGGGTAATCTTCCCAGAGGACACAGTGGAGGTTTGCCCCGCTTGGGCGGAGCACCGCCATGTCCTCGTAGAGGCGTTCGGCAGCGGCGGCGACCTATCGCGTCCGGCCCTAGTTCAAGCCATGGTCCGGAGCGAGAGGGTGTGGGAGGCAGTCACCTCCTTCTGCGAAGCAGTCATGCTAGCGAAGGAGGTGGCGGGATGGCTGAGGGAAAGCGCCTCCCGTCCCAGCCGCCGCGGGAGGCGCGGGCCTGCGGACGGAGAGTAATGGGTAGCTCACCGTCCGATCAGGACCAGGCCTATGCCGGACGGCGCGTACGTGTTCCACACGCGCCTCAAAGAGATGACAGCAGTAACTGACGGGGTCCGCTAGGGCCGATGCCTGCTAGGGTCGCGGGTTGTTCGAAAGAGATACCGTGGCCACTGGCACAGGCAACTGAAGGAACACGGGTGGGTTTTAGACTAAAACCCACCCGTGTTCCTTCAGTTGCCCGTGTTCCTGGGCAGAGCGGGAGAAATTATTTGATAATTTCCCGCCCAAAAAAGAGGGTAATCTTCAGAACTACTGATCCGATTCCGTAAATTCTTTCACTAATTGGTAGCTACAGTATTACCGTATGTCATAGGATATATATTTTATATTAAAATAAGCAGATAAAGTTTGATGAAAACGCTGTACGCACGACGTCATATTATCGTCACCTAAAACGAAATATATACCTAACTTGATATGTCGTCGTGTGTACTAACAGAATATAATAAATGATCTGTGTAAATACACAATGCTTGCCAATCAGCTACTGAACTCGACCAGGCCCCTATTTCAACACATCCACTTCCAAGTAATTAAACAATCAAATAACCGAAAAAACCTAATCGATTCTCAAAGTATTTGTCAAACAGCTATTACGCAAGCCTTCGGGGCCGGAAGTGGCGTAAGTAAAGCAAATATGGCGGGCGGATGTGGGTCGTAAGTCACGCCACGAATACCCGGGCCGACATCCGGGCGACTGGCACAAGACTGCCAGCATGTTTGTCTGTTACGCTTCACTTGAGAAATTCATTGGTGATTAGTAATTGTTCGATTTGTTTCCAGAGATTAGTATTGTTTGTGCATACTGTTTGAGAGTGAGTCTTCCCTTCTGAACCTTACTCCGCTTAAATAATTAATCAGCGGTAACATGCCAAATCAGTCTCGTTTACACGAAACGAGTTTCTTACCTGTAGCAAATGATAAATGATAAATGATTTATTTTCTGTAAGTAGGTTTGTACAAACACTTTTACATATCAATTATATTTTTTTAAATTAGATGAGGTCGGCGTTTCCTATCTGACTATTCTGAGAAGAAAGGCCGAAACAAACTCAGAGGTCACACTTCACAGTCTCTTTTAAAGTCCAGACAAAATCTTGGTCAGATCGTGTGAAGACCATGTAGATTGGTGTCTGAAATGGTCTTTTGAGGAAAGAACCACACAGATTGAGCGGACCTGTCCAATCAGCAAATGACTTGCATCATCTGAACACTTATGGTTTGCCACAGGCAATGAAATTGCACCGTGTAAATGAGGCTTTTTAGACCAATGTGACATCTTGTGGAACACAACACGTCTGCGTTGAACACAACATACGATATTGAACCAAAAGGTCATTCATGTGAATACGAAATTCCCTTAATAAATAAATAAATAAAAAACACCGACTTAAAAAAAAACATTATTTTTCACTTTTAAGTTGTACTGACCGCCCACAACTTCATATGCTCTCTTGCTATGCAAATATCAGTGACAGGAAGTTATAAAAACATCATCAATATAAACTAAGTGGAAATGAATCGTATTATTGAAGCTAACTCAAAAACCCTGTGCCACACCTTATCCATAAAAAAAAAATGCAAATCTGTCTATATAATGACGGAGTTATGCCTAAACATACATAAAAAAATATAAACATCCAAATCGAGAACCTCCTCCTTTTATGAAGTCGGTTAAAAATAAGTAAGTTTAATAATATTAACGTTAATCATTCATTCAAAATTACTCATTACCAGAATTGTATTGGTTGTAGTTATAGTCTGTTCGACAGTCAATCAGTCGTTCACTGAACTGTTTCATAGATACGTATACAAACAGATTGATCTCCAGCTCGAGCCTAAACTAGCCATTTAATTCTAATAGCCACGTTTGTTAAGGTTGCGGTCACATATGACCTGCTAGCCAGGTGTTTGATTCATTGGGTTGAGTTCACATTTTCAAAGGAATTCTACAACTGTTGCCCTGAACGTAAACCACAGGTGGATACGGTGCAGTCTACCGAAGCTGGACAAGCTCTGGCGAATGACTCATGCGCCTTTGAATGACAAATGACCAGGTTTATTTGGAAATTTCCTGTTGCTCTTCGACAAAAGGCGTATTTGATAGGAGAACACCTGTGAGCCGGGCAATTCGTATCATCTTATTTGATTTGCAAGGACACATATTTATTTTGTCGCGTTGGGTTCATACACCTGTAATGATAGAATAAAAAAATAAAGTTTGCTAGTTCAATTACGATAGTGGGTTTATTCTGTTGGATGATAATTTTCAACCAAACGCAGCGGCATTTTCATATAGCAAACGCCAACGGACGGCGGGAGATAAAATGGCGTATAATCAATATGTTGCAATCTAAAAATGCCGTTTGACAGAAATTATCATCCAATGGAATATACCCACTCGTATATTCCACACATCATAATTGCCCCAGCCAACTATAAAAACATAAAATAAGTTTATACCTAGCTTAGTATAAGTATATATTTCTTTTTGTATTATTTTTCGAAAAGGAAAACATCACAAGACTAACTGCAATAGCGTATCACACTATAAGTGTGTTTATATGTTTGTTACTCCTTCACGCTCAAACGGCTGGACCAATTTTGATAAAATTTTGTATGGAGGTAGCTGACACCTTGGATTAACATATAGGCTACTTTTTATCCCAATATTCCCACGGGATCGACATTAACGCGGGTGAAATCGCGGGGCGCAGCTAGTAGCGTATAAAAATAAAATCAAAGTCAAATGCATTAATTCCATGAGTAAAAAGTTACACAGAAAATACAAAGTAGCCATCAAAGCCAACCAATTCACTAATGAGCAATACTACAAAGTAAGAAGCCAATGTAAAATAAACAAAATGAAATGTAAAGAGCTAAGTATATACGGAAATAAATCTTTCCTCTTACGTTATCATCTGGGTATTACCGAGGTATCCATTAAGCTAATAATATATGCACAGACTGGCTTACTTACGATGTGGATATAGATATCGTATGATAAACATTTACTTACAAGGATTATGGTTGTACTAACTGATGCTCTCGGTTTCACTTGCGGCTTTCTTGGAGAACTACTTAAAGTAACAGGAAGAGAAGTCTAATGGTGTGTAAAGACTGCAAGAGGTATGTGCTTCTAACGCTTCGAATGGCAAACCACGCATGTGAGGCATATCTGACATCATCATCTGCCTAGCCTTTTCCCAATGTTGGGGTCGGCTTCCAGTCTAACCGGATGCAGCTGAATACCAGTATTTTACATAGAGCGACTGCCTATCTGACCTCCACAACTCAGTTACTGGGTAATACGATACCCTTTGGTAAAGATCCACGGATGACAGCCGGGACCATCGGCTTAACGTGCTTTCCGAGGCACGGAGGGGTCTCGGTATGTAAAGATGGTCACCCATCCACAGACCAACCGCGGCAAGCGTAGCTTAACCTGATCGATTGACCTGTGCGGCTGTTATTATTTAGCCGCGGGCCCCTATATTAAAAAATGCATTTGCCCCGCATACCTCGCACTGTTTGTTGCGCCACTTTTTCTCAGCTAAAACACTTAGGAGTGGTCAAGAGTACCCACCAAAAACAATTTCATGTAAAATGTTGCTAAGACGAGACCTTATGGCTCGCACTGTCAAAAAGTTATTAGATCTCACGTAGAGCCAAGCTTCTAACTCTACAAGCCCTAACTTCACAGTCTCTACACCTTAGTCAAATTATGAGCCTTGGCCGTTTCGTTACTATATTGTATAACAGAGAAGTAATGAACAGTGAATACATTTTTCACCTTACGCCCATGTGATGGTAGCGAAACGGCCAAGTAACATTATTTTGACTAAGATGTAGAAGTTTGTGAAGTTAGGGCTAGTAGAGTTAGGGCGTGTAGAAGAAGCTTGGCTCTACATGAGATCAGAAGGCCAATTCTCGTAATTTAAAACGTTCAAAATCTAGTCGCAGTCTCATCTCAGCGACAACCAATGTCAAAAACTTGTCAAAATGTAGGGAAATTAAAGGTATTTTTGACAGATTGAGACTGAGATCAGACTGTGAACGTTCTTAAAATTAGGGGAATTGCCCCTCTGATAACTTTTTGACAGTGCGAGCTGTATGGTCTCGTCTTGGCAACATTTTACATGAAAATGTTTTTGGTGAGATTTCACGTCTTTTTGTAAGTAGCATAAGAATAAACATCATAAAAAATAATCAAGTTTTCCCTTAGTACCTGGTTATTTTTTTATTTTAAATCATTATGCATCACAGCTGAAGTGGAAAAATGTCAACTAACTTTTGGAGGGCACTGTACATCCAGAAAAATAGACAAACCGACAAAAAATATTCGTTACTATTTAATTATATACATATGTCGGAGAAATCATTAGTACGGGAGCTGACTTGACAACGAGACGGAAGCGCTGTGACGACAACGCTTCGACGGAGTCATTCGTTTGACTATTCGGAACGCCAGCGCCATCTGGTGGCGCTTGACTGAGTCTAGCCTGAGTTCGTGGGGGTCGACTACAGCTCGACAGAACAATGTGGAGCTCTCTTGGACATTGGACATCGTACGAACAACACGTGCTCATAAACACAAGGTGTATGATTCGCTGGTGTGATTAATTTGTTCGTGAAATTATAATCTGATTTGTACTGCAAACGGTTTTTATATTGCGCAAAAACCAACACTACCCAATAGTACGCCCACAGTAATTAAAATATTTCTGATAATAACAAGGCACACCATACCTTCTCCGTCATATAGATTAAATCATAAGTATCTACCTACCTACCTACCTGCCACCTGTTCTAGGTATCAAATCTAATGTCACAACTGCTAGAGTAACATCACCTGCGCTGTTAGTTATCTCTGTTTTCAGATCATTACACATTCATTTTTATGATCAAAATGGCGGTATAATAGTAAAATATATTCCCTGTAAAAGGTATCACGCGTTAAGATAAAGAATGTAAAAAGCTTTAACATATTGATGAACAAACTAAGATGGGAATTGAAAATTTTAAAAGTAAAACATTTTATACAAGTATTGTTTGT
The DNA here is from genome assembly GCA_948474745.1 of Oligia latruncula. Classification (NCBI taxonomy): domain Eukaryota; kingdom Metazoa; phylum Arthropoda; class Insecta; order Lepidoptera; family Noctuidae; genus Oligia; species Oligia latruncula. The sequence goes on from OX419686.1 coordinate 1,988,741, forward strand.
ACTTTGTAGAAAATCTTTAGCTAGTAAAACTGCACGCCCCTCCACTAAAATTTCCATACAAACATTTGAAATGTGTGCGCAAAAAGCAGTAGTGGGTCTTGCAATTTTATAGTAAAAGATGTCTATGTATTTTCTTCTATTGTATAAGAAGCAGGTTCTTGACACCCTGCCTTGTCCATACTCTGTCCCTGTCCTAGGAAGCTACTCTGTTACATGAAATCTAAAATTCTGTTTGTCGCTTTAATGATATTCTTTTGAGAATGAAAATTAACAATTTGAATACAGCGCTGCTATTCTGTAAAAATATCACTATTTATACTTAAGTTAGGTATAAATATCAGTTCATTAAAATGAGAATTATGAGCCTCTTCATTAAGAGAACTCCAATTTACGTTTTAAAAGCAAGGTAACCTGAGAATTCAGTCAATATTTATATCTACGAGTATAAGTACCTCCTATATCATTCAGAGATCCTTTGGCAAGATCTATAAACGTTACTTAGCACGTGCTTTGACTTAGCCTTGTTCCCGTCTCTATCTTGCACTTGTAGTTTGACAAATGTGGATTAGTGACAGGAATAACAGTAAGCCAAAGTACCTCATCATTCTCCTGCCTTTATCACAGGTTATTTGGGGTCAGTGCAACATGTCTTTTTCTTCTATACTTCTCCATTAGCCGTCATCTCGGTAGTCACCCCCTTTCTAACTATATCATCATTCACACAGTCCATCCATCGATTTTTTGGTCCTCTCCTATTCTTATTTTTTTTTTTTTTTGTTAGCCTAGTTTGTGTCCCACTGCTGGGCAAAGGCCTCCCCTTTTTCCTTCCAAACCTCCCTGTCTTGTGCGATCTCCGGCCATGTTGGCCCTGCGAATGATATTAGATCGTCACGCCACCTTCGCCTTGGTCTACCTCGACGGCGATGTCCTGCCTATTCTTATAGCCATAGAAATTCATACTCACAACTTTCCTCACGCCAAAGTACCTACGTGCTTAGTAATGTTTAGGTGGCCTTAATCCAATGCCAAAAGGCTGAAGTTCTATTAGACTTGAACTATCAATATTGCAATAACGGTTTTGCTCACTTAACTCAAAGTACAATTTTCAATATCCGAATCGTATCCGCGCTTTGAGGATGATAAATTATTATCCGATGAATGGAGTTATCCGTGGCGCAATTTCGCTAATTAAAATCGATAACCACGTGTGTATGTTCGTGATTATATTGGCGTTTGAAATATTAGCTTTTAGCTTTTTCTTACATAAATTAGGAGAGTGATTGAATCAGGCTTTTCTATAAATAATACCCTCGCGTTTGAACTGATGGTTAGTGATGACGCGGTCTACAATCATAAATGGTGCAGGCTTGTCTAAAGGTAACCTTTCATTCTTTTTGAGAGGATAATGCTATTAATAGAAAATAATCTACATGCTGCTATCTGCAAGCTGTTTCATACAATCAGAATCACAATCAGATTCAATCCTGGAAGTAGTTTAGTGTTTCCTCTATTTCGTTATTTATAAAAATATTTTAAAATATAAAAATAGTAGCCCACCGGTATCGGGAACAAGGTCCAAGCTACCGGCGGTCAGGGCTCCAGAGAGGGGAACCTCCTAACAATGCGGGCCGTGTCCAGAAGTACCGGTTTCTAAATCAAGCCCTTGATCCAGCTGCCCAACGAGAGCCTTCTCAGGTGTTGGTAGAGGCTCATGGCTATTAACCCATTGGCTGTCACGACTATCGGCACAATGATCACTGAGTCTACATCCCACATGTCGACAACCTCGCGAGCCAAATCAAGGTACTTGATTTGTTTATCTTTCTCGGCTTTCAAAAGGTTCTCATCATGCGGGACGGTTATGTCAACAATCATTGTGCGCCGCTGTCATCGATCCACCACCACTATATCAGGCTTATTGGCAACAATAAAGTTTTATTAATAGTAATATTCATTTGAAGAAGATTTGAGCTAACGGTATCTCATGAATTCCGTAAATATTTCAAGTATATATTTATTTATTTATATATATTTAATTTTACATAATATATAGGTATACTTGAATAATATAACAAGTTTAGGTAAGAGAGTTAGTGCAAAGTGTGACTGTTGTAGACTCTTCTATAAAACACTGAACGCTACTGAAATAGTATTTCAATTTTATCAAAATATTGCACATAATTATTGTGCTCAAACAATGACGATGACGTGTAAAATAAACGATCAAAAAATAATTTCAGGAAAATTAACATCCAATATTAAAACAACTTGTAATTAAAAGTACGATCTCTATCTTCACATACATTATCACCCGTTTCCATACAGATAACGTGTCAAAGAGATTTTAATGAAGGTAATATTGACAATGACGTGTTCAGGCAGAAAATACAGGAGCAGGTTCATATAGCCAATACCATTGAGAGTAATTATGAACGATTTCAATAAATGTACACAATCAACGTACCATGGAGAAAGATAATGAGAAAGTCTGTGTTTTATTTGTGCTATTGTAAACACCTGCCGATTTCTCGTTGTTGGAGATATTGTTGGAAACGTAAATGTGTTACAGGTATATTGAACGTTTCGGAAAATATTGATATGGAAATGTGATGGTGTAGCGGCAACTACACCGCCATATGCGAAAGACAGAACTGGAGCTACCGACATTACTTGCAGAGTAAACAAGCTGAAGTGGCAGTGGGTTGGTCATGATGCCACATGTTTGCAGAAGGACCGATGGCCGGTGAAGCAGAACAGTAGTGTGGGATGCCCCCCAGCTAGATGGATCACACTGGATGCGGAAGACGCAGGACAGGGTTTTGTGGCGCAGCCTGGTAGAGGTCTATGACCAGCAGTGCACTGAGATAGGCTGAGTTGATTGATTTTGAATGAACTCCAAATAACACGAGGCCTAAGCAGAAGAAAAAGAAACTGGTAAGACCTATCAACAACAAAATTATGTAAATAAGTCAATTAACTCCGAAATAAAACTGTCTAACCTTTTACAAAACGTCTCGACAGTTCTGACTGTTCCTGAAATTATCCAAAAGATTTATTCTCGTGCAGGAAACTTCTCAAAGTTCAAGACGTTGATTCACATTGTTTTCAAGCAAACTGTAACATTGTACAAACAAAAAACCGGGCAAGAGCGAGTCGGACTCGCGCACCGAGGGCTCCGTAACATCATAATATGTTTTTAAATTTTCATCGGCGAGGCCTATATTCGTCAGAGAATTTTAATAACACTAGTCTATGCACTGCGGTGTAGAATATTGCAGTTTTATGTGAGCGCCATCTCTTGACCGATAGTGGAATTAATGTAATTTTTGTTGATGATTTCTGAATAAGTGTGCTTTAGAGACTTCGTTTTATTTTTCCTGTAATCTTTACATATTTCTATAACGTAGAATAATTTTAGATTTTTCTCTTTGCAAACTTCGGAGATAAGGAAAAAACGGAAACGGTATTTTTTTTTTACATTTTTCATCAAAAGTCGTCTTTCATAATTATGATACCCCACATACTTCGAATTTTTCAGACCCCCTTTCAGTCCCTGTTGCAAAAAATATACATATATTTTTATTTCTTTCTTATTTGCAAAATAGTTGGGTAAACGTCATCTAAAACTATTCCAATAAGTTGATAGCATTAGTAGTTCTTGAGATATCCAGCTGTGACAGACAGACCGACTGAGTCTCACCATAAGGGTTCCGTTTTTACCATATTGTTACGGAACCCTAAAAACTACACTTTTGAAAACTTTTACAAAGAGAAGCAGAGAGTGAACGATGAAAGGTGTTTATAAAGTACTGCCAAACTCCCAACATGTAAATGGCGTGATGTTTGTTGTTTCTAAAGGCTTTTGAGTTTCAATATTGTTTGATTAGTTAGACAACTTCGGATTAGAAATGTTTTTGATTAGAAGTTTTAGAATTAGAAATACAATGAGTTTTAGATGCTTTTGGGGTTATTGTTTAAATATTCAGGGAAATTATTTTCGAAATTAAACTTTCGCTTAAAATTTCAAGGCTATTGTTTATTGTTGATTTTAGGTTAACTTTATAGTAATTTTAATAGACGAAGTTAGACAAAGTCCCTGACACAGCTTGACCGGCTGAATGCCGTAATTACAGAAACAATTAAAAAGCCATGGTGTCTCGTATGGATCCACGTTCGATACGAAGGGTTAAAGAGTCAATAAACTAAAAGTCCATAAGCTGGAATAACCTGACCATTGTTTTTGATCAAATCCTACTAGTGAATGAAAGTTAACTAGTAGGGTTTGATCAAAAACAATGGTCAGAATTATTGTAACTTCATCATCATCATTTCAGCCGAAAGACGTCCACTGTTGGACATAGGCCTCCCCCAAGCACCTCCACTTCGACCGGTTCTGCGCTTCTCGCATCCAACGGGTTCCTGCGGCCTTCACAAGGTCGTCGGACCACCTTGTGGGAGGCCTTCCAACGCTACGTCTTCTGGTACGCGGTCGCCACTCCAGAACCTTTCGGCCCCATCGGCCATCTGTTCTGCGAGCAATGTGCCCTGCCCACTGCCACTTAAGTTTTAGCCGTCATCTTAGAAGTCACTTCCTTTCTGACTATGTTATTATCATACTACTAAGAAATTATTTTTTTCAGTATACTATGTTGGATTGTTTAATATTGCCACTTGGTACACTAGACAGAAACAAGAAAACTGTTCACAAACTTTTCATCATCATTCATCATCATCATCATCATGATGAATGATGACGATGAATGAAAAATTTATGAACAGTTTTCTCATTTCTGTCACAAATTTTTCGAAACACCAAAATTACCGTTTATCGCTTACCACATACGAAAACACCATTACTTATTCATAAAATCAAACGCCCCCTAGTACCTAATAAACGTTTACAGCGCTCTTCAGGCGCAAGAGACATGTCTGAAAGTTATAATGAAAGTCCGTCCTGGCAGACTAAGGAACTTTACATACGGAACGCAACGTGTTGAGACAGTTACTTACTTTATCATGTTCTATATTTTGAAATTGAATTGTCTTTAAGCTCTGTGCTCTATAAGTGACGTTGGAGGTTTAATTATGATATCAGTTATGATACATTTCTTCTTCGTTCACGACGTGTCTGTTTTGAATTTTATTATTTCCTTTATTTCATTAAATATCACATATAAATTATATTTTTAAATATTAGAATATAAAAAATATAAAAACATTTAAAAATATAAAAAATTGTAGCCCACCGGTATCGGGAACAGGGTCCAAGCTACCGGCGGCGGTCAGGGCTCAGGTCAGGATTTTTTTTTTTTTCCTTATCAATTTTTTTAGCGATGTCTTAGGCATAAGCTCACACAGTGCAGTCGTGAGTCAAACATTATCAATGTTTCTTCTTTTAATTAAACATTGATGCATTGAATTTAACGTAAGCTGCTCACAAATTTGCACCTGATTTTAGCCTGCTACATAATTATTAGGTTGGTCCTTATTTTTAGAATTTTAAATTATCGCCCGGGCACTTTCTCATTTGATTATATACCTCTAAATATGAAATAAGATTTTTTGTTTTTTTTTTGTTTAGATTTAGAGGTCGCTACCAGCTGTCAAAATTTTTACAAAAACCTTTGAAGGGACAGCTTAAATGATGGTTTCATTAATGTTTCCTTTGAATGAATGATTTATTTAATTTCCTTTACAGTTTCTTAACACTAATATATTGCCCCACAAAACTGCTTACGCAGTTTAATTGTGAGATCGGTGAGTTTGTGTTTATATCACATTTTCCATGCAAGTGAAACTCGCATAGACAATCGCTTCTTATCCCTTCCGACGCGTCGAGATTTAGACCGTTCACACAAAAACATAAGCCGTGAGACGTACAATTTAAGACGTACGCGTGCGCACTAACATCCTTTTTATGTCTAACATCATTTTTATGTCCTGGCAATAAAAATAAAAGAATCTAATAAATAAAGATTTTGAGTTTTTATTTAAAATTCAAACCTTGGTAGCGACCTCTAAATGTCATTTAAAAAATTAAAAAAAATACTGAAATACTTTAGGCCCACCATAAAAATTATACATGCTTTTCTTTATTAATTTATAGCAACCTAATGCTATCACAGAGAGGAGACAGAGAGGAGGCCTGTGTCCCAGCAGTGTGAACATTATAGGCTATGTAATGCTATCACGGAAAATGGGTAAGGAAATAGGTTTTTATCTTTCATAACAGGCCTTAAATTTATGACGTGAAATTAACTGTTACTCCTGCTAGTATGACGAGTTCTCATTTTGGGTAATGTTAGCTTACTTTTACGATGCGATAAAATTGTGTGAAGTGATGAATCGTTACAATATTCGTGGAGCATCTATGTTTTGCGTATCTACCTATATTTTCAACGGATTGGTGTTTGTTTGAACGTAGACCTCTCATAATTATCTGCTGTAAAGTGTTATTTCGTATAATATCGACAAGCGAACCTCGTAATAAAACATGTACGCATCACAACACTGTGAACGATCTAGGTCTACGGAGATCACAAAGATAATTTCGACATAATAACAAAGTATAATAGCCCATATTCCGTTAGAAATAGAGGCCATACTGACCGAAACTACCTTTGGTTATTTATTTACGATGACATCAAAATAGACGAGTTCTCAAAGAGAAATCAACTTTATGACCGCCAAAATTAAGTTCAAATTGCTTTGGGCTCGTAAATGGAAGTTCGGTAGCGGTATAGGGCCCAACAAGTACATACATAACGCTCGAATGGTGTCAGATATTCGTTTTAGTATTCGCTGAGTCTCGAAAAAATCTGATAATATTTCTATGGGTTAGAGAATGGTGGCTCTCAATAAAACTTATCACCGGCTGAGGAAATTGATCAGTAACAAAGTTTAGGGTCTCGAGAACTGAGTTTTATTTTTTACGGCTTTCGTCGCCTAAACACCAGCCTTGATTTATGACAATCTACATAAAATGTTTATAGGATTTCTACCTATATAAAAGCCAAAATTTTGTAGGATATACAAATATTATCACGGTCAAGTGATCAGCATCAAATAATCGAGTAGCTCGGACTTTTGCGAAAAACGTTTTTGATTTTTTTTGGACCAATAAGCAATTTTCTTTCACAATATAATTCCTGTTAGTACCTGAAATAGGTATAAATCTATAATTCTATTTTTTATATATTTTCTGTTGACAAAAACTGGTCTAAAAGTTGGACCTCAAATCTTAAACCATCTCTCAAACCTTTCATGTTAAGACGAGTATGCAAAAAATCCTCATAATATTTTATTGATATTACCAGCAGCTAGTGCGTTTTTCTTGATCAATACGAGGGTTTATAAGGAAGTATATTCGGCCATTTTTATGAGGTCTATTGGCCTCCGAATCGGTGGATAGATCTTTGGAATTCTTCTTTCGCATTTTTCCATGCTGATTTATTGAACAAAGGAACATCAAATATTTCGATGGAGGTTTGCTGCTAAATTTGAGTTTATTAAAGAGTGGATTAGTAGACCTGGCATGAACGAGAGAAGTTAAAGGAACATAAATTATATCAATTTTGGAATCTAAAATACAGCCGGAATAATAATAAAATATAAAACAAAATAATATAACACTAATATTATGAAACACTAATTAACACTAATTTATTATTGTTTAAATGTTTGTAAACGCACCCACAATACAGGAGAAATTCCTATTGTGGGGCAACCGTTTTATAAAAAACAAATAATAAACAAATACATATAAACAAATAGATTATAAAGGCGAAAGTTTGTGCGTGTGTGTGGGGGTGTGTTTATATGTTTGTTACTTCTTCACGCTCAAACGGCTGGACCAATTTTGATGAAATTTTTGGCTTAATATTTAGCTGCGTGAACTCCTCTCACTTACGCAGTCTTATGATCACCAAGTGCACAAGTGACAGGGCATGCGGCGCAGGATGGAAGGTAGGCCATTGTCTGTCTGGCTAGGGATTGACAGCTCACTTCAAACTCATGTTTTGAAGGTGAGATTTTCAGAGAATAGCGCTACAGCTATCCTATAGCATCTTGGCACAATGAGTATCACTTTTAGGAATAAAGACTTCAAACTGAATAAATATTTTGTGCAGAACGAGTATTGCCAATTGAAAAATCAATTGAATTTACGTTACATTTATTTCGCTCGTTCGAGGGAGACCAACAGATGTTATCATGTTACCAATGCTTTCATTATTAAATCTAAAGGTACAACTTATAGATTTTCAGAGGCGTTACGTAATTGCACGGAACATCATTGATTTTTAGGTGTACTTTATATACTTTATATCCTTTATATCCTCCACCTACTAGCTCGCCGCCCGGTAAGGAATAGGCCCGGATCGACGGCGCGTTGTGACACACGCGTTCCTTAAAGAGATGTTAGTACTAACTGTCCGCTAGGGCCGATGCCTGCCAGGGTCGCGGGATGTTCGAAAGAGATACCGTGGCCCCTGGCACCGGCAACTGAAGGAACATGGGTGGGTTTTAGTCAGTAAAAGTCTGACACTCCCTCCCGTGTCGCCCAGAGCGGGAAAAGTTATTTGTTAATTTCCCACCCAAAAAAAAATGGGTCTACCTACTGGGCTCAAACATATAAAAAAAAACATCGAGGAAGAGTACCATCGACACGAAACGAAGAAGAGTAAACATCCTTTAAATACTTTAATATTATTCATGTGGAGAAGGAACACTCAGAATTTCTTTCTGGAACTGCACAGAACTAAACAAGATAGTTTAACAACCGTGTCTCCTCTGAGAACCATTAACTTAAATAAACCAGCACTTTCATTCACAATAATACTCTTTAAAAGGACGACGAGAAAACTACCATTTGGACTTAAAGTTTTCTTACTAACACAATAATTTTTACTTACAGTAACAGCAAAACTAAGTTATACAATAAAGGCAACCTGACACGTTAATGTGAAAAGTTGAAATTTTTATCGGGTCGTAAATCACTATTAAACGGTTCAGAGCCCCGTATCTCTACTTTCCAAAGTTGCAATTTTAAAAATGTTATTTGTCGCGAGATTGGCAACGTTGCCTGGGGCCGTTGCAGGGCTGCTTCTAGCAAAATACTTCATGTTTCTGCACAAATGTATGCAGTTGTGACAGGTTATTTTAAATTTCATGACTTATGCCTTATGGTGGAGCGAAATGTTGCAAGGAAACTCGGATTTGGTTGTTTAAAACAGCCAAAACACAGTGAAAGAAAACAAAGAAATATAGGATTATTTTTCACCGAAATACATGCACATAAAAACAGTGAAGAAACGTGCTGGTCTGTGTTTCTTTCTTGAAATCTACTTCCTAAGCACGAAATCCGTAGTTTCAGCCTAATTGACGGTCGATTCCAAACTACGTAGGTATCACGTACGGACATAATTATTATGAATGACACCATGATTTGACAGTTGCCCCTACCCCCGATGTCCCTACCGTCCGAAAAAGTTAATTACGATTGTAGGGTTAGCTTCGAAGTTTCGAACTACTTTTAGAGGGGCATCTTCGTTGACAGACTTAGAGAGCGGGCCCCCTTGTCAGTACGAAAGGAAACCGTTCCTTCTGCCGCTAAGACAGACACAATTTGATATTATTTTGCAATAACTACATCGATTTCACAGACACTACCTTGATCTCCTTGCATCTAAGAAGTATTGTAAGTGTACTATCATTGACTTTAGGATGGTTTGGCAGTAGTGTGGAATCTTCCGGTTACAGAATGCAGTTAGCTATTAGGTATCATGTGAGCAGAGGAGCCTATAGCCTAACTTCGGGCACAGCGCCAACACTAAGCTCCATGTAATTATTGTGAACTGAAAGTCGTTTCAAACATGTGAAAATAAACGGGATTGTTCATATTTTTTGTTGTTTACATTTATGATAAACCTTGATTGTGTTTTCAGTGCTAAGTTTAGAATAAGCATTACATAAAAGGTATACATCGTTTTTCTCGGAATAAGACATCCAAAATATAGTCACAGTAAAGATATGAACAGTAGGTACGGAAACTACGTACTAACGCTACAGACGCGCGCATCTATGGTACCCCTAAGCGGCACCTGTGACTGAGAGCACCGCGACTATCGCTAGGGGTACCATAGATGCGCGCGTCTGTGTGAGTGTGCCGTTTCGAACGTTAGTACGTAGTTTCCGTACTGTTCATATCTTTACTGTGATATCGTCGTCTGGGCAAAATGTAAATTAAAACACGTATCGATCCAGTATCTAGCTTGTTTCATTTTGATGTAGTCATAACATATAAGAACAGCCAGTCCCAATAAATAACTATAACTGTGAACTTTGTTTTGGTAAAATAAATTGTATTTATTATGTTTTGTACCTGTATGGCAGATACATACAATGCTAAGGAACAATAGTTGTCAATAAAAGGGTTTCTTTTCCGTGTATATGTTACCGTTAGAATACGGAATACGTTAATATGCGCTAAAATATTAAAATTATGATTACCTTAAAACTCAAACCATTTGTTTCAATTAAACCATTTAGAGGCACTTCTGAATTGTCAATAAGTCGGTCAGTCAGAAAATATGAAGCTAACTGCCCATTCCAAAGCGTACGTACCTATGGAGAAGAACGGGCAAGAAACTCCATGGACACTCTTTTAAATTATATTTTTACAAAAATATTAGTTCCATCATTCATGTTGAATTTATAATAACAATTATTATGGGAGTAGTCTATTTGCACTTTAGTTATAAGGAAATATAAGAACTATTTGGATATTAACTATTTATTAAATCAAACTATAACAGAATAGAACGCTCAATGATTCGACCAACCCTGTGCTATTCACGCGCCGCATCGTGCACCGCCTTCCCTCAAGCCAGGGCATTCACTGCTGCCATTACGCTACACCCTTCGTGTTATTGCAATATTCTTGGGTTTTTGGGTCAACTTGGACCGGTAGCAGCAATCTGTCTGTACTTATGTAAAGTTAAATCGGTGCTATCCCCCTATTACCTGAGACTTATGACTTAGCTGGTGAAATATGACTGTACCTACCAGTGGCGAAGGGTGAATTTATGACAGTGGTAAGCCGGAGCAAAAAAAAATGCATGTTGGCGTTTTGCAATGTTTTAAATTTATGGTGTACTAGCTGCGCCCCGCGGTTTCACCCGCGTAAATGTCGATCCCGTGGGAATATCAGGATAAAAAGTAGCCTATATGTTAATGCAGGGTGTCAGCTACCTCCATACAAAATTTCATCAAAATTGGTCCAGCCGTTTGAGCGTGAAGAAGTAACAAACATATAAACACACCCCCACACATACTCAAAAACTTTCGCCTTTATAATATTCAGTATGATTATGATTATATTTCAATGATGAATTGAGTATATAGTCAATTCATCATCATTCTGAATTTCGGAAAGCGTCAACGACGCGGCGATGTACACAGTTGAGGTAAGGCTGACACACATGTTTATAAAAACCGTGCTTGTAACCATGTTCACATTTGCTAAATAAGCGTGCCCGATGATTCATGTCGGGCGGTTGTATCTATGCTAGTTGCGCGGTAAACTCTGCTTGCGAGATGCAGGATTTTGCGTGGCATCAGTATGACGCGTTGACATGTGGCGTTGTAGATACCGCTACATGTGTGATCACTTATTTCTGAGACTGCTGGTAAACCTATAATTGGCGACTGTGTAAGACCGACACTTTTGTGATCTATAGTACTTAAGATAAATTATACATAGAAGCTGTTGGTGTACTTTAATAAATAAACAAATAAATAAAAAATACCTATATCACTTTGAATACTTGCAATAAATAAATAGCTACTAGAACTAATATTACTTACTCGAGACACGTCTAGATATCCAATAATAAAACTTTCAATAACCAGAAAGAGATCAACCCTTTCATACTTTTATCAATACAATATCAGAAGTTGATATTTTTTTAAGATTATATATAGAAGGTGAAATAACATTACCCTTTTCAGGCCACGTAAGCAAAGGTGAACATCCCAAATAAACTTTGAATAACGTTGAATGTCTGATGTCTTCGTGCGAATATAGTGTTAACATCGATCACTATGAATAACAGGTTCGTTTATCTTGTTATCTTTTTGATACTATTTTTATGGGAAAACAGGTATTCAATATGTTTTAGTAGGTCTAAAGAGCGAGCAGTGGTGGCTCAGAGGTAACGGCCGCCATTTAAGAGTTGTAGATCGTACAGGTGCTTTACTTTGTGTAAATTATTTCATCTCCACTGCTCTCAAAAGGGTGAAGGAACATCGTGAGGAAACCGGCATGTCTTAGAACCAAAAATTCGAAGACATGTGACATCTACAAACCCGCAGTGAGCCGGCGTGGTGGATTACGGCCCACTACCTCTCATAGAGAGAAGGCCTGTGCTAGCAGTGGGAACATTATAGGCTGATTATGGTATTCCCTACGAAAATAACCTGAATGTCCAATATTTTATGATTGTTTGACCTGCACCCGAATTGTCGAATACACTTTCAATTCCAACCCGACACACACTCATCACATATATTGCTTCGGTTTGAAAACCTATAACTTTATTGAATTGTAACTGAAAAACTGATCTTTGGCAGCTCTGCACAGAGAGAGGTGGAAAGACAGTAGGGAGGTCTTTGCCAAGCTAAGTTCCTGTGTAGAAAATAAAGAAAAAATACGGGGTAGGCCTAATACTTATATTTTTCTTTATTTTCTGAACGGCCCTTAAGTGCATGTACGCTTGGTATATACCTGTCTTTATAAGTAGGTACACGGGCACTTACGTATCATCATTACAAAGCCATGCAATTTCCTAATGAGTGGCAGGTGAGTACTTGAGCCACTTCACCCTTTTCAAAGGTCTGCGTGTCAATATATCAAACAAACACTTGTGTGAAATGTACCAAGGTTTGTTAATAAATTTTTCATTTATCTTATTCGTAGAGGCTCGTGGCTAAGTAATGACAACCGCACGGGTCAATCGATCAGGTTAAGCTGCGTTTGACGCGGTTGGTCCGTGGGTGGGTGACCAACTTTACATACCAAGACCACGTTAAGCCGTTGGTCCCGTCTGTCATTCGTGGATCTTTGACCGTCGTTACGGGTCGTCAGAAGCCCGAAAGTCTGAAAAATAGTCTTACCAAGATGTATCGTATCACCCAGTGGATTATGGAGATCATATAGGGAGTCGCTCCATGTAAAGTACTGGTATTCAGCTCAACCCGGTTAGACTAGAAGCCGACCCTACTATTTGGGAAAAGGTCAGGCAGATGATGTATTATAATCGAGTTGGTAGTAGGTTGGATTGTTAATGGAATAATTGCAGATGAATTTTGCAAGAGTATTTACTTAGATCTTAGAAACGGTCACTTGAGAAATACTGCTTATCAAACACGAAGCATTTATTTCAATGAAAACAATTCCAGGCACTTTTGTATTGTCAAAGTGTCGGGCAGATAGAAAGATGAAGCAAGCTGCCCATTCCAAAGCTTAGTAGGTTACTATGGAGAAGCATGGGCAAGAAACTCTATGGACAGTATAAACATTCCTTGAAATGAAAATATTGTAACAAAATATTGGTTACATCATTCATTTTGAAATTATGCATGTGAGGAATAATTTAACATATATAATTGTGTTGTTTAATAATAGCCGTAATCCTACGGACGTACTAAACTAACAATCCCACAACATACTCAACGGTATTGTTACACAGTTGTATAATACATAATTTACCCAGCACAATGCTATAATCAGCGCTCACATGAACAGCTAATCGGTTTAACAAAGTCGCAGTGACGCCATACAGAATATATGTCTTGTGTACTGCTAAGATATTGTACACTGTAAACATTTCCTTGGCCTCCAGTGTACCTATTGTTTTAATATTTGCAAAGGAGAGAAGGATTACGTTGACGTTTTACGTCACTAGAATATAAAAGGTAATATACTAAGGTAGGCAAGGTTCCAAGGTTGCCTGGAAGAGATCGCAGAAAGCGATAAGGCCGCCCATTGTATGTTTTGTATTAATCTTATTTTTTTTGTTATGTATTTTCTGATGAATAAAGTATATATAAATAAATAAATACTAAAGTATTGAATGGTGTCAGAAGCCATAACCTTTTTATTATTGATATTTTAGCAGAATTATATTATTGGCTGCTATGAGAGAATGGTTTTTACTTTTCTTTGTAGGAACTTCATTGTATTTATCATCTGTTAGTGTTTTTTTATCATACCAGACGTTTGAATTGTCTAGATATATACTGTATTTTTAATAATAATAAATTATTTATTTCACCAAAAGCCATTTCATTACAATATCCAAAGACAAGAGAGCGTAAAGGCTTATAACTAGGACACAATAATTTTAATACTCTGACTCCTAAACTAGGTGCAGGTGCCTGTGTCTTAGGAGTCAGTGATTCTTCGTTACAAACAAAGCAACTGTGTTACCCCCTTACTAACTAACGTTGTAAAGCGTCTGTATAGTTACACAACGCTTTGTCCTCTTCTTTCGTCGTCAAAGTCAAAGTTAAATTACTGACGACTGAAAGAGAGAAATCGGTGTGTAACTATTCATCTGATTTAATACGTTTATTAGTAATGGGAGTTAATATAATCGTATAAGGCTAAACTAACTTCAAAGTTCAGTAAGTTCTTTGACAATCTACATATTATAAAATATGATAGTCACTTTTCGTGTCTGGCGTTATTCTTCTAAACTACGCTACGGATTTTGATGCGGTTTTTATTATCATTTAAAAAAATTGTTCCGGAAGGTTTATTTGTAAAATAAAGTAATGTTTGTCTTAGATATAATAGAGAAATTTTCATGTCTTGTCAAGTCGTCAAAACCGAGCGAAGTAAGGACATAGTTGAAATAGCATAATCATCCTATAACCTTTTGACCGCCACACGTCAAAAAATCAAAAACGTGCCCTCGGCGCTGGGCACATTTTAGTTTGTCATCTATACCTACATGACTGTGGCGGTCAAAAGGTTAATGATCCCACTGCTGGGACACAGGCCTCCTCTCTGTGAGAAGAAGTGAGCCGTAATCCACCACGCTGGCCCAAGGTGGGTTGGTAGTTGTCACATGTCTTCAAACTTTTGGTTCTAGGACACTCTGGTTTTCTCACGATGTTTTCCTTCACCGTTTTGAGAGCAGTGATGATGAAATAATTTACACGAAGCAAAGCGCCTACATGATTTCGACCCCACGACCTACGACTGGTAAGTCCGGGCCGTTACCACTGGGTCACCACTGCTCGTAAAATCGAAACAGTCTCTCCCAAAATAAGATTATTTTGGGAGAATTAGAATTGGATTGTTTGAGACGTGTCGTGAAGAACAATCCACTTCTAAGATTAAGCAAATGCGATAAAAAGGAAGATTAAATAACCTTAGACTGAAGCACTCTAACACACAATAAGAACTTCAGTTCATTTAATTGAAAAACTTTTTGTTGTTCAAGAAATAAAAGCGCTTTAATTTCATTAACGTGAAATGACTTCGCTTTGTTTCTGTGTTACTATCGCGGATAAAAAGAAAACTTATAGCGACATGATTGCTGAAAGAAATTGGGGCTCTGTTGTTTGTAGCGGCTGGAGAACAAAGGTAGGGACCAGTCTGGTAGGGTCGGGAGTTTGGAATAGGTAGGTACATGTAGCCCATCTGATTTTTAGTTGTAAATGAAGGGTGAAAGTAAAGTCGTAATGTGCTAGGAAAATAAAGGATTAACTAATGAAATAAAAAAGAAAAACGTCAATGATAGCTTTCATGAACATTTTCACAAATTATTTCCTACAAATGGATCATGGTTCGAACCCAGACAGGCGCTTTACGTTGTGTAAATAATTTCACCACCATTACTCAAAACGGTGAAGGAAAACATCGTGAGCAAACCGGCATGTCCTAGAGCTAAAAATTTCGAAGACATGTGACATCTACCAACCCGCACTGGGCCCGCGTGTTGAATTACGGCCCACTCCCTCTTATCGAGAGGAGGCCTGTGTCCCAGCAGTGGGAAAGTTATCGGCTGATTATGGTATTTCCTACGAAAATGACCTGAATGTCCAATGTTTTATGATTGTTTGACCTGCATTTGAATTGCGTAACACACTTTCAATTCCAATCCGACACACACTGGTAGCGGTCTACAACGCCACATGAGAACAACGCGTCATACTGATGTCACGCAAACATCCTGCATCTCGCAAGCAGAGTTTACCGCGCAACTAGCATAGATACAACAGCCCGATATGAATCGTCGGGCAGTTGCCCGCCAGACACAACACCCGTCTGGTCGGAGGATCCTCACTTTTCTATAGAGTATGAGTGAACTTTACACCCTGTTCCTCATACATCTATGTGACTATCATACAAACATGAACGTCAGCGCCGCCTTCGTGCACCTACTCCAGCGTGACGTCACCATCGCACATTGCTTCGGTTTAAAAAAATCGTCTGCTCAACAACGTTAACAACGCAAATGAATATTGTCTTACCAAGTGGTATCAAATCACCCACTAACTGGGTTGTGAGGTCGGATACCTAGTGGCTTCATGTAAAATACTAGTATTCAGCTGCATCCAGTGAGACTGGAAGCCGACCATAGTGTTATATACTAAGTTAAACACTTCTATTAATTAAAGTCGTATTTATTCTTAATAAAACTATAATTTACAGCTTTACAATATGGCTGATCGGTAGCGAGAGGGCGAGACAGCAACAACCATGAACAGCCCAGACATACTACTGCCACAGATAATAATAATACATCTATAACTGCAACGTTCCGATATCACACTCTCCGCCACCATAAACTAAGACAAACATAAAATGAGGTTACATTACTTAACTATTACCTAATTACTTTCTAATGTACCATCCTTCATTCATCCACCGATTGATCACATGTACGAATTTGGTTTACATGTCTTTTCCATTTTAAACCGCCCACATCAATGTAATAGGTTACCCCTGGACAGGATTCATCAATTATAGTTCCTAAAATCCAAGGTTTATGCCCCTTTCTATAATCCCTGACCATTACTTTCTGCCCTGATTCTAACGTTGGTGTATTTCTGCTACCTTTATAATAAAGTTTAGATTTTTCTTGCATTTCAAATGATTTCTCAGTTATAGGCGGCGGCCTTAGCAATGTAAATCGATTTCTAAGCTCTCTACCCAGCATTAATCTGGCTGGTGTTACACCGGTAGTACTATGGGGTAGGTTTCTGTAATCAAATAAAAATAAGTTTACAGCGGAACTCAGTGAGCTACCACTTTCCTTGATTTTAGTTACATGTGTTTTAAAAGTCTCAACAAATCGCTCAGCTGCCCCATTTGTTGCTGGATGATATGGCGGCGAAAATGTATGTTTTATATTTGTTAGTTGACAAAAATTTTCAAATTCTATACTAGTGAAAGTTGGGCCGTTATCTGTTACTAAGTGGACTGGAAATCCAAAGGTGGAAAATAACTTCTTGAATATTGCAATTGTACTTGCTGCGCCAATATTAGTCATTTCGAAAGCCTCAGGCCATTTGGAATAGCTGTCTACAATCACTAAGAACATTTTATTATAATAAGGACCCAAAAAATCGGCGTGAAGTCGGTACCATGAGGATGGCGGTACCGGCCATGGTTTAAGTGGTGATTTTGGTGGATTTTTATTATTATTCAGACAGATTACACACTTTTTGGTTACATTTTCTATTTCTGAGTCTAAACCCGGCCACCAAAAATATGATCGTGCTACTTGCTTCATGCGTACAATGCCAAAGTGGCTTTTATGTAGCTCTGAAAGAATTGATTCCCGTAATACTATAGGAATTACAATTCTATAACCCCAAAATAAACATCCTCTGTCGGTGCTAATTTCATCCCTTCTGTTATAAAATATAAGAAGTTCCTTATCAATTATTTTTTTATCTGGCCAACCATCTAGAACATGCCGAATAGTGTTTGACAAAATCAAATCTTTTTTTGTTTCCGTCTGTATAGTTTTCCAGTCCAATTTATCCATTTTTGAATTGTTTACATGGTAGATATTACTTACATCAGCACTTAAACAAATAGAATGTAATTTTACATTTTCTGTACTGTCATTCATGAATGCACGCGATAAAAAATCAGCTGGGTTTGATGTGGTGCTGATGTGCCTAATTTTATAGTTAAATGCGGACAGGAAGATTGCATAATGTTGCAGCCTTTTGGCAGCCATTTTTGGAATACCTTTGGTGGGTCCAAATATTCTTACTAATGCAGCATTATCTGTTTCTAACTCAAAATATCGACCATAAGTATAATTATAAAATTTGGTCACACCAAAGATAATTGCCATTGCTTCTTTATCAATAGTAGAATACTTAATTTCTACAGAGTTTAACTTCTTACTTGCGTATGCTATCGGTCTAACAGTACCCTCATAATCTCTGTTCGACAATACAACACCCAAAGAGGTTTCTGATGCGTCACATGACAAAATTAATGGTAAATTTGGGTCAAAATGTCTTAAATTGTTTGCAGAAGACAGTTTCTGTTTGATTATCTCAAAAGCTTTGTTACAATCTGGGGTCCATTCGAATTTATTTTTCTTAACAATGTCATACAATGGTGCTAACGTACTAGCCATGTCTTTTAGAAACCGATTGTAATAATTAATTTTACCTAAGAAAGACCTTAGCAATGTCATACTAGTGGGAGCTTTTGTTCTCAACAATGGTTCAACATTTGATTTAACAATGCTTATGTCATTTTTAGTAACTCTAAAACCAAACACATCAATATTTTTTTTGAAGAACTTGCACTTTTCAAGTTTTAATTTAAACTGACATTCTTGTAGTTTTGATAGAACCTTACATAAGGTATTTAGCATATCATTTACATCATTTCCTGCCATATAAATATTGTCTATGAACACAATGACATTTGGTATATTAGTAAGCTTTTTACACATTAGCCTCTGGAAGGAACCCGGTCCGGTACTTACACCATATGGTAAATACTGATATTTATATGTACCTTCTTCAGTTACAATAGTAGTAAGCTCCTGAGACTCAGAACTTAAAGGTGCCTGTAGGTATGCCTCTTTTAGATCAAGCTCGCAGAAGTATTCTCCATTCTTAAGTGTGTTGAAAATTTCATCGATATGGGGTAATGGGAAATGGTCAACTTCTAAATGTGGATTCAAGGTAACCTTGTAATCACCACAGAGCCTTACTGATCCATCCGCTTTCAATACAGGGACCACCGGAGTACCCCACTGACTGAATTCAACAGGTGTTATCCTACCATTTTGTAGTAAACGAGAAATTTCAAGTTTTACCTTGTCCTTTAATGCAAATGGTACACGTCGTGGTGTTAGGCACTTCGGCTTTGCATCCAGTTTTAACTGTAATGTGATAGCATCACCTTTGAAATTACCCCAACCTGGGCTGAATACTTCTGCGAACTTCTCTTTGATTAGATTTTCTGCTTCTGAAATAGTTTTATTTTCATATGAGTAAGTGTCTAAATGCTTAGTCATAATATTAGTTTCTATAAATGTTGGAGGCCACAGATCAAATGCCTTTAACCAGTCACGACCTATTATTCGTGGGACATCATCATGGGCTACAAAAACATCCAACTTTCTCACCATTTTGTTGTATTTTACAATTACATTTTTTAATAAGCCAACTGGCTTTGAGATGGTTTGGTCAAAATTTTTAAATCTTACATTAGAATCCTCAATTATTAACTGGTTGAACAGACTAACTTTGTCTTTCAACGGAATTACTGTCACCTCAGAACCAGTGTCCAACTGAAAATCCAAACATGTTCCTGCTACATTTATAGTTATATAATGCGGGGGTACTTTACTTACATTTACCGAATATGTCTCATACTCATTTATTAATTTCCCAACGGAAGCTTCTACATCATCCTCTTTATCGAGCTTTATTTCAGGTTCACTTTGCTCAATTGTGTACACTCTCCGTCGATTCTTTGAGCAGACTTTGTAAAGATGTCCCTGTTGCCCGCACTCCGAACAGAACTTCTTGATTAGTCTGCATTCAGACTTAATGTGGCCATTGTTGCCACAACAAAAACATTTCAGTTCCTTGTCCTTCACTGGATGATTCTTCTTTGATTTAAAATTATTCTGTTTTTGTTTTGAATTTTTTTCATAGTGAAACATCTCTGATACCTCCGTTTCCTTTTTATTGGTAGTATGAACTAAGGCCGTTTCCACAGTTCGTGCCAGCATCACTGTTTCTTCCAAACTCAGATCAGCGTTACTCTTCAACAATTCAAACTTTATGAGCCTTGAATGCACTCCGTCAATAAACTTTTCTTTTATCTGGTCATTCATATCTTTGAAGTTACATACTCCAGCTAGTTTTTTTAATGCCAATAAATATTCTTCAACACTTTCTGTTGACAATTGATTTCGATTACGAAATGTAGCTCTATCTAGAACTGATGACTGCTTCTTCATATATTTTTTACTTAATGTTGAACACAATTCATTATATGATAAATCAATTGGTTTCGAAGGCGCACACAAACAAGTCAGTGTCTCAAAAACTTTTGGTGTAATTTTGGTGAGGAGCAAGGGTACTTTTTTTGTTTCTGGCACCTCATTTAACGTAATTATACATCGTAGTTGTTGTTCAAAAGATTCCCAACACTCACCATTAAATGATTGCAAATCATAATTTGACATGATTGCTTTTGTTTGTTTAGAAGTACTGATGGCGTTTGTTTTCAATTGTTTTTTCCAGTAGTTGCTCAAGAGTTTTCGTAGTTCATCAACTGTTTCGTTTTGAGTGTCAATTCCGTACTCTGATAGCTGCTCTTCCAATTCTGACTTATTTAGCCGATAAATCCAAGAAGTCATCTATTTGTATCGACCGACACTTCGACCGGCGATTTTCAACAGTGAACCAAGCCAAGATGGAGGACTTTGGAATGCTGCTGCAGCTTGCAAGCCAATTGGAGCTAACTTTACAGCGAAGCGTGCCGGTGACTTTGGTTTTAGATCACTCGAAAATGGGTTCTTTAAAGCTCGTCGCCAAACTGTTATATACTAAGTTAAACACTTCTATTAATTAAAGTCGTATTTATTCTTAATAAAACTATAATTTACAGCTTTACAATATGGCTGATCGGTAGCGAGAGGGCGAGACAGCAACAACCATGAACAGCCCAGACATACTACTGCCACAGATAATAATAATACATCTATAACTGCAACGTTCCGATATCACACATAGTAGTTGAGAAAAGAGGTATTCCACTCCGATGTTTAGCTGACCAATAAGAAAAAACTTTTGAAAGCAAATACATTTTGATAATTTTGCTACTCAGCCGATCTAAACAGTCTTTAAAAAGATTATTTTGGATTTTGCACTAAACCGAAAACAACCGAGCTCGCCAATTCATTTACGAATGATGACGAAGCTTCTCCCATAATTCAGAGAAAAGTCGCTCTTAATTCGTACCCAAGTGTCTTGATACCTTAGATCCTTAAGGATAATCTGGTAAAGCCACCAAACCATTTCCTGGACTTAATCTATCCACAAATAGGAGAAAACCGAGTTGGAACAAATCAAAGGAATCGCCGATCGAATTACTCGCTAAGACACTTGAGACCTTCAATTTGTTTCCTAGGTTTCGTCACGATTTGTTAAGACAAATGGGAAGGGAAGTGTCTGTGTTATTTGTGTTGCTAAGTGATTAGTTGTTGGACAGTTGAGGAATGTTACTAGTTTACTGCTTGGTCTACTAGATATAATATTCTACTTCCTATATAGGTTAGTTTTGTCTTGCATATACCTAAATTCAGCACATGATTGTAGTTCTAGCGAAGGTTTTATTTTTTCAGTGTTTGTTATCTTTTTAAGCGTCAGGTTTTATCACAAATTTTCTTTCTTTATTTAAACTATTCGCACACAAAAAAGGTACAAAGGCGGACTTAATGCCTTAGGAATTCTCTACTAGTCAACCATGGGTGGTGAAGAGATTACATGACAGGTGCTTTGGTTGAGAGGAACAATGATAAAAAAAACTATTAAAACTATTAAAATTTTACATGGTTTATAAAAAGTGCAATACTTACACGGTTAAAATGTATGGAAAAGGATTTTTTTTAAACACAATTAATTTCAACCCATGGTGGTAGGTAGAATCATATGAATCCATGTAAAGGTTTATGGCGTCTATGCCTGCCACCCTATATTTAGACCATTTCGAAATTAGACAGGTAAAGGGTTTCCATTCAAGATTAAAATTTCGAATAAGCCTAATTTAACATCAACAAAGCTGGCATTTTGTACATCTTTAAAAACTTTTATCCCATAATTTGTTCTAAATTAGTAAACCCTAAAAATACACAACCAAAATATCCATGTACAATTTAAAAATACAGTGTCGTGCAAATAAAATGAGCCGTTACGTTATTCTTGGTACAATTTTACGCAAGGAAACAGTGAGTGGCCAGAAAAACTGCATATATATCGTATAAATTCACACAAATTCTGACGGCTACGGTTGATTTGTGGCCGCGGGAATCCACTATAAATCTCCGTTCTTTTCTTTTTTTCGTTTAAGTCATAAGCTTGGAGCGGGTGTAGCGCAATAGCGATAAGAAACATGCCGAGTAAAATAAATATTCAGTTTGTTTCAAATTAAAAATGAAACTCTTATAAGCCTGTACCGCCAAGCTTACCGGTTTATCTATTTGAGCAAAAAGTTTCCTACCACTGACATAGTGGCATGGTAACCGACGACCATGAACTGACCAGAGAATTTCATACTTGTATTTCTGAAACAGGCCTGCATCCAGGTTTAGAAATTTACTTCTTATCAGACTTTTTAAATTGCTGAATGGGCCCGCTGAACGCCTCATGGAAAGCGATGGATGAGGTCTATGATGGAACGAGCGTGCTCAAAAGATGCCTAAGGCACTGGAACTCCCGCGCATCAACAAAACACAGCAGGCTGCTTGACTCTGGTGGGACAGTGGTCGTAAACAAGGCGGGTGTTAGCTACCACAGCAAGGGAAGAAATGCCAGTCAAATAAGGTGTTGGGTGTGACTGTCCAGGATGCGCCGAGCGCTCGGTTCAGTTGAGTAACTGGCGGAACAAGCTACGCTACACGAGGAGGCTACAGTCTTCGAAAATACATTGCATTATAAAAGATGTTCTATTTTTCTTCGCACGATAATCGCCACCTCTCACCACTTCCCCCACACTATAGCGAAGGCATTCCCTTTGTTCCAAGCGCGAGTTTATTATTAAAATGTTATTAGGAAGCGAAGTGGATACTGCCATAGCTTATGACTTGGCAGACACTGTATATTACTTTTTTTAGCCTACTTCAAAAGGAGGTCTTTCCTGCTTGTCTCGTACTACAATTGACATTACAATTCACTGGCTGGTTTGTTCTCGGGGAAGAAAAACTCGTTTTTAACATGAATAGCATCGTATTGTGTTACCTTTTCTTTCTCTGAATTGTTTTCGTGGACCAGTTTTGTTTATTAATAAATGGGCGAGTTATTATTAAAATGGTTTCTTATTGTTTGTTGTGTTCTCTCCAGCCTATAATGTTCGCAGTTCTGGGACACAGGCCTCCTCTCTGTGAGAGGGAGTGGGCCGTAATCCACCACGCGGGCCCAGTGCGAGTTGGTAGATGTCACATGTCTCTGAATTTTTGGCATGCCAGTTTCCTCACAATGCTTTCCTTCACCGTTTTGAGAGCAGTGGTGATGAAATAAATTACACAAAATAAAGCGCCTGGCTGGGTTCGAACACACGACCTTCAACTGCACAACTCCTGGGCCACCACTGCTCTGTTTTGTTATCGACTGTTGTATTTTCTCTCAATCACACGTTCATTCACCAATCGATTACATTACCCCTAATTCTAAGGTGTTTCAATTGAATGCGTAAGGAGTTCTTAATTAATGCAAGCACGGCTGCCTGAAATGACAGGTAATTACCCACATATTATGTCTGGCTGTCGTGTCTATTATTGATTGCAATTATATATTTTTCAATGCAAGATTAATTTGCACAAAACTCATTATTTACCTAGCCTATTCCTAACTACGTTAGGGTCGACTCCCAGTCGAACCGAATGCAGCTGAATACCAAGTGTAAGTATTTTACATAGAGTGACTGGCCGCTCTATGTAAAATACTTATTTATCTGGTACGATACGATAACCCTTGGTAAGACTAGTTGTCAGACTTTCGGGATTCTGACGACCGTAGCGACTACCAAAGTTTCACGAATGACAGCTGAGACCAACGGCCTAACGTGCTTTTCGAGGCACGGAGGGATATAGGTATATAAAGATGGTCACCCACCCATGGACCGACCGCGGCAAGCGTAGCTTAGCCCCACCAACTCGAGGTTGCAGAACACTGTACGTAAAATATTTATTATGATTTTGTTTTTCAACGCACTTGCTCGTAAATGGCTCTTATTGAACCACTTTTAGGTCCATAATGCAGTGTATTAAAAACGCGTGCTTTTTACTTTATGTTATCACACTAGTGCGATAACGCCACATATAACTATTTACTAGTCGGAGATGTGCGCTTTTTTTAATCTCATCAAAGAGACTTCATGCCAAAAGAAATCCTTTTTTTTTTTTTTTCGCCCAGTCTTTCGACCATAACGCCTCGTCTTCCGTGCAGAATTTCTTACGTGGTAAGTTTAAAAAAAAAAATGTATTTCTTTTATACCAACGGAATCCGCGGGCCATGTATCACTTTTTTTTTAAATAGTCTGAATTGTTCTTGGAACCAGAACCAAACGGAAAAGACCCTGACTGACGTTCTATTATTGCGGATTCTCAATGAACTAATGTATATTTCTCTATGCCAATAGTACTTTTTAATTCCATACTACAGATAGTGCCTTAGACGAAGACGCGCCCCACTCTTCTTCCTAATCGCTAGTGGTTATCGCTAGTTATTTCCGCTAGTGTTTTATTTTTATCGATACAAACTACTTACCAACTAATAAGTAATTACTGTGTATCGACAAAACTAAAACACTAGGGGAATGTTGCACACTTGTACTGTGTAGGTATTAGGAAAATGAGTGGGGCGCGTCTTCGTGGATAGCACTATCTGTAACTGAACTATAATTTGACATACGACAACACTACGATCAGTCTAAGCCAACTCTAAACATTATTTGGTGTTTATTATATTTTTTTATAGACTGTATAGCTTTTTTTTTTTTTTTTTTTAGAAAATGGCATCTCGCAGTTCAACCATAGGGGTTGTCGACTGCTCAACTGGACTTTCCTGTGGATGCCACAATAAATTGGGCCTCCAGCCAGGGCATAAAAACTTAAAAACTAAGCGACTACACGCTAAGGGCACCCCCCCGGGGGGTTCGGACCTCGGCTTAGGGCGTCGCTGGGAGAGGACAGCAAGGGACAGGCTGGATCGGAATTATTATTTAATGGGGACGAATTTAAAGCTACAGGCTCAGCGGCGCGGGCTGGCTCGAGCAAGGGTCGGGGTGGACATGGTACGGGGTGTCGCGACGGGCCTCGACGGCGAGGACGGAACGACGGATGTCGGGACTTGTACTTCTTGAGAGTACTGGTAGATTTACTACTCTCCTGGAGGAGAGTAGTGGCGTCGTCGGGGGTGGTGAGGGTATGCCTTGGTCGGCGAATCCTACTTATACGGGAGGGAGTGTAACGGGAGGCCGCCGCAATCAGGGGATTGGGATGCTTTATAGCAGAATCGAAGTAGCGCTTGGAGAGGCGCTTCATGAACTGCTGGACGGTGGGGAGTTTGAGATCGACGTGGAGATTCACGTTTCGGACATAGAAGGGGGCACCCGTGACCTTTCTGAGGAAACGGTTTTGGAGGGTCTGCATTTTATGCAGGAAGCGAGGGTTGGCGTGTGCGAAGATTACGCAAGCGTACGTCATGATGGGACGGATGACCGCGGTGTAGAGGCGCAATTTGCACCTGAGGGACAATTTGCTGCGGGCGGTCAATAAGGAGTGGAGCCTACCGAGAGCGAAAGCAGCGCGCGAACGCGCCGTCTTTATGTGCTCTTTGAAGTTGAGACGGTGATCGAGAATTACGCCTAGGTACTTGGCTTGCTTACCCCAAGGGATCGGCTTGCCATACATAGAGATCGGGCTGGGGAGGGGGGTGAATTTACGCGGCTTTGAGAAAAGTACCGCCTGACTCTTGTCGGGATTAACCTCGATTCTCCATTTCCGGAACCAATCGCCTAAGGCGTTTGCGGAGGTTTGGAGCTTGCGAGCGATAGAGCCCTGATTGGGACCTGAGCAGTAAACGGCAGTGTCGTCGGCGAAGAGAGCCAACTGTGCCGAATTACTTTTGGGGATGTCACTGGTGAACAGCGTGAAAATGAGGGGGGATACTACGGAGCCCTGGGGGACTCCGGCGCGGATCGGGTGGGGGGGGGAGAGAGCACCCTCGATGCGGTAGCGGAAAGTGCGATCCGACAGAAAGTCTCGAAGGATGAGTACGAGACGGTCTGGCACACCGAGAAGGTAGAGCTTATATAATAAGCCATTGTGCCAGACTTTGTCGAATGCTTTCGCTATGTCAAAGAACAGAGCGCCCGTTGACGCACCGCGCTGAAAGGCAGCGCTAATGTGCTCAACGATGCGGTGGACCTGATGGATGCATGAGTGTTTAGTTCGAAAACCAAACTGCTCGTTAGGGATAAGGCTCTTTGCTTCGGCGTAGTCCTTGAGACGCTTATAAATAAGCCTCTCGTAGATTTTGCCAAAGACATTGAGCAGACTGATGGGGCGGTAACTGGAGGGCTCAGACTTGGGCTTGCCTGGCTTTGGGATACCGATGACCGTGGCTTCTTTCCACGCTTGGGGGAAGATGTTATTGCTCAGAGCGCCATTGAAGATGGCGGTCATGAGTAGAATGAGTGGAGCGGGGAGGAGTTTGTACACCCTATTGGTGATACCGTCCGAACCGGGGGCTTTGCGGGTTTCGAGCCCTTTAACGATGTCTTGCACTTCGTCAGGAGTGACGGGAGGCAGAGGATCATCAGGGTCTTCGACTGGTGGTAGGGAGGCTCTACGTTCGACCTCAGCGTTCACCTTATCGATGTGCGCTTGATCTACTAGTTGAGAGCTGGGGGAGCACTGGGACTCTAAGCTGGCGGCGAGGCATTCGGCTTTGTCGGGGTTGTCAAAAGCTACGGACTTGTCGGGGCGTATGAGAGGAGGTACAGTGGCCTCTTCGGGGGAGCGAAGCTTCCTCTGAAGCTGCCAGAAGGCTAAGTGATTGGGCTCTAGTTCGCCGAGCAATTTGGCCCATCCCTCGGAACGCAGCTCCGCTATGCGTTTCTTTACAGCACGCTGTAAATGGCGCATATGGGCTTTGTTCGCGTCACAGGGAAAAGAGTCGTAGGCACGAATGGACGCGTTCTTCTCGGTTATCAGATCACGTACGTCAGCGGGTAATTTCCAGCGATGGTCTTCCATCACTGGCACTTCCCGTGAGCAATCCGTCAATACGGATTGAACGTGATCTGTAAACGAGGCGATCGCTCCCGTTGTGTCCGCAACTGAGACAATTTGCTCGGGAATAGAGTCTAAGTGAGGTGACGTGGTGGATTTCAGTCTTTCGCTTACTTTCCTCCAGTCGGTTACTATCTTGGTCGGAGGGGGCTGGTTGGGATCACGGGGGCCCGAATAGGGGGCTAGGTGAATAGTGACGGGACGGTGGTCGGAGTTGAGCTCTTGGTGCGTCTCGATAGATTGCAAACGGAGGTTTACATTCTTGAGTAGCGCTACGTCGAGCACGTCAGGAAGATGGGTGGGATCACCGGGATAGTGAGTGGGATGCATCGGAGCGATGACATCGAAGTTAAGGGTGGCGCCTAAGTTGAACAGGATTCTACCTCTGGTAGAAGTCGTGCTACTGTTCCAGGCGGGATGTTTGGCATTGAGATCCCCCGCCATGATGACGGAGTCACTCATACCGAAGAGGGCAGTGAAGTCTTTGGTGAGAGAGATGGGATCCTCTGCACCAGCCGTGGGCGGGATATAAGCCGAGATGATTAATAAGGATTGGTGGCCGGTCATGCCAAGCCGACAGATAGAGACCTCCAGGTGAGATAGGAGAGGAGGAGGGTCTATAGGGGAGCAGTGAAGGGACTTTTTGAAGTAGATAAGGGTACCACCCTTGTGACACCGAGACCTGTCATTGCGAACTATTTTAAAGTTGGCAATGTTCGGGTTACGGTGATGGGGCTTCAGGAAGGTTTCCTGGACTAAAAGGACGTCTAGTTGATGGTCGCGGAGGAAAGTGGCGATCTCATCACGCTGGCCAGAAATGCCGTTGGCATTGAAGAAACCTATTTTAAGGGATCGGGGTTTGGTAACACCTATTCTTTGTATATCCATTGGAGTAGCTAGAATTTTAGGGTTTGCAGGACTTGCGTAATCTCGGGATACGCATTGAAAATCTCGGCAATACGCCGGGGATTGCCATTGCAGGCTTGAATTTCCGCTGCCATCGCGTTAGCTGGGGCGATAAACGATGCATAAGCACCGATTATAACCTCCATGCTGCTGGGCTGAGGGCCGGAGACGGGGGATTGAGTGAACCTACTGGGGCGCGGGGCAGCGGTAGTGGGGTAGACTACTGGAGTGGCAACTGGGGCCGAGGGGACTGAAGGGGCTACTGCTGGCGGTGGGACGGGGATTGCCATCAGAGCTGGGGGGGTCGGGGGTTGGGCGGGCACCGAAGCTGCGGGAGCTTTCTGGTGGAAGAGATTTGCCCAAGGAGAGGGTCGCTGGGGACTGAGCCTATCGGGCATTTGTGAAGATGGGATCTTCACAGAAGAAGGACTTTCTCTATGCTGACGATCGCTTGCGCGCTTCGCCAGTTTAGAGGAGGGGGCTTTCGGGGCTTTAGGGCAGCCCCGGTAGTTAGCCGGGTGCCCGGATTGGCCGCAAAGAACGCAGCTCGGTGGCTCTGTGCACAGAGTGCGGTCCTTGGGGCGGGAACATTCAGCTGTTCCGTGATCGCCTAGACACTTGACGCATCTAGGCGTCGCGTAACAGTGGGACTGTGAGTGGCCGTATAATTGGCACCTATGGCATTGTCCAATGAGGTTGGACTTTCGGGGCTTTTCGATGGAGATTCCCGAGAGGGAACAGACTGACCTAACCTTAAAAATGGGATGGTGACCGTCAGTGGGGTCGCATACGACAAGGACCATGTCGTAGACTAAGCCTTTTTTCGCTCTGTGTAAGCGATGGACGGCTGAAACGGGAATGCCTTGTGAAGCAAGGTCTTCTTTGATCTCCTCGGTGGAGATTTCTTTGGGGATGCGCCTAATGATGACGCGGGTGGGAGCTTCCTCCGGAAGGGAGTAGGTATGGAACGAGTAGTTCCTTGCTTGGAGGAGTCGGGTAAATTCCCTGTAGTCCGAGGACGAGGGAACCGTTACCTTGATACCCTGTTGGGTAGATCGGGCGTTGGTGTAGTTGATCTTGCGATCAACACACATTTTAGAGATCTCGGTCCATTTGGACTTCTCCTGAATGTAAACAGGGGGTGGGGGCCGTTGCTTCTTAGCAGCGGGAGGGATAGCACTAGGGCTAGAAGTGGGGGCGGCCTGAGAGGTGGGGGCGGCCTGAGAAGCGGCGGGGGAGGCGGCGGGGGGCGGGGTGGGGGGGCGGGGGGACAGGGGAGCCGCTACTGGCTTTTTGGCTATGCTGGAGTGGGAGGATGAGCCCTTCTTTCTCTTGCCTCCCTTTCCGACGACTTCGTAGTCGTCTTCGGAGGAGGAAGAGGCGGATAGTGCATCATCCGAGTCTGGCTGAGGAACGGACGTATCCATGTCCTCGGGTTGGGAGGCGTCTATTGTCTGAGAGACAATAGGGGCTGGCACAATAGGTACCGAAAGGGGGGCTGCGGCGACCTTAGTCGGAGAAGTGACAGAGGGCTTAGTGGGTTTGGCGGAATCCATTGTTGGGACGGACAATGGCGCCGGCATGGGATTAGCCGCGACGGAGGGGGCTGAGCCTTTGTCGGCCGTAGGCGGCGGCGACGGGCAATCGAAAAAGTCGCAAAAATCTTCGACATTGACGTTCGGGAGGGTTGGCTTCCGGAAACCAATTAGATGGGCGCCATATTTGGCGATAAACGATTCATCTTTGAAGAGAACCTCCTTGACGAATGCCAATATTACGGCATCCGCCATGGTGGCTCTATCGGAGGGAAGGGGCCGGGAGAAGAATTTGCATAGGGGCGTGAAACCCTAGGGATCCTAACGAGAACCTAGCCCCGGGTGGGAATGCCCGGGGGTGAGTGGATCCTACCCTCCCTGTCGGGTGAAGACAGGGAGGTGAGTACCTAAGGTGAGCCCTAAGCTTGTAACCCGTCGCTAATCTTATTGCGCGGACGGGGTCCTAACCAGTCAAGTGAAATGGGTGTAGAGACACCCAGACTGGTTCTAGTACGAAGGGGTTGACACACCCAACCGTACTAGATGCAAAGCTGTTGAGAAAAGGATTAGTTACAAAGCTAGGCTTGACTAGGAGACCCCCCAAGGCCAAGATTCTAGCTCCCGATTCCAATTGACTGCCTCACCCTGAAGGGGCGAGGC
This sequence comes from Oligia latruncula, assembly GCA_948474745.1. Taxonomy (NCBI): domain Eukaryota; kingdom Metazoa; phylum Arthropoda; class Insecta; order Lepidoptera; family Noctuidae; genus Oligia; species Oligia latruncula. Next base: position 2,019,420 of record OX419686.1, read on the forward strand.
TGGTGGATTGGGGCACCACCCACTTGGCTTCGTTGACACCGTGAGGTTTCCACCAAGGACCACGAAACTGTGGTTTTACCCAGAAGGGGCCACAACAATCGACGAACGTTTTATTTGACGTTAAACTGTTAAGAAATACTCTATCAACAGTGCCTTGAAAAAGGCAGCTATTGATAGAAAACGGGTCGTAGTCGAAGACTACGGAACTCGTTACGGCAAGCGTAACGAAACCGGGCGGCGAGAGCAGCGAAACACGATGCAGCGGCGGAGAGCGGCACGTCCGTTCACGGCGAGCGTCGAGCGGCGAATGTAGACTGTATAGCGGTTTTGCCAATGCCTTTATTTTCACCTGCGCGCGCATCGCTAGCGCGGTGCGCGGAAAAACCAAACCAGTGCGCCATTTTCCATAAATATTTGTTTACATTTTCGTTGTGTCATCATCATCATCATTTCAGCCAAAAGACGTCCACTGCTGGACATAGGCCTCCCCCAAGCATTTCCACTTCGACCGGTTCTGTGCTTCTCGCATCCAACGGAACAACCGTTTCGTTGTGTAACCACACATTATTAACAAAAATGTCGACTTCACGTAGGGAAGAAGAGCAATACGTAAATTTGACCCCGCCGGAAATACTAATCGAGGCACGAAATGCGAGTGATAAGCCTGTTGCTACCAAAATCTAGAGAGAAATACCTAACGGCCTACGAAACTTTCATAGAGTGGAAAAACAGCAAAAATACCCAGTCGTTTTCGGAGAACGTATTTTTGGCTTACTCCAATGAACTGGCAAATAAAGACAAGCCCAGCTCGCTTTGGTGTATATATATATACTCCATGTTAAAAAGCACTGTCAAAACCAAAAATGATGTTGATTTCAACACCTACTGTAAACTTACGGCATTTCTAAAGAGACGCTCAGACGGATATATTAGTCGAAAATCTAAAGTATTGTCACCAACCGACGTTGAAAAGTTTTTAAACGAAGCTCCGGATAGTCAGTACCTGGCAACAAAGGTCAGTTGATCTTTATAAATCTAAATAATATATCATCTCTATAATTACGTTATTGTAGCATAAGTTCATACTACTAACTATTTGATCTCTTTGCAGGTTGTGTTAATATTTGGTGTTACCGGTGCGTGTAGACGTCAAGAGCTTAACGATATTACAACAAAGGATGTAACGGAGAAATGCTTCTCGTAAAAATTACCAATTCTAAAAACAAGATTCCACGATCTTTACCGACTTAACAAAAAGGAGGAGGTACTATGTTCGGGTGTTTGTTTTTTTTTTTTTGTATGTTTGTTCATCGAATACTCCGCCAATTGTCGACGGATTTTCAAAATTCTTTTTTTGTTCGAAAGTAGATAGTTCTGAGGTGGTCCCATTGTCACCAAGTTAGGATCTGATGATGAGATCTTAGAGAAATCGAGGGCAACCTCCAAATTGTATAGGCTCACTTATTGTTTTTCGCATATTTTATGAAGTATCTTGTGTATTTGTGTATGGTTGTCACCGTCTCAGGTAACTGGGCTGATGATGGAAGGTACAACTCCTTAACAGTAAGAAGTTACTCGAACAGGCAAGGACTGTTTTAGTAAATTGTTTTGATGTTTGATAGGGCATTTGCCACATTTAGTCTCATGATCATCAAGTCATGACCTGATGCTGCAGTCAGGATAGTCTGCAGAGTACCTAACTCCTCGACAACTAACAGCAGATACATCGTGTTTAGGCTCATTGAAAAGGGCTCGATGTGTGGATAAACGTACTGTTACTGAGGAACACCGAAGACCTGATGCTGAAGCCAGGAGCATCAGAAACAGTACAAACCTTGAAATTACAGCACCGTAGTCGTGTTTGGGCTCATTTTAAACAGGGCTAATTTTATGTTCAATGCAATGTTGACATAAGTCTGGCCTGATGCTGCAGCCAGGATTATCAGCATCTAATCTAAAAACTAATAAAAGGAGAACTCCTCAACAATTAACGTCCCTGCATCGAGAAAAGGAATATTTTATAAAAAGGCGATGGGCTAGTTGACATTAGGCTATTGTAACTTAGATAAATTATAAATAGACCCACTAAAAAGCGAGAAATAAAAACTTTTTAACAAAAAAAAAACCGACTTCCAAAAAAAACACTACAAACTGAAAAATAACTTTAATTTCGGAAGTCGGTGGCAAAAACTAAAATACTGATCCATAAGACACCGACTTCCGAAATTAAAGTTATTTTTCAGTTTGTAGTGTTTTTTTTTGGAAGTCGGTTTTTTTTTTGTTAAAAAGTTTTTTACAATCTATGGCCCGTTTCATGAAATAGTAAACAAAATATCAAGCTCTCCGTTCAGAAAATGCAAAAAATTACCGCTTTTTCCAAAACTTTCAAAAAGGTAAATGTACAGCTCAACTCATTGGTATCCACCAATTTGGAGCAATGCCAAGAGAAATTGCAAAGTATTTGGATTTACCCGACGCTGATTCTTACACTGGGGACAGTTTTAGAAGGACTTCTGCTACACTGCTGGTTGATTCGGGAGCCGATGGATTAAAGCGTCATGGCGGATGGCGATCTGATGACTGCATCAGATCGCCATCCGCCATGACGCTCTTATCTTCGACATAAGATTCAGCGACTGCGCTGAATCTTATGTCGAAGATTCTATTCATAACAAGGCAAACATTAGTGCTTAAATAACACGTGCAATAAATTTGGAGCCACAGACGAAGAAGTATTGCCCTGAGCTGCGACAAATTACTTCTCGTGACACTGGCTATTTAGTGCCTCCTGCTGAACTAATGAGTCCAATTTACAGCATTCATCCAACTCCTATGAAAACATTTCATCATAACCAACATTTACCCAAGAAAATGAAAATAATGAAATTATTACTAATAGCAATACCATAACACAAACTCTAAAAATGCCAACAAAAACCGTTCGGTATAATTTTGCGAATTGTACTTTCACTAATTGTTTCAATAAATAAAAGTTAATAACAATACACGTCTGTTTTCTCTTCGCAAGTGTGTTGAAAAACGTCGTATGGAACGCGTGTGCATTGATCATTATACACATGTATCATAATGTACTATTATTGCTGTCAGTCAGTAAGTTATGAAACGAATTTAATATGTCGGAAAAGTCAAACAACTGACTCTAAAAATTCTACATATTATTTGTTCACAGTTCAAATGCGAATGTACCCTGAAAACATTTACCTGGACAAATAGCCCCCGTATATAACCGCCATTGTTTGAAGTGTACCCAGCAATGAAATAAAAAGGGCTCGTTTTAAACATTTTGTCAGCAAAAAAGAAAGTGCTAATGTTAGGCCGTTAATATAAAAGTTGTTTGTGTGTGGCCATTAGACAGTAGCTCATGTTTATAGCCTGCGGCTGTTTTATTTTAACGAATTCTTTTTGGGTCAGTGATTTTGGTCAGTAGTATAAATATGTATAATTATTATGGTTTATTTTATACTGTCAGCACACAAATGTACAGAGGCGGATTTAATGCCACAGTAATTTTCTACCAGTCAACCTTTGGCTTGTAGAGACAAACAGTGGTAAGAGCAATTACGAAAAATTTTGGAATAAATATTTATGTAAATATACACATCATTATGTCTTTTACTAACTATAGCTATAATAATATAACTAAACTATTATAGTTTTCCTTTAGCATTTACATGAGATTTATAAGCATAACCTATATTAATATTACACTAATATTACGAAGGTGAAAGCTTGTGAGTGTGTGTGTGTGTGTGTTTACATGTTTGTTAGTTCTTCACGCTCAAACGGCTGGACCAATTTTGATATAATTTTGTATGGTAGGTAGCTGACACCCTGGATTAACATAATAGACTTCTTATCCCGATATTCCCATGGGATCGAAACTTATGCGGGTGAAATCGCGGGGCGCAGCAGATGAAGAGTGTGTTTGCTTAACTACCGCTCGGATTTCAAAAAATCTTTTTACTTTTAATAGCCTAATTCTAATCAATACAAATCATGGACTAATTCAGAAAATGAAGGCAAGGAAACTGACCAAAAAATACGAAATGATTGAAGTAAAGTCACTTCGTAACCAGACACGGCGAGTCGAGTCCCGTTGTTTGACAAAACGACAAAATTAAACAAAAAAAGAACTACATTAAAGGAATACGAATACCGCGAACCCCCACCCCCCCCCCCTCCCCACGCCCTGACTAATAGAAATATAACAACATTACAAAAACAATTTAACGTTACCATTGTGACCCACTTCACATTTGTTCCCGTGCGTCGGACATTAAAAATAATCGTGTTTTTATTTTTATTACGTTTATTGCGCGTACGCTTTACCGTTGTCCCGTGCTTATTATTTATTTGTACTGTTTGGCCCCAGAGCACATGGCCTGGAAATTTTTGTGGAGTCACGTTTTTTGGTAATGTACCGAAAGTGTCTCTGTAATGTTTGCCCACTTGAGCCTGTTATTTAAATTGGTCGTGTGGCTTTGGGGTTTTAAATATATGAAGTTGGATAAAACCCTTGTAATGGCCTTTAACTTTAACACTTTAATACTGGTGGTCCAGAATTATTTGAACAGTACAAAATATGACTTTATATTGGCGTTGACAGACTTCCCCTTTCAGCAGATTAATAAATCAATCTTCAACAATTGAAGTCCTTTCAAATCCAGCACAAAGTAGAACAAGCTACAGAATTCAATTACAATACCCGTAGCATGTCGGCTATCTGCTACGAGAAGGCGGCGTAGCCGTGACCTCATCGCGTCGGCTACGGCGTAGCACTTAGCATTTTTTATTCCTAACACTATTTAATTCATTTTAGCATATTGATCTTATTACCAGAAAAGTCTTTCTACAACTAGTTAGATAAAATGGAACAGTCTGTGTAGTAATAATAATAATTGTAGGCCACGAAATTGAATTTAAAAAACTTTAGGCTAGAGACATATTTGATAAATAACTGAAATCTAACATTATGTAATATATTGAAAGTAGGTAATAAACATTTAGAAGAAACGACCATTGCTATATTAAGCACTTTGCTAAATCGACAGACAATGTTTTGTTTAATAGGAACGGTTATTATTATTCTTCAGCACATTACATTATGATTTATGCTCAACATTTATACGGTTTTCTCATTATTTGTTTTTAGTATATTCATTATTCGTGTATTTATATATATTTATTTGTGCTTCTTTGTAAATATAATTAGATATATGTATATATATTAAAAATTATTAAAATTATTTAAAAATATTTATTCGTAAATTTTTCGCAATAGCACCTACCACTGTTTGTCTCTGCATCACCCAAAGGTTAACTGATAGAAAACGCCTATGGCATTAAGTCCACCTCTGTATATTTGTGAGCTTAAAGTATTAAATAAATAAAGAAACAACATAATCTCCAAAAAAAACATCAAGCAAGTTCATTTTCAGTTCAAAACTTATAGAAAACAAAACCGAAAAACATAAAGATAAAAACTAGCATACATAATTTAACAATTATTTATAATTATGTATAGGAGTATAATAAAAAGCCGGGGACAGAAATCCATTCAGATCACTACGAACCCTGGGTCCCTTCGCTAATCCCCACATAAAATTGCCGAAGAAAAAGCCAGTAATCGAAGCACCCAGTCGTAACTCCGGACCTTCACTTACAAGGGTTTTAGAATGGCTCGTTTTGGAAATAGGCTATACATTTTAGGGGGACTGACAGTCTATTAATGGCCTAGTAGACTGGAAATGGATAAGACTTAGATTTCTTTTACACAACTTTGGGATACAAATGGTCAGGCCCTCCTGGGAAATCCACGAGACTTAAAAAGCGACTGGATTAAGTTGGGGTCTTGGGGATTGAAAAGTAACGAAGGTTAGAAATAATTAAATAACTCAATTATTGCAGGTTAGTATGACGACATTTGTTTTTTTAGGGTTCCGTACCTCTAAAGGAAAAAACGGAACCCTTATAAGATCACTTTGTTACTCGTCTGTCTGTCTGTTTGTCAAGACTCTTTATCTCGGGAACGCGTGGAGGTATCGAGTTGAAATTAAAACCACATACTCAGGTCTGCGATCCTTTAAAGCTGTTAAAAAGTCTTCTAAGTTAACGTAAAAAAAAGATACAGCCTTTTATTCCGCAAAAAACGTATATTTCAACACTCTTAAGGGAATCAAAATGTATAGGGTACTTTCCGTTTACCTAGAATCATCAAATTCGGCATGAAGCAAGGTCATGTAGCACAAGCAAAGGAAAAATTCGAAAACCACGAATTTGTAGTCACATTAAAAAAAAATCCCGTGATAAACTATTTACATACACCTACAAATTTGTACGAACCCTCGGTACGCGAGTCCGACTCGCACTTGGCCGGTTTTTTTGTTAGTGATTTGAAGCTTTCTTGTCACAGTCATGACGTGCAGCCGTCGACTATTTCTGCTTTGTACTCGTGAATACAGCTATTTATACAGGGTTATTGGTAAAACATTAACAACCTCTTAAGAGGTCATTGTACTCGTCATTATGAACAAAAAAATCAGCTGTTCCCTACATTTATGTTCGTCTAACTCGTCAAAATGTAGGGAACAGCTGATTTTTTTTTCGCGATATTTTTTCCTTATTACAAGCTTTTATTTAGCTAGCACTGTTCGTATGTATGTATTAACTTGTCCGTCAAAATTTGCAAACCATTTTTCGACCATTTGTTGGTATCCGATTGAGCTGAAATTTTGGATACACCTTTAGTTTTGGTAACAATTTAAATAAAAGCTTGTTTTTAAATTTCTTTTTTTATTGGAATTAATTATATTTCTATATGCACGTGTTTAACCTTTACAGCAGGTAGGTAGTGGGTGATTCACGGAGGGGGTTCCGGATTGGTCTATTAAGAGGTAACGGAGACCCCCTCCATTTGCTGGTGATCACCGGGGTGGTTTTAGTGAGGTAAGAATCCCACACTACCTGGTCTTTTTTCCCCAAAATCCAGGTGCCTTTTAAAGGTTTACCCTCGAGAAAAAAAAAAGGTATTGGGTGATTGTAAATCGTTTTAAAACAATGTTATGTAATGCTATCAATATAAACGTACCATGTTAGGAGAAAGATTACGTGCACAACATGAATGAAGAAATCGTCCATGTTGTCGACTTAATCTTTCACATTATTTCAAGTATAGGTACATCAGTGTCCAACAAAAATGAAAAGCTTCTCTATTTCTTCTAAACGCAACTGATACCAAACAACTCTATTTAAATAAGTATTTAAATCGGGCCAAAATGTCGGTCGAATGACTGGAATTTTATTCATAGCCTTCCAGGGTTTTTCGAAAGCGATTTTCGTTGTTATCATAAATTAGTAGTCCATTTGCGTCACCTTGTCGAATCATGAACGAATGAGGTTCGTTATGCAATAATAACTGCCTTTACGCCTTTGCAATGTCTCCGGAAAATGCGCGGGAAATGGTGTTATAGATTAATGAAATAACGGGAAATTTGGAGGAAATAGGCTTGAAGACTCCAGTTTAGATTTAGAATTAAATGAAAATTTAATTTGCTTTAGATTGAAGTATTTTTATCTGACTGTAAATAAATGGGCTGCTTTGAGAGTATGATGATTAAATTGTAAATCCATTATTTATCGTCAGTTTACCACGAAGGAGAAAATATCAATATATCGGAAGAGTCACGAGTACGGGATATCAATTAATAATATAAAATAATTATAACCTAAAACCAACTACAGACTTTTTCTACTCGCCCGCAACATGACGCCCAGTAAAAATGCCCAGCGGTGAAGATTCCAACTCCAATCGGCCTCCTGTCCCGGTAAATATATTTTCTCTGCCGTAGTTAACTGTCGTAAAAATAAGACATACGAAATTTAACAATGCAAACAATAATTAATGTAAAATACGAAGCTGTGACAAATGATTCCGTAATAATTACTTCCAAGAATAGTTTGTTTCTGACTTACAAAACATTTAATCTAATATTATAACTTTAGAACGCAATGATGATAATTATTTTTACGTCACCACCATACAAGGTCATATGGGGCTTACAGGACATAAACACAAATAACGCAAGTTCTAGAAACAATAAAAGTATAACCGTCGTAATGACCGTCTACAGTAAACAAAATCAGAAAAATATATGATATTTTTCAGGAAATGTGCTAGTTAGATAGTGTGTTGAAAACATAATACAACTAATTTGATACGATAGAAAAAATCATGAAGATACCTCTAAAAACTTTTTTTACAATAAAAACCACACTAATATTAATACATATAATCATTCTCATTTTTTGTCAGATTATTCTACAAGCAACATACTAAAGCACTGGTTTTTTAATTTTTTCCAAACAATAGATTTTTTGCTTCATATTTTGCAATAAATTACCAGCGTTGTGTCATCGCGCTTCTCTTTCTTTTCTATGCAGTCCGACAGTGACCGCGCTTTAGATCATGTAGTCCCATTTAACTCATTCACCCCGAAATTCACGAAATTTTGGCATTTATTCAAATCAAATGGATTAAATTACATTATTTTATTCCATACAGTATTCATTTATTATGAATGATTGTATAGTCATTAATAATAATGAGCAACAATTTAATCGAAAAATTATTTACTTACGGATTGTTATTTTTGCAACTGAAGTTTTTATCGATAATGCCTTGATGGCTGAAATCCATTTTATAATCCCTGGAGCGGTAAATGGAATAACAGTATCAGATATGTCCGTTAATAGGCAGGTTGCTATTTAATTTTGTTTTGAAATAATCATTAAAGTACTGGTACACAAGAGTAGTGTAATTTTTATATATAAAAATATTTATTCCTCAATTTTCACGATTGCACCTACCACTGTTTGTCTCTCCATCACCCAAAGGTTGACTGGTAGAAAATGCCTATGGAAATAAGTCCGCCTTTGTGTGCTTGAAAAATTAAATCCTAACTAGTATCTATTATAAATGCGAAAGTAAGTTTGTTGGTTACCTTCTCACGCCTAATTCACTGAACCGATCATTTTGCATATACCTACGTTGTCAGCGGTATAGAAAAGGACATAGGATACCTTTCATCCAGAAAAAAGATACTGTTCCCGAGAAAAAGAACAATAACTTCGACGGTCACAATTGCTTTAGGATACTAGATGGTGCTACATGTCTTTCGAATCATGATTGAAATATGACCCGACTTTCTGGGGGCCTAAAAACGCTACTTTGGCAGAATCATAAAAGGATAACATTATGAATCATAATGGACAGTTAACTGTTAAGTTAATGGTATCAAATCCCATTGGTGAAGGATTTTTCAGTTATTTTTTTTGTCTGTGCTAAAATACCAATCAATCCAATTCAAATCCGTCCAATCCAATACGAAGTGCAGCGAAAAAAATAAAACACGGACTGACTTCGCCATAGGTAATTCATAATGTTATCCTTTTATGATTCTGCCAAAGTGGCCTTTATTATAATCTGGATTAACACTTAGGATACATTTTATCCTGGTAATACGTTTCCGTGGGATAATTTCCGACCTCCATGCGGACAAAAGCTAGTAAATAAATAAATATGTAAATAAGTCATCAATGTATAAATGAATAAATCTTTAAACAATATGTCACACATAAATCCATTAATTATCATTTATTAGGTATGTGTTATGTATGTTATTTTGAATTGTAAATGTATTGTAATGTAATGTGACTGCATGAGTGTATTATTATTTTTACGAGTCAATGATACTCGAATTAAAATGTTTTTTTTTTATTAAGACGTTATCCATAGTTTTGGCGCTTCTATAAAAAAAAAACGTATAAACAAAAAATCGAAAATTCCGAACCGGTGCCGCTCAATTTGCTATGAAAAGAAAATAGTGACATGAAGCGAGTGTAATGCAATAAATCCTTTACAAAAAGCCAAAAAGCCAATTTATTCCAACGCAAGGATACATCTCGTTTTTATTTGCTTCCAGAGAAAAACACGCTACTAGAAACACGAAAAAGTAAAGTTCGTTTGATACCAAGTGTAAATTGAGCAGTAAATTGACTATCATAATAGGTAAGGAATATTTAATACTCAATTTAGTCCTTACTTTTATAAAAAACTTATTTTTCTTCTGGTTTTCGCCCGTGATTTTCTTTGTTTCATTAAGCTACGCTTGCCGTCCGTGGATGGGTGACCTCCATGTCTCGAAAAGCAAGCCGGAAAGCTGCTGGTCCCGGCTGTCATTCTTGGATCTTTGACAGTCGTTATGGGTCGTCAGTAGTCTGAAAATCTGCCAACGAGTCTTACTAAGGGGCATGGTATTGTACAGGAACTGGTTTGCAGAGGTCGGATAGGTAGTCATGTAAAATACTGGTATTCAGCTGCATCCGGTTAGACTGGAAGCCGACCTCAGCATAGTTGGGAAAAGGCTTCGCAGATGATGAGTTTTAGCTTTACTATCTCATTAATTGAATGCCATCAAATTCTTATGTATTATCCTTTTACCCGTTGAGTTATATTCTCATGTTAAGAGACCGTTGAAAATACAACACATTTTCAAGATAGTCTAAATATTTTGTCCTCAACTGAATTCAAGGAGTATTTGAAATGCTTGAATATATTATGCGTCTTTCCTCTGTCGTGTCTTGCATTTAGTTAGAACGAAAACGTTGGTTTGTTTAGTCTAAATTCTTTTGCGGAAACTTAAACGTTTCTGTTCATCACATGGTCACTCATGTGAAAGCACAAGAAAGGAATTTTGTGCTGCGTCGAGCTACCAAAGGGATTTCATCAAAAGCACATTGTTTAGTACAATATATGTTAAAACATTTGGATATAATTACCAATGATTTTGGATAGTCGCAAGTTAGTTTGGGGAAAGATTTGGAAATCTTAAACAAAGTTTCAACCACTTATAAGAATGTTTCCACAAAGCATTGAATGCATAGACGATATTTTGGAAGAATTAATGATGGCATTAGCATGCACATTTTTTTTTTTTTGGTAGGCTTTGCTGTCCCACTGCTGGGCAAAGGCATGCACATAGTGGCCAAATATTTAAACTAAGTATTTGTGTGTAAATATGTATGGTTCTTTCCTCAAAAGCCCATCTCTGACGTGTACTCGTACACGGTCCTCATAATATGGCTTGACCACCTATGGGCTTGACCAAGATTATATCTGAACTCTAAAGAGGGCTCTGAGTTTGTTTTGATCTTTTTTCTCAGAGTAGTCAGTTAGAAAACACCGAACTCATCTTGTTTTAAAAACATACTTTTATTATTGACTTGTAAAAGTGTTTTATTGAACCAATTTACAGAAATAAATATAATTTATGGTTAATTTTTAGTGCGTTTGAAAAATCCAAGTAAGCATTACGAAAACCCCATTTGAAATTGGGTCTTTGGGCCTTTTGGGTCTTAGCATTATGCTGAGCGATGGCCGTTTTGCGTAGATATGACGCATACTTTCTCCCAAATTGATATTCTGTTTTTTTTTTGTTTGTGTTTTTTTAATTTTTTTTTTCCTTTTTAATATTTGCAAAAAAAACATAGGTACTTATTTGAAGAAAAAGTCGGCAAAAGAAACCGTCTGCCCCTTCATTATCCAACAAATCTTATTCAAGACAACAAAGAACCTTTTAAACTCATGACAAGTACATATTTTATTGTCAAGTAACCTATGACATAACAAGAAAATATCAAATACCGCCACTTTCGGCATCAAAGAATATTTTTCCAAATATGAGGGTAGGAGCTGCGAAGCAAAGATTACAAAATAAGTGGGTAAGGGGTGGGGGGTGGCCTCTCACCCACCCAATAGCCTTCCGGTACTCGCGAAAAATATGTTATTTGAAAGGTGGAATATTTTCAAATGTGATTTTGAGAAAGTATAGTTTCTTGGTGGTGATAGAGTGAATAATGGTTTTGTGAGAGTTGTGGAAAATTTTGTTTGGGTTTCAAGTATTTTACGTTATGATATTATTATTATTTTCTAAACTTACGGTGTAAAGAGAGAAAGGAAGCCTTTGCCCTGCGGTGGGACAACAGAGGCTTATAATAATAATAAAACAGTGGCACTCCAGGAGTGCCGACAGAAGTACAACAACAACAAGAATAATGTACCCAGGATTTTGTAATATCTTGATTTAAAAGAGTGTCCATGGAGTTTCTTGCCCGTTCTTCTCCATAGAGATCTACGCTTTGGAATGGGTAACTAGCTTCAACTTTCTGACTAACTGACAGACTATTTAATTTTGACAATTCAAAAGTGCCTGTACAAGGTTTAATTGAAATAAATGATTTGAGTTTGAGTTTGAGTTTGAGTGAAAACAAAACACAAACAGAATACTTTGCCATCACTCACTGACATAATTCGCATATCGGTTATCCAATACATCAATCAATCAATCATTTATTTTGTTAACATGGTTGTAGATAGTTTGTTGTTTTAGTATGTGCACTATGCTTGCCAATATATATGGCGTACAAAATTAACAGAAGCAATTACAATTAAGGTGGCATATCAATAGATTACAATAAAAAATAATAATTAAATTTAAAATATGTCAGGAATTCTTAAATAATTAACAAATAAAATCATAAATGCTTAATTAGCAGGTCGGAATCGTCATACCTCTGTTTATCGGTAGTACATTAAAACCGAGTACATCCCGAGGACAACCGAACACATTCGAAGCGGGTATTTATTTAATCGTCTTATAAACAAAACACGCGCGGTGTCGCTTACGGTAACAGTGGCGCGAGTTCAATGGTTTGTTCCCATCTTAATAAATGCCCAACGCGCTTAAAGAAGTTTTCACTTCAATAAACGTACTGAACCATGACAATATCAAGCTGAGGTAGTTGTTTTGCTGTTAATTCTTCGAATATGACGCTAAATATATCTCTACTAATGAATATGAAAGAGCATGTCAGTTGCGAACATGTCGTGCTCACTTAAATGTCTCACTGATGGTGGCGCGTGTGTTGGATCATTCGGTTCCCTACAAAATGGTCGAGTTGGATGGTGCTGATCCACGCGTCATGTTCGTGAACGGGAGCCGTCGGTTGAGACTGGTCATCTCTTAACTGCAAAGGCTTATTTTTAATCTTATATGTATTTTGAATTGTTTCTTCGATTGTGTCTTTTTTTTACATTGTTCTCACATATAGAAGCAACAAGAATAATGTACCCAGGGTTTTGTAATATCTTGATTTAAAAGAGTGTCCATGGATTTTTTTGCCCGTTCTTCTCCATAGAGATTTACGTTTTGGAATGGGCAACTAGCTTCAACTTTCTGATTAACTGACAGACTATTTAATTTTAACAACTCAAAAGTGCCTGTACAAGGTTTAAGTTAATTGAATTAATTGCTTTGAGCTTAAGTTTGAATAACATACATGGCATGTAACGTATCTAATAGTAGTTTATATTATTATGTAATCGTATGCTGCACTGGCTGACGTCATCACTTCAACGCCGGCTATCGCTGAAAACCAGCGCTGGGGCTCTGTCTCGTATAGGGTCTTAGCATTATGCTGAGCAATGGCAGTTTTGCGTGGATGTGACGCATGATTTCCCCCAACTTGTTATATTTTTTTTGTTTGTGTTCTTTTTATGCGTCTTGTTTACCGTAAATAAGCGTATTGTCATTCTTTCTTATAGTTTATGCTAGAAACACATCATTATGACGTCACAGTAAGTACCCAGTTAATTGCTACACGAGCAGAAAACTGTTTATCACTCCTCTTAAAAAATAACCCTTTTAAGTAAAACTTTACAAGGCGAGAACCATTTTGTGGGTTCACGGCTTTTACCACAATATATTCGAGGGAAAAACAGCCTTTCGCCATTTTACAAATATTTTAAGTCTCGGAGGGAATTCGCGTAACCCCGCGGTATGGCGCGAGGCCGAAAAATTGGATCAACAATTTCGGCACAGCAAAAAGGTTCTGCACAGCTCATTGGAATATAAAATTGGCTTTTTGAAATAAACTGTTGCGAGTCAGTTGCGATTAAAGTTGAGTCTCACTTTGAGAATTTTTCGGACATAAAATTAAAGTTTGATGATATTTAAATTGCTTTCTCTTATCCTTTTTAGGGTTCCGTACCCAAAGGGTAAAAACAGGACCCTATTACTAAGACTCCACTGTAGGCTGTATCTCATGAACCGTGATAGCTAGACAGTCGAAATTTTCACAGATAGGTACCTAATGTATTTCTGTTGCCGCTATAACAACAAATACTAAAAACAGAATATAATAAATATTTAAGTGGGGCCTCCCATAAAACAAACGTGTTTTTTTCGGAGTTTTTGCCTTGTGAAACGGAACCCTTCGTGTACGAGTCCGACTCGCACTTGGCCAGTTTTTTTTATTTATTTTGCACTATGTAAAATATAGCCCGGAGCTATGAGTTAAACAAAATCATGTCGAAGCCATTTTTTTATTTCATATCGATGTACCTTTGTATCTTTATTGTTGTACCTTTATTGTAAGTAATGTTTTATAGACATAAATAAAAGGTATTTTTACTTTATGGTCTTTGTTATTTCAAGTGACAAATTAATCAAGTATCAAATAGGTACCTAATGTTAATTATCATCTGCCTAGCCTTTTCCCAGGTACGTTGAGGTCGGCTTCCAGTCGAACAGGATGCAGCTGGATACCAAGTAGTTAATGATAATACCTAATAGAATTTAAGACAATGATGCTCTCAAACTAAACATCATGTCTATAATTCACTGTATTCAACGAAAAATTAAATTAAATCCAACCGAGTAAAATAGAAAAAGGGAAGAACATAATTTGCCAAACACTGCACTCGTATTTTTATTGCGAAGCAAATGCAAATTAGCGAATAAATTTCTTATTCGCTAACTTGATAATGACGTAGAACTTTACTATTTTCTCATTATTTCAACCACTTTTTTTCTTTCTTTGCTTCACGCCAATGTTGAATGGGGGAAATGTCGCTCCAAATGATTTAAATCTACAAACTTAATTAGCTCGAGTTCGTTTTAAACAAACAGCGTTCCCTAAAAAACCACTTTCTATTGTCAATTATTAAACTCGGAGAACAATTCAAGTTGACGCCCTAAGGCGGTTTAGCTTTTTTACATTTTCTCACTCCACCACGATGGTAATGTTGATAGCATTTATTAGTAAGTAGCTTAGCTAGTTGCCCTGCAAAAGACATCTTTTAAAAAATCTAGAATATTTTTTTGGGTAATGTTGAAATGAGCCTATTTTTAGTCTAGTTGTTATTTTTGTGGTTACCTTATAATTATTAGCGTCAATTGTAGGTTTCTATTTCCTGGCAACAGATGATAAGATTTCTAACAAATTGAATACTATTTACCTAGTGAGGCTTCATACTTTACAATTTTATATAAATAAAATGACATGTTAAATTTTTCAATGAAAAACGAAGCTTTGAAGAATTTAATTCAGAACCTATGTAGCCTGCTGGGGATTTTGGGAGTCGTTAAATAAACCGAGGCCCACAATTATAACCGCTAAGAAAAGCAAAACAAAACTAATCTTAAAATTAAACAAGAGGTCTGGGACAACAATTTTAAATCCAATTTAACTATTTTTCAGGACTAAGTAACAAACTTTGTGAACCCACTTAACTTAATGAATAAACATAATTTAGGTCCAAACAGATAGATCAAAGCCAAAACTTGCCAGACATTGTAATACGAATTTGCGTAGAATTTATTATAAAATTAAACCAATAAAGGTTGAGACATAATAGGTCACCATCATCATCTGCCTAGCCTTTTCCCAACTATGTTGGGGTCGGCTTCCAGTCTAACCGGACGCAGCTGAATACCAGTATTTTACATGGAGTAACTGCCTATCTGACCTCCACAACCCAGTTACTAGATAATACGATACCCCTTGGTAAGACTGGTTGTCAGACTTTCGGACTTCTGACTACCCGTAACGACTGTCAAAGATCCACGAATGACAGCCAGGACTAACGGCTTAACGTGCTTTCCGAGGCACGAAAGGGTCTCGGTATGTATAGATGGTCACCCATCTACAGACCAACCGCGGCAAGCGTAGCTTAACCTGATCGATCGACCTGTGCGGCTATTATTATTTAGCCACGAACGCAATGCGAAAATCTCAGCTGAAATAAAAAGGAGCGTGGCTGTATGTAACCTTAGCAACTGCACATTCTAATCAACATAACCAATATATTATGCCTGAATTTCTGTAGCTTTTATAATACTTTTTGGTAAATTTTTCCTTTTTAAGACTTACGATTTTTCCTGGAATCTTGGAAAAAATGTTTAATATTCTTCTGAAGTGTTCACAATCATTTACCTGGAACAAAAACAAGACTAGTTTTAATATTTAAATTTTATCGCAGCAAAAAAAAACATGATTAATTAAGGACTCAGGCTATTGAAGGTAAAAAATGATAAAAGACTGCCATCAAAATCTACACTTCTTTACCACTTCCCAGATTTTAATCGTAACAGAGCACAGCCTTTCACAGTAATTAATTTTTAGCTTAATAACTCATTGTGAAAATGATTACTTTAAACATTCAGAGTGATTACTTCAAACATCTGTAGCGGTATTTACAACGCCACATGAGAACAACGCGTCATACTGACGTCAAGTAAAATCCTGCATCTCGCAAGCAGAGTTTACCGCGCAACTAGCAGAGATACAACGGCCCGACATGAATCATTGGGAAGTTGCCCGCCAGACACAACACCCGTCTGGTCGGAAGATCCTCCCTTTTCTATAGAGTATGAGTGAACTTTACATCCTGTTCCTCATACCTCTATACATCTATGCAACAAGATGTAAGCAAGTTCAAAAAATCTTTACAGGATTTGGTCTTATAGATAGATTAAACGTTTATTCAGTGCAACAAAAGACACAATACAGGTATTTAAAAAAAAACATCAAGAAGTTGAAAAAAAAAAAACTAAGATTAATAAGATAAATTCACCCATAGATACCTAGCTCATATACGTCTATAACGGTCGATCACTACTGGGCGGTGTGTGTCTCATGGTTGCACCAAATGGGAGTCCAGCTCAGCATATGCCAGGTACAAGACCTGACGCTGGTATTCTGCTGCATCATTATCATGTTTTCTGTTTGCATTGGTTTTAATTTTTTTTGGAATGGCATCTCGCAATTCAACCCAGATGTTTGTCGTCTGCTTAACCGGACTTGATGCTTGCATTGATGTCAGCGATCGATTTATATAGGTTACAAAGGTGGACGCCATTTTGAAAAAAAAAAAAAATTAAACCGGACAGTAGGTACAGACGCGAGCACATCCAGCTATCCGAAACTGTCAAATTTTCCCAATCAACTTTGGACCTTATGCTTTAGCGATAAGGTTGAAAATCTATTAAAGAAACTTGACAGATTCTAGTAGCTTGATATGCTGGCGTCTGTACGTAGGCCACGGACATTCAAAGCCCTTTAGCATCACTAATCAATCCAATTCCATCCCATATTTGATTTACAATTATTAAGTCGGACAGATATTAACAGAGGTTCAAAATCAATACTTTTGGGTCATATATCATGCTTTTGTCTCCCACTGCTGACAGGAGCCTTCAATCAATCACGCACTGCATTATCTTGGTCTAACAAATGGAGAAAATGGTCTCTTGGATAGCTGAGGCTGCGTAGCAGTCATTTTCAGTTGCTTTTTTTAGGGTTCCGTAGCCAAATGGCAAAAAACGGAACCCTTATGGTGAGACTAAGTCTGTCTGTCTGTCACAGCTGGATATCTCAAGAACTACTAATGCTGTCAACTTGAAATTTGGAATAGTTTTAGATGACGTTTGCTTAACTACATATTTTGCAAATAAGAAAGAAATAAAAATATATGTATATATTTTGCAACAGGGACTGAAAGGGGGTCTGAAAAATTCAAAGTGGGGGGCTACTAGGGCATGTGGGGTATCATATTAAAGAGCGTTTTTTCTTTTTATTTAGGCCTCATGGTTTTCGACTTTTGATGAAAAATGTAAAAAAAAATACCGTTCCCCCCCTTATCTCCGAAGTTTGCAAAGTAAAAAATCTGAAATAATTCTATGTGATAGAAGTTTATGTAAAGATTACAGAAAAAATTAAACGAAGTCTCTAAATAGCACAATTTTTCAGAAATCATCAACAAAATTACATTAATTCCACTATCGGTTAAGAGATGGCGCTCACATAAAACTGCAATATTCTACACCGCAGTGCATAGTGTTAAAATTCTCTGACGAATATAGGCCTCGCCGATGAAAAAAAAGTTAAAAACATGATGGTACGGAACCCTCGGTGCGCGAGTCCGACTAGCTCTTGACCGGTTTTTTTTTTAATTCGGTGTAGTGTGTTACCAAAACTGATGGGTTTTTTTTTTATAATTAGGTACTTTAGGGCCAGTACATGACAGTAATGGGATGTGTGGTTTGGAAATATATGTTGAAATAATAGTCTGGATTTAGAGGCGTGGTTTAAAAGTTTAGCATATGCTAGTGAAAAATCCCTAAAATTTTCTAAATCTTAATGTAATCCATGAACTGGTTAACAAAATAATTAGCGTAGAAGTAAAGCCAGTTATTTACTCTACGTCAAAATTTAAGCTCCCTTTTAATCACAATTCCCCAGAATCATATTTTATTCGTTCAATAAACAAAGAACCTCGTCAACAAGAAAAAGTTAAATTAATCACTCTTTTATTTAAACATCCAAGCTAAATTACTACGACCCAACTTCGGCATGACGTGGACCACATCACAGATTTAATTTTCATAACCTCTTTATAATTCTAAATTCATCCATAAATTAACTGTAAACAAACTCAACCGCAAAACATTGGCGACTGCCCAAACTGGCCCTGAAAAACTCCATCTGAATTTCAAATGCGAGACATCCACGTTACCGAAATGTTATTTCACCGCCAACACTTTTGGTTGACACAAGCAAGAATCACCTTTATGCTTTGAGCGCTAGAGTTCACGAGGACTGTGTGTTTATGCTGGTAATTGGCTAAACGCTCGGATGGACTACATTTTCATTTTCTGTGGATAGAATTGTGTAGCTACGCTATTACGTGATGGGGATAGTTGTGCAACTGTAACAGCCGCAATAGATTCATTCATACCGATTGAATTCCAAAAAGTGTATTTTGGGACAGGTGAAAATATAGAGCGACAATGTGTTCATGAAATTCCTAAAGTCCCCGTCACGAAAAGCTACAAATTTTGTAAACATACATTCAGGGGTTCGCAACCTTTAGATCAAATAAAAAAAAACAGTTTTGTAATGATTTTTATTTTTAATAAACAATATTATTCGAATGACAGCATTGATAGCGTCAGCGTGAACTTACTTCAAAATGGCAGCCCAAATGTTGCATTCCATGAGTCAGATGCGTTCCAGTACCACAAAACATTAGACGACAGTGCTTTATATCGCTAAAATATAACCTCAATAAATGAAATTGCTCGTTAGTTTCGTATTACACGTATGTTACTTTGAGTTTATTGAATTTGGGATTATTTGTTGTTGATTGAATTGTCGCTACGTAACTTAGTAGAATCTCTTTATTTACAAAATTTATAGCTTCTCGTGACGGGGACTTTAGTAGGTAATCGAACAAGTTTTTGTTGTTTGACTAGGTACACATTGAAGGATAAAAACCAGCACGAATATTTTAACTGATATTGAAATGAAATGTTTATTTATGTAAGTATCATATGACACTTTTACACGTCAATATTTTAAAAACAAGATGGCGCCGCCATCTCCTGGCTGACTAATCCTTGAGAAAAAATGCCGAAACTTCGAGGACTTCAAAAGGAACCGTGACCTTTGAGTTTGTCAAAGGTCACGGTCCCTTTTGAAGTCCATTGATAATTAATTGTGATAATTAATTAGTAAATGCTATTTTTTGTCTTTTATTAAACACTAGCAGCGCCCCGCGGTTTCACTCGCATAAGTTACGATCCAGTGGGAACATCGGGATAAAAAGTATCCTATGTGTTAATCTTGGTTACAAGCTATCTGTGTGCCAAATTTCATAAAAATCCGTTTAGTAACAAACATACAAACACACTCACAAACTTTCGCCTATATAATATAAGTGTGATTAACAACCGGACTGCATAGTTAATCACACTAATATTATATAGGCTAAAGTTTGTGAGTAGGCGAAAGTAGTAAGTTGTCAGTAAGAAGAAAGAAAAAAAAAAGATTTATTTGTGGCAAACAATAATAAGTAATAATAAGTATTAATATTGCCGTAATTACCCACGGCCGTCATACATAGATCGCTCAGTATTTCACCAAACAAAAAAGGGCGCTAAACAACCTAACTTTATCCAAAACAACCTAGCCTCTTTTCGAAACCCGAGCTTCTCTCACACAGTCGCTAGTCGCAACAACTACAAAGTTAGTGCATTAACAATTTAAAAACAAAGAGCAGGCGACGCTAAGTGCACATGCTGACTCCGACAATGTATTTCTTGTTACATTGTCGTGTTTGTACGTATCACTGTTTATTGTCATTATAGGGAACAGCCAATCGAGAGAAAACAATGTGTTTTTGTCGTTTAACTTTAGTGGTAGTAAGTTGTGATTGTTCTCGCTTATTTTGTTAGAGATTTACATCGATGAAACTATTTACTATTTGGCCGATTTAACACTATTTATGTAGTTTATTTATAGTAGTTTATTTCCTCAAAACGGCACTGAATGCATACTTCTAAGACACGAACATCATGTGTTAGTGGCGATCAATGCTCTTTCCTTGTTTGTTAGATAAGAGACGATTTCCTTGTAGTAAGGAAGGAATTAATTTCGTGTATTCCAATGCCCTGTTTCACTGAAACTATGCGGCACAATGTGATGCGTAGTTAAACATTATCTAATATCATTTGCAGGGCCAACATGGTCAGAGACCGCAAAAGACGGGGAAGTTTGGAAGAAAAAAGGGGAGGCCTTTGCCCAGCAGTTAATTAGCGCAAAAAAAACCATTACGTGATACTCACTTACTTAGTCAATCTTTTTGCTTATTTCTGACACATCTGTAGAATGATTGTAAACTGGAGGAGCGGAACCACCCAATACAAGCAAATCTTTGCTTAAAAGGTGACTCCAAACCTAACATAGTTATATCTTTAAGTGAAGAAATAAACATTTTTTTTTAAATACTAAAATTACGACACCGATTTGCTAATGCTAAAGGCCACATCCTAACCAAAACGATTACCGCGCGAACACGTGACCTGTTGGAATCCCAACACTAAATATTACTAAATAAAATTATTACTACGGACATCACTAGCGTGCGCTCTCGCGTAGCCATATCCATTATTGAATGTCTCGTTCACTTTCCTCTGGGGCCGGGCTGCGACAAGTTGACAACGTGCTCCTGTCTACCTGATTGATTATCGGTGAGAATATATTTCATTATTCAGAAGAACAGGCTGTTTCCTTACTGCGAGTACATCCACTAACACACATCCGTCACGTTCATTTTGTTCGGCGGACCCGAACGCGTAGTAGCGCCGACGGGGGGCGCCTTTCGGTTTTCCAAATAAAGTGACATAACATGAACGCGTATTTTTGTTAGGACGCGGGGTAAAGATTAGATATCTCACGGGTTATCTAACAACACTAGCAGCGCCCCGCGGTTTCACCCACTTAAGTGTCGATCCCGTAGGAATAATGGAAAAAAAAATACTGTGTGTTATTCTAATGTCTATGATATATTACTGTAAAGTTTCATCAAAATCTGTGCAGTAATTTTTGCGTGAAAGAGTAACAAACATCCAGCCATTCATCCTCCTCCTGCAGGGCTAGCATGGGCCAAAATTGACAGAGGGGAATAGTATTTTGTCCTCTCCCCGTGGGTAAAATGTCTCAGGCCATGCTAGCCCTGCTGGATGGATAGATGTTAGTACGAAGTAGGATATGATTGACAGACACCGAAAACCATAGACAAGTAACAAAAGGGTAGATTTCGAAACTTGCGACTTGCCTACAGAGCAAAGAATAGTGAAACGGGAGATGTTGCTTCAGTATCTGGTTACGTTAGACATTACATAACTAGGCGTTTAAGTTGACGTTCGTGAAAACTGGCATTCAAATTTTAAAAATACAAGTTACTGGAACAATATAGCAGGCCTGACCGAGTAACGGGCTAATGGGCTCAGACAAGGCCATCCTCAGATGAGACCCAAGAGCCTCTATTAGAATATTACATAAATAATAATAAAACTGACTGTTTATCACACACCAACAAATGTTGTATAAATATTGTATAATTTAACAGTTAGGAAAATTCCTAAATGACCTTGCTTGAAATTCGAATTACCAATTTAAATTATGTAATTCTGTCAAATGTAATTAGTTAGAAATGGTTTAAGAATTTAATTAGTAGTAGATACAGTTCCCGGCAAAGGCCACTGTTTCGCCGTCGACAACATCCCGCTTTTGTATTTGAACACTACTACAACGTACGCGGGTGAAACCGCGGGTCGCAGCTAGTATTTAATAAAGTCTCAGGTTGAAACAAACTAACTCTCACATATTATACTAATAGATCTCTTCGTTTGGCAGTCGCTCCATGTAAAATACTGATACTCAGCTGCATCTGGTTAGACTGGAAGCCGACCCCAACATAGTTGGGAAAAGGCTAGGCAGATGATGAGATGTCTTCGTTTTATGACGTGCAAGTAATATTAAACCTTAGGATGGTTAGGCAAGATTTTTTTTTTTTTTAAACGTTGCCCCACACTAAGATTTTCTTCTGTATCGTGGGTGCGTTTACAAACATTTATATTCACGTACACAAACAGCCAGACCCGGAACAACTACTTGTAGGTCATACAAATATTTGTTCCGTGCGGGAATCGAACCCGCGACACGCAGCGCAGCAGTCAATCGCTTAACCACTGCGCCAACCGTGCCGTCATTTGGCAACAATGTACCTACAGGTATAAGATGGTACATCACTGAATGTTTTCGCTATATTCTACCTTACGGCATGCAAAGTCGACGACCGTGTTCGACTATACCTACTGCGATAGTATACAGAGTGAGAGAGACATCGACGCACAAACTTTTACCTATATTAGGATTCAGCACATGATTGTAGACGTAGCGTAGAAATTTTTCGTCGGTTATCAAAAAAAAATCTGCTGTTTCATAGAGAAAATGCAATACCTTCGCGGTCAAAATGTATGTAACAACTATTTCTTTTTTATTCAGAATCATGTACTAAATCCATGGCAACAGGGGGCAGACAGTCCGTGTTTTTCTTTTTTTCGCTGCACTACGTAGGTATAATCAAAGAGATTAGGATTGGATTTGGATTGGATTGATTGGTATTTTAGCACAGACAAAAAAAAAACTGAAAATCCTTCACCAATAGGATTTGATACGATGAACTTAATAGTTAACTGTCCATTATGATTCATAATGTTATACTTTTATGATTCTGCCAAAGTGGCCTTTTTAGGCCCCCAGGTTTGTACGTCAATGACCTTTAAATCTATGCGCAAAATAACTTGGAAAAGTTCCTGACGGACATTTCAAGAAAGAAAGTCCCTCGAAAAAGGGAACTAAACACCAATAGCATTTTCTTAATGACGTAGCAACAAGCGGACACGATCATGCTAACTAAACGACTACAACCGCTACACTCGGTAAGCTTTTAGATAATTAAATTAACGAAACCGCATTCATTAGGTCTGTTTGTTTCGTTAATAAAGCTAATGTTAACAATTGTTGCTAGGATAATCCAGTAATATCCCTTGGGTGAACGTTTCTTTGCTGAAAGAATTGATAGGTTACTTTTACCTCTTCCTGTGGGAGGAAGGGGAAAGTAGATATATAATTGTGGTTATATTTTAGCAGTCTGTGTGGGATTGTTGATGAATAGGAAATTGCTATAAATTATAATGTATGTGATAATGTAGTGTAATCGTTTTAGAATATATGCAGCATTCCAGAATCGATTGTTCCGAAGTTGTATTTGAAATCCTTAAGCCTGCGTGTGTTTTTTGAAACATTACACAAAAAACCTTAATCATAAACAATTGTTTTCATACACAAGCTGTGTATTAAAATAAACACATTTTTGTAGATGTTTTGAAGACGTGCTATCAGTTTTAATAATTATAGACTCAATATCGAGGAGAAGACAGATTTGCCGAATCTTTTATTACTTACATAAATATTATTATAGAGGATAGAAAACTAACGATGCCAAGGACAATACTATTGATACTCCGTATGGCCATTTGTCCACCGTCACGTTAACGGGACGTCAACTAGAATTTAAACTTTGTCGTCCCATTGACGTTGTGCGGCGGCCAGTGTCATCAGAATCATCATTATTTGCCTAGCCTTTTCCCAACTATTTTGGGGTCGGCTTCCAGTCGAATCAGGATGCAGCTGAATACTAGCATTTTACATGGAGTCATGGAGCATGTGCCTATCTGACCTCCACAACCCAGTTACTGGGTAATACGATACCCCTAATAAGACTGATTGTCAGACATTTAGGCTTCTGGCGACCCGTAATGACTAACTATATCCAAGAATGACAGCCAAGCAGTGTACATAGGCAAAAAAACATCCGTAATAATGCCAGAAATTCACGAAAGCGCCACTGAAGACGATGTTTATACGTGTTTATAAGTGTGGGTTGTAACGTATTTGAGTACGAACACTCGAGGCATCCCCGAACGAAATTAACCATTCAACGTCACGCCAATTTTGAATTTTAACAAACGCATTTATATGCATGAGGTGTAGGATTTTCATCGAATTCGTTCGTCGCCTTATCCTTTATTTATTTTCCTGGAAATTCATGAATCTCACGTTGTCATATCATGAGTTATAAACGGTTTTATGTTTGAGCGCTGTTTGCGTTGATGTACTGCGGGGACCGAGTGAAAATGATCTGTCGCCATTGGAGGCTGTATCCAGTTGATAGGCTCCCGTATGAAGTGTCATATCTATTGTTACATATTGCATTTTGCTGAAATTTATCACGGCTTCAATGATTGAGGAAATGTAACGCACTTTACTAGAAGTAAATTCTGATTGAGTGTAGCGTGAGGTTTCGCTGTTCCATTGCCTCGCTGAGACTGACACGCAATGAAATTCAAAGACTCTTCGTTGATTAAACGTAATACGTCTACGTATAGCTTCTGCTACAAGAAGGTAAAAATATGCGATATGGCTTGTTTGCCGAATTTTAATTAATCTAAATTGATTTGATTTTGTATGTGTTTGTTTTTACGCTAAAACGTTAGAACGGATTTGGAAGAAATGGTAGACCATAGCCTGGAAAAGGACATAAACTACTTTTAATTCTGGATCGCAGACGAAGTCGCGGGCTAGTAGTAGGAGTAGGTACTTAATAAAACCAGTAAAAATCAATTTACTTATACATTTCCCAATAAGCGTGCATCCATCCCATAAGAAACAGATCCAAGTAATGGGCCATAAAACGCAAGATGAAGATGAGATAATAAAATCATCTAATAAATCAATATCAAATCCTTATTTTCTCACTTTCTTCGACTTCAGATTCGTAATATCGTGCCGAAGCTGGCTTTGTTACAGTTAATAATCGTATTATTGGACCCATAAAATTTTATGTTTACTATTATCGTTTGAATCAATGGTTGAGGGACCATCTCCACTTGTGTCATTATATCCTGGTACTCGTTATACGCACAAAGAATTCGGGCCTAATATTATGGCAAAATTCGTCCTAAATATTCTGAGAATATCCTGTTCAAGTATTAGGTATCCTTTGTAAGATCATCTAAACTCTGTCCTAAGTTTCCGATTTTCTTTCCCATATTAGGCGAAATGAAGTTTTTTATTATGTTCTTGATTTTATCAGTTTAAATTACTATCAGATTTTATAAATCTCTTTTTTGGTCAGAACTGGGGGCCTAAAAAGGCCACTTTAGAGAATCATAAAAGGATAACATTATGAATTATAATATGGCGAAGACAGTCCGTGTTTTTCTTTTTTTCACTGCACTACGTAGGTACACTCAAAGAGATTGGGATTGGATTTGAATTGGATTGATTGGTATTTTAGCACAGACAAAAAAAAAATTACTGAAAAATGCTTCACCAATGAGATTTGATACGATTAACTTAACAGTTAACTGTCCATTATGTTAACCTTTTATGGTTCTGCCAAAGTGGCCTTTTTAGGCCCCCTGATCTCTAAAGTTTTTGGTGGAAAAATTATATTTGCTGCTCATCTCATTCAGATTAAGTTGAACACACTGTATTAATTTTAATAATTTGTTCACAAATTCAAGGCACAGTCTATTGTAGTTTCGTCGCTGCATAATTATCGGAATGCGGAGGCGTGGAAAATTAGGAAACGGGTCAAATGAACCAGGTCAAATTAACACAGAGAGAGGTGTGTGAATAATATTGAATATTGAACATGTACGTCTTTAAAATAGTCATAATATTAATCATCATCATCTTCCTGCCCTTATCCCATGTTTACTTGGGGTCGGCGCAGCACGTTTTCTTCTTCTATTCGCCCCTGTCAACCGTCACGCTATCATTCACTCCCTTCTCTTTCATATCATTCCTCACACAATCCATCCATCTTTTCTTCGGCCTTCCTCTCCCTCTCCATCCATCAACATGTATATCCATAATATTAATAATGGCAGACTAAAAACATTTTTGAGAGGGACGATATCATATCAAATGGGAGTGTGTTTATGTCGGCTTTTGTTGCTGATGTTCTCCAATACATTTATTTATGTAGCCACTCACATGACCGGCGACCGAAAATGACAGCAAATTTAAACCCACAAAAAGACCTCGCGTCCGAGAATGACAGCGAAAAAACGGTGACAGCGAGCGCGTTTCGGGCCGCAGTATTTTATTTTTAGCAATTTTTTCTATGGGAGTATTGCTTGCGTTCCAGGTTCTTTAGTCGAGTGGTTAGATAAGGTTAATTAATACTTTTAAAATAAAAAATAGCAACATTTTCATGAATCTCTCTCAAAGTACTAAAATTAGAACATAAATCTCTGTTTGCCTCTAACTCATTTACTTTCCCCATCATTGTTTACACAAGGCATTCCCAAAATTACCCGTCAAAATTTTCCACAAGATTTTATACGCCAATAAATTCACTCCAACACCCTGCATTCATCAAAAGAATTTGACTAAACACATCAGTGTACGAGAGGGTGAACAAAAAAGTCAACTTTTGTTCCTTGGATATAATAAGTATGACTTGAGTACTGCTATTGTGATGAAACTCGATTAAGTTACCGCTGCAGACGCTCCGGTCGTCACTATCGAGATTCGTGGAAAAGATAAGAAAGACGTTTGAATGATACTAGACGAACTCGGATGTTGTTTCGCTTCAAATGGGTTTGAATATACTGAGCTTGAAGACTGTGCACCAGTATTTAGAGAAGAGCGTGATGCAAATGAACAACTAGGCGAAGAAGACAACTAATCAAACACAGTGAATCAAATCCACGCTGACGTAACTGATGCATATTTGATAGTTACCGCAGTCGAAATTAATAATACAGGTTGTTGGTATCAGTAAGTCAAGACAAGATTCTCGATGACAGCTTAAACAGAATAGCTTCATTAAGTTTGAATGAGCCCGTATAATCTAATGGTGTTAAGGATTGTTTTCAAAATAACATACAAATAAACACCAAAACCAAGAAATAATTACTTCAGCCAGACCACAATAAAGAAATAAACATCATAAATGCTACACAAAATAAAACCCAACCATATGACTTGATTAACACTCATAGCACACGACAAATTCTCGACTTTCTACACCATGGTAACAGTCCGCTACTTGATGCTGCCATCTCTTTTTGCACGGTTATTACACATGACACACTACGCTTAGCGTACGTCCCGAGCTGCCACCCTCTAATTTTATTAAGCATATGAAATTTTATCTCCAACACATCAAAGGGACTTTGACGTTCCTGTAACTTTGAATTTTTTTTCTCTTCAGCTGATTGTTACTCGCGTATATTTTTTGGCTTTTAGTTTGCAAGAGGCAATGTTTTTCAAGTATTTTTAATCCGCTCCCTGTTCCGCGTTTAGCTTTAAGCGTCTGTTTTACAAAGGGTTACATTTATCATTATAAATCAAAGGTCTTGTTTTTTAACACGCGTAATAGCGCGCGTAGTTTCACCTGTGATTACTAAGCCAACAGATCTTTATTACACTCCGTCATAATTAAAGGTTCTGTTCTTGTAGCAATAGCTGCCTCTACAATAAATTCGATTCGTTGTTGTTGTCGATTTTTATGTTTAGGTACTGCTTCGACGGAACGATTGCATTTCGTATACTATACCAAACTACAAGATAAAACAAACTAATCGCCTCGAGATTAACAGTTTATCATCATTCTGATGGTAGAATTTTTAGTCTGAATGGTAACTGTTTAAAAATATTATTTATCCGAATTACAACCCTAATACCAAAACCATTACTCACCCCACAATCCCCTTTATCATCAATATCATTATCTGCGTCTAAAATCACTGTTCCATCTACCCTTTCACCCGATTTTAACTCCACATAATTATACGCGTATTAAGCTGTTCCCACGAATATTCTCATATTTCATCTCAGCATATTTCCATTAAGAATTTCATTTAGAATATTACAAGAGGTTGTTTGGGGACGACGACCTGGCACCGTTGGCCTCAACGAACTTAAGTTTTTATTTATATGAAGGATGATAATAAAACCTTACACTGAATCACAATGGGAGTTCATTTTCTTCAGGAAAATTGTTTTTGAGATTATCTCCTTCGTAGTGTGTTTTTTGCACTATCCTCTTACGATCATGTGAGATGCAGCGAAATGATAAATTGTGTTTTTGTTTTTCTTTGGAGATGGAAGAAAACTTGGAATGTATCAGGTTTTCGATCCCGAGTGAGCCGTAAAATTTGAGTGAAGGAAAAGGTTGCTGTAATAAGAGTAGATATACTCGTAGGTACGATGAGCTGACAACATGTGAAGCAATTTTATCAATTTTTGACCTTTCCGTTTATGTTGTTACATGTAGCAGATTGGCGTTATTGTTTCATCATAATAAAGCACTCTTCTATGCTTTTCATCATCGTTAGCAGTTTTTGGAAATCTATGTATTTCAGAAGCCCAAAACTACCTTGTGCAGTAAAAAACAAGGATCCAAAGTGCCTTCCACCATTTACAAAATCAAGTCAATCGCGAACAAGAGAGAAAGCTTGTCTATTTTCCACGCTTTAACATTTAGCAAGTAGAACAACGAATCCCGGTGGTACAAAAATAAAATAAAAAACAAAGGAACTAAATTGGCATTCAACTGCAACGCTCACATCCCCCAAGTGGACAGAGCTATCAGAATTTCCGATGAGTACGTCTGTTAGTCCAACGTTCGATTCCCGTTTTGTTATCGCTCCCTAAACGTGGGGAGGTTTTAGTTCTCGATACCCTTTTCACTCCTTCGTATGAGTTTACATTCTTACAGTCTTTATCGACTAACGTTCTGAATTCAAGAAAATTGTTGCCGTATTTGCTGACGGCAAATTCAGTGGAATTGGGAATGCTTTCAAACGTGTTTTTCTTTCTGTTATTACTAATCTGAAAATAACAGGAAATTGAGGGGAGTCTGGATTGAAAATAATAGACAGTTGTTTATACAAGTTCCTTAATTATGATGCTGAATTCATTTTGTATGTAAATAGTGCATCCAATTTTCAAATCCAACCTTCGTTAGATAGATTGGCTATTGCACGACAGTTTATTGTCCATGACGTACCATTCAGTTCAGCTATAATTTTTTTAGTTTATAAGGATGAAAGAACTATCTCATAATTATCTCATAATTATCTAATTTAAAACACCTGGAAGCTAACAAGATGGATTTCATTATAATGCCTCAATTTATCACCTTTATGTGCTACGTTACTTACAAAAAGTAAAGTTATGATTAGGTATACCTACATCTGATTCAGCTTTGCCGAATACAAGAAAACGATACCAAAAAAAAAACAGGAATCGGTAACTGAGGTGTTCTAATATCCCTTCACTGTGAGGAGGTTTCAGTTTTCAATACCTTTTCTCTTTTCCGAGCACTGTGTACGGCATTTTTGAAACTGTATTATTGCAGTTTTATTGAGCAAGGTTTTGATTCAACAAATTCGTCTGTGTATTTGCTGAACGAAAGAATACGAACTGAATGTTTTCGAATGGGTCTTAATCATAATCAGCCTATAATGTTCCCACTGCTGGGACCACTCTGTGAGAGGGAGTGGGCCGTAATCCACCACACGGGCCTAGTACGGGTTGGTAGATATGACATGTCTTCGAATTTTTGGTTCTAGGACATGCCGGTTTCCTCACGATGTTTTCCTTCACCGTTTTGAGAGCAGAAAAAAAAACGTACAAAACGTTACCATAACTATATCTTTTTATTAATTTTTTGCCTAGTACTCATTTGCAGACTTTACAACCTAATATAATTACTGACTAGCTGTCCCGTGCCCACTTCGTTTGGCGGTAAACATTTTTACTTAAGGGGGAAGCGCTATAGTATCCCGCGAAATTCAAATGTGTTACGTTTTTTGCAATTTGCTGGTTAGTATGAAGTTGTACGTTCACTAAAATATAATTCGCGATCGTAACAAATATGTATTTATAGAATTATAATCATTAGGATCAGTAATACAACTTGTTATTAAGTTAGTGTAATTGTAAAATGTCAAGATTTAATAAAAATAGTCATTCAGTGGGATTACTTGGCCTCAGAGAGTTGTGTTGATGACTTTCTTTACTCAAAAGACTATTTCAAACACCAACCTGCATGGTCTTCACATGATCTGACCAAGACTTTATGTCTGGACATTAAAAGGACTATGACCTCTAAATTCGTTTCGGCCTTTCTTCTCAGAGTAGTTAGATAGGAAACGCCAACCTCATGTAGTTTTTAAAATATGATTGACGTGTAAAAGGGATTGCTGTTATTGGAAGTGCTCAGGTGCGGTTCGTCCAATTGCGGTTCAAATCAGTGCTCTGAGTGGAATACCTCCTTACTAACAGTAATAAAATCACTTAGGTATTTATTATATTTGACGGAGAAGGTATATGTGTGTCTCGTTATTATCAGCCATATTTTTTAACTACTGTGGGCCTACTGTGGGAAGTGTTGGTTATTGCGCAATAGAAAAACCGTTTGCAGATCAAATCAGATTATAATTTCACGAATAAATTAATCAGGCTAGCTACACTGTAGGTATACGACACAACTAGATACGGAACGCGGGAAAGTTTCTGAGCACATGTTGTCCGTACGATGTCCAATGTCCAAGAGCGTCGTTCCACCTAGCTGCACACTCTCTTCTACTCCCCACGAACTCAGGCTAGACTCTATAGAGCACCACCAGCTGGCGCTAGCGTTCCGAATAGTCAAACGAATGACCGGATGCGACATCTAGATTTAGAAATAATAATAAATCCATCTAAGAATTGACCATGATAGGTACACACAGAACACTCAAATGAAATCAAAGCATATCTCTCAACGATAAAACTAAACAGAAAAACTCCCATCTAATAAACCAATCCAGCTAATTATAACTCCCATCATCAAACATTAGCAGGAAACACTTAAATTCATACGTGCCATTAAAATGGGTGCGGGCAGAACAATCAAAGGTAAATAAACAGAAGAAGTATTTAGGACGGAATAGCGTGGATGTGGCGGCCGTGCGCACGAAAACTGGATGTACGGGACGTGCTCGTGGGTAGGGCTGCGGTAATTTTTTTGAATATCACAATAATATTATAAAGGCGAATGTTTGTGAGTGTGTGAGTGGGGGTGTGTGTGTTTATATGTTTGTTACTTCTACACGCTCAAACGGCTGGACCAATTTTGATAAAATTTTGTATGGAGGTAGCTAACACCCTGGATTAACATAAAGGCTACTTTTCATCCCGATATTCCCACGGGTTCGACATTTACGCGGGTGAAACCACGGGGCGCAGCTAGATCTTAATATTTAGCTATTCATTCAGGTACGTTTTCTGTTAGCCAAAAGTGTCATAATCAGCCTTTAACCCACTGCTGGGACACTGGCCTCCTCTCTGCGATAAGTAATGGGCCATAATCCACCACGCGGGCCCAGTGCGGGATGTGTGTCACATGTTTTCGAATTTATGGTTCTAGGACATGCTGCTTTCCTCACGATGTTTTTCTTCACCGTTTTGGGAGCAGTGGTGATTAAATAATTTACAAAAAGTAAAGTGCCAGATTGGGTTCGAACCCACGACCTACAACTCGTAAGTCGCGGCCGTTACCTCTGGGCCACCACTGCACTCCGTCTTTCTTCTTCTTTGTGGTTTAATGGTAGAATGCTTGCCTGGCAAAAGTATAGTGTAAACTACTAAAACATTTTACTCATTTCTAAAATATAAGTATCATCGTGTTTTTTCTTATTAACCAATTAAAATAATATCTTCTAATTACAGCCTACCAACCCTGGCTGCAATTGCAACATGTAATTAGAAGCGTTGTGAAATTAACGCGCAAACCGCTTTCAAAACCGAAACAATCGCGGTCACAGAACAACTAGGAATACTGAAATTTATGTCAGGTACGTCTATTTGCAAGTGGCTTTTGTATGCTTGTTAAAACAGGGTGAGGTATTCGAGGGAGACGCCATTTTTTAAATAGAGAAAAGGTGTGATGTTGTTTTGTTTTTGTTATGCTGAACAAAACAGGACCATTTCTGCAGGGCGGGAAATACATCGTCTTTGCAGAAATATACCTACCTAGGAAAAATTGCGTTTTTTAGATGATGTTTTGGAAAACGTTATTCGTAGCATTTAAAAACTCCTACTGTCTTTTACAAAAAAAACTTTAACAGTTTTTCCATAACAGCTAAAATGGCATCACATTCCGAAACAGATTTCTTTTTAATCTGAAACACAGAAAGGTCTACCAAAGTTGCACAAAAG
Source organism: Oligia latruncula (assembly GCA_948474745.1). Classification (NCBI taxonomy): domain Eukaryota; kingdom Metazoa; phylum Arthropoda; class Insecta; order Lepidoptera; family Noctuidae; genus Oligia; species Oligia latruncula. The sequence goes on from OX419686.1 coordinate 2,052,471, forward strand.
AATACAAAATTGAGTAGTACACTGTAATAAATATTATAGAACACCTCTTTCCATTTTACAAAACTACATTTAATTTTAAAAACCCCGTGGTTCTCGCTCCGGCACGTATTCAAGCATTTTAATTCAAATCAAACGTAGTATCCCTATTATCCAAACTATGCGAAACCACGGAGATTATTCAACGCCAGAACAAACTAGATATCGCATCTGAATTTCAAATGACATTGCGTAAAACTACTTGTTTTTGGAGACATTATTTTTAAAGGTCTTGTCTGGGTGAACGGATTCTGTACGCAAAGTAAATGTTTTCCATACTGACAAAAGAAGTTCTTTATCTGTAACTGAAATGTTTTTGTAAGTTGGAAATGTCTTTGACGTTGTTTCTGGAATTCTATGTGAGCAACGACAAGATGTAGGAAAATAAGTGAATAGTTTATTTTATGCACCACTTCTATAATATCGTTTTAGATCATATAGACGGATTTGCAAAAAAAATTAATGGTATGCCTCAGGGATGGTCCCATAAATAGTACATTGATACGTGTGTGCTGTATTGATCATTTCACCCGAGGCGGTATTATTCGATAAGGAAGAATAAGGAAGCCAAATGTGTAATGATCATTGCACACGCGTTCAATACGACGTTTTATAACACACTTGCGAGGAAAAAAACAGACTTGTATTGTTATTAATTTGTATGGAAAATGGCGCGCTGGTTTTGTTTTGGGACTAAGGACAATTCAGACTATTTAAAAAAAGTGAAATGTGGCCCGTGGATTTATTCATTAAGTCTATTTGATGAATTTAAAAAAAGCGCACATCTCCGACCAGTAAATAGTTGTGCATAAATTAAAAATCACCTGTGTTTAATACACTGCATTATGGACCTAAAAGCGGTTCATTAGAAGCCACTTTACGAGCAAGTGTGTTGAAAATTTTATTAACTTTGCTTGAGTAGTTTTTGAGTTGGCTTCAGTAATACTATTTTTTCCACTTATTTTATATTGATGATGTTGTAATAACATCCAGTCATTGATATTTACATAGCAATTGTTTGTGGGGTAGGTACAACCGAAAAGTAAAAAAAGAAATAAAAAAAATACCAACTTCCCCATAATTTTAAAAATCGGTGTCGTTGGTTCCACATTTTCGTTTTTTGACACCGACTTCCGAAATTAAAGTTATTTTTCACTTCACTTCGTAGTGTTCTTTATTGGAAGTCGTATTTTTTTGTAAAAAATAACTACGCAAAGGATTTGGATGAGCTTCACAATCATCTAGAAAAATTATTTTCTTCCTCCGGAATAATTTTTAAACCATAGAGATTTCTTGAATATTAATGTACAGACGCCAGCACATCAAGCTACTACAATCTGTCAAATTTCTTTAATAGATTTTCAACTTTAACGCTAAAGCATAAGGTTCAAATTTGATTGGGAAAATTTGACAGTTTCGGGTAGGTTGATGTGCTGGCGTCTGTATGAACATTATATATTCAGAAATCTCTATGGTTTGTCAAGTAAAAACTGCGAATCAGGGGCGGGTCGCCATTTGACTTATAATTTCTTTACTTACATTCTCAACCTATATAGTTCCACTGCTGGGACACAGGCATCCTCTCTGTGAGAGGGGGTGGGCCCCGGGCCCCTAATTATAATTAATTTATAATTCCTTTCCGTCAATTCCTTTGATGTAAAGGAATTATAAATCAACTTAACATTAATAATGGACCGTCAACAGTGAAGAGTGTTTATTAATAGAATTTATGTCGGGATGATAACTTCATAAGACCCCCCCATCCATTGAAACCCATCGTCCATTGAAATACTTAAGGATATGACATTCTGAGTTTGTAACACGATATTTTTGAGAAGCATCGTGAACTGTGGGCCCTTTTTATTTATATTTTGGTGCGTGTTGGAAATCCTCATGGACTTCCTCCATCGTGGGGGTGATAGAGGGGTATGCCGGACTCCTACCGACTAAAACCATCGCGGTGTTCCACCTCTGCCAAAGCCTCGGCCGGAGATGCGAGATTCGCGTAAGCATTCACCTCTCCCCCGAACTATGGGCCCTACACAAGAAGATACCAGGAAAACCTTCATCATCATGATCATGATTTATTGTGTTCATTAATTGTCCTAATCATTTTAATGGAATAAAAATTAAAAGTTTTTTGAAGTTTTTTTTGTCCTAATCATCATAATTTCAGCCGAAACACGTCCTCTGCTAGTCATAGGCCTCCCCCAAGCATCTCCATTTCGACCGTTTCAGTGCTTCTCACATCCAGCTGATTTCTGGGGCCTTCAAAGCTCCATCGCTCACTCTTAATTCCACAGCCTTCACGAATCCTAAAAACATAAGCCTTAGTGTAAAGGCCTTAGGAACCTTATTTTGTGATAAAAACGGAACCTGTGCGGCCGCCTGTCTGAACGTAAAATAAAAATAAATTGCTTATTGCTTTAGTAATATTCAGTTATAGCATTTACCTTTGTATTAAAATGTGGGTACTTTTTCGAAGTTTACAAGGCTTGCCGGGTTTATTTTCTAAAAGAGAACTCTTGGTGTTGGATGCTAAAGGTTACCTACTTCCTGGTAGAAAGGTAAGAGTATGAGGAGTTCACTGGAGCAAATAGCTGAAAGCTGGAGCGGTCGAATATAGTATTTCCTCTAGTTGACGTAAACAAAGTAACAACTATTAATTGGTTATGATAATTTTACTAAGGAAACATAAGTCCATAGAACAAATAGAAATGCCTTGTTGGTTGAGCCGGAATTATTTCATAGTTACATTAGGCGTATGAAGTTTCATTAAAATCGGTTCATTCATTTCTAAAAACAAGGGCTTGAAAGTTTATATGAAATGCTGTACGGCGTAAACGCTCGTAAGCAGGATACAAAGGTCTAATAAGTTACTTAAGAACATTTTCGAAATGTCTTATTTAAAAAAAAGATAACTGGAAATCTCTGTTTCTATGGATTTAAAATCGGTCTAATTTGGCTGTAACACTATTTATCGCGTGGGCGTAAACGCTCTTATGAGAATCTACCGTCAACAACGACATCATTAGCCTATAATGTTCCCACTGCTGGGACACAGGCCTCCTCTCTGTGAGAGGGAGTGAGCCGTAATCCACCACGCGGACACAGTGCGGTTTGGTAGATGTCACATGTCTACGAATTATTGGTTCTAGGACATACCGGTTTCCTCACGATGTTTGTCTTCACCGTTTTGAGAGCAGTGGTGATGAAATGATTTTCACAAAGTAAAGCGTCTCTCTATGGTTTGAAGCTACGACCTTCACTCGTTACCACTGGGCCAGTACCTACAATGAATTAACATCAAACTAGGAACCTGTGAACCCTGTACGAAATAAAACCAAAACATACTAAAACAAAATATTAAATGTATGATCCGTTCAAGAAAAAGCAACGATAAAAACATCTTCAAAAACAATTTTATCTCGCCCATGAATCCACATTTAAGACCAGTCTACTCAACAAACGCGTTTAGCCAAATTCTTTTCGCGACATCAAAGCCGAGGATCAAGGGGCATTTGAAATTCTGATGCGGTTTTCTTGTTTGCTCCACTAACGGGCATCGTGTGGCCTGGACTCGCATAAGGACACATTTTCCTAGATTGGTATGTGCTTTTACAACAAGGTTTTTCGGCTAGTGGCTGTTGTTGAGACGGTTTTTGCTGTTTCTTTTTTTTAGGGTTCCGTAGTTCTGACAAGGAACCCTTATAGTTTCGTCATGTCCGTCTGTCTGTCTGTCCGAGGTTTTGCTAAGAGACCGTTAGTACTAGAAAGCTGTAATTTTGTAGAAGTGTGTATATCAATTACGCCGACAAAGTGGTAAAATAAAATTTTGGAAATATTTTTTTAGGATAGCTCCCCTCCCTACATGTGAAGTGGGGATGAATATGTTTTTTGTCGTCTACCCCATCGTGTGGGGTATCGTTGAATAGGTCTTCTAAAATAACTTCAGGGTTATTAAAATTATTTTTCGATTTAATGATCCATTTACGAAATATTAAACTCTAAAGTGCAAATTTGTTCCAGTAGGGCGTCCTCCCCCCCTCTAAAAGCTACACTGCGGGCTTGGAAAATCTGGAAAAATTCAGTATGATAGTGCATTTAATGAACTTTATAGGAAAGTTATAGCGGTTAAGATAACTTTATTAGTTTAGCAGTAATAGTCTTTGAACTTGGGTGTTGGATAATTTTGTACCAAATACAAAATCCTTAGCATTTTAAGATGTTGTAGTTGCTTGTTTGTAACAGGTAAAGACTTGCATTGAAAAACAAAATATAACGGGCTACTACGGAACCCTACAGTGTGCGTGCCACGACACGCACTTGGCCGGTTTTTTTGGTAGTCTCCGTGGTCTGTTTGTTTAAGTGTTGACTTGGTGAATGTAGAGGTAAAGTTTGTTTTTTTTTACGGATTTGTGGATTCTAGAGCGCTTTTAGTTTTTGTTTGGATAAATATTGTGACAGAAAACTTTATTTTTTAATCTACATTAAAGCTTTTAATACGAACGCTTGAAAATAATGTAAAAAGAGGTATTATGTCATTGAAAAGATAGAAATAATAATAATAATAAATCGTTTATTTCTTAATTAGAAGTAAGCATTCAAAAGCTAAGATTTACTAAAAAAAAATATATTTGATTATATAAAATTATTAATACAGGTATGAGGAACATGGTCTAAAGTTCCCTCAACCTCCATAGATTTTGCGTGACGTCGGTGTGACGCGTAAGTTCGCATGTGGCGATGTAAATACCGCCATACCTACTACTAATAGAGATGTTTTGCCTTATTAAGCAAAGATCTCTTTGATATAAAAAATAAGTTTAAAAACTAACACACGACTACTGAAAAGAATGAAACGAACACGGGAAGGTACTTTCTTGTTTCATACTTTTCAGTAGTCTGGTGTTAGTTTTTTTTGAAGTTATTTTTTATTTAATTATTTTGGGGTATAATTCAGTATTTTTTATTATTTATTATCTAATTAAGCCTTTTCATTTGATACCCAACAATGCACAAAACCTAAATATTTAGAGGGCGCCCGCTAGAGGGCGCCATATTGAATTTAGTGTGACATCACATAGCCTTTAACCAGCGGACGGTCAAGACGCTTTCAACGATCCGACCTCATTTGTCAAATTATTATAAGTACTTTTAAAGTTATGAGGCAACAGATGAACATGCATACTGGTTAAAATCATATACCCTCCGTATTCGGGTAAAAAGAAGTCAAAAGAAGTCAACACTTAAAAGAATTGGTGCAATAGTTTCTGTTATTTAAATAAATTTTCCATAGCAGCTGCTGGAAATGGAAGTCACTCATGTAAAGTCTTTTCTACTTCATAGATCCTTTTGAATGAAATTTAATTTGATAAATTAACTGTTTGTATTCTATCATATTTTTTAAAATCTAAAACATCCTTCGTTTGTTTATTAAACTTCAACATACCTACATATTATATCCGACGACCCTGGTTACTTATCTCCTTGGGTGACCGTACAGAATGATCTGTAAATGTCATCAGAATTTGTAGTAATATATTTCTAAGCATCCATTATTACTATTCGAACTAGACGATCTAAACTACAGACATGATCGACTGTCAGCCGCAGGCACGGCTAGTCACTGAGGTAACAGGACAAAGCAAAATGTTCTGTGATTGGGTACCAATCATTTACCAATTGTTTTGGTCAATCCTTTGTAACTGCAGAGAGAAGCAAAATTACGAGAAATTTGAAATGTTTTGTTGTGTGTTTGTATGTTGTTTGAAAGCTGCTGATGATTCGAAATTGCCAGTTGACGACGGTTTAATTTTGGAACACCGGGAAAATTGGCATATTAATTTATGAATGTTGAAATAATGTAAGCGTCAGGACCCCTGGACCAATAGAGATATTTGTTGTTTAGAAAATACCAAAATTTACTACCTTTTTGCTACTATTTGATACCTATCTTCAAATATTTAGTACCTCGACTGACAGCGAAAAAACACATAAAGTAGTCAGACATTCTGACATCAGGACGTCTGGACCATTTAAAAAAACAAAAATCAGCTGTTCCCTACATGTAATGAATGATGTTTACTTTCAGCATTATACTCACATTTTCAAGAAATATACAAAGAGCCTATGAGCTCCATCTTCCAAAACTTTCCTTGCTTCTTGTTCCTGATACAACACACATAAGTAATGCCGGCGCTACACATTGGCCTTGCCCATTGGCTCAGACTTGGCACCACATCCAATGTTGAATAAAATTAGTAAAATCCTGTTCAATATCTGTCCAGGCAAGATATTCACATTAGAGCCAATGCTCCAAGGTTACATCATTATGTCCTGGGTCAAATTATGTCCAATGTGTGGCCCTAGCATTACACGCAACAACGACAGTCTTCCCCCAGCCATTCACTGGCACGCCGACACCTTAAGCATAAGCACACATCGATCGTCTCATTATTATTGTAACCACTACCTACCTCAAGAAATACAGTATTTATTTTATCTTCGAATCATTAGCCCGTGACTTCATCCGCGTGAAATTTCTTGTTTCCCCAACCCACCCCGTCGCATCGGATCACCTGCCCACGCTATCACATCGTTTTTACTTAGCGTTATTTCTCACTTATTTTCTTTTGCATGGCTCCTAAGCCTATTTAAAGCCTTTCTCTAGAATTGGGCTATCAAATGTAAAAATATTTTTTTCAAATCCGACGGGTTCAAACAAACCAACTCTTCAGCTTTATTATTAGTATATAGATTTAAAACCACCAGCAACATATCTGGAGCATGATATGCAACCCTTCTAGAACTACAAGAAGTTAATCAGCTAAGGGGCTTACAGACCTAAAGCGCGGTCACTGTCGGACTGCATAGAAAAGAAAGAGAAGCGCGATGACACAACGCTGGTAATTTATTGCAAAATATTGTTTGGACTAAAAAATTAAAACACTAGTGTTTGAGTATGTTGCTTGTAGAATAATCTGACAAAAAATCAGAATGATTGTATGTTATTAGTATGGTTTTTATTGTAAAAATAAAGTTTTTAGAGGTATCTTCATGAATTTTTTCTGTAGTCGATCATATACTTTTATTGTTTCTAAAACTTGCGTTTTTTGTGTTTAGGTCCAGTGACCGTTGGAGTTATTCGAGAACTCTCTACCAAGACTGCAAACATCACTGCCACGTGTATAATTATAGTTTTCAAAGTAAACAATTTGAATAAGATTTTCCATACAAATAACATTAAGTTTGTTAGAAACTTGATGCTCTTAGGAAGTTCATTAAGAAAGAGAACGGTTGAAGAAGCACGTGCGATAGTTTGCCAAACGCTGTAGAATTCTTAGTTCTCAAAATACACGGGGGCAAAGTTTGCGCACCATTGCTGGTAACCAGTTTAAGATGATCATTGTGTACTGTAGAACTTAGGGGGAAATAATACAAATAAGACCACTTTAAGACTTTAGGAGAATAATTTATAATATAAAAAGGCAACGATACAACTTCGCGGTTAAGATATGAATCACTGCTTCTAGAATCAAACGCCATCATAATCATATTTGACATATGTTTAAACCAACGAATCGAATCATATTTCTAGCCAGTCCTTATTGCTAAAGGCTAGCACACACAGGCACTACACGAGCTACGCCCCACTTTGAATTAAAGTATTGGCCTAGCTCGCATCAAAATACAAGACTTTAATTCTAACGATTCGAAAATTTAAGCGTTCCTACCTATTATTAATCCTATAAGGAAAAAACTACCTAACGCCCGAAGTTAACACTGTGAGGTCCAGCTTTTTCTAAAAGCAGGGCTCAAGTCAGGAAAAACGAAACACTTAACTAACACTCCCTTAAGTGCCAGGTAAGTCTACATTTAAGAGTGCTAAAATGCATCAATACAAACTAACGTTGTCATGCCTGAACCTCGTCATAACAAAACGAGCGGAAAAGATGTGACTTGGCCTCCTTCGATAACAAATGATGTGAAAGTTCACATCGGCCTGGATGAGGCTTACCGTGTTAACAGAACTTAACTTCAGATCCTTTTACTCCATCGGACGGTATCAGCCAGAGGGAACGAAAAGTTATGATGCCATTGTTCCAAAAATCTAATAAGTGGCTGAACTCCATTATATTCAAAAGATACTCCGCGTTTATAATAACTATACCATTTACAAAAAACTGTGGGTGCTCCAACCCAAGCTGAACCAGTTGTGTCAACTCAACACACTTTGCAAAGGCTATGCCCCGTTAGCAAAGTTGGTTTCAACTTAAGCTGATCACTCCCCCCTCTAGAGAGTGACAACAGTTTTTATACAACCCTCTTCCTCCTATAACGCGCATTTCTATTTTCTGGAGTTCACTCACACTAAACATGGCCTATGTAATTTAGAAAACGAAGATTCGGTCCCTCAAGCCTCATGGAGCCGTGAGACCTTAAGCCTCACGCTCCCAGCTGCGTCCGAAGTATCTTCCCAGCATATGAAACACACATACAAACACATGTTAATAACTTTATCACAATATTCACTAAAATAATGTTCTATTGATGTTTACAATAACTAAATGACACACCAAAAGTCAAAGTCTGTCACAGTCTATCTAACATCACAGCCTATCAAATGTTACAGTGTAACGAATGTCGTAGACCAACAAATATCACAGACTACCAAATATCATAGCTTAACAAATATTACAGACTAACAAATGTTACAGTCTAACAAAATTTACTCTGTGACCTGACGCGTATCAAACATAAATGGAAAAATAATGGTTTATTTAAATTTTAACATGAAAGTTTTTATCTTTATTCTTCCATTTCCATTTAAAATGTATACGTTTTAAAAATGAAAAACCCTTAGACAAAAGATCATTATTTTTAACCGACTGCGTCAGAAAGAAAGTTATGTTTTTAGAAAATGTTTTTATAAATTCATATCTATTTGTAAAACATTTTAAAATTGAACATTTTGTTCTAGCGTTTCTAGTAAATTGGAATCCTTTTCTCTTGCGTGCTTTTTTAATATTAGATGTTGCATAACGAGAATTATTTTTATTAAACTTAGGGATAGTTACATGATGAATGCTTGGGAACGTTTTAACATTATTAATGACCAGATTAATACAATTATCTTCTGCGTCCGCATCTGTAGAAGAACTAAAAGAGCTTTTAAAATGCACAGAAATGTCTTTCACCTCTACGACTTCATCTCCGCTTACATCCAACTTAAAAACATCTTCATCTAACCCAACTTCATCATCCACTTTACTATTCTCAACTGACAACATGATCATTTGGGCATCACCCTTTTCATTTATAAAATGGTTATTCTCCTTTGTTTCGGAAATATTTATTGATAAATTATTTTCATTAAAATGATCATCATCGATGTTAATTATATCGGTTTGTACATCGTGATCAAATTGCTCTTCCTTCGGTTCTGGAACATAGCTAGTTAAATTAGTTATAATTGGAACGGACTGACCCGATTCCTCGATTTCTTCCTCGTGTTCGCACTCGAACACTTCCATCAGCTCCTCAGCCTCTGCGGGGCTGCATACTTGGCTGCTGCGCTCGTCTTCAACTTCTTCAACATCTACCTCTTCACAGCATTCTTGGCTGCTGCGCTTGACTTCATCTTTTTCAATATCTGCTTCTACACTGCACTCTTGGCTGCTGCGCTCGACTTCAACTTCTTCAACATCTGCTTCTACACTACATAACACAGAAGCATCATCATCAACATTCAAAATATTATTTTGTCCGCATTCTTCTGACGGAACCTCTAACATCTCCTCTTTCCTCGCTTTATAAAATGCTTCGTGACATCTGCACGGGAACTCCTCACGAAAGCCATCGCATATCTCCTCAAATGACATATCCTCGCGGTACATCCACTTAAAACAAGCCAGAGCTGCTCCTTGGAGATAAGCCTGCATTATTAATGCCCAATCACTTTCACGCCATCCATAAAGTGTGGCAATCGCTCTGTATTGTTCAAAAAATTTTTCCAGGCACATATTAGTTCCTGAGAAAAGCGCATACATCTTGCTTTCTTTATAAAAAATACTATTTTAACCACTTAGCTTTTATTTTTCCGGCGACGATTCTGCGCCTGTTCTATACTCACTCCAACGCAAATTTAAACTAAGGGGAGTTTACTCTGCAATCGCATATAAAATATTCTGTGACTCTTCCGTCAAATTTATTCAGCTTGGCTTGCATAAAAAAAATTTACTTCATCTGAAATCATTCATAACACGATGAATTGTGTAGGCTCGTTCGGCGCCTCCACCAATTGTAGAACTTAGGGGGAAATAATACAAATAAGACCACTTTAAGACTTTAGGAGAATAATTTATAATATAAAAAGGCAACGATACAACTTCGCGGTTAAGATATGAATCACTGCTTCTAGAATCAAACGCCATCATAATCATATTTGACATATGTTTAAACCAACGAATCGAATCATATTTCTAGCCAGTCCTTATTGCTAAAGGCTAGCACACACAGGCACTACAGTACCCACAATAAACTTTACACCGCCAACAGAAACAGCATCAGTGCACAGTGGTTACAGTGGAGAAATTTGTTTATAAACGTACTATAGTTCGGTTACGATTAGCATTGATTTACTTTTGTGTAGTATTGTGTGAAATTCATTGGTATTTTTATTATTTTGGTGGGGAGCTCATGGTTCAAAGTTGATTAGGAAAAACGGTTTTTTTTTTGCTGTACCTAGTATTTAAAAAAACATTTAAGAACGTTCGTTTCCAAAAAGGGTTTGTTCTCTAATCAATCCTGAAGTTACAATGACTAGCAAAAGACGATACCAAAGTGAAAGACTATCTTACCAAGGCCTGTAGAAAATTAGAAAAATAACAAGAATCTACTAATAATAATTAAGTAAGTAATCTTAGCAACAACCCGCACTGGGCCCGCGTGGTGGATTACGGCCCACTCCCTCTCACAGAGAGGAGGTCTGTGTCCTAGCAGTGTGAACATTACAGACTAGTTATGCTAAGTAATCTTAGATAACTCTTACAAAATAATAAAAAAATATCTAAAATAAATAAGCAGTAGGTATAGGCTATATAAAAAGAATCTTATTCCATCTCATTCTTATCCGTCCGCTACAGTAACTCACAAAATACTCGCTCGTGACTTTGTATAACTACGTTAGTGCTCACTCGCCTTCATTTCGCAGTCAGGTGCCGCCATAATCCGGTTATCCGGTTCACGCTACACGACAATACAAGTCGCGACGATAAGAATTTGTAATTGTTTTTGCTTAATACTAAAAGCATATTTTTTTAAATCCAAGTGTCTAACTCAAGTATCTGATAGACCGGGCCGGGGCCGCCTTCAAGCGGCTCTTGCCCAACCTGAGGGGGCCAAACGCCTCCTGCCGGAGGCTTTACGCGGGGGTCGTGCGGTCCATGGCCCTATACGGGGCCCCGGTGTGGGCGCGTTCACTGCGGCGGCGAGCCGCCCACTACCTGAACGCGCCCCAGAAGGTGGTAGCCATAAGGCTTATCCGGGGCTACCGCACGATCTCTGGCGAGGCGGCAAGCCTCATTGCCGGACTGCCGCCATGGGATCTGGAGGCGATGGTCCTCGCGCGCGTCTATGAGTGGCGCGCGGAGGCACTAAGCCGGGGGGAAGTTCCGCTTCCGCGGCAAATCGCTGCGGAGCGGACTGAGCTCCGGCGCGATCTCATGGCGACATGGAAGGAACGACTGTCGCAACCCAGCGCAGGGCACGCCGCGATAGCGGCGATAAGACCCCTCTTTGAGGAGTGGCTAGGGAGGCGCCACGGCGCCCTCACCTACCGCCTGACGCAGGTCCTCACCGGACACGGAAGTTTCGGGAGGTTCCTGCACATCATCAGGCGGGAGGAAACGCCCGGGTGTCACCATTGCCAGGATCGCCCAGAGGACACGGTGGAGCACACGGTGGAGGTCTGCCCCGCTTGGGCGGAGCACCGCCGTGTCCTCGTAGAGGCGATCGGCAGCGGCGGCGACCTCTCGCGCCCGGCCCTGGTGCAAGCCATGGTCCGGGGCGAGAGGGAGTGGGAGGCAGTCACCTCCTTCTGCGAAGCAGTCATGCTAGCGAAGGAGGTGGCGGGACGACTCAGGGAGAGAGCCTCCCGTCCCAGCCGCCGCGGGAGACGCTCCGGGCGTCGGGAGCCGCGCGACGACTCCCGGCCACCGTAGGCGCGGGCCTGCGGGCGGAGAGTAATGGGTAGCTCACCGTCCGATCAGGACCAGGCCCGTGCCGGACGGCGCGTACGTGTTCCACGCGCGCCTCAAAGAGATGTCAGCATCGAGGAGGGGCCCCATAGGGCCGAAGCCTGCCGGGTCAGCGGGATTGTCCGAAAGGGTTACCGCTGGCCCGGAACATAAAGGGCTAAGGAAGGAACACGGGTGGGTTTTAGTCAGTAAGAGTCTGACACTCCCTTCCGCTCCACCCAGAGCGGGAGGGGTCATTTGATGATTTCCCATCCGCAAAAAAAAAAAAAAAAAAAAAAAAGTATCTGATAGACTGCAAAATTACTGAAACTACATTATGTGGCAGTTCCTAATACTTTTTGAATTGACAACAAATCAAATCAGAGAAAAAAAAATCTTTGTTTTTACAATTTAACCTCCGATTCGAAATGAATAAACTTCCATTTATTTGTAAACGTTAATGTAACAAAGAAATCTCATAAAACATTTTCTGACGAAACAAAAAGATCAAACAAATTGAGTTTCGATTAAAGAAATGGTACTTACTTAATAAAAACAACAATAAAAAATGTAATTATCCACATCTTCAATATCTTTGATTCGACGAAATACTCCCTCAATTTGTAACAATTGGTATCTAACAATTTATTGTAGTTTTAGTAATATCCTTACTAACACTACAATAAATTGTTACCAAGTAACAGTCAAACAAAATTAATATCCAATTTAATACGAAATTCTCTAATGACTGCCAAGTTAGGCATTAGCCGTATCCCAACAACAAAAAAAAAACCCACTATCCCGCCCACAGACTAAACTTTCCAAACGAAAAACTAGAAACTTTCTTTTTAGCCCGAAGCGAAAATGTCCGAAAGCGTAGGTATTTACCTACTGAAGTTTGTACTAACTTTTTCACGGAAAGCCTCTTTTGAATTGCATGTGACATGTTTACTGATGAAATTACGGCAAAGTCTGGTCACTGGTCCGTACCGTACCCACTAGGTGTGTTGACACAGGTCTGGATTTGGTAAACGGACCAATATTTTATATACTAAAGTAGATACTAATTTTCTAGACTGTAATGAAACCATTTTTAATGCAATTAATATTGAAATGACAGAAAAAGATCGATCGCAACTGTAATTTTGGTCTAGCAAATTAAAAATCAAACCTCTGTTGGGTGTTACGGCTTAGCTCTCGAGACCATTATAATCTATTTATATCTGATCAAATATTCAGCAGATTAGGTATGATTTAATTAGTCTGCTAAAATAATCCAGTCTAGATTATATCGATTGTAATTTAATCTGAATTAACACGAGCGTAAACACTTATAAATAAATATAAATAAATAAATGTTTTATTCAGTATTAACATTGGTAAAATTATTACATAAAGTCTTAAAAAACTTATGATCTAAATTAACACGAGCGTAAACACTTATGATCTAAATTAACACGAGCGTAAACACTTATGATCTAAATTATAATAGCGCTAAACGTCACAATATTTTCTGAAACAAATAAAGTAAAGTACAAAAGCAATAGTTCAGTTTCTTTATTGCTTTTCTTTGCATTCTCCGTATACTTTCCTGAAGTAATATTCCTCAATCGTCTTAAAAAAAAAAAAAAACTACGCAAAGACGTGACTTTCCTACAAACGCGGACTTACACAAAGAGTATGTTTATTTCCTGTAGTTTGTTTAAAACTTAAATACTTAAACCGTTACATTTTTCTTCGTACAACTATCACGTAAGTAACATCAGAAGTTCATACTTATTACGTACACAGAGGATTTACTTTAAAACTTCAATCTCAAAGATTAACACTCATGAAGTTAAGAGGAGAATTTTCACAAAGAAAATTAACTATGAACAACAAACTTTGACGCGGTGCCGGCGAAACTGTATGTACCGTGCAGACTGACTGTACTCGTATAGGGCTGTCAGTGTCACCTGCCACACTTCATAAACCACTACCTAACTTTTCATGGAGATGTATTAATTAGAAATATTGTCTGAAGCAGAGAGGAGATTTCAGTTAACCAGCTTAAAATTCAAGATACCTATTTGACAAAAATTATAAGAGAAAATCAAGTTTCCTAAAAAATATTTTTGTCAGATTGTATTCCAACGGACATTCTAGGCTCACTTAACGCAACTAAAACCTAATTATGCTGTACAGTCACGAGCACCAATATGTCAACACTTGGCAACTTTAAATTGCGATTTATTCACGAAATAACGAATGCAACGTTGAAATATGACACTTAACATATACCTATGGGTTCGAAAATACTATGTTCCTACTAATATAAAATTTCATTCAAAAGTAAAGGAGAACATCGACTTTGAATAAAGCCAAGTGTATACATACTTTTGCTCGTGACTGTACATTGCCCCTCTAAATAACCCAAACTCACGGGCTCAGCCTAACATGCCAACTTCTTCAACCTGAAAACTATAAACCAAAACTATGCCCAAGCGCAGCAGCCCTGCCCCGTATAACCGGCTGGAACTAGTTTAAACTAGTATTATAACGATAAGACAGCGGGCGGAGCGTTTGTTCTGTGCGACGTACGAAAGCACTTCGCGTGAAACGTTGCTCGGTGGCTTGCTCATACACTTGTACAGGCGAAAACGGTTGTGATTTTATGGATAACCTTATTTTCGAATACTGGAAATTTTCAACAGCTTTGAACGATGTGGTGAGGCGGTTTTGAGTTCCGACAGTTTGAAGTTTTAAAACCGGCTTCCAATATTTCCAAAAGCTCTGGAATAGTATGTCGGAAAATGTTTAGATGGGAAATTGATGGACAAAACTGGATGGGACTTGCACTAGAACTTAAGAATAGAAGAATAGCACAAACAGAGAGAGCCCTGTCAGAGTTTGAAGTCGGTTAAATGATGATCTTGATCACGATATAAAATACAATACTTTAAAGTAAGCACCTCTCTATAAACCACAATTCTATTTCTGCCACTTACAACCAATTAGTCAACTTTATTGATAAAATTCCGACCTCGCCAGTTTTTCTGCGAACAGAATTAATTTATATAATTCCGCGAACAGCTGAACATCGCGAGCGTACGTCACTTGCTAGCCTAGCGGTGTTTGTACCCGCTGCGGCATCGTTAATTAAGCTATTTCAAGCTATTATATATACTCACGGATCTGGTAGTAAGTCTACTAAATTAAGTAAATTAATTCTACCTTCCCACAACGCGTTTGAAGTCCCACAACGCGTTTGAAGAGGAGTTCGAAGAGGTGCACGGGGAGTAATCGTCAGTAAGTAAAAACAATACAAAAACTGGAACAAAATTAGCAAAAGTGGAGTTTTGTATTAATTTCCAAATTCTAGGAAAAACACTCTGATGATAACGAATTTTAAACAGATTACTATTCTAATAAGGTTTTGTCAAACCTTGCTATACAATTCTGGATATTTCACGTAGTAGCAACTTTCCTGATTAATTAATCAATCAATCATTTCTTACCAAGTGATCTGCATTAATAACTGGAGTTTAAAACTAGAAGTTGCGAAAAACTACAAAACTAGGTCGAGAAAAACTTCAGAATATAGTGGAACTTTTCCGCTCCACATTCTCCCCTCCTTATTGCCTGCATGTTTAATACGGTAAAAAGCAAAAAAGTGTAGTTTTCCTTAAGTCAGGAAAACTCTCATAATTAGTCCATTAATATTTATTATTGTTGGACGAGTCAGGTATCGTACATGGCACGCGCGCTGTGCAGAGATCAGCACTTTTCCGTCGCCTTGCACAAATTATAGTGTAACGCGACAGTACACGATCAGCGTTCATAATCAACTGTACTCATTCACAAAGCATTCTTAAAGCATTAGTTACGTGGTAGTTAAATATATTCAATAAACCATCATCTTTGGCTATCCGTGACTTATCATTGAAACTAACATCCAAGTTGTGTGCGACCCATTCAGCAGCGCATACAATTGTAGACCCATAGATGTTTCGATTTGCTATCCATTTTCTATTTTATTAAGGACATACCTGATGCTTGTTGCCCTATAAAAGCATTGTAAAAGCCCATATTTCTAATAGAGTAACCGCGGAATTTCGTCCCGCTTCATCTCATAGGAAACGACCAATTGGAATTGTGCACCCAGCTTCTGACGTTTCATAAGTGCTGTGGTAGGTTTAGGTGAAATAAAACATTTTTAATTTGAACTGAATCTAGATCGACTTAATACTGGGGTTTATTCATAAACGTTGCTTAAAGTTAAGTAATGATTAGCGACTGCTCCAAGATCATTGCGTATGCAGACGACACCGCAGTCATGGTTTACGGACCAACTTGGGATAGCGTTAAGTGCTACGCAGAAGCGGCATTAACAAGTATAATGAAATGGCTCAACCTAAACTTACTTACCCTAAACTGCGACAAAACATCGTACATTCCATTCGCTATCCGGCGTAACAACTTGCCCGACAAATCTTTTACCATAACAGCGCACACCTGCTCCAAACAATCCCCACAATGCTTATGTCCGACACTTACTAGAACTGATAATGTGAAATATCTGGGTGTCCAAATAGACGGAGGATTACGATGGGACAAACAGGTCGACGCCATTACCACTAGAGCTATGAAACTTTTGCATATTTTCAAATCCCTTAGAGACTCGGCTGCGCCTGAAACCCTGAAGATGGTGTACTATGCATTATGTCAATCCGTCATTGGATATTGCATCACAGTATGGGGTGGTGCAAATAAAACCAGTCTTCTGAGGATTGAAAGAGCGCAGAGAGCCGTGCTGAAGGTGATGTCGCGCAAACCGTATCGCTATCCCACTGCGCAACTATACGCTGATTGCAAAGTGCTTTCAGTGCGCCAGCTTTTTGTACTGCAGTCAACTGTTCGAAAACACGCTAGCGTTCCCCCATCTGACCCTAAAAAAAGGAAGAAACTTCCCATAAGTACCCCTCACAAAACATCCTTCGCTCAACACCAATACTACACATTAAGTACATACATTTACAAACAAATTCACAAGAAATTAAACATTGTCGATCTAAATAAATATGAAATAAAATCAAAATTAACAGAATGGCTACTAGAACGGGACTATTTAGAAACAGAATCCTTACTTAAGTACGTCGCCTAATTACCTACATTTCTCAATCACACACAACACACCCTCACACACACCCCCACACACACACCCCCACACAAACACACCCTCACACACCCTCACACACACGCACACCCTCACACGAACGCACCCCCACACATCTCGTATAAAACATACTTGAATTAGCTTTAGTATTAGTAGTACCTAATTATTATTATCTTCAATCGCTCGGGTAGATCGACACAGTCTACTATTATAATAAGCACCACATCTTAAGCTGAATCACTGTCTCTCAAGATACAGGTTGCCTAGTTTGAGAGGCAGGGTTTTCCATATTGTGTACAGATTTTAGTCTTAGATTTGTATTGCATTGTGTTCCTACCTAAGCTCATTTAAAATTGTCTTTTTATAAAACATGTATAATAATCTGTTTTCTATGAAATAAAGTTATTATTATTATTATTATTATTATTGTTTAACCATACATTTTTGACGTTTAACAACGTCTATGAATGGTTTATCCAATAGGACGCACAAGGACGAGAAAGCAAAAAACAAGTAATTAAAAAAAATAAAAAACACGAATGCGGTAAAAAACCTGAAAAGCTAAAAACAAAGCCCATTTTAAATTAAATAAAAGTTGGAAGCAGGCGGGACCCATTTGAATTTGAAAATATTCTAAAAATGATATGGGTCCCGCCTGCTTCAAAGTTTTATTTAATTTAAAATGGGCTTGTTTTTAGCTTTCAGTTTTTTTTAACTTAAGTTTTTGCCGCAGTCGGGTATTTTATTTTTTTAAATTACTTTTTTATTTCCAGCTTTTAAGTTTACAAATGTGAAAGATTTCGCAGACGATTTAGTTCTTGGTACCTCTGTGTTTTTTACGATTTGTCACTTCGAATTACTTTTAACCATATAAGTTGTATATATTTTTGTAATCATCTTTTTAAACAATTTATTTTGATAGGTAGGTACCCCACTTGAAAGGTTTTAATTTTTTTTTGATGAAATACACACAAAAAAAAAAAAAATGGCATACCTATAAAAAAAAAATGGCATCATTTTTTATTTTTTTATTTCGATATACCCAGTGTCACTCTCACAACTAAGACGAATCTAACGGCACCTCTCAAGCTGAAATCGATCAAGCCGTTTATGCAACAAAGCGTGTCAAAGAAATATGCATACATAGATAAGTACCTACATACTCTTCTACTTCAACTTCTAGCGCAGTCGGGTAAAAAGGATTTTTTATTTAAAACAACTGAGACCTGACAAATAGATGATCACAACACAATATGATATTACCTGGTTGCAGATTCTGACCATCAAATATTTTGTAGCCAAAAAAAAAGACAGCCAGTCTCCTGTATGACCAATAACCATTCTGCTCGGATGCATACAAAATGTGGGCAAAATGGACCAAAAGCCACCAAAAAATCGTCTTTCAATCGAATGTCAATCATGAATGAATGGCTGACACTCGACGCACCCGTCCCTGCCCGGAGTGAAGTATGACGCAGATATTTCTACTCATCAATATGTACCGGATATAGGTCAAAATACATTGCAGAATTCCTTGCAGTTTTCCTTCATTATTTTGCTGCTAAGTTCTATGCGAATAATGAGCGCAAAATAAATAATTTATTAGGAAAATGTAGCAATCTGTCATAACTTGTAATCTGAAGGCCAATTTCCGTAATTGAAAACGTTCAAAATCAAGTCGCAATCTCATCTCAGCGACAATCAAAGTCAAAAGCTTGTCAAGAATATAAAAAATAGAGGTATTTTTGACAGACTGTGACTTAGATCTGACTTGACGTTCTTGTAATTACGAGAATTGAATTGAATATTAAATTCTGTAGCAGTTAAAACGATATTATGTAAAAAAAAAAAGTTTTTAATAATATTTTGCCAACAAAAAGACTGACAAATGGAGATAAATTTTCCATAATTTTAAATGTTAACACTCCTTAATTATTACACTCCCCAAAATCCGTATAACCATACTTTTCACATCACAAAGTTATCCAAAACCTGTTTCCTCCGAGAACTTTCTCTCACCATCCGAAACTTGAACAATATTTAGAATCCCTACTGAAAGGAAACAGGAAATTCAAAGCACCAATTCCTTAAAAAACTCAATTGAACTTGTGATGCAAATTCACAAATCTACTTTACCGCTTCGGAGCTCCGACAGAATTAAACTCTATTTAGATATCCACGATTTGCTGAGTGATCTAACTCGTCCATGAAGTGGTTTTAACTTATTTTGCGCGGAATTGGTTTTCAAATGAGAGTAAGTTTAAATTACTGGTTTATTTTGTTCAGCTTTTTAGGGTTCAGTACCAAAATGGTAAAAACGGAACCCTTATGGTGAGACTAAGTCTGTCTGTCTCAGCTGGATATCTCAAGAACTACTAATGCTATCAACTTAAAATTTGGAATAGTTTTAGATGACGTTTGCCCAACTATTTTGCAAATAAGAAAGAAATAGAAATATATGTATATTTTTTGCAACAGGGACTGAAAGGGGGTATGAAAAATTCGAAATGGGGCTAACTAGGGCATGTGGGGTATCATTTGAAAGAGCGCAGTTTGCACATTCTCAAACATTTTTCATTTTTTTTAGGCCGCATAGTTTTCGACTTTTGATGAGAAATGTAAAAAAATACCATTCCCTCTTATCTCCGAAGTTTACAAAGAGAAAAATCTGAAATTATTCTATGTGATAGAAGTTTAGGTAAAGATTACAGGAAAAATAAAACGACGTCTCTAAATACCACACTTTTTCAGAAATCATCAACAAAAGTTACATTAGTTCCACTATCAGTCAAGAGATGGCGCTGACATAAAATTGTAATATTCAACACCTCAGTGCACAGTGTTAAAATTCCCTGATGAATATAGGCCTCGCCGATGAAAATTTTAAAACATATGATGGTACGAAACCCTCGGTGCGCGAGTCCAACTCGCTCTTGCCCGGTTTTTACCGACTTTACAAAAAGGAGGAGGTACTATGTTCGGGTGTTTGTATGTTTTTTTTTTTTTTTTTTTTTTTTTGTATGTTTGTTCATCGAATACGCCGCCAATTGTCGACGGATTTTCAAAATTCTTTTTTTGTTCGAAAGTAGATAGTTCTGAGGTGGTCCCATTGTCACCAAGTTAGGATCTGATGATGGGATCTTAGAGAAATCGAGGGCAACCCTCAAATTTTATAGGCTCACTTATTGTTTTTCGCATATTTTATGAAGTATCTTGTGTATTTGTGTATGGTTGTCACCATCTCAGGTAGCTGGGCTGATGATGGAAGGTACAACTCCTTAACAGTAAGAAGTTACTCGAACAGGCAAGGACTGTTTTTTAGTGTAATTGTTTTGATGTTTGATAGGGCATTTGCCACATTTGGTCTCTGCAGTCAGGATAGTCTGCAGAGTACCTAACTCCTCGACAACTAACAGCAGATATATCGTGTTTAGGCTCATTGAAAAGGGCTCGATGTGTGGATAAACGTACTGTTACTGAGGAACACCGAAGACCTGATGCTGAAGCCAGGAGCATCAGAAAAAGTACGAACCTTTAAATTACAGCACCGTAGTCGTGTTTGGGCTCATTTTAAACAGGACTAATTTTAAGTTCAATGCAATGTTGACATAAGTCTGGCCTGATGCTGCAGCCAGGATTATCAGCATCTAATCTAAAAACTAATAAAAGGAGAACTCCTCAACAATTAACGTCCCTGCATCGAGAAAAGGAATATTTTATAAAAAGGCGATGGGCAAGTTGACATTAGGCTATTGTAACTTAGATAAATTATAAATAGACCCACTAAAAAGCGAGAAATAAAAACTTTTTAACAAAAAAAAAACCGACTTCCAAAAAAAAACACTACAAACTGAAAAATAACTTTAATTTCGGAAGTCGGTGGCAAAAACTAAAATACTGATCCCTAAGACACCGACTTCCGAAATTAAAGTTATTTTTCAGTTTGTAGTGTTTTTTTTGTTAAGTGTGTAAAGAAGTGCGGATTTCTACGGGGATTGGGTGTTTGGGTTTTTAAGGGAAATAACTTGGATGTGATTCGCTTCTTTTTACCTTAATAACCCTTGGTTGACTGGTAGAGAATGCCGAAGGCATTAAGTCCGCCTTTGTATATTTTTGTTGAGTGCCAAAAGTTTAATTAAGGAATAAACTTACCACTGAATACAAACGATTTTGAATAATCCATTGAATAGAACACAACATCCGCAATAGTTATGAAAGGAAATGAGTAGGTATCAATGGTACGATGGTTACGGTAGGTAAGGAGGAAATAAACAAAACCGGCGTCTGCTGAAGTTTAATTTATTATTATAGTGTATCAAAACCGAATTTACCTGAGTATAGCCGGGGGTGTGGTACGTGCAATCACAGTTTGTTGTACAACTTTGTCGACAACGTTGACAGACTTATATGAGCACTTTGGAATTGGGTCATGCATTTCTTTCCCGATTTAAGTATTGGAAATATGTCCTTTGAATAATTTTCAATAGGCCGCACACAAGTTGGAACGGTGACCTTGTGAAGGTCGCGGAAATCCGTGATGATTGATTGCGGCCTGTGTCCAGGGCTATTCCGTAAGCACAACAAAATCAAAATATTTTATTTCACATAAGCCTACATGGGCACTTATGAAACGTCAGAAGCTAGGTGCACGGTTCCAATTGGTCGTTTCCTATGGAGAAGAATCGGCAAGAAACTCCACCAACATACGTATACTCCGTTTGAAATAAGATTAGAAATTTAAATAAACCTTTTTTACAGTCCGTTCAACCGATTTTGATTTCTATTGCGTTGGTGGCATGACAAATAGGTATCTACTTTACTTTCCATACATATAAGATAAGTTATTCTTGTTAGTTACTTTACAAGTAAATAAGGAAAAATTAAGTGTCTGCTCTATAAATCTTATTTGTACAGATAACGCCATCCACGAAGACGCGCCCCACTCTTCTTCCTAATCGCATACAGTACAAGTGTGCAACAGCTAGTGTTTCAGTTTTGTCGATACACAGTTATTAATAAAAAAATAAATATTACTTATTAGTGAGTAATTAGTGTGTATCAAAAAACTAAAACACTAGCGGACTTAACTAGCGATAACCGGTGCTGAGTGTGCCCAAGAACTCCACGACCTCATTCCACCGGCCCCCTTCTACCATCGGACATCCAGACACACTGCAGGTTACCATCCCGGCCTAGTTGCTATTCCAACCATTCGCAGTAAGCGTTTTCAAATGTCCTTTATAATGCGGACAGCAAAAGAGTGGAACTCATTACCTGCGTCTGTGTTTCCGAGCGCATACAACCCGAAGCTCTTCAAAGTAAGAGTGAGCAGGCTTCTTCTGGGTAAGCTCACTCTATCGTCGACTTTTTCTCTGTCACCTCTGACCTTGACTAGAGTCAAGAACAGACCCATTTAAAATAATAAAAAAAAACCACTAGCGTTTAGTAAGAAGAGTGAGGGGCGTCTTCGTGGATAGCACTATCTAAATCTCTTCTTCTATCTGTTTGCTTCATTACCAAAGACAAACAGTGAAAACGGTTTTGCGGCGCAGTTTTTAAGTCAAGATAATTTTATAAATTTGTAAAAAAATAAAATAATAAATGACAGCTGCAGTAAACATTTTGGTATTGTAACCACTTTTTTGCTTTTAATGCCATCCTTATGCCTACAGAATAGAAGTCAAAATCGGTTGAACGGACTGTAAAAAAGGTTTTATTTAAATAGAAAATAGAAATAATAGTTTATTTCTCACCAGCATAGCAACAAGGATTACAAATTAAAAGTACCTACTTAATACTAGGTCACTATACTAATGTCATACCTATACATTATACAATAATAATCCCAAATGTCTAATCTTATTTCAAATGGAGTACAGTTTCAGTCGAAGTTACGGGTGTTTCTAACTCCGTATGACTTACGGACATGTAATTAGTTCGGAGCCCAAACTACGAATGAATGACAACACTATTTGACAGTTGTCCCTATTTCCGATATGTATTTGACCATCCGAGAAATAAAAATTTACACTTGTTTTGACGGATCAACTACTTTCGGACGGGCCCGTATCTTCTTTGACGGACTTAGAGAGTAAACCCGCAGTTTTGGATGCAGTTGATTTTAACTGCTTCGAAACCCAGTTAGGTCAACTGCATCCAAACTGCGAAGTTGCAGTTGGCATGCAGTTCAAATGCAGTCCGTCTGTTTAAACCCTAAGATGATGAATAATTTGTATTGCCATTCCGTGATCGTATAATACGTAAGGTAATAAAATTAAGGTAATAAAGACTTAAAAAAACCGGTCAAGTGCGAGTCGGACTTACGCACCGAGGCGAGGAAGGGTTCCGTACAAATTGGTACACGGCTGAATGTTACGTAACCACACTTTTTTTTTTTTTTTGGGTTGGAAATCATCAAATGACCCCTCCCGCTCTGGGCGGAGCGGAAGGGAGTGTCAGACTCTTACTGACTAAAACCCACCCGTGTTCCTTCAGTTGCCTGTGCCAGGGGCCACGGTATCTCTTTCGAACAACCCGCGACCCTGGCGGGCATTGGCCCTAGCGGACCCCGTCAGTTGGTGCTGACATCTCCTTGAGGCGCGCGTGGAACACAACGCGCCGTCGACCCGGGCCTGGTCCTTACCGGACGGCGAGCTGCCCATTGCTCGCCGCCCGCAAGCCCGCGCCTACGGTGGCTACGTAACCACACTTTAAAATTACGAATACAGGATACGGAAACAAAGACGTATGATCCTACCAAAGTAGTGAAACTACAAAATGAGGTTAATTTTAAAACGTTCAAACCCACCCGTAGCACTTTTCAATTGAAAACTTACAACAAAAAGAACACTGCAAAACACGGTTGAATGTTACATAACCACACATTAAAATTACGAATACCGGATACGGAAACAAAGACGTATGATCCTACTAAAGTAGTGAAACTACAAACGGAACTCATCTAATAGAAACATAATTTGGTATCAAAATGTAGGGTGCTCATAAATTTTAATAAAACATGGACGTTTAATCCGCCCGCGGACGTGTCTAGCCCAAGTTGTGTTTGCACGCGATATGATATTTTATTCATTGTATTATATTTTGAATTTAAATGGGATTTCCGTGATTTGTGAATGTGATTTAAGTTTGGGTAACCCGCGGGTTATCAATCGTTGCGGTTTTTGGTGTTGATGGCAAGATAAAAATAAAAGTAGGTACGACGGAAAATTAATTAAATGCCAAACTCTTTTTAATAATCACAAATCATTATGGTATAGCACTGTGAGCTCTTTACGAGCTCGCGGTACCAGGAAGAATAAATTAAACGAGGGGTTGCCGAATAACTGCCATGAATTCCTGAGAACAGATCTACTTTTTTTTTTGTTAGCTTGTACTGCTGGCCAAAGGCCCACAAATCCTTCTAGGAACTCTTTTTTCGCGCCACCTCAAACCAGCCTACAACTGTTCTACTTTTAACCGCTTAATCACCGCTAATGAGACACAATTGATTTTCTATTGTGATGAGCCGATATTGTCTGTCAAATTTCTTTATTAGATTTTCAACTTTATCGCTAAAGCTTTAGGTTCAAAGTTGATTGGGAAAATTTGACAGTTTCGGGTAGCGTGATGTGCTGGCGTCTATACCACGTCGGGCTCGAGTAGTTAATACATTTTTATCTTGTGTCGTACGCTTGTCAAGTAATCTGATTGCTACTGTTTTTTTCTCTATTCTTAATACAAATTAATGTTTGTCTCTTTTTTGTGTCATCTATTTTTAACGGACTCGCGGAGGTCGCATTCTACAACCATGTCAGGTTACAGCCCCTACAGTGCCCATTCGGTGATAAATAATATGGCACAACGACTAGTATTACAAAATGTTCGGAGTTGTAGAAAGTCGTCTTAGTCAACCTGTGTGACAGCTAGGTGCTCTCTGATACTCGAGGTCTTCGAGTACTATACGGTGAACTCAAACCTTGACTAAAACCCCTGCATTTTGAGAGGTTTTGGTCACCCAACTAAAAGTTTCTGTAATAGTCCACTACCTCACCATAAAATCCTACTTTAGGGCCTCACCACGTTTTTTAAACGCGCCGTTCACACGCGTTTGTAGCAATACAGACGCGATACGCACGTGAGTCAGACGCAGCCTGTAGACCTTCTGTAGGAAAAAAGCGCGCCGTCGACGCAAGTTTCTATAACGAGCGTCAACGGCGCGTTTAAAAAACGTGATGTGAACAGGTTCTTAACGGTAATACTTATACTACTAAAATATTCACTAGATTTGAATTCTAAATTATATAAATCACATTTCCCGGGACGATCCAGCGCAGGTCTCATTAAAAGTCAGACGTGCGGTCACCGTACTCGCTAAACCGTATCGTTCGCTGTATGAAATTCAAATACTGACCCGCTTGTATCCTGAAATAGGAATAGTTGACTTAAGGAGGATAAAGGTGGGTATGTTTATCTTTTGCAGTTCTATAAGGTTTTTTTATAATAGAATGTTAGTTGTGGGTATAATAAAATAGCCTTCACGAGTTCCGCGGATCCTGCAGCCAAAGCTTACTGGCTTATTATTATTACGTTATTATCTAGTCTTTTACCACGGCAAGAACTATTATTATTTTGACTTATGAGGTTAAGCTACGCTTGTCACGGTCGGTCCGTGGATGGGTGACCGTCTTTATATACCGAGACCCATTCGTGCCTCGGAAATCACGTTAAGCCATTGGCCCCGGCTGTCATTCTTGGATCTTTGACAGTCGTTACGGGTCCTCAGAAGTCCGAAAGTGTGACAACCAGTTTTACCAAGGGGTATCGTGTTACCCAGTAACTGGGTTGTGGAGAGTTTTGTAGACCGAAACCTATTTTGGAGGATACTGAAGGCGACAACATTATGAAAGCTTCTAAAAACTTATACTAGATGGCACTGTAAAAACGCGTATTAAATTCACACTTCTTTCTTTCTATCTCTTTATTCTCTCTCCAAAACAAACGTTTGTTTTGTTTGTTTCAGTGAACATGTGTGGTGTACTTAGTCAGACTTCGTTGAATTAATCCCTAAGAACTTCCAATATAACTTTCATTTGGGGTTTCGTCCATAAACCTTAATATTAATCAGTTTTTTCATTTGTATTATTACCACGTACTGCAAACATAACGTAGGTAACTACTGTATATTCAACAATAATGCAGTAATATGCTGGTCGTAATTCGTGTGTGGTTTTATTTCGACGAATGGTAAAATATTTTGTGGTGTACATACATTTTGAACAGTTTCAGAAACCTAAATACGTTTTTTACGAATATGATGATTATAACTTGATGAAAAGTGGCGAGTTGCACACAATAATATAATAACGCAAACTCGCAAAATAATCAGTTACCATAAATCTTTGTAATTATTTGGTACCTTTTCACAACAAACACACGAGGTAAAGCAGCCCAATTTTTCCAAATTAAACCTTAAAGCCAGCGCAAACACAAAATTAAATAAAATGGAGCCAGCAAGGACCTCTCCCCAACACATTAATTTTAAACTTACATAGAAAATAAAGGTCCTATTTCCAAAACTTACGTAACACCCTCGAGTGCGGAGCTAAATAATCATAATTTATATCCCGCCACATATAAATTAACACAGGAAGCCATTATCAGGCTAACAGATGACAAGCGAGGCATTAAAGTCTAAAATTGTACAAAACTAATTACCGCGAAGACCGTTTGTAAAGGTGGCCGCTGTGTAGCAGTAATGCGAGTCGGAGCTAAGTTTAGGTGGGTTGTAAACTTGCGATTTGTCGCAGAAAACTTGTGAGAGCTAGATGTACGGCAGCTTTTGTAAGACGAATGTCTGCCAAGCTTGGAAGTTTGAGTTGTGTGGGTGACAATGGGCAAGTTGGTACTAAGCAGCAAGCATTCGTGAGTAAAAAATGTCGCAAATAAGCAAATTGTAAGTATACTCGAAGAGTCCAGAGTGTATCATATAGTGAGCCTTAATAAGTATGCTTATCTAAAGTAACAAGATGACTTTTTAAATTCAATCGCGAGATAAATTATTTATCTCGCCATAATTTTACCCTAAGGCACAGCAGTGCAGCCTTATTTAACAAATTTCAACTCAGAAATAGCAAACTTTGAAATACTAAAAACTAACTTGAGCGTAGGCTACGCTAACATCCTTCCCCATGAAGTATTTACAGTTACAACTCATAAAAATCTAATGTTTGCAAAAACCTTAACGTTCTCCCTTTAGCAACACTATATTAAAGCGTAACAACTGAAGATGGAGTGGGTCTTTGAAGTGGATGGAGAAGACGACGGAAGTGTTGCCAGTGGCGATAAATATCTAGGTAATGGTGTACCGTGGTCAATCGGTACGGTTGCTATGTTGGTCGCGGTTGATTTACTTGAGGAATTAGCACATAAAGGCATCGAAATGGGTCTACTAAATATAGTATGAAAAGATTTTGTAATGATGATGAGGAAGAACAAAGAACAAAATTGTTGGAAATAAGTTTAAGTGAATTATAAATAGCAGGTCGCGTGCTGTAGTTTCTGCCGACCCCATGGGAAGAAGGCGTGACTTTATGTATGTATGCATGAATAATAATCCTGTAAGAGTTACTTTATAAACAATGAAATCTTTAATTTACTGTTACATCTTCAAAAGTATAGCAGAACGGAAGGAATACCCCCCTGGTATTCCTCGAAACGCACCAACTTTGAAATGCAACAAAAGTATTCCTCGAAAAAAATATTAAATATAAATAAAAATATTATAATTTTATTCCTCGAAATGCATCAACGATGAAACATAGGAAAGAGCATGAAGGATTCGTAATAAATAATATCTATAGACGTTTCATTTGGTGCGTTTCAAAGTTGGTACGTTTCGAGGAATACCCCAACGGTCCTCCTTTTAGTACCTACCTACAGTATTTTTGATAAATAAGGAATCGTTAAAAGTAAGTAATAATTAATGAATTTGATAAAAAAGATACATAAATATTTTTAAACTACAAAATAGAAATAAAATTTTACTTGAGAATATTCAAAACAACTAAATTTATCATGAATAGACGGTAATGAAGCTAGTGAAAAATAATAATTTCTAAAGCATAAATTCCCATGGATACTCAAAAGAAATCACTTTCAAAGTCTGCAGTCATGGCGTATCGAGAATCTATTAATATTTGATTATTCACAAGCAATATTCCCCTTTGAGTGATAAAATACGTGCAAATTTCATATTTGATACCCATACGCGATGAGAGGTTTTATAAGTTGCTGCTACGTGAAACCTCCTTTTAACGTCGACCAGGGTAACAAGCTAGAGTGGTAGCTAAAGCGGGCGCGATTTGTCAAATTATATGAAACCACCGTTTGCGTCCGTAGTTAGTTATGGGTGTCAAGCGATCGTCTATTGTTTTACCATATAGAAATACTTCAACTCAGTACTGTCAACAATAATACAACAATTCGCGATGAAATGAACTGTGGCCACGTCATCGTGCCCGCTATCGCGCCCGCTACCGCCCTAGTCATCGCGTGTTGACTATGAACTTAGCATGGTCTTTATATTTTAACGTATAACATTTTGCAATTTGCATCGCCTGCAACCAAATCTGACTTGCGCGGCTATCTTATTAAAGCTCATTTCCGCGTTTGGGATTATGAGGAAACCAGTAATGGTGTAGCTTGTATCTTAAGCAACGTTAAGATAACGAGGGAAATAACGTTTTAATAGTGTAATACGTTACCTGTGGTATTTATAATACAATTTTGTAAACCATGGCAAAAATAACAAGAATATACTTATACAGAAGCTCTAGTATGAAAAAACACTTTCAAACAAAGCTGAATAAAGTATCTACTAGAGATAGGTATACAAATAATGCACTCCTTCCAGGAATGTAAAAAGCCTGCACATGTCTGAAAATAACTGAAAAACCCAATTTGAGTCCAACTGTACGGCGTCTATTCATTCCAAACGTTTGAATCCAAAAAAGATCACCAGGAACCGTTGCTATCCTAAAATGGACCGTGAATTTTCACAGCAAGATTTAATACAGTTTGCAAACAACTCTAGGCTGTATGCGATTCAAAAGATCATTCAAATGTGAACGTTCAGATGCTATGAATAGAATTGAGATTGCTTTACGATACTATTGGTTTAGTTTTAACGCCCGCACGTGTGGAACATGTGAATTATGCACCTTTGAGCATCACGTCCCGTTGAGTTTCCAAACTGGATTGACAAACATATCAAAAGGATTCACTTCTATAAGAAGTTACTTAATATTACTAACTTAGTGCAGATCTAATCTGATCTGAACAACATACTAATTTATACTGCTTTTATATCTATGTTGAAATAGATTTTATTTTTCTTCAGTTTTAAAGACATTGTAAAAAAGCTATGTTGAATATATTTTATTTTAATGCTCAAATCGGTGTAGGTAATAGATACAAGGTTTTTTTAGGACGAGCCAATGCAATAATGTCCTACAATTGAAGCCAAATACAGCAATAATTTTAGTATATGCGATACCCGAAAGACGTGTCTAGTATTTTTATGTAAAGAATCTATGTACAAAATTTCAAAACTGTATCATGAAAATCACAAAGTTATAAGCTTTTTAAGTTACCTGTTTGTCCGTACAAAAACATGCTCACCCGCGCCGCTCGCGCCGCTCCGTCTTGCGCTCATTGATAATTAATAGTACCTAGGTACCTAAACGATTCGGCGCGGAGATTGGATAACCTACTTAGTGTCGCTCTGTGTCCAACTTTAACCTTTTTTTTTAAATATTTTTGGGACAAAATATAACATGGGGTAAAAATTATTGGAATCGATTCAGTTACTTATTCTGAACAAAATATGTTCAGATTTCGCATAAACTAAAAATAATGTTGTTTATTTCAGATGCAGCATTATTTTTATCAACATCACAGGAAAAAATATTTATTTTCACAAGTCTATCCCCAATCAAAGCATTTGACCACCTATCAAAAACATCAAACCACCACACTACAACACAGCAACAACGTAACGTTAACAATTTCGCAGGAATCGTTTACAGTAACCCAATATTCGTCATAACACTATCGATATTGCTTACTTTTGGGTTTCATATAATTTCACGGTGGTCAAAGTAAGTGGGTCTCGCAGGGTTCACGGCTTGGTCCGCTAGTTTTTCAATTTGTCATGTTGCAATGCGCACGTGGCCCATATTGCGATTTTATTCACTCCACCGTTCAGTATAAATGGGACGTTTTAGATTGCTGCAATATAGATAGGCTTTTGACTGTTAGTATTTGTGGAATTAAAAAGATAGCAATGCGCAGTCGGAAAAGTAAGAATTCCTGATGATTGAAAAAGTTTCCACCAAAGGATTCTAGCTCTAAATTGCTCTTCAAAGAGTCCAAACGAATCAAAAACGTTCTACAAACATATTAATATAAAAATATGTTTCTACAACGTTTTTGATTGATTGATGACAGCTGTAATCAGCTGCTGCTGTACAATTGATTCTATTTTCATCATACGTATTATTTTATTGTCCATTGATTTGTTTCACAAAGTTTATTCATCCGGGATTTCTTTCAATATTTAGTTTCAGTTATGTTCATCTGTAATAAATAAAATGTATTTCCCTACTAGTACATAAACACAAACACACACACATACATATATGTACTACCGACATAAATATTCCAAATATTTTTGAAGTTCAATAAGTAAAAAAGAAACCAATGGTTTCTCTAAATTGTTAATCATAGAAGAAATAAATGAATGATCAGATTCAAAAAAAAATATTATTTTCATGCTCACAGCATTAAAATAAAGTAAAAAGTCTGCATAAAGTCAAATGTCAGCAATTTAACTGTGATGGAGACAAAAGGATAGTCAACGAGAAAATTGTTTCGCATAAAATAATGTGTTAGGGTATTAAAACGGAAATTTGAAAACTTTTTTCCTAATAAACAAAGCTTCCTTCCTCCTTCACAAAACTATATAGGAAGAGCCTTCATCCTCCGCTAATATAATAAGTGCGACGTCTTTTCAGGCCATCGAAATTCTGATCCGGCTCGAAGGACCTGCAACTGACTTCCCGTTGGCAATGTGCCAATAAAATAATATAACGCTATCCCGGCTACTCGGCTACCCTCTTAGCCTTTTGTTACTAACTGCCCCACTTGGTCCGTTGATGTTAATGAGCCTAAAACTTTTACCCTAAATAAGTAAGACAACTTGGTTGTTCGAAAAATCAGGAGTATGAAGATAAATTAATGGTTTAGGAAAATTTAATTAGTTTTGAACGAACATTTTGGTGACCTAAATGGCTAAGACTGATGTCCTCTGTTTACAATAATTTCATTTTCGTCTTAAAACATAATTATATTTTTGTAGATTACGAAGAAGTCTGACATTTTCATTTTCGTCTTTATAAAGACGTTGTGTTTATGATAACACAACAGTTCGTCAGGCTTATATTTGAAGTAACTAAAACTAACAGCAGCACCTCTATGGGCTCCATATCCAATATTTTGACCTGAATAGACACCCAATAAAATATTGATATTTTATACTACACCCTAATCTCAATTCATAAAAAAGTTATTGTGTTTTGTCTACAGCGTTGCTACGCGGCAAGCATCCATATTGCTATCTCAAACAATATGAAAGTGAAAGAGAAACATTCAGACTACAGTTATATAAGCCAGTATATTTCATACGGTCTATATCTTCTTAAAAGGTCAGAGCTACCAGCATAAGATATTTGCATTTCCTCATTCCTTATTTACATTATCTCGATCATAATAATGGTGTCTATTTTTCACGAGGAAAATACTGCCCATGCTAATCTCGGAGTGGAAGAAAAAACAGTACCTAAACAGTCTTATCTAAATGAAAGAAATTATTTTCCTGTCTAACTTGAAGGAATTAATCAGGGAAACGAATCGCCATTGGGGAATAGATGTGGCAACCATATAATCAAACCGCGTCTTGAACATTGTTACGATCTTTTGATGTGTTTATTTTGTGTTTGGAAAGTAATTATTTTGCCACTCTCACACTCGACACCAACAAGAAACTTTCAAACGGTACGAATTAATGCCTTTATTCGATATTTTAATAAGGAGATGATCGCGCTCTTTTCTTCTTAAAATATTCATCATCATTGAATGATGATAAATATTTTCGTCGTCCACTGCTGGACATAGGCCTCCCCCAAGCACCTCCACTAGGACCGGCTCTGCGCTTCTCGCATCCAACGGGTTCCTGCGGCCTTCACAAGGTCGTCGGACCACCTTAAAATATTAAGCGCATTTATACAACATCACCATTGACATCCCGCCTTGTCAAAAGCTAAGTAATGCATTCATCGTCTATCTAATTTTACCTCGTTTTTTTTGGTTTGGCGAGTCATATTAGGGCACACGCTAGGAAATAATAATAATCGATAAGGATTTTATTATTTATTATTTTGCCTAAATTATTAACTTATTCTTGTAAAATACTACTAAAAATGCATCATCATCATCTGCCTAGCCTTTTCCCAACCATGTTGTGGTCGGCTTCCAGTCTAACCGGATGCAACTGAATATTTTACATAGAGCGTACCGTATTTTACATAGAGCGACTGCCTATTTGACCTCCACAACCCAGTTACTGGGTAATACGATACCCCTTGGTAAGACTGGTTGTCAGATTTTCGGGCTTCTGACAACCCGTAACGACTGTCAAAGATCCACGAATGACAGCCGGGACCAACGGCTTAACGTGCTTTCCGAGATACGGAGGGGTCTCGGTATGTAAAGATGGTCACCCATCCACAGACCAACCGCAGCAAGTGTAGCTTAACCTGATCGATCGACCTGTGCGGCTGTTATTATTTAGCCATGGGCCCCATGATCATCATCATTATTCAGACAAAACCTGTCGACTCTTAAACATAGGCTTCTTTTAAGGATCGTAACAACCAAGTATTTTAATAAAACATCTAGTAAAGAGACGACCATAGTATTTTCAATACTCGATATTACTCGGCGTCTGGGTGGCAATTTATTATACGCACACGTAGGTAACGCGTAGGTCACAGGGTTAAGTAATAAATGATGTGTGACTTCAGGCGATAACATCTTCGTAAGTGTCATGTCACCGCAAATTGGAGTTGTACAATTTATTGAGAACAGCGCCTAAGGTAAATTGCTGTTTAAAAGTTTGCAGACAACAAGGGTGAAAATGACTTTTCAATACATGCTGAGCTGTTATAAAATGACTCCAAATTGGTATCTTAGATTTTCGATTATAAAACATAGCTACACGCCTATCTTTCTCAAAGGGGTAGGCAGAAGTTTTTATAAGGTACGCTCACGATTCGACAATTAATTATGCTTCTTTGCCCCATGCTTGGTTTTTGTCACCCTAACTGGATTTAAGTAACAATACAACATATCCCGAAAGTAATGTACACCACCGAACACCTCATTAGGAATATCTGTGCCTCCTGTGATAAGTGATATAACTCGAGTTGTACCCTTTTTGTGATTTTCACATGAGCATTATCAAAAAAAAAAATACGTCTTTTTTGGTCTAACTCACGTTCTTCTATCTGCTATAGTTTCGGAGATAATTTTGTGCAAAGTGATACAACTAGAGGATATAAAACTTGTATTTATTTACACATATCACTATCTTTTTTTTTGAGGGGTACATCTTGACTTACATCATTTAACATTATCTTCTGAAAGACTAGGATTTTAGTAAATTGATACAGTTCAACTAAAATATGTAAAGAGGTGACTGATATGTAAAAAAAATAAATCTTAAGGGTTATATCTTCATCTTTTGTTTTAGCACATTTTGCTAGAATCATTATTCTAATGAGTTATTAGACGTTTTAACTTGATGTATATCAGTTTACACTAAGACAATTTATTGGTGCAAGCTTGGTGCAAGCAGCAAAAACAAGATTTTTTAAAATCTTGTTTTTGCTGTCCTGTAAAATGACGTTTTTTGACTTGTATCACTTATCACAGGAGGCACAGATATTATGATATAATAAAAACATAAGTTGGTACACTGATTTTTTATTATCACACTAAAATATTATAAAGGCGAAAGTTTGTGAGTGTGTGTGTGTTGATATGTTTGTTATTTCTTCACGCTCAAACGGCTGGACAAATTTTGATAAAATTTGTGTTTAAAACACTTCTTTCGGTTTCACCCGCGCAAATGTCGATTCCGTGGGAATATCGGAATAAGCCGTTTGAGCGTGAAGAAGTAACAAACATATAAACACACCCCCACACCCCCACAAACTTTCGCCTTTATAATATTAGTGTGATAGTGTGATTGTTTGTTTATTAAATCAGTTTTGCTGATTGTGGGAGAATATTGTGGTCACATTACAAATCAACGCTCGCACACAGTCGCACACGTCTATGGGTCTAACTTAGTAGGTACATACTTCGTCCATTTCGTATTGGTTTGTTTTCACTGTACAGCGGAAGTGTGGCAGTAATTTACGTAGTTAAAATTATTTTCGGAATCAAAATTACCTACATTAATAACTAGCTGACCCTGCGAACTTCGTACCACCTCAGAATCAATAAGAATGAATGTATGAGAAAATGAATAATCTTCATAATTTTTTATTTCGTGACTTTTTCCCCTGTTTTTATAGTTATTCTGTGCGGAGACAAATCCAAAAATTAAAGATCATAAAAATTGGTCCAGCCGTTCTTGAGTTATAAATGGTGTAACTCACCCGACTTTGTTTTATTTTATAGATAGAGAGAAGATAACAAAATCGATTCAGAAACGATGTCCATTAATTAATTCAGCTACACATTGTATCGCTAATTTTAATATTTTAATGGAAACAATATTGAGAATAACATACAACCGAATTGCAAAGAGCATCTTAGCTAGTTAAGATCATGTAAGCTCAATGTGCATGCATAACGTTTCTTCCCAATCTCGCCTTTGTACAAACTTTCATGTTGCATTACAGCATCCCGAATTAATACCAACACACAATGCATTTTATACAAGAGAACGTTTAAAACACTTTCTTCTTGAATATAATATTATGTCGAGGATTTCATTATAAGCGTTGTTATAGAAATTTGTAAGGATTTTGCTCCGCTGGTTTTCCTTTTGTCCTCCGCTGTATTGTTTAAATAAATGTTGCCAACTATAAAATAAATAAAGGAAACTAATATTCTTAAAGCGGCTTTATTTTTATATTTTGCTTGAAGTTCAGCGCTAGGTTGCTTTTTTTTCCTACTGCCATTTCAAGTACGATAAAAATGTGGAAAATATGGGTCATTTTACTTAGAAGTTTACCGTTTGTAATTTCGCTAAAGTCAGTCCAGATCGCTAATGTTTTTAAATGACAACCTTTGATTATTATTATGAGCCCACATTTTTCCACAGCAGGGCAAAGGTACACACCTCTTTAATATCTATCCATATTTACGGTTATTATTCACTCATGCAAATCAGCTTTCACGAAATAATTTACGTAGGTAGCCGATACACGGTTTTTCACAAAACTGAATTTCACGTATTAATAATTCCTCCTTCCGCAGCATGTAAAACGATTCCACTATATCCCCGAAATCAGAAAGCAAGAGGATCTCAAAAAGCAACCTAATGAATGTCAGTTACAGAGCAATGGTAGGATATCTACACATAATAGATAGAGAGACAAAATTTATCACGACTGTACTGGACGTATATGGTGCTAATTTGTACGGCCAAATGGGGCTGCTACGCCCCAAGGGTATTACCCGGCTGGGTTACAAAGAGATGCAACTGATTGATAATGTTGCGTTGAATGATGTAACTTTGTTTGGTAGGGTTATATTAGTAGGCTAGCAGGCTTTTTGGGATTGAATAGGAATTTGGCTTTGAGTTTAGCAAGTTTGCATACTTCGGGATCAAGTCTGGAATATCGAAAAAATTCTTCTAAAATGCAATACTCCTCTATTGAAAATGTACGAAACAGGTGCATTTTTCCGGTATTTTAGAGGTGGTTTTATGATAGAAGTTGTTCAGATTTGATAACTGCCATCACTTGCATGCAAAATGGCCAATAAATTCACATGCAGCCTTTTGAAAACAAATAAATTCTCTAACAAATGATAGTACTAGGTTCACATTTTTCATATCTTTAAGTACATTTTTATTTTTTGTTTTGATGTACTATTAAAAAGCAACTCTCATTGCATTTTATGGATGTTACAAAGTATATGAAAAATATTTTTCCTAAAGTTACATGCGCTGGTAAAATCGTTTTATTGCGGTGTCTTTGTTCAGTACAAGCACAGCTTTACAATATGGTCAGTAAAAGTATTTATTTAATTAAATGTGTGGTGTACATATTATTCAGGAAACCTTAGATGATAATTTGTTTTACTTTATTTCGATATAAATATTATGAAAGATGTCTAAAAAAAGGGGTGTATTCTGAAATGACGGCTAGTAGATACCTATTGTTTGGTAGAAGTATCTATAACTTGAATTGCTGCAAAGGAGCAAGTCAAGTCACAAATAGCAGCAAAGCGAGCCGTGAAAAGATCTCGCAAAAAAATTACATATTAATCTAATTATTTTCAGAAACGTTTACTTTTTCTAATGACAAATTTAGTCTACAAGACCCAAATCACCTCCTGCGAAGCAGTTATGCTAGCGAAGGAGGTGGCGGGATGGATGAGGGAGAGAGCCTCCCGTCCCAGCCGCCGCAGGAGACGCTCCGGGCGTCGAGAGCCGCGTGACGACTCCCGGCCACCGTAGGCGCGAGCCTGTCGACGGAGAGTAATGCGTAGCTCACCGTCCGATTAGGACCAGACCCGTGACGGACGGCGCGTACGTGTTCCACGCGCGCCTCAAAGAGATGTCAGTATCAGAGAAGGGGCCCCTTAGGGCCGAAGCCTGCCGGGTCAGCGGGATTGTCCGAAAGGGTTACCGCTGGCCCGGAACATAAAGGGCTAAGGAAGGAACACGGGTGGGTTTTTGTCAGTAAGAGTCTGACACTCCCTTCCGCTCCACCCAGAGTGGGAGGGGTCATTTGATGATTTCCCATCCGGAAAAAAAAGACCCAAACATAATCTTCAATGTAAGTTTTTGAGTAATAGGTACAATAACTTACATATAGGAGTAATAATGGCGCAGTAATAGCCAACGATTTATAAAAGGAATAGGAGGACTGACGCCACCCTTCATGGTATAAAAATGGTGGTAATGAACGAACAAACAAACAAAGGATAATCCCAAAGGGTTGTGCGAACAATGGTGTTCATCACACGCCAGATAATGTACGCCGTGTCCGACATGAAGGTTTAAATTATGATTTTGACGAGGATACTTTAAAATTATCATGAAAATAAAATCTGACATTGGAAGAAATGTACTTATAAGTACCCGGTTATAACTGAAGAAAATGTTTCATGACGAAAAAACAGTGCTGTTTGCAACTTTAAACGACGTCCAAGAAATAACGAGCTTAATAGTGAGAAGTGGAAAATGTTGCAACGACAAAATCATGTCTCTTGAACTGTAATAGTTGTAAATTAATAGGCTATTAAGCGAGTACAGCCAATAAAAGTTTGTCCGTTTATCAAGACTGTTAGATTCTTGAAGCTAGCTAAGCTAAATCATCTGCCGAACCTTTTCCCGACTATGTTGGGGTCAGCTTCCAGTCTAACCGGATGCAGCTGAATATCAGTATTTTACATGGAGCGACTGCCTATCTGACCTCCGTAACCCAGTTACTGGGTAATACGATACCCCTTGGTAAGACTGGTTGTCAGACTTCGGGCTTCTGACTACCCGTAACGACTGTCAAAGATTCACGAATGACAGCCGGGACCACCGGCTTAACGTGCTTTCCGGGGCACGGAGGGGTCTCGGTACGTAAAGATGGTCACCCATCCACAGATCAACCGCGGCAAGCGTAGCTTAACCTGATCGATCGACCTGTGCGGCTGTTATTATTTAGCCACGGGCCCCTAGCTAAGCTAAAAGAAAGCTAAATTTTGTAGTATTGATGTGTATGCTTAAAACTGATTCGTCACAAGAAATTTTTAAACTATGATTTGTTGATAATGACGTCGAAACATCAAATATGTATTTTTTTATTCCTACTAATTCATGAGAATTAGTAGGAATACACTGTCAGACAATCTACCCACAAACTCAAATACAGCAAAGGAAAGCCAGAAACTTATTTTTTGTTAATCCGAGCATGTAATGCTTAATCTTTCCGTAAAGTCGAGCGTAAGGAGGCTGAGATAAAACAAACGATACTGTTTAGTAAGCGTAAAAATACAAAGCCCTTACTATGAGTTTATCGTATTCTCACACGATGCAATGAGGATATTTTCGCTGTGGGTATGGAGAGTACTGTGATGATGGTAGAAACTAGTGTAGCTGTGGTCGTTGTATGAGATTAGATTTTACTACCCCGTTGGTCTCGTGGTCGCAAAGGCGAATGCTAAGATGGTTCTGGGTTCGACTCACAGGTCGGGCAAGGTGTTAATGGGTTTTTCCATTAGGAATTTCTCAGTAACAGCCCGAAGTTTGGAAGTTGGTGGTGTGATTTTTTCTCGGAAAGTACAGACGCCAAGCACATCAAGCTACCCGAAACTGTCAAATTTCCTCAATCAACTTTGAACCTTATGCTTTAGCGATAAAGTTGAAAATCTGTGCTGGCGTCTGTATAAGTGCTAAATCGAGCTGCCTCACTTACGGACTGATTCACTTGAATAAAGGTACCAACATAAATGCTCCATAAATTCTTAAGTAACAACGTATACCTGTAGCGGTATCTACAACGCCACATGCAAACAACGCGTCATACTGACGTCACGCAAAATCCTACATCGCGCAAGCAGAGTTTACCGCGCAACTAGCATAGATACAACGGCCCGACATGAATAATCGGGCAGTTGCCCGCCAGACACAACACCCGTCTGGTCGGAGGATCCTCCTTTTTCTATAGAGTATGAGTGAACTGTACACCCTGTTCCTCATACCTCTATATACCTATCAGCGAAATAGTACCAGTAAATTGAAAACAAAAATAAATTGTGACGGTCTCGAATACTTGAACCTGTCTCCCAAAAACCTCTTATTCTTCAAGTTTGTAAAA
This sequence comes from Oligia latruncula, assembly GCA_948474745.1. Taxonomy (NCBI): domain Eukaryota; kingdom Metazoa; phylum Arthropoda; class Insecta; order Lepidoptera; family Noctuidae; genus Oligia; species Oligia latruncula. Next base: position 2,092,070 of record OX419686.1, read on the forward strand.
ATATCTCTTATTGTGAACCCCAAAATGTACTTTAATTGGGGCCTCGAATAAGTACATAAAATAGGCGCCTGTCACCTTGGAGAGCATTTCAAAAGTCCTGACGTAGAATTTTGAAGCCGAACACTTCGGTTTGTTAGCTGACGTCAGGGCACTTGAGGCAACAACCCCTGTTCACGACGACGCGGCGGTGGCGGTGGAGCGGGAGACGATAAGTTAACTCGTTTATAAATTAACTAGGAGGCAGGCTTTGCACGCATTGTGTATGTGGAAAACTTTCTTGAATATTGTTGTTAGTAGTGGTGGGAACAATAAGGTTCAAAGGACGCATTTTTGTGACAATGATGCCATATATTAGGACGTAGGTAGATCCCGAAGCATTTTCTAAAAATGTAACATAAAAGAGGCGAGTTTTTATTCCAGTAGCCAAGATTGGACTCACCGCGTAAAACAGAATACAAACTTACGAAACCACATTACAACACCAACAGAATTAAAAGGAACTACAAAAGCATTTCCTACCGACAAGAAAACTTTAAAAGTAAGCCAAAATTCAATTTCCTATAAGACGATTGAATTTAGTTCACTTAAAAGCGAAGCACGTGACGTCATTATAATTTTTCTCGAGTTCGATACATTCGGTGTTCAGGAAAGTGTTAAGGAAAGAAAAGAATCAGAGAAAGAAAGAGGAAGAAACTGGACAGCAGCCAGACGGGATTTTCGCGAAATAGTTATTGGGTTGAAAAGGGAAACGTTTGGTACGTTTCCCTGTAATGATATAGTTTAGGGGTATCCGTTGTAGCTGTGTGCTATATTTTATTGGATTTGTCTGTGTGGTAAGTACTGGAAGAATTATATTGATGTTTTGTATTTTATCTTACTTATTTTTCCAAATTTTTGATTCACGGCTTAGAATTCAACAAGTTTCGTCATGGGACCAACATCGTAATCGCGAAAAATTGATTAACCCCTACAAAACTTCAATACCTACTAGACCCAAATGTATGGGACGGCTGTCCCAAGGAAAGAGTTGTCCAGTACAAAGGTCTTTACCATACCCTTAAATATGACCCTTCTGTATCCAAAATCATCTGCCTAGACTTTGACCAACTATTTTTGGATTGATATACCAGCATTTTACATGGAGCGGCTGCCTATCTGACCTCTTCAACCCAAGTACTGCGTAATACGATACCCATTGGTAAGACTGGTTGTCAGACTTTCGGGCTTCTGACTACCCGTAAATACTGTCAAAGATCCACGACAATGAATATTTGGGTTTCTGTTTGGCTAATCGAGCTTAAATTAAGGTCAAGCCGACCTTAATTTAGCTTGTGAAAAAATATGAGAGAATTTTTCAGACGACTTGTGTTCTTTTGACCCTGATTGATTATGACATATCTTATCTCATATCTTATAACAGAGGGGCAATTCTCGTAATTTTAAGAACGTTCACAGTCTGATTTCAGTCTCAACCTGTCAAAAATACCTCTAATTTCCCTACATTTTGACAAGTGTTTGACATTTGTTTGTCGCTGAGATGAGACTGCGACTAGATTTTGAACGTTTTAAATTACGAGAATTGGTCTTCAGATATTTAACAGAATATCAAAATTGTATTTTTTTTTTATTACTAAATGGGCCCGCTCTTGACCTCGATCACGCCTGTTAGAAAGCGATAGATGAGGTCTATGGTCTTCTATGGTCTTCAAAAGATGACTGTTCACTCTTGCTTTGAAGGCAGACGGGTTAAATGTGGGAGGTAACACAGATGCCGGCAGAGAGTTCCACACTTTGGCTGTGCGCAAAATAAAAGTGGAGGAGAAGCGCTGATTACGACTCATGGGGATATCAACCAAGTGTGGATGGTACGCTGCAGTACGTCTGGTTGTCCGGTGGTAAAAGGGCGATGGTGGTCATTACCTTTTTGGAATCCTTCAAACTAAAGATTTATTCGTTGTTAAATGTGACTACATTTCATCATCATTCACCAAGCTATTTCAGTACCTGTAACAAGAGAAAATTAAACTCTATCAGTCAACGTTAGTCAAATTATGAAGCCAAAGAAAGTTTAGAATTATAGGAAATTAAATTCTATAAATCACAAGATATTTTCGGGCCCGACTCAAATTGTAATAAAACATAATTTGGGGTCCTGACATACCTACTGCTTAACAAAAGTTATTTGCGTTATATTTCATGAACAAAAATATTAAATCTTTGGATTGGTTTGGTTGATAAACGACTTTTATGAAAGACTGTAGGAAAACGTTGTCATATTATGATATAAAGAAGTGACAGATATTTTTTGTCACCCCTCACTTACTGTCTTTACTTGTATGACATTTCTAACGCTTCACTATCATCGTCAGTTTTGATATAAATAAAAATAGATTAAAATCAAACAGAATAGGTATTTAAACGAGGGTGTTGCTATATTCCTACGACATTAAATCGATTGATTCGGAAATTCAACTGATTATTAATTTTGATAAGGGTAGGTAAATCCTTGAAACCGAGAGAAAAATCTATACATAACCAACACGTCAAAACAATAATGCCTTGTTCAGAAAATTCGTGACAAAAATCAGAGCATAAAAGCCACTCGTGCCGGCGACGTGACAACAGCGCGTTTCGACTTGGATGACGCGAATCGAGAGGCCTCAAGCTCTGGACCGCAAACGCTGACGCATTCACTTTGAAGCCAAACGAGTTGGCTCTTAAAAGATCCGCAAGTTTGACGTCAGTGTCCAAGTGCCCTCCAGCTGTCAGAGAACGTGTCTCGTCAGTTTTTTTGATACGCCCACTCACATCAAAGGAGAGGTTATTGATCAAAGTGGATATGCGGAAAAAATCGGGACGATAATGGAAGGGGTGCTACAAGCATCGAAATATATGTCAGATTTAAGGGTTTGTTGACAATGTAAAGACAATTCGTAAAGGTTTTCTGTTTTGATTTCTAATTTAAAAGAAGGGTTTTTACTGTCTTAATTCAAATTCAACACTGCTGATACAGCACTATTTTGATCTATCCTAATTAATGTAACAGCCGCGCCGTCCAGTTTCTTTGATCTCGACACCTGTTTTAAAGACCTTGCCGCCAAAAATACAATTCAACATTAAAGTTACATTTTAATTCTTTGAAGATAACAATGACTGACATTAATATTCCAGGTAGTTCTCTAAGTTTAATTTCCAGCGTTCATTACGTGCTAAGTGAAAAGTTTCTTTGTCTTCATAATGATGCTCAGACAGATTAGAATTGGAAATTTAGTAAGAGGCGAGAGTAATTTGTTTTGTCCTATTACCAAGTTATATTTGTTACAATTCGCCTGTCATTTTATAAACAGCTTCCCTGAAAGTTTATTTCCTGTCTACCTAATTTAAATTGTTCAAGAAAAATGTTAATGGAATTTTGAATTTCGTCTAATTAAATGGGACAAAAGGTTGAGGGTTCGTATTTCTGTAGCTTTATTTGAATGGAATACAAGAGCTTTTTTTTATTATTATATCTATTATTATTTATTTTGGATTATTCTCGACCCTTGTTATATTGGCAAACATATTTATGGATTTTTCGAAATTTAGATGTTTAGTTATCAACCTAAGTTTATATTGGTGAGATTTCACAATATCTTCATTGTTGGTCATAACGTAAATAGCGACTTCTTGTCCATTTTGTAAGAAAAAATCTGTATCTACTTTTAGAAACTCTTTCTCGTAAATGTTCGAACTTTATACACACATGACGTTCTGCATAACCATAGACTACCTAACCTAACCATAGTATACCTAGTGTTACAAATTCGATCATTCAGCTACAAACTCATTCAGTACACTATGCTCCATCACCCTTTGCCAAACTTCTAGTTATTACTTCCAAGTCTCGAGCGTGCATAAACATCGAAGTATGAACATCGAAAGTTACGACACGTGCATCTGAGGTTACGTATTTAACATAGTTACCCCTCATTAGCGTTGGATCTACGCCGTAGCCATAGATATGACACCTAAGTACCTTCTTCCGTTTCAAAATTCATAGAATCATCTACCTATGTAGGTGTATGAGAAATCACTGTGTTGAAATTACTTTATTTTTATTTTTGTTGCTGAATGGGCCTACTCTTGACCTCGATCATGCCTGATGGAAAGCGATGGATGAGGTCTACGATGGAACGAGCATGCTCAGAAGATGCCTAAGGCACTGGAACTCCCATGCATCGACAAAACACAGCAGGCTGCTTGACGCCGGACTCCGGTGGGAGGGTGGTCACTAACCAGGCGGGCGTTAGCCCAACCACCGCAAGGAAAGAGTTGGCCAATCAAAGAAGGTGACAGTGACACAGTGATACACAGGTGACGGTGGTGTGACTGTCCAGAATGCGCCGTGCGCTCGGTTCAGTTGAGAAACTGGCGGAACAAACTGCGCTACACGAGGAGGCTTCTTCATGCATCCCAAAAACTACTTTCTATAAATTCTCAGTAAAACTCATTATATTGTTTATTGTGTAACAAAGAATATCAGGTTAACATTTAGCATCAAGCAATATCAGATTAACAGTTTTCTTTTTAAATTGTCCTGCCCTTAACAGTCTGTTACTTTTACTTCATTATTTTGATATTCGTGGAAAATAAGAGTCATATTTCCTATTCCATGATTTTTGGAATTATTCGAGATTTTATCAAACATAGATACAGCTTTTAGGTATTTTTCGGGCGAATTCCTAAGAAAGTCACAAAGATCAAACCAACATAACTTACAAAATGGCTTTGCGCAGATTTATCATCTTCTAAGAAATATTATTTCTGTTTTGTTTCAAAAACGTCGTAAATTCAAAGAGCTTTTCATATAAACAAGACTTGGTCTTTGCATCCATCCTCATTAAAACTGTATTGCATTAAAACGAAGGAAAGGATACTGTTAGACAAACGATGGATACTCTCTTACAAACATATAGTATTATGCCAACATAACCTTAATGTATATGAGAAGTAGAGTCCTTTTTTGAATGCATAACGCGTATAATTATGATGGTAATGCAACAAAGTTAAAAGATGTCAAAGGAGTGACATAAAAGCGACGAAAGACGAAGTTACATCAAAGCATGTTCTTGTTTTTGATATGATTATGAGTCATGCGTAAGAATGTTGAAAATGGTTTTTGGAAAGGGTTCATGACAATATAAGATATGCTCTCAGAATAATCAAATGTGTAATAATATAATGTGTTATTAGTATGTCTAACAGAAAATGTTTCACTTCAGTTAGCCTGTAAAACTGACGTAGAAAAGGGATTATGACTCCCTGTTGTCAGGGAGATCGTTGCGCAAACTGAAACCATGAATTCAGAACATGATTCTAGACCCCCTAGAATTGAAATATTTTGTCAGTTATAAAAAAAACAGGTGTTTCTTAGAAAAGTGTAGTATGCTGTCAAAAAAAATCAGCTGTTCCCTACATTTTGACGAGATATATAAATGTAGGGAACAGCTGATTTTTTTTCGCGATTTCAGGTTTGGTCATAGTAAAAGTGGTTCATAATGATGAGTACAATGACCTCTTAAGAGGTTGTTGGTGTTTTTCCAATAACTCTGTATAAAAAATTCAAAGTCCTGACTGACTGATATATCAATGCACAGCCTAAACAGCTGGTCCTAGAGACATGCAATTCGGAGGGTGTATTCTTTGTGAAGAGTAGGTATCCACTAAGAAAGGGTTTTTCGAAATTCCATTCCTAAGAGGGTGAATGGAAATTGAATTTTCTGTAAATAATTTCCGCGATCCACGAGGGCGAAGCCGCGGGCAAAACCTAGTAGATTATAAAACGGTTGACCACCTTAAATTAACTTACCTAATGTAAAGTTCCAGTTAATAATATCTGGCAGAGAATTAAAATTGAATCAGCTAGATAATGCTGAATCTTTTATTATTTTGATAAAGTGAACACATCATTATATACCTACACCATCTTCATTTGAAAACAACACACTTGGAATAATTAATGGTGTTAACGTGCTCACATTCACTGAACAATTGTTGCATCCAAACGCAAAATTTAAAACAAATAAAAACTTTCCTCATCACAACATTAGCACAATAAACACTGAATTAACAAAGCTCCAACTTCAGCACAAAACCACGAGTTAATGCTAGAACAACATGTCCGAATTAACCACGTGTGTCCGACGTCTAAAAACTAAACGAATTGTGTTCAAAAAACCAAATTACCATTTACACTTCAAATAACACGTACTACCTAAAACATTAGATCCTATTTCCATTGTCGAAACTCACTCGGTTAATTTAGACTTTTTCATAGAAATAGTGGAATGCAATTTTCATGGAGACAATAGACGGAATTATCCGTTCCGTGATATCAGCGTTTCAAACTTCAACAAAGGTTTTATTTAGAGCAAATTGTTTCGTTTTTGAGGTGCGATATTAGAACGGAGGATTTAACAATGGAATAAACGGTTAACTGGCTTTAAATGGGTTTAGAATGGAAATGACCATTTAAGTTTTGCTTACTGTAATGGTTAAGAAGGAAGTTGGAAAGTGTTTTGAAGTAGCTTTAGCATAAAACAACATTAAAACAAAATCAAGACCATTAAGAAAAAATTTGCTTCTTACACTGGTTATCGTAACAAGCGAAAATTTCATAAAGAGGTACCAAAACTTTAACATCATCTTGCTGAACTACACGTGCCTGAATTTCTTCATCATCTTATATCTATAGAAAAGCAAATCCAATAGAATCTATTACATGCATCCCTTTCTTGGACATACGTCTTATTGATCCTATAATCCTATAACCTATATGCTCTGCCTACGCACCAAGATCAATCGAAAGATTATCATGTCTTTCCAGAATAGCTACATATGTCTTGACAGAATCAGATCAAATACATGAAAATAGACCACTAAGTCTTCATTATTATTATTATTATTTTTTTATTTTTTTTTAAACGTTGCCCCACACTAGGAATTTCTCCTGTATTGTGGGTGCATTTACAAACATTTAAACTCACATACACAAACAGCCAGACCCGGAACAACTACTTGTACGTCATACAAATATTTGTTCCGTGCGGGAATCGAACCCGCGACACGCAGCGCAGTAGTCAATGGCTTAACCACTGCGCCAACCGTGCCGTTATTACGACTAATTGAAATTAAACCTTATTCTAACTGAGTAGACTATCCTATTGAGGCTGTATTTACAAAATATAGATAACAATCCAGATTGTGACTAAACTTTGCAGTAGGAGAATTAAGTTTAAAATGAAATGTAAAATTCTGGTATTCAACTGCATCCGGTTAGACTAGAAGCCGATTCCAACATAGGAAAAGGCTAAGCAGATAATGATGCACAAAAGCTGTAAAACGAAGCAATTAAAACAATAATGAACCAAAAATTTACTCTTCACCAAACAGTAATAAAACAAAACAGTAATACGAAACCCTCAATCAAATCAAAGCCACGGCTTTTCCAATTAACTTTTCAACAAAGTCCATCATCATCATCTGCCTAGCCTTTTCTCAACTTTGTTGGGGTCAGCTTCCAGTCTAACCGAATGCAGCTGAATACCAGTATTTTACATGGAGCGACTGCCTATCTGACCTCCACAACCCAATTGCTAGGAAATACAATAGCCCTTGGTAAGACTGGTTGTCAGACTTTCGGGCTTCTTCTTTTCAACAAAGTCCAATGGCCATTAAATCGCAGCTAACCCTCCAAGAATAAGATGACAGGGGAAAAACGTGGAACATATCACCGATGTTATCAACGTAACGTGTATTCATTTATCAACAGGGTGAGGTATTGCGTATTATTCGTACAATATCGGGTTGGTCAAAGTAAGAAGAACCAGCGGGAGACCGACGTGAGGGTTTTGTTGGGTAATGGAAGCCAAACAGTCTCTATTTAATTTCATAACAACTGCTTTCATTAACAGCAAAGGAGCAGTGGTGGCCAATTGGTAATGGCTGCGACTTACGAATTGTAGGTCGTAGGTTCAAACCCATAGAGGCGCTTTACTTTGTGTTAATTATTTCATCACCATTGCTCTAAAAATGGTGAAGGAAAATATCGTGAGTCGTCATCGTAAGTTTATTTTCAGGAAATTGAAGTAAATTTCATAAATTATCATCTTTTACCACTCTGATATCGCTAACAACTTGTACCCTATCACTTGTTTACAAGATGGAGAGTGCGTGTATAACGTAGCCTGGCCGTGCATAATATTAAAAGTAATATATCATGAGAAGAGTCTGTGTTCCTCTTACACTTGTAATCCTCAAAGGAGTAGTATTCATTAAGTGAACCATAATTTATTACGCCCTGTGAAAGTTAAATAATATATTATAATCATGCATTAACGATCAGAGTTTTTGCACTATGTTATATAGTGTCATTATGGTTCCGTACCAAAATGTTAAAAAGAAACGGTGTGACTCAGTCTGTCTGTCTGTCACAGCTGGATATCTCAAGAATGCTATCAACTTGAAATTTGGAATAGTTCTAGATGACGTTTAAAATATTTATTTCTTATTTGCAAAATAGTTGGGCTATTTTGCAAATAAGAAAGAAATATTTTTTTTATTGCAACAGGGATTGAAAGGGGTTCTTAAAAATTCGAAGTGGGACTACTAGGGCATGTGGGGTATTATATGAAAGAGCGCTGTTTGCACATTCTCAAAATTTTTTTTCTTTTTTTTTCCCTAGTTTTCGACTTTTGATGAAAAATGTACAAAAATACCGTTCCCTCCGGGGTTAAAGCGAAGTTTACGTAGACAAAAATCTGAAATAATTCTATGTGATAGAAGTTTATGTAAAGGTTACAGAAAACATAAAACGATGTCTCTAAATAGCACACTTTTTAAGAAATCATCAACAGAAGTTACATTAGTTCCACTTGCGGTCAAGAGATGGCGCTGACATAAAACTGCAATATTCTATACGGCAGTGTTAAAATTCTCTGACGAATATAGGCCTCGCCGTTAAAATTTAAAAACATGATGGTACAGAACCCAAATTTAAAAAGATGATGGTACGGAACCTTCGGTGCGCGAGTCCGACTCGCTCTTGTCCTTTTTTTTTTTTTGTTAGAGCTACCACTACAATTTACTCATCAAATTAACATCACATTGTGGAGTAGGGTGTCAAGAATGGAAATTAGCATAATAGCCTATCTTCAATTAGATTTTTCATGAAATTGACAAAGACTTAGGCATCAGTTCTGCTGGCGGGAAGGGATTGTGTTTTGTTTTCGTTTAAGAGAGGCTAGGCTAGGAGGCGCGGGTGAAACTTATTTTTCTGGGTTGCTGCACCCTCTTAAAGCTGGGCTTTAGTGAATTTAGTTAAATTCTCCACAAACTATAGTTTCATTATTAATCAACTTTTCAGTTGGTTTAGCGCTTACTGAACTTAATAATAAACAAGCTTTGCGCAGTGGTTTTGCCTTGTATGGCGAAGTTGTTAGTGTTATTGTATTTACATTCGTTTAAATGGCTTCTGTGTTTATTTGAAGTGGTTTACTTATTTGCTTTAAAATGTATAGTGATAGTTATTTCATAAACTTGTAAAAATAAAAATAAATAAATAATAATTGTTTGCAAACTGCACCTTCATTCAAAAGACCGTTACATTTTGAACGTTTAAATCCTTAATGGGGTCTCTTACCTTTCAGAATAGCATCGCATCGATCCATCACCATTGACATCTTATGGAAAAAACAACGTTCACGACGTTGCTTTTTCCCAAAGGTGCCATTTCTTATAACTTACACCAAAAGTCTGCGTGCTCCTAAGCCACGGAGAGCAGACGTAATGTTTCCTAGCGGTACATAATATCGAGCTCAATATATCAACAGTTGAGCGAACGCTTTTCTCTGCACTAGACCATAGAATAAGGAATCCGTATAGAAGTGTTCCTGCTGATATACTTTTGCAGTGCGTGTGTTGATACTACTTTAGAACACTCCACTTGAAAGAAGCACGTGTGAGGGGCCACGTGGATGGTTGCGGATGGCCTCCCGTCCCAGCTAAAGACCCAAAATCAAGACCCAAATCACTTCCTTCTGCGAAGCAGTCATGCTAGCAAAGGAGGTGGCGGGACGACTCAGGGAGAGAGCCTCTCGTCCCAGCCGCCGCGGGAGCCGCGTGACGACTCCCGGCCACCGTAGGCGCGGGCCTGCGGGCGAAGAGTAATGGGTAGCTCACCGTCCGATCAGGACCAGGCCCGTGCCGGACGGCGCGTACGTGTTCCACGCGCGCCTCATATAGATGTCAGCATCGAGTAGGGCCGAAGCCTGCCGGGTCAGCGAGATTGTCCGAAAGGGTTACCGCTGCCCCGGAACATAAAGGGCTAATGAAGGAACACGGGTGGGTTTTAGTCAGTAAGAGTCTGACACTCCCTCCCGCTCCACCCAGAGCGGGAGGGGTCATTGGATGATTACCCAACCGCAAAAAAAAAAAATAGGGGCCACGTCCATCTTTGCAGTGGAGTTTTCTCTACCCCGCACAGTTCATTACAGCGAAAACAGGGCCCTCAATTTGTTTCATGATCGAGCGCAGAACGCGGGCCGGTAAAGACCATCTTAAATGTGTTGAACATAACTCCAAACTGCTACTACAAACAGCGAACAGTTCGGGAGAGAGTGTCACTTCTATACATTCTAATTCTATGACGACCTTGTATTAGTATTCCTTATGTTTTTCCAGTATCTACTAACTCCATTCTTTAGCCTGACAACATACTAGTCATGGACTTCAATTTTGTTTTACAATAGAAGATTTATTGAGAGGTCTTCTTTAAGATACTTTGATGTATTTAACTTGCTTCAGAAAAGGCATTTTCATTGTACACTTACTGTCAAGATTTCCTTTTATTTTTTGAGACTTTATAAATCGAGAGGTTGTGAGCACTTTACGAGAATAGCTAGTTTTATTCAATTACTTACTTCAAATAAAAAAATCCGTAAAAAAAACTTACGATCACATTACACTGAGATTGACTTAGAGTTTTATTAAATTTGTAATCCTCTTGAAACTATTGAAAATCTAAAATCTGATATAACTGCTTTCATTTTGATTGAAGTGTAAAGTTAGACAGACGGTTCCATCAAAAGTTTCAGGTATCTGTTCGAAGTGTTAATTCGTTTTGAAATGAGAACATCAAGGTTAAACTAAACAAAAACTAAACCTAATATTTTAAGCTTCAATTCCAACGTAATAAATGTTTTTCAAACAAACAACTTAAATATCATAGAACAAATTTAGAAACACATTCAAACAAGTAATTGAAAGATACAATATTAAGTTCCAAATTATGCCCCAGAATAACAAATGAAGAAATTAATTCTGTCCTGCGCAAACTTTGCTAAGCTAACTGTGCAGAGTATTTGTACACTGTGCCTTGGGACAATTTTCTCTAAATGATTCTGGCTTATCGTTTTAAATCAAATAATGACATTCGAGAGATTGTCCTGCTAAGAAATTAAAGCTGAGTCAAGAAAAGACAAAGTACGAACATTGGAACTGTCGCTAAGTCTTAAATGTTAAATGATTTATTTTCTGTGAGTAGGTTTGTAAAAAAACTTTTACACGTCAATTATATATTTTTAAACTAGATGAGGTTGGCGTTTCCTATCTGACTATTCTGAGAAGAAAGGCCGAAACAAACTCAGAGGTCACAGTCTCTTTTAAAGTCCAGACAAAATCTTGGTCAGATCGTGTGAAGACCATGTAGATTGGTGTCTGAAATGGTCTTTTGAGGAAAGAAGCACACATATTGAGCGGACCTGTCCAATCAGTGCACGCATTTGTCAAAAAGCGTGCAGCTCAACTCAATAATTATTTTCTTGAAATTACACTAAGGACTGCAGAAGGGCAAAAAAATAACAGCCGCACGAGTCGATCGAATGTAAAGCTATACTTGCCGCAGTCAGTTGGTGGATGGGTGACCATCCATTACATAATTATCGAGACCCGTGCTTCGGATAGCACGTTAAGCCGTTGGTCCCGGCTGCCATTCGTAGATCTTTGACAGTCATAATGGGTAGTCAGAACCCCAGTCTAACAACCAGTCTTTTCAACCAGTTTTCCTAATCGTGTTACCCTGTAACTGGGTTGTGGAGATCAGATAGGCAGTCGATCTATGTAAATCACTGGTATTGCTGCAGCCAGTTAGACTGACTGGAAGCCGACCCCAATATAATTGGGAAAAGGCTAGGCAGTTTGATTGACTCTATGTGCTCTAAAATAGTACCTACTCAGTACCTAGTTATCACTCTTGAAATAGTAGTATCTACAAGTAACGCATAATATTCCAACAATATAAATGTAATATATCATTCAAACGATTATTCCTTAAAATCCGCATCTTCATTTCCAAAACCTTTCAGAATCGTCGCAAAAGGCACAAAACAGCAATAGGTATGTCAAATCGCCTTAAGAAAGGGACCTAGAATATACAGAACCCTTCTTATTCAGACAAATCATTGGCTCCAATAAAAATTGTAGCAGCAATAACAGTTAGGTTTGTAGTGGGAACCAAAACAATGATGAACGCAAAGAATATTAGTGTGAATTTATATCAACCTTTGTTCTCCGGGAGGGGAATCCGCATTTTGTTTGTGGGACACATGGCTTGGTACAATGAGCAACTTAAAATAATAAATTACATTACGAGTCTTTTAGAACAATCACACTATCACACTAATATTATAAAGGCGAAAGTTTGTGAGTGTGTGTGTGGGGGTGTGTTTATATGTTTGTTATACTTCTTCACGCTCAAACGGCTGGACCAATTTAGATAACATTTTGTATGGAGGTAGCTGACAGCCTGGATTAACATAAAGGTATAACTTTTCATCCCGATATTCCCACGGGATCGACATTTACGCGGGTGAAACCGTGGGGTGCAGCTAGTTTAAAATTAAACTAAAGATAGCAGTAATTACCTGTAAATGACTGTCGATTCGACTGTTTCTTAAGCTGCCTAAAGAGAAACACTGGCAAGAAAATATTTTTTATAACCTCAAAACCCGTTGCTAGGTGTGCATCGAAGTATCTTCGTAGGTACTAAACAAGACATTGCATAGAGTTTCGTCACCGCCTCCGCAAACTCCAAATCTCAATTGCAATTTTGTTCATGTCATAAGGTAACCCCCGATGAGCCAGTGAGCACGAACCAACTAGTTTACTACTACATTTACGTTAGTGGATAGTTTCCGTCGCCGTTTAGTAGTGGCTGTAAGTGCAAAGTTGTAAGTTTAATCAAAGTTGCAAACGATGAACATCAAATCTTAGCAAATCAATTCATCAAATATTTGAACGTTTGATTCTGTGCTCATTTAAATGAATATGTTCCCTTAATAGCTATTCAACATGAATGAGTAAACAGTGCTAAAAGTTTTTAAAAACAAATCATGTTTAGATTGTGTTCTACTGAACTGTACTGTTGAAGTTACATGATGTTTTGTTGTTGGTGTTCACTAAAATAGAACAAAATCCATTAATTTCAAAAACAGAAAGCTTCCAAAATTACTTTGTGTCAACAATGTTGAAAGCTAAATGTTTTTGCATTAAAACTACTCAAAACAGCTGCTTTGTTAGATCATGTCTACAACCGAATCCAACGACCAAATGAAAATGGTTTTCTCACAATGTTTTTCTTAACCGATGTCAGTGATGTCCAAGATAAACTTAGAAAGTAATTAAGAATTGAAAAAGTCACATTGGTACTTGCCAAAATTTCAACCCCCAACCAGTACAGAACAGCATCATTCTCCTGTATATCCCATATACATATTTGGAGTCGACGCAACATGTAATTTTCTTGCATACTTCTATGATAGTCATCATGTCGGTAGACACCCTCTTTCAGTCCATCTATCGTTTCTTTAGTCTCCTCTTATAACCATCCACATTCATACTCAAAACTATTCTCACTATATTTTCCTCATTCTTCGGCATCACATGTGGACCATGACAACCGATTTCCATACAGTTTTTCAGTCACCTACACAGTCTATAGTGGCTCACACACTTGTTGGGATTCTAGGAAAATCATCTGCTTTTACAATATTTGTAAATAATTTGTAAATATGTGAGCACTATGTATCTATCACATAATAATTGATTTACCTGTCATTGCTTCATTTTTAATTCTTTTTACCTTTTGTGGTAGACTAATTTTATTCTAGGTGCATCGTCTTCACCAATTATAATTATTGTATATACAAAACATTGTAAAACATTTTAAAAGAGTAACGGTGGAGTTTCTTTGCCATTCTTCTCCACACGAACACTACCTTTTGGAAGGGGCGACTAGAATCCATTCAATTTTACTGTAATTTTTGACGTTAAAAAGTGCCTTTAATGTGCCTATTTGAAATAATTGATTTGACTTTGACACCGGTGACACTTTCAGATTTCCTACCCCAATCCGTACAATACGTAGACAGAGTAATCTATAGACTCATGGTATCTGTGTCACCGAAAGGGACAAAAAATTCCGGCAATCTTCATCATACTATCATTTTTACAGCTTATTACACTGCACCTTACCATTTTCACAGTTGCGCAAATGTACTATTATTGAATTATTCACGAAAAAGATCTTATTTTCCGTTTAATCGCGGTGCAGTTTTTATTATTTTCATTCATAAACGTCAAATTTGTTGTGCACATTGATGTGCTTAGCCGACACGCAGTAAGGGACAGAAATATTCTTACTCTGTCTCTTTTCTTTCCTAGTGACGATAATATATTTCTCTTTTTCTTGTGCGAATGAAAAAGAAGATATGCAGCAGTCTATAGTTAACTCTGTCTATGTTACAATATTTAGCCTTAAAACATTTTTTCATAACCTTGACCGTTACTTCGCTGGCCGTTCTTCCACCCCGTATGTACGTAGTAATAATAGAACATTCGCATAATAAATGGCGACACGTTCGTAAGGTAACATCGCTCTATCATTTTTCTCACGGTCGATTAATCTTCTGCGTGGAGATGCTTCCGGTTGGTTATTCGACTAGTATATATATCGACAAATGGCCGGGAATTTATTGTGAACGGTTGAAAGGTTCTCGAAGTATGGTAAGCATTAGGGGTTTAGTAAGAGGTTTGTGGCTTAGTTTATTTTTTATTTTCGGGGAGATTATGGAAAGGATCCATAAATAAAGAGTGAACAATTGACAGCTGTGCTTCTGGGTACATTGCGCTACTTCTTCCCAGGTAAAGCACAAGGAAGTGGTGAAGGAAGGGCGTTTTGGAGGTTGAAAACGTGCTGAACATCTAGTTTGAATATAATTATAACTTTTGGAACTAGTAGGTAACTGACCAGCCTTTTGAGCATTTAAGTAAACGAGACAAATATTTGAACTAATAATTACCATAATTACTAAAACCACAAAAGCAAGGTATAAACATAGAAACCGTTGATGCTTACCAAACCAATCTCGATTGCTGTAAAGGTACTCTTAATTCCATCTCCTGTTTCATAAAACGTCAAGCCTTTGTTTATAATAATAGTTTAACTACCCATTATATTCCAAAATAAAACGAAATTCGCCGAAATGTCTGTACGCGCATAACTTCCGAACGACTGCACCAAATTGGATAATTATTATTTTGTTGTGTTCGGTATTGCCAGGACAAGGTTTGTATAAAAGAAAATTTCTGAAATTCGAAGAAAAAATTGTACCCGTGCGAAGCTAGGGCGGGCCAGTAGTATCACACTAATATTATAAAGACGAAAGTTTGTGTGTGTGTTTATATGTTTGTTACTTCTTCACGCTCAAACGGCTGGACCAATTTTCATACAATTTTGTATGGTGGTGACCGACTCCCTGGATTAATATATAGGCTACTTTTTATCCCGATATTCCCACGGAATCGACACTTATGAGGGTGAAACCGCGCGGCGCAGCTAGTCTATAATAATAGCTTAACTACGTATTATGTTCCTAAATAAATTATATAATAAATGCTAACAATACTTGATGCTAATTTCATTTGAGCTTAACAACCATTTAGAATTAATGTCACAAAATCTGAGTAACTTTGTTTTGGCCAATTTAACAGTACGGAATATTGATCAAACAGAATGTATAATCGAGATGAATTTCGCTTATCTATCGGTAATACGATCAATTTTGATGTTGTTTTCGTAATTGGTTCAAATTGTAACAATGATAAAGTACTTTGGGAACCAAAGAATGATAATTAATTTTGGAGTGGTGTGTTAAAATAGATGGAAGTTTCATCATTTCAGCCGAAAGACGTCCACTGCTGGACATAGGCCTCCCCCCAGCACCTCCACTTCGACCGGTTCTGTGCTTCTCGCATCCAACGGGTTCCTGCGGCCTTCGCAAGGTCGTCGGTCCACCTTGTGGGAGGCCTCCCAAAGCTACGTCTTCCGGTATGCGGTCGCCACTCCAGAACCTTTCGGCCCCATCGGCCATCTGTTCTGCGAGCAATGTGCCCTGCCCACTGCCACTTAAGTTTGGCAATTCTTCGGGCTATGTCGGTTACCGTGGTTCTCCTGCGGATCTCCTCATTCCTGATTCGATTACGCAGGGAAACTCCAAGCATAGCCCTCTCCATTGCCCTTTGACTTTTAGCCTTCTTATAAGGCCCATTGTGATGGAAGTTTAGCAATACTATAAGGTGGAGACGACCATAAATTAATCAATCAATCATTTATTTTGTGAACATAGGTATGGTTACAGATAGTATATAGTTTGTTGTCTAAATACGTGCACTATGCTTGCCAACATATGTGGGATCAGGTCGTTGAGTCAATAAAAAAGAGGTCGTTAAAATTAATTTTGGTTTAATTTCTTTAGCCAACTTAATTTCTACACCCAACGTCTTTCACATCGTTTCGTCGTTCTTCCATTTTATTTGTGTTCCCCTCTCTTCCTAAACATTCACGTCATCCCAAGCATACATCACCTATTTCACTCACACTTATACTTCTGTCTCTTTTACACATTTCATGCATCCGTCGCGTTCCATTCCTATATATATATCGCGTACAAAATTCACATAAGCAATTACAATTATTTATTAAACTTCGTACATCTAATGATATTCCCGGTCCGCATAAAAAAAAAAAGCAACTAAATATAACCAATAAATGGCATTGGGCGGGTCGGGTCACATAAGCCGTATGGACGATGACCTATGGGGCAAAATATCCACACAATAGGTACCTGAAGATGGACGGCGCCACCGAGGCTGGCCCAGAAAGAGATGGCGAGATGACCTGGACGAGTACCGCGAGGGCTGGTTCGAGGTGGCGCGGGAAAAGAGTTCCTGGAAGGATTTGGGGGAGGCCTTTGACATACTGTGCCATTACATACATTTAAAATTGTCCGTAGATTCAAATCACAACTGTCAAACAGTACACACTTCGAAGTTTCATCTCCACAATAATAACTGAATTAGAAAAACACAAAATTTCTTTTAATGAAATGAATGCACAAAATCTTTGCCATCTTCAAAATAATATTATGTTTCCAAACTTTTGAAACCGGCAAACATTTTCGTCAACAAAGTTTTTTCTTTATTTTTCGTCTCTGTTTTGAAATTTCAAAATCCTGTTAACAAGTTTTTCTGCCATTCAGGTCGTGGCTTTCTCTCTTAAATATAAGGCGGTTTATTATTTAACTTTTTGATAATGTGTTGATAAAGAAAGAAAGAAAGAAAAA
Organism: Oligia latruncula; assembly: GCA_948474745.1. Lineage (NCBI taxonomy): Eukaryota > Metazoa > Arthropoda > Insecta > Lepidoptera > Noctuidae > Oligia > Oligia latruncula. Next base: position 2,109,787 of record OX419686.1, read on the forward strand.
TTATTTATTCCGACTCGTACAGGAAGACACGAATGATCTTTGAATTACAATATGATAATTGATTTTTAGGTACTTAGCTTATCATCAGCAACGCCGTCATTATACGAGGACCTCTTAGGTTGACAAATAAGGTGCCATCGCCAAAAAAAAAACCTGTTAATTACTACCTAAAACATGTATTAACAACAATACAACAATAAATGAAAACATTGACAATACTAGTACATAATCAGCCTATAATGTTCCCACTGCTGGGATACAGGCCTCCTCTCAGTGAGAGGGAGTGGGCCATAATCCACCACGTGGGCCCAGTGCGGGTTGGCAGATGTCACAGGTCTTCCAATTTTTGGTACTAGAACATGCCGGTTTCCTCACGATGTTTTCCTTCTACGTTTTGAGAGCAGTGGTGATGAAATAATTTACACAAAGTAAAGCGCCTGTCTGGGTCCGAACCTACGACCTACAACTTGTAAGTCGCGGCCGTTACCACTGGGCCACCACTGCTCAGCAATACTAGTAAAAAGGAGTATTTGCAAACCATGCAATTTCTTTGTGACATTGAAAAGTTGGAAGAACAAAGTAAAGTTGCTATTAGATGTTTTAGTGAGGCAGTGTATTTTATTTTGGCGATGGCACCTTGTTTGTCAACCCAGGAGGCTGTGAGCTCCTGTAGGTGCCTTAATTTAATATATTAAGGCCTCCAGCCAGGGCATAAAACTTATAAACTAATGTGTGAAATTGAAATTACTTTTCTCTTGATAAACTTATGTAAAGTAAAAGTTTTAGTAAACATTTTAGGGTATGTTGTGTAATCCATTTATCCATTACAGTAGCTGCGCCCCGCGGTTTCACCTGCATAAATGTCGATCCCGTGGGAATATCGGGATAAAAAGTGTGTCAGCTACCTCCATACAAAATTGTATAAAAATTGGTCCAGCTGTTTGAGCGTGAAGAAGTAACAAACATATAAACACACCCCCACAAACTTTCGCCTTTATAATATTATATGTACCTAGATCTATTTGTTTACTATTCAGTAAAGAGTATTTAAGATACTATCTCAGTACAGACAGTATTCATTTTAATAAGTAGACTTAATTAACATGACGATCCAACCTTTTGATTTTATATTTCTGTTATTTTATCAAACTCAATATTATAATTTCTTACATAAACCCTGCGTGTAACAAATACCCCACATCCTTCAATATCTATAACATTGTATTCGTTGTGTCCTACATTATTGCTCTCGATTTCAGCAATGTAAGCCAGCGGTTGTCATTCCGGAGAGCGACACGATCGACCGTCGTCGGCTCCAATATTTATAAATTCCTGAATCTTACGTGACCGGCCTTTTACTTCAGCTGGCCTGCTGGCCTGCTGGGATCAAAGCAATATTTTATATTGATAAAATAATATACCTAAGTACAGACGCCAGCACATCAACCTACCCGAAACTGTCAAATTTTCCCAATCAACTTTGAACCTTATGCTTTAGCGATAAAGTTGCAAATCTATTAAAGAAATTTGACAGATTGTAGTAGCTTGATGTGCTGGCGCCTGTACATTTTGTGGTCTGTCAACGAGATAAAAAACAAATGTTTAGGTAATTGACAATAGCCCATCGCAGCAACAAATAACGTTTGATGTTAGTTGAATCGAATTACCACCAAAATTTTGCAGTTTTAATTAAATTTAAAAATAAATGCAAGGCTTAGTGGTATATTTTTTAGGTACCTATTTCTTTCTTCAATCGTACTATTTGTTATCATTACACTAAATATGATAGTTTACCCTCAACATTTTGAGAATTATGCGACGAAAAATATTTTTTGAGCTCTGTTTTACGATTGTTATAACATGATATTATTTTATTTTTAGGAAATATTTTTGAATAAGTCTTTTCTTTGAACATTTGACAATACACAAATTTTTTTAGTGCGACAAAAAACTGAGCGTTTTGCGGTGTCTACCTTTGGGCAGTGCCTTAATTAAGTAAATCCCTTAAAACCACTTTCACTGCCTCGGAGGAAGTGACTTTTGACGCGAGTTGCACGCGCGTCACTGTTTCCAACCGCTGCCTGGTCTGCAAGTCGCATCTCGGTGTCGCTGTCGTGTGGCATGCTCCAAACAGCTTCTTTCTTTTGTTTTCCCCGTAGTAGCTGTCGCTTCAGCGTGTAGCTCGTGTCCACTGGATAAGTGGGGGACTGAATAGGACAAAGAAGGTGCGCACACTGATTGTAAAAGCACTCACTGATTTGGAACAAAAAGGCATCAGAATTCTGCCAACTCATCAATAGTCAATGTTACTGTACTTCATTACTTTATCCTGCTAACATTTTTCAGAAGTCAGGCAAAATTACTACCAGACATCTACAGTAGGTATTCAGAATTCATTCATTCCTCTCGATCAATTCAAATCGACAATTCCCGAAAATTTCCGTATCACAAACGGGAAATACCGGGACGAACTACATAGGTAATTCCCCAACGTATATGGTCCATAAATTCCGCACATTTCTCAAAAACACTTATGTACAATATTCTCGGGCCGAATACGGATTTTCATCTATTTAAACCAAGCATGTGGATTATGTTGGGCTGACGCAAAAATTTATGTAAATACATGGAGGGCATGCTAAGATATTTCGGAAACAAATCTTTGCACGCATCATTTAAAGCATCCTTGTGAGTCGGATTCCATAATCAGCCAGTAATGGTCCCACTGCCTGCTGGGAGGGCCTCCACTCTGTGAGCGGAAATGGGCCGTAATACGTGGGCCCGTGGGCCCAGTTCGGGTTGTATGTGAGTCGGATTGAATTCACTTAATTATGAGCATTGTCTTTTTTAGGGATATTCCCAAGATTTGTAAGCTTAGGTATTATGCTACAGTTGAAATTAAAGACGCTTCATAAGTAGGGATGTTTTGGAAACATTTTCTTTGTAACACATGTGTTAGAATTCTCAGCTGCTGAACAAAATCCTTTAAGAAAACTTCTTCATTAAAGAACTTTCTAGGTTCTGTTATTTCTAGGAACGCAGTTTAAAAATACTTAAATAAACGAACAAACTTTAAAAGAACATGGCGAAAAACATTGATGGACTGGGACTAAACGAAATGCAAGTTTTTTGCTTGCTAAAACACTAACAATCAATTAATGACGAAGGTAAGTGATACTAGAAACGGAAGGAACAATTTATATAGAAAAAGTGAGTGCAGGAAATTAAGTAAATGGACCGCTGGGTAAGCAAGTCGCTGGCAATAACGTTAGTGTTTGGCCACACTGGGGCGCGGGCGCGGGGCGGGCGCGGCGCTGGCGCGGCGCGGCGAACTCAAACATATTTGAACTTCCTTTGAAGTGTCCATAGTGGGCATGCGGGCGCGGTGAGCGGCGCGGGCTGCTCGGTGCGGGCAGCACGCGTGGTGCGCGCGCTTATATTTTGACAAACACTGGACCAGACAGTGTGACCAGATTCAGTATTTTAATACTTTTGCGGTATATTTGATCGACTTTTCCGAGCATCAGTAATTCAGTATTTTTGTAAGTTTATTGGCCGAAGTAAGTAGTTTTGGGTATATTTTGGATAAAAAGCTATGGTAACACCGTAGCGATCGTCCCCGCAAACATTGATGTTCAGGGAATTACCCGGATTAAGTCTACTATATTTCATTCAGATAAGATATTCAGTAGGTATATTTTTGAGGTGCTTCGGTTTTTTCGTAAAATTTAATCTGGTCACACTGCACTGGACACGACAACATGCAGAACGCAGCCGCGCTCCATTGCGGACAGGCAGCCTGCGCGAGTTCCCGCTCCCGCGCCCGCCCCGTGCCCACGCTCGCCCTGCTCCCCAGTCTGGACGGACACTTATTCTCAAGGAGCAACGGTAGTATATTACTAAGGATGATAGATAGACGCAGTTAAGCTGTAATAATACTGCTGTAGTTCAGAGCGCAGTATCTTAGCTTTGAATATGGGCACGTAACTGCTCTTCCGTTCGTTGAATAAATCGTGAATGACTCCCTACTAGATAACCATGTCAGAGTAGAGAAAAGAGTGTGTAATATCAAAACTGTTCCAAGAAATTCCGTTTTGTATAATCATTTCGTATCGATATTGCCTACTGCAGTTATAATAGATCTGAACAAAAACTTTTTTTTTGTCTTTTTGCCATGATAAATTAATCATGGCTATAACTGCGACGAGCTCGTCGACGAGACAGCCTTGAGATCGATCGAGCGTGTAGTTAAATTGCCGTTAGGTACACCTATATTTTATGAGTACAAAACTTTTTTTTTTTTGTGGATGGGAAATCATCAAATTACCCCTCCCGCTCTGGATGGAACGGAAGGGAGTGTCTGACTCTTACTGACTAAAACCCACCCGTGTTCCTTCCTTAGCCCTTTATGTTCCGGGCCAGCGGTAACCCTTTCGGACAATCCCGCTGACCCGGCAGGCTTCGGCCCTATGGGGCCCCTCCTCGATGCTGACATCTCTTTGAGGCGCGCGTGGAACACGTACGCGCCGTCCTGCACGGGATGAGTACAAAACTTGACAATCGAAAGTTACAACGATATTGTTTCTCCGTATCAATCAAGAACGGACTCCGACTACACAAACCTCTATTGTGATCTTATTGATTCATCTAATGGCATCGAAACACCGCGTTATCCAACTACAATCTTCCCCACTTACAAAGTACTGTTTATCCCTAAAAGTTTTCGTGAACGCAATTCACTAATTAAATAAATGCTCGAGTTTAACTAGTTTGTTTAGAATGACGTGTGGGTGTTTGTGGGCGAGTGATAGTGTTGGGCAATAAATAATTGAATTGGCCGGGGCCGAGATACCGGGCTGGGAACGAACGATAGGTGTTGATTGGATCAGCTGCCGATCTAGGGCCAGTTGTTGGAATTCAGATGGTCGATGCAGCTATTTTGATATTGGTCTGTATGAGAACTGGGGGCCTAAAAAGGCCACTTTGGAGAATCATAAAAGGATAACATAACGGACAGTTAAATGCCATTGGTGAAGCATTTTTCAGTTATTTTTTTTGTCTGTGCTAAAATTCCAATCAATCCGATCCAAATCCAATCCCAATCTCTTTGCATATACCTACGTAGTGCAGAGAAAAAAGAAAAACACGGACTGTCTTCGCCATATTACGATTCATAATGTTATCCTTTTATGATTCTCCAAAGTGGCCTTTTTAGGCCCCCTGCATTGTACAGATACGGCTCCGCAGTGTTGATTGTGTTACTCCTATGATATCATCTATACTAATAATATAGCTGAAGAGTTGGTTTGAATGCGCTATCTCTAGAACTACCAGTCGGATTTGAAAAAATATTTTTGCATTTTATAGCCCAATTTTTGAGGAAGGCTATAGGCTATTTAACATCACGCTAGGATTCTTAGGAGCCGAGCAAAAAGAAAAACGCCAGAAAGAACGCTAAGCGAAAACGATGTAATAGCTCGGTAGGCGATGCGACGCGACGGGGTGGGTCGGGGAACAAGAAATTTCACGCGGACGACGTCGCGGGCAGAAGCTAGTCATTTGATAGTATTTTTGTTTTCCGATTTGGATTCCCGTTTTGGTCAAGTCCGAGTAGTAATTTTATGCTTTAACATCACGTAGCTTTTATTTTTTATTTATTTATTAAACTTTATGCACAAGTAAAAACTGTACAAAGGCGGACTTAATGCCTTGGGCATTTTCTACCAGTCTACCTTAGGGTGATGCAGAGACAATACACAGTAGGTCCAATTACAGAAAACAACTTAGAAAATAACTAGAATATAAAAATAAATACTTAGATACATACATACAACAAAATATAATAAAATAAAAAAGTTATGAGAGTTATACAAGAAAACCTGCAACAGCTTAATCTTGAGACGAATCTGCCAACTTCTTGTCAATGTGTTCTCGAGCTTTCATTTTAAATGTGAACTGATTGGTTACCGTCCTGATATTCTGAGGGCTTTTACGTTTTCAATGTCTTTAGTTTGGTATATATTTTCTTTTATGTGAAAATAATACATAAAAATCTTTCTTCCTCTCGAAACCGATCGAGTGAAATCAAACTGATACATCGGCGTGCGCCGTGATTTAGTATCACGTTCCGAAATCCTTTTATATTCCTCCTTGAATAAGATTAAATACTTCACATTCTTTGTATGTAGCAGGAAGAATCCAATTCAATAGCGTAACACGTACGCAGTACTCTAAGTGCTTCTTTTATTCCTAAATCAAGATATCACATAAAACGTCACAACAAGTATTTATTACTGTACCCTGTATATGGAGTTCAAGTGGGAAAAGCTCTGCGGAGAAGATTTGCGAACAATAGTGGATTATTTTGAACCTTACTCGTTGCACTTTTGGTGTCAACTTAAAAAAATATTTAAAGCTTAGTTGGAGTTGTTAAAAAACAGGAATACTACATTATACTCGATTCGTTTTAGCGTGGCAATAGCGGTCATTGACCACCTACATCTTCTAGCATTAATTATTTTAAAAATTTAAATAGAGTCCAATAACGTCCTCGAATAATATCTACGAAGGGCGTTCAATAAAAAATGAGAATGGGATATAAAGTCCTTCAAAGTATTAAAAGTAAATACTGGGTGCTAAAGCTAGAATATGTGCTAAATTATTTAAAAAATAAATAAACTGATTATCTTTTGTTTTTTTAAATAATAGAAGCCATTTGTTTGCTGTTGGTTGCAGACTTTTGGCCAAAATGAAAAAAAAAAGCATATGTTCTTGAAAAATTTAACCATGGAAGAAGTCAATAAAGATTTACGGGATAATTATAATTTATATTAGGAGCAAATGCTCCGCCATATTTCACAGTTGCACGTTGGTGCGCCGAATTCAAATGTGTAAGCAGTGATCGTAGAAGTAGTTATCAAAGTCGAAAAAATTGTTTTAGTAGATTGTCGTGTCATGGTACGTTTTATTGCTGATAAAACAAGGATTTCAACAAATAGTGTGCATAGCATCTTACATGAACGCTTGGGGATGAAAAAAATATCCGCGCGTTGGGTACCCAGAATGCTTACCGATGCGCAAAAACCAACAAGACTGAATATTTCCGGAGGCTCTTTGGAACTGTTGCAACAAGATCCTGATCGTTTTTGGCTCGATTTATAACCATGGACGAAACGTAGCTTCACCATTACGATCTTGAAAAAAAAATTACAGTCTATGACATGGAAAAGACTATCATCTCCAACTCCTAAGAAATTCAAGGCGATTCCTTCTGCCTATAAGGTCATGGGCTCTCTTTTCTGGGATAGTCAAGGGCTAGCAATGATTGAATACATCGATCTTGGAGTTACTTTCACAGGAAATGTATATGCATAACAAATTAAAAAATTGTGTAGGTAACTCCGCGAGAAACGGCGATGCAAACTTGCAAAGATCTTGTTACATCAAGATAACGCCCCCGCCCACAAGTCCACTGTAGCGATGGCTGCAAAAGGCATCCTCTATATTCACCAGATCCTAGTGATTTCTTTCTATTTTCAAGGTTGAAGAAGTATCTGAGAGGACAGAAATTTGAAGATGATGAAGCAGTAGTCGCTGCATAGGTACAGGCATTTTTAGATGCTTAGGAGGAAGAGTTCATTAGAAAAGGGATTTTAAGTTTAGAAAAAAGGCATTTCAGGTGTATTACACTAAAAGGTGACTATGTCAAAAACTAAAGAAAACATTTACTTAACAAACGTTACCCTCTAACATAGGTACCATTCTAACTATTTATTGAACGCCCCTCGTATAGTGATCTTTAACATGCTCCAATAACGAAAAACCATACATAATTTATTGTTTGGGGTCCTACGGAGAGATATTAGGAAAAAGGCAATGACCACCATTGCCATACTAAAGTAACTCGGGTATAGTATTAAGTGGTATCAAATTCACGAACTACCTTCGTCAGTCGTCCTCTCAAACATTGGGCCAATTAGGATAAGCAGTCTTTTATTTTCCCATTAAAGCTGAGACACAAACCAAATGTTACAAAATCTTAATAATAGAAAGCCTTACCTACTAATTAAACACACATAATATATACAATGCCATCTATATAATATTAGGGACTGCCAAACTGTTGCAGTTTTCAAAAGAAGAGTAAAAGAACACTATCTTTCCACCTTATCATAGTTGTGTATTATTTATTATTTTGATTACGTTATATTTATTAACATTCTAGTGATATTTATTTTAGAAATATGTATGTTTGTTTGTATGTATGTAAGTATATTCTCATAATACTTGTTTAGTTTTGTTAAGTGAATTGTTTTTAGATTTCATGTATTATTTTTTGTCTCCTTTACACTCTCACACGCTGTCTACATCTCTCTATTTATTGTCCTATCGCAGGTATGCTGGAAGAGATTTCTTATGAAAATATAAGCATCACCTTTGTACCTATTTTTCTGTTCTGTTTTATTCTTGTCTGTTAATAAATGCAAGTAATTTTTTAAGAAAAATTATTTTCTATTAAATCGGCCGGTCGAACTTTTCGCCGAAGACGAATCCGCGCATCCCTAAACATATCTCCGAGGATCCGTCACGAATTGTATAATTCACTACAACTTGGGACTTAATTAAGATGTTTTAAACACTTGATGTATTAAAGGTTCTCAGTTACTTTCAAAGTAAATGTTGGTTGTTTGTTACCCTTTAATTGTTGTTTGCATGGAGTTATTACTCGGTTGTTAGAAAGTTTTATCGAGAATATGTTGCCGAACAAGTGAATTATGTTCCGGTGAAAGATTTTGTTAATTAAAATTTTGTTTGTGTCAATTAACATACGTGTTTTATTTTACCTAACTAGTCATCATCTATATAAATAAAAAGAAAAGTCCTGACTGACTGATTGACTGACTCATCAACGCCCAGCCCAAACCCTTGGACCTAGAGATCTGAAATTTTGCACAGAGATTCCCTTTATAATGTAGACAAGGAATAAGGAAGGATATTTCGAAACTCAACCCCTAAGGGAGTTAAATAGGGGATGAAATTTTGTATTAACAATCTTATTTCTTGAGTTAATAAACTTGAAACTTGGCAGGAATACTTATTTAAGTAAATTATGAACTTCAGCATTTTTCGTTTTTCTAAACTACCCCTTACAGGGGGATTGGGGGGTGTCAAAGTTTATATGGAAGAATTTTTGGTTAATAAACTTGAAACTTGGCAAGAATACTGATCTAGGTAAATTATGAAGTTTGGCATTTTTGGTTTTTCTAAACGGTTGGTTTTTCCCCGAAAGGGGGATTGGGGGGTGTCAAAATTAGTGTGAAAGAGTTTTAACGCGCAGTCCGATTATCTCGAAACTTGGTATTTATACTTAGACCTATATTAAATTCAAAGTCCTGACTGACTGACATATCAACGCACAGCCTAAGCCGCTGGTCCTAGAGACATGAAATTTGGAGGGTGTGCTCTGTGTGAAGAGTAGATATCCAGTAAGACAGGGTTTTTCGAAATTCTACCCCTAAGGGGGTGAATGGAGGGAGGGTGAAATTGACGCAGACAAAGTCGTAGGCAGCAGCAAGTTTAGAATAAGTAAGCAGTAGTTTGCCTGTCGATTTTACACAAGGCCCAAACCAAATACCGTTGCCCTAATAATACTAAGCCCTAAATCTTTACTCCCTAGAAAGCTGGAGGCGGCTTACAATAATAATCCGATTTCCACCCACCACGTTCTCTATTTCAGTTCGGTCTTAGATATTACATGGTTGCTGTTTTATTTGTGTTTCCAAGAAATAATATAAAGACCTTTATTTTATAATGTCCTTGATCTTATACATCTTATTTTCGTCTCGAGTCCCTCTCACCGAGAGGAGGCTTGTGTCCCAGCAGTGGGAACATTATAAGCTGATTATGTTAAGGTTGATAGTGTACTGACTGATTAGTGTACTCATCCTAACGAGCCTATAATGTTACCACTGCTGGGACACTGGCCTCCTCACAGCTAGAGGGAGTGGGCCCTAAACCACCACGCGTGCCCAGTGCGGGTTGGTGGATGTCAAATGTCTTCGAATTTTTGATTCTAGGACATGCCGGTTTCCTCACGATGTTTTCCTTCACCGTTTTGAGAGCAGTGGTGATGAAATAATTTACACAAAGTAAAGCGCCTGTCTGGGTTCGAACCTACGACCTACAACTCGTAAGTCTGGTCCGTGACCACTAGGCCACCACTGCTCTCAACGTACTGTAGAAATTTCGCAGGGAAACTTGAATAAAACCATGTATCTATGTTTCTAAGGGGCCGTGTCCACGAGCGAGAGAATCGCGGCGTTATTATCGTCGGGCCACGTATTTTTATACACTCTCTTAGAACGTGTCTCCACACGGCGATATCATCGCGGCGAAAATTTGATGGCACGGCGAGACTATCGCCGCGATTCTCTCGCTCGTGGAGACAGCCCCTAAGGGCGCATTCCACCAAAATTTTATATAAAGAATAAGTCTTATACTGATAATAAATTTGGAATTTTTGACAGTTTTTCCATAATAGAACTGTCAGATGTCAATTTTATTCCGCGGATAAAAGATAACTGACTTTGGTAAAATACCCCTAGACTCATTTAAAAAAAAAAAAAAAAAAAAAACATACAAACACCCGAACATAGTACCTCCTCCTTTTTGTAAAGTCGGTAAAAAAATAAGCTTAGTGCAAAAACGTACCACAATACATAGAAGTCATTTCAAATGGAACGCAAATGAATTTAATTCGCAACACGTTTTGCTGACTGTAAGTGTAGATACGATTTTATGTAGGCACAGTATTCAATCTAAAAGCCTAGGTGTATCTGGAATTTCAATTAGGTAGGGTTCAAGTTACGATTAAAACCATGACCAGTACAAATCTTGCAAAATAGGACTATTTCAGATGAACTATCATCAGCAGTCATTTGTTTGGCGGGACGGCCATTGTTCATCCTCATCCGATAAATAGTTTCATATTAATCTGCCAAGACACTTTGTTCCTCCTAATCCTCAAAATAATTACCCCAATTTCCCTATAAATCACTCCAAGGGTTGCGCAACCCTCTCATCATACGAAGCCGAACCTAAAATTATAATATAACCAAATGAAAATTAAAATCGCCTAATCCTACTCAATGTTAATCTCATTGCCATACAAATTACTTCGCACCCGACGCATTATACGAAGTTGGGGTCCGAAAGTACCCCAATCACACGTTATAGAGGTCCAGAAGACGTAGGGCCCCTAATTCCGGATTTAATCATTATAATCAGTTGTGGTCACGGTAACATTTGAATACTGGAGTAATTCTAACTTAGATTAGTTTGGCGTTGGACAGGATTGTCTCTATGGATGACAAGGATTCGATTTACATACGAAGATTTGGTGCTTCTAGTTAATTTCGGTGGTTGGTGTTAATATTTGTGTGGCTGTTAATGCTGTATTTTATTACATAATCAGGCTATAAGGTTCCCACTGCTGGGACATGGGCCTCCACTCTGTGAGAGGGAGTGGTCCGTAATCCACCACGCGGGCCCAGTGCGGCTTGGTAGATGTCACATGTCTTCGAATTTTTGATTCTAGGACATGCCGGTTTCCTCACGATGTTTTCCTTCACCGTTTTGAGAGCAGTGGCGATGATATAATTTACACAAAGTAAAGCGCCGGTCTGGGTTCGAACCTACGGCCTACAACTCGTAAGTCGCAGCCGTCACCACTTGGCCACCTCTCTATTATTATTCTTTGGCATTTTATTTTATTAATCTTAGGCATTTTTTTTAAATACCTTGGCTGACTAATCAATATTAAATCGAAGGCGACACAAAAAATTTCTTCATGTACTATTACTAACTTCCTATCCTGCTTACACTAATCTAAGTCATCCGCGTGTAAGTTCCCGCCTCACAAAAGTTGTGAACGATGGCGTATAGTCATGTATAGTTCAGTATTGGCGCTTGTCTTACTAAAATTATGTTGTTTTTGTTTATAAAGGCGGGATGTCATAAATAATCATGATGTGCTATTTCATGTGATTATTCCAAAATGTTTGTCGTCTTTGTTCTGGGAAAATAACTGGGTCATTGGTAGAGGGATGGTCCCTTGTCACTGTTTTTGCACGAAATTCGAACGCGATTTCATGGAAACAAGAAACAGTGACTGATATTTTGCTGCATTCCGTACGACTGGATGCCAACTATGTAGATTGCTCGAAAAAGTTCGTTCGATGCAAACTTTATTAGTTTTTAAGGTTGTGTACCTCAAAAGGAAAAACGGAACCCTTATGAGAACACTTCGTTGTCCGTCTGTCTGTCCGTCTGTCAAGAACCTTTTTCTCAGGAACGCGTGGATTTATTAAGTTGAAATTAATATCAAATACTTAGGCCTGCAATCCCTTGAAGCAGTGAAAAAATCAAACTTCTAAGTCAACACAATCAAAAGATACGGGCGTTTATGTTACAAATCAAAACCTATAGGGTACTTCCCGTTGACCTAGAATTATGAAATTTGGCAAGAAGCAATGTCATGTAGCACAAGTAAAGGAAAAAAATCCGAAAACCGTATATTTGTTGTTACAAACCTACAAAGTACGGAACCCTCGGTGCGCGAGTCCGACTCGCACTTAACCGCTTTTTTTGACATCTAAATATATAAAACTCAAAGGTGACTGACTGACATAGTGATCTATCAACGCCCAGCCCAAACCACTGCAGGGATCGGGCTGAAATTTGGCATGCAGGTAGATGTTATGACGTAGGCATCCGCTAAGAAAGGATATTTCGAAATTCCACCTCTAAGAGGGTGAATGGGGGGAGGGTGAAATTTCACGCGGACGAAGTCGCGGGCGGAAGCTAGTTTCTTATATGAACTTCGGACAAATTAATCTGCAATATTGTTTTGTCTCTATTAAAACATAAGTTTAGTATTGTAATTAAATTTTATAATATCTGAAAAGAGGTATTTTAATATTTCTTGACATTTTGAGCCGACGCTACTTACTCCTTGACACCAATATGACTTTAGTTCACTTTACATGAGACTACGACTTTAAAAGGAAACAAACGCAAGTAGTTTTAATACCTACTTCCACAGCACACAAGTGTCTGACACTCGCTCCGCAATTTGTGTCGCAGCCTGAATTCAATTTAATAGTGTCGCGTTAACGCGTCTAAAACTACTAACACCGACAACTGGAAAGCCTATCCTTCACATTTTCCAATTAGAGTTCTGTAACTGTGAAAACTTTTATTAGAATTAATGTCACACGACGAGGAATGTTACTCCCGTTCCCAAGTAATAGCGAAATCGTATTGGCTTTTATAACCGTCTAAACTTTAAAATATAGTGCCAATAATCCTGATCATCATTTACGGAACGGAGGCAAATTTTACGGGACTCCGGGTTAACCTTCCGTTGACTTCTGTAACTAAGTTGATTGGCTATAAGCTTGTAATCTTCTTGCTGGACCTTTTTGCATAGTTAGCAGCAGTTGAAGAGGTGCTTCTGTAGCTGTAACATTGTGTAATGAAACTGACGGTTTATGGAAACGTTCTTTAGATGAGTTTTTGCAGACCCTATGTCAGTGTTTACTGCAGATATAATAATTATTACTTGTTCGGGTGATCGGCGGTGTTATGTGCTGGTGTGTGGCACTACTCAGCCATCCCGCTCGACTCCCTTTTTGTTAAAGTGGACTGTAGGTTGGTTTGATTTCCAGGAGATGAGGAATAGAACGATAAATAACACGCACTTGTTACCTTGAATGCAAATCCGAAGACATTTTTATTCGCACTTGTCAAAGGAGTGTCACAATACAACTGACAGATGATGTGTCAAGATGACTGCAGTACAATGTTACAATGTGTAAATATTAACTAAAATGTTGCAACTTCCAAAATAACTATTTGTGTGATCATTTAGGTTTTCGTTACTAGCATTGTTGTATACCCTAATATGGTGTTACAATATAATTATTATAACATTTGTTTAAAGTTCCTTTCCGTCACTTATGCTCTAAAGAAAACTGTCAATACACATTGTTCGGATTAAAAAATATAATTTATTAGATTTAAAATCAAAACTTCACCTACATCCAGTCGGATTTAAAAAATCTATTTGTGTTTGATAGCCCAATTCTTGAGGAAGGACTATTTAGCATTATGCTAAGACCCTTAGGAGCCGAGGAAAAAGAAAAAAAGTTAGAAAGAACGTTAAGCGAAAACGAAGTAATAGCACGTGCGAGCGATGAGTCAGTAGTAAAGTAGTAGGTACCAAAGCACTCAAGAAAATACACCACCTCCAACTATCTCAACGAAAATGTAGTTTTCAACGCGAGACTTCATATCCTGCACTCATTAATCTACGTTATCTGTAGCGCCCAAGTTGTTGTGACCTACTAAACTTGCCGCCACTTGAGCACCGAAATGTTTCAGCCTGTCTTGTATCAGATTATTTTTGTTTTTGTTTGCGAATTTTGTTTGTGTGTGTGTGTGTTTGTTTCGGTCTAAAGGGGTCCCTCTTAAGTCTAAAACACACATGAACAAAATGTGTGCTTCTAATGCCACATTATCTTTCGTGTGAGTGCGAGCGCAGGCGGGTTGTTTAGGTTTGTAAAGGATTTCGACCAATCAGATTGGAGTGAGCAGTGGTGGCCAAGTAGTGATGGCTGCGACTTACGAGTTGTAGGTCGTAGGTTCGCACCCAGACAGGCGCTTTACTTTGTGTAAATTATATCATCACCACTGCTCTCAAAACGGTGAAGGAAAACGTCGTGAGGAAACCGGCATGTCCAAGAACCAAACTTTCGAAGACATGTGACATCTACCAACCTGCACTGGGCCCGCGTGGTGGATCACTCTCCCGGAGAGAGTCCCAGCAGTGGAAACAGTTTAGACTGATTGTGTGAGGCTTAGTAGAGTTTCAAGTAGTTTTACTATCGAATTACCTACAACCGAAATCTTTAAACACCAAACAGCCACAATACAGTTCCAATTCTATCAAACCTACCATTTCAGCCAACTATAAACAGAACTGCGTACAACGAGCACAATTGCTTACAAAGAGAGCATTTTGCTAAACATCACTAAATAAATTGGTCGTAAACTTGTGTGAGCTACTCCGTTTTACGACCAGGTGGTTGGCTTTTTCTCCCTTTTTCCCTTTAGGGGGAGTATGAGCAATGAGCAATAATATCCAAGTTGATTCGACGATGCAAATAGCTTGCTTGTATTATGATAGCTCAGAAACGCCTTGCGGTGCGATTCCAGAAAATACAGCGGCGAAAGCTTCAATATTATGATAGTTTAACAATATTTGTACTGATTTAGTTATCAAGATGATTTTGAAAACAGCACGCACGTGCGGTGTTATGAACATAATGTCTTATTGATCTTTCTTGACACCTGGGGGCTATACCTGTAATTTTAAGAACGTTCACAGTCTGATCTAAGTCTCATTCCGTCAAAAATACCTCGAATTTCCCTACATTTTTACATAGATTGTCGGTGAGATGAGATTGCGACTAGATTTTGATCATTTTTAATTACAGGAATTGTCCTTCCGAAGGTTTTAGAAGTGCGAAAAAAGTAAATGTGTTTTTCACAAACACATTGTTGAAAATTTTTTGTGAAAAAAGTTTTGACTGAAGTTTAGATACTAAGTCGGTCCCCTTAAGAGGTGAGGGGACTATGTCAGTGTGCGCGTGAGTCAGTGTGTGATCTGAGTAAGTAATATGCCACAAGGGTAAACTTTTTTCAAAAACATATTATATGTACAGTCAACAAAGGAGATAAGTATACAAGATCGTCGGTTATGGTTGAAGTTTACTAAGAAACCAATGGATGTTCTGGACTGAAATTTAATTTAATAAATGAACTGTTTGTTTTCTAGTAATACAATTTAATTTTATTCGACAACATCCATCGGTTTCTTAGTAAACGTCATCTATATCCGACGCTCCTGTATACTTATCTTCTTTGTTGACTGTACCTACCTACTTACTCATGCCGACACGCTTATCTTAATAAAGAAGTAGCCACACGATTGGTCATCCGTTGTTACTATGCAATGCAGTACAACGTGAACCTTTTCTGAACAATTTCGACCAGTAATAGTTTAGCCATAAACGCCTGGAACACAATACTTTACGATCCACAGTTAGGTCGTATTCTTCACCTTATCTTTACTGCCTAAATCCCAAAGCTGTTTAAACCTATGTTCGAGTATGTCATAACAAATCTGGTATATGTACCAATTTATGAGCTCTAGTTTTGTAAATTGGAAGACAAGTCTCATATTTAGCCAGTCATGAAACACATTGTAAAAACCACGTACCAAGACTAGTGGTCTAAAATCGCCAAATTGCATTGGGCAAACGTGGTATAGGTACAGTGCAAATCTGAGGGGCTATTCACGTAATTTTAAGAATTTTTCACAGTTTGGGGCCTAAAAAGGCCACTTTGGCAGAATCATAGGTAAAGGATAACATTATGAGTCATAATGGACAGTTAACTGTTATGTTAATCGTATCAAATCCCATTAGTGAACGATTTTTCAGTTATTTTTTTTTGTCTGAGAAACACGGACTGTCTTCGCCATATTATGATTCATTATATTATCCTTTTATGATTCTGCCAAAGTGGCCTTTTTAGGCCCCCAGATGTCAGTCTCGAATCTGTCAAAAATACCTTTAATTTTCCTACTTTTTTGATATTTGTTTGTCGCTGAGATGAGACTGCGACTAGATTTTGAACAATTTAAATTACGAGAATTAGCCTTCTGGTATATGTACCAATTAATGTCTCTATCAGGCGGATTCTACTTTAGTTAATTGTAAGACAAGTCTGACATTATGCCTAGGTCATAAAAAAATTGGAAGAAAACCTAGACTAGTAGTCTGAAATCTATATCTATAGTGTATCTATAGTGAGCAAACGTGGTGATTATTGTATGTTTCTGCCCTTTTAGGGCCTGTGCACACCACGTTTTTTAAACGCGCCGTTGACGCGCGTTTGTAGCGATACAGACGCGATACGCACGCGAATCAGATACTGGCAGGCACTGCTCTGTAGGATAAAAGCGCGCCGTTGACGCACGTTTTTTAAACGCGCCGTTGACGCGCGTTTGTAGCGATACAGACGCGATACGCATGCGAGTCAGACGCAGCCTGTAGACCTTCTGACCTTCTATAGGATAAAAGCGCACCGTCGACTCGCGTTTCTAAAACGCGCGTCGACGGAAAACGTGGTGTGTACAGGCCCTTAAGGAAAACTTTTCATAGTGGTACATTTTCAGGCTATAATCTACAATGGTCGCGAAGGAGGCGGCGGAAAGGGAGAGGGAGGACACAATGGATTAATGGAAGTCGGGTTAGTTACACCATTTCTAACTCAAGAACGGCTGGACCGATTTTAATGATCTTTGATTTGTTGGATTTCTCTCCGCCCCGAATAGCAGAACAAATATTAAAAAAACATGGGAAAAATTCACAAAAAAAAAGGTAATTAATTTTCTCATACATTTTGTATGGGACGACTTTTTTACCGACTTCAAAAAAAAGGAGGTTATCAATTTGATACGTATGTATGTAATATTATTGGAATTGCATTATATTCACATATGACAATCTACTAAGGCTTCCAAACAAATATACACATAGACGTATGTATGTATGTATGTATGTTTGTCCACGTATTTCTCAGCAACTATTAATCGGATCGTGACCATTTTTTTTGCATTAGCTTACATTTACTTCAACTTAGGGAACAGTGCAAGTTTCATCAAAATCGGTTCAGTAATTTTCAAGATATGGACTAATACGTGTAAGTGTGACGGCCTGGCGTATTGATAAGAGCTACGGGTGTAGTGTCAAAGGGAAAACATCTCAAAACCTTGGTCAAATTCTAGTGCAAAAACTAAAAATTACGAAATAAAAAGTAATTTAAAAAAATTAAACCGACTACAAAAAGAAATCAACTCAACATTATGAAATAACTTTAATTTCGGAAGTCGGTGGCAAAAAACTAAAATACAGATCCCAAGACACCGACTTCCGAAATTAAAGTTATTTCATAATAAAATTTTGAGTTGATTTCTTTTTGAAGTCGGTTTAATTTTTTTAAATTACTTTTTTTGATGATATCTTGAGAACGGATTGTCCGATTTCGCCAGCTAGTACTTATAATAATTAAGTAAACAAATATATATAAATGGGTAGATACTAAACTTTAATCACAATGATGTAGGTAAGCTTTAGAGAAACAAAACGATGATACTGCCCAAACACCTCGTAGGTACCTACTCATTTACATCACCTACTTTATTAGCCATAATAACAAGAGTTGAGTACCTACTATTCTTAGCTTTGAAACGTACGTAAGGTACAGACGCCAAGCACATCAAGCTACCAGAAACTGTAAAATTTTCCCAATCAACTTTGAACCTTATGCTATAGCGATAAAGTTGAAAATCGATTAAAGAAATTTGACAGATTGTAGTAGCTTGATGTTCTGGCGTCTGTACCTACTTACAGAAGGGGCGTCGAAACCGTTAATACTATTTCATAGCGGATACCTAATTAGCGAACTGGGTTTGAACACCAAAACAGAGCATAAATTCCTACAAAGTAGACTCCAATATTATTTTGGTCGTTAAAGTTAAAGTACAGTATATTTTAGTTTATTTCCTAATGTTTGTATGCATTATTTTCTGTTTAGGGTTCCGTAACCAAAGGGTTAAAACGGGACCCTATTACTAAGACTCCACTGTCCGTCTGTCCGTCGGTCACTAGGCTGTATCTCATGAACCGTGATAGCTAGACAGTTGAAATTTTCACAGATGTAGATGATGTATTTCTGTTGCTGCTATAACAACAAATACTAAAAACAGAATAAAATAAATATTTGACCCCGGCTCCCATACAATATACCTGTTTTTTTCAGCGTTTTTGCCTATAAGACAAAACATTTTTTGATTAGTACCTACTTAGATTTAAAACATCACAAAATAAATGTTAGAACATTCAGTAAATATATAATAAGTAAAAAGAAATATCAAACAGTTTCTGACAGCACTTTATGCACTAAATATTATTATGATAGCAAAATGCACCTGTCAAAAATCTCCACCCACCTTTCAAACAAAATTCAATATGGCGCCCACCCATAATTGAATCCCAAGCAGTGCACGAAATAACACATTGAGTATTTTACTAAACATCGCAAAATACTTGAGTCGTAAACGAGAACAGGATACTCAACTTTACGACACTAGTGTTTGCTCGTATTTTTCTGTCGGTAAAACAGAAAATTTTAAAACCAGTGGAAATGTCTCGACAGCTGTGCGGTGTTAAATGTTACAAGGAGATAGAGTTGAAAGATGTGACGTAGAACAGAAAACATTATGGATTTTTCCTTATTATTACAAAGATTTTTCAATTTTTTTTTTGTCTGTGCTAAAATACCAATCTATCCAATCCAAATCCAATCCCAATTTCTTTGATTATACCTACGTAGTGCAGCGAAAAAAAGAAAAACACGGACTGTCTTCGCCATATTATGATTCATTATGTTATGCTCTTATGATTCTGCCAAAGTGGCTTTTTAGGCCCCCTGGTATCACTTGTAAAAAATCTTATACTACACCCCACTCTCTCCTGAAAAACGTAGTTACCACCAAAATTGGTCACCTCCGAACCATTTCAACCAAGCATGTCTTGTGACTAGCCAGACACTTCCAGCAAATTCCCTTGAACTATTCCATAAACACATTAAACTATTTTTACTTCCCCCCCACGTACAAATTTAGTCCCTCTTAGTTAGCTGTGGGGTACTAATTGACGCTTTAAATCTGTCCTCGCCCTTAGGACTTGTCATGCGTTTATGATTTTATACACGTAACTAAATGTTTGTCCTGACTTTCCCTGTCAAGGGAGGAATGAACTTGGTTTATTAACGTTCCTGTTAGTGCGGTTAGATGTTTCGCTATTTATTTAGCTTTTGTGAGCGTTTATTTTAATGTTTTTGTTGATAGTTTCATTCATACAATTAACTAGGAGTTGTGATGGTTTGTTGTTCGTGTGGGTTAATTATTTTAATAATAATAATCCATTTATTTCAGGCAACGCAGACCCATAGAGAGATACCTTAACCTAAACATACAACCCTCCCCCCCCCCTATTTTACTCGCTGCTAATAGGCGTTAAAAAACCGTTAAAATGTTTAATTCAGGGTAAGGTTGTATTTGCTTTTCAGCTTACGCTAGTTCATTCAGGTAAGTTACCGCTTGTGTATTCGAAATAAATTAAATATTAATCAGAATATCATAATACAATGCAATCATTACCAATTAATTGATAAATTATCTACTCTTAATGGACAAACATGAATTAATAAATTATTACCGAGAATAAAGTTTAACATTCCACTCTATCAAGCGCTAAAAATAGCTCGCAGCGCTTTACGATCATCAGCCGATAGAGTATTATTAAAGCGATTTACAATATAGCCACATCTTCTTGAATATAAAATTCTCGTGTCACAGTGTTTGTTATCGAACTCCTTTCAAACGGCTTGACCGATTTTTATGAAATTTTTTGTGTATATTTGGTAGGTCTGGGAATAAATAGGTTTTAGGCTATTTTTTATACCCCTGGGTGATAAGGGTGGCCCTCTCCAGATTTTTTCGGAACCGAAACTGACGCGGGTGAAACCGCTGGGCGCAGCTAGTAATACATAAAATCTGAAATAAAAATGTCTCGTTTCGTTGATTTAAAACCCCTTTACTTAATACTCGCTTCTGCCCGCGAGTCCATCCGCGTATATTTCTTTAAATTCAATTACTTTACAATTTACGCTTAATTCGTTAAATATTATTTACACTAACAATACTGGTACATACCAGACTACCAAACCACTGGCACTTAAAGGCTAAATGGTAATGGTGGTGGCGGTGGTGGTGGTGGCAATGGTGGTGGCTTAATGGTGGCTTTTGGTACTTAATTACCAAATAGGTGCTCATCAATGAGTACGAATGAGAGGGAGAGTATCAAAACTTGGTTTTGCGAACATGCAAGCTATGAGTAAAAAAAAAAGATGGTGTAGTTGCAATGTGTATTTCAAATACTGTGATTGTTATGATATCGAGAAGCATTGTTATATATTTTTTCTTTTTTAATTTTACAATAAACATGTGAGTCTACATGATGTGTTTACTTACAATTTTCCTGAGCTAATGAATTGCTTACTGGATGCGTACACCTCCAACACACTAGAACCTGGATACATACCTGAATATATCTCAAAAAGATCTAAAATCACATAACACAAATAAGGTTCATTTTAGTTAAAATGAACCTTATTTGTGCTATGTGAACACACACTTTTGGACACGTCAGTACAAGGATTGGCCAAGTGTGAACTTTACAAATAATTTAATTTTATATTTTGGGGACGTTGGGAATGAATGTATGAAAAATCATTTTCGGGAACTTGGGGAGATACGGCCTCACCCCTAAATTATCACATAAATTTTGTATTTCGGACTTATAAAAAAAGTATCAGTATTATAAGTAATTAGTATCGATACTTTTGAAGTAATAAATACTATCGTAAGACCATTTGAGTACAATACGACCGACGTAACTTGGCGGGCCTGAACTTTGCGCAGAAGGCTGCGCAGTAAGATTTTTTAGGAACCAAATGGTAACATGAGGCGAGTGCGAGTGAGAGAACTTGCGCGAAAGTTCTTAGTGCCTATGTTCAGACCAGCCAAGTTACGTCGGTCGTATTGTACTACTCATAATGGGTAGGTACGGATACTTTGGTGGCATCGGATCACCCCTAGCAATCTGACGTTTAAACAAGTTTATACAAGAGAAACACAACTTTTCTCCTCATAACATAAACACGACCCTCGCTGCGTTTGCGGTTAATTATGGTTTTCTTTGGTTGTAACAAGTTTACGACTTGTTTCCTGTATAAACGGAGTCAGAGCAACCTGTTTCTGTAATTAAACGTTATGAAGTTGAATCTTGGTTTCATCATTTTCTAAACTGGGAAAGGTACAGCAATATCGTTTTGATTTTCATTTGTTTTCTTATCGTGTGATTTGCGTTTTTCTTTGACCTTTTTTTAAACCATTTCAATTTTTGTAACAATTATTTTTCAAAGTGGTTATACTACAGTGCATGAAAAATGACAGCTACAAGGGTTTTGTCGGAACACCAAGATTGTCACTACAGTCCGGCCGTCGAAAGAACGCGATTCTTGACACCTGTCAGTTTCATACAAACGAATACGGCCTGAACCGTAGACAGAGTAAACTATAGACAGCTGCATATCTTCTTTTTCATTCGCACAAGAAAAAGAGAAATATATTAACGTCACTAGCAAAGAAAAGAGACAGAGTAAGAATATTTCTGTCCCTTACTGCGTGTCGGGTAAGCACATCAATGTGCACAACAAGTTTGACGTTTATGAATGAAATAATAAAAAATACACCGCGATTAAACTATGATCTTTTTCGTGCATAATTCAATAATAGTACCTACATTTGCGCAACTATGAAAATGGTAAGGTGCAGTGTAATAAGCTGTAAAAATGAAAGTATGATGAAGATTGCCGGAATTTTTTGTCTCTTTCGGTGACACGGATACCATTAGTCTATAGATTACTCTGTCTACGGCCTGATCCCACCATCGCCCTTTTACTACCTGACTACCCGTACTGCAGGGTATCATCCACACTTGTTGGATATCCCGACTAGTCGTAGGTACTCAGAGTTTCTCCTCCACATTTATTTATTACTAGGTGCGTCCCGCGGTTTCATCCGCTTAAATGTCGATCCCGTGGGAATATCGGATTAAAAAGTAGCCTTTATGTTAATCCAGGGTGTCAGCTACCTCCATACAAAATATTTATTGGTCCAGCCATTTGAGCGTGAAGCAGTAGCAAACATATAAACAGACACACACACACTCACAAACTTTCGCCTTTATAATATTAGTGTGATTTTTTATAGTCTTTTAAATACCCAGTATTGTATACAATCAAGTATTTTCTAACTGAACAGACAGCTGTGCTGCTGGGGAGTTTGTTGCGCCACTTTTTCTTTCCAGTGAAAGCATTAGGAAGAGGTGAAGAGCGAATATTTCAGGGATTGTTTTTTGTAATTTTGATGCTCAAAAAGTGCTGACTCTCAGCCTAATTTGATTAAATAACTTTTGATATTATGCGCACAGCCAAAGTGTAGAACTCTCTGCCAGCGTCTGTGTTTCCTCCCACATTTAACCCGTCTGCCTTCAAAGCGAAAGTGAACAGGCATCTTCAGGGCACGCTCATACCATCACGGACCAAGGCAAGAGCGGGCACTATAAAAAAAAAACGTGCTTTGCGAATTTTATCTATTCTATTTTTAAAAAATGGCAAGCAAAGCCGATGTCGACTATTCTGCCAATGTCGAATAAAAAGAGAAAAAAAAGAGAAAGAGGTTTTAAACAAATAAAATTATGTGATTGATCCAGTTGATACAGTGTAGATCTTGCTAGATTAGTACAGGAGCGAATTTGATCTTTATTAGCTACTAGAATTGTCGCACTGACAGGTGTCAGGACTCATCCGGACTGTAGAATTGCTGACTGTATTCTTCAAACATACCTATTCTCACAGAACCGTTGTCTGTCTCTGATTGATACAAGTTGGTGTACTCTTCTACCCTATCCAAAAAAAAAACTCCATATAATTAAAATACATTATTTTATTTCTCTATATTAATGTACTGACAAGATAACTCAGCAAAGAATGTCGAACGGAAACGGCATTAGTAAGGAAGTTGGACGATATTGTAAACTCGTTTCTAATTTGAGTGAACACTTTTGCTTGCCAGACATATCACTGCGGGCGGTACACTGTACCACAGAGCAGTGGACTGTCAGTAGTATTGATTTAATTAACTATTTTGCTTTAAACACCCAGGTACAGACGCCAGCACATCAAGCTACTACAATCTGACAATTTTTTTTAATAGATTTTCGACTTTATCGCTAATTTATAAGGTTCAAAGTTGATTGGGAAAATTTTACAGATTCGGGTAGCTTGGTGTGCTGTCTGTACATAATATGATCATAATTACATGTCATAATTGCCTCGTTGGTAAGCGCTATTGCTAGACATGAGGTCTTGGTTTCGATTCCCGGGCCCGGCAAAGTGGTATCTGGAACTTCTCAGTAGCAAGAGCAACACGGAGGCTGGATTTGTACCAAGATGGTGGAAATAGGCTCGCCCCCTATAACATGGGACTTTAATATAGGTGCTGAAATGTGAGTGTACAGTCAACAGCAAAAGTAGATGATCAAAATCAGAAATTCAATATTAATGAACGGAGTTCGCGTCAGAACTGTGTGGCGTCGAAGTGATTCAAAAGTATGTGATTGTAAATTATACCAAACATTTATTACTAGTACAGCTGCCATATCGCACGGTGAGAATAAAAGTGACCTATTTCAAAATTTAGGTAAAATTAGTTAAATATACTTAAAAACAAAAACAAAGAACATCTTATATTAAAAAACAGGCCATTTATGGCCTTGTTTTTTAAGAAATAAGATCTTTTATAAGATGTGAAAGAGTGTACTTTTTTGAGTCACTTTGTATGGTTGAAATAGCTCACTTTTATTCTCACCGTGCGATATATTCGTGACCAGTTTTGACTCCTAGTGAATTTCTAATTTTGATCATCTGCTTTTGCTGTTGACTGTACTATAGGCAAGTACACCTCTCTGCGAAACTCTTCGGGAAATACAAGCGCAATGTTAAGGGGCTAACAGAACCTAAACGCAAAAGACGCATGTATTTATAATACCTAACTGCATCCATTCATAAAACCGACGAACACTATTTGGTGCTTAAACCTACAGCCAAGCAAAACTGTCCATTAAATATCATTCGCGGTTAGTTGCTCCCGCAGTTTCCGCACCCTTTCGCACATACATCTCACATCTCACCATAAAGCGTTCTCCTTTTGTTTGGACCAGACCTTCGTCCATTGTTTTCCGTGCGTAAAGTGCATAGTACTGGGTACAGATTTAGCGACGGTACCGTTTGACGTGGTAATTACGCCGTAAATCCTCAAGCGGACGGAATTAACTCTCGCTTCTGAGCGTGTTATGAAAATGCACGCCATTGTACACTGTAATACACTTAAAAAGTTTGTGTGAAGCTGATGGGTGAATTTTTTTGCACGATTTGTAATTTTAGGGCCTTAAAATTATAATTATTATTGTCGTCGAAATTAGAAAATGTGATTTTTTTATTTCGGCGAACTTTTAAAATCTTTTCGACCTAATAATTTAAAAAAACCGGCCTAGTGCGAGTCGGAGTCGTACACGAAGGGTTCCGTACCACAAGGCATAAACCGCCAAAAAAAACGTTTCTTTTATACCCCTTTAAATTTTAACTTTATTTTATTTTTATTATTTGTTGTTATAACG
This sequence comes from Oligia latruncula, assembly GCA_948474745.1. Lineage (NCBI taxonomy): Eukaryota > Metazoa > Arthropoda > Insecta > Lepidoptera > Noctuidae > Oligia > Oligia latruncula. The sequence continues at coordinate 2,135,280 of OX419686.1, forward strand.
GCAGCAGAAATACATAATTTGTGAAAATTTCAACTGTCTAGCTATCGTGGTTCTTCAGATACAGCCTGGTGACAGACAGACGGACGGACAGACAACGATGTCTTGGTAATAGGGTCCCGTTTTTACCCTTTGGGTACGGAATACTAAAAAAGGTTAAAAGTTGGACATCGAGCGACACTAAGTAGGTTATCCAATCACCGCGCCAAACGGTTAGGTACCTAGGTACTATTATCAATGAGCGCAAGATGGCGCAGCGCGAGCGGCGCGGGTGAGCATGTTTTTGTACGGACAAACAGGTAAATAACAAGGTTATAACTTTGTGATTTTTCATGATACAGTTTTGAAATTTTGTACATAGATTCTTTACATAAAAATACTAGACACGTGTTTCGGGTTTCGCATATACCTATACTAAAACGAATGTTGTTTACCCAAGGATTTTTTAGTTCCCTGGGCGAATGTTAACACAATACTATTAGTTAGAAGAAAATGAAAGCGATTTTCTATCATTAGCTACTAATTCTGGGAACTAGGAAAAGTAATTAGGATACAAACAAGGGTTTCGTTAGGAAGATTTGGTAACATAATTTTATTTATACCTATCCATACTAATATTATAAATGCGAAAGTGTGTCTGTCTGTCTGTTACCTCTTCACGTTTAAGCCGCTGAATCGATTTAGATGAAATTTGATATACAAGGTGTTGATTTGCATCCTCGTCAAATTTCAGGAGCTTGTAATAAAAGACATTTTAGTACTTTAGTACTTAGTAAAGTAAAAGGCGTGTGTTTGTGTGTTAAAGCGCGGTTATAGGGCTAGTAACAGACGGGCCGCGTTTAAATACGGTCCGCTCCACCCAGAGCGGGAGGGGTCATTTGATGATTTCCCACCCATAAAAAAAAGGTCTCATGCTACTGCTGCCACATTATAATGACAAAAGTTCCTAAGAACGTCTTACAGTTTGAAGTCGTTTGAGAATTAAAATGTTAAATGTGTGAGACATTCTGTGACCCGCTGGATGTGCAAATCTTATTGATACACGGACTATGCAAGCCTCTCCCCCAAGCACCGCCACTTCGACCGGTTCGGTGCTTCTCGCATCAGCGTTTGACGCCCAAAAGTGCCTTTTATGTGACTATTTGAAATAAATGATTTGACTTTGACTTTGACCAGCGGATTCCTGCGGCCTTCACCAGGTCACCGGTCTACCTTGTAGGAGGTATTCCAACGCTATTATTGCCCAATTGGAATTAATAATTTGACTAAAGACATATTAATGCTTCTGTTATACAATTCGAAACTAAATAAGGAAGAGACGAAACTACCAAACAAACAAAGGACATTGTTCGAACTCCATCCAATTAGACAACACCGAGAACCCTTGCATAAAATTAACACCATCAGCATGTAGATCACCAGATAACACGACAAATATTAATTTACCGATCGTCACAGTTCGAAAATTAACATTTTAAATACATTTACGACGACGCCCGGGCATGCCCAATCGCAATCAAAGACCCTAGAGTTGGTCCCTATCGATTAGACACCGCATCTGCTGCTGTCCGGGAGAACCCAATAAATATGTAAATTTGTTCTGGATTATCCCCGATTGGCGAAAGAAGCTCGTGTAAATTCTGACGAACTTGTTCTGAGTAATCATTTTTCGAACGTTATTAAATTTCGTCCTTTTTAGGAAAAATGGAAATTCAGGGCTTAAATTGCAACACTGATGAGTGGTCTCTAGAAATTTAAAAAAACAGGAAGTAAAACCAGTTTGTTTTTGTGTAATTGTTGATACTGTTATTACGCTATGATAATTATCATTATTAATTGATGTTATTGCGGTATTTATACCAGGAAATAGACAGCTTTGTAATTGAAACAACCTACGCACTACTGACAGAAAATTAAATGTAATACAATTTAAAGGATACGAAAATAAACAACGATTTTGATTTCAACGTTATAGATAAACATTTAAAGACAGTACCTACCAAAAGAACATAAGAAAGTTGTCAAAGAAGACTAGATGAACAGAGTTAAAAACTGCAGGCAGAAGCTTCTGTCGAGCTGAGAGCTATGTTAAGACTAATCCAATGGAATCAGGCAGTTAAAGTATATGAATTTTCCTATTGATATATTCCGTATTCAAAAACACTAACATAAATAACAGCCCCCAAACAGGTTCCACGAATCTCCATAAAAGTTTTACACTTCCACACATGCGTGAAGCAATCTTTCACAAAATAACCATTCGCTTGAAGAGATAAACCGCAGGAATATGCTTTTAATTCCAGCCTGTAGCCGAAAGAATTCAGCGGTTATAAGATTTATAGGGTCCGTACAATTTATGGGCCACAAGACCACAACACACGGTGCATAAGGGAGGCAAACCATAGTATTATGGGCTATGAGTATTTACTCCCGGGAGTCTATTATTTTTATGATAGTATTTCATTTTTAGGAAAACGACTTCAGGATGTGGTCGGTTTTAGGAGCTGATGGATGGATCTGGTTTACTGTTTTCTATTTTTATTCTTTGTTTTTATTGGAGCTTTAATATTTATTATCCACACTTCTATTCCATCCATACTGTGAGGTCCGGAAGTAACAGGCACTTTACACTTGCACAATAAGTTATAGTTCACTCACTTGAAGTAGTTAGAGTGAGTTTAGGTGAGTTGATGGAAACCACGGATTTTAGTAACACTCGTCGATTTACAAGTAGGTATAGATTGGATGCTAATCCGCAGTGCTCTTGATAGTAGTAATTTGTCAACTGACTTAAAAATATGTTTAACGCTATTATAAATGTAGAAAGTAAGTAGCTTGCTGCGTATTCAGTTTAATAAATTGTACGTGAACCGTACACATACTTCCAAACTAATATTATAAATGCGAAATCTCTGTATGCTTATCTTTTATGTATCTTTTCACGCTTTAACGTTTGGACGGATTTCGATGTGTTTGGCATACTATGATGAACATGGCTTTGGTAAAGACATAGGATATCTTTTATACCGGTAGTATTTTCACGTGTAGGTACTAATTTCCGACCACCATGCGTGCGAAGCTGCGGACAAAACTAATTATTTTTTAAAAGAAATTTCAATATTATTTAGTTATTGTTTTTTTTTATTGCTGAATGGGCCCTCAATTGACCTGGATCTTGCCTGATGGATAGCGATGGATGAGGTCTATCATGGAACGAGCGTTCCCAGAAAATGCCTAAGGCACTGGAACTCCCACGCATCGACGAAACACAGCAGGCTGCTTGACGCCGGACTCCGATGGGACGCACACCAGGCGGGCGTTAGCCCTTCCACCGCAAGGTAAGAATTGGCCAGTCAAATAAGGTGTTGGGTGTGACTGTCCAGGATGCGCCGAGCGCTCGGTTCAGTTGAGTAACTGGCGGAACTAACTGCGCTACACGAGGAGGCTTCTTCATGCATCGCAAACCATACATGTTTCTTGGTTACGAAAGCTATTAAATTATTAAGCAAGTTCAGCAGTGACTGTTAATATGCCTTCAGCTGTGTGTCTCATAGGAACCATTATGCTTTTACATAAAGACATGTACTTACTGTCAAGTATGATACTCTCGTGTGCTACCGCGTATATCGGATTTTCCCCACACAACCTGTTTGGCTTTCACGTTTAAACCGAGCTTATCAAGTGATTAGTGCTAACGCCAGTAATTAATTTGATGAAGTTCCTGTAATACACTATTGCCCGACATCAAAGCTCGCGCAGGCGGTTCCGTTCTTATCACAGGTAAACATACAGAAGTCTGGAAAGAGCTACAAAAGTCAATTAACTCCTATTTTTTTTTAAATCTCAGTTATTGAGCAAAATATTAACACTTTAGTTTTTTTAATTTCAGTTATTGAGCAAAATATTTGTTCAAAATTGCATTGTACTTCTGCTGCAATTTTGTACAAATATTTTGCCCAATTCTCTAAATACCACATAATATATTTGTTACGACCGCGAATCATATTTTAATCAACGTACAACTTAATACTGACCAGCAAATTGCAAAAAACGCAAGGAAATTTGAATTTGACGGGCTACCTTAGCGCTTCCCCCTTAATAGAAATGCTTACACACATACAATGTGTGAAAAATATTGATTCGGACTTCACCGTATAATATGCAGGGTATAATTAATCGAGTGACACAGCACATTAAGGCAATACGGTGCGTACATGACGTCAGAGGCATGAAAAACAGCTCGAATTCCTCTATTTATGCACGTGGAACACAATTTATCTTGTAGAGTTAATTTGTGAATTAAAAGCGAAAATTTCTTTCACTGCATGCCTTTGATTCACGTTCGAAATTATGCTTGTGAAAATATTCATACAGGGAAATTTTAAATTCATGGCCCAATTAATTCAATAGGTATTTACTCTGTAGCAGGATACATTACTAAAAAGTTCGACGACACACGTTTTTATTCCCTCAGGTATTAATCTTCTTATTAAAAAGGATAAAACATCAGTTATCTACGGAGTATTTTTTAAAGAAAGAGATATTTTTATCTGCGGTTATCATGACGCAGTAAAAGAAAACGGTGTAAGGCAACAGATGGCGCTCGAAAACCATCATGAAGTTAACAAGTGCGAAGATAGCAACGCGCGAGCAGTGAGCATAGCGCCCATATTGCACCGAGGCTCTTTTTTTTTGACAATGGGATATCATCAAATGACCCCTCCCGCTCTGGGTGGAGCGGAAGGGAGTGTCAGACTCTCACTGACTAAAACCCACCCATGTTCCTTCCTTAGTCCTTTATGTTCCGGGGCAGCGGTAACCCTTTCGGACAATCCCGCTGACCCCGGCAGGCTTTGGCCCTAACGGGTGCTTAGAGGCGCGCGTGAAACACGTACGCGCCGTCCTGCACGGGCCTGGTTCTGATCGGACGGTGAGCTACCCATTACTCTCCGTCCGCAGGCCCGCCCCTACGGTGGCCGGGAGTTACGTTCTCTTTTTATGACGGACACCGACGGCGACGGCTTAATATCTACTAAACATTGTATATGTGTATCTTTAATAAAATATTTAAACAAAGTTATACCTTGTTTTTCTGAGCTCTTATAACAGATACAAAAAAAATAACAAGCTGAGGGAAACTATGCTTCCGATTCACGCAAAACCTATGCGAGACAGAGTTGATCCTATTGGCAACTGGACACAAATCCAAACTCCGGGCTGCTACTGTGAAATTCCAGATGGAAAAACCTAAAAACAATTTGTCCGACCAAACCTCATGCTCAACATTAGCGTATGCGAGCACTAGACCAACGAGTAGGTCCAAATAAAAAATAACTTTTTTACAAAATGGACAATTATAATATTTTTCCCCTTTGAGACCTTATGCTTAGTACTTACTTCTTTGTTTCATGATAGGAAGTAAAACAACGTACTCTAGAGAGACTAATACAAAGGCTCTTAGTACTACATGTTACATGAGAAATCTCCTTTGCCTTAGTTTCTGTAGCCTTTCTACTAACGATGTTGTAGCTTTGACGCAAGCTTATATAGTCTGGATTTATTTTCGACTAGCTGCGCCCCGCGGTTTCTGTCGATTCCGTGGGAATATCGGGATAAAAAGTAGCCTATATGTTAATCCAGGATATCAGCTACCTCCATACAAAATTTTATCAATCCATCCAGACTCCACATTGCCGCTAGGACCTCATGCTTAGCAGTCTGTAGTGATTGCGACCATTAGACCAACGGGATAGTATAAAAAAAACAGTGGCAGTGACTTTTGTCGGCACTCCGGGAGTGCCGATAAAAGTGAAAACAAAACACAAACGGAATGCTTTGCCATCACTCACTGACATATCGGATATAAAACCGAGTACATCCCGAGGACAGCCGAACACATCCGAAGCGGGTATTTTTTTAATCAACTTTACAAAACACGCGCGGTGTAGCTTACGGTAACAGAGGCGCGAGTTCAATGGTTTTTTCTCATCTGAAAAAAAACCCAACGCGCCTAAAGAAGTTTTTACTTCAAAAATATTTTTCCTTCAAAATATTTTTTTCCCGATCCTTCCCGCGCATGCGCATGGCAACCAACCATACTTTCATCGCAATCGGATGAAGAACTCATGCGGGACAAACAAACAAACGTAAATGTATTTACATACAAACAGCTTATATTAATTTCAGGAACAGAACTGTTAGACAGTAATTCCCCAATATAATCCGCTTGAGGGCTACACGTGAAGGAAAATCCGGTGTCAGCTAGGTAAGTGTATGTAGACGTTTATTTCTAACTCACAAATACACAGGAATTATATTTCAATTAATGTTTATTTATTAGTGATGTTGAATTTATTTTGGAACTCTCGTGCCACTTTTGGCTTCTCATTTATTCACTTCTAATATCTGACCTGTAGCTACGTATTTAATACTAGCTGAACTTCGTAGGTACCTACCGCCCCGCCAGCCGCTCTGTCCCCGCTTTTTAAATATCTGATATCTTCTAAGATATTCATTTTATTGATACGCTGTAAAGGGCAATTTTGATCTCCATGAAATGCACAACGTATTTAATTGGATAAGGAATAATACTGTATTGTTTAAAATAGCTTGGTAAATAACCATAGATCGATATCCGTGTAAATAACCCATTTTTTTTTTGTAATACGTAAAAGATAAAAATGGTTACTGTGGGTTATCCTTAGGAGATAAACATATACCATCGCGGACTCTTTTATCAATATTTTTAAGATTTGATTGATTTAAAAATTTAAAAGAATAATTAATAAATCTACAAAAAACATAAAAATTCAACTTAAAGACACCCTTCTCTACATGCAGAAATTAACAATGAATTCGTAGCGACATTTAATCTTTTGATTGAATCCATCGGCCGGCTTCGATCAAAGGATTGAATGTAAAAAAGTGATCTTTTATTTTATTATTTTATGAAAAAGAAAAGAATTTTCTGTGTTATATTCACCTTTTACATCCCGTTTTTGTCAAGGTGGTAAAAAGTCAGCCAGTATCATTATCATCATCATCTGCCTAGCCTTTTCCCAACTATGTTGGGGTCGCCTTCAGTCTAACCGGATGCAGCTGAATACCAGTTTGACGGCACGGTTGGCGCAGTGGTTAAGCGATTGACTGCTGCGCTGCGTGTCGCGGGATCGATTCCCGCACGGAACAAATATTTGTATGACCTAGAAGTTGCTGTTCCGGGTCTGGCTGTTAGTGTATGTGAGTCTAAATGTTTGTAAACGCACCCACAATACAGTAGAAATTCCTAGTACGGGGCAACATTAAAAAAAAAACAGTATTTTACCGGTATATTAACCCCATTTAAGCGAAAGCACATACCTGCCAGTTTAAGTCCGATGCGTTTCCCTGGAGGCTTAATTAACTCAATGTGAGTCCTCCGCAGCCCTCGCTCTGTGCACAGTCCGGAGTCAGTCGACAGCGAAGTCTGGGATTTGAACACTGGAACAAAATTAAATAAAAGTATTAAAATAATATTATGTATATGTGTGTGTGTGTGTGTGTGTTATGTGTCTTTGTGTATGTGTGTTATGTGTGTGTGTTGTGTATATTTATTATGTTTTTATGGTTCCGTACCTCAAAAGGAAAAACGGAACCCTTATAGGATCACTTATTGTTGTCCGTCTGTCTGTCAAGACCCTTTATCTCGGTAACGCGTTTAGGTATCGAAATGAAATTTAAAAAAAAAACTTAAAAATTTACATTAATTATTAAATTAATAATAATTAATAAATGACTTATGATTTATGACTAATATTTACAAAAACTTTACATTAAAAAAAATCCCGTGATAATGTATTTACATACCTACAAAGTACGGAACCCTCGGTGCGCGAGTCCAACTCGCACTTGACCGGTTTTTATTTTAATTTTATTTTTATTCTTTAATTCCTACATACATAAACTCACCCCCTCTTCACATGGGGGTAGGCCGACACTACAGAATGTCAACTGCCACGATACAATATTTTTTTTAAATCAGCTGATAATTATTTGCTGCAGGGAAAAGAGCCTAAAACATAAAGAAGGAATCGTAATCTAGATAGGTAATCGTAGAATCACTTAAAAAAAGTATGGTATCTTTATTATTATACACCAACGTCACGTCACTAACGTTCACTACATAACTTATTGTAGGTACTACTTACAGTTTGTAACTTAAATTGAAATCTTACAGTAAGTTGACACCTACACATTTGAATCAATTTATTTGCTTAAAGCTGATAGTAATTTGGAGGCCTATTCAGTAGAGAATTTTAACGGAGGACTAAGTTGATGTTTTTATAAAAATTAGTTTTCCTTCTGTTGACTCTATCCTTCTTATTATAAAACGAGTTCTAACTTTAGTCCTAGCGTGAACCTTCGAGCCAGTATTTTTATATTTTGAACTTTATTCCGACAAACGTAAAGTTCTTAATGCGAAATTAACAACGTAGACTCGGGTTTTACTTCAGTTTTTTGTATTAAGAACTTTAACTTTGTCAGATTATAGTTCGAAATTTAAAAATCGCTCAATGGTTTAAACCTAGATCTAAAGATAAACTTTGTTTTGTAATAAGGCTATTTGTCTCTATTACAATGCTCAAACCTCACAAAACTTACACTAGCCGACCAGGATTCCCCAACAACGAGACCAACATAATTCTCCTCACTTCCCTTGTTTTAACCGAAAAATAACTTGGAATTTCCCCAAACAACGCCCCCACAATACCCGAAAACGGTACAGTTTTGGTACCGAAACATTTAACTGGTGGACGCACAAATCTCCTCGCGCCCGTTTGCGCCCAACTTTTACTGTAACTGCACTTGGAAACTGGGGAGCCTCTCTTAAAATAATACCCGGAGCGGGTATCGATAGTGACTTGTGGCAGTTTCGAACTAATAAACGAGTGTAAGCTTCGTTATTAAGGAAATGAATCGATGATAAGGCGGAGGTGGAGTTTTTAGATCGTGGTGTAGAGTTATGTAATTATTTCTGTGGGACGTAAAATAATCATTGGTTACCCGATTCAGGGTACAGTCACGAGCACTAATATGTCAACACTTGGCAACTTTCAATTGCGATTTTTTCACGAAATAACGAATGTAAAGTTGAAATACGACACTTTACATTATCCTATAGGTTCGAAAATACTATGTTCTTAATAACATACAATTTCATTCAAAAATAAAGGAGAAAATCGCCTATGAATAAACACAAGTGTAGACATACTTATGCTCGTGACTGTACTTATTATGTCTTTTTCTTCACTATAATTAATTAGTCACCATTGTGCTTCAGTATAATAAATTGCTCAGGTATTGATACTATGGACTAGGCTGGCAATGGCGATAATTTTGATAATAATAATAATAATGGTGACATTAAAAAAAAAACAGTGGCACTCCGGGAGTGCCGACAAAAGTGAAAACTTGAACAATTACGTGCGTATTTTTTTAATCGTCTTATAAACAAAACACGCGCGGTGTCGGTTACGGTAACAGTGTCGCGAGTTCAATGGTTTTTTTCCTATCTCAAAAAATTCCCATCGCGCTTAGAGAGAAGTTTTCACTTTAAAAAAAAACAATATTTAATGGTGACACTGTTTTGGTCAGTTTCCGGTATTTCCAATGGGGTGAAGTAAAAGAACCTCCACCAGAAGGTATAGATCAACCTGCCCAATTAGACCCATCAACCCAGCAACCAACTGCTGACTGTAAATCAATCAAATCAAATCAAAATATTTTTATTTCACTTATGCCTACATGGGCACTTATGAAATGTCAGAAGCTAGGTGCACGGTTCCAATTGGTCGTTTCCTATGGAGAAGAACCGGCAAGAAACTCCACGTTTACTCTTTTTAAAAATAATTGGCTTTTACAATGTTTTCAAATTACAGTAGGTATGGGAGGACAGCGTAGGCCTGTTAACACGTTCCAGGTACTTGTTATAATAAAAAATTCTCTACAGATCTAAAGTCTACAAGGCCAGGTACTCACATTTACAAAATAAGAATCTATCAGAAGGATAAATAAAAAAATAATGGTACAACTCACTTTTAAGCAGTAGCTCGATAGAATTTTTTATAATAAAAGAAAACAGAAACCCTTACAGTTTCCATTTCTTAAAATCTTTGTGACACTCCCAATTTGTTAAATCATTAATCACGCTAAACAAGATCGGGGCAAATATTTTTTCGGAAAGGAAACAAAAATATTGTAGTTTGTGGCTTAAGCTCTGTGCAAGTCATAAAATGTGAGTGGGTAAGTTAATAAAAAAAAATAAATAAAGGCGAAAGTCTGTGAGTGTGTATGTTTATATGTTTGTTACTTCTTCGCACTCAAACCAATTTCGATAAAAATTCGTATCGATACCTCGATACAAATTTTTATCGAAATTGGTTTGCTGACACCCTGGATTAACTTATAGGCATTAAAGTCATCAACACAACTCTCTAAGACCATGTAATCCCCAAATGTCAAGATTTCATGAAATAGTCATTCTTGGGGATTACATGGTCTTAGAGAGTTGTGTTGATGACTTTAATTATTATAATTCTGTAAATACATATTTGTTACGGCCGCGAATCATATTTTAATCAACGTACAACTTAATACTGACCAGCAAATTGCAAAAAACCTAAAAAAAATTGAATTTCGCGGGCTACCCTGGCGCTTTCGCCTTAACGGTAGAGTTTCCGGTCCATTCTTCTCCATACGAAACTACTTTTTGGAAGGCAACTAGAACCAATTCGATTTTTTCTAAATTTTGCCTACTAGCAGCGCCCCGCGATTTCACCCGCATAAGTGTCAATCCCGTAGGAATATCGGGATAAGAACTAACCTATGTCCTTTTCCGGGACTCAAACTATCTCTATACCAAATTTCATCTAAATCGGTTCAGCGGTTTAAGCGTGAAGAGGTAACAGACAGACAGACAGACACACTTTCGCATTTATAATATTAGTATGGATGGATCTGAGATAAATGATTTGACTTTGACTTAAGAGTAACGGTAACTTTGACCCTCTCAGAACTTTAAAAGAAAACAACTTGGCCAAACAGTCGATCCCCAAAAAAATCACTTCTAAAATTGGAACACTTAACAAAAACTTTCCGCTTACGCCTGTAACTCAAGCAATTACGTTTTGAATTGTTGTTTGCAAATTTCAGCGGCTTCGCGGGTCGTTAGCAAAACTTGACGTTTCATTTTGAAAAAGAAGGATTGCTTTTTATCCATCTCTAATTTTCTACGGAAGAGGCTCGGGTAACTTTTTCTGTCGTTTCACAATTTTCAGGGGCTGTCCTCCCTTAACGTAATTATTCTTATAACGAATGTCATTAATATTCTGAACGCAAAAGCCTTTGTTAATGTCTTTTATGTTTTTATCCTTTTTAGGTTAAGATGGAATGGATTTAGGTTTTTTTAAGATCATTGAGGCGTTTTCAGGAAATTGAGTTCTGAGGAAACTCGTTGTTGTTATCTTATTTAGACTGAGCTTCAGTTGTTTCTTCATCATTTAATTTCAACTAGCAGCGGCCCACTAGCAGCGGCCCGCGGTTTCACCCGCATAACTGTGAATCCCGAGGGAATATTGGGATAAAAAGCAACCTCTGTGTTGTTCTGATGTATAAGCTATATTACTGTAAAGTTTCATCAAAATCCGTTCAGTAGTTTTTACGTGAAAGAGTATCAAAATAAATAATCCATCCATCCAGCCTCACAAACTTTCGCGTTTTTAATATTACTAGCAGCGCCCCGCGGTTTCACCTGCGTAAGTTTCGATCCCGTGGCAATAGCAGGATAAAAAGTATCTTATCTGTTAATAAAGGAAATGGTCTATCTATGTGTAAATTTTCATCCAAATCTGTTCAACGGTTTACGCGTGATTGAGTAACAAACATCCAAACATCTTTACAAACTTTCACATTTATAATATTAGTAGGATTGTTTCTAAGTGATGCCTCTCAAATACCATTTTCAATTTCATTTTAGACAACAAACAAACGATTAACGTTAAAGGGAAGCGCCACGGTAGCTCGGGAAATTCCAATTTTCTTCCGTTTTTTGCAATTTGCAGGTCAGTGTCATATTGAATGTTGATTAAAATAAGACTCGCGAGCGTTATAAATATGACTTTACAGAATCATAATTATTAAAATCAACCCTCTATGTTCATATAATACTATTAAATGATTATTTCATGAAATATAAATCAATAGAATTATATTAACACTAGCTGCGCCCCGCGGTTTCACCCGCGTAAATGTCGATTCCGAGGAATATCGTGATAAAAAGACACTAAATTAAAGGTACACACTTCAGTGAGGTGGTGTCTACTACCTACGTCGAGCTACGCCGCGCGGCCCACCTCACTGAATTGTGTACCTTTTTGTGTAGTAGATAAGGTCTATGATTGAATTGCTATATTGAAAACTGCGCGCCGCGACGCGTCGCGGTGTGAGCTGACCCTAAAATCGCAGTATTGACAATTAAAAAGTCTTAAAACATGCCTGTTAGCATTAAAATTATTTAGTTACACGTGATAAACGTTTTCCAACATTCCAGTGTTCAAATTAAATCTAAATTAAGTAACTTTTTGTTAAGTAAATTTATGTTTTAAAACAATAACCAATTAAGTTGGTTACAAAATAATTTCTGATTGTTCTTGTTACAACATCTCTTTTGAAATGTGTGACATTGTTCCAGGCTAAATAATCTAGGTACGAAATTGTTTATAGAACTTTTAACGAGTGGCTTCAAACAAAGAACCTTTCATTAATTAAATTTATTCATGGAAGTAATTATAAAGAACGATTTTTATAATTTGAACCTTGTTGTAAATGTTACTTGCGAAGAAAATTACAGTAAATAGTACAAAAAGAACAACAAACAGTTATGTTTTACTTCCGAAATTAAGTTATTTTTCACTTTGTACTGTCTTTTTTGGAAGTCGGTTGTTTTTTTTTTGTCAAAAGTTTTTATTTTTCACTTTTAAGTTGTACTTACCCAACAAAAATTCATAAAAAATATTAATTTGTTTTTGTCATCGTACCGTTTATAGTAAAATTTATATAACAATAGCAAGAACTCACGGTTCACCACCATAGTCATTCGCACTGATTGAAAGGCGAAAAAATTAAACGATACCAAATAATTCTGTTTTTTACGAGATGTTTTGCCGAAATTGAAAGGCGCAACGTTTATTATTGCCATAGACAGAGAGCTCGCCTTACAAAAACAAAAAACAATCACACTTCGGTCTTGGCAAGCCGCTTCCTAAATGTGCCGTTACGGCATCCGACTGATACTGACACCGCGAATACCCACATTTATTTCTGGTCAGCTCCGTAATTAATTAAAGTACTTGAGTATTTTACTGAAATTAATTGGGCCATGGACCGGATCAACTAAATCCGTTCCCGCAAATTAACTAACACTATTCATTTGACGAAACAGTTTTCATGATTCACGGAGCAGATAAAGTCCGTAACGCCGGTAATATATGAATTTTCGTTTAGTACCTACATTTCTATGTAAAATGTGGGCTTTAAATAGAATGTTAAGTTCTTTAGATGTCGAGTGATGTGGAGTTTCCATTGGAAGCATCAGTATTTTTATTAAAAACTCGCGAAAAATTTGGAAGGTTTTTTAGAAAAGTCATATTTTAGTTATATGGTCCTGAACATGACCTCATTAGGAACTGCAGCATAGTTGCATAATCTCGACGACAAAAACTGACGGTTTTTTTTTCAATTTCAATTTTCGTCATTCGAAAAAAGTACCTATATCAAGTCTATAAGAATGGTTCAGCTAACAAATGAAAGCTATGAGTGCCTGTGAACCTAACACACAATATTATTATAGCTGGTATTGTTGAATCGCATACATTATTAATTTGACGTTTTCATTACCCTTTATGAAGACATGAACAGATGGTCTTCAAGTTAAATGGTCCTTTTAATACATAACTGCTTCGACCGTATCCAGGCAAAATAAACGCTACTGCAAGACAAGACACAACACAACGCAGCGTCAAGGAATTCGACTGACACTGCGCATACCCTTGATTTATTTTTGGCCAGTGACTGTAACGCTAATTAACGCTTCAAATGTACTTCTGTACTGAGTTAATAAAATTAAATGACTTTATTTACCAATAAATTCAGAGTCATCATTAATTATTTGTATGAGGTCAGCAAAGACCACTCATGGCTGCTCAAAGTGCAATTTATTTATTTCATAAATTGACAGTTACTAAAATACCTATTACGTATAAATAAAATTCAAGTATCTGTTTGTAATGTCTAAATAACAGCATTTGACTAAATGCATATGAAAAAAAAACTGTTGTCAAAATATTTGTCTGTCTTTATGTCTGTTTGTTGCGGCTAATCTCCGAAACGGCTTGACCGATTTTGATTGGACTTTCACTGGCAGATAGCTGATGTCATAAGCAGTTTCTAAGGGTTATTTTAGATATTAAAGAGAAATAATTACGGTTCCGCGCAACAAAATGAAAACCTATGAAATCCAGTATGCACGTGAACGAGGCACAGCTAGTGCAAAATAATATTGCTGGCTTATAGCTAAAGTCTCAAGGAAATCTCTTCGTCAAACAGTCTTTCTTGTTTAAAATTACTTAGCCCACGAAAAACCAAGCGTAATCTCATAATTTTCTTCGTTAATTTCTAATTTCCTTCGTCTAATTGGCATTACAAATACAATCTGAAACAAAAGTTTGTCACAATTTATGAACGAGTTGTCTGCATAAATTCGGGCTCATAACTTTTGATAACGAGTTGGGGTTGCAGTCATTTGTACCCTAAACTTTACCGAGTTTTGGGAGAAATCAATGTACCCGCTTTTTGTTACAGCCCGCAAAACTGACGTACCTATTGTTCAGTGTTCAGTCTTTTGGTTTTGAAATAAGGTTTCGGTGAGAACAGCTGTTGACATTGAAATCACTCTTGATTTCAATGTCAACAGCTGTTCTCATTGAATTCTATAATATTTTAGTTTAAGAGTAGAAAATTAAGTAATAGTACCTACAGAGGTAGGTTCTAAGTAGAGAATTAAGTACCTATCTCTGTAGGTACTATTACTTAATTCTCTACTCTTAAACTAAGGTCCAGTTGAAAACCAGCGTCGGGCACTAGTTGTCTGGCATTTTTGCTGAAATGGGCCTTTTTGGTGCAGCCTTCCTGCTAATTTCTTACATCGCACTTTTCACTTTTTTATTTGATTTAATTTTTTTACGGAACCGGGAAGTATGACAGAATTCCCAGAATCACAGAATCAGTCACTGCTGGGTATACCCAGTTTCATTTTAGAAAAAGAATTAGGGTTCCGCGCAAAAAAGAGAAAAAAAGATTCTTCCTTTTCTATTGTACCTACATAGAATAGATAGATAGATAGATATAAATAAAAACGTTGCTCCATTAGTCATCGCAAAAAAATAATTCCACAAAATAATTAAATTTTACACACGCGTACGTAATCAAGACACTCCAAAAAAAAGAACAAAGAAATCCATGCGACTTTCATTAGACGCTTTATTAATCCCTCCGAACAATACGTACTTTAAAAGTGGGGCATGCTCTATAATTCCCATTTATTCGACTCTATAGAACTCTGTGCTATGAGACGGGGTCACGTAATCCATTACCATGGAGGAACGTGACTCTTTCAGTCGGTACAGTCTGTAGGTAATTTTATTTACCTTCTTGGAGATGGTATGGTGTAAGGCATAGGTGAAGTCGAGAATTGGTTTGTAATATTTACCTGGCTAAAGAACGAGTTGAAAATGACGTAGGTGACCGTGGTTTGGTTCCTCGCGTTTTGGTCTCCTGTTTAAGCAGCAATGAAGCGAGGAACGAGGAATGGAGGGAGGCACTTTAGGCACGTACATAAACTTTTACGTCGTACACCTTTAATTTATCACAATGTTAAAAATTTACAAGTATGTTGTTCAACTCAGCCTATTGCAGTCCATATAGGCCTCTCCCAGGTTGCGCCACAACACCCTGTCCTCCGCCTTCCACATCCAGTCCGTCCCAGCCACTTTCTTTAGGTCGTCCGTCCATCTAGCTGGGAGGCGTCCCACACTACGCTCGCCAATACGCGGTCTCCACTCAAAGACTCGTCTGCTCCATTAGCCATCGGTCTTTCAACAAACATAGCCGGCCTACTGCCACTTCAGTTCAGTATGTTGTTGTTATTGTATAATCCGTAAGTTCAAATCGTTATAGCATGTTTCTTAATAGGAAAACGGAGACGGTAGTTTATCGATACTTAACTATTAACTTTTATATGTCGTGGATAGATGGCAACACAGTATAGCGAACAGCGCCATCTAACGATTTGTTTGGTAAACGAAGAATCATGTGATCGGAAACGCAAGCGAGCCCTACCGCTTGGACACGATCGTCGGTGGAGGGGATGCCGCGAGGACTGGTGGAGAGACCGAGTGGTGCGACAGTCAGTCTACAGTCGACCGTCGAGCTCGGACAGTCTCGGCAATCGCTCAATACCAACGCACGTGTTTGTTTCCGACGCACGTGTGCGGTTCGGTTGTAAATAGCTAGTTTATTAAAGTTACTGTAAATTCAAATAATCTTTTCGTTCGAGTACCCACTGCAGTGCCCACACCTATCTAAACTATGTCGGATCGTGAAGAAGACCCGATGTATCGCATCTCGGCCACCCGCTGATGCGACATCAGAACTGGGATACACTCGAGCTGAAAAAATTATGGAGAATTGAGCGATGACGTCACGTTGCGATGTGTCTTTGCCTGGATTTCACCTGGATAAGGACGTTGAGTGACTAAGAATCGAGCCAAGCAGCCTCGCAGCCGTCAGTGAAGCCCTTCGTGTGCTGCATGTGAGGGAAACCAGGACATATCGCGACCCTGCACGAGCAGTGGCAGCTAAGCGGATGGTGAACAAGGTGCTGGAAATTTTAGTGAACGGCGAGTAGACGTCGTACAACTACCCTCAGACACGTTAGAACATTAAGGTGAGCTGTATTGTTTTGTTTACGATTCTGGTGCTGAATGCTCGTTAGTAAAAGCGAGTTGTGCAACTGTGCAACCAAATTATGTGGCAAACGAGTTAATAACGTTCTTGCGTTGACTGGTATTGGTCAAACGTGTGTATTCAGCACAGAACAAATCATTTGTAGCGTTGCGATTAGCGACCATCAACTTGAGATTTTATTACGTTTCTACCCGACATTTACTTGCAAAGTAATATTATGATAGGACAAAGGCAGCTATAACAACATTTTCGGTTGGCGATTTCGTGTTATTAGAAAACGAAGAGCAAAATTAGATTATAAGATGTAACGTTACACGTTATTTCTGTTAATTATTTTTTAACAAAAATAATTCGTTTGCTCAAGTAACGGGCAACACTACAATTATAATGGATCTTGAAGGAATTATAGTGGCAACACTCCAGCTACGTCCTGATTGGCTGTGTTCTCCTTCCACCAAAATATTGCTAGCTAGAACTATCCAACCTCGGGCTATATAAAACCCGGGAGCTCATTTGATGGGAACGCGGCTGAAGAAACCATTATCTAAAAACTTCACGACAGTTATTTGTTGAAGTACTAACTTTTTATAACTACTATGTAATAATACCTAAGTGTTGTGAAAAAACCCCAGACGAGTGAGTGTCGCAAACACCTATTTCTTCGCCGCTTATAGTTGTTCCAACTCTCTTTATAACTTAAATAACGTTTTAATTAGAATCCTTTGTAAATTAGAAGTGTTCAGTGTTCTTACGCGTACCACGGTTAACTTAGATCTACCTACAGCTCACTTTTCTAAGCGTTCACAATGTAACCGTTATCCATACTGGTACCTATCAATTCTCTTTGTTATAATAACTTCTTAAGCGGCCTACAATCTTGTTATCTTATTTCTATTAACCATGTATCCAGCGGAGGATATCCAGATCTATTCGTAGCGTAGGTTTAAAAGTGAAAAGAAAGTCTAATAATTCTTCTTCACCTACCTACACATTTGGATGTCATTCTTTACCTTTCTTTATTCATGTGTTTCTATTGTAACGCACCACCTGGGCTGCCACATCTCGATAACCAGTGGATGCCAGCTCACTGCTGTCCACCGTAGACAACTCGGACTACGGTTGTCGGGATGTCAGTCGGTCGCGTGTGTCCAGACATCACCTCAACGGACAAACCGACTGGTTACAGGGTTTTTTTTTTCTTCCTTCCTTCCACCTTTCTGCCTGCCTACTTCGCTTCTGCACCTGCACCCGCACCTGCGCAGACGTACGTGTCTACGTGCGCTGTTGAAGGCTTGAGGCCCGGAGGCGGTTACTAATACTGCCACCGCCGTCGCCGCAGGGGAGCGGCTGGACGACCCTGCCGCGGCGCTACGGGACTCTGGACATCTACCTCCAGTTCCCGCTACCTACGTCTGGAGGCTGTGCAGGGCGGTAGTGTTTTTAGACGGTTATAACCATGTTAGATCGGAAGTTCAGAGGTCCGTTTCTGGTAGATGATTTTTAGCTATGATTAAACAATCAAAGTTTGTTTACATGGCTCTGGTAGATGATTTTCGCTATGATTAAATAATCAAAGTTTGTTTACATGGCTCTGGTAGATGATTTTCGCTATGATTAGATAATCAAAGTTTGTTTACATGGCTCTGGTTGATAATTTTCGCTTTCATTAGATAAAATCAAAGTTTGTTTACAAGGCTCTGGTCATTGGATATTTTTGCTAAGATTATTCAAAGTTTGTTTAGTTAAATTAGAGGTAGTTTTGACAATAAGAAGTGGATTAAAGTTTTCTGATTTCAAAAGTTAGAAGCCGTAAATGGTCAGAATTGGCCGAGTGGAACGTGCACTGCTTTTGAATTTTTGGTTACAGGTTAACACACAAGAACTTGTGCAAGCAGGATGGCAGTGCCCCACAGCATCTGTTTTCGATGCGGCAACACCAGACATTTTGCTTCGAGATGTCCACGAAGCTATGATGGAGACGCCAGTACGGCGAGGGTGCCAGGCGGTTCCGAGCCAGTGCCTGCAGCAGCGGCTAGTACCGAGTGATACGGTTCAAGTTTGCTATGTCAGCAATCCGAGCAGTGTACTGATGAATACTGGGTGAGCCACATCCATTTTATTACGATTCTGTCACTCTATCATCAAAGATTGTGTTGCGTCAAAGTGTATTGACTTAGCTTAGTGACAACTGATGATGAGTTGACTGATATTAGCTTAGATGATATAATAGACCACGCGACACAGGGTCTTAAAAAATGCAATTACGATAACATTCGATTTGATTAAAGTAAAGTTAGCTAAGTTTGCTTTTAGGGCTTTTTAGTTGTAAAGGCGCTTGACTCAGCGAGCCTAAGAATACCCTCATGATTGTGTGAGAAGGATACCCGATCACCAAGTTACTCGAGAATTAGATGTCATAGTTGATGACAGTGGTAGTGAGACCACCTTTGGTTAAGAATGGCTTGTACACTCAAACTCAAAACTTAAGACCAAACCTCATGAGTAACATGTGGCGATGGGTCTATAAGAAATCGTTGGTGCGATTTCTGTCTGTGTTGGTGCACAGAGCGCTTTATGTGTTGTAGCACATATTGCGCAAGATATCTTAAGAGTCGTTGTTGCGATTCTTTTCTGTGTTGGTGCACAGAGCCCCTCATGTGTTGTAGCATATGTGGTGGCAGATATCTTAAGAATCGTTGGTGCGATTCTTTTCTGTGTTGGTGCACAGAGCCCCTCATGTGTTGTAGCATATGTGGTGGCAGATATCTTAAGAGTCGTTGGTGCGATTCTTTTCTGTGTTGGTGCACAGAGCCCCTCATGTGTTGTAGCATATGTGGTGGCAGATATCTTAAGAGTCGTTGGTGCGATTCTTTTCTGTGTTGGTGCACAGAGCCCCTCATGTGTTGTAGCATATGTGGCGGTAGATATGTAAAGAGTCGTTGGTGCGATTCTGACCTGTGTTGGTGCACAGATTGTAATGAAAGTTTTATGAGTTGAGTATACATTGCCTATGAGTTTGATTTCGGTAAATTCTAACTGATTTGTTACAATTTTGACGGTTTAACTTGTTGATCGCGGTCGAGTCCTGTCTGTGTTGGTGCACAGAGCGCATCATGTGTTGTAGCACATATTGCGCTAGTTTTCGTTTTCTGAGAATCAATCGGTGGAGTCCTGTATGTGTTGGTGCACAGAGCGCTTCATGTGTTGTAGCACATATTGCGCTAGTTTTCTTTTTCTGAGAATCAATGGATCGAGCCCTGTCTGTGTTGGTGCACAGAGCGCTTAATGTGTTGTAGCACATATTGCGCTAGTTTTCTTTTTCTGAGAATCAATGGGTCGATTCTGGTCTGTGTTGGTGCACAGAGCGCCTCATGTGTAGTAAGCACATGTGGTGACTAGTCTCAACCGCACCTTATGTGCAGTAGCTTATGTGACAACTGATCTAGTAAGAATCATTGGTGTGATTCTGGACTGTGTTTTTGCACAGATTTTGGTAAATAGTAACCGATTCGTTAGAATTTTGATTTTCTTTGGTTCAACTTACTGATCGAACCTTTTCTAATGATTAATGTTGGGAGTGCGAAACCTTGACAACAAGGCATTGTAAATGAAGACTAGAGAAATTAAAGTAACAATGAGATGGTTACCTACCTTAGTTATTAGGTAATGGCAGGATAGCCGACTTACCTTAGATATTTGGCAGGATAGCCGAGCTTGTTTACTCTGTGAGTATATTTGGTCCGCAGGTACTACACCCGAGGACGGGTGCTAGTCAGAGATGGCCGTGTCGTGGATAGATGGCAACACAGTATAGCGAACAGCGCCATCTAACGATTTGTTTGGTAAACGAAGAATCATGTGATCGGAAACGCAAGCGAGCCCTACCGCTTGGACACGATCGTCGGTGGAGGGGATGCCGCGAGGACTGGTGGAGAGACCGAGTGGTGCGACAGTCAGTCTACAGTCGACCGTCGAGCTCGGACAGTCTCGGCAATCGCTCAATACCAACGCACGTGTTTGTTTCCGACGCACGTGTGCGGTTCGGTTGTAAATAGCTAGTTTATTAAAGTTACTGTAAATTCAAATAATCTTTTCGTTCGAGTACCCACTGCAGTGCCCACACCTATCTAAACTATGTCGGATCGTGAAGAAGACCCGATGTATCGCATCTCGGCCACCCGCTGATGCGACATATAGAATACCTCAAGTCAATACACGAGTACGTACTCGTGTATTGGCTTATAATGGCCTGCAGGACGCAGGTGCATAGTGCAGGCCATAATAACCAGTTTTTGGGTATCAATTTCGGTTGCGCCGCTCTTGGCTTATAGCTTGCACCACACTCTTGTCGGAAACTTGTTTCGTTTTGTTTGTCACGCGAAACTTTTCGAAGTTTACGCGATGTAGTAGTCGTCTTGTTAAATTTTTTATGCTTGCTTTACGCGATGCAAGAAAATGTAGCGTTTGTTTAGATCCTCTTGCTTCCGTTCTTGTTTCAAGAACTTTGAGAAGTAGGGTTGATAGTTTTAGAATTCAATTTTGGGTAAAGTGGGTAACTTTCAGTGGAAGTGCTACCACTTCTATCTAGTTAGTATCTACATACTGTGGATGGAAACCATTTTTTCAATCACAATCTGAATCATTTTGAAAGATATTGCTAATCCATTGCTTCATATGTTCGAAAAATTTGTCCGCTCAACAACGTAAACAACGCAATGAATGTTGTTGAACTGTCAAAATGAAAGTACCTATACCTATAAAAAGGAAAAAATCATAGGACATCAAAAAAATCTTCTGCATCGCTGTCAACAGAAAAAGTGTCCAAAAGGCTGGCAGCATGGCCACGTTGTATGGCAATAGCCACAAAAAAAGACCTAATTTTAAAATGAAAGGGGAAAAAGATAATAATCAAGTCATAATAACTGCCAAAGATTGATGACTGTCGCATGAATATGACCCACAACATGTGCTAACCAACTTTAAATTTAATCACTAACCACCATCGATATTTCATTTGCAGAAGGGTTCTGCGTGCGTGCCCTTATGTGAGGTCATGTACCATGAATTATTAGAGGAATAGGGTATTAGTAGGTATATAGCGGCTACAGTAATTTTTAGCACACAAAATAATACTGATATTATTAAATATTATGTATTTGCCTTTGTTGGAGGGACTTGTGGCTAAATTATAACAGCCGCACGGGTCGATCGATCAGGTTAAGCTACGCTAGCCGCGGTTGATCCGTGGATGCCTTTTTTGCCATTACCTTTTGTGGTAGACTAATTTTATTATGGGTGCATCGTGTTCACATATAATTATATTATGTATACAAGACCTTGTAAAACATTTTAAAAGAGTAACGGTGGAGTTTCTTGCCCATTCTTCTCCATACGAAAACTACCTTTTGGAATGGGCGACTAGAATCATTTCTATTTAGTTTTTTTTGACGTTAAAAAGTGCCTTTATTGTGCCTATTTGAAATAAATAATTTGACTTTGACTTGACTTTGACTTTGATAGGTGACCAATTGACCATGTTTACACACCAAGACCCCTCCGTGCCTCAGAAAGCACGTAAAGCCGTTGGTCCCGGCTGTCATTCGTGAATCTTTGACAGTCGTTACGGGTCGTCGGAAGCCCGAAAATCTGACAACCAGTCTTACCAAGGGGTTTCGTTTTACGCAGTAACTGGGTTGTGGAGGTCAGATAGGCAGTTGCTCCATGTAAAATAGTGGTATTCAGCTGAATCCGGTTAGACTGGAAGCTGACCCTAACATAGTTGGGAAAAGGCTAGGCAGATGAAGCAGATGAGAGCCGGCGACTTCGTCCGCATAAAATTTCTTGCTCCCCCGACCCACCCCGGCGCATCGCATCGCCTGCCCGCGGTAATAGGTACTTTGTTTTTGCTCAGCGTTGTTTCTGACTTTTTGGGTTTTTGCTCGGCTCCTAAGGGTCCTAGCGTGATGTTAGTAGCCTATAGCCTTCCTCAAGAATTGGGCTAGCAAATGCAAAAGTTATTTCAAATCCGGCTGGTAAAATGTTCTTAAGTAACTTTTTAGACCTTTGTATCCTGCTTATGCGTAAAGTTTCATTAAAATTGGTTCATTCATTACGAAAAATAAGGGCTTGAAAGTATGTGTGAAATGCCGGCATAAAAGCTCATAACGCGTTAAACAAAAAAAAAAAAACTCCAAGGTATTAGTTAATAACAAAATAATAAATTATTATTCGTGCCATTTAAAATTAAGGAAAACATAATTAAAAACTCACCAAAAGCGTGAGCAACCGTGTGCCCTACAACGAACAACATCAAAAAGACAATTTAATTACGCGCGAGAAAGTTTTTTCTAAAAATATTAAATATTCTTTCATCAACCTTAGACTGCTCTTATTAAATATATCACAGCTATGTAAGCAAAAGGTAAATTAATTATGCTAATTGCCTCAAAAGGAAAGGTCATCGTTTCGGCTTTGACCTTTTTCAAGTTAAAAGGGCCAAGTTTAAAATGTTATTTTTTAGACTATTTTAATTTTATTTCTAATGCACTTAGCTTTAAGAAAGAGACAGAATTTCTTAGACTTCAAAGAAATTCTGAAAAAATCTTCTTTGAAGAATTGAGAACAATGATACTTGTTAGTTCTTGAATTCGAATTGTTATTACTTATGCTATTAGTTGATGTTAAGTTTTCGATTTTTAAGGTAGATAAGGCTGATTATAATAGTTAGGGTCCTTTCACACGTTCAAGCTATCTGCTAGCCGGCTGCCGTGTATGACCTGTTCCAAAAGTATCTTATGAAATCGTAAACAAATGGATAAGAAAACGTACCTGTGGACCTGTACGTCTTAAGGGGGAAACGGTAAGTAATTTTATGACGTCCCGTTGTCCCCGTCACGGGGACACAGATTACGGGGACAACGGGAATATACGGTATTCCCGTTGTCCCCGTAGCCCATGTCGCCGTTAAAGGGGACAGAGGGAATTTAATAAAATAATTAAAATTACTTCCCGTTGTCCCCGTACGCTGGTGTTGCTTAAAGGGGACAAAAGGAATGGATGCCAATTAGTATTTGACACTTACAAATTGAGTGTTTGGTTTTGATTATTTGAATAGATACCTACAACCAAAATTCTTATTTTAAATCACCTTAATCGGTTGAAGGACACTGACAATGACATATAAGTTTTATTGTTAATACATAGGTATGGGGGCGTTCAGTGTCACGCAAAGTGTCAATGATGTTTGTCATTTGTATTCAAATGAAGCTAATGTTTATAACCTCAATTTTCGGCAATGATTTTTTCAATTTATTACGGCACGGTTGGCGCAGTGGTTAAGCGATTGACTGCTGCGCTGCGTGTCGCGGGTTCGATTCCCGCACGGAACAAATATTTGTATGACCTACAAGTAGTTGTTCCGGGTCTGGATGTTTGCGTATGTGAGTTTAAATGTTTGTAAACGCACCCACAATACAGGAGAAATTCCTAGCGTGGGGCAACGTTTTTAAAAAAAAAAAAAAAAAATACAATTTATTATGTCCCCCGATATTCCCACGGGATCGACACTTATGCGGGTAAAACCGCGGGGCGCTGCTAGTTCACTAATAACTCTATTACGTATCAATGCATACCAAATTACTAATACTGATCAATCATGTAAACTAATCCAAAATGTGCTTAAATTAACAATTGAAGGACTATTCAGACAAGCCGAGGGCTAACCTTCACTGCATCCAATATGATTGGTAATAA
Source organism: Oligia latruncula (assembly GCA_948474745.1). Taxonomy (NCBI): domain Eukaryota; kingdom Metazoa; phylum Arthropoda; class Insecta; order Lepidoptera; family Noctuidae; genus Oligia; species Oligia latruncula. Next base: position 2,160,087 of record OX419686.1, read on the forward strand.
TTTAATTAGAATGATTGGATAATTGACATGAAACTCTTGGTGTTAATATTAATATTGTTAATCACACTAATATTATAAAGGTGAAAGTTTGTGTGGGTGTGTTTATACTATGTTTGTTACTTCTTCACGCTCAAACGGCGGGACCAATTATGATAAAATTTAGTATGGAGGTAGCTGTCACCCTGGATTAACATATAGGCTATTTCTTGTCCCGATATTCCCACGGGATCGATAATTATGCGGATGAAACCGCGGGCCGCAGCTTGTACGAACATAAATGTATCATGGGTAAAGTTTTGAGGATGAATTTGGATAGCTAGAAAAGGAAGGTAATACATACTAAAGAAGCGATGGATGGATTGTATGAAAGACGATAGGTTTCGCTAGGAATGGGGTTTCTACTGGGATTACGACAGAATCATACACAGAGATGTAGGTAGGTAGGTACTGAAAAGAAAGACATGCTGCTAGGAACCTAAAAGTCGGCCCTTTTAAATAAAAAGAAAGAAAATAAATATAATTAAGACTTTGAAACTAAAATGTACACAATCTAGTATAATATCAGATAATAAAAAAAAATAGTGCGATGTAATTGTAATAATTTGCAGGAAAGTGTGCCTCACGGCTGCGCCAAAAAGGCCCAATTCAGCAAAAATCCCCGAGATTCAAAAAGCAAAAATCTCAGAGATTGGTTCCTATTCATATAGAATGTAATCCTGGAAATTCATAATGCTGTATAGTGAAATTATAATCCAAATATTGTATAATCAAACGATGCCTCACCACTATGAAGCACAGGCCAACCTGGTCATGAAGCTTCGTTTATCTAGCTAGCACTGCTTTTCATACTTCGGTTCATAATTCGTGGTGTGGTTGAATCATCGATACGACGAAAAAGGTTATACTTACTGTGACATGGAAGCCCACAAGGTGACTAAGGGTAAATAATTTCATACGTTCAATGTAGAAGGTAAACATTTTTCAATTAGTATCGTTGAAGACACCCCTGTGGTCATAAAGTGAGTCACCTGTCCATTATGACGTCACACACGGTGTGGTACGCGATGGAACTTTTTCTGTTCTAATTAAAATATTTGTGTGGTCAAATAATTACTTTTAATTGTACAATATTGTTATGTAGCGTAGAAATAAGATAGAAGCAATCAGCGTATAATGTTCTCACTGATGGAGAACAAGCCTCCTCCTGGGAGTAGTGATGCCATTATTTACACAAAGTAAAGCTCCTGTCTGGGTTCGAACCCACAAACTCGACTCGACTCATAAATCGGGTCCATTACCTACCGCTGCACTTGAGCAGAGAGAAATAATAATTTAATTTATATAATTTTAGGTAACACAGACAGGCTTTTACCGCCTACGGCGGTCCTTACTTAGAAAACTAGAACTAACACTAACACTACAATTTAAGATTCTATGATAAGTATATACTAACATTTTATTTTTTATTTGAAAAACAAAAAAAAAAAAATTTTTTTTCATTTTCATTTGTTATGTAAGGAATCGAATAAAAGCTATTTTATTTTATTTTATTTATTTATTTATTAACACAGACACGTCTCATGTTTAATACTTGCATGGGACTTGGCAAAAGATACTATTTCGAGTAATACATTAATTTTAGTATAACACTAATATTTTATAGGCGAAAGTTTGTGTGTGTGTATGTTTATATGTTTGTTACTTCTTCACGCTCAAACGGCTGAACCAATTTTGATAAAAAATTGTACGGAGGTAGCTGACACCCTGAATTAACATATAGGCTACCGGGTGAAACCGCGGGGCACAGCTAGTCTATAATAAATTTTACGCCCTGAAATGAGCAAAAATCAACCATCCATTCCTAAAAGCACCGAAAAAATTCACTTAACCCTACACACAACCCAAGAACCAACTAAGACGTTCTAAGCATTGAAAGCTCCAAGTCAAGAACATAGTGCTTTAAAATTCTCACAAGCATTATAACACGTGATATATGAAAGGGCGCTCTCCTCGTAAAATTTCAAATTAGCTCTTTTCTCCTTCGTTTCATAATATTTTCTCGAGATCGCAAATGTAAGTGGTTCATAATATTACGGGGGGTTACTTGGTTTGGTTACAGCATGATCAGCCTACAGTGGTCCCACTGCTGGGACTCAGGCCTCCTCTCCATGCGTGGGCCGTAATCCATCACGTGGGCCCAGTGCGGGTTGGTGAATGTCACATGTTTTTGAATTGATGGTTCCAAGACATACCGGTTTCCTGACGATGTTTTCCTTGACCGTTTTGAGAGCAGGGATGATGAAATTCAATACACAAAGTAAAAAGGCTTGGAAAAAGGCTGGGCAAATTGTTCTTTCGTCTAATGAGATCCTTAAAAATTTCAAGACATTGAATCCAAGCAGATCGCTGAAGTGTCAAATATTATGATAAAGACAATAATATTACAGCTAACACTTGATTTTTTTAGTGTAATGCCCACATTGCCCATTACAGTAATAAACAGACAGAAGAGATGGAAAAATGGAATTGACAGCTCAATAAGAAATAATTGCGGGATTTCAGAAGTGTCCTCAACAGATTCTTTTAACATTTGAAAGAAAATTGCTACGACAATGTGCGCTGTTATCATTTCTACCGTGACGATATTATCGTAGACGTCCACGTCCATAACATGTATGGAAATACGTGCACGTTATATTGTTATCGTGGACGGAGATTTAAAAGCGTCTTCGAATATTTTCATACATTTTTTTTCACTATGTTATCGTATTGCCGTGACAAGGACGTGGAGGGCCACAATAATGTCGTCACGTTAGATATTAATGTGCACATTGGCTTTCACAATGAAAATATTTTGATTTACACCTATACTAATCCTAACTACCTCGTTGATCTCGTGGTTGCAAGCACGACTGCTGAGTGTGGGGCCCTGGGTTCGATTCCCGGGTCGGACAAATTGTCATTGGGTTTTCCATTAGGAATTTTATAGTAACAGCCCGGAGTTTTGAAAATTGGCGATTTAATATCCCCGTGCCTCGGAAAGCACGTAAATCCGTTGGTCCTGCGCCTGATCTCTCCCCGTCGTATCGGATTGCCGTCCCATCGGACTAGGAGAGTAAAAGAACTGCGAGTGTGTGTTTACGCACACACTTGTGCACTATAACATCTCCTGCGTACCTAGCTAATCTCCGTTGAAATCGAGGCTATTATTATTATTTATTCATACTAAATGTTTAATGTTTAAAAAAAATCTTGAACAAAAGAATCGACACGGTTTCAAAGGAAAGAAAATTGTATCTATTAATTACAATCATGATCCACGCAAAATTCAATCCTTCCAATTCAATTTGACAGAATTTATACATTTGCGCAGTGCACATTGTACAAATTCTTCAATTAGCCACTAAAACATTCAACTTTTACTGCCACACAATTTTATTCATTAACCATTCATTATTCAAGGTTCACATTCGCTCACAGCCCTTAACTGTAACTACTTACGCGTTTATATTTCACAGAAATAATATTAGAACTTTAGAGGACACAAAGCTAACCTCGCTTTTATAATTAGTCACCAAAGCTCGTGAATCACTCAGACATCCTGCCTTGCTAAGAGGAATTCATATTGGACGATGGATTGACAAAAAGGCTTAAACGCCAACTCCAAAAATAAAATGTGCCGGCTTTGGTAGAAAATATAAAACGACGATGGGCGTTTGGATCTATTTTAATTTAGAGCGTGGGTAGTGACAGTTCGTTAGTCTAATGCTTGTGAAGTTATGTCTAATGTCTGTCAATGAATTTGAACGCTTTACAAAGGATTATTTCTGCTTTACGGGTTTCTAACTTAGCCTGAATAGATTTATGGCTATGCTTGCTGACTAATCTATCATATTTGTTAACAAATCTGTTCTAAGAAAAGAATAAATCAGGAATGTTATATTATAAGGTTGTCCAATTATGATGATAGCAGGCATCTTTATATTCTTCGTTATTTTAAATCTTTATAAATAAAACAAAGTCGGGATAGTAACACCATTTATAACTCAAGAACGGCTGGACATATTTATGATCTTGGATTTGTCTCCGCCCCGAATAGCAGGATATCTATTATAAAACATGGGAAAAATTCACGAAACAAAAAAATAAAGATGTTTGTTTCTCATACATTTTGTATAGAACGGTTTTTTTGATGAATAAATTAACACAACATTAATTGATTCTGAGGCGGTACGAAGTTCGCCGGGTCAGCTAGTATAATAGTTACAAAGCCACTTGGTTGTATTTGCTTGCGTATCGACTCAACATGTCAACAAAAATACTTAGGTCAGGTCGAGTGCACAGCATGATATATCTGTCAGAGATGTGGAAACTGTTTCAGAAACATCAGAAGCTAGGTGCACGGTTATAATTGGGCGTTTCCTATAAAGAAAAGCCAGCAAGAAACTCCACAATTACTCCTTTAAAAATAATTGGCTTTTAAAATGTTTTCAAATTACTGTGGAGGTATGGAAGGACAGTGTGGGCCTGTTAACGTACTTAGGTACTGTAGATATAGCCTATTTGGTGCTTAAATCAATCGGCAATATTTATGAATATTATGATAAGATGATGGCACTATTTAGGAGATATTTAGAAGGCGAAAAAAGAGTATGAGTCAGTTTAGCTGCCAATAAAATAGGTAAAAAAAATGTTGTTGAACGGTTTTAATGAAAATAGTGATGTAGATAATAGACTAAAAGCTAAAAAATAATTCGATTGTAGCGGCGGCCATCTTGGATTTACAATGATACTGATTAAATTAAATTGTATTGTCATCAAAACTAGAGGTGTGTACCAAATACCAGATCAATCGGCCAACAGGAAGGGGGTAAAATTTCAAGTACTAAATTTGACGCAAAAAACAAACTGGGCAAGCTAAATAAACCCGTTTAAAAATATAAAAATGTAATGAACGTAGAACTGTTTAGATATAGAAATAATAAAATTATCAAACTTATTCGACAAACATTCATCCTGGTACGCACGGCGACATATCGAGCTGTACATTTCCGGTATAAGCTGACTTCTCACAGTACGAAAAGCCTATAATAATGCGAGGTCAGCTAAAACTGGACAGGTATAGTTTGATACGTCGTCGTGTATACCAGAATCGCAGCTCGCAGAACGAATGAACGAATGCTTTATTTGCCAGAATATAGGTACAATCAACAAAACAGATAAGTATGCAGGATCGTCGGATAGTTGAATTTTAGTAAGAAACCGATGGACCATCTCGATAAAATTTTATTTTGCTAATACAAAACAAACAGTTCATTTATCAAATTAAACTTCAACTATATCCGACGATCCTGCATACTTATCTCTTTTGTTGACTGTACATCGTTTTCAGAGAGATCCAAGTACCTGTCTCTGCAGTATTACCATGCTCCTAACCAAATAGAACTGAAATTAACTCGCAATTAAACACAGGTTTAACAGTAATCATGCCTACAGCCTATTATTAGGTAAACTATTGAACCGTTTAAACATTTAAATCATTCATCAGCTTTATTCCGGCGTTTATTTACACTGAACTGCTGATTGATATCTCGTCCACAGCTTTAAACATTATTTCTAAACATTGGAATTCCCTTTAAATAGTCCATGCTTACAACTTAGGTAGGTATAATATAATAATAGGCTTAATAGGTTCATTATACACATAAAGAGAAGAAAAGATATGAAAACCGCATCAAAATCGGACTAGTAGTTTTGGAGATAAATGGCAACGTTAGTTTGTACAAACAAATGTTTACTGCAGCGCCCCCCTGGTGAGTTGTCATCGTAACACCTATCTAAGAACATGCACCAATTAAATCCAAATCCATCACTGAAAACCGCATCAAAATCCGACTAGTAGTTTTGGAGATAAATGGCAACATTGGTTTGCATACACATCCTCTCAGCCCAAACGCATATACTGTCACCGTACCGTCGTGGGTAAAAAATGGTCACCTATTCACGAACCAACTGATCGATTGACCCTAGCGGCTGTTATTGCTTAGCCACAAGCCCCCCCCACATTCGTCACTTGCTAAACACGGTAGAACAAGAAGTACATTCGCCACACCTACCAATGTTAATAACCCCACGACATAAAAGCCATTATTCTTCAAAGGCACTTAGTGCATTTTTCTTATGTAGACTCCCATAATATACGTTGACAGGCGGGAGCAAAGACTTTTTGTTCCACCGTGCTTGTTTAATTCATTTCTAATTAGCGACGCGCCACAGTAACTGAGGAAAAAATGTCTCCTGAATAATGTATGTTACGTGCGAATTGTAAGGTTAATATTCTAGGGAATGTTACATGAAAATTATAATATCGTTGAGGAAGCTGCTGGGTTCTTTGCTTTAGGACAAGACGAACGTTTATAATTTTGATAATTTGTTAACGAGGTAGGTACAAACAATCATAATAATATGGTAAGTTAAATTCATTACATAATTGTTGATTTCAGTCAGCAATATAATTACTTAATTTAATTTGTTTGAATTTTAAATTATAAAGCGGATTTCATAAATTAATCAAAGGAGGAAGAAATATCCATGCATACTATAATAATATTATAAATTCTAAAGTAACTCTGTCTGTATGTTACCTTTTCACGCCTAAACCACTGAACGGATTTCGATAAAATTTGGCAAAGAGATAGATTGCATCCCGGGGAAGGACATAGGATAGTTTTTATTCCGATATTCCCACGGGATCGACACTTATGCGGGTGCAACCGAGGGGCGCTGCTAGTTTATTATAATTTGATTGATTAAGTTTTCATTTGATATGTTAATTGCTTTGAATAATGGACAAACCTAATTTATTATCCTACCTGTTTATATTTATACGCCGCCGTTAAGGCAAAACATGACTGTGCTATAATAATTATATGTAACATCTTGCATGCCGTGTGTGAGTATACTTATGTTTTGGACAAATACTATACTTATGTTTAGTTTTGTATCAATTCTATTCTATGTAAATATATCAATATCATAATATCAACCCTTATGATCAAGAAAATGACACGTTCAGTCGTACACGTCTCGTGTCCATCACAATCGTTCTCTTCTCTGACCTTTCGTTAACTTACACATTATTTGCTTTCATTAATGAAGTGTACTGTAATAATCTTGACTCAAGCATCAACAAGCTAATCAGTGACTTACGTACCCAGCCGAGTCACCCAGTCAACAAGCTAAGTCACTGTCGAACCATTTGTTTGTGTAAATGAAAATACAACCAAATTAATGGCGGCTGTGAAAACAGATCTGAACGTAATTCCGTAGCGAATTCCTTTGATGGGCTTCACTTTGTCAAATTATATGTACAAGTTATTAATTCATCATCAACGTTCAATTCAATGTTGTAGGATGATCCAAATTGAAACGGAAGATGGCGGGGTTTCAGATGTAATCTCTTATGAAAAGTTTTCCATTTAATAATTGAAATATTTATCAGTTTTGACGTTTTAATGTAGGTTTCTTTCCTTGTATATAATTTCTTTGTATATTTTGTACCTAAGCTTTTTTTATGCAAAGACAACAAATAAACGGCAATAAATGAAAACACTGGCAATACGAGCTTTTGGAAGTACCTATGTATAAAATAAATCGAAATTAAAAAAGTTATTTTTCCAAACGAAATAGTCGTGATTTACTATGGGTTCTGCCAATATTTGACTAACTATAGTGACTAAAGTATTGGATATATTTGATTGAATTTTCGTATGCAGACTGGGAACGGCATAAGAAATACGCAGTTTAATTTATAGTTGTAGTATCGTCTCCACCTTATTTAATATCTTGTCTATTTTATCTATAGGAATCAACTGATTCTTACGGCCGATGAAAGGCAGATATTACTGGTAAAAATATACCAAATACCTACCCTTCAACCAACAATCAATTAACTATAATAATAATAAGGTGTCTATTGCCAAGAGTCCACTCACACACATTTTATCATAAAAATTATCAAGCACAATGTCATTTATTTCTCCTTAACATTTTAATCAAAAATGACATCTCACCGCCTGACAACCCGAACAATACTCAACGGTTCAACACACAGAATTTAACCAATACCCATCTTCGAAATTTTAGTAATCACGGCGAACAGCTGCGAATTATCGCTTTGGAGACACACACTCCAAAATGAAAACGTACAAAAGGTCTGCTTCATACAACTACTCAACAACTTTGTATGTTTAACGGTGTGAATATGTGTGTAAGCGCAGGAGCTCTCGAGACAATGGCGTAGTAGGAAGTGTGTGAGTGTATGTGCGTGTGTGTTTTACGTTCTGAAACTAATCGACTTCACGCACACATGTGTATGCACTTTGTAACCACAAGTAAAGAGCGCATCGCTTCGTGAGTTAAAAATACTGTAACATAACAATGACAGTTAATACTCTTAAATAATGCGGTGAAGAATATATGACTTTGGTTTGAAATGAGGAGACTGCTTTGACGACAGCTATTTGAGATTTATGAAAGAAGAAAACATGCTTTACCAACCCCATATTATAAAGTGAGCAATGACAGGAGGGTGATAATGAAGACTTCCCATCAAACAGGAGATACGAGAATATCCGGAGGAACTTGCTAGATAACCACTAAGTTAAAAGAAATGCAGCTATCAAACTATGTACTTACATAATATTGTTTCGTTGCAGTATAGAGGAACAGGGTGTAAAGTTCACTCAACCTGCATAGAAAAGGGAGGATCCTCCGACCAGACGGGTAGTGTGTCTGGTGGGCAACTGCCCGATGATTCATGTCGAGCCGTTGTATCTATGCTAGTTGCGCGGTAAACTCTGCTTGCGAGATGCAGAATTTTGCGTGACGTCAGTATAACGCGTTGTTCTCATGTAGCTGTAGATACCGCTACAGCAGTATACTCCTAAACCAAAACAGTTTCTAGGAAAAGTGCACATTGAGTCGTTGCTGATAGGTACCAGCAACTAACGTAGGTATACACAAGTACTGTTCATACTCGTTACTTGATGTAAACCTTCTGTAACTTTTAATTTCAAGAAGATAAAAGAGAACAAGCACCTGTTTTTGACGCAAACAATATGATAATGAGGAGAAACATACATACATATGTTGCTACTCATTATGGAAATGTGTGCCATTTGAAATAATTTTACTGCCACGTCTCTTGTAGACTTCATTATCGTAAATATGTGACAGCCATTTAGCTTAGCAGACATGCGTACGAGTTTTATTGGGGATTTAGATTGAGGGTCGGAAGGAATGACGTTTATTGGTGCATATTTTAGGCGCGAAGATTGGTCATTCAAAAATGGAAAAAAATAAGTATGGTGCAGATTTGATCTTAACGGTCATTCAGTTGCTACGTATTTTTAATTTATTGGATGGGTTTGGAAATGCTAAAATTGCTGAAACAGTCATTCATTTTCTGCGTTTATCACTGAATTTACTCTTGGCAACTGTACTGTGGTAACAAAACAAAAGTAAAATACAAGAAGAAATAACAATATTTCTAAAGTTAAAAAGAAAATATACAAACAAAAGAAACAACTGAAACTTTCCTATCATACTAACTTCTCAGCGAGAGGAGTCCCACTTAGGTTTTCTGAACAATTTTAATTTACTCACTTAATATTACCCTAGAAAAGTTTTTTTACCCAACTTTCCATCTCCGAACTTACTTTGGTTTGATTTTCAAGATAATTTTTGCGAGACCTCTTAAAAGTTTTAATGTGCCCAAACCGCCAGTTCTCTTTACCATAAAATTCGAAAAAAAATCACCATAAATTTTTTAGGGCATCTTTTGGACATAAAAAAGTATAATCTAAAAGTTCAATGAAAACCGACATTGAATGTTCATGGTTGTAAAAAATTATGGCGATAAATGTGCCACCATGGATTTAGTTGTGTCTTATCAGAAGGGCTTTTGACGAATACCAAAAGATAAGAAAGACAGTCAAGGCCGTAAAAGTGGATATCTTTTTATTCGTTTCAGCGAAACGAGTGTAGCTTTCCTTTCGGATTGTGCTTGATCTTGCAGAGATTGCTTAGCCACACAATGTAGCGCTTGAAATCTGCGAGGCAAATATGGAATGAATTTGGTAGTAGCATTCATATTTATGTATATTCACAGGGCATGAAACAGCAGCCTGGGCTCTCAAAGTCAAAGTCAAATCATTTATTTCAAATAGGCACAGAACGTCAAAAATTACAACTAAATAGAATTGATTCTAGTCGCCCATTCCAAAAGGTAAGTTTTCGTATGGAGAAGAATGGGCAAGAAACTCCACCGTTACTCTTTTTAAATGTTTTACAAGGTCGTGTATACATAATATAATTATATGTGAAGACGATGCACCTAGAATAAAATTAGTCTACCACAAAAGGTAAAAAGAAATAAAAATGAAACAATGACAGGTAAATCAATTATGTGATAATACATGGTGCTCACTTATTTACAAATTATTTACAAATATTGTAAATAATTTGATTTTCCTAGAATCTCGAGGCCATGTCCAGCAGTAGACTGCGAGAGGCTGAGTTGATTGATTGATTCATATATTTTGAGGTCACCGATTTTCTATACCTACATTAGGTGTTTATTATCTTGCTAATTTGACGGTATACAAATTTAATTTTTCCCGATTATTACAGATTACAGAAATCTAAATAAATGTTCATTTTTAGACGGATTTTTTGATAACAAAAATAATTAAATAAAAAACTGGCCTACTTTTACTTTACTTTTACTTTGTTATAACGGCATAATTTGTGAAAATTTCAACTGTCTAGCTATCGCGGTTCTTGAGATACAGCCTGGTGACATACAGACGGACGGACAGACGGACAGACAGCAAAGTCTTAGTAATAGGGTTCCGTTTTTACCCTTTGGATAGGGAACCCTAAAAAAGTAGAACAGAGAAGCTTAATTATTCGTGTGGGATCTATGTATTTACAATAAGATGAATCTATTATGCTATTACTGATTCATGAGCAGGTAGAGCAGTTACTATTAGCTATGTAAATACCAAAATGTAACCATAATAGTTTACAGAACAAAAACATATAAAATGTTACATTTGTCAACTTTCACTATCAAAAATCCCTAATAACTTCAAAACGGATTACCCTATGTACACAATTTATTTTGCCCTATCCGTTTTACACCTAAACCTATCAAATGATACTAAAAAAACAATATCTACACAAACAAAAAATCATGTTTTCAACTTAGGTACGTAATAGTGGCATGAAAAAGTGCTATTTAGAGACTTCGTTTTATTTTTCCTGTAATGTTTACATAAACTTCTATCACATATGAATTATTTCAGATTTTTCTCATTGCAAATTTCGGGGGGAACGGTATTTGTTTTAAAATTTTCATCAAAAGTCGAAAACAATTCGGCCTAAAAAAAAATTTTTGAAAATGTGCAAACCGCGCTCTTTCATATGATACCCCACATGCCCTAGTAGCCCCACATCGAATTTTTAAGACCCCCTTTCAGTCCTTGTTGCAAAAAATATACATTTTTATTTATTTCTTATTTGCAAAATAGTTGGGCAAACGTCATCTAAAACTGTTCCAAATTTCAAGTTGATGGCATTAGTAGTTCTTGAGATATCCAGCTGTGACAGACAGACAGAATTAGTCCCACCATAAGGGTTCCGTTTTTACCATTTTAGTACGGAACCCTAAAAAAAAAGTTGCTTTTACATAATAATATTTACATCAATTCTCATTTATTCAAGTAGTATTTCAAGAGAAACCTTCACGCGGTGACCACTGCTTTAATACCTCTGAGAGCCACTTACGCCAGTGAATTATTGGTTAGTTACTAGCTCACTCACCGACAAGCTTCCCTCTAACCCCTTTTACTACTAGCACGGAATACTAAACAGCTGGCTGTAGGTATAGTTTCACTTCATTTTGACTTCAGGTTACGCAATGCAAATGTTAATCATTAAACCAGATTAATGTGAAACAAATCAGCATGTTTTTTTTATGGTTCCGTAGCCAAATAGCAAAAAACGGAACCCTTATGGATTCGTCATGTCTGTCTGTCTGTCCGTCCGTATGTCACAGCCACTTTTTTCCGAAACTATAAGAACTCTACTGTTGAAAAACTTGGTAAGTAGATGTATTATGTGAACCGCATTAAGATTTTCACACAAAAATAGAAAAAAAACAATGAATTTTGAGGGTTCCCCATACTTCGAACTGAAACTCCACACTTTTTTTTTTCATCAAACACGTACGTGTGTATGGATAGGTCTTCAAAAATGATATTGAGGTTTCTAATATATTTTTTTCTAAATTGAATAGGTTCCGCGAGAGACACTTCCAAAGTGGTAATATGTGTCCCCCCCCCCCTCACCGAAAATTGGTTTGAACGAGATCTAATAAGTAGCTCGAAGGTAAATATTTAAAAACATAAGATGGTACGGAACCCTCGGTGCGCGAGTCCGACTCGCTCTTGCCCAATTTTTTTTTCTCTTAAAATTCTATTGTAATCCTAATCTTCATCAGTCTACTACTAGACAAAAGAGCTGTAATAAATAAAGTTTTTTGAAGTGAAATCTTCTTTAGGTGCGTTGGGCAATTTTTGAGATGGGAAAATACCAAAAAAACCCTTGCACTCACGACACTGTTACAGTAACTGATACCGATTAAAAAAATACACACGTAATTGTTCATGTTTTCACTTCTATCCGCGCTCCCGGAGTGCCACTGTTTCTCTTTTCTTTATTTCTTGTGCAATAGAAAGTAGGTACACTGTACGTAGCATCATCATTTTTGTAGGTCTTTTCAAAAGCAGGCAGCTTAATCCGATAAGCCGATTTGATTGATTGATTGACCAGAACATTAAGCTCAAAAGGAAACTCCCCATCACGCCACATTGACGTTCAAAATATCCCCTTCATTGTCTGCCGTATTTTCACTAATGCACTCTTAAAGCTTAATTTTCAAATAAAATTCTAGCCAGAGGCGACGTTATTATGAAGATAAACATACATTCTTTGACAGTTTATTTTCTGAAGGCACGAAAGCCTTTTTTCTCGCATTTAGAAGCTTTTAGTCGTAATCCCGACGGTGTCCAGGAGTGCCGTACTAACGTCTAGTCTAGGTTTTCATGTTTAATTAAAGTCTTCTCTAATTAGTTAGCACTATAATTAAGACAAGGAAATGCAAGAAATGCCGACGAATATTTTTGGTAGCAAACGGAATATTGGAGTTTTTGTTAGACGATATTGTAGATCTTCATTTCAGAGAATAATTGTGTTTTCGTAAAAATAAAATAGTAAATATAAGTTTGTAAGTAAGTAAAGTACCTAGCTAAGGTACTTTATTAAATATATGCTTTTACGAGAATTATTTACTTGGATAACGATATGATTGATACGAATCATGGCGCACGAAATCACTGGACACAAATGTTTTCTGAACATTATTTACTACACAATGGGTTTTACGAACGACTAGAGATTCTTTCAGTAAAAATATTTTCAATGGTACATAACCAGCCTATAATGTTCCCACTGCTGGGACACAGATCTCCTCTCGGTGAGAGGGAGTGGGCCGTAATCCACCACGCGGGCCCAGTGCGGGTTGGCAGATGTCACATGTCTTCGAATATTTGGTTCTAGGACATGCCGGTTTCCTCACGATGTTTTCCTTCACCGTTTTGAGAGCAGTGGTGATGAAATAATTTACACAAAGTAATGCGCCTGTCTGGGTTCGAACCTACGACCTACAACTCGTAAGTCGCGGCCGATACCACTGGGCTACCACTGCTCTTGTCAATGGTACCTATGGAGACTTAATTCCATTTTACGATAAACATAAACAAAACTTAATCGTGTTATCCCCCACAGTACATGAAAAACATTTTCGTAAAATAAATACCAGCACTATGAATAAATTGCAAAAAATTTTTTTGCAAAACAACAAATAAAATAACTCGTCAAACTGGAATAATATAGGATACTAAAAACAAAAATACAATTTTGCAATTTTTACGATGTAACAAAGATAAAATACTTGATTAGTGACACGTTCCCCCGGGCCAATGTTTTATGTTTCTACTATAATGGACGAAGCTACATAATTTGTATCAGCCTTGTAATATGTAGAAAATACATGAATTATGGCACAATATTCTGTATTACTGTTAAAGTTTTGTGAGAGCGAGAAAAAATAAATTTCTACTGGGAGCAGTTTGTTCTGAACGAAGTCGTTTGTAATCACAATTCTTGATGGTAAATTAGGATTGAAAATATAATTTAGAAGCACATCCCTAGAGTGTATGTATACTGATAACTTTTTCGTTTACGAGATCAAGTGATGTGATGCACGGAAAATGTTAAGCCATTTTTATATACCACGTACGAACAGTGCTTAGTGAGTCAAGCTAAGCTATCATGCTGGAAGGGGTTTGAATCTATAAACAAAACCTGAAAACAAGAGAGACATTTAACATGTGAAAATATATATGTTACTAGCAGCGCCCCGCGGTTTCACCCGCATAACTGTCGATCCCGTGGGAATATCGGGATAAAAACTATCCTATGTCCTTTCCCGGGACTCAAACTATCTCTATACCAAATTTTATCTAAATCGGTTCAGCGGTTTAAGCGTAAAGAGGTAACAGACAGACACACTTTCGCATTTATATTATAAAGTAAAAGTATGGATTAAAACTTTCCCATTAATAGAGTCCTCCAGACCGTGTTTCGGCCATGGCGGCCTTCAATCTCATAGTCCAATGTGACGGTACGCATTCCGACACGACCGAACAAAGACCAGGCGCAGGACCGCTTTTCGAAGCACCGGGGTATCACACAACCAACTTTCAAACTTCAGGCTGTTACTAAGAAATTCCTAATGGGATAAACCCAATAACACTTTGCCCGACCTGGGGTTGAACCCAGGAACCCACGCTCCGCAGTCGCACTTGCGACCACAAGACCAACGGGGCAGTTCAAAACAAAACTTTCCCATTAACATGCTAAGTGAAATACAATAGCATAAAATAACTCCTAAGCTGCTGTGGCGGAAGATACTGTAGCGGTATCTGCAACGCCAAATGTGGACGACTCTTCATATTGACGTCACACACAATCCTGCATCTCGCAAGCAGGATTACCGCGCAACTACCATTATATACAATGGCCCGACATGAATCATCGGGCAGTTGCCTGCTAGACACAACACCCGTCTGGTCGAAGGATCCTCTCTTTTCTATGGAGAGTGAGTGAACTTTACACCCTGTTCCTTATACCTCTATAATACTATTAATCATAAAAAAAGAGGAGAGACGAACAGATTAGGAAGAAGTTTTGAGTATAAAAACCTCAAAATAAAATAATCCCTTAAATACACCGTTTTTTCCCGAAAAAGTACACGTTTATTGTACAAAATTGTATGTCCTTTTTATCTTTTGAAATTTATGCTAACGACGGGTGTCAGAATGAAGAATGGCTTAATGCAAAATCCAGGAGATCCGATAATTATATTCATGCTCCTGTAAACGTTTGCAGAGTAGAGTTTATTTCAGGGTCTTATTTTTATGGTAATGGCTCCTATTCACGTTTATTGTTCAATAATTTGGGTTTTGCGGTTGAGATTCAGGCCTGTGTGATGTTTTTCTGATCGATTACCAACAAATCATAATAATAGTCAGCCTATTACGTTCCCACTGCTGGGACACAGGCCACCTCTCTGTGAGAGGCATTGGCCCATAATTTACCACGCGGCCCCAGTGCGTGTTTGGTGGATGTCACTCATGTCATTGAATTTTTAGTTCTAGGACATGCCGGTTTCCTCAAGATGGTTTTCTTCACCGTTTCGAAAGTAGTGGCGATGAAACCTAACCTACCTAACAGAGCACCCCCTGGTTCTCAAGCACCCTCTGGTTCTCAATTTCTTAATACTTCTATGAATGTTATAACACTCGTATATTATCATCATCTGCCTAGCCTTTTCCCAACTATGTCGGGGTCGGCTTCCAGTCTAACCGGATGCTACTGAATACCGGTATTTTATAAGACCTCCACAACCCAGTTACTGGATAATACGATACCCCTTGGTAAGACTGGTTGTCTGACTTTCGGGCTTCTGACTACCCGTAACGACTGTCAAAGACCCACGAAGGACAGCCGGGACCATCGGCTTAACGTGCTTTCCGAGGCACGGAGGGCTCGGTATGTAAAGGTGGACACCCATCCACAGACTAACCGCGGCAAGCGTTGCTTAACCTGATCGATCGACCTGGGTGGCTGTTATTATTTAGCCACGGGCCCCTCTAACAATATTATATTTGCTAAAATTTCCCATCAAATAACTATCAAACTACCGTC
Organism: Oligia latruncula; assembly: GCA_948474745.1. NCBI lineage: Eukaryota > Metazoa > Arthropoda > Insecta > Lepidoptera > Noctuidae > Oligia > Oligia latruncula. The sequence goes on from OX419686.1 coordinate 2,176,482, forward strand.
GACTATGCAGAGCTCCGGGTCATCAGCATTACTTAACGTCCCCATGCATGCGCTTTCATTAGGGGAGTTTTTCATTTCAACATCATTTGGCCGAGGTCCAAATTGTTGTAGATAGTCCCAATTCATCTTACTCGGCGAAATGTTGTTAAAAAACTTCTCAAGGCTTGCCGAGTATTTATTATGTATTTGGTCTTTCATTGTGTACTCAATAACGTTTGTAAGTTTATGTGAGTAAATGCTTTAAAGATTTTTTAAATATCGAGAGGGTATATCAACACATTATGTATTTTAAGATCGGACTACATGATTCTAAGAATCATCAATCACATAAATCGAAGTAAAAGGACTATGTCAGGATCGTAGCCTGGTGGCGTTCTGTAGTTTCTCCCTACCTTGACCATGAGATGAAGGCGCAGCCTTATCAAATTTACGTCACTTTTAAAATGGCCAGTATTCAGCCTGAAACTGCTGATATGTGGCCAAGAAATATTATTCTTAAAACTCCTCCTACAAATTAACCCAGGGCCCACTTAAAAACACGTTTGAGTACTTCGTCAAAAAATCCGTCCGTGGACAATTAAATTCACTCAACGCAACACTGGGTCAGAGTATAGATAGTTACAGAAGGTTGGCTCTGTAGCGGTATCTACAACGCCACAAGAGAATAACGTGTCATACTGACGTCATGCAAAATCCTGCATCTCGCAAGCAGAGTTTACCGCACAACTAGCATAGATACAACGGTTTCTTCATGTCGGAATCATCGGGCAGTTGCCCGCCAGACACAACACCCGTCTGGTCGGAGGATCCTCCCTTTTCTATGGGGGTTGAGTGAACTTTACACCTTGTTCCTCATACCTCTATAGCTCCATAGAACGAGCAAAGACATTCTTCACGGAAAGCGAGGGCAAACGCACTCGAGATTGGAGCATATTTACGATATATTTATTTACATAAAACCATTCGTAAGTCATTGCAATGTAACTCTAAACTCATTGTAATAAAGTACACTTTAAAACAATTATATTAGGAGGTCCTTGGTTCTATTTCCGGGTCGAGCAAATTGTTATTAGGTTTTTTCTATTTGGAATTGTTAGTAGCAGTCCATAATCTTGTTGGTGGCAATAGACTCGCCCCATATTACATGGGACTTACCCCTAACTAGCGATTTGTACTGTGTATGTGGACTAAGGTACAACTCTGCTCATCCTTTCGGGGAAACAAGGCGTGATGTTATGTTATGTGTTCCGTAGAAAAAAAAAGAAAGAATATTTTTTTATTACGTAGGTCTAATTATGTTGTTTACACTCGTTTTACGGAGTCAGCCTTCTGTAGCCATCTATTTTGTGACCCGGTCATAGTCTCCGGGTTCTCGTGCAATTTTTTATGTGTCGGGCCAAAAAAAAACCTTGAGACACAAACAAATCATCCTTTGTGGCCCTCCTTTTGTCGTCTGTCCCAAAAATGTAACCGAGTGGGATCTTAATTAAGAAACTGGGCGATTCAGTTAAAGTGTACCTCATTTTGTTATGGTAATGTCCCGCCTTTTTGATTTTTCGTCGCAGAATGAGAATAATGTAGAGATCACTTTTTATATTTAAAGTAGGTAGGTAGAATTTTTAACTGAATATTTTCTTTTAAGTTTCATACTAGATACATTATTTTCTATTTTCTGTTTAAATGATAAATGATTTATTTTCTATAAGTAATAAACACTTTTACACGTCAATTATATTTTTTTAAACTAGATGAGGTCGGCGTTTCCTATCCGACTGTTCTGAGAAGAAAGGCCGAAATAAACTCAGAGGTCACAGTCTCTTTTAAAGTGCAGACAAAATCTTGGTCAGATCGTGTGAAGACCATGTAGATTGGGTGTCTGAAATGGTCTTTTGAGGAAAGAACCACACAGTTTGCAGATTTATGTGAAGTAATACTGTTGAAATGCTTGACAAAACAATGTTAAACAGTTATTTTTAAAAGCCTTACAACTAAACGGCTTTTTGTCATTCTATTTAATAATAATAATAATAATATTCCACAACTATCACACAACGCCGTCTAGTCTCAAGCTAAGCAGAGCTTGTGTTATGAGTACTAGACAACTGATAAACATACTTATATATTTCTAAATACATACATATATAGATAAATTACACCCAGACACAGAACAAATGATCATGCTCATCACACAAACATTTGTCCTGGGTGGGAATCGAACCCACGACCTCCGGCATAGCAGTCATAGTCACTGACCACTAGACCAACAGCTAAGCGTAACAGGAATTTATGCTCAAAAATTCTAGCTTTTGATCTCCAGGTCCGACTAGTCCCCTAATGTTGAAATGGGTCACTCAAGTCCCCTTCCCCCATCTCGTTTGTCGTCCAGTCGTCGGTCAAAGTAGGTTACATGTCTCCCTTATATTTTGTATAAGTATATAAGAACAAGGTCTGCCAGAAGTCAATGACCTTTGGCATTGCTTATTGTCACGCTCACGTCACGCTATAGCAATTGTTTGAGCGAAGGGGGACTATCGAGGGAAATATTTCTGCGGCCTAATAAAGATATTTCAGTTGCGGACATCTAGAGTTGTAGACGAATGTTTTGTCTCTGCGTGTAGTATGGATATCTATCTATCTATATAAATCTAATGCTGTGCGTTAGTCTCGCACAAAGTTCGAAAATGGCTTGACCGATTGTGATAAAACTTTGGTGAGTTGTGTGCGCGTCGGAGAAGGTTCCTAACAAAAACGTGCTGACAGAAGTGAAAACTTGAACAATTACGTATGTATTTTTTGATCGTCTTATAAACAAAACACGCGCGGTGTCGGTAACAGTGTCGCGAGTTTAATGGTTTTTTCCCATCTCAAAAAATACCCAACGCGGCTAAAGAAGTTGAAGAACCTACAAATTTGTACGGAGCCCTCGATGAGCGAGTCCGACTAGCTCTTGACCAATTTTACAGTATAGTAGTTACTCTCTCCTAAACCATGCATGCGTTGGAAGGCCTCCCACGAGGTGGTCCGACGACCTTGTGAAGGCCGCAGGAACCGGTTGGATGCGAGAAGCACAGAACCGGTCGAAGTGGAGGTGCTTGGGGGAGGCCTATGTCCAGCTGCGGACGTCTTTCAGCTGATGATGATGATGAAACCATGCATAAAGTTGAAGTCTTTATCAGTAGCGGTCTCTAAGGAACTCAAAATTTCATCTGCAACTACCATAGAACTTTCAGTCTAAACTGTAGCTAGAACAGAACTATACGACTACCCACAACAAGATAACTAGTTCTTAAACAATAGCAGAGGACTTTGAACAACGCCAAGTATGTAATGGATTTGCTAATTGTCGAGCTTGCTATTACGGCGAATGAGACATCTGCACCTATTACTGTAGTTCTAGTAATGACTACAGGAACTGACGACGTACTTTGGTGATATTTGCAGGATATAATACTACTAGCTTCCGCCCGCAGCTTCGCCCGCGAGGTATGTCGATAAAAACTAGTCCTTCCCCGGGATGCAATCTATCTCTCTGCTAAATTTTATCGAAATCTGTTCAGTGGTTTAGGCGTGAAACGGTAACAGACAAACAGACAGACAAAGTTACTTTCGAATTTATAATATTAGTATGGATGAAAGTTTGATGACGTAGTTTTGGGGTTTGGATTATTATCATGTCACGCATGACTTGTCTGCAAAATATAAGCAATTACTCAGCCTATATGAAAGCGCAAAAAATGAGCCTCCAGTCGTGCAGCCTGAAGAACCCACGTTCGTATGGGCGCTTTTTAAACGTGACAATTTTTTTACTGCGCTCTAAAAATCGTCACGCAAAAGTATGTGGATTTTCAATATGGAATTACCGAGTTATTATGTGACAGTGGGCCAAACTTACGACCCAGTGGGTCACGCTTAATGGCAAACGACATCGCGGCAGGCCCAGACGGAGATGGCGGGATGGGCTGGACTCCTTTGACAAAGATTGGTCTTTGGCAGCTCTGGACAGAGAGGGGTGGAAAGAGAGTAGGGAGGCCTTTGCCCAGCAGTGGGACAATAACTGTTAAAAAAAAACAGTGGTACTCCGGGAGTGCCGACAGAAGTGAAAACAAAACACAAACAGAATACTTTGCCATCACACACGGACATATATATACATTAAAACCGAGTACATCCCGAGGACAGCCGAACACATTCGAAGAGAAGTTTTCACTTCAAAATGTGACAGACACTTTGTCTTGAAATCTTTCCTTCCTAATTTTATAGTTGCTTTTTACAACATTCTAGGGCATCATCGTCTTCCTAACCTCGTCTCATGTTACTTGGGGTCGGCAACACGTTTTTTTAGGGTACCGTACCCAAAGGGTAAAAACGGGACCCTGTGCTATTACTAAGACTCCACTGTCCGTCTGTCCAGACGGACAGTCTGTTGACAGACGTCAACAGGCTGTATCTCATGAACCGTGATAGCTAGACAGTTTAAATTTTCACAGATGATGTATTTCTGTTGCCGCTATAACAACAAATACTAAAAACAGAATAAAATAAATATTTACGGGGGGCTTTTTTTCCGGCGTTTTGGTCTTAGGGTATACGGACTTGGCCAGTTTTTTCTTCCATTCTCCTCACCAACATTCTAGGGCGTGGTGACCTGATTCTTTTCCGGGAACCCCACAAGATTACAACTTAATTTTTCCAAAACCGTGCTTCAATTTTCAAAACTTTAGTATAGGTATCACAGAACTGCCAAACTCAACAGAATATTACACTTTATTCAAAAAAAGCTTTCCATAACTAAGCACAGGATCTCAAACGAAATTGCATTTTGTTATTTTAAATTCGCCTAGTCAGTCTACAATAGAGAATATTCAAAGGCGAGTCTTGAACGAAATTGCCAAATCATGGCATACTTGGGTAGCGTCGAGCTTAGCACGGACACTATTGGATTCTCGAACTGTATTTTTGGCTAGATATATTAAATTAGCTTTTTATACTGTGAAATTTTCTTTTGTCGGGCTGGATTTTGCTCCAATTTGAAGAACAGAATCTCTAGTGAAAATGGCGTCACCATCTCGCTCCGGTTTCATTCAATTTTGGCTTTTTCATATAATTTTGAATGACATTATCATCATCATCTACATTTCCGCCGACAGACGTCCACCGCTGGGCATAGGCCAAGCATGACCACTATGATTGGTTTTCGCATCGAGCGGATGTCTGCCGCCTTCACCAGGTCTACGGTCCATCTTGTGGGCCTTCCAACGCTACGTATGAATTACATAATCTATTAAATAAAATTCAAAGTCCTGACTGACTGACATATCAACGCACAGCCTAAACCGCTGGTCCTAGAGACATGAAATTTAGAGGGTGTGTTCTTTGTGAAGAGTAGGTATCCACTAAGAAAGGGTTTTTCGAAATTCTACCCCTAATAGGGTGAACCTACGACCTACAACTTGTAAGTCGCAGCCACTCTTACATTGTGGCTTTTAATCACAATAAATATAATTTAATAAATAATACTAGCGCCAATTGTGTCACCCTATGTACAGTTTCAATTTTATGTCTGTAATTTATATGGTGTACATAATAAAGAATATTTCTATTCCATTCTACTACAAAAGAAAAAGAAGCACAATGTAAAAACGAGCTCGAGATTTGGATTCAATTAGAGAAATCAGTCAGACAATGTCTCAGAAAGTTTTGAATGCTTGTTCTACCGGAAAAATGCATCGTATTCCAGTCTTTCTATCTTTGACCTATTTCCACTCACAACTCAGTAAAGTTGCTCTTATGAAGCCATTCGTACACTCGCTTTGATCTCACAATTCACCAGGAAAACAAAATTACGGAAGGATGGTTGTACTAATTATGAAACACAAATAAACTCGCTCCCTCCTCATCAATATACATAAAGTGCTTATCTGCCATAACATAGCCTGTTTCCCTTCCCAAAACAACATTAAAAAAACATAATTAAAAACAACACGACGAGAGAATTTTATAAACAACCGTTTTACCCAATTACCTTGAATATGAAACTGAAATGTTTGCTTTGATGTCGCCAGTTTAGGCACGAACCAGTGGTAATAACCCGTTGATTAAAAATTAAGAGAAAAAAGCCTTTTATCATACCTCTGACGTATAAAGGTTTGGTCACAGAATTGATTTTTGTTCGGATAAAATAGTTGGGTAAAATATGAAAAGTTTTAAATATCTGAAAGTTATGTCAAAGCATTGGGGTCAACGATAAAAAAAACTGAGACTAGGAGTTTGTGCTTAGTAGAGATTCCTGTATATTCTAACCCATTTACTAATAAACCTATTATACCAGATGGATAGTTACACACCGATTTCTTTCTTTCAGTCGTCAGCAATATGACTTTCGAAAGAAGAAGACAAAGTGTTGTGTAATTATACAGACGCTATACAACATTTATTAGTAAGGGGGTAAGTGTCACATTGAATAGTACAGCGGATATTACAAGTTGTAAAAATAATAAAATAAACAATTTTACTAAAAATAGAATGCTGAATTTTTAACATAATAAATAGCGTCAATATTGGGACGAAATAAACTACCCTTGATAATAAGGTAATATACGCGTGGGGCGATATTATCAACAATTGAACACAAACTTTATGGTATTGTTAAAAAATAATCACAAATTAGTTTAATGTTATTAAATACTAAAACGAAAAAAAGGTCGCGCGGCTAGAATGTTAATTTTTATTAATTATTTTTATTGTATATGTTTAAAATACGTAATGTAGAATACGTGGTTTCAATTAATGTGATAACGTAATAGCTGCGCATTCTCTATATTAATTTCTCTCAATTTGTTCTAAATTGCAGACCTCTACTAGAAAAATTGCCCTATAATAACTGTTTTTGAAATACTATTTCATTTTATAGAAGCCTTACCATCAAAAAGAACGATCCATCCAATGCAGACTCAATTCCCAGTAACTGTGTGCTCACGCCTTAACCAGGAAGAGGAAAACATGTGATTAGACCAAAATGAGTAGGTATACAAATCGTGGACGATATTTTATACCAGAATTTACTGCCATTATATTTTGAAGAGCGTGAGTATTATGATGTGTTATCTACAATCCAAATAGTTTTTGACAAACATGGTTTTTGAATCTTCATCTATTTAGTTGTTTTTAGGGTTCCATACTTATGAACCTCAAAAGGAAAAAACGGAACCCTTATAGGATCCCTCTGTTGTCCGACTGTCTGTCAAGACCCATTATCTCTGGAAAGCGTGGAGGTATCGAGTTGAAATTAAAACCATATAATCAGATCTACAAATCAAAATCGTAAAAAAAGATACGGCCGTTTATGCCGCATAAAACGTATATTTCAAGACTCTCAAGGGAATCAAAATTTATAGGGTACTTCCCGTTGATTTTTGTATCATCATCATCATTTCAGCCGAAAGACGTTCACTGCTAGACATAGGCCTCCCCTAAGCACCTCCACTTCGACCGGTTCTGTGTTTCTCGCATCCGACGGGTTCCTGCGGCCTTCACAAGGTCTTCGGTCCACCTTGTGAGAGGCCTTCCAACGCTACGTCTTCCGGTACACGGTTGCCACTCCAGAACCTTTCGGCCCCATCGGCCATCTGTTCTGCGAGCAATGTGCCCTGCCTACTGCCACTTAAGTTTGGCAATTTTTCGGGTTGTGTTTGTTCTCCTTAGTGTTTTGTGTGTGGGATAGGATTAGATGTCTAGACAGTCTATTTATAAATGTATGTTATTATATTATTTAGGTCAAATTCATAACATAACAACTTTACGCCTCGTTTCCCCGAAGAGTTGGCGGAGGTGTAGTACCTAGTACACCCACATATCGCCAGTTATGCTTAAGTCACATGTAATAGGGGGCGAGCCTATCCAATAACCGGGTACGAATCCAGACTCCAGGCTGCTTCTGAGAAATTCTACATAGAAAAACCCAATAACACTTTGTCCGAACTGGGAATCGAACCTAAGACAACAGTAGCGGTGGCGATCACTAGACCACCAAGGCACTCATAGGTCAAAGTCATATTATCTATACCATATTATATTATAAAGAGGTAAAGTTTGTAAGTTTATATGTAGGGCGTAATCTCTGAAACTACCAGTCGGTTTTGAAAAAATATTTTTATTTGATAGCCCAATTCTTAAGGAAGGCTATAGGCTATTTAACATCACGCTATGACCCTTAGGAACCGAGTAAAAGGAAAAAAAGTCAGACAGAACGCTAAGCAGAAGGTGGCAGAAGCTAGGGCATTAATAAAAGAATCGTCATTTTCATATTCCCATACAACTTTCTTATTCCTTTATATTCTTAAGTCATTCCTTTTTTGTCAACAACACGCTCTTGTCTATCTTCAAAGATTGATAAATGATCTCCTTTATCATCACACGTTTTTTGTGTTGCCCGTTGTAAAAAGTGATTAACGAGTTGAATCAGTAGCATCAGTATGCGTATGGCAACAATTTTAATAAGCGCAGCTGAAATTATATATTCAGTTCCCATAGCAAGCTGAATGTGTGTACCTATATTATTTAACATAATGGCGATAATATTTTGAACTCGGCTTATTTATTAACTGGTATAATAATGTCGAAACTCGAACAGTATGTAACGAAATTATTTTAACAATTTACATAATATTTTGTTGTTTAAAAACAAATTCCAGTTACACAGCATACGCAACTCAACGAAAATGGCGGAAATTCTGAAGTATTTCAAACACCTCCGAAATGTTAAATTATCTCTCGTTTCGGACTAATTATGAATAGTTTAAGGCGATTGGCACACTGCCACGCACCACGCTGCATGTTGCGTGACTGCGTGTTGTAACGTTACTTGTAAGTATCTCCGTTTGTATAGAAAACACGCACAGTCCAACACACTGAAAACGCAACCACGCGCGTTCATGCGGATCACGCGCATACACGCGGAGAAACATGCACCCCCGCGCGTAGGTGCGGGGCGAGACGCAAGGTATGGCACACCGAATCCCGCAGTGCCGCGCGTGATTTTGACCACGACGACGACCACCACAGATAAATGAGAGCCGCCGTGCGTGAATCTACAAAACGCACCTACGCGCGTGAGTGCGCAAAAAACCCGCACGATGATGCAGATCTGCACTCCCGCAGGAACGCGCGTAGGTGCGTCGACACGCAATATGCAGCATGATGCGGGGCAGTGTGAAAACCGCCTAAAGCTCTTATGATGGTAATAATGTTAGTCAGTCAGCAAGACGGTTGTGGCCTAAATGATGACCGGATCACCACTAACTAACAATTATTATCTGCTTAGCCTTTTCCCAACTATGTTGGGGTCGGCTTCCAGTCTAACCGGATGCAGCTGAATGCCAGTATTTTACATGGAGCGACTGCCTATCTGACCTCCACAACCTTAACTGGGTTGTGGAGGTCAGATAGGCAGTCGCTCGCTGGGTAATACGATACCCCTTGGTAAGACTGTTTGTCAGACTTTCGGGCATCTGAATACCCGTAACGACTGTCAAAGATCCACGAATGTCAAAGTCAAAGTCAAATCATTTATTTCAAATAGGCACATTAAAGGCACTTTTGAACGTCAAAAAACTTTTTAACAAAAAAAAAAAACCGACTTCCAAAAAAAACACTACAAAGTGAAAAATAACTTTTATTTCGGAAGTCGGTGTCTTTGCATCTGTATTTTAGTTTTTTGCCACCGACTTCCGAAATAAAAGTTATTTTTCACTTTGTAGTGTTTTTTTTGGAAGTCGGTTTTTTTTTTTTGTTAAAAAGTTTTTATTTCTCGCTTTTTAGTGTGTCTGTTTATAATGTAGGTATCTAAGTTACAATAGCCTAATGCCAACTTGCTTATCGCCTTTTACAAAATATTGCTTTTCCCGATGCAGGGACGTTAATTGTTGAGGAGTTCTCCTGGTATTCCACCATCAGCTCCATTTCACCATTCGCATTCGTGACGATCATAACTTGCTTAGCAACCATATTAAAGTAAGTAATCGAATCGCAAACCGGGAAATACTTATTATTGAGTAGTTCCGGTGGCCATTTGTGGTCTTCATCATCAGTTCCACTTCACCAAATGATGCTTTCAGAGAGCAAATGCACGAGTTACTATTAAAAATACCCAAATCGCTATAGGTGTGCCTATAATACTTGAAGAGTTCCTTCGATTTCTCCAGGATCCCATCATCAGATCCTGACCTGATGACAATGGGACCACCTGGAAAGTATACCCTTTCAAACAAAAAAATAATTTTTGAAATCGGTCAAACCGTCTCCGAGTAATCGGGGAACATACATAAAAAAAAAAAATAAAAAAAAAAAAAAAAAAAAAAAAAAAAGGTTCCGACGAATTGAGAACCTCCTCCTTTTTGAAGTCGGTTAAAAAAAACTAAATAGAAACGATTCTAGTCGCCCATTCCAAAAGGTAGTTTTCGTATGGAGAAGAATGGGCAAGAAACTCCAATGACAGCCGGGACCAACGGCTTAACGTGTTTTCCGAAGCACGGAGGGGTCTCAGTATGTAAAGATGGTCACCCATCCACAGACCAACCGCGGCAAGCGTAGCTTAACCTGATCGATCGACCTGTGCGGCTATTATTATTTAGCCACTGACGATACTCCGTCAATAATTGCTGAAAAAATGAATACCAGCCCTTGCTGTCCCACTGCAGGGCCAAAGGCCTCTTTTTATACAGAAAAGGCACGAACATTGATCACCACCTTCTTTCATAAATATTCTTCTTTCCACCACGCTTGTTCAAGACAGGTTGGCGTTTTTTTGCTCACGCAATAATAATTGCTAGTGTTAAATCACACAAAACTTGCGTTTTTTGTGGTTAGGTCCTGTAAGCCCCTGCTTACAGGACGTAAACACAAAAAACGCAAGTTTTAGACACAATAAAAGTATATGATCGACTACAGTAAACAAAATCAGAAAAATTATGATATTCTTCAGGATATATGCTAAGTAGATAGTGTGTTGAAAACATAATACAACTAATTTGATACGATAGAAAAAAAACATGAAGATACCTCTAAAAACTTTCTTTTTACAATAAAAATCATAATAAGTAATACAATCATTCTGATTTTTTGTCAGATTATTCTACAAGCAACATACTAAAATACTAGTGTTTTAATTGTTTAGTCCAAACAATAGATTTTTTGTTATTAAATAATTGCTTCATATTTTGCAATAAATTACCAGCGCTGTGTCATCGCCCTTCTCTTTCTTTTTTATGCAGTGCGACAGTGACCGCGCTTTAGGTCATGTAAGCCCCTTAATATGGTTTTAAATCAGAGTCCAAATAAATTAAGATGAGGACAGGAGAATGGTCATGTTAAAATCAAGTTACACTCACCATCTAGTTCATATCCCTGTCCGCCCCACTGCGGTAACTCCTGTGAGTAAGACTTGGGGTCGCTGCGACTACCTATCGATATCTTAAGGCTTTTCCACAACTTCATCTTGACCACATATTTGTACACAACACTAACACTATTCAGTTACACGTCACTGATTCATTTTGTCACAAACACTGTCACTATGAGTCCGGAAAATCTGGAAAAGAAGAAAAATTGGTTAGATATTTGATTGAGTCTACAACCCGTAATAACATCGTGTGGTGGCTCACAACGGGCCTTATAGTCTAAAATAGGGTTAAAAGTCAACCAAAGGGCAATGGAGAGGGCAATGCTTGGAGTTTCCCTGCGTTATCGAATCAGAAATGATAGGAGATCCGCAGGAGAACTAAGGTAACCGACATAGCCCGAAGAATTGCTAAACTTAAGTGGCAGTGGGCAGGGCACATTGCTCGTAGAACAGATGGCCGATGGGGCCGAAAGGTTCTGGAGTGGCGACCGCGTAACGGAAGAAGGCCTCCCACAAGGTGGTCCGTCCACCTTGTGAAGGCCGCAGGAACCCGTTGGATGCGAGAAGCACAGAACCGGTCGCAGTGGAGGTGCTTGGGGGAGGCCTATGTCCAGCAGTGGACGTATTTCGGCTGAAATGATGACAACCCGTAAAAGTTAACTTGAGACCCGAGACTCTCCCGACTTCCACGTTGTTACCGCTTTTGCCGTTGACGCCTCAGTATCGCGCTTACGTCCAACGAGCGATGTCTCAACTTACCTCTTGCGGGTTGTTTTATAATCAAAATAACTATGTCCTAAAATATAAATTAGGTTCTTACACGGCAAACTATGGGGTTTGTTCAGTTATTTGTCTAAAAAAATAATAATATGTACCTACGTGAAATCCAAACATTAACATCGATAGATGCCCTACCGCGTCAAAAAGATTGTCATGTTCCCATTTAATTCAGACTTGACTGTGACGGAAACGCCATTTTGTTTGAAATGAGAATAATACACTCGTAATAAACATAGTAATAATTTATTATTAAAATCGTAGGTATTTAAAAAAAAAATACTCAAAGCTCACAGGTTTAGCTTGTTAGAATTTCGTGAGCTTTGAGGAGTCACAAGAGGTAGCTTTTAACAGCTTTGTCCCGTGGAACTCCCGTTGAGCAGACATCACTTACTATCATGACAGAAGAAAGGCAACTCACCAGCTGACGAGTGACGGGTGTAGTTTTAGAAAATGGATGAAGCTAATGGAAACTACCATCCCACAAAAGTTATAAACGACGAGTAATAGACGATGTATACCATTTGTTGATGGAATTTGTTCAATTTCATGCAGAGAGAGAGGAATTATTGGAAAAATTTAATCTGGATAAATTGCAGGTTGGAATCATGAATTCTATACTCTCAAACCCTAACAGTGAAGAAGCTTGTCTTTTGTTTACACTATTATCATCTTAAGTTAGACTAATGATGTAACTGTAAATAAGATTAAAAGAATAAAAGTTCAAAATAATAGAATAAAAAAAAAAAGTTATAAATTCCAACGCAAAGAAACGGGTCATTAAACACCGTATCGTTGGCGAGCTAAGAAAGAACAAGCCCAAATTGATTATAATTAATAACAAAACCAATATCTCAACGCCAAATGGACTACAAATTGCATTTCGGACGCACTAATAGGAACTGTTTGTCATGTCCACCGTCACGGGTCACTACACCCCGTCGATCAGACAACGACATGGCTCCTTGAATACAATGGAGCTCAAACATCTACTTTTTAATGGCTCCGACATACTTCCATGAATATAAAATGACTTTGTAAATAAATTATTCATAAATCAAAGTATGAAAAATGAGTTTATTGGGACTGAGAGTTAAGGTCAAGGTCACATAGTCTATCTACGTCAGTGTGTAATGGGGGATTTACACTAGCTCTATTTTCGCAGTGCGGCTGGTCGCTTACCAAATCACCTCACAAACCGAATTGCCACCCCATTTACACGGGTCGATAAAATCGCAGATGACTAGTTCATTTTGCATCAAAATGTCGACCCTCATGAAGCCGGCAATCGCCTGGGACTGAGCATTTTCACGATTGATTTTAGTCACCCGTCGCACGACATACCTACGTCGAAACCTACTCTTATTTGGAACTTGCGATTTTAGTCACCTGCGCCAAAACTAATTGCTATTTAGACATTCACACATTGTCTATAGTCGCCTGTGTAAAGCCCGCATAACTTTGTGATCAATGAGTAAAAAGAGGTAGATAGATTACCAATCAACATTCAGTTTTCGAACAATACAATTAACTGTCGAATGACGTCACTGAAACGTTATTTAAGAAAGCAAGTTGGTGCGTTTCCCTCGAGAGCGTTTTTTGGCAACGTAAAGTCAAACCCCGGTGCTATCATTTCCACGACAGCGGTCAAGGCGTCCGTTATATGGCAGTCACCGCTTTCGTAGGAAAAAATAACTGGCTGGGCCCAACGGTTTCACCCGCGTAAGTTTCGATTCCAAAAACACATATCACGTGCACGACACGTGACGCCATCTATTATCATCTTAACGTTATTGTTGTTTTCCTCGAGAACAGTATTTTTTTTCGGGATGAAAGGTACACTATGTCCGTCTCTGTACACTTGACAACGTATATGCAAAATTTCAGGATGATCGGTTCAGTGGTTTAGGCGTGGAAAGGTAACAAACAAACCTACTTTCGATTTATAATATTTTAATATTAATAATAATTATTAAATAATTAAAATTATTATTTATTATTATATTTAGGATTAGGATGTATATTATAATGTCATACTATATTACACGACACGTGGAAGTAGGACAGCATGTCGTAAATAATTATCGGGAGTAAAAAAGACAAGCATATTTAGCTGTGCGGCGCGATGCTGAGTTCAATCGATCTATTCTGTAATAAAAATCTCACCATGAAAACTAAGGCGAAGTAAACTTGAAGTGAGCTGTAAACTAGTGTCAGTCCCTATACCATCAGGTGGATTGGTGGAATGACAGCTCACTTCACCTTAGTTTCACGGTTGAGATTTTTTAAAGAACAGACCGACAGTTTTGCTAACAAGCCAAGTTTTAACGTGCCACTTGCAGAGCGCGTATAATCCATCTTTCTCTTCTTACTTAATATCATTGTATTCGACCGTCAAAGGATATTAGTGTACAAATTGGATGGAAACGATGAGTATTATACCCGAATGTAACTCTATACCTTTGTTTCTATACTTGTCGGGATACAGCCCATAAAGGTTCCTCACAGGCGCGTTAAAATCGGTCGATAATATCGGATGCGATAATTCGGCCCGATTCCTTGTCACACAACTGTGTTTTTATCGTCCGATATTTCTAATGTGTGCGTGCAACTTACACTATAACAAGCCTCCCGTCCTGAACTCATACAACACGTGGTATTAACGCAGGTGTGTGTGTGTAAGATCATAAGTGTCCAAATATAAAATGTTCTAAGAACCCTTATCGGAATATCGCAGGACGGAGGAACGCAAGCTTCTGTTGCATCGTTATTATCGCTGCAATGTGTAACTTTGTGTCCGTTCTAATACAAAATGTATTGAAAGCAGATATTTTATTATCGCAATAACGCATCCGATATTATCGACCCATAATAACGCGCCTGTGGGGGAGAGCCTTAAAGCTTGTAATTGAATTGTACAGTAATGGCATGCGCGACATGTATGGAATTAACTATAGCTAATGATTTATCTCAATCAACTAACCAATGTTTGTATAATATTGCTTATCTAAACTAAACCTATCAACTACTTAACGAGGGGCCCGTGGCTAAATAATAACAGCCACACAGTTCGATAGATCAGGTTAAGCTACGCTTGCCGCGGTTGGTCTGTGGATGGGTGACCATCTTTAGATACCGTGACCCGTCCGTGCCTCGGAAAGCAGTTGGTCCCGGCTGTCATTCGTGGATCTTTGACAGTCGTTACGGGTAGTCAGAAGCCTGATTTTTCCATTGCCAGAAAACTTTTATTCGAGGAATAAAATTGACGTTTGGCAGTTTTATGGAAACAACTGTCAAAATTTCAAAATTATTCCTCGAATAAAGTTAAGTACCAGATGATTGAAAAATCAGCCCTAGTACAAACTATTTACCTACACTAGATACGAGTACTAAATTAAATGACTAACTAACTTACTATACAAATAAATACAAAAACAAAGGACACTCGAATTACTCGTCCGCATCGCTGTCATCCGGAAAAAACGTGCCCAGAAGACTGGCAGCATTGCCACGTTGAATGGTAATGCTAATTCTTTGGCCAAAGAACGACCCAGCCCTCTGGTCACGTGAAGTGTCGACCAGTCGGCGAGAAATTCCCTTAAAAAGGAGACGCGCACTCGAGCCCCATGACCCGAGCGTTTCGACCCCAAACGGCTCAAAGCTGTAGTTGCCCATAAGGTTACAAATTATGTTGTTATTTGACCTTGTATAATAGAAAAAATCATATTCAACTAAATATTTTGGCTCCCACACTAAATTATTATTCCATAACCACAATCTTTCATCCTGTCATTTTCACATAAGGAAAATCACGTATTATATCGAAGTTGAATATATTTCGCTGTCATATAAACGTACGCCATATAATTGCCTGTTCATAATACAAGGTTTCCTTCATTTTTTATGTATTTATGGGTAATCATACCCAATATGCTTTACTGGGAGAAGCCCTCGCTTTCTTTTTTATTTATCTACCCTACTTCCAGTGACTTGCAGAATCGAACGCTTTTGAGAAGTGTATTCACATAGGGATGTGCATGAAATTGTCGATAGTTGGAAGTAATAATCGTTTTTTATATGCCATGCAGAGTAATGATTTATGTAGTTAGTAATGCGAGTTTGTTGTGTATTTCTATTACAGTGCGGCCGACGAGATCATGCGTTTTTGACACCTGTCAGTTTCATACAAACGAATACGTGTTTTGCGAATTTGATCTTTATTAGCTACTAGAATTGTCGCACTAACAAGTGTCAGGAACGCATTCTTTCGACAGCCGCACTGTAGTGCCTTTATTCATGCTTGGTTTGCTACTTTTGTCATGTATTTAAAAATTATCTGCAGCATAATCCTGCAGTCTACAACCAAAATATTTACCAAACTTTACAAAAACACGAAACATGAAAAACATGTAACATCTGCATCAAACTCATTTTAACTCCTAACAAAAACACTTTGTTTTTGTAGGCACCGCTTTGACACACGAGGCGCGGAATACATTTTTTGAGATCGATAACAATTTCGATAAAAAAATTGGAATCCCTATGCTTTTCCGGACTTTCCGAAGTTGAACAAAGTAAAGCTGGAGATCAGCCGGCTGTAACAATGCAGAATCATAGTGATGTACGAAAATACTCCCCAACTTGCGATCTGAATGAGAAAACTGTTCAACAACAATGATTTGTATAAGCCAGAATTATTATGTATTAAGTCTAATCGATGTGATGTTTGCTTTTGGGTAATTGTGGGGAGAATATATTGTCTATCTCTTTATCTTAATTATATCTACTGAAACCGTTGCATTTGTTAACATATCATACGTAATACATATTATCTGTCGAAAGAGACTGGATCCTGCGACATAGGGTATCCTAGTTCGGGATCCAGTGTCATAACTAAATATTGTAACTTATGAATCAATAAACTTAAACTTATTAAAACTTATCTACACAAATAAATAAAATTTAAGTGTCTGTTTGTAATATCAAACTTTTACTAAATGCATCATCTGCCTAGCCTTTTCCCAACTATGTTGGGGTCGGCTTCCAGTCGAACCGGATGCAGCTGAATACCAGTATTTCACATGGAGGGACTGCTTATCTCACCTCCGCAACCCAGTTTCTGGGTAATACGATACCCCTTGATAAGAATGGTTGTCAGACTTTCGGGCTTCTGACTACCCGTAACGAATGTCAAAGATCCACGAATGACCGCCGGGACCAAAGGCTTAACGTGCTTTCCGAGGCACGGAGAGATCTCGGTAAGTAGAGGTGGATACTTATTATTATACATTATTTACTTCCACTTATTAATTTAACATCTCCTTTAGAAACAAGTTCCTACAGAGAAACTCTTACCTACTTTACCAACCCAATGTAAATTGTATTTATTAGTGTCAATAAAATTGGACAAAGTTACTATTCCACAAAACCAATTTTATATTCACTAACAAACCTTCTGTTTCTATTTTCTTTTAAATTTTCCTAATTGTAACGCTCCATTAAAATAATTTGCATTTTCAATTCACTTTGTCTTGTTGGTTTAAAGTCAATCTAGATAATAATAGGTCCGTTTGTCTATAGATTTCCTCGACCAAATTAGTTTGAAATAAATGAATAACCTTTCAATAAATAGTGTTTTGCTTGAAATTTAATGAATGGAATCCAAAGTGCATAAACAAAAGAGGCACGTCATACAGAAGTTAGACTTAGGTACTTTATCATTGGGTCTCTCTCTACGCTTTTCAATTCATAATAATAAAGATAATTGATTATTATAGAACACCAACGAACCACATCTAGTTTAAAAAAATATTATTGACGAGTAAAAGTGTTTGTACAAACCTACTTACAGAAAATAAATCATTTATAAATAACAATGACACATTTTTTGAAATCTGACTCCCGTTAAAAAAAAGCATCAAACATAAAAGCGAAAATACCTCCAATTTATCACACACGCTAACGTAATGTAACCAGTTCTGACAACGTAACTGAAGAGAGAGAGACCAGGGGTAATCAGTTAACTGGCGTCGTCTCGTTACAGGGGTCGCGCGGTCAACCAGATTAGCGTTGCTAGGCAACGGACCTCTATTGTGACTCGTGAGGTATTTTTTAGAATTCCGCAGCCGAATAGCTAAAACAATAAACTTGTAATTTCGTCATGGACGTACGTTTGTACGCCAGCACATCAAGCTACCCGAAACTGTCAAATTTTCCCAGTAAACTTTGAACTTTATGCTTTATCAATAAAGTTGAAAATCTATTAAATAAATTTGACAGATTGTATTATCTTAATGTGCTGGAGTCTGTACGTCTGAACGTCTGTC
This sequence comes from Oligia latruncula, assembly GCA_948474745.1. NCBI lineage: Eukaryota > Metazoa > Arthropoda > Insecta > Lepidoptera > Noctuidae > Oligia > Oligia latruncula. Next base: position 2,194,980 of record OX419686.1, read on the forward strand.
AGTCTGTCCGTATGTCCGTCCGTCTGGAAGTCACACAGCCATTTTACTTGGAGACTATTTGAATTAGGTACCTATACCTAGGAAAATTGGATATAAGGCGTATTCTTCTTGCACCGCTAAACAATGGTGTAGTGTATTTACGAAAAAAAAATTTTAGGTAAAGGCTTCTTCAAACAGGCGCGATTCACGATAAAATCGCGCGCGGCACAATAGCACCGCAAGTAGCGCAACGAGCGGTACCTTTGTGTCGCGCGCGATTATATCGCGTGTCGCGCCTGTTTGTAGGAGCCTTAACACTCTCCATACAGTCAAGTAACCGAGTGATGGAAAAACAAAATACAATGCATATAAAGCATGTTGGGTAATTAAAAATACTATGATGTTTCTAAGTGACTTTGCTATATTCAATAGTTATTGAGATATGGGAGATCTTCTGTAAAACCACAGAAATAACTTTGTTTTTCATGGTTTTTTCAAAGAAATACGACGAAATTCAAACCTATTTTCGCTGTCGTCGTCGATTGTATAATGTTGTGCATACTCGTAAGTAAAATTTTATAATTTGACGGCACGGTTGGCGCAGTGGTTAAGCGATTGACTGCTGCGCTGCGTGGCGCGGGTTCGATTCCCGCACGGAACAAATATTTGTCTGACCTACAAGTAGTTGTTCCGGGTCTGGCTGTTTGTGTATGTGAGTTTAAATGTTTGTAAAAGCACCCACAATACAGGAAAAATTCCTAGTGTGGGGCAACGTTTTTTTAAAAGAAAAAAAAAAAAAAATATATTCATCCCGAATACGGAACCCCTCACTGTGCGTGGTCCGACAAGCACTTGGCCGGTATTTTTCTATTATTATTTTAATTATGTAGCTAAAGGGAATGGGGCAAAAAAGAAAGCTGGCCAGGCGAACGGATTGTTGGTTGAAAACTAAATTGTAGCTATTAGCGATGAAAATGGAACAAGTTGGGACGCTGAGAAATCGTAGTAGGTTTTCAGTTCTGTAGGGCTGAAACTGGAAATTTAGTTTTGAAATTGTTGAGCGGTTTCAGGTGTTTCGAACTGGTACACTTTAAACAATTCAGTTGCTGAGCCGTAGCCCATGGCTAAATTATAACAGCCGCACGGTTCAATGGAAGGTTAAGCTACGCTTGTCGCGGTCGGTTCGTGGATGGATGACCATTCATTACATATCGAGACCCGTCCGTGCCTCGAAAAGTGCCTTAAGTCGTTGGTCTTAAATGTCGGGTAGTCAGAAACCCAAAAGTCTGACAACCAGTCTTACCAAGGAGTGTCGTTTTACCCAGTTACTGGGTTGTGGAGGTCAGATAGGCAGTCGCTCCATGTAAAATACTGGTATTCAGCTGCATCCGGATGGACCGGAAGCCGACCCCAAAATAGTTGGGAAAAGGCTAGGCAGATGATTTACGGTCAGAGCACCGCGTTAGGCGAAAGCCTTTAGCGCAAAACACGGTTATTAACTCAAGTCGAGGTAAAAACGAAACTTATAATTGCCCGCTGAGACAAATTTGAAAAGTTGGACAAAGTTTCAGGAACGCATCTGTCAACTTGAAACATTAAAAGCAGATGATGGAACGTTTGGATTGAGGTGAGGTTTCGGTATAAAATTATAATAATTGGGAAAGGTGTTGGATATATTTTCCTTGATATTTTCGGCTGAAAATAGATAATATGTTACGTTGAGATTTGGTTACGTTTTTATGTAGCATAATTTGCTTAGATAATGTTTCCATTGCTGAGACACAGGCCCCTCTCTGTGAGAGCGAGTGGGCCGTAATCCACCACGCGGGCCCAGTGCGGGTTGGTAGATGTCACATTTCTTTGAATTTTTTGGTTCTTGGACATGCTGGTTTCCTCTGTAATTAACACAAAGTCAGGCCTGTCAGGGTTCGAACCTACGACCTACAAACTCGTGAATTGCGGCCGTTTCCACTTGGTTAGTGCTCCGTCGTTATGTAATGGAATTAAATTATGGATGAATTATTTGCATTGATTTTGAGTATATTTCGTAGACCGTAAATTTAGTTAGCAACTCATCTCTCAAATCTCTTCTTATCAATGCGCCGTAGTATTGAAAACCATTCACTTGAAATTTTCATCGAAACGAAATTAAATAGTAAACGCTTCACTGAAATTCCCGCCGTTATAGTCAATTTATTGCATGCAAATCTTTCAACCAGATCGTAATCCACCTTCAAGTGTTATTATAGATTAAATTTTTATTCGCGCCATCTTTATCTAACACGTTTGTTTATAAGCTTTATTAAAGACAATAATTTAACAAAATTAAGTCATAATTTTAATAACACCTATAAAAATTAAGCCACCCATAAAGGGACGATCCGTATAAAAAATTGTAGGTACCTACCACAACAATTAATGTTGGTCCTGACGTCAGATAAAACGGTGTTAGCACCGGCAGGGACGCTTATACCACAAAATACAGAAAGTACAGAAGGCAATCACATGTAAGTACTTCACTTTTCATACCTACGCTCGGCGGTCGCGCTAGGGTGGTCAACTTTCCCCCGGTGGGTTCCCGCATTGTCGAGGCGGGGGGGCTCAGTAGCCGTGGCTTGGACACCCATGGTGAAGCGAAGATGAACCCGAGGAGGGGCTGCTCGTCAGGGCTTTTCCGACAAGCCGACGACGTAGCGGCCAACATGTAGGTTGCGGTGCCGCTTGGGCGACATCGCAACTGAGGCGGGCCGCGATGTCGTATCGGAGGCATCGCGGCTGAGGGTTGGAGGCCGCGGCGGGAGAGGAGTGCCGGTATTACGGTGCGCCGCTCTCTCTACCTTCCGCGGCCTTGACGGGGTCGCCACCGTTCGATGGCGGACGCGGTGGGGCCGCAGGGGAAGAGGAGTGTTGGTATGACGTTGGCCACTCTCCCTATCCTCTGCGACCGAAAATTGGCAGGCGGCGGGGCCAATGACCTGACCCGTCGCAGGGGGACTAAGGGTGGCAGAGACGGGGTCGTCTGGCGCCCATGTGCTGGTTTGGTCCCTGGGGTGGTCACGGCGTGCTATGTGTTCTGGTGCGCCGGTGATGGGGAGTACTCCCCGGAGGAGGGTCCGGTGACGGACAGCCGTGGCGGGTTCACGGATGAATGCTAACGCGTGCCCGTGTTCCCGCCATAAGCGGCAGAGGAGGACACCGTGGAGATTTAGTGGGTTAGAGTCCCACATAACTGCACTATCTCCCTGTGGTAGTGCAGAATGCATGAGCATTTCTCCACGATAAAAAAAAAAAAAAAAAAAAGGGTGGTCAACTTTGACTTATGCACAAAAAATTATCGTGGTAGTGGCACTCGTATCTAGTTGCTTTATTTATTGTTGAGCTTATTCTACAATATTAAAACAAAACCATAAACATAGTATTACAATACAAAAAGTTTACCAAAAACATAAATAAATAAAATTTTGTGTGTATGTGTGTGTTGCTCGAGTGCACTTTGTATGTAGATTGCCTTCTGTACTCTCTGTATTTTGTGCTTATACTGAAAATTTAATGATTTCACGCTAATTGTCCCGCTCTGTCAGTAATGAAATGATAAAGACCCATATAAACGTACCCACATACTGGACAATGATGATAAAGAATTAGTTGGGATGGAAGACGCTCTTGAGAATTTTGCGATAGTAAAAGCTCGTTTATAGGGGTTCGTGGCTATGTGTTAGCAGCCGCAAGGGTCAATTGATTGGGTCTAAAAAGGCCACTTTGGCAGAATCATAAAAGGATAAAAATTATGAATTATAATATGGCGAAGACAGTCCGTGTTTTTCTTTTTTTCGCTGGGATTGGATTTGGATTGATCAGATGATGAATTGCGCTTACCCACAGAAATATGTAAAGAAAGAACATGAAAATAAAATACTATTTTAAATAAAAGTACCATTTTAATAAAGTGTTTCAGAGGAAATCAACTAGGTAGGCAATTTAGTCAAAGAGAGAAATTCTTGAACCTCATTAAAATATTGACACAAAAGATGAGCAAATATATAATATACGTTTATGTATGAACCTGCAATGAATGTCCAAGAGTTTTTAAAACCGAAACACAGAAAAAAAAATTAAAATTGAAAATAACAAAACATTGTGCACTGTTGTGACACAAACCGAGTATTTACCCTGTTTCCAAAATCAGTTCACAAAACAGGAAATGAGGCAAAAAATAATAAACTTTACATCCCTGAAAATTCTCGGAATAATTTAATCATAATGATTATAACATGTCATTTATTCTGAAAGGACCTTCATAATTTATAAGGATTACCGTTTCTGATATACATAATTAGGTAAACATACTGAAATGGAAAATTACTGAGTAATTTGTTGATATTTCGTGAAATATCGTTCATGTGTAACACCTGCTTCAGAATTCAGATTAGTAAGCAGACTTAGCTGAGAATTGTTTTATGAGTATTTATTTATGTGGGGTATCCTGGATATCTGAGCCTGACTATCAGTCAACAACGTCATATTTCATCAAGGTATCAACGTGTATTCTATCATAATGATATACGAGATTTTACCTGCGGCTTCGTCCACTTGGGGGTCGGTATCCTATGTACTAACCCAGTTCATGTTCTATCCGTGTGCCTTTAAACCCGTAAAGGTAAGATAGGCAGACAGATACAGTTATTTTCGCATATATTTATAATATTAGTTATTGAATACACATCGTGCCGATACGAGAAAAGAAGAAAATCATAAAACAATTTGACGAATTAGTATATGAGCAGTAGCTTCATAGTCAGTAGTTCATAACATCATGCATCATAACTGTACATTAATTTGTATTACATCTTATAAGAGTGCATTAGTCGTCATTATTCTCTTCGTACACTTTATTTAAATCTTGTAATATGCATAAATGGGAGAAGCATCATATAAGTGTCCTAAATAAAATAAATAAAAATAAATAAAGTGTGCATCCACACGAGCGATACGCATTTGAATTAGAGTTATTTATTAATGTGTGATAATTGTTTGATAATTTATTAATAATCAGCATGTTTGTACCAAGACAATATTTGTACGCCAATGACGGCTAAACGTCGAGCGTTCTTTAATTTAATAATTCTAACATCTGTACCTAACCCACCTATGTTCAACAAATAAAAATATTTGTAAAAGATAAAACAGTAACTTTTCATGATTAAACATACTATTTACTGAAAAAAATTACAAAAAAAAAGGAAAACCGTAATGTAAGTACCGTAATTACTGTAATGTAAGTAAATTTCAATAGTTTTAACGATATCACCAAATGAATAAAACTGTTAATTTTGTGACCTTTTAGCTACTTAAAATGTTAAAGTTTACTGTCATGACGGTAACATTTTGCCTCAAGCTTTAACTGTTTTCGGATCAATAAAAAATACTGTTTTGAACTTTAAGCTCATAATATGGAACTGTTTAAAGCAGATCACATTAATGTTTTTTTAATTTTTATTGACTGCTTATTCTTTCAGAGTCCTACAATTTGAAAGCTAATATTACTTTTAAGCGAGGACGTTTAAAATCCTGGAAATCGGGGTAAAATTGCTAGTAGACATTAACTTAAAACATACCCATCCACATTCACAAAAAATAACTTAAAGGCAAAGTAGATAAGGTTCAAGTTGGAATGAAGAACGTTAATTCTGCATGGATTTGTTAATTGTAACAAATCGTTTGAGATCAAACTTAGTGATTCATAGTTTGGAATAGAGCCAGTACAAAATGTATTGCAAAATTACTAGTTTAACTTGTAAGAGCAAATCAAGTTTTAGTTTTATTAAAATAAATATAATGTAGGTATTATGAGGATTTTAAATTGATTCATGATTTTCAAGTAAGTGCTCCTATCATCATCATCTGCCTGCCTTTTCCCAACTATGTTGGGGTCGGCTTCCAGTCTAACCGGATGCAGCTGAATACCAGTATTTTACATGGAGCGACTGCCTAATAATATAATATGATACTCCTTGGTAAGACTGATAAGACTGACTGACTGTAAGTGCTCCTATCACAGATTTAAAACACAAGCTCTTTGTTGCTGAGGTAAAAATTAAAAGTTAGTTACGACTATTCAAATGCATCAGCCTATAATGTTCCCACTGCTGGGACACAGGTCTTGTCTCTTCGAAAGGAAGTGAGCTGTAATCTACCACGGGGGTTCAGTGCGGATTGGTAGATGACACATCTTCGATGTTTTTTGCTTCTAGAACATGCTGTTTTCATCACGATGTTTTCCTACACGGTTTTGAGACACAAAAGTAAAGCGCCTGGTTGGGTTCGAACCCATCTACAACTCGTAAGCCAAGCCGTTACCACTCGGCCACCACTGCTCCTTAATATACCAATGACTTCATTAAAATTCCTTCCATATCAAGGCGCCAACAACTATGCAATAAGCTTAAGATTTATTCTAAGTACCTTTTCCACGCTAATTCTTAGGTGAGTAACGATCCTTGTTAACTCCCATTCAAATATAGCCCGTGTTAGTTAAAACGCGTCGTATAAACCACTCCACAGAAAACTAACGGCCCTGGATGAGTCCATGGGACGTTTTAAACAAAGCCAAATAGATATATGGGTGACGACCTCAATTTACGACGCAGGAATTGTGAATGACGAAAGTAACCTGAGTTGCGGTGGCAAAAAATAACTATCACCAACAAAAAGACGAATTCGGCTGATTGATACTTACGAGTGCCGGTTTTGGTATTTAAATCTGTCTCAATTTATGACGCAGGAATTGTGAATGACGAAAGTAACCTGAGTTGCGGTGGCAAAAAATAACTATCACCAACGGCAAGACGAATTCGGCTGATTGTTACCGTTTTCGGTATTCGTTATCTGTTTTAGTCAATGCTTATACTCTCCTAACTAAGCATACCTATTGAACCTAGGCATTGGATTATTATTGTGAGCTAGAGAAATTGCAATGTAAGAAAAATCAAAAAAGTCTCAAATGAGTTTCTTTACCCACAACTAGCGACCCGGGCTTGCTTCCCAGGATTTTTATAACTTAACAAAACATCACAATTTCTTTATATGTGTGTTTCATATTAACATTAAATGTTTCTTAGAGGATAAAAAAAATGCGAGATGACCTGGAGGCGTACCGCGAGGGCTGGTTCGAGGTGGCGCGGGAAAAGAGTTCAGTATAGGATAAACAAAAAAAAATTGGATAAAGCTTCCGAAATAAACTCTTTAAATAATTGTAAAACTGCATCAAAATTCGTTGCGTAGTTTAGAAAAACAACGCGGTCACACAGACAGACACGTATTTAGTAAGATATTTACCCAACAACAAAGCATTGATTGAAATAATTACACACATTACAACCACAACATTTGACGCTAAACATAACCCTCTGAAACATAACCACCGCTGTGTTACATTTCAAAATCCGTCAATTTGAGTTGAGGATAATGTAACAAGTCACTTAACGAAATGATCGGATTATGTTTCATTGACAGCACAGCGCATGATTCATGTTCAGCTGGCGACTGGCCAAACGGTGCGCTTAAATAGACGAGACCGTGCTAGATTAGCTTGTGTTGTAGGGAAAGTTAGCACCACTGCAAATACTGCAGAGACAGTCATGCAGACTGTAAATTCTAATTGAGAATTCTGTAGATTAACTGAAATTCTGGCTACCACTAGATGTTTACTTGGTTTAGTCCCATCTCTTCGCCTTCCGACTAAATTAATGAAATGAAATGGATGGGACTAAACCGTTTACTTTTGAACTTGAGGATGTAAAGTCATATTATTATTCTGTTTATACAGGGTGTAAGGTACAGTCAACAAAAGAGATAAGTATGTAGGATCGTCGGATATAGTTGAAGTTTAGTAAGAAACTAATGGATGTTCTCGAATAAAATTTAATTTAATGAATAGAAAACAAACAGCTCATTTATCCAATTAAATTTCAATCGACAACACTTACTAAACTTCAACTATATCCGACGACCCTGCCTACTTATTTCTTTTGTTGACTGTACATCGACGCGCAAATTGTTAACATGAATTCAGCACGTGAGAAGAAGTAGATAACGAAAACTGTAATTAATACCTATGTCGCAGCAACTGGTTTAATTAGCCGTTTAGTGAACCGCCTAGCCTTTTCACTAAACGGCGGCCGTTCAACTAACTGCCTGAATGATATTCAATTATAGTTTAGGTTGGAAGTCTGCAACCAATCACGCGCGAGCCGAATTGGTCGCAGTAACTAAGCCAGGGCACCCCGAACAAATGGGTTAGGTTATGTTAGAACTGTGATCAATCGCGAGCGAGCCGAGAGAGCGAAGCGAGACGAGCACTACTTCCAAAGGACAACGGGTAATTTAACATAGACGGTCAAAATCTATGGAACAGTTGATTTTTTTTCGATTTTTTTTTCACGGTGCTTTTCTAGATTTTTAGTGTAATGAGCATGTTGTGGTAATAGCTAAATAAATGATTACTTAATCGATTACGTGAAAGAAAAAGCGGTGGATCGGGGGCGAAATTTCACGTGGCCAAAGCCGCGTGCAGAAGCTAGTCATAGATAAAGCAAAACAATGAATGACAACCACCATCACTTAAACCTTGCAAATATTTCGAAATCCTAGCAGTTCTAAGTATCCTTGTACGTAGTTTATTCGGAAACCACAGCACGTGCGACAGTAACGCGTTCCGTTAATGATCACATTATGCATAAGTAGCAAGTAGTGGTGTTGCTCACGTAGTCTGTATCTGAACTGAATGGAACTGTTGTTGTAGAGGATACTGGTTTTTATTTGAATTTTAGCACCAGGTGCAGATAATGGGTACTAGAATGAGCTTGATAATATAATCTTTTTAAGTTGAGGATGTAGTCCAATTAGTCTGAAAATGTATTGTGCAGAATCATGGGTGGCGGAGATGCGAAACATCGGGTCTGCTTCACGATCCAACATAGTTTAGGTACGTGTAAACACTATAGTGGGTACTCGTACAAAGAGATAATTCGAAATTAAAATAAATTTAATAAACACGTGCGTCGGAAATAAACACGTGCGATGGCACTGGGCGTTTGCCAAGACCATCCGAGCTCGACTGTCGACTGTAGACTGTCCCAACACTCGGTGTCTCCGCCAGTCTTCGCTGCATCCCCTCCACGTTGCCCTCCACTGACGATAAATGGCGCTGTCCACTGTACTGTGGCGCCATCCATTCACGACATATGGATGAAGTAAGAGATGCGTAGACTATACACTTATTTTTGAAAGTCTGTAAGGGAGGACTCAGATTCAACAGCAAACGTCAAAACAGCAGGTAAGTCTGATATCAACGAAAGAAAGAAAGAAAGAAAATACGTTTATTTGCGGCAAACAAACAATGACAATGACAACACCAATGACATAACCCTTACTCTAAGCCGCTTGACCTAAAAACGTCTTGGCACTCCACGCTTAACTAAACAACTGCATTTAGTCCCGAACTGCACCAACTTATTTACGACGCCATAAACACTTCTGCTGACCTCACAAACGTAGTCGACCGTAACAATAACAATGCGCATAAAGGCACAGCCCCACCTAACAACCATTACTCACTTTTTATCAATTTTATTACATACATAAAACGATTTAGCCAACAGATTTCCCGCAGTAAACAATCGATTAAAATAAATCATTTGCCGTCGCCTGCGGAATTCTTCAAGTGATGTGCGGTCGCGTTGAAAAATATTTTGATTGCGAAAATTCTGTACCGATTTACAGACTCCGAGGAATTTCTTCATTTAATGGACCCTTTTCATGAAAAATTTCCACTTTGATAGTTCTTGTGGAAATTTTTAAGACTTTAATTTTATAGTTTAAGTTGTTTTTAATCTAAAGTTGTGGATTTATTGCTAAACTTTATTTTTAGACATTTTTTTATACTGTTAGAATACAAAAATCTCTCATTGTAGGTAAGTGAATAATGAAATAATTGCTCCCATCTTCTTCTTCTTCTTGCTCCCATAATATTTTTACTACTATATTGAAACATAAAAGTCTCTCTCTCAATATTTTTTATAAAAAACAAAGAGGCTATCGGACTTTCAACTGGAAACATTGAAGCTACATAATACAAAAAAATAATATATAACATTCAATCAGACACTCCAATCGGGCACTTCGTTGAAAATAATTATTTTTAACAAAGTGATGCCAATAACTTTTCCTACCCTCAGTAATTATTATAACGCATTTGTCTCAAATAACAATATTAATAAATTTAACAGGGTTATTTGAGAACCCAATTCACTGCCATTTGTAGATCAAAATGAACAAAGTATTTGACGTTAACGGTAATTAAGATCGACCCTTATTTTGTAACCCTTTCAGCGCTAGTAATATATTAGGTTACAACATTGTGGCGTTGGGGTTACGATGACAGAGAAATCAATATAGAAAGAAAGAAAAGGAAGAAAGAGTACCTATTTATTGCGACTCATACAGGAAAATCACAAACTAAACACAGTGAAAAAAAAAATCCAAGATATATAAAAAAAAAGTGACACAAGGAAAATGAAACAGAAAGTCCTATACGAGGCCAAAAGGCTCCTATCTCAGCATGATGCTGCGACATTTAAAAATTAAAACTTGATAATAATGACATCAATGATACATCTCGGGTTATTTCTTGAATAGGTAATTGAGGTAGCTGTCATTATGTGTGAATCTATGTGTTAATAATTATTATAGTTGTCGCGTTTAAGCATGACACTAGTGGCCATTGCCCTTTCCCTATTATTTCTTCGCAGGAATCCAAACAAAAAACTAGGTATATATGGTTTTTTTTAAATTTACTACTTTTTATTTCTGTTTTTGCTACAACACAAGATACTAGAAAATGGAAGTGGGTCAATGACTGCAATTTTCATGCTAAAACGCGACGACTATAGTAATGAAGCGAGAAATTAATTTGAGGTGAAGCAGCTTTAAGCAGCTTTTAGGTTAGTCTAGTTAGGATATTTCAAAGTATAAGTATTTTATTTTATTAGTATATGGCTCACACACTTGTTAAAGTTCAACTACTTTTGCATTTTTTTTTTAAATAACTTGTATATATGTGAGCACCATGTATCTATCACTTATTTGATTTACCTGTCATTGCTTAATTTTTAATTCTTTTTACCTTTTGTGGTAGACTAATTTTATTATGGGTGCATCGTGTTCACATATAATTTTTATTATGTATACAAGACCTTGTAAAACATTTTAAAAGAGTAACGGTGGAGTTTCTTGCCCATTCTTCTCCATACGAAATCTACCTTTTCGAATGGGCGACTAGAATCATTTCTATTTAGTTTTTTTTTGACGTTCAAAAGTGCCTTTAATGTGCCTATTTGAAATAAATGATTTGACTTTGACTTTCACTTTAAGTAAATCGAGGTAAAGCGGGCTGGATCATACCACCTAGCAGTCTGTGCTGGAATAACTGTAATAAACGAGGCACTTCAGAAAAGGTACTCAAGACTTTCATTAGTTACTAATTTCTTGGTTAATTGTTTACTAAACTAAAATATAATAAATTTTGTGTTTGTTTGTTTCGCTTTCACGTTAAAACGGCTGAACGGATGTCGGACGGACCATGACCTGTTTTAGGACATAGGATACACAATATTCCCAGGGGATCGAGACTAATGCGAGTGAAACCGCAGGGCGCAGCTAGTGCACACACTATAAAGACTTATGTTCATCACACTTTGCTTTCAAAAACCGCCGTAAATTTGGAATACAACTTTAATAAAAACACATATTATGACAATAATTACATCAAACTTTTTAATCAGATTACCTAACCCTAACATTCTCCACCTCATTACTTTACAAACATTAATTAACTAAATAAATTTTATAACCCCAGTCAGCCATGACAGTTTACCTTTATCAGTCACCACTTCACGTCACCATCTGTTTTCGTCATATCAAACGCGTTTACATTATTATAATTTTATAATTACTTTAAAGTAGCGCCCTCCCACGGAGTTTGTGTGTATTTATGGTCTCGTCGATAATTTGGTTAGTAACTGAATATCGTTTTTTGACGTAGACAGAGTAATCTATAGACTCATGGTATCCGTGTCACCGAAAGGGACGAAAAATTCCGGCGATCTTTTTTACAGCTTATTATCATACTATCATTTTTACAGCTTATTACACTGCACCTTACCATTTTCACAGTTGCGCAAATGTACCTACTATTATTGAATTATGCACGAAAAAGATCTTATTTTCCGTTTAATCGCGGTGTAGTTTTTATTATTTCATTCATAACGTCAAACTTGTTGTGCACATTAATGTGCTTAGCCGACACGCAGTAAGGGACAGAAATATTCTTACTCTGCCTCTTTTCTTTGCTAGTGACGTTAATATATTTCTCTTTTTCTTGTGCGAATGAAAAAGAAGATATGCAGCAGTCTATAGTTTACTCTGTCTACGATTTTTGATAATACCTATATGATTTTAGGTTTGTGTGTGGTATTTTGTAGTCGGTTTTGATTATGTTATTAAAATTATGGCGAAACTAACGTCCTAGTTAATAGTTCCTAATTAGCAAATAGTTCTATCACACTATCACACTTCACACTATATTTATAAAGGCGAAAGTTTGTGAGTGTGTGTGTGTGTGTTTATATCTTTGTTACTTCTTCACGCTCAAACGGCTGGACCAATTTTTACAAAATTTGGTAGGGAGGTAGCTGACACCCTGGATTAACATATAGACTACTTTTTGTCGCCATATTCCCACGGGGTTGAAACTTATGCGGGTGAAACCGCGGGGCGCAGCTAGTAATATGATAATAATGATCTAAGATACCAAATGTAGGTGTACTATAGGTACACCTCTGGCTAGCCCTTCGAGACTGACAGCCGTGACGTTGTGTTACATCAAATCTTATAAAAATGGACTATCACCATAAAATGCGGCTCAAACTGCCACGCCATTCAAAATGAAAATATTGGTAAAAAAAAAGACAAAATATAAACACACAATGTAGTCAGAAGGCTCGTACAGTAGTTCTGTCAAATTAATCACCGACAACTCCATTATATTATTCTTAAACGCTCATCATTTTAATTATTTTGTTGAATAAGTACTTCTAATTATGTTCATAGCTTAATTAAATTGGTACCTACCCATTCAATATAAGTATAGTTTTTTTTTATGTGGAATTGTATCGAAAAACCCTTAAAATTCAAATATCTCGACAACTATTGAATTTCAACCATATATAGATAAGGAGGTTCAATTTGTTGCATTTTGACCCTGTCTCAGCTCCTGACGGATATGGTTACCCCACCCAGTTATAACCCAATACACATAATACATGCATCGAAATATACTGTCTACTGTTGTATAGGAATTTGATTTTATTTTCCACGAATCGTATTAGAGTTTCGTAGCAAAAGTTGTTTAAAATGACGGGTAGAATCACCCCCTTGACGGATGCAGGTGACTAAATCACCAGCCTGTATAGTATTTACTGTTCAACAAGGATTAACCGCAAAACGTCCTCAATATATACATCGAAATAACAAAGCAATAACAATAACGATTACGTTATGAGAATCACTTTATTGTCATAATCAAACCGATACCACCCCTAATTCAGATAATGAATGAGAGACCCGCAAGATAGTATCGGAATGTAATTTCCTCCTCGAATCGGATAGGATTATGTTTATGGTTATTAACATTTATTATGTTAACGGTTAATTATTATTATTATTTAGTAGTGTTTGCAGTTCAAGGGTTAGTTGGTAATCCATAATATTAATATAAATTCCAAAGTAACTCGTCTGTCTGTCTGTATGTTACCTTTTCATGCGTAAACCACTAAACAGATTTCGATAAAATTTGGCAGAGAGATAGATTGCATCTCGGGGATGGACATAAGATTTTTTATGTTTGTTGCTCAGAACTCCGTTATTTATAAGCCGATTTGCAAAATTCTTTTTTCAATGGATAAGGTACGCCTTACGGATGGATGGTCCCGTGTAAATTTTATTAACTTTGGTAGTTTTTGAGTTAGCTTCAATAATACGATTTTTTTCCATTTAGTTTATATTTAAGTATGATGTTTTAATAACTTCCTGTCACTGATATTTACATAGCAACAAGTTTTTAATTCAGTCACATTGTTATTTTATAAAATACTATCTGTGCCCCGAGGTTTCTCCCGCATAAAACTCGATTGTTTGGGAATATCGGTAAAAAAAGTAGGTATCCTATGTCCTTATCCAGGTCATGGTCTACCTGTGTGCCAAATTTCATCCTAACCCGTTCAGCCGTTTTAGCGTGAAAGCGTAACAAATAAACATACAAAAAATCTAATCTTTTCTCTTTATAATATTTAATTATTATATATTTTATATTTAAATCAAACATGACACGCTCGCCGCTATTTAAATTCATAAAATTAATTAAATTATACGAAGGCACGATTACATAATTAGGGTGAACAAATTGTTATCATAGTCATTGACCTTAAAATTATTTGAAAAGATAATATTTTTTAGCTTTAAGTAAAAACTGGAATATTTGTTTGTAATAAGTAGGTAATAGTTTTGTTGTAAATATTGCACTAGAATTTGACCAAGTTTTTGACATGTTTTCCCATTGACACTACACCCGTAGCTCGTCAGCCAGCCCGTCACACTTACACGTCGTCGGCGTCGTCTATATCTTGAAAATTACTGAATCGATTTTGATGAAACTTGCACTGTTCTCTAAGTTGAAGTAAATGTAAGCCAATAAAAAAAATGGTCACGATCCGATTAACAGTTGCGGAGAAATGCGTGGACAAACATACATACATACGTCTATAAAATTTTGTATATTTGTTTCGAAGCCCTAATAGATTGTCATAATGTAAATATTATGCAATTTCAATAATAACGTGTCGAATTGATAACCTCCTTTTTTTTTGAAGTCGGTAAATATAGAGACGCTTTTTATAAGTTCTTTGTTAATTAATTTGACTGCCATTCAAAATAGTAAGTAGTAGTATTAGTGTTTTTTTATTATAAAGAATTGCTGATGGAAAATAATATATTATGTTTTGAATAATAAAACCGTTTACCTATATTTTCTGTATGTAGATAGTAATTAATTAGTTATCCAAAAGGTTATTCTCGTGAGTGCAATAAAAGTGATGAATTGCCTTATTATATTTACGTAGGTACCCCTTTCTTTTACGCCCTTTCTTTTTGCTGCAAGTGGTTTATGAAATATTTTTTTTGTCAAAACCCATTTACCTTTTAAGACTATTTTGACATATAAAATAATGCTGGTTATTTTATTTATTAAGTACGTACCAATAGGTTATTTGACTGGTTTCTGATAAACATCTCAGATTATTTAATGGTGTCTAACGAGCCCACAAAAACCTATTACTTCAAATTGCATAATGAATTTCTTTTAAAAAATAGTAAATAAAAATGTACTGTTTAAATAAGCGGCCAAAACGCTATCTTTAGCAATATGGCGTCGTGACGTCACGATTCACGTAAACAAACGTTGAAACGGTCGAGATACTAGACAAAAGTCATCTGTTCTGTCAACGATAGACAGAAATTTACTAAATCATGACGTCATCTTAAATTCAGCCAATCCAGACCGTTTTCGATTACGTGGCGCCAGATTTAAAAAGATGAAGTTTTTCGGGATTTTTTTTATAAATAATACATTGATTTGTAGTAAAATTAATGCAAATCGATTTTAAAAGCGATAATCTATAGGTACGAGTGTCAATAATTATGACCTTATTTTTTACATTGTCAAATAGCCTATTGTTCTTGTCTCACTAAAGATTTAAGATAAAACCTATGTTGTGTTCATTGTCCTCGGATGACATTATGGGTAACATAACACCCTTTGGAAGTCGTCAGACTTTCGGACTTCTGACGACTCGTAACGGTTGTCAAAGGTCCAGGAATAACAACCGGGGCCCACGGCTTAACTTGCTTTCCAAGGAACGGAGGGGTCTTGGCATGTAAGTAGAAAAACGCATGAGAACGAAAATGAACCCCTCATACAAAGCCCACATGGTTGCATACAAACTGCAAGCTCTCTAATAATTTCAGCCTAATTACAAGTAATGCTAATACGTTCGAGATAGCTGATCTAACAGACCCATAAACCGAACATTACATTGTCAATAAATCATATTGATGACTCCACTAACTGCATCAGTAGCCACGACAAAGCAATTAACTCATCTAAATATGCCTAATTAAGGTTCATGCACACAGTCACACATCAGTCCCGTCACCGTGAAGTCACCAGTCAGTCAGTCACGCCAAAAAATACAAGCGTAGTTTTTGTTAACACTAAACCTGCAAAGGGTTCATTGTACAGACGCCAGAACATCAAGCTACTACAATCTGTCAAATTTCTTTAATAGATTTTCAACTATAATGCTAAAGTATAAGGTTCAAAGTTGATTGGGAAAATTTTACAGTTTTGGGTAGCTTGATGTTGGCGTCTGTACAGATGCCAGCACACCAAGCTACTACAATCTGTCAAATTTCTTTCATAGATTTTCAACTCTATTCCTAAAGTATAAGGTTCAAAGTTGATTAAAAAAAATATGTCAGTACCTACCCATCATTACAAATCACTTTTATCATGGGACCACACCAAAACCGCGCAAAAAAACAGAGGGGCAATTCTCGTAATTTTAAGAACGTTCACAGTTTGATCTGTCTAAATCTGCTAAAAATACCTCGTAAAATCTCTGCATTTATGACAGTGACTGTCAGTGAGATGAGTTTGCCAATAGATTTTGAACGATTTAAATTACGCGAATTGGCCTTCTGGTGTTCCATATAGTTTGACAAATTATGTGAACACAAAATGTAACCAACTAAAGTTGTATAGTTTAGTAGAAGTCGTAGAACATCGCCCCACACGTCAGTTAGATAAGTCGCAAACTTGACTGTTTCGACGCTTCACCAATGCATTGAAACGTGTGTTGTTGCGTACAAAACTTACCAATTTTTCACCTGCAACACATTAGGCACATTACGCCCCTAACGTTGACGTGACTAATCGGTGACGTGTGACTGATGTGTGTGCACGTACCTTTACTTTCGTTAATTCAATTCTTGAGGTAGGTACATATACCTACCGGCATAATACCTATACAATCTTGACTAAGCACTTACGGTTGTAGGTTCAAAGAGACATCATCAATTTGAGGTACTTTAATTAATGTACCATTAAGATGTACCCTAACGTTTGTACCAAAAACCCGAGTTCCAATTGACGCCATTATAGGGGTTAATTGTTTGATACGATCGTAATGAAACTCTCAAAAGAAAGGGACTTTAGTGTTTCCTCCCCAGTCAATAAGAAAGATAATTCCTTGATTGTGTCCGTGACGGACGATCTAATTGTTCGATTCACTTCACTTGTTTCGCCATTAATATTATTAAATAACGTTGTAAGTTATTTATCAAGATGATATTTTTATTGTGTTAAAGGGATGATTTTTTTAATGGTATACTTAGCGGTTGCGATGGGGTTCATAGTGATTGATGATCCCAAGTTCTTGACATCTGATAATATCAGTTTGAGAACTGTTTTGTTAACTCATTTAATTAATTTGATGGCTCAATGGGTGGCAAGTTTTAACAGCCAATGGTCCTTGATTCTCCGATATAATTATAAGTGGTGACAAACGACATTCTGTACTTTGTTGGACAGAAAAGATAGACATATTTAACAACAGATTTAACTGTAAAGATACAAAAGACCAACAGTCAATTAAAGGACTCTAGTCATCGAACCAAGGTAACCGACATAGCCCGAAGAATTGCCAAACTTAAGTGGCAGTGGGCAGGGCACATTGCTCGCAGAACAGATGGCCGATGGGGCCGAAAGGTTCTGGAGTGGCGACCGCGTACCGGAAGACGTAGCGTTGGAAGGCCTCCCATAAGGTGGTCCGACGAACTTGTGAAGGCCGCAGGAACAGGTTGGATGCGAGAAGCACAGAACCGGTCGAAGTGGAGGTGCTTGGGGGAGGCCTATGTCCAGCAGGGGACGTCTTTCGGCTGAAATGATGATGAGTGTTAGATATTAACATGACAAAACAGCACAGGGTTAGACAGAAAGTGTACCTATAATACACCCATATTTCACCAGTTATTTTTAAGTCCCACCAGATAGGGGGCGAGCCTGTTGCTGTCAACCGGGCAGAAATCCAGACTCCAGGGTGCTACTGAGAAAATCCTGATGGAAAAACCAAATAACAATTTTTTTGACCCGGAAATCGAACCCAGGACCTCATGCTTAGCAGTTGCGCTTGCGACCACTAAACCAACGATGCAGTTAGATATTAACAGTGCCAAAATGTCCTGCTGGGTGCAAAATACCCGCTGCCATTACCAAAAGCCATATAAATTGGCAAAATGGCATCAGATTCAAAGGTCGTTGACTGTTTGTAGGGACATAACATACGAGAATTATTGAACAGCCAGTGAGCCGTCAAATTAAGTCATTAAAGTTTAACAATCGACTTGCGAAACTGATCATTATTTTAATGAAATTCCAGGTTCCTTCCATGTCAATGAAGATCCTTCAAAATTGCGGTATATGGGTACATGCGTTCATTGACCCTGATACATAGACTATGATTATTTCTTAACAAAATATTTCTTGGAAATGTTCCTAATAGGTAGACAAAGAGTTACACAAGTAAGAAAGAAAATACATTTATTTCATTATCATCATTTCAGCCGAAAGACGTCCACTGCTGGACATAGGCCTCCCCCAAGCACCTCCACTTCAACCAGTTCTGTGCTTCTCGCATCCAACGGGTTCCTGCGGCCTTCACAAGGTCGCAGGAACCCGGTCACATTTATTGAGCACAGACTAAAAGACACAATACACGATACATGACATACATCAGATAAAAACAAATAAAAATCAAATAAAAAGTGTGAAGTCCGATGTAAGGAATTAGCAGGAAAGTGTGTCTCACGGTTGCGCCAAAAAGGCCCAACATAAAGGTGAGATAGGAAGAGGGAGATGAGGGAGGGAGGAGGTTAAAGAATCATAACCTCATTGCTACAACTAATATACAGGAATGTTATTCACCTGATCAACATACCAAACACTGGTTGTAGCTACATTCAGTAACAAAATTCCAAGTATTAATGTTCCAAGAATTGAGAATTAATACCCTATGGAACAATCAGTAACAATTCCTGGAAACTATAAATACAAACATCCAGGATGTCAAAATGAGGAGTCGTTAGGGTATGTCCTTTCTCTGTCTTGCATTTGTGGTTTGCTATTTTCGTCTCTGTTGCACCCAAGTGACCTAGAAGACGCGTTTTGGTTTGGGATTTGCTCTTCCGGACTATTCTTGTTTTGTAGCTGCGGAATACGATCCGAATGGGTTTTTGTTGTGTTCCACTACTTCGGTTTAGGTCGTATTTGAGATATTATGATAATGCACTTAGGTATTGTCTGATTTGATGAATTAATGGTATCTCTACGGATGAATGTAAAAAATGTTCTCTTTACTTAGATCTATATTTTTAGGGTTCCGTACCCAAAGGATAAAAACGGGACCCTATTACTAAGACTCCACTGTCCGTCGGTCACCAGGCTGTATCTCATGAACCGTGATAGCTACAGTTAAAATTTTCACAGATGATGTATTTCTGTTGCCGCTATAACAACAAATAGTAAAAACAGAATAAAATAAATATTTAAGCTCGGGATTATAGCAAACGTGTTTTTTCGGCGTTTTTGCCTTGTGGTACGGAACCCTTCGTGTGCGAGTCCGACTCGCACTTGGACAGGTTTTTTTAATTTAAGTATTTCTACCCCGAACATAGGTTACGAAGCCTACTTTGAACCTTAAACAGGTACACGTATGAATAAAGAGAGTAGTGTTAAAACAAATTGTCTTCCCTAGCCTTTTCCCAACTATGATGAGGTCAGATTCCAGACTAACCAGATGCCGCTGAGTATCAGTATTTTACATGAAGCGACTGCCTATTTGATCTCCACAATCCAGTTACTGGTAATACGATATCCCTTGGTAAGTCTGATTGTCAGACTTTCGGGCTTCTGGTGACCCGTAACGACATCAAAGATCCGCCAGGGACAACCGGGAACAACGTCTTAACGCGATAACGATGGTAGAATAGTCAAAATCGTATGAGACTGACATAAGAACTTATGAAAGGGATTGCCACTAGTCCCTATGGTTGTGTTATTTTGTGGTATAACTACATTTCCGTCAACTTTCTTCAGAAGAAGAGCCAACAATATTGTTAGGTTTTGTTATGTTATTTAAACTATTTGACGCAATTTGTTGTACAGTCACGAGCATAAGTATGTATGCACTTGGCTTTATTCAAAGGCGATTTTCTCCTTTATTTTGGAATGAAATTTTATATTATTAGGAACATAGTATTTTCGAACCCATAGGTTTATGTAAAGTGTCGTATTTCAACGTTGCATTCGTTATTTCGTGAAACAATCGCAATTGAAAGTTGCCAACTCTTGACATATTAGTGCTCGTGACTGTATTTAATCTAGTCTTTTGTTTTAATTTGCTTTTGTATTCGATTATTTGTAATCGACTTATTGTGCTGGCAACACCGAAACGATTCAATATGTGTCTCTGGAGAAGCTGTCAGTGGAGGTTCGAGCCTTTTTTTAGAAAAATATAAAACTATCCCTGTGTTATTTTTGAGTTAAATATGGTGTGTTGTTAATTGTACTTATCCGTAATATGTGGATTTATTTTAATAAGTGATCTGACACTATGGAGTATTTCAATTTAAAGGAGAAATATCGAGCATAAAAATTCAGTCACACAGCTCAAAGACTGCAGCAAGAAATTAAAACCAATGGGCCGGTTTCTTTAAATGTTTTCCTTTGCATCACTTCTATAAGTTTCTCAGTCTGCTGAACATCGGACATCAAAGAACTATGTAGACTTAATCATTTTCTTTTATGTCATTTGTCTGTCTGTTCGCTTACTATTTATAGGTATGTATTAAATAAGAACTGCCGCAGGAACCCGTTGGATGCGAGAAGCACAGAACCGGTCGAAGTGGAGGTGCTTGGGGGACGCCTATGTCCAGCAGTGGACGTCTTTCGGCTGAAATTATGATGATGATGATGATCAACTAAGAACGTAATAAATATTGTACATAGTTGTTTTTTTTTAGCATAGAGGGTGTAGTTTAAAAAGTTTTGATTATGAGAGTAAATTCTTCTGTTTGGTATTTAGGAGAGGATAAAGGGAAGGTGAGCAAATGTTTTGTAGTTATTTTTGTCAATTTATAATAGCCGCACAGGTCGATCGTTAAGGTTAAGCTACGCTTGCCACGGTTGGTCTGTGGATGGGTGACCATCTTTACATACTGTGACCCTTCTCGTGCCTCGGAAAGCACACACCCACACACTCCGTCTCGTCCCCCGACGAGCGGAGATGCGTAATGACATTTCTCAGCGAAAAAAAAAAAAAAAAGGCAGTCGCTCCATGTAAAATACTGGTATTCAGCTGCATCCGGTTAGACTGGAAGCCGACCCCAACATAGTTGGGAAAAGGCTAGGCAGATAATAATAATTACTACTCATCTTTGAAGTTATTTTCTCCAGTAACTCTTGGTAAACTCAGAAGAAATGTTATATAATAACTTTATAGAGAAAAAACTTATAAAACAAGGCGTTTATTTAAAGCCATATCCGCCTAGTTATAAAGACGTTATTGTCGTGTAAAAGTATTTGTATAAACCTACTGTGTGTGTTGAAATAAATATCATTTCGGCGTTTAAATCTGTCAGTTAATAATGGAATTTAAGCCCATTTCCAATTTTCTAGATAAGACATCTTAAAATATTCAACAAACTCCATGAATACACAAATTCTAAAGCCGCTATGTGCACACTGTACACATAAGACGCAGGGTCTTTATTCACCCAAACATAAAGTCAGTGTGGATACCACTCGACTCGCTCCAATCCATTGTTTTATACGTTCAAATACCGTAAGATCAACTCTTGTCTTGGAGAGTTACCTTCGGTGTTCGTCTCTCCATGTTTTATACATCGAACACTTATTGATTTTGAAGGGTTAGAGCCTTTTGTCAGTTTTGTAAATAGACCGATGGTTTTATTGTGATTTTGTCGGCAAAACGGTTTGGGTTGCAATTTGATAAAAGTTACATTACATAGGTGAGCAGTGGTGGCCCAGTGGTAACGGCCGCGACTTACGAGTTGTAGGTCGTAGGTTCGAACCCAGACAGGCGCTTTACTTTGTGTAAATTATTTCATCACCACTGCTCTCAAAACGGTGAAGGAAAACATCGTGAGGAAACCGGCATGTCCTAGAACCAAAAATTCGAAGACATGTGACATCTGCCAACCCGCACTGGGCCCGCGTGGTGGATTACGGCCCACTCCCTCTCACCGAGAGGAGGCCAGTGTCCCAGCAGTGGGAACATTAAAGGCTGATTATGGTATGGTATGGTATGGACGGTTTTATGGTGATTTTGTTGGCAAAACGGTTTGGGTTGCAATTTGATAAAAGTTACATTACATTTGTACAGACGCCAGCATATCAAGCTACCCGAAACTGTCAAATTTTCCCAATCAACCTTGAACCTCATGCTTTAGCGATAAAGTTTTAAATCTATTAGAGAAATTTGACAGATTGTAGTAGCTTGATGTGCTGGCGTCTGTACATTACAGATGGTTGGGTTTTTTTAACAGTTTCCAAAACAATTCCGTAAAACTAGCATGCAAAATGATTGATTACATTAAATTAAATAAATGAAGCTAGTAAAATTGGTACATAAATCATAATTATAGGTAGTATTCTATTTAAAATGGCAGGTTGATGTCAAATTATAATTGTATCTTGTCAGATCGTGATGTCAGTGAATCTTAAAAGTATAAATATCTACTCATTCACGAAATAGAACGATTTTTCTATAACGTGTTTGAATAACGCTGTTATAAATCAATTGATTGGCAGTTTCCCATACGATTTTGGTAGTTTATTAAATATCCTTATAACCATTGGAAAGCCACTTCTGATATAAATGATATCCAATAAAGCAATGACAATGTGATTGGTTAAAAATAGTGCCTTTTCAATAACTTACGAGTATATTCCTATTATATTATTCTGTTAAAGATCGATTATAAAAATAAGGAAGGAAATTATTTCCACAACGTTTTGACACAACTCAATTTGTTTCCTCGCAAGATTAGTCTATCTCATTTTATGTAAATAACGATGCCTGTACGCACAGGTAGGGGGGGGGGTAGGTACTTAACCACTCTCGCGACGCTTACAAACAATTACAATTCCATTCTCGCAAACACTGTTCTTGTATTATTGTAGCACTCACGACAACAAAATTTAAGTAGGCATACTTGAAATAAATTGAGGAAACAGTACCGGAATCCGCACGTGTAAAATATCAGCATAAATACCAGAGGCACAAAATAGGTAGGTACAGAGGGTTGGCTTCATTCAGTGAGCGAATATGTACGCACACACAGACCCAGCTTCACGTACGAGTGTAAGCGCACTCGCGACTGTCGTTTTTAGGGTTCCGTACCATAAAAACAGGACCCTATTATTAAGACTTCGCTGTCTGTTCGTCCGTCTGTCTATCACCAAGCTGTATCTCAAGCTAGACGGTTGAAATTTTCACAAATTATGTATTTCTGTTGCCGCTTTAACAACAAATACTAAAAACAAAATAAAATAAACATTTAAGGGGGCTCCCATACAACAAACGTGTTTTTTCCGGTGTTTTTGCCTTGTGGTACGGAACCCTTCGTGTGCGAGTCCGACTCGCACTTGGCCAGTTTTTTTCGAAGTAGTTTGAGATCTGTGTACATACACGTCTATGTGTGCATGAGGCAGTTTTTACTCGTTGTTGGAAGCAGACTTTACTCTGTGGTTACACTACAGTAGGTAGATAGGTAGTGTCATCTTCCAACGCTCGGCGCTCTCGCTTTTATACGGCAATCGTTTTAGTACTTTGAAAATATTCACTTAGGCTCAAATCACACCGAGATGGAAGCGAAGCGGAGCGCAGTTTCAGTGTCATAAAATTTTAAACTTTATCATCATTACTATAACACATAGTATCGCTTGAGAAACTTGAAAGGTCGCGCGGCCGCCCGCAGCGCCGCGTGCACTCCGATGACTCAAGTTTCTCATACGATAATAAGTATTATAGTAATGAAAATAAAGTTAAAATTCATATGATACTGAAACTGCGCTCCGCTTCGCTTTCATCTCGGTGTGATTTGAGCCTTAAACTGGTTGTTAGGAAGAACTCAGACGCGCCAGTCTGAGAGACTACAATTTGTGTGCGGTTTGTGGTGAATATGATAACTGAATTTCTTCAGCATTTTGCACCAGGAACTTTAAATGACGGCCGATTAGATTCTGATAATTTGTCTGTTTTAACCACTAAATCATCTCTAGAACTGCTCGCAATGGCGATTTTTGATGGAGGCCCATGTCCAGCAGTGGACGTCTTTTGGCCGAGTGACGATGACACCACCATGTGCTAAAGAAGGTCTTATTGGAAGGTCATTTGATGAACTATCTCACAAAACTTTTGATTTCCATGAATAATAGCGATAGTACCTAAAATATAGAAGACTAGCAGCGCCCCGTGGTGTCACCCGCATAAGTGTTGATCCCGTGGGAATATCGGTATAAAAACTATCCTATGTCGTTCCCCGGGATTCAATCTATCTCTCTGCCAAATTTGATCGAAATCCGTTCAGTGGTTTAGGCGTGAAAAGGTAACATACAGACGACAGACAGACAGAGTTACTTTCGAATTTATAATATTAGTATGGATTTCTCTCCTATCTCTAATAGCCAAGTGTTAGGATCTTTTACAATCTACCCACTTCCTTTATATTCCAAATAATGCTCAGTATACATACCGAGTGAGAATACGCTTGTATTCTTCGCCTTATCTCAATGCTGAATAATTTTATACAAACGCCTACGAATTTCTTCCGCCTCTATTTGAATAATGTTAAGTCGGCCGCTTATTAAATTCACTCGGTTTTGTAGGAATGTGTTCGGTTATATCGATAAAAGGATCGAAATGATTACCATTATTCGATTACTTGATTTCATTTTCGAGAAGTTTCACTTTATTTATTTATTTATTAAGGTACACCAACAGCTTCTATGTATAATTTATCTTAAGTAATATAGATCATAAAAGTCTCGATCTTACACAGTCGCCAATTACAGGTTTACCGGCAGTCTCAGAAATAAGTGATCACACATAAAAAATGTATGGCAAGATACTTCTTAAACTTAAGATTAATAAGCAAAAAGTAAAATGAAAAGACGAACAACATTGCAATTTTGCCCACTTACTTAAAACTAAGACTAAGTAAATAATATTCACTTGTTCCGTACGAAAGATAAGCATATAAGAAGATAATTCACATCAGGTATTGTTCGTCCAATTGTTTAGCTCCTTCAGTTCTGTGTTGAGCTGCACGATAATTGACCAATGCGTGCACTGACTGGACAGGTCCACTCAAATCTATGAGGTTCTTTCCTCAAATGACCGTTTTAGACACCAATCTACATCGTCCTCAAAATGATCCTCAAGACTATTTCCGGATTTTCATTTACTCATTGACATTGATCAATTTTACATCGACAATGACGTGAATATTTACTTTGTAAAGTATTATTATTTTAATGATTGTGAATGTGAAGACTATGGGTTAATTTTCTTTTGTTTGGCAGTTTGAGTAATTTATGCGGCCTACCGTAGGGCTACCCAAATGTCCTTTCTTTGGTATTGTTCGTCGAATCGTTGAGCTCCTTAAGTTTTGAGTTGAGCTGCATGATTTCCTCAAAAGACCATTTCAGACACCAATTTACATGGTCTTCACATAATCTGACCAAGATTAGTCCGGACTTTAAAAGAGACTGTGACCTCTGAGTTTGTTTCAGTCTTTCTTCTCAGAGTAGTCAGATTAGAAACGCCGACCTCATCCAGTTTTTTTAATTATGATTGACGTGTACAAGAGTTTGTAAAAACCTACTTACAGAAATAAAATCATTTATCATTTACAGTCTTCTTCGTGTCGCTGGCACGAATGTATTTTAAATCTTGTTTTCCCAAAACTTTGCCACTTCCACGGCGTCGTCGGTGGTAGCGCAGAGGTCACTTTGACTGCGTGTTTTGGGACACAGAGGGCAGGATAGGAGGTGGAGCATGGTTTGTGACATAGCTCCGCAATCACACCCTTCTGCCGTTTCGTCAAGGTAGCCCCATTTTACCAGGTTGGACTTACATCTTCCCATTTGTGTCCGGAGACGGTTCAGAGATTTCCAAGTGGGCCACCAAGTGGGCCATCATTTACAGTTGTCATAACTGTATCTTCGAATTATCCTCTATTTGCTTAACTTTCGTTCACATTGCGAAATCGAAAACGATCAAATAGTAAAAACATCATCAGTATCCGCAGTAGAAATATTGAATTAGGATGGGATCGGCCCGATATTAAGGCGCCTTGCCCATAAATCTACCGCCACCAATGTGGAACACGGAACAAATCTGTTACTTAGGTCAAATTGATCGAATATAATATTTTGTGGCGAAAGTAATCATTTTTAGTCTAGTGATCTTAAGAAGTCTTAATAAAATTACGAATACGGATGTGAACAATGGGTATGAATAAGTATAAGAATAGATGAAAGCCATAGAAACAAGGGATGGACAGCGTGAAAGTCTTTGTCTCACGGAACATTCACAACTAACTGGAATACGACGCTGCCGTCAGCTGCTGCAGCCATCTGCGGTTGGGTTCGGAATCATGACTGCAGCTACATGACGCTGTGACGTGTCGCTACGACATGTCGCAACGTCACGTCGTCTGCTGCTGCTGTATGCGGTCGGCTACGAACTCGTACCATAAAGCTTTACGTGTAGATTATTCTTCAAGAATATGAAAGTCAGCCCGAATGCATTTATAATCTACCAAACCAGCTTAGAGCACCTCAATCTATATAGCAAACGATGTGAGTACCTTACTCATAACTTTACAAGATTCAGCTGACGATAAGTGTCATAATCGTAACTGGTAAAATATATAGTACGTAGTTATCGAAAGTGGCATCGTAGAAGATCATATGGAACGTACCTACGTTAGATATCTCAAGTCGAGACACGATAAAGCTATCTATCGACGTGCTTGATATGAGAACGAACTTGAACATTCTTCTGAATATTTTCAACGTAATATCTCAGGTGATATCGAAAGTGATGCTGACATGAAATAGGAGTTACGAAAGTCGATTGACTTTGACTTTGAAATGGAATGAAAAGTGAAAGATGATTATTGTATAATATAGACAAGAATAGCGTAGGTACACTGTGCCATTGTAAACCTTGCTTTATTATAATATTGTCAGAAAATAATAAAATAAATAGGTACTTCCCTAATTGAGGAAAAAAAGTGAATTAAAAGATCCTAAAATGGCTGACACTGAGTAATTTATTATGTCTGTCAGAACTTTAGAAGCTATGAGCGTCAGCCTCTGTAAGAATATTTTCTATCATAATTATAATTATCAGAACCCTTTTTTGCGTTATAAAGTCAAATTTCCATGTGATAAAATTTTCAAGATAAATGTAACAGAGCGTAGAATGGTCGGTAGCTCAAGTTATTACAACACACATTATCAAGCACCTTCAATGTTTCACGCGCGCCTCAAAGAGATGTCAGCATCGAGGAGGGGCCCCCTTAGGACCCAAGCCTGCCGGGTCAGCGGGATTGTCCGAAAGGGTTACCGCTGGGCCGGAACATAAAGGGCTAAGGAAAAATCACGGGTGGGTTTGAGTCAGTAAGAGTCTGACACTCCGTTCCGCTCCACCCAGAGCGGGAGGGGTCATTTGATGATTTCCCATCTAAAAAAAAAAAAGCACCTTCAATGTAACACGACCTAGATACTGTATGCCCTGTAGAGTTAGACAGACGTGCATCAGTAAATGTCTCAAACTTAAATTAAACTTAATTAACTTAACTTGTTGTTAACTTACTTATTATTTCTAGCTACAGATAATACAATGAATGATACAATCCTTCCTTACATGTAAATAAATAGCCAAACTTAAACTCAATGTATGTAAATCTAGGTATTTTTTCCCGATGCCGTTCGGTCCGGTCCGATACATCGTAAATCTGTAATCCGGAAAAATTGGCCGCGGTCGCACCGACACGGATACGTAACGGGTACGGGTTTTACACTTCATTTCTTTGACGGATTGCTCCGGATTCCCGAGTGTTAGTTCTGTTCAGCGAATTCGGTTAGAAAGTAATTTTGGAGTGTTGTGAGAAATAAGAATACTTATAGAACTATACAAGTCTGTGTGGATACAGCGTGTATTTGAAATTTGTAGTCATATTTCAGGGTGTCGTACAGATTCAGACCATCACACTGAACAACTTTCTATAAGGGACCAACATCGTAATCGCGAAAAAAATATCAGACACTGACGCTAGCACATCAAACTACCCGAAACTGTAAAATTTTCTACAGCAGCTTTGAACCTAATGCTTTAGCGATAAAGTTGAAAATCTATTGAAGAAATTTGAGAGATTGTAATATCTTGACGTGTCAGTCTGTACCTGCCTAAATTTTGTCACATGACTGCAGGGGTAGCCCTCTTCATAAAGAGAAAGAAACAGTACTAACTCACTCACTTGCTGAGTGCGAATTGGCAAAGACACCTTCAAATCCATACCTACGTTGTCAAAGCCAAAATCCCCGTCTACTAAAACTTCTCTACGCAACAGCAGGTTTGTTCCACATGGTCGCCAACCATCTTTTCCAGGAAACAGTAATAGGACTATGACAGGCGTTAGCAAGTTGAAAATAACACACACGTCATTCATGACGGATTCAGCAGTTTTTCTGGGAAAACTAAACCTGTTTGCAATTGTTTTCACATGTTGTTGATGTATTACCTGGAATGGAAATAGAAGATAGCAGTGAAATTTTATTGTATGTGTAGATAACTATTTACATTAGGTACTAAATTAAATAACTAACTATTCAAATAAATACATAAACAAAAGGACACTTAGGCGTCGAAGTACTCGTCCGCATCGCTGTCATCCAGAAACGTGTCCAGAAGACTGGCAGCATTGCCACGTTGAATGGCAATGCTGATTCTTTGGCCAAAAAATTACCCAGCCCTCTGGTCACGTGAAGTGTCGACCATCCGGCGAGAAATTTCCTTATAAAGGAGATGCGCACTCGGGCCCCATGACCCAAGCAGAGAAATGCCACGTTAAGTAAAAAATGGAGCTCAATTTGAAAGATGTACGGTCAGTGGTCAGCGAGCGAAAACGTTCAGCAAAATTTTGAAGAAATTCTATTCCCACATAGCGGGCGCATGTAACTCTTACGAACTGTAACATTATTATTTTCATTCAAAATGTTAGCAGAAACGAAAAATAATAAAGTGCAAGTAAAAATGAACCTTAAGGACCTAAAGATTTTCATTCCTTGATTGACTGTACCTATACAAAAGATTAGTCCTTTACCAAACATGAAAATGAAAATATTTAATAAAGTTAGTCGAAAATGGTTAAAGTAATTACTGCAGGTACCAAGCGCTACAAGGATAAGCCTGATTTTGACCGGAGCTGGGACAAAGGGAATAATTAATGGAATTATCTTTCGTGAAAGACATCTAAGTAAGTACAAAAAGTTGCAAAGCAATATTTTCTTACTGTACAAACAAATATATATTTTGTATACTGTTTGGGGTTTTTGTTTGCATTATCTTGTATGACAATACAACATTTATTTTAATGATTATTTTTACTCTTTATTATTTACTAGCTTTTGCCCGCGGCGTCGCCCACGTGGATGTCGGAATATATCCCACGGAAACGTGGAACACGACTTTCTCCTAGGTAGTTTCTATTTCTGTTTTTTTCTTTATGTAGGTTATGCGCACTTTGGGTAATTATTTTAGTTTTTCTTAATCACAATACAACACACACACATGTATCTCACAACATTTTATTTGATTTTGTATTAAGCTTTATAATCACTTTTAATTCATTCTTTTAATTTATTATAACGGACACGCACTTCCCTATGTGATTGTTATTCTAATGTATGGCACTCGTGAGTTGCAGCTGAAAATCAGCGTCTTGTGGTACACCTTGTGTTGTCATCTGACATTATGCTGAGCTGAGGCCCTTTTGGCATTATAATCTTTGTTTTCTGTTTTTATAGTTTTAACGTTCTTTAAGGCTATATCAGTTCTATAAGGCTCTATTGGTTTATACAGCGTACGACAGTAATGATCCCAGTCGGCATGATTATTTCCGACGTCTTCAACAATCGTCCTCATATTTCAGCCAATTTACCTGTGTAAATTGGCTGAAATATAACGATGATTAAGAGTTTACAATTCATTAAGGTTCTGTAACCTTAATTAATTGTAAACTTTAAACCTTCCTCTTGAATCACTCCGTCCATAGGTGGAAACCGTATGAAAATCCGTTTGTTAGTTTTTGAGTTTATCGTGTTTAGACAGACAGACGCGGCGTGAGGACCTTTTTTTCTAATATGTTGTGATAGTGATTTTCATAAGATCTTTAATTGGAGGTTTACTATTTGCATTAATATCTTCAAAACATATGAGTAAGTATGTACAGATGCCAGCACGTCAAGCTACTACAATCTGTCAAATTTCTCTATTAAATTTTCAACTTTATCACTAAAGCCTACGGTTCAAAGTTGATTGGGAAAATTTGACAGTTTCGGGTAGGTTGATGTGCTGGCGTCTGTACATAATGAAATATACAGGATGGCAACCTGATACCGTAGATTTTTGATAAACGACGTAAAATTTCTACGTTATGGGCTACTAATCTTGAGCTGAATATGGCTACAGTTTGCGCGTCGGTGTCCCTGCCACAATGTATAGTCTTCAAATTGGACCTTAAAAACTGTCTTCTCTAAGCTTCTAATTACTTGTTTCATTATCGTAAAGAAAAAAGTCCTCTACACTCTCATTTTATTTTATAGGTTGCTGTATAATTTTTATATGACCGCCATCATCTTCAATTTCAATCATAAAGTTTATCGTCTCGTAAGACAGTGACAATTCAAGTATTAAAAGAACATTACTGTCTGTAATTATTGACAACTTTATGGGCATAATAATATCAATTACGAAGACTACAGTAACTTAATCAATTATTACTGTAACTTGTGGCGTTAAAGTTGTCACTGAACTGATAATCATTTGCGATCTCTTTATTAATTCGTTCATGTAGTGTTTATTAATATGACACATGAACCTTGTTATAAATTACATTGATGTTATTCATAATAACATGAATATCATGTCATGTCATGTCATTATCGAATTTATATTAATTTCTTTTTTTTAAATATTTTATCGAAATAATATTCAAACAGACATGACATGACAGATTCGTTTGAATGTCTGTTCTTTCTTAATATCCTTTATAGTATATTATTGATTTAATAATTGGGCCCTCAGGTTTCCACTATGGACAACTTATTATTGTTTGACTCTTATACCTACTTGTTTTAAGGGCGGGCGTTCTTAGGAGCTGTTTTATCATTTATGACGTTCATATAGCAGTGATTCTCTAACTTGTTTGATCAAACTATTTTTGCTTTTGACTTTTGTACTGGAGTGATTTCTATTACCCTATTACCTATGTCATTACTTCTTACAAATGATAAAACAGGAGAATATTACTCAACGACTGTACCGTCTTTTTCATCATACTTTTATACATACTAACCACCAAAGGCCATTTATATATTAAAAACTTTTCATTGAATTTTGAAACTTATTATCATAAGTCAAAGGAAGAAAATTCTTCGTAACTCACCCTAAAACGATTATAAAAGTCGGCCACAGAGAAAATTTTACTCAAGAATTTTTCGCTAAAATTCAGATAAGAGAAGAAAGGCGATACATCATATTCCTTAAATTACCTGAGGATAGCCTTACAAGTAATTTTAGACCAAAATATTACCTAGATTTATATCAACTTAAATTAATGTGGATGCCTAATATAACCAGGGTTCTCTCAGTATTCTTTAATTTAGGGTCCAGTAGATTGAGGTGATTTTGTATTTTAAATTTGATCCTGAAGCTACAAACGATAATAATATAGGTTTGTACCTTGACCAGCGATTTCGTTCTTTGTATGAATGGTATTCCTACAAAAAACGAAATTTCGCAGTACAGTTTTTCGATGTAACAGGCGTCGCAGTATAGAGATGTCGTTGAAGGTTTTCGAAGAAACTAAATTCGATGATACGGCTTTCGCACTGAAATAGGAATTCCTGTCTTTTTTGAAGAAGTTCTTTCTCTTTTAGATGTGGCCGAAGAGTTATAATGAAATAAACTGAAGTATGAAGGAAACTTCATAACTCTAACATAAAAACCCGGTAACTCTTCATAACTCTATGTAAAAATATTATGAAAATAATAAAACTCGATTTTAAGTAATAATGATAAAGTTAAACGACAAATCATTGATAATCCTGACATACCTACTAAAACTTATTAACTAACGTTTCCTGCGGACAGCCTACCCCTGTTTCAACATTTATTCAACAATTTGAACAAGTTATTAACAAGTTCCCCCGAAAGTTAATTCAAGAATTTCCCAACAAATATTTGAACGACGAAAAACCTATGAATTACAAAAGTTTGCTTACACAAAGAAAATTCAATTTATATAACGACCATCGTTTAGTTTTTCTAATTTATTTTTTACTTCGCGAGTTTGACGCTTCTCCTCGTAAACACGTCCAGACATGCTTCATAAAGATGTCTGTGTTAGAGATGAGTTGAAAAATAAGTATTCTGTGTTTGGTCGCCATTTAAAAAGGTTCTTCACTCTTTCTAATATTCAAAATGCGTAAGGAGCCTAAAATATTCACACTACTGGGACACGGCGGGCCTCCTCTCTTTTCGAGAGGGAGTGGGCTGTAATCCACAACGCGATCCCAGTGCGGGTTGGTAGATGTCATATCTCATCCATTTTTTTTTTTGTTCTAGAACATGCCGATTTCCTCTCAAATATAAAAAAAAAAAATACTTTATCGTTCAAACAAGCAAATATGAAGTGGACTGTTCAAATTGCCCTCCTCCGTGACTTGAGTGCATGCAAAATATTAGGTATCTACACCTATTTTCTGTTTTCTACTATGCCAATAGAATTTTTTCGCAAAGGTTTTTTTTTATATTGAAAATAAAAAACATGTATTTAGGTACACAAAATTCACGAACAGTCACACGAAATGCTGACATAAATAATAAACATGGCTATGGCAAAAATAAAAACGGAGCAAAAAAACAAAGCACAATGGGGGCAAACATAAAATATGAACAATTCACAATAACCCTAGAGATTTATGTAATGTTAATAAAATTAACAATTTGCTTGCAGGATTTGATTTAGTGTTTTAATTCAAAACGTTACTCTGTTGATTTGTTCAATATACTCTTGTTCTCCTTTATGGATGACAAGGGAATTGATTGCAACGATTTCTTGTTTTACAGGATTTTGCTTAACGCAGATAGAAAATTATAGCTGATATGGGAGACATTAAGATTAATATGAAAGTAACAGACACCCAATCTCATAATATCTATGGCCATCAAATCCGTGGGAAGTATTTCGTTGTAAAAATAATAATTCGTTTATTCACTCCCTTTCACAGAGAGGCCTGTGTCCCAGCAGTCGAAAAATTATAGGCTAATTATGTTATGTTATATTACGTATTCAAATGGTTAGCAATTATTACTTTTAACACAAACAAAACTGACATGGAACGAGACCAAAAGAAACTCAAAGTTACACAAAAGTAAGATTTTTCATTTTGTTCTTTGCCATCTATAAGGTTGCAAAACAAATCCTTTTATAAACCAGCAAAGCTTCACAGAGACAACCTCCGATCCATAAAACAAATAAACAAGACAGTTCGCTTTTAAAGACAAACAATGGCGGCTCCAGCAAAAAAGCTAATACTAAAGTTGAAAAGGCTATCGATCACAAATCGGCAAAGTAATTTCCATCCGTAGTTTCGCTTCCTAGATAATAGACTCTTTGCAAGACAAATTAACAACCATTTTTCAAGTAATTCTCTGGTGTGGGAACGGACGGTGTAATCTATACAAATTGGACGACCTCGCCACACGTTGATGCATCAATAGTGGATTGCTCCAGGCCATTTTTTGTTTATCCCATTGATGGGTTATTAATATTTGCATATCAGTTTTCAGTGCAAAATAACGAATGAAGAATTATCAGCTGATGGAGTGGTGAATATTTGGCTGTTAAACGCTTTTGGGGATTGATTCAGTGAATAATATTGGTACAATGTCAAAGATAAATTTATGTGAGTTGCAATTTTACATGGTTTTTTAAATGAAAAACATCCAACATAGTTGTGTCGTGGTAACCCAGTTATTTAGTGCAGTCAAAATGTTAACTGAGGCTGACAAACAGTACGTTATTTTAGCCAATTAGATCATAACCAATTAGAACTGGTTGGGGCAAAATATGTCAAATAAAAATCTAACTTCCTCGATTACAACTATCCAAAAGTAAAACTTTTATAACCTACAACAAAATAAACTTTAATAATAAAATCAATGCTTCCGTCCACGAAAAATTTGATCCCGAATATAATATCGTTCATGACAGGAAAACCGAAAGAGAGAAGGTACAAGCAGTTCCCATCATTACATGTCAAAGAGCTACGCAATATCCGCCGCACTGACATTTGGTCTTTTTTCCGATACCCGGCCCCAATAATTTCATCGAGTGTTTCATCCGGCATCAACGGATCAACAGTTTAACTGTCCTTTTCTGTTACTAACTAGTTCCCGACTCTCTAAAGGGTGGTTCACTTTGGTCATTGGGAATTGGTCTCTTTTGTTATACCTAGTATATTTGTTCGTTGTACTCAGTAATTTGTGGTTATTTGCATTTGTGTAATTTTATTTGATCGGCTGCAATTGTATTTTATTCATCGTTTCAAGTGTCATTGTATTTTTCATTTTCATACTTTTAATCATTTATTCGAATTTCGATGATTGTGTTATTATGTAGTTTTTTACCAAAAAAGATCCACATCCAATTCAAAACCTCTTTCGTCACATTTGATTTTTCCAGAGAATTCAATCCTTTTATGAATTATATTTAACTTTACTATCATATTTTTAAGCTAGTTGTTTCTACCTACCTGTTTAGATAAGAAAATCAATGGAAATTCTTTCGATAGTAACAGGACGCTATTATATTATCCAATCAAATTCCAAGAATTTTCTTTCAGAGCTTATTCTATAAAATGAAGAACTAAAAAAGTAAATGAAGACGTTGAGGACACTTCAAGTTTTATTTTCATGGCATCAATCAACTTTTTACGACATTATTTACAAGGATTAATTGAGGTTCTTAAAAATTTAACGATGAACGATGGGACAAATTCAATTTACCTTACCGCGAATGAGTTTGGACGTCAAAATTATCTTTTTAATTTTAAGTACCTACTTTGTATTTAGTTGTTTTTAAGTGCTGTTTTATTTTACAGGCTGTACTTATTTTTACAAACAACAGCTGGTTTCTTCTGTAAAAATCTCACCTCGAAAACTTAGGTGAAGTGAACTGTCATTCCACCTGGTACTTGACACTATTACAGCACACTTCAAGCTCGCTTCACCAAAGTTTTCACGGTAAGATTTTTACATAATAGCACTACACAATTTGGCAATTCAGTAAAAAATCTACATACATTTCCACCAATGCGAGGTCCCACTAATATACCTACGTTATGTTTCTATGTTTTTTAGTAGGGTGTGGGTTATAAATTGGGACCCAGTGGATACAAACTTGAACTATGTAGACAGGAAGGAGGGTTCGAGGGAAAGGATTAGTTTGTAGTAACAGTTTGCTAGCATATCACGGAAACCCATGTACATATATTAAATCGTAACTCGCAGATTGTGTTGACATTACTCAGCGGTTTTTGCTTTAATTTTAGCATGAACATGGTTGAACAATCAGGGCTATGGCCGTTGAAAAGCGCGTTGGGTTGGTGATAACGTTAAAGTCGCGGGAAATACCTGGATGAGGGACGCACGGAACTGGGAATGAATGAGGACCTATATCCAGCAGTGGGTGATTCCGGGCTGAAATCATGATGATGGTTGAACAGATACGTGTCTAAACAAACAGTGACAATTTAAATACAATTTGGAATTGGCTTATTACATCATACAATGTTCCCGCTGCTAGGAGTCTTGCCTCCCCTCTGTGAGAATGAGAGGGCCGTAACGTTAGTCACTACGCAAGCTTAGGCCTGGGTTCTTATATATACCTGCTCAATCATACCTACTTACTACATCTCTCTGCGGCCTATATGTTTTTTGCATCATGAACATCATCATGCCTAGCCTTTTCCTAACTATTTTTGGGGTTGGCTTCCAATCTAAACGGATGCAACTGAATACCTGTATTTTATGTGCAGCAACTGTCTATCTGACCTTCACAACCCAGTTACTGAGTAACACGATACCCCCAGACAAGACTGGTTATCAGACTTTCGGCCTGTTCCTTTTGCATCTTGAACACACCCGAGCAAAAAGATCCTCCTCATCTGTGATCAAAGATAAAGTCTCGAGAAACTGTAAAATTACTTTTTTTCTTTTCGTTAAAACGTTCATTTACTTTGAGCACTGTATCCCAAACTTCAGCTTTCAGCTCAATACGCTGAACCTCTAAGATGTGATTTTCGACTTTACCCCAAGTTTTATTTCTA
This sequence comes from Oligia latruncula, assembly GCA_948474745.1. Classification (NCBI taxonomy): domain Eukaryota; kingdom Metazoa; phylum Arthropoda; class Insecta; order Lepidoptera; family Noctuidae; genus Oligia; species Oligia latruncula. The sequence continues at coordinate 2,231,896 of OX419686.1, forward strand.
GCACCCTTACTAGGGACGCGCTCTGTATCGATTTGTTGATAAATTGATTTTGGAATTTTATTCGATTCGGTAACATTTTTGATCGTTCTCGTGTTTTGAGTATGTGGAACAATGTAATAGATTCTAATATAGTAATTGATTCCAAAACCATTAATTAAGAAAATTGATAAGATCAGTATTCCTAGAACAGTAAGATGTCAGTCAAAGATGAGACTCCTTTACAATCAAACATTATTAACGAATACCATTTACCAAAAGAAATGATAACCGAATGATAAATTCGTTTCGATTTCAATTTTAATTTCAACACATCGATGTGTTGAAATTAAAACAGTATCGACTTTCTGTAATCGATACTGTTTTAACCATCTGCTTCCCTGCCCGACATATTGGAAGGAAAGAGTTTATTACTTCTCTTTGTATTGAGTCGAACAAAAAGCGGATTCGTCCAGTGTTTACCGTGTGTTGTGAGAAAATATCTTATTGTGGCTGTGGAATCGATTTGTGAGTCGTTAAGCGATGTTGACGTTTTTCCGAGCAGTTTCAATTTTCGATGAAAATTGTTTGATAGATGACCTTTATTTGACAGTCTTTAAATAAAATAAAATGTAGTCTTTTGTCAGTTTTCGCTTTGTAAGTTACTTTTAAATTTCTTCATAGATTTTGATGTGGTTTTCATAAGTATTTAGATTTTTTTTTGAGTAAACATGATGTTTTCAGTTGTACAAAGGTGGGGCAGGTTGCCTAGGGTGTAAAAAGACACATCACATAGCCGTCAACACATCACGTACATCAAACTAAGTAAAATTGCACAACAATAATTGCTGGGAAACTGCTTTTATTTTTGGTGCGAAAATTTGCAGTTTGCGGCAGTGTGCAATGTAATGTATGCAACATTGTGGGGGTATTTATACATTAAAAACTTGTTTTCGTGAAAAACCTCAGTAAAAGTTTGATTTTTGACTTTCACTATCTCCGTAACCAGAAGGTTCCCAGATATGGTCCAGTAGGTACAGACGCCAGCACATCAAGCTACATGAAACTGTCAAATTTTCCCAATCAACTTTGAACCTTATGCTTGAGCGATAAAGTTGAAAATCTAGTAAAGAAATTGGACAGATTGTAGTAACTTGATTTAATGACGGGGAGTACAAGTGATTTTCGCATTCGTTTAGTGTCTTTTTACAACCGTTATATATTTTCACTTTCGTTCTTACATGGCAATTAGTAAATCATACGTAGGTATCAGTAAGCTACGTAAGATGAATTAGCGATACAAGGTCTTGTTCAAACAACTAATAATTATTTTCCACTTGGTAATTAATTAAACTTAACAACTCTATTCACAAAATTATTTTTCATAGCATAGGTAAACCTATTCTGTAGTGAGTTGCCAGGCACTGCTGTTTAGGCTAAAATAAGTTGTTTACCAAAACATAAAATTACTTGGTATTTCCATTATATTACCGTGATTTAGACTTTAAAGAACAACCCAAGTTTGTTCACCCCTTGTTTACTGTCCTAATCACGCTTTTAAACATCTATTTTGTTTTCAATCATATTTAGATTTGTTTTTTGTCTAGACTGAAAATTAATATCAAATTGAATTTACAAAGGCTTTCGCTTTAGAAAAAAAAATTCTATATCCCACCCTTGTGTGGAAATAAAAGTTAATGAGAACAGTGTTGCGAGAGCTTGTACCAATCGTTTCAAATTTTTATTAGTTGTAAGCCTGCAATTGTTGTGTTAATTGTTGAACCACTGAACACGAAATTATTAACAAAAAAAAAGTGACCAATTGCGAGTCGGACTCGCACACGAAGGGTTCCGTATCACAAGGCAAAAACGCCGAAAAAAACATGTTTGAAGTATGGGAGCTCCCTTAAATATTTATTTTAATTTTATTATTTATTATTAAAGTAAAAATATAACTGAGTATTTTGTGAATATTTCAAGTGCCTACCTGTTGCCATTATTGATATCGAGCAAAAAAGGGCAAAAAAATCGCGTTTGTTGTATGGGAGCCCCCCTTAAATATTTATTTTATTTTGTTTTTAGTATTTTTTGTTATAGCGGCAACAGAAATACATAATCCCACCAAAAACATTCTGTAAAAAACTAGCCAAGTCTCAATGGAGCTACCTGTTTATCTCTAAAAAGTAATGAAATCTAGACAAAGTCGTACCAAGTGTAAGGTTCCTTACTGCGATTTCTTTATTATTATAGTTAATGTTGTGTGACTTGGCCGTTGAACATTCTTTATACGTTAGTGTACAAGTCAATTTTGTTTACACGTAATGTTATATCTGTTGTAACTACCTATGTTTGTTAAGCGAGATAATAGCCCATACCGGTATTGGTAATTGGACGCTAGTGTCTCATTTTAGGCTGTTGTTGATTGGTCAACACATGCATTCAGCATCGACAATGCTGACTTCTGCTCTCTTCTTTTTGGAGCGTCAAATCGACCACCGATCTAACATAAAATAGACGTACAGACGGACTTCTAATCAATGATTATAAGTCCGTCTGTACTGGAAATAATTTTTGATACTGTTTGTTTCAGGCTCGCTTAAACATAAGTATTATTGAAATACGCAGCTTTATCAAGCCTACAATTGACTAGTTATTAAATCAACGTTTTCCAAGTGGCAATTTTCCATCGTCAATGGGTAGCGGTTATGGCGACAGATTGGTGCAATGGTGTCATGGAGCACCTGGGTTTGTACCCTTGTGTACCCTTCAACGGCCAAGTCACACAACATTAACTATAATAATAAAGAAATCGCAGTAAGGAACCTTACACTTGGTACGACTTTGTCTAGATTTCATTACTTTTTAGAGATAAACAGGCAGCTCCATTGAGACTTGGCTAGTTTTTTACAGAATGTTTTTGGTGGGATTTCACTTCTTTTTGTAGAAACGTATACGTACGGACGTATTCTTTTTGTATTGCATTATATTTTGACCAAATTTTGAGCGAAATTAATATTTTAGTGTAAGGAGGATGGGCGTTTTGGTACCCGAAAACTAATTACATCCAAACAAAATAATTTATATACAGATTGAAAGGCCTAATTATGTAGAACAATAGTTGATATGGGGGATAGTCCCAGTTCGCTGTCCGTTCAGAGATATACAACCTTTAACACTATACATTTATGTTAGGTTTAGGTTAGGTTAGGGCGTTTTGGTACCGGAAAACTAATTACATCCAATCAAAATAATTTATATACAGATTGAAAGGTCTAATTATGTAGAACAATAGTTGTTATGGAGGATAGTCCCAGTTCGCTGTCCGTTCAGAGATATACAACCTTTAACACTATACATTTATGTTAGGTTAGGTTATGGCGTTTTGGTACCCGAAAACTAATTACATCTAAACAAAATAATTTTTATACAGATTGAAAGGTCTAATTATGTAGAACAATAGTTGTTAGGGGGATAGTCCCAGTTCGCTGTCCGTTCAGAGATATACAACCTTTAACACTATAAATTTAAGTTAGGTTTAGGTTAGGTTAGGTTAGGGCGTTTTGGTACCGGAAAACTAATTACATCCAATCAAAATAATTTATATACAGATTGAAAGGTCTAACTAAGTAGAACAATAGTTCTTAAGGAGGATAGTCGCAGTTCGCTGTCCGTTCAGAGATATACAACCTTTAACATTATGTAGGTTAGGTTAAGGTTAGGTTATAGGTTAGGGCGTTGTGGAAGGATTATACGTTCCCGCGTCCCCAAGCGTAGTGTAAATGGAAAAACGGGGTAAAAAAAAGGTAGATAAAATTCAGTCACGTCACGATAAAGCAAGAGTCTATTATTGTTACTTATGACCTAACCTAACGATAACCTAACCTAACCTTTAAAGGTTGTATATCTCTGAACGGACAGCGAACTGAGACTATCCCCCCTAACGACTATTGCTCTATCTAATTAGACCTTTAAAACTGTATATAATTTATTTTGTTTGGTTGCCATGTTTTTCGGGTACCAGCTTCCATACATTTTTGCCCATCCTCCTTTGTTTATTTAATTTGTGTAATGTTCGACATCAAATGAAGCGGCCCACCAAGTTAAATATTTTTTGTAAAGGCGGTATGTCGATCTCTAATAGTTTGGTTGGGCTCTTGTGTTTTCTAATCAGGGTCACCCACCAGGTACTTCAGATCTTCGATTATCCTAATTTTTATAGTTTTCCCTTTATGTGGCCATTAAACCCTAACTCTGTACCAAATTTCAGCACTCTGAGTTTATGGGAAGTACTAGTTCTATTTTGATGATGAGTGAGTGAGTGTCTAAAATGCGAAACTTTGCTTTCGCTTAACTTCGGAACTAAATAACCTACAGACTTGAAGTTTTGGATTATAAGTATGTGATTATAGCTTACTGGATGACGAAAGTTTCTGCGTTCTGGTCTTATCCAGAGGTTCTCAAATAGGGGCCTGAAAATGCGGCGAAATGGTTCCTGTAAAGGATGGTACGGCAGTGTTTGCTTCGCGCTCGACTTGGCGGGGGCACTGCCGTGCCCCCCGATTTTATTATTTATTACAAGGAGTCCCTATATCAATTTTCAGAACTCTAGCATCAAAATTTGCGGAAGTCTCGTACAAACTTCCATCCCCTAGTTCAAGGGGTTGGAGGGTAAAAGTTCCAAGTTTTAGAATTGTTTTGTTGTTTGTGTACTATTACTAGCTTACATACCAAACAGCTTTCTAGGACTTCAGGAAGAACCTTAGAATATTGATGCTTATGAAATAAAAAAATATGTTTTTGGGGGGTTGGGGGGTTATTTACTGAAAATCCTGAAATACGTATTTTATTATTTATAACAAGGAGTCCCTATATCAATTTTCAGAACTCTAGCATCAAAATCTGCGGAAGTCTCGTACAAACTTCCATCCCCTATTTTAAGGGGTTGGAGGGTAAAAGTTCCAAGTTTTAGAGTTGTTTTGTTGTTTGTGTACTATTACTAGCGTACATACCAAATTTCAGCTTTCTAGGACTTCAGGAAGAACCTTAGAATATTGATGCTTATGAAATAAAAAAATATTTTTTTGGGGGGTTGGGGGGTTATTTACTGATAATCCTGAAATACGTATTTTATTATTTATAACAAGGAGTCCCAATATCAATTTTCAGAACTCTAGCATCAAAATCTGCGGAAGTCTCGTACAAACTTTCATCCCCTATTTTAAGGGGTTGGAGGGTAAAAGTTCCAAGTTTTAGAGTTTTTTTGTTGTTTGTGTACGATTACTAGCTTACATACCAAATTTCAGCTTTCTAGGACTTCAGGAAGACCCTTAGAATATTGATGATCATCAGTGAGTAAGTGAGTCAGTGAGTAAGTGAGTCAGTGACGAAATCGGGGTATTTTAGATATCAATAAAATCTAAATTAAAAGAGCTATGCAATTGAAACTTTATAGGTTTAATAAGTCAACCACTGACATCATATCTCGAAAATTTTATTTATCTGGTATAATCCAAACCCAAGTTATGAAGGTTCAAAAATACGACGAAGTGCTTCGAGAAAAGGTAGGTAGTGCCCTTGCGCTTCGCTTGGCTCGTCTTGGCGGGGGCACTCCCGTGCCCCCAGATTTGTGAAAATTTCAACTGTACTACTACTAAATACTACCGGGGTTCTTGAGATACAGTCTGGTGTCAGACAGATGGACGGACGGACGGAGACACAGCGAAGTCTTAGTAATAGGGTCCCGTTTTTACCTTTTGGGTACGGAACCCTAAAAACATCTTGTGACTGAGTTATAACTCCAGCACATAAAGACAAAGACGATGATGTCACGACGTCTGAGCTGAGTGTAAACTGGAAACACAGACAAACCTATCTACAGACACAACAGTCTCTGTTTATAATAATAATGCTCTAACAAGCTGTAGAACAGATTACATCACAATGACATGTAGTTACAACGATAGTAGTGTTTTGATATAAATTAATTACAGATGTAAGTCACTCGGGATTTATACTGTCAACAGATTTGAACATTTGGTTCTGAGAGTTAACAGTTCAGACAAGACAATGTTCTTAGAAAATATTATAGAGACAATAATTATTTTTTTTTTTATTGATTTACTAGACAAAGATATAGACTCGTCTGTGCCCTGCATCCTGATTGCCTAACACACTTTCAACCACACTAATATTATAAAGGCGAAAGTTTGTGAAAGTTTTTTTTTTTTTTTTTTCTTTATATATTTGTTACTTCTTCACGCTCAAACCGCTGGACCAATTTTGATAAAATTTGGTATGGAGGTAGCTGACACCCTAGATTAACATAAACATAGGCTACTTTTTATCCCGATATTCCCACGTATGCGGGTAAAACCGCGGAGCGCAGCTAGTTTCTTCATATGTTAAAAAAATGTGTCAGCTCCAACTCATGAAAATGAAACTCATTGCTACTGTTAGTGTGTTACGCAATTACCCCCCTTGTTAATACAAGACTTGTTACTGATAATTCGGTGGTTTTACTCTAAACCCTAACCAAGCCCCTAAATAAGTGATTCTAGTAAACACCACATATTTTTTTTTTCATCACATATTTTTATCTTTTAAACCCCTCCTACTGCCAAAATGTGGCCAGCTGGATATATTTTTTCTCTATTCTCTATTATCACAGTTAGACTGGAAGCCCAGATATAGTTGGGAAAAGGCTTGGCAGAATAATAACTTTGCTATCCCAGTCTACGTCACTTTGCTCCCATACTACACCAGTCAATGTTTCACAAACCTCTGGGATTACCCGTTGTTGCTACGAGGGATCAATCATACCATTCATACCCCAAGCGGTTTTGGGAGCCGAATTTAAAGAGAGCACACGTAAATCCCTTTTGTATCAATTTCCCTCATGTTTTTCCTGGTAACGATTATTTTTCAGAAGAAAATGTTGTTTCTTGTCAAGAAAAAAATATTATTTGATTGTAGTTCTTTTTTCGACGTTTCCTTGTTAGTCTATTAGACAAAAAGCTTTTGTGAAAAGATTTGGGAGGTTCTAATTTTATATGTCATAGATTTATGATATATATATAAAACGAAATGTCAGATAGGGAAAGAAACATTTGGAAAATATTATTATGAAATTATTTTTCTACAGTGAAATATTAAAATACTATGTAGGATACAACTAAAAATATTATTATTAAGAGATACTTACTTAACATACATAATCAGCATATAACGTTCCCACTACTGGGACACAGGCCTCCTCTCAGTGAGAGGGAGTGGGCTGTAATCCACCACGCGGACCCAGTGCGGGTTGGTAGATGTCACATATCTTTGAATTTTTTGGTTCTAGGACATGCCGGTTTCCTTACGATGTTTTCCTTCACCGTTTTGAGAGCAGTGGTGATGGAATAATTTACACAAAGTAAGCGCCTGTCTGGGTTCGAACCTACGACCTACAACTCGTAAGTCGCAGCTGTTACCACTGGGCCACCACTGCTCTCGCAGAGAGATACTTACAGTTAGCTAATAATTCTGTGAAATACCTATTCAAGCCCCTACTGTGTAGGACACACGATGAAAGAGATTTTATAATTATCTACCCCCTATAAAACTAATTTAAAATTAATCAAAACAAAATTCTCCAAAAGGCAAGGCAAAAACTTGCGAGACAGAAAAGAAACTCCTAAAAGGTTTCTTAATTCAATTCGTCAAGCCACACTTTGACCAAATGAGCAAAACCACAGACAAATACTGATCCGTTGACCTCCATTTATTTTCCTACGCGCTTTTTCCAAGATATCTCTAAGCCGAGAACTAAGAGCGGTCTTTGTTCAACACTGAGATAAGGATACCGTATGATTTGAATTAGAAAATTGAGGCACGAAATCAGGGCGTCAGACTAAACCCATTTATTTGCAAATAATTCAGAAGCTGAATTAAATTTGGTCATGTTTTTAAAGCGGGTTTAGGAGTACCCAATTATTTGTTCGTGGATTTTACGTATACAATAATCTGTTTTGTTTTACTAATTAGACGTTTTGCGTAATATCATTCCTTATTTATGTCGTATGAGATTAAAAGATTTAACGATAAAATTGAGCTTATTTTAACATTTTATTTGTGAATATTTTTCGGTCTTTATAAGAACGTCAATAATTTTCTTCAATACAAGTTTGAATTGATGAAAAGGCAAAACAAATTGAGGTGAACTAATTGCTGGAAAACCGACGATTAGACTTCGTATCCGTCTTCATTGAACTTATTGAATGAACGCTTTAGATTAATTGGAATAAGGCTAACAGAAGTACCTATTAGGAATGCACCAACAGGTTCTTAAGAACAAGTTCCATTCAATTTTAGTATTTGTAGAGCTCTTATAGTTTTTTTGGATTTCATTTGCTGTGGGAACGATGTCTATACAAGGTGTAATTAAAATAACTGAAAACCTAAAAAAGGAGTTATTGTACTCATTATTGAAAACCCAGAAAACCTGAAAATGGGGCTTAGTACAGTTTGTTCTCATAATTGAAAATTGTGAAAAGAAACAGCCATTCGCCTCTGTCGAGTAATGCGAACATAAATGCGGAGCAGCTGATTTATTTTTCACGATTTTTAGGTTTGTAACTTGGTCAGTTGTTGCAGTGCAGGAAAAGTTGTTCAATGACCCCTTTTCTTGTTTTCAACTATTTCAATTACAGCTTAAGGTTGGTGTCGTTTAAAGGTCGGTAGGTATCCTACTTTCTGTTTACCAACATAGTCAAAGTGACCTCTGCGTTGCCACTGACAACGCGTTGTCTTTGCCACTTCCACGGCGTTGCAACGCCGTGGAAGTGGCAAAGGTTTGGGAAAACAATATTTTAAAAAATACAGTCGTGCCAGCGACACGACGAAGACCAACACAGTCGGCTTTTCAATACTGTGGTTACCAAAACTCTTTTATTTCTGTCAAACGAGGAAACCATTACAACGAAATCCGGACCAATTACAAGCTACGTAATAATTTAACAACACAAAACACAATATCCCTTTGTAATTTTCCGCAGAATTTTACGAGCAAAATTTGCAAGCAGCTCTGGTACGGTGCGAGTCGTAAACGTCCGCTTAGAAAAATGTTCCATTCTTTATGTGCCATAGTGGTCAATCAGACTGCACTAGCGGGTGCGGGGGCGGGCGCGGGCGCTCGGGTCTTGGCGTCTGCGTGTTCACAGTGCCGAACGAGCTACGAGTGAATCAAAATGGTTAGAACCACAAGCGTAGTCACCTAACAGACGCTATATCACTGTGAATACAGGCGGACTGAGCCATTAGAAACACCCGCGCCACCCGCGCCCGCGCCCGCCTCTTGAAGACACGCGGCTCGCGGGAGCACTGTGAACGCAACTGGCGTGTACATACATTTTGAATTACACGCGCCCGCGCTAGCACCCGCGCCCGCCTCCACTCTGTTTGAGTACATGGGCCTACATTGTTTCACTAATATTTTAAACAAGCTAGCTTTTCTAGCTACGTTACCTTTTCCATCTTTCTGCATTTCACTACTTTATTCACCTACACGTTTTATAATTTCGAAAACCGTATCTTGCTTTCCGTTTTCATCATTTTTAACTTTGGTTATAAGAGGTCAAATAAAATTAGCTAGCAAAACTTTGCAATAAATTGATTTTCATTGTTTTTGGGTCATCGACCGCAGTTAGTTTATTCACTTGAAATATAAGTTTAAAAAAATCTCTGTTTTTTTTTGTGTAAACTTCACACACGTGATTGATATCGATACCTTATTAAGATATAACAAGAGGAAACAGATTTTCGCAGCTCATACTTCAAGTAATAATAATAACAGCGGTTGTCGACCCCTAAAAAATTTCAATATTATTTTCATTTTTATTTTATCATCTCTAGATATCGATACCCATCACGTCTCGTCTATGAAGTATCGCTAACTAATTTAATTTGACACTGTATATTTTACATTTGCTACGGGTGTCGTAAAATGCGATTTAGGGACTGAAAACTATCGGTTGGACAGTGCTATCCAATTTTTTATTGTAAACTAGCTTCCGCCCGCTGCTTCGCCCGCGAAGTATGTCGATAAAAACTATCCTATGTCCTTCCCCGGGATGCAATCTATCTCTGTGCCAAATTTTATCGAAATCCGTTCAGTGGTTTAGGCGTGAAAAGGTAACATACAGACAGAGTTACTTTCGAATTTATAATATGAGTATGGATCAGCATATCTAGTATGATAATAACCACATAATAACCATTCATCCTTGGTACTCCCGAAGCTTCATTGTTGCCAATTACAAAGATCAGCAGAGGTTGGTGAATTGCCATGGATTTAAGAGTAATTTAAAGTCGTCAACCAAGGCACTTTGTACACGGCACGATTTCTTTACGGAACGGCGTTTATACCGGGCCGTAGGAATAACGTGTCCGTCAACAAGTTTCCATAGTGATCCATACAACACTGATGAGCATGCCTACACACGACAAGAAAAGGGTCCTTTAAACAGGCGCGACACGCGATAAAATCGCGCGCGACACCAAGTCGCACTACGGGCGGTGCCTTTGTGTCGCGCGCGATTATATCTCGTCTCGCGCCTGTTTGTAGGAGCCTAAAAACGTGTGTGTACATAAGTCCTAATACGTAATGAATCCCGTACGCGCATTGACGTGGAGTTGCGTACACTAGCTCAGATTACATAATCAGGCTATAATGTTCCCACTGCTGGGACACAGGCCTCGTCTCTGTGAGAGGGAGTGGGCCGTAATCCACCACGCGGGCCCAGTGCGGGTTGGTAGATGTCTTCGAATTTTTGGTTCTAGGACATGCCGGTTTCCTCACAAGGTTTTCCATCACCGTTTTGAGAGCAGTGGTGATGGAATAATTTACACAAAGTAAAGCGCCTGTCTGGGTTCGAACCTACGACCTACAACTCGTAAGTCGCGGCCGTTACCACTTGGCCACCACTGCTTTCAGACCAGGATTACCTATTACTTAACTAATGAATCTTTTGGATGACTCTAATCCGATGTGCTTTTGTTTATTTAGACTTCACTTCAGTTTACAGCTCAGCTTTACCCGCACTCTAAATATTATAACCCTACCAAGTTTAATAGCTATATGATACCCAACAAACTACCCTTCCAGTAAGTTCTCTTAGTGTTACCCAAAGGAATCATTGTTATTGTGGGCACTAAAATTGTTGGAGCTTAACATTCGTCCGGGCATGACATGTCTTTACAAGGACAATTTAGCATATGCAGTCTTGCAAGCTATAATGGACCTTTCATCTTTTATAATAGAGCCTTTGGTAACTGCAGAGGTTTCGGGTCCATGTGCTTTTATGACATTTACTGCAGTGTTTATGCACGGGAAAATAATAACGTTTGTGATGTGATCATGTGAGTAGGTATCGAATTTTGATAGTTTTCCTTTTTTTTAAACAACATACCATAACCATAATCAGCCTATAATGTTCCCACTGCTGGGACACAGGCCTCCTCTCAATGAGAGGGAGTGGGCCTAAACAACATCTGCGAATAGAATTTTTGTATAATATTTTTTTGATTTATTATGATATTTACTTTATAAACACAGGTACAAAAAATATCGTTTTAGTAAAGGAATACCTCTTTCAACCTGTAGTTATAGTAAATGGCAGGAGATATCCTCAAGAAGATAGGCCATAACGTCCAGTGCTAATATGTATAAACAGCAGTTCAAACTCAGGGTAACAAATAATTATGGCTTTACAGAATTATAATCATTAGAATCAGCAATACAACTCCTATTGGTCTCAAATGCCATGATTTTATAAAATAGACATTCAGTAGGGTAATATGAACTTAGAAAGATGTATTTAAGATTATAGTTCTGTAAATAAATTGACTTGATGAGGCCGCGAATCATATTTAGATCAGCATACAACCTGATACTAACCTGCAAATTACAAAAAAACATAAAAAAAGGGAATTCCGTGGGTTATTCTGGCGCTTTCACCTTATACGGTTATAACAAGAAAAGCCAAAATAGAAAGAAAAAAATAAATAAGGGTGCGCCCTACATTTTTAACAAAAGAAAATTATTCCCAAATTGACGAAGAGTAACCGAGTATTTCATTTCCCCTCTCTCACACATATTATATTATTACCGTTTCAAAACAAAACCCTCGTAACATTTATTTTTCTGAAACAATTTGTAATACTCCAAAACAAATTTTCAAATAACTCTTTGTTGTCAAACAAAACTCAACGAGATTATTACAAGAAAATGTATATAACATCTTTAATTACCTCCCCAACATTGCTCCCTACAAATAGATCGATAGCTTTAACAAATCGCAATTAAAAATTAATTTTAGAACGTCAACCTTAAAGTTCATTATACGTTGAACGGTGTAAGGGCGATGATCGCAAGTACATGTCGATTAAACGAACTGTTTTAGTAATTAACGCTTCGTAGTTTGAATAAGAACAAAAGGTTGGTTCTCACTGCATTTTTGGACTTTGTAGTTTGTTTTTATATGCTTTATAGGCTAATGTTTAAAGGAACTTTTTTAATGAGGGCTGCTTACTTGCTTACGGTGAGCTACCCATTACTCTCCGCCCGCAGGCCCGCGCCTACGGTGGCCGGGAGTCGTCCCGTGGCTCCCGACGCCCGGAGCGTCTCCCGCGGCAGCTGGGACGGGAGGCTCTCTCCCTCATCCGTCCCGCCACTTCCTTCGCTAGCATGACTGCTTCGCAGAAGGAGGTGACTGCCTCCCACTCCCTCTCACCCCGGACCATGGCTTGCACCAGGGCCGGACGCGAGAGGTCGCCGCCGCTGTCGGTCGCCTCTACGAGGACACGGCGGTGCTCCGCCCAAGCGGGGAAAAATTTACAGGCTTAGGGTGGATTCTCGGACATGCGTTTTCGAGTATCCACCCTAGGGTGGCTGTTTTAGAGTGGAGATATGCGTTTTCGAGTATCCACATAAGGGTAACTGTTTTAGAGTGGAGACACGCGTTTTCGAGTATCCACCTTAGGGTGGCTGTTTTAGAGTGGAGACATGCGTTTTTTAGTATCTACCTTAGGGTGGCGGTTTTAGGCTGAATAAACGGAATAAGCCGGTATATTTCTAATTAGTCGGGAATCAGTCAGTAAAAGTGCAATAAAGAACATATAAATGGCATGAAAAAGCAAATATTCAAAAAGCAATCCTTCTATTGAGTCAGTTTCGTCGAATTTTATTACCAAACGTATTTTATTTGTTTAATGGACAGTTTATTGGGACTCCATTTTATCGCGACACTTCACAATGAAATATTTCAATATTCAATTGAAGTAAAATATTGGACGTTTTATTCACTTTTTAGTTGTGGGTGCTGTTGACTGTATTTAAGTGCGAACCAATTTGTATCAGTAATTTACTTAGTGGAACTTTTTGAAGGTTTCAAGAACTCGAATAAAATGTGCAAATGATCCGGAAAAGAACCGGAGTTACCGACATAGCTTGCAGATTATCTAAAGTACAGTCAACAAAGGAGTTAAGTGTACAGGAGCGTCGGATATTGTTGAAGTTTACTAAGAAACCGGTGGATATTCTCGAATAAAATTTTAGTTTATTAATAGAAAACAAACAGCTCATTTATTAAATTAAATTTCAGTCCAGAATATCCATCGGTTTCTTAGTAAACTTCAACTATATCCGACGCTCCTGTATACTTAACTCCTTTGTTGACTGTACATACATCTTTTATGGGGTAATGTGTTAAATGCTACAACAAAATTCCCTGTGACATATTGCAATTAAAAGAAAGAAAATTTAAAACTCATATTAAAAGTACACTTTGAAAACAAGGATATTACAAATTAGAGGATTATATCCAAGATAAGAATGCTTGGAAACATGCTGGTCCTGCTCCCCAATCTAGAGTCTAGACAAAATCAAACTGGTTCCTAAATTAATTTATATTTTATATTACATTGATTTTTACAATCTGTGACTATATTATCTCACACACTTGTTAAAATTCTAGGAAAATCATCTACTTTTACAATACATATTTGTAAATATGTAAGCACCATGTATCTATCACATAATTGATTTACCTGTCATTGCTTAATTTCTAATTCTTTTTACCTTTTTTGGTAGACTAATTTTATTCTAGTATTCATCACATATAATTATATTATGTATACAAAACCTTGTAAAACATTTTAAAAGAGTAACGGTGGAGTTTCTTGCCCATTCTTCTCCATACGAAAACTACCTTTTGGAATGGGCGACTAAAATCAATTCTAATTTGTTGTAATTTTTGACGTTCAAAAGTGCCTTTAATGTGCCTATTCGAAATAAATGATTTGACTTTGACTTTGATTTTAATTAAATGTCTTGCGCAATAATTAAGATTTAGAAAACTGAAGTGTCAATCGACCTTTGTTGCTGACTGTACCTACGTCACCTGTATTTCTGAGGGGTAATTGCGTAACACACTAATAGAAGGAAACCCTTTCACTTTTACAGTTCAACAATGTTCATTGCGTTATTTACGTTAATGAGCAGACAATTTTTTCAAACATATGAAGTAATGGATTTGCAATGTCTTTCAAAACGATGTAGATTCTGATTGATAGTGACGCAATTAGGCTGCTGGTACCGACGATCCATTTATTTAGGAGATTTCGGGAATTTACGAGCCAATCTTCTTCTTAGCGTGTCGATAGCAATCTAAATATACTCGGCCCAGAATTCGGCCACTTGTTTGGCGCCTCCACCAGCGTCCATCAGCTCCTGCAACGTGCAGCTGACAGGACACGCAGGACACGACATTAAGTGTCCCATCGTTTGTGGAACAGCACCACATTTACACTCCAAGGCGGAGTCGTCTATGAATCTCCACCTGAACAAGCGAGCCAATTATCTCCATGAATAAGTTTTAATAGAACAATCATAAAGTTTTTCACGTGATAATTGTTTACACATCTCCATATTAGACAGTCTGATTGCTTACTTATCTAATTAAGCTAAATTATCACACTAATATTATAAAGGCGAAAGTTTGTGAGGGGGTGTGGGGGTGTGTTTATATGTTTGTTACCTACTTCGTCACGCTCAAGCGGCTGAACCAATTTTGATAAAATTTTGTGTGGAGGTAGCTGACACCCTGGATTAACATATAGCCTACTTTTTATCTCGATATTCCCACGGGATCGACATTTATGCGGGTGAAACCGCGGGGCGCAGCTAGTTTTATATATTTGTACACATATAGATTTGTACCCCAGGGTAGGCACGGTTCTAGAGTTAAATTAATAATAATAATAAATTTTATTTGCCATAAAAATACAGATGGGAACCTAGTTTATATATTATACGATACTGTACTTTGTCTATATCTGGTTCTATGTTAAAATCTGTACTCAATTATTATAACCCTGCCTCTTAAACTATAGGTAAACCTGTATTTTAAGAGACAAAATATATACGATTTACATTGATCAGGAAGAACGAAATTGCGTTGACAATTGTGGAATAATTTCGGGTCTACTATTATTACGTATCTAATAATATTATTCACCAGTGTGACACCACCCTGAACCATAATCTAATGCACACACATTCAAGCATGAGGTAAGATAATTGTTCTAACAATCAGTTATACGTAGTGTTACATAGTTCATAATGCTATTGTTGAAGATGTTAATTGAACCGGAATAATCATATTGTGGTTACGGGTAGGTATTACATAGGTGACTGTGATCATCATTGTCAGCATCATTTCGGTGACCGTGTTTTCACCGAATTGATGCTGACCTCTGTTGGACAAAGGCCTCACCCCAATGATTTCAAAAGTAAGGATATGCCCGTCTGAACATTTTACATAGAAGTTCTTCGTTCGAATTTCGAAGTTCGCGCGCACCACTGTCAACTGAGTCGCGTTGGCCCTAAAACCGTCATTTTAGGGCCAGCGCGTTGGTGCCATTTAGTCGCGCCGTTAGCCCGGTCCTTACGCTAGTAATATATATGTCAATGCCTCACCCAATAAACGCTGACCTTCGGCCGGTTCTGTGCTTCACGCATCCAGCGAATTCCTGAGGCCTTCACAACGTCATCGGTCCACCTTGTGGTATAGTCACGAGCAATATGTCAACACTTGGCAACTTTCAATTGCGATTTTTTCACGAAATAACGAACGCAACGTTGAAATACGACACTTTACATAAACCTATTGGTTCGAAAATACTATGTTCCTAATAATTTCATTAAAAAATAAAGGAGAAAATCGCCTTTGAATAAAGCCAAGTGTATACATACTTTTGCTCGTGACTGTACACGTTCACTGCTGGACATAGGTGTCCCCCAAGCATCGGAAACTCAGAAAGCAGCAGATATTTGTGGTGATTACGTAAAAACTGTGACACCTGCACCGTAGAAGAACCCATTGTTTAAAATGCCAAACTGTAAACAGAAAACACCTACCTACATAATTATGGAGGTACGGTCAGCAACAAAACTCGATGAACAATGCGACATTTACATATCTTCTAAATTGACACAAAAAAAATCGATGCATTGTGAATTAGCATTCTATAATAGCATAGAGTTTAATTTTAATTCTGTTCCGATTGCAATTAAATATTTGTCTCACTAACTAAGATTTAAAAAAACTGAAATGTTAATCGACTTCACTGGCTGTACTTAGGTCATTTTGATGTCAGTTGTTTTGTATTGTGTAAATACACCCTACCGATGAGAGGGGACCGACAGCATATAATAATAAATTCTAGGCGTACCGAACTATCAAAACTTTATTTTTTCTCTCCTATCTAAAATCAGCATGGAAATATATTCCTATTGCCATTATCATAAGTTTATCATCAACATAATGCCATATTACGTATGCACCCCAACAAATGTTACGCAAAACACAAACCTATAGTAATTTACTTATAAACGTAAATTGTGTGAAACAATAGCGGGATGGCAACAATTTCCATAGGCAAATAAAATCGGCCATATAAATTATCGTCTGATGTCCAATATACAACAGAATCTGAACAATGTTTCGACCTTAATCGGAGTTTAGGGTATCCGTTTATTAGGACTAGTGGTGAGAGAGCTGTGAATCGATCTGATTCGATTTAATCGTACATTATTTAGGTATTCCCTTAATTTTAGGCAGGGTAGAAACAGGTTTTGTTGAATCAAATCAAATCAAAATATTTTATTTCACACATGGGCACTTATGAAATGTCAGAAGCTAGGTGCACGGTTTTAATTAGTCGTTTCCTATGGAGAAGAGCCGGCAAGAAACTCCACGGTTACTCTTTTTAAAAATAATTGGCTTTTACAATGTTTTCAAATCACAGTAGGTATGGGAGGACAGGGACAGCGTAGATCGGTAAACAAGTACCAGGTACTAGATAAAATAAAAAATGGTCTACAAATCTAAAGTCTACAAGGCCTACAAAGTCCTCAAATTTACAAAATAAGAATCACAGACTTCTTTAGATATCTATCTACAATCTGCCATGTTGTGTATTCTTGCGTCGACAAAACCCGTTTCTATAGTGATCATGCTTCGCGTGAATGTTTTTTTTTTAATATATGCTAAGGAAAATAGAGGAAGGATTACCTACTTACTGATCTAGCAATAAAAATGTGGAAAACTAATGTAGTTGGACGGTTATTTGAAGAAAAATAAAACCAGCTGTGAAAACTACCCAAAAATTACAATAAGACCAAGCTTCTAAGATGTTGACTCTAGAGCTTTGTAGATATTAAAAGGACTACCTACATGACCCAAAGCGCGGTCATTGTCGGACTGCATATAAAAGAAAGAGAAGCGCGATGACTGTAATTTATTGCGAAATATATTCATATTTTATTGTTGTATATATTTCGCAATAAATGTACGGACATTTATGTTCCTGTCGTCAAAATGTAGGGAACAGCTGATGTCCCTTAGTAAAAGATGACGAGTACCTACCTACTATCTCCCATTTCGGTTTGTCGCGTGTTTTCAATTTCTACCTGTATATACTTATATACATACATAAAAGAAAGTCGAGTTAGTTACACCATTTATAACTCAAGAACGGCTGGCCTTTGCCCTGCAGTGGGACAGAAATGGCTGATAATAATAATAATAATAATAATAGATTTGTTGGATTTGTCTCCGCCCCGAATAGCAGAATAGTAACAGTTATTTATTCATTTGATTCATTAGCAATTTTGACATTGTGTCGAAATGTTTTATAGTACCTAGATCTTTAGTAATCATTCGCCGCCTTTCATTGCGCCTCGTCGTCAGACGTCCACCTGGTACTCAACAAAAACGATCGAATTACTGAATCATATCAATTAGTAATAATAATAATAATAATTTATTTATTCATACAGACAACCAATGATCCATAAAATTAACATTACATTTATATTGTTAGTATGAACTTAAAAACTATGTTAGTACCTAATTACTAAGAGAGACTTAGTCCTCTGGGTGAGGCTAATAACTATTAAAACATGGGTAGGGGAAAATACACAAAAAAAACATTATTCATTTTCTCATACATTTTTGTTGGATGGAACGGCTTTTTCGATGATATCCTGAGATCGAATTAACTAATTTCGATAATGATACTGAGGTGGTACGAAAGTCGCCGGGTCAGCTATAGTTGTATAAAATCATTACAGTTTAAATTATCACTAGTATTAATTCTATCGCATTCAAAGAATTTTCCGTTTTTATCCCATCCCTAGCCGCTTACCCCTATCGTAAAACAGAAGATAATGTACGTGTCGGTAATTTATTTTACGCACAATAAAACAAAACACTTGAAGATACAATGTGTACTGTAGGTATAAAAAGTGATGTGTTTATTTGGAAGTGTTTGCTATGTTATACAAAGTCAAGTCTATGTTATACCATTTGAAAGGACCATAGGACCATAAATGAAAACACTGTTAATAGTAATGCGTATGAGTATTTTGAAACTATCAAACAAATCGTAACATTTAACGTAACGCTTCTAACGTTTCCTCACGAAGTTTTCCTTCACCGTTTTGAGAGCAGTAGTGATGAAATAATTTTGAAATATAAAAAAAATTTGTTCAATGTGTTTTCCACAAATTCTCGCAAGCATGCTTTCAACGACGAAGAAGATCGTAGTACCTAAAGAAGAGGTACTTCCTCGTGTGAATTCTGACCACTGACCTCTATCAACTTGTATAATACAGGTCAGTGATTCTGACACAGAAGGCCGGACGTCGACGCAAAAACCAGTATAAGCTGGCTTCGCGTTCTGTTGAAACTCCGTACTCGTGTACCATATTCAGATTTTTTTAATTTGATAGACTAATAGGATAGCTGCGATTGGCCTTTTTTGTCAACATGACAAAAAAGGGTCGATCGCAGCTGTCATTCTCATGTCTCAAACTCAAAGCATTTATTTCAATTAAACCATTTACAGGCACTTTTGAATTGTCAAGAAGTCGGTCAGTCAGAAAATATGAAGCTAGTTGCCCATTCCAAACCGTAGGTACCTATGGAGTAGAACGGACAAGAAACTCCATGGACACTCTTTTAAATTATAGTTTTGCAAAAATATTAGTTACATCATTAATGTTGAATTTATAATTTTATGTGAGAACGATGTAAAATAAAAAAGACGTACGCGTTAAAAACGTCCAGAGTATAGCAAATAGAAACAAAACGGCAATCCAAAAATAAAATAATTAAAAATAAGCCGAGGGAGCTAAGAGATGACCAGCCTCAACTGACGGCGCCCGTTCACGAAAATGACGCAAAAAAATACAAATCTAAGTTTAGGCCAGGTCGAGGTCAAAATGCCGAAGTGCGATAAATTGTACCAGTAAATATTTGGATACTAATCGCCTAAAAAAGCACTCAACAAACCATGTCACAAGTTCCCAGTATATTTTAGTCTATCAGTATAAAAACAAAATAAGAAAAAAAAGGTTATAAAAAGGATTCATTATTTTATGCTCCACCCAAGAAGATGTTTACGATGTTATCAGAAAAATATAAACCAAAATGTTCTTCAAAGTAGTGCAGGGTTTTACGTGCAAAATATTTTATGACGATCAATCCGGAAGAAGCTTCGTTTCCTGAAGTATGCGATCTTATTTCTTTGTTCTACTAGATAAAAAAATGCAAAATGTTTTTTCAGGTGCGTGAGCCTAGCCAGTCCAGCCAGCGTACTAACGCCTCCATAGCAAGATATAGGTAATCTATGATGGGAGCGACATAAACCCCCTGACAATTTTATCGAACCAGCTTAGAACCTTCCGCCTGGACATTACCGCGTTACCGACTTGGAAAATGTCTAAATAGACTTTGAACCCAAGTCGGCTGAAGCAAAGACAATCTCCATAGGTGGGAGGGGTTCACGGACGGATTAGATCGCCAGTGCGTATGCGGCACCTTTCATTCTTCGCCGTAAGCCTTGTCACCTGAGCACTAAATGATATGATGACTGGGTCAGTGAGCGCAGTGCCCTAAATTTAGGTTTAACCTGATTTTGGGTCCAAAGATACGAGAAAACTAAGAAAGAACTTTTTGCTATCGATACGCTAAGAAAAAGATCAAGGAAAAGATGGTTCGTCAGGTGTTTTGCTTACCAAAAAGATTGGAGTAATAAAATTCTGAATTTTAGTTCACACAAATGCACACGCAGGTACGATCAGCAACATAATTCGATTAACTGCTACTTTTACATTTATACAATGACTTCACCTAAATTGATGCAAAATAGTTCGATAATATTCTTTTTAGCCCTTTTGTGCTCAATAATTAGGATTTATAAAACTGAAGAGTTAATCGAATTTTGTTGCTAGCTGTAAGTACACAGCTGAATATAATTATACTAATACAAATTAACAAGCAATTTATTTATTTTTTTATTTTTTTTAATATAACGTTGCCCCACACTAGGAATTTCTCCTGTATTGTGGGTGCGTTTACAAACATTTAAATTCAGGTACACAAACAGCCAGACCCGGAACAACTATTTGTAGTTCATACAAATATTTGTTCCGTGCGGGAATCGAACCCGCGACACGCAGCGCAGCAGTCAATCGCTTAACCACTGCGCCAACCGCGCGCACCAGCAATTCATTACAGAAACAAAAAAAATATAATACAATGATGTTAATTTACAAAGCGCAAAGTAATTAAAAAACCGAAACCTACTCCAACCTAAAACTGGAACAGCGGGTGACTTTAATTAGCAAGATGATAACTACTTCGGAAAATTCCCCGAAATTTTCTTCTCTACGAAATGTCTTTGCGGACGATGCAATTAGCAGTGGTGACGCTTAGCTTGGTGCACCATTATATTTGTAAAACGAAATTAATATATAAATTGGCTTCGTCTTATTTTTTAAACTAGCGACCCGCTTCTGCTTCGGCTTTCGGGTGCAATAGCGACATGACAAAACATCGAGATATCTGTATTATAGGTACACATAAACCTTCCAGAATTAATGTTCTAAACTTTACATAATTTAATTGCGAGCCAATATCAGTCGACAACTTGCCTTTAGTGCCTCTGCTTCGGCTTTCGGATGCAATAGGGACATGACAAAACAATGTGGGGTGTTATTATAGATACCTACTCCTCTGACTTTTTTTAAATTAGCCATTAATGTCCCACTGCTAGGCAAAGGCCTCGGTACACTCCTTCCAACCTTTCTAAATACCACCAATCCAACCAACCAATCTTTATTAAAGGAGGCCAGCTCATCCCGCCATCTGCCTTATTCTTCGAGAAAAAGCAGGCGTAATATGTTGATCGTTAAGTCATTGCATTACATAACGTGTATAACAAAAATCGAGAGTCATTGTACTAATGTACCGGTCAGGAAACTGGGGCACAGCTAACATACAAAAAGTTTAATTACAATATACCGCTGGGACTATTCAGAGTCCAATTGATAGATTGTTTGTTTTGCACGCTTAACCAACCATTTCGGTTTATATAAATTCAGGGTTATTCGAAAAACAAAACGATCTCTCAGTACTATATTATTAGTAATATAGTACTAGTAGTAGTAGTAGTACTAGTAGTATATTATTAGTAATATAGTACTGAGAGATCGTTTTGTCTTACCTACTGATTAGATGAGAGTTAGTAATTTAAACTTTTACTCAAGGGGGATGCGCGAACGTAGCCCACAAAATTTACTTTTTTTGTAATTTTCTGGTCAGTGTTGTCTTTATGTTTTTGTTTTTTTTTTATTATGATGCTAACATCATAAACACGATCAAAACACAACGAAAACACAAAACGATCTCTCAGTACTATATTACTAATAATATAGTACTGAGAGATCGTTTTGATTTTCGAATAACCCTGGATTTATATAAACCGAAATGGTTGGAATGGTTGGTTTGGTTGGTTGGTTGGTTGGTTGGTTGGTTGGTTGGTTGGACTGACCAGAAAATTACAAAAAAAAGTAAGTAAATTTAAATTTTGTGGGCTACGTTCGCGCAGCCCCCTTTAGTAAAAGTTTAAATTAATAACTCTCATCTAATCAGTAGGTAACTGAATATTTTATTTTAACGTTATTTTTTGCACAGTCTTTACGGTAAACGAGTTCCATTTTATAGTTGTAAGTTTACTATGTGCGTACTTACCTAAAATTTATTTATTTCATACCTACGTGACAAATTATTTTTACTCAAGCCGCTATTACTACTCTCTCTCTCTATCTATACTTTCATCATCATCATCATTTCAGCTGAAATAAGTCTACTGCTGGACACAAGCACCGTTATCAATACTTGTACTTCTTCATATTTTTTTTTTTATCTATTATTATTTTAATTTCTTTTTTATTTATGCGCATGCACCATTACTACCCCCTTATAGAATATTTAAAAGATGTTATCACAGCGGATTGCAGAAATGAGTTTCGTCACAGTACAGCTTACTTCCTACTGACACCCCAACGCAAGAAACCGTAAGTGATACATTCCCTTTGCATCGAGATTTTTATCACTAGATTATTTTGATAATTTAATAGCTGTTACTAAAAATAAGCACTTATAAGAAGCAAAGAATTTTCAACCAAATATTCGTAGACTTAGAGCTGAAAATTGAATGTCAGGTGCTACCCCTCTAGAGTTCCCTTCAGTAACTTGAGTGAAGAAATCGACAGAATGTCCCCTAAACATTTCCCTCATGTTTTTATATGGGATTCCCATTAAATTAAACATCAGCCCCTTACTTCTTGCCCCAAAAATAATAATATCTGTGCGGGAAATTTACACTTTGATTGTTTTATTATTCTTAAAATTGTATTTATGGTGACCACAGATATAGATAACGCAAGTATCACGATATGTATGAAAACCAAGCGTGCCATTTTTTACTACCTACTATGACGTCACAAGCACTATTTAGTGATGGGAAAATCTAATCGATTCAAAGACCGATCTCGCCCCACCCCCGGGGCCTAACACGCTCACCCAGCCTTACACAGGACTGAGCGCGAAAGTGGCGGCTTACGATTTTTGTACGTAAGCTAATGCGATTTTTGGCACGCGAAGTAGTTGCTCTTGCGTTATCTAGGTATATCTATAACTGTGATGGTGAAAATGTGTTTATTTTTTGTGAAAAGAATTGTGCATGCGTCATACAAGGATTGAGGGTTATCTGAGGTTAATAATAAAATACCAAACGTAGTAGAAAAAACTGATGTTTCAAATCCAACTACGTAATACTTAACCAATATTGATCGTAGCTCCTTATAATATTATAATATACACCATATACATTACAAATGTAATTTTATATGTAAATATTAGGAAACAAAACATGATTTACATCATACTCATTTATTACAATAAGTAATATTTATTCGAAAATAAAACTTCAAGAATATAATAAAACAAATAGCAAACGCGTATCCAAGTCTAAACAGAAAACACCACTCTTCTTTTACTGCGCGAGTAATACTAGAGGAACTGGTCACGACGGCGACGGTGACATATTGTTACGATCCTTTAAACAACAGTATTACTTCTACATCTGGCTGGAAACCCAGCAAATAACTGAGAGATCAGAGACCTTTTATAAAATGTGATGAATGAACTAGACAAAAAAACTAAGAAAGAAAGGAATAATGTGACTATCATCATCATCGTCATGATATGAACTCGAAAACATTTCAAGAATCATTAATCATGAACTGAACACTACAAATAGGTACACTGGTATTAAATGTGTGCAGTACCTAGATACTCATAATTTTACAGGAGAACTTGCTTAGTACAACCACAAAAAAAACGGCTTTCTTAATTAAATTCCACTCCATTTTCTTAAAACTAAAAGTCTTCATAAAATTAATAAGAAAACATTATCTTTTATCTGAAACCGTATTGCCCACAATTTAATGTGCATGACTGTGTAGTAATCTTGCCATGCTGACAAAGAAAACAAATTCTAAACACTTTTAAATTGCAGAAACTGTAACAGAAGCTTTCTAAGCAAACATCTACGACCCGATGGTAATTCACCGACTTAATAGTTAAATGTATTGAAATATAATAAAGGGAACAAAGTGGAAGCCGACGCAACGAGGATAGAAGAGCTCTGGGAACAAAGAAAACTTTGCAGCGCCGTACTACTGCGGGATAGAAACGATTTTGCTAATTCCAAACTCGGGGATAGGGGCAATTGATTTGTATAATTGTGCAGCTTTCTATAGGAAATTGTAGATAGTTGGAGCTTTAGAAAATTTAACACTGAAGTAAATGTAAGAATTAGTGCTAACAATAAATTATTTGAAGACACTAGAGTAAATGTTAAAATTAGTGTTGATAATATCATAAATGATGTTTATGGTGAAGCTGATGACACAAGGCAGAATGAACACAATGTTCATGTTTAATTGTACAGATGACATAACATTGAAGCTGATGGGCTAAGAATGAATCAACATAATGACAGATAGTACCTAGTCATGTAAGAGAAACAACAAATAAACACAAATCAGACACAGTTAGGCCAAATTTGCCCAGGTTAGTGTAAGTACACAATGCAGCCAGGCATGTCTAACTATGTTACCCTATTCAATGGCTATGGTCAGGGTGTAACGGCCAATTAGGTGTGAATATAGAATGGCAGATAGATCAAACTTTGGTGTTGCAAAGTGTTGCATACTGTCTTAGTTAGAAAGTCAAAGTTAGTCGCTAAAATCAATGGGACATTTCAGATTTTTTATCAAACCTATATGACATGTCATTGTGAAAAGATTTAATATATTAGATTGAATCAATTCACAATTCTCCATCAGGTAATTAATTGTAGGTTCAAATCCATTATTAAGAAAGTAATAATTTAATCTCGGTTTCCAAGCTGACTAGACTCATCTGAATATCATTATTTTACTCGTGGATACTTCCGTCTGACCTCTACACTACTCAATTAAATCTGAACTGGCAGACATCCTAGTGTTCTAAAACTATGAGCTCAGGAGCGGAGGGCAATATAATTAGTTTGGTGTCATATTTTTCTGAGGATGGGTTTCCAATTTGCAATATTTATGGTCAATTTTGTCAATGTCGATCTAAAAACTGTCTGTAAAAGATTTAGAGCGTAATCATCTCATCGATTTAAAAACCCAAAATATTTCAAACAAATGCGTCCAATTTTAGTTGAGATCAATGTTAATATATGGTTAAAATGAGCAATAGTATATACAAAACTTAAGTGGCAGTGGGCAGGGCACATTGCTGCATTGGAAGACGGAGCGTTGAAAGGCCTCCCACAAGGTAGTCCGACGACCTTGTGAAGGCCGCAAGAACCCGTTGGATGCGAGAAGCGCAGAATCGGTCGAAGTGGAGGTGCTTGGGGTAGGCCTATGTCCAACAGTGGACGTCTTTCGGCTGAAATGATGGTAATGATGATACCTTAGGAGTACCTGATATTTTTTTTTATTTTAAATCAAAATGCGGCACCAGCGCTGAATTGGACAAAAATCAACTACTTATCTTTTGGAGGACACTGGAGTTGCTCCCTAAAATGGCAAGAAAGTTTGCTTATACCACACAAAGCTCAATTT
Organism: Oligia latruncula; assembly: GCA_948474745.1. Taxonomy (NCBI): domain Eukaryota; kingdom Metazoa; phylum Arthropoda; class Insecta; order Lepidoptera; family Noctuidae; genus Oligia; species Oligia latruncula. The sequence goes on from OX419686.1 coordinate 2,257,940, forward strand.
ACAACAATCACAAGCACTGTAATGATAAAACCAAACAATATAGTTGCTTAACAATCCTAGAACAGAATTCACAAACAAACAACATAACACATTTGCAATATATTACCCGTATTTTTACGTTCCACTAGCAGAAACAGAAGTTAAAACTATAAAATACTATTAAAGGAGTTACAAAGCTGACAGCCTGATGCTGCAGGGAAAGTTTCCATTAAAAGCAAAGCCTTGCATTTGTAACAAAAAATATTATACTTTGTGGAATCGCTTGCTTCAGGGAATTTCTTAATATAGTTTCTTTAAATGTTACAAAGTAAATTGATAGTGAGGTAATCACACTAATCACACTAATATTATAAAGTCGGAAGTTTGTGAGTGTGTGGGGGGGTGTGTGTGTGTGTTTATTTATTTATTTATTTAAAGTTTTCGCACAATAAGGTACAAAGGCGGACTTAATGCCTTAGGCATTCCATTCATTCATCATTCATTAATTTTTTCATTTCATTTCTTAGGGGGTTTATATGTTTGTTACTTCTTCACGCTCAAACGGCTGCACCCATTTTGATAAAATTTTGTATGGAGGTAGCTGACATCCTGGATTAACATATAGGCTACTTTTTATCCCGATATTCCCACGGGATCGACATTTAGTCGGGTGAAACCGCGGGGCCCAGCTAGTATTATAAGGTTGCTTTTTAAATAAATCTAATTAGTTTACTTTGATGAATTTGGATAATTTTTTGTGTTGTCATGAACGGAGCTTCTTCGGCCTTGATTGCTCTTTACTAATAGTTACATGATTAGAGCGGGGTAATTGCAAAAGTAGCAATGGGTTTCATTTTGACAGTTCAACAACATTCATTGCGTTATTTACGTTATTGAGCAATTTGTTTTCGAACATATGAAGCAATGGATTGTTAATATCCTTCAAAATGCTTCAATTGAAAGTGCATTACGCAATTAGGGTGCTGATCAAAGTTCTGCAGCAGTTTACATAATACGTTGACATTTTTTGTTACCATCATCTCAACGTTTAAAATATTTCATGAAAACCTTACTAAAGCATACAATGTCTATATGAATTTAGCTGTACTATTTTCATGTACCATTTCCATTTTATTTTTCAATCACCAACTACATAGGTAGGTAATAAATTAACTTGCAGAACTTGCAACACCCAATCGAATGTAGTGCACATGCAAACATACGGATCGACTCCATAAAACAATTTGCTTCTAAAAATACAAAACCGAGGTTATCTCGTCAACAAATTGCTTGCGGTAACCGTGAGGGCAGTGTAAAAAATGGTACAGCAAAAGGTTTATAAATAAAGAGATTCGTGTATAAAATGGTTGATTGTGCCCTAAAACGTAAAAAAGATGTGAATATGTAAGATGTATGTAACTATGGGGATGACATGATCATGCATGATCTAATCCTCTTTTTTTTTCAATAGAGATTAAAAAAAAAAATCCTTAAAGATTCAAAAGTACACTCATATTTCGTCAGTTGTGTTTAAATCCCATGTAATAGAAGCCGAACCGATTTCTAACCAGAGCCACATCTAGGCTCCGAAATGCCACTGTAGGTACTTATTGTATTATTCCTTAAGTAAAAAAGCCAATAACACTTTACCTTTCCTAGAAATCGAACCCAGGTTCATAGAAGCAGCAATCACGTTAGACCAACGGGCCATCAATATGAATACTTGATCCAAATACCAGGCGGCATCGCAAATTGTTGATCAAATTGAGTTGTTCGTGGAAATACAATATCGGTTACGTCAAAATTCAGGTGAATTTTACTTTAGTCGCTAGAGACTTCACCTCAAAAATGTTGAGGCCCCTCTGGGGGCCTAAAAAGGCTACTTTGACAGAATTAAAGATGATTTACTTACAGGTTTGTCTGACTAAAAATTTAGCATGTTTATGCACCTCCACTACTTTTTACCGACTTTACAAAAAGGAGGAGGTACTATGTTCGGATGTTTGTATGTTTTTTTTTTTTTTTTTTTTTTTTTTTTTTGTATGTTTGTTCATCGAATACTCCGCCAATTGTCGACGGATTTTCAAAATTCTTTTTTTGTTCGAAAGTAGATAGTTCTGAGGTGGTCCCATTGTCACCAAGTTAGGATCTGATGATGGGATCTTAGAGAAATCGAGGGTAACCCTCAAATTTTATAGGCTGACTTATTGTTTTTCGCATATTTTATGAAGTATCTTGTGTATTTGTGTATGGTTGTCACCATCTCAGGTAGCTGGGCTGATGATGGAAGGTACAAATCCTTAACAGTCACATTTGGTCTCATGCTCATCAAGTCATGACCTGATGCTGCAGTCAGGATGGTCTGCAGAGTACCTAACTCCTCGACAACTAACAGCAGATATATCGTGTTTAGGCTCATTGAAAAGGGCTCGATGTGTGGATAAACGTACTGTTACTGAGGAACACCGAAGACCTGATGCTGAAGCCAGGACCATCAGAAAAAGTACAAACCTTGAAATTACAGCACCGTAGTCGTGTTTGGGCTCATTTTAAACAGGACTAATTTTAAGTTCAATGCAATGTTGCCATAAGTCTGGCCTGATGCTGCAGCCAGGATTATCAGCATCTAATCTAAAAACTAATAAAAGGAGAACTCCTCAACAATTAACGTCCCTGCATCGAGAAAAGGAATATTTTATAAAAAGGCGATGGGCAAGTTGACATTAGGCTATTGTAACTTAGATAAATTATAAATAGACCCACTAAAAAGCGAGAAATAAAAACTTTTTAACAAAAAAAAAAACCGACTTCAAAAAAAAACACTACAAACTGAAAAATAACTTTAATTTCGGAAGTCGGTGGCAAAAAACTAAAATAATAATCCAAAGACACCGACTTCCGAAATTAAAGTTATTTTTCAGTTTGTAGTGTTTTTTTTTGAAGTCGGTTTTGATCATGAAGAGATGAAACATGGACGCTACATAATTATGTAAAGAGATTTTTTATTTATTTGGTAAATAAATAACATAGCGTAGCGTAGGTGCTGAGTGATTTTGAGAAAATTAATGTATTTGAATTACTAATTCAAGGATCAAGACTCTTCGTCTGAATTAAAACATGAAAACTCGTGTTTTTCGTACCGTGTTGGTTTTCTTACTAAATAAGATAAAAAATACACAGTTGACATGCTTTCAGAAAAAAACCGGCCAATTGCGTTGTTGGACCACACACAACGAAGGGTTCCGAAGGGAAGGGTTGGTAGTTGGGACAATTTAACTCAAGAATTGTAGTTGAAAAACATGTAAAGTTTTTTTGTTGGGATGTATATGTATATCCCAACTGCAAATGTTCGACGACACGGTTGGCGCAGTGGTTAAGCGATTGACTGCTGCGCTGAGTGTCGCGGGTTGGATTTCCGCACGGAACAAATCTTAGTATGACCTACAAGGTAGTTGTTCCGGGTCTGGCTGTTTGTGTATGTGAGTTTAAATGTTTGTAAACGCACCCACAATACAGGAGAAATTCCTAGTGTAGGGCAACGGTTTAAAAAAAACATGTAAGTTCGTATGCACAATATTGAGTGATTTACTATGTACTATGTTGTTGATATGTCACACGGTACAGATTGCAAAACACTTTTTAAATTTTCTAACTGCCCCCCATATGTGACCCACATATTCAATACCAATTGATTTACGTTACACTGTCGTGTTTCACAGATATTTGTATGTGTACCAAATGTCAACGTAAGCGGTCCAGAAGATTCGGATCAAATCGGCTGTGATAGACTGACAGACGGACAGACAAACAGACGTACGAGTGATCCTATAAAGGTTCTGTTTTTCATTCGGACGTACGAAACCCTAAAAATAACTAGTAGCGCAATTAAAGTAATGGTAAAATAGTTACAGCCACTGAACCCTACAGTAAAATCATGTAATTCACCTTTTTTTCCTTCTAATTTGGTGGTAAGGAATGTACTACCTACTTTTACGAGTTAACAGTTTACTTTATTGCAGAATAGGGATTTGGGATGAGGAAACTCTGATGCGAGAACGTTCGATATTAAGCAGGGTAATTGCGTAACACACCATCAGTAGTAATGGGTTTCATTTTGACAGTTGAACAACATTCATTGCGTTATTTACGTAGTTGAGCAAACACCTTTTTACGAAGATAAGGAGCAATAGATTAGCAATAAGCTTCAAAGTGATTCAAATTGAGAGTAATAGTGTGTTACGCAGTTAGGGTTGGCAGTAGCATCGATACGCGACCTGTTACCATGGATTCAGACATGATTCAGAACGCCCGTGTGTTCAATTTAATCGTCAGTTACCAATACAAAAAAACAGCAGTACCGTACATTTTGACCGCATCAAAATCAAAAGAATCAGCTGTTCCCTACATTTATATTCGCGTAACTCGTCAAAATGTAGGAAACTGCCGACTCTTTTTTCGCGAATTCAGGTTTGGTCACATAGTAATAGTTGTTCATAATGATAAGTACAGACGCCAGCACATCAAGCTACCCGAAACTGTAAATTTTTCACAATCAACTTTGAACCTTACGCTTCAGCGATAAAGTTGAAAATCTATTGAAGAAATTTGACAGATTGTAGTAGCTTGATGTGCTGGCGTCTGTACAATGACCGCTGAAGAGGTTATCCATTAATTACCGGACACCCTGTATATTTGAGCAAAACACGCGCGTAAGCGTTAATGATTTTGTTTTCTTGTTCCACCCTAGCCTAGTTGGGTTCTTAGTTATGTAGTATGTAGTAATATTATTTGAGAATGAAATAATAATGTACGTACCCCATAAATACTTCAAGTCGACACTCACACTACCTGAAAACAAACAAGTAACGTTGTAATCTGCGTTCACGTTTTATTTGCCAAAAATGTAAACAAATATGAATTAATGGAAAAATAACTTTAATTCCTACACAATAAAGTTCAGTTTACGCTACAACTTCAAACATTTTTATAACTTTTTCAATAGGTCTAGTCACTCTGAAATCAACTTAATGGTCATTGAAATAAAGTTGATATTTATTTAAGTTGAAATAGGGAGGGGTGTGCAGCACTGCGCATTGTACTATAAGATATTTGTGATTTATAAAAATTACTAATAATGTCTCAGTAGCAGCGCAGAGGCTGAATTTGTGCCCAGTTATGACAGTAGAGATAATCAGCTTATAATGTTCTCACTGCTGGATAATCTACCATGCGGGCCCAGTGCGGGTTCGTAAATATCACATGTTTTCGATTTTTTGGTTCTAGGACATGCCGGTTTCCTCACAATGTATTCCTTCACCGTTTTGAGAGCAGTGGTGATGAAATTATTTACACAAAGTAAAGCGACTGGTTAGTTGGAGCCGTTACTTCTGGGCCACCATTGCCCTCTCTGATAGCAATAGGCTGCCCCCCAATAACATTGTGGGGTGAAATGTGGGAGAAACAAGGTGTGATGATATTTATGTTACGTTAAAAACAAGGAACCACTGAAAATAAAATCGTATTAGGGAAACAGCAATGTATTGGGTAGGTAGGTAAACGAAGAGTTGCAAACGACTATTTACCTAAAGGCGTAAACAATAAAACACACAGTATAATTAAACTCAAACACCCAGTTAATGCAATAGCAGTGCTATAATTCCTCCGTGAGCGTACGTGGCTCCATGAAATAATTTATTTTTACTGTGGCCGCTTTCTCCCATCCGTTTGAGGTTATCTTAAGGGTTCGACCCGGCGTAGTCTACGTATTCGATCTTATGTAAAATATTCGGATTTGCCTGCGTAGGAAGACAAATTGCTACTTAATTTTGGATTTGAATTTTTGTCTCGGACTTATCTCTGAAAGAAGTTAGTTTGCCCAAGGCTTTCTGAGGTCAATGTTTTATGTCAAGAAAGATTTATTTCCATAATCCTGAATACCATGAATTTGGCGATGGTTTGTTAATGAGCACAGGATTCAATTCTTAGGCAAGCAATGTTTACTAAAAAAATCTTGCTTTGACGAAGATTCTATATTCAAGCTGCTTTTTCTATAACTTCGTACCCTTAAAATATTACATCTATTTTTATATTTTACCTAGTTAGTCCTTAAATAACTTTGTTCCTGCAGTGTTATATAAAAATGTCATGATACGTATTACAGCTATTTTCAGTATCAATAATATTGCTTTAATTTCGCCCACGAGCAGTTTTATTGACATCACTCCCACAAAAGACAACATTTGCCGGACTATCAGTATTGCGTGGGACTATAAGTGTGAGGAACACCAACAGGAACGGGACGTAGTCAAATAAATACGATGATTATACGTAACTGACTTATATTTCACAATTGCACATACAAAAATCAATGCTTAGCACTAGGTACTTATCCACTATCACAACCTATCGCTTCGAGTTCCAAAATCCCAAGACCCCGCAACCAGCCAAGCATTCCGATAACCCAAGTTAATCCCTCCATTTTTTGAGCGGGAAGAAGCGAGTTCTCTGATTGGTTCCCGCCATTTTGCGCCAACCAATCACAGAACGAGCATGAATATAGTAAAAGGGTAAAGTTGCCAGTATAAATATTAAAAATGGAAGTTCTATTAATACGAATATCGACTAAAATAATCGATTAGCAAAATCAAAATTCATGAACCCTAACAATCGACCGTCCTGACAACGTGTGCGTCCCCGCACACGACACCAGGTGGAACCCTAACAATCGGAACGCCGGCAGCTTGCTCAGTCTCTACATTTTGTATTGCTCGAGTATCAAATTACAATATTAAGTAATCACCTGAATGAACAAAGTACTTATGATTCGTTAATTACTTTTTTTTTAAATTGCGGCTAAGTGTATAATACGACTTTACAAATTAATAATAATACTCATACGAATTTACTAAGCTATGTAATATTTAATTTAAATTAGGTACAAGTTCGATACGGTATGTATAAATGCAATAGCTAACGGTTCATCACAAGTTGAGGTAAATATCTGATATAAGTATTAAACTCGATTGCACACATAAGATTGATTCAACTAAAGGAACGTACAAATCAATTCAATAGATTTAAGTAACAATTTCTATGTCTAATTATTAACTTACATTCATCGGATCAGTAATAATATATCTCGTATAATTTCTATTAAGTATTAGACTTCTCTTTGAATTTGATCAGAAAACAACGATCGATTTATGTTCTCTGTCAATAACAATTAAACTTTTCTTTGGGGTCCGAACGATCGATTAATCGGTTTACCCAACATCGAACTTTTAACCCGAACGATCGATTTTTCGGGGCCTAGCTGACGCCTACAAGACGATCGATTTACTTGTGGCAGCCAGTAGGACTTCTGTTGAATCAAGTCACGATCCGATCGATTCTCGTGCCTGATCTGAAACAATGAATGACACGCATCTGTAGTTAAGCGTCTCTAAAACTTAGTGGGGTACACTATATCAGAACTTGGGAAAATTACAATAAAATGGTCGAATTATGGTTCGGTATGGCCCTCGTCGTCAGTGCCACTGGTATCTGAATTATTCACCTCTAGAGCCGCAATGTGTATCCATGGCATCATACGGTCTGCTGCCACGGTTGTAGGCCGTTTGTTTTGCATGCTGGCCAAACCCGGAACCGGTGCTACCTCATATCTGTCCCTACCTAAGACTCTGGTAACACGATAGGGCCCTATAAACGAAGGCATGAGCTTTTTACTTTGTCCGTCATTATTGAAACAAGTCTTGGTTATTTTGACGAGTTCACCTTCGACGTAAATCCGGGCTGGCACCCTGTTCTTATCATAAACCTGCTTTTGCTTAACCTGCTCGTTATCAATCCTTTTCTTGACCTCCTCTCGAATAGCGGTAATTTCGCGGTTTTCGCGAGAGTCTTTGGTAACTTCGTTAAGAATGGGATTTATTTCGCTACTCATACTAGTTCCAAATAGTACCTCTGACGGCGTCCTACCAGTGGTTTTCTGAAAAGTATTGTTTAGGCCCCACTGAATTTTCCCTAAATGACTATCCCAATCCTTTTCACCGTACTTAACAGTCATCGCTTTCAAAGAGTCGAGAATTGTACGGTTATAACGTTCAACCTGGCCATTTGATCTCGGACTGGCTACTGCATTCAGAATATGCTTAATTCCCTTGTCTAGGCAGAATCGATTAAAAGCATGAGATGTAAAGCAGGTACCACGATCGCTTACAAGGCGGTCAGGGACCCTAAATGTAAAAAATATATCTTCAAGAACTCTAATTGCATTTAAACTATTAGTATTTCTAACGGGTTTGATAAAGCAGAATTTGGTGAAGGCTTCTACAACTACAAGTAAGTAACTATAGCCTCTCTTTGACTTGACAAAAGGCCCGAGGTGGTCAACATGCACCGTATGAAATGGTACTTCTATTTTGGCGATGGGATGGAGCAGACCCTCGTGTGTTTTAGTCTTGTTCTTCGCATATGCACATTCAATGCAAGAACTAACATATTTTTTTACAAACTTGGACATTTTACTAAACCAATAGTGTTTCTTTATTCTTTCGAGGGTCTTTTCCACCCCAAAATGGCCAATATCGTCATGGTTCATCCGACACACTTGCCACCTCGCGCCTTTTGGCACCACCCAACGAACGCTATCTTTATCATTACCTATATAACGAAACAATTTGTTATCCTTGACCACAAAATTATCCTTTATGTATCGGAGTTCCTTCTCATGAAGACTATCATTTAAAATGTTTTTAATCCTACAGAGTTCGGAGTCTCCAAGCTGAAGCGTATGTAACCAATCCTCATTATTGATCGACATAACTGAAAATTGATCGACGGGATTCTCGCTTTCGATTGGATTGCGGGACAACGCATCTACATGGCCCATCTTTACACCTGCTCTATACTCAACTGAACATTCAAACTCTTGTAGTAAAAGCCACCAGCGCGCTATCCTCGGGATCAGATCTCGTTTTGAGAACGTAGATCGTAGAGCACTACAATCTGTAATGACCCTAAATGATTTCCCTAGCAGATAGACCCTAAACTTTCGCAAAGAACAGACTACTGCTAGAGTTTCGAGTTCATACGAATGAAAATTTTTCTCCTCAGGAGATGTTTGTCGACTGTAGTAAGCTACTGGACGGAAAGCATCATTTCCTTCGGAGCGCTGGAATAATATACCTCCAACACCTAATTTACTTGCGTCGGTGTGGAGCTCTGTCTCTGCTGCAGGATCATATATTGCAAGAATAGGCCGGTCAACCAACTTAGATTTCAAGACTTCAAAAGCCTCCTCTTGACTATCACCCCATGACCACGAGGTGTCCTTTTTTAACAACTTACTGAGAGGCAAAGCAATGCGGGCAAAATCTTGGATAAATTTACGGAAGTAACTAGCCAGACCAAGAAACTGGCGTACATTGTGGACATTCTCAGGTCGTGGAAAATTCATGACACTAATGATTTTTTTATCACCTGGCCTAACCCCAGCCGCACTGATTTCGTAACCGAGATAATCGATTTTGTCTCGTAAGAAGTCGCATTTGGAGAGATTCAAAGTGAGATTAGCTTTCTCTAAAACTTGCAATACCTCCTCGAGCCGTACCAGACATTCGTTAAAGTCTTTACCGAAAATAAGGACGTCATCCAAATAAGCAGTTGCCTTGTTGAACCGAGCTGACCCTAATATCGAATTCATCATCCGTTGGAAAACGGCTGGTGCGTTAGCCAAACCAAACGGCATGCGATTAAACTCGTACTGTCCGTCTGGCGTGACAAACGAGGTGAGGTGTCTGCTCTGTTCTGAAATCGGCACCTGGTAATAACCAGATGTAAGATCGAGCAAAATAAAACAAGCCTGGCCAGTAAGTCGTGCTATTTCGTCTTCAATAATGGGCATAGGATAGCGCTCTTTCACCGTGATAGAATTAAGCATACGGTAATCGATACACATTCGAAACGACCCATCCTTTTTGCGTACAAGTAAAATTGGACTAGCGTACCCTGAGATCGACTCTCTTACTATCCCTGCATCCAGCATCTCCTTCACCATTGCCCGTACCTTCTCACGTTCATGATGCGACAACCTATATGGGCGATAGACGACAGGGCGTTCACTATTTAACTCTATGTTCATTTCGGTCGCGTTGGTACAACCTAGGTCGCTAAGAGAGGATGCGAAGCAACGATGATATTTTCTAAGCAACTCGAATAACCTCTGTTTCACGTCTTCTGGCACCTTATCACCGACACGAATAAGATTCTCATCGAAATCGCCCTCAATCGTAACAGGGATTTCTGGTGGTTCGACAACTACCCTACTGACAACCTCTACCCGCCTTGCACGACATAAAACTAAATTATTAGCGATACAGCAGGAACTCGAGCACGGGAACACGGTTATATAGACACGACTATTTTCAGAGCGATAGAGACCTCCACAAACAAAGTACTGTTTATTTGGTTTCCCAGCGACAACACTTTTCAAAAGGATATTGCCACACGTGGAGGGTTCAATCCACGCCTTCACTGATGCTGCACCGTAGAGCTCTACCAATCCTGTTGCCTTAATTTCAAGAGGGGACTCCGTTAGATCCGGATCTGGATATGGCATTTCGTTACTAATATCGATAAATTGTAGCCTAGTTACGTCCTTATAAACTATGATGTGGGGTTGTTCGGTGAAGGACTGCCCTATGAGCGCGGATTTCTCTAACAAATTATCACACACAACCTTGCATGGAACCTGAGCATTGACACCATCCACCCCAAAATTAAGTAACAACCCTCCTAGTGACTCTACTATACCGTTCCCAAACCCTTTCAATAATGATGGTATGTGATCGTGGGTCAAGCCTAACTCATTAACTACGGATTCTTTTATAAGCGTGACTTCGCTCCCAAAATCTACAAAGGCTTTCTGTAACGTACCGTTAATTTTTACATCCTTCATAAATTTCGAATTCGGGTTTGAGTTATGTTCTTGACTGGCTACATCAATACACATGGCCTTTGGAATATTACCACTGGGTTTTACAACGTTATTTTGTGTCTGCGTGTTACAGTTATCACCTGTATGCCCTATTTTGTAGCATTTTGTGCATTTTATAAGCGGTTTAGGACAATGCAAGAAGCTGTGACCCCTTTCTTTACAATTGTAACATCCAGGGAATGAACCCGATTTAGCACCCGACCTTTGACTGGGCTGACCATTAGGAGTATTGGAGCTATCGGTTTTGTTCTTATTATGGTTTCGATCGAAATGCTGATAAGTATCTCTGCTGCTCATCAAAAATTGCAAGAGCTGGTCGGGGTGAGAGGACCGTAAAGCTAGAGCACCTGATTTGAGGGTCCTATCACTGATCCCATGAATGATGCAATCTACCGCACGTTTCTCAACTATGTCACATTGGTTAAGTAAAGCTAGTTTTTCATAAAAATAAACCTCTATAGGTTCATTATACCTACTCCTTCTTTTAAGCATTTCCTCCAAGGCCTGACCGTAATTTTGTTCGCAAGGGAAAGCGTTTATAAGTTTCTCTTGCCATTCTTGCCAGTTAAAAAGAACCGAGTTTAAACCTTCATACCACGTTTTCGCGAGGCCTTGAAGTTTCTGCATAGCAAAGTGAACGATAGTTTTGTCATCCCAACCGTACACACTAGCACACTCATTGACTTTCTTGAGCCATACGTCAATTCGTTGATTTTTTGTAGATGGATCAAAGTTAGGTAGCATGTTCATATGATCAATCTTTTGGAAAACTCGTGTGTCTCGGACGGGTTGAGATGCCAAACTATCTTTCAAACACTTGAAAACATCAACAATATATTTTTTAGATACAGATGGGCTACGTGACCTTTTAAAGTGTCCCGCGACGTTACGATGCTCAGCATGTGGACCGTCACCGCTGTGCCGATCGGCTTCTGCTCGTCGCCGTTGATGGTCGAGTGTCCCACTGCGTTGGCTGCGACTGCGGTTGCTACGCTGGGTGGCGTGCCGCTGCCGCGACGATGTCCGCCGCGCGCTGCGTCGACTGCGACTCCGGTTGCTACGCTGGGTGGCGTGCCGCGACGACGTGCGCCGCGCGCTGGGTCGGCTGCGACTCCGGTTGCGGGATCTGGCATGTAGAAGACGCTCCCGTTCTTGTAGCAGCTGCCTCTCTAGGAGCTTGACCCGTTCATGGCTCGAATCCACTTCTTGATCCCGGTTGCGACCTGGACTGCGGGCTCGCAATCGACTATGACTGTGGTCTCTCACCCGGCTCCTACTTCGATGCTCCATCGCATAGGGCGTCTGAAGTCGTCGATGACTGGACTCCGTGCTTGGGCGTCTTGAAGTCCCATCCATGATGAAAGGGGCTCAAAAGAGAAAACAAAAATGACCTTAGCTTTCGATATAAGCGATTTAAGGATTTTCAGAATATCCGTGATGTCTGTAAATTCTTGTCGTAAGGATAGTATGGTGTATTTATTTCTACAGTGAAACTATGTACTCTGTATGCGTATGCGATTCAAAGCTGGCAATCTTACCAAATGTTTGAGATTATTTCGTTTTAAACGATTCACAATAGTTAAGCTGAGATTAATGCAAGAATAACAGTGTAATACAACATAACCAATCATAGAATATCAATGCCTTTACTCGGTAACAGATCGGTATAACGCAAATTATGTAGTGTGGGTAGGTACACAATCATGATTACGTAAAATAATTAATTAATTGTATATAATAAAAACAATTGAATTCTTTATCTCTGCTATGTAATTGTTAAGCAGACTAACTTTTAAAGATCTATTTACAATTATTATTTAAAGAAAACATGTTACCAAGTAGTGGCTATTTGACAAAGAAATAGAGATAATTTCAAATTAATGGGCGTGTACTTACGTTGCTATCCCACTTCTGAAATGTGAGGAACACCAACAGGAACGGGACGTAGTCAAATAAATACGATGATTATACGTAACTGACTTATATTTCACAATTGCACATACAAAAATCAATGCTTAGCACTAGGTACTTATCCACTATCACAACCTATCGCTTCGAGTTCCAAAATCCCAAGACCCCGCAACCAGCCAAGCATTCCGATAACCCAAGTTAATCCCTCCATTTTTTGAGCGGGAAGAAGCGAGTTCTCTGATTGGTTCCCGCCATTTTGCGCCAACCAATCACAGAACGAGCATGAATATAGTAAAAGGGTAAAGTTGCCAGTATAAATATTAAAAATGGAAGTTCTATTAATACGAATATCGACTAAAATAATCGATTAGCAAAATCAAAATTCATGAACCCTAACATAAGCAACTGACACTTGGCTGAAACGCCATATTTATCCTTTGATTCCATAATACCTTCCAACTATGCTTTAAAAGTACCTCCTATTTGCGCCTTTTCAAAGGAATCACACGTCAACATTGCACACTTAATCTCAAGGAAAACACGGAATAAGTTCGTTTTCGAAAAACCATCTTCAGGGGCTCTCGATATATCTACACTTCGGCATTCAGTGCGCGGTCTTAGCATCCCCCTCGCTGCTGGAAAGGAATTTTTATTATCAATATCATGGTGTTGAACTATGGCGAAGTTTATGTGCTCGTATTATTTATAGTTTTCGCTATTTGTGGGGTCTTGTGTTTATTTATAATGTTTGTTGTTCGCAGTAAATTGGATTACGGCTTCGGGTTTCTTCTCGTCGTGTTTTATGGTGTGATCAACAGTGTTTCCAGATTTGTGAGATAGAAATAAAGTGGGGAATAAATGTTTTATTTTATTTCGGATTGAAACGATTTGTGGGGAAAGTGAAATGGCTGGCGGACTTAGATACGTTGGAGATTGAAGGCGTCTCATAAAACATAGTCTAAGGTAGTTGATGTGTGGGTGGGTCGTTCGAATGGTGGCAAAGTATTATAGATTCCGTGATACTCGTCCCAGATTTTCTCGTTTTAGTGTTTGGAATAACATTTTAAATGGTTTTTGGTCCCTTCATATTCTTCTGCTATTGTTCTATAGTAATTTAGGTATTTCCGTGATGGCTCGAAAAATTCCTTTGGTGATGGTCCTGGAGGGGACCGAAGGGAATCATCGTGGTGAGAAGATTGGCCAGCTGGAGCCTGCGTTACCGAGTGCAAAATTGTCATATCAATGATTCTACATCGATATAACTATTACGGGTTAGGGGGCAACTGGCCTCCTGTCCGCGGCCCACATTACACGGAGTAGGAATAGTAGTGGAAAAGTTAATCGACCCATTGGGATTTAAAATGAAAAAAGGTGTGATGACGAAGAAGAAGTGTTTTATTCATAATACAATTAATATCATTAATACCATCATCATCATTTTTACAGCCGAAAGACCGCTGCTAGACTGGGAGTTCTGTGCTTTCCGCATTCCTGCGGCCTTCACCATATTGAAGATGCATTGTTGAAATTGAATTCATAATTTCTATATTTTTCAAAGCTTCTTTGTCTAGGATTTCGAGCCATGCATTTTTCTCGTCCAAGATTACTCGAGCATATTAAATTCCAAAGAACAGACAATAGGAAATAGTGGTGAAGATCTATGTGAGCTCTAATACTATTTAATTTTTATGAAAAAACTTAATTTTCAAAAATCGTAAATATGAAAAATAAGTAAAACATTTTTGAACACTGGTTTGAAAATTGTTCTTAGACGAAGTATATCTTTCTGGTGTTTGAACTCTGCCTCATCGATCTAGTGTTTACTAGCGCTATTGTAGAGTATGAGGTACTGGATTTGGTTCCCGGGTCCGACAAAGTGTCATTGGGTTTTTCCATCTGGAATTTCTGAGTGGCAGACTGGAGTCTGGGTTTGTGCCCAATTGATGGCAATATGCTCGCTTCCTATTACATGGAACTTAAATATAACTGGCGAAATGTGAGTGTGCTATAGATACAGCTCTGCCTAACCCGTCGGGAATTACAGGCGTGATGTTATGTTACCTTGTGTTTGTTATTGTCATACTACTAGTGCTGTAGAAGACAGCATGAGAAAAACAGAATCGGAAACGGGAAGAATAACAAGGACGCATATAGTTTCATATTTAAATTTAAAGCACCATATAACAAGAATTTGAACTCCATACACGTTGCCAAAAAGAAACAAACAGTTATAAAGCAGGAGTACCATCAAACATTTTACAAGCACCAATAAAAACAATGATGCGGAACAATGGGAACTGTTAGTTTTATCGCCAAACGTATATTATGCAATAATTCAAGCGGGAATGCAAGTGTTTGAGAAAGTTCCGTAAACTGCTACTACTGTTCTACTAGTTCCCAACTTGTACGTTCGGCTGACTTGCGAGAGCTGGCCTCGACGAAATTTGTAGAAAATGAAGTAATTTAAAAGTTCCCTAGTGGTATTAAGTTTTGCATCATTGGCGCCTGTCGAACCACAAGGATAAGCATTTTATTTTTTATTTAGTGTGGGGACGGAATTTTGTGACGGATAAAGAAAGATGTTTCTGTTATGGAAAATAGAAGATGTTTGTTTATTGGTTCGAAGAATGGACTCTTTAGTGACCTATCTGAATTATTTTCTGTTAAACATAAATGTGCCTCAAAAAAGCAATCTGCCTAGCCTTTTCCCTACTATGTTGGGGTCGGCTTCCAGTCTTACCAGGTGCAGCAGAATACCAGTATTTCACATGGAGTGACTGCCTATCTGACGTCCACATTCCAGTTTTTGGGTAACACGATACCCATTGGTAAGATTATCGTATTACCCAGTAACTGGATTGTGGAGGTCAGATAGGCAGTCGCTCCATGAAAAATACTGATAATCAGCTGCAACCGGTTAGACTGGAAGCCGACCCCAACATAGTTAGGAAAAGACTAGACAGATGATGATACCCATTAGTAAGATTGGTTGTCAGACTTTTGGGTTTCTGACTGCTCATAACGACGTCAAAGACCTACTAATGACACCGGGAAGTCTCGATATGTATGTGATATAATGGTCACCCCTCCACGAACCGACCGCTACAAGCGTAGCTTACTTACCCTTCGATAGACCCGTGCGTGCATAATGTCATTATTTAGTATAGGTATATATTTTGTATTTATAAAGAAGAAATGTGTTAACGCGAAGGCAACGTGACACGGAAAAAATCACAAAAGTTAAACAATATAAATTGTGCACACTTGGTGACATTCTTTTTAAAACGCATACTCCAAATTCAAAGCATGCTGCAATTTCAGTTGTAAATGGCTCCCGGAGTATTAAGGTGCTCGCATTGTACCAACGAGTTTCAGTGGATAGTCCCCTTTTTCACATGGGCTCAGGTAGCTATCGGGTGTACGTACCTACGTACGCATTACACGTAGGTATCTGACTGAATTTTTGACTGTCATATTGGAAATCATAATCATGAAGAGAATGAAAGCCATAACGAATAAGGAAATAAAAGCTGAGATGTGGAAAATGCAGCACCAATGAACTTCTCAGTTAAAGTTACGAAAACTAAGGATAACGATAGGCTCAACATGACTTGAC
This sequence comes from Oligia latruncula, assembly GCA_948474745.1. NCBI lineage: Eukaryota > Metazoa > Arthropoda > Insecta > Lepidoptera > Noctuidae > Oligia > Oligia latruncula. The sequence goes on from OX419686.1 coordinate 2,274,442, forward strand.
GGAACTGTTGAATTTCCTAAGTGACTTTAAATTTTACGATCATTAAACATTTGTCAGACACTACGGCTTAATCCTTTTAATCCATCTTAAACCCCGAGAGAAAAACGTAAAGATAAAAAAAGCCACACAAACTTGAGACTAAAAGAAATTAATGACCTGTATTACACAAAGGATTGAACTAGCACTTTTTGCACGACTCATAATGCGAAGCATTAGAGAGTGCTTCCCGATAGAATTTTTTTGTTGCCTCCTTTCTGCAACTTTTTCTATTGTTAGACTTCTGCTAGTACACAAAACCTACTAAATTTATATACATTGTATAGATGATTTAATGGAGATTAATTCTGTACTTTTCAAAACTTTATTTAATGCAGTAGATAAGAAAAAAACATCAACATATTTAAAAAAAAAATCACGTCAGTCAAGTGTAAAACCTGAAAACATTTTAGCTTGCGAAAAAATCAATTAATTGAGTAATTTTTTTTTTTTATAGAATCGTTTTTCCTATTGAAAATGGATCTTTTATTCAAAGTACTTAAATTATAATTAATAAAAAACTAATATAACTATGGTTTTATATACGATCAAATGAGCATTAAGACTCGTGCACTTTTGAATTTTCCAAATTTTATTAACATTATGGAAACTTCTACGTGTACATCCACCACACAAAACTGTTGATCGCTTTTTTACTTTATTAGTTATCACATTAAATTCGTTACATAACAAACTGACTGTATTACTTGTGTCTTACGTCAAAAAACTAACGATTGCCTAACATAGGTCTACAGCAAAATCAGCCTATAATGTTCCCACTGCTGAGACACAGGCTTCCTCACTGTGAGAGGGAGTGGGTCGTACTCTTAATCCAGCACGCGGGCCCAGTGCGGTTTGGTTCTAGGACCCAGGTAGTCCTATATTCCAGATTTCATCGAAATCCTTTCAGCCGTGAAAATGTAATAGTCGGACAGACAGAGTATCTTTTGCATTTATAATATTAGTACGGATGATAAGAATCTAAGTATGGTTTTCATTGGCCGACTGTAACAAAAAGTTAGTACCCAATCTCTTTGATCACCGTATCGAGCCATTCCTCTTGACTTATAACATCCTAAGGACTATGAACAAGAATTTATGCATGCCAAAGTTATTCATACCGCTATCTTCAAACTTTGGCCATCCTCAGGTAAAATGGATCCGATGAAATTTCAATTATGGCAAGGAAATGTTGAATTGAGGAAAAATCGGTTGACGCAGGTAAGTTAATAGCCATTAAAAATACAATTTGATTGACTTAATTAATTTTAATACTTAATTCCTTGAGAGATCTCAAATTAGTCGCGAGGGAAATTCGTAGAAAAACATTCGTTTGATAAATTGTTCTTTATTTTCTAGAGTGAAAATACTAAGTGGCTCTTACTCTTTATTTGATAAAATCTTATAATATGCCATGAATAGTCCGTCCATGAAGAATACGACGTAATAATTTGCCTAGTTTATTTCACACACGAACACAGATGAGGCAATAAAACATCTCGCCGAAACTGGACCAAATAAATAGAAACAAAAAATGGTCCACCCCTAAATGTATTACCCAATCTCAATGTTAGTAAGACTATTTTATTTGTAGCGTTTTGTTTCATGTTAAATGCGAGAAAGAATGTTTCCAAGTTCCCAACATTTTTCCTTTAGATTCTGGCATTCAGCCAGGGCCCACCTTTCGCCTGGAGTTCGTACTTAGCCAGATTCGTATTATCTGATACTGACATTTTCAACTCAAGCCTCCGTAATGATAAGTTTGAAAGACTTGGTTTCGGTAAAAAGAAAAATCTTTCATATTTTTCAAGAGTGTCAGAATTCATAAGTTCTGCATTTCCAAATTCTACCAGATACTTCTATCCAGAACAGAAAGTGTTGTCTTTACGACTTCAAGCAAAGTATAGCGATTTACCTACTGAATAAATTAACAATTCTATAAATAAAACTGAAAAATCTATCGCACTCACTTATGCTTTCAAACTCCATTCATTATAGCATTAGAAAAATAATGGCAAAATTAGTTATTGTGTCCGTAATGACAATAATTTCAACAGTAAATATATATTATATTTCTTTTTATCTACTTATCGTGAAATAAAGGAGTTTATTATATGTATGTTGGAAGCACGTCACTCATTCGATTGATGATTCGGGACGCCAGCACCAGGTGGCGCTTGACAGAGTCTAGCCTGAGTTTGTGGGAGTCGACGAGAGCGTTACAGAGCGATGTGGAGCCTCTCTTGGACATTGTACATCGTACTGACAACATGTGCTCAGACACTGTCTCGCATACCGTATCTAGTTGTGTCGTGTACCTGCAGTGTCTAAATCGCTAGTGTGATTAATTTGTTCGTGAAATTATAATTTGATTTGAACAGTAAACAGTGTTTTTATTGCGCAATAACCAACACTACCCATAGTATGCCCACAGTAATTAAAATATGGCTGATGGTAACGAGACAGACATATCCTCTCCGTCAATTATCGAATTAATGAAAGGGTTACCTATCTTATAATCGGGTTATTAATATAACTCTTATTTTTCTAATGTATAAATGGAGTATAGTTATTTTTACGCCATTTTTATGAGCGTAAATTAATTTTATCCAAATATTGCCCTAAAAGATCGTTAATCTAATAACACCTAACTCTCATAATTTTCTCTAGTTGACTTACACAATTTCAGCAGCCTTTCCGGTTTTTCTAGCATCCTAAAGTAACAGCGTTAGGGTCCTAAGTTATTCCAACCCGCTTTTCACGTAAGCACCCCACCGAGGCCTTTGATATACGGTTCTGTTCTCACAGATATTTGATTATCCTTACCTGCGTAGGACAACGATTTTTTCACGGTTATGAACGAAAATTTTGCGGGGTTTTTTCTTTTCTATTTTGCTGACGCAGGCGGTGATGATAAATTTATTTTGGTTAAATATTTATAGAATTTGAAATGAGTTTAAATAAGAATTGGTTTGCTGACGTTGTTAAATTGGTTACTTAGGTTATAAATAAGGAAAAATTAAGTACAGTAAAAGGCGCCCGAGACAGACTGTATGTGGACGCCGCATACAACTTGGGAGACGGTTATGTCTAACAATGGACCACGAAAGGGTATGTTAATTGATCGAAATCGCAATTCTTAAAGTTGAATAGATTCATTTTGATAATTTTATCAAGCTAGATAAGGTTTAGCGTCGGGTTCTTATTTAGATTCTTCATTGTCACCATGTTATTTTGATTTTAAAGAGTGTCCGTGGAGTTTCTTGCCCATTCTTCTCCATAGGGACCTACTAAGCTTTGGCATCTAGCTTCATCTTTCTAACTGACCGACCCCTTGACAATTCAAAACTGCCTGTAATTGGTTTATCAATACTAATATTATAAATTCGAAAGTAACTCTCTCTGTCTGTCTGTATGTTATCTTTTCACGCCTAAACCACTGAACAGATTTCGATAAAATTTGGCGGAGAGATAGATTGCATTCCGGGGAAGGACATAGGATAGTTTTTATCCCGATATTCCCATGGGATCGACACTTATGAGGGTGAAACCGCGGGGCGCTGCTAGTTTGAAATAAATGCTTTGAGTTTGAGTTTCAATTTCGCCTATCCTAAGTTTACATCGGCCACAAGATATATTTAATTTTGAGTTAAGATTATCCAATCTTATCTAAATAATCTTCCTTTAGAACGTTCTAGCTTGGAATACCGGAATCCTTTGACTATAATTGAGTCGGTTCAGATATAAATACAAGTATGTTATAAGAGGAAGCCACAACCTAGTTTAGATACCTAGGTCAGTTTTAGAATAGAGTTCAGCACTATAGCACATACTATAGTATCTAATCTTAAGTAGTTTAAGGGTTAAGATTACTAAATATTTTCCTTTACTTTGTAAGCAGAATTAGGTAGTTGAGGTGTATCTTGTATTATGTACCTATTGCCTCATTTGGGTTAATTACTGTGTAGGTATCGTGTTTTGTAACATAATTATCCTATAATGTTCCCATTGCTGAGACACAGGCTCCCTCTCTGTGGGAGCGAGTGGGCCGTAATCTACCACGCGGGCCCAGTGCGGGTTGACAGATGTCACATGTCATGTCTTCGATTTTTTGCTTCTAGGACATGCTGGTTTCATCACGATGTTTTCTACACCGTTTTGAGAGCAGTGGTGATGAACAAAATAAAGCATCTGACTCATGCATTAAAAAATTAATTATAAAAATAAAATCTCACAAAAAATGCCCCAAATAACTGTCTAGGTAAGTATTTAATCGCATTGTAAGAATCCTGAAATAAAGTTTTTTTTTAAGGTTAATTAAAAATTGGAACTTTTAGCCCCGCTCTCCCCTAAACCTAAACGTAACCACGTTCTCTTTACCTATCAGTGTATTTTAGCGGCCTATCTGACGATCAACTTGGTTAGATTTCGTAGAAATATCTGAACAAAAACACGAAGAGTATTTCCCGGAAAATGATGATGATGATTGCATGATAGATCGCATTGCAAAGCTAGTTAACTATTAATACTCCATTTCAGAAACATAACTGCTATAAATAATTCCAGAGCCACATTGAGCTTTGACAAAAACTTCGAAGACTCGGTAAAAAGTTCCGAAGCACCGAACGTTCCGTTCTTACTATCACCCTTAATGTTCATTGTACGTGATCCATTAAGGGGTAGGTAGGAGTAGTGAGATCGTACTAATTTAATACTTACTTAAGATAAAAACGGTGAGCAAGAAATTGGAAATGAAAATGTTAAGTTTTATAAAAATGGAGAATCGTTCTATGATGAGAGTGATTTCGAGCGTAACTTGGTATCTGAGTAGTATCCACAATGCCAAAAACAAATCAAAGGTAGATAGGTAAAAAAATAAATCAGCTGTTCCCTACATTTATGTTCGTATAACTCGTCAAAATGTAGGGAAAAGCTGATATTTTTTTCGTGATGAGTTGTTCATAATGATGAGTACAATGACCTCTTGAGATTGTTAATGTTTTACCAATAACCCTGTATATTAAATTATGTGCAGTAAAATAAATATTATCAAAGATACAAAATATGATTCAGATAATACCCAAAATACCTCCAACCTAGATAGTTTGTTAGGGCTACAACTAAATGCTGCAGTTACAATTAAACGATGCGTACATTGTAAAGAATACTATTCGTTATTACAAACACAAACCAACATTATAGTTAGTACACAATAAAGTTTCAAAATAGCTTTCCATAACAATAAAAGGACCCATAAAGTGAAGCCACAGATTTGTGTTGTGGACCATCGGGGCTACATTGATAAAAATAAACGTTCCCAATCTATTTGGAATTGAATTCGGTAAGAACGCATAAGGATCTTTATGGAGGGAGTTTTAAAAGTAATTCTTGCACTTAGGTGCGACGGATCAACTGATTCTGGTTATGCAGATTCGATGTAGCAAGAACAGTTAATTGAGGCATCATACAGACTGGCAATTAGGTTATCTCATTGAACAGTGGTTATTGTAGAGAAGTTATCAGTCTATTAAAATTGTAAAATAAACCATTTTCCTGATAGAAAATTAAAATTTTCAAATAAAATAAATAGCTTAAAAATTGACACGAAATAAACCACCCTTGATAATAAGGCAGTTTTGTTTAGGTGTCTACCAGTGCAGTTCCTAAGTGGAAATTATTTCTTACTAGGTTCTTTCCGCGGCTTCGCCCACGTGGATGACAAAAAATAGCTTATATCCTTTCTCAGGAAGCCATCTATCTCCTTTCCATATTTTATCGTAATCCGTGCAGTGGTTTAGTCGACAAAATGTAACATACAGACAGAGTTACTTTCGAATGTATAATATTAGTAGGGATGTGAAAAAGCACGGGTTACTTCTGAGCTGAAACCCATGACATACTTTACGTCAAAATTGAGTTTGCGGACCGTATATCAAAAGCAATTGCGGTCACCAAACATTTCCCAAAGAATCTCGATCGAAGATTACGAGCAAGTCGACTACCAACCAATGAAACATAGTTCACAACAGTCTGTTCTGGACATTCTGCCTACAACCGCTACAAACTAAAACCAATTATATTTTGTGCTCGTAAATCTTGGTTGTAGTTCACAAATCATAGCAGATTGTCATCCCATCCTGGACAAAAACAACAGTAAACTATTTGTCTTGGTCTACCTTCTTCTAAGGCGATTTCCTAAGTTATTAGCTAGTTGAATTATTATCAATATTTTATATAGATAACTGTGTAATTTACAGCGGCCTCCCAGAGTTAGTTTAAAATATAAAAAAACTGGCAAAGTGCGAGTCGGACTCGCACACGAAGGGTTCCGTACCACAAGGCAAAAACGCCGAAAAAAACACGTTTCTTGTATGGGAGCCCCCCTTAAATATTTATTTTATTTTAATTTTATTATTTATTTATAAAGTAAAAATACAACTGAGTATTTTGTGAATATTTCAAGTGCCTACCTGTTGCCATTATTGATATCGAGCAAAATAGGGCAAAAAAATCGGGTTTGTTGTATGGGAGCCCCCTTAAATATTTATTTTATTTTGTTTTTAGTATTTGTTGTTATAGCGGCAACAGAAATACATAATTTGTGAAAATTTCAACTGTCTAGCTACCGCGGTTCTTGACATAGGTACAGCCTGGTGACAGACAGACGGACGGACGGACGGACAGTGAAGATTTAGTAATAGGGTTCCGTTTTTACCCTTTGGGTACGAAACCCTAAAAATATCAAGTACTCTTAAGGGATTACATAATTATTTTTTATGATAAGTCCAAGGTAGATGAATTAGTCAACAATGACGGTAGGTATAGCAGTTCAAACATTTGATTACTAAAATTTTAAATCATAATGTACTGTTTGATAGCCGTACGGTACATATGGTGTCCTAGAAGAGCGGTGACCGCCACATAGCGTCCGCAATTGAGCGGCGAATCACTGTCACGTTATATAAGAAAGTAAGTTGGTATGTTTTCCTAGAAAGCGTTTTTTGACACCGTAAAGTCAAACCCCGGTGCCATCATCTCCATGACAGCCGTCACTTCGGCTGCCATGTGGCAAGTTATTCCGGTCTGATACCCTGACACCCCATCCACCCCCCCTCGATCCCCTGCTAGTTCTTCTTCTGTTTTAATCTCTGTCTTAACCACTATAAACTTTCCCAATCCAAGGCGACCACCTCTACTAGGAAAAAGTGCCTTAACAGAGGAACCCCTTACTAATAAACGTTGTATAGCGACTGTACAGTTACACAACGCTTTGTTTTCTTGTTTCGAAAGTTAAATTACTGACAACTGAAAGAGAGAAATCGGTGCGTAACTATTCATGTGATATAATTCGTTTATTAGTAAGGGGGTTGGTATTAATCACGACGTTTTCTTACTTCGTTTTACTGATATAATATTTGGTATTTTTTAACAAAGGTTTTCCTTTATTTAGGCTTTCTTTTTTAAGTTGTGTACTTTGGACAATCTTCTTCTCTGTCGGGTCGACAAACGATAGGAATATGTCTTCCAAGAAGTAACGTTTGGAGCCAGTTTTCTGCAACTTTGAGAGTTGCGGAAAATCGAGTTGAATGGCGTGCAATGGGAGAGGCCTATGTCCAGCAGTGGACTGCTTTAAGCTGATGATGATAATGAATGCAACTTTGAGCTGCCACCACCTGACCCAATTTGCCAGGAATTAAATGACCCACGAACATCACTCAGAGGTTAAAAAAACCATTTGACTATAATTTAGTGCCGTTTTTATTTTTCAGCTGACTATTTTGTCACGTACATTTAATACCATAAATTGACGCAGTTGTTTTGGTCATGCAGTAGGTGAGTATGATTTAATAGACTTGACATTTATAGCCTGCCTGCAATATATTGCAGGTTTTTTTTACCGATAATTGGATTGGAATAGCGTTGAAAAATACCATGTCCTAACATGATATTTTTTAACGCTATTTTAAAATACTACATACAGGAAACGGCTAGAAGACCACCCCAATACCCTTGCACTACAGCTCACAATATCCGCTATGTTAAACGCCTTAAAAGAAAAAACATCCTATAGTGTAGAGAATCATGAGTAGATGTCATCGCTGGGGGTACACTCTGAATGAGAGAAGCACGCAACGCATCTGCTAAAAGTGAATTCACTGATTGCAGATGCAAAGAGGAAAAAAAATTATTAAAATACCAGCCTGAAAAGTCCTACTGTTTTCCACAACGTACAGAAATAGAATTTATATAAGTGAGTTTGAGGGCAATCACCCCGTACCTTACACTGAATATTCATTATTGTGGAAAATCTCAAGTGACGTCATAAAAGGGAGTAAAAACGATAAATCGCTTTACAAAGTACGTCAGTAACAAAATAATAGTTCAGAAGCATGATGTCAGAAACAATTCTGAACTTGACAGTCGCAATGCGCTTTCGGAAATCCGTTCAAGCGGTGCTATTCTGTAAAAATCTCACCGTGAATACTTAGGTGAAGTGAGCTTCGATCAATAATAGTACGAAGTGAGCGTGAGATGAGCTGTCAATAGTGTTAATTCCTAGCTACAAACTCACTTCACCTAAGTTTTCACGGTGAGATTTTTACAGAATCGACCGGAAGTTCGTCGAATTGAGAGTGGCAATATTGGTAATTAACGTTGCCTGAAAATGTGATGCAAAATGCATTTTTTGAAGTGAAAACTTCTTTAAGCACAGTTTGCGCTGTTTCTGAACAGTGAATGAAACTGAACCGTCACGCTCGGGTCGGTAACGCTGAAACGGGTGTACTCGGCGTTGAAACACGTATACTTGGCTCCAGTCGTAAGTACTTTTATCGCGTAGTCACAAACCCGCACACCCGCCTCGCTTTTTTTCTAAAGTTCAACAGCAGACAGGAATAATTTGGAATTAATTATTCAATTATAGACTTAGCCACTCCAGAACCTTTCGGTCCTATCGGTCATCTGTTCTGCGAGCAACGTGCCCTGCTCACTGCCCCTTGAGTTTGTTAATTAGAATTAGACAATAGACATTGTGACTTATAACATCCCCTTGGATGATTCTGTAAAGGTGCTATAATTTTGGTTTAAATAATAAATAATTCTTCGCACAACGGACCGAATGAGAGTCTAAAAGGGAGTGCCATCATCATAAATAATTCTTCGGGCCCGACTCCCTTAGTTACCTTGGAACACGCAATATCATTATCGTTGTAAAATCCAGCATATTACGATTACCGTATCTAATTGCAAGATTATCATTAAAGAAGTTCTATGTGATATGTTATGGGTTTGGTTTCCGCACATAGTCATTCAAATGGACCATTGTGCGTGGGCTTTGGCGGCCGTCGGTGGTTATTCCAACCAGCCCACCTCCCTCCAGAAGCTGATTAAATCTCCTGGTCTGTTGAGAATATCTGTGTACGATCCGGGTATCCCGAGGGTTTCTGACCTAATCTGGGTGACGCCTGTGCACTCAAAAAGCACATGCGCAAAGGTTTCATCAGCCTCCATGCAAGCCCAGCACAGGGAACTGTCCGTTATGCCTATTGTATGGAATTGTTTATTTAGCGAGTAGTGTCCCGTGATGGTCCCCGTCACCAGGCGCAGGCCTTTCCTGTCCAGTCGTAATAAACACCTGGTTAGCTTGCCATCCAATGATGACATAGCTTCCACAGCTGCTTCTGCAGCCTGGTGACGACGTCCACCAGTAGCCACCTGCGTAGTTGGTTGAAGGGAAGGTCCGGCTCAGGTTCAGGTCCGGTCCGCAGGAGACATACTGGATGCCCTTCTGGCCAGCTCGTCAGCTGCGTCGTTACCTAGCGATCCACTGTGTCGTTTTATCCAATGTAGTGTCACTATATTGCGGCTCAATACAGTTAGTTACAGTTACCCTAGACTACTACAACAACTACTACACTAGTCGAATGTCTAGTTACTTACACTTAGTGCAACTAAGTGATACTAACATAGTTATAAAGTTTTATTTACTAACAAAATTGTTACTATTATTATGTAATACTTAGGTTCAGGTATGTATCTATGGGTATTTCTTACCTGATAATAAATGGTTTATTACTATTTCCTTTATTTATTTACATAACTTATTTTATTACATTTTTAAATATTTCAATATAAAAAATAAGTATAGAAAAACATTTAAAAATATAAAAAAATTGTGATCCGCCTGTATCGGGAGCAGGGTCCAAGCTACCGGTGGTTAGGGCTCCAGAGACAGGAACCTCCTCACAATTATTTTTATTATAAACAAGTACCTTCGCCTATATCTACGAACCAAAGTATCATCTTCAAAACGGAATCAGAGAATTTCGGCAGAACTGGGATTGCTCTTGACAACACTCGACTGTAAATCACGGACTAAGTCGCCGGAACTCAAAACAATCTGTTATTGAATAGTTGAAAAGGTTATGCCAGACTAATTAATTTCAATAAACCCAGATCTGCGGCTTTATGCCCTTATTTAAGACAGTTTCTCGTTACATCATTTGAAATTTATAACAAGTCTGGTGGACTAACAAAGCTTGTTCGTTATGGACTGAAATTAATCTCTTTTTACTTTAAACTAGCTGCACCCCGCACTTAAGTCTTGATCTTGTGGGAATATCGGGATAAAAAGAATCTTCTGTCCTAGTCCAGATCATGGTCTAGCCATGTGCCAAATTTCATCCAAATCCATTTAGCCGTTTTAGCGTGAAAGCGTTACAAACAAACACTCACATATCAACACAAATCTTTTCTCATAATAATATTAGTGTAAATGATTAAACGATTAAATGATTAAATGATTGATTAAATGATGATTAAATGATTAAATGATTTTTATTTCTGTAAGTAGGTTTGTACAAACACTTTTACACGTCAATGTAGATAATAAATTATGTTCAGCGTATCGGTATCTACAACACCACCATACGAACAACGCGTCATACTGACGTCACGCAAAATCCTCTAACTCGCAAGCAGAGCTTACCGCGCAACTAGCATAGATACAACGGCCCGACATGAATCATCGGGCAGTTGCCCGCCAGACACAACACCCGACTGGTTGGAGGATCCTCCCTTTTCTATAGAGTATGTTCACACATACTCTATAGAAAAGGGAGGATCCTCCAACCAGTCGGGTGTAAAGTTCACACTTTACACCCTGTTCCTTGTACCTCTATAGAGTTATTGATTATCAAAGAATAGGCAAAGTTAACCTAGAACTGAACTAACAGTCGAACGTTTAATAAAAGAGATAACCTAAATATTTAAAAGTTTCTTCTACTATGCACCTAATAAATATGTATTAGGGTAAAAGCATTGAACGCATAATATCGAACATCGTGACCTATAAACACATAACCTCTTAAACTTGCAACCGAGGTTAGGGCAAGGTACGGAAGTAAGCGGCGCGGATGTCGTTCAAAATAACGTTCTTTTTTACAGTTTGTGTCAGAGGTTATTTTATATAAAATATATTAGAAGTTGCATCTATTGAGATAAGAGTGACGGTCGGTAAGTATGTTCAGCCGTTCAGTATATTCTGTAAAAATCTCACTGTGAAAAAGTAGGTGTGGGACATGAGCTGTGATACTAGGCATTGATAGTATTGACAGTTCTCTTTACCTAAGTTTTCACGATGAGATTTTAACAGAATAGGTTTATTATTTTTATATATTATATTTATTTATTTTACTATTTATATACACACAGTAAAATACATAGGGGTACGACATAATTCTAATATTTGAGTACAAAGGTACCTACAGCTTATTTCTTTAAAAAAATCTTTCAGCTGACCTGCATTTCAAACGTTTATTCTTATTATAATCTTATAGGCCCGTGGCTAAATAATAACAACCGCAAAGTTCGATCGCTTGCCGCAGTTGGTCTGTGGATGGGTGAGCATCTTTACCACAGATATAGATAGACCTAGATAACGCAAGTATCACGAACTGTATGAAAACCAAGCGTGCCATTTTTTGACTACCTACTATGACGTCAAAAGCTCGCGCTCTCGCTCACGCTTACCCAGCCAGCAGTACACAGGACTGAGCGCGAAAGTGGCGGCTTATGATTTTTTATCGTAAGCTGGTGCGATTTTTGGCACGCGAAGTAGTTGCTCTTGCGTTATCTAGGTATATCTATGATCTTTACATACCGAGACCACTCCGTGCCTCGGAAAGCACGTTAAGCCGTTGGTCCCGGCTGTCATTTGTGGATCTTTGACAGTCGTTACGGGGAGTCAGAAGCCCGAAAGTCTGACAACCAGTCTTACCAAGGGGTATCGTATTACCCAGTAACTGGGTTGTGGAGGTCAGATAGGCAGTCGCTCCATGTAAAATACTGGTATTCAGCTGCATCCGGTTAGACCGGAAGCCGACCCCAACATAGTTAGGAAAAGGCTAGGCAGATGATGATTCTTATTATAATCTTATCATAGATGTTTCACGGAGTATATAACACACAGTATCCACTGTTACGTGCTCCATGAAACATCTATGTGATTAGTTTAAGAATAAATAATTTGAAGAAAATGTATCAAAAATAAAATCAGAAATGAAGTTATCCGGAAAGGAACCGGTGTAACCGACATAGCTTGCAAACTGAAGTAGTAGTGGCCTGGCCATGTTTGTCGAAAGACCGATGGCCGGTGGAGCAGACGAGGCATAGAGTGGAGACCGCGTATCGACAAGAGTAGTATGGGACGTCCCCCAGCTGGATGGGCCAACGACCAGAAGGTGGCTGGATCGGATTGGATGCGGAAGGCGGAGGACAAGGTGTTGTGGTTCAAGCCTAGGAGAGGCCTATATCCAGCATTGGGCTGCGATTCGCTCAGTTGATTGATATTATAGGAATTGGGGAGATTGAAAAAAAAAGTGATAAGTAATTAACCAATCACCTTCCTTTAAAAAAAAATAATCTTACGATTATGTAGCATAACAATTGACATATAATGAGATGCTTCAGGTTAACTTTGTAACTTAAAACCCGCGGGGTATAGCGCAACACACTAACAGTAGCAATGGATTTCATTTTGACAGCTCTGTTATTATTAATTGAAAATATCATGGTTGTTAAACAAGTAAGCAAATATTTATTTTAGACAAAATGCAATATGTTCTGCTAGTAATGACCACAGAGTAGAGTGTTTTTTTAATAATATTATTTATTTATTTATTATTATTTATTCATTGCGTTATTTACGTTGCTCACATTTTTCAGACACATTTTTCGACATACGAAGCAATGGATTAGCTTATTAAGAGGGCGCCGACCAAACGCCGACCGCGCAGTGGCGCCCTCATCGTTTTTTGGTTATTTCTTTTATTTTAGAATGAAAATGCAGAAAATAAGCACGTTAAGTAGCTCCACAAGATTATACGTTAATATTATCATAAACGGTAGTTTTACATTGTTTAGTTTTATTATAATCACTAAAACGGAAAATAGTGGCCACTATTATCCGTTTTATTTTCATTGTAAAATAAAAGAAATAACCAAACAAACGATGAGGACGCCACGAGGCGGTCGGCGTAGCCTTAAGAATTAGCGAATTGAAAGTGTGTTACGCAATTAGGGCGTCGTCGGCCGGTCTTTTACGTAAAACGGATATATATTTAACTTGAGTGTTCCACTCAATATTTCCAAGAGTTCACAATTTTTATCCTTTCAAAGTTTTATGATTGACTTAACCTATAACTTATTTAAGAACAAGAAATTGCTTAACTCGATCATGTGATTTGATTTGGTGAGGTCGGTTCACAATTTGATTATCAAATTGCCTTTGTTAAATGTTCTCTTGGTTAAACTTGAGTTTCCTAGTCGGTTTCGAATTGCTTCGGTTCATGAAGTGCCAATTAAGAAATAATATTTTAAACAAACTGTATATCTCTATAGGCAGGATTAATTCTGTAAATGGGTCCTGAAAATAGTGGAACAGCGAAATGAAAGGACGAAAACTAAAAAAATATTGTGGTATTTTACACCATTTAAGGGGGCTTGTGTTCGATCGATCAGGTTAAGCTACGCTTGCCGCGGTTGGTCCGTGGATGGGTGACCATCTTTACTTACCAAGACCCTTCCGTGTCTCGGAAAGCACGTTAAGCTGTTGGTCCAGAATGTCATTCCTAGATCTTTGACAGTCGTTACGGGTCAGAAGCCCGAAAGTTGACAACCAGTCTTACCAAGGGGTATCGTGTTACCCAATAAGTGGGTTGTGGAGGTCAGATAGGCAGTCGCTCCATGTAAAATACTGGTTTGAAAAAGAATCCTATGTTCTAATCTAAGAGTATGCCAAATTATAAATTTAAATTTTATCTAAATCAGTTCAGCCGATTTTAATGCTGATTTTACCATTTTTTGAGAATTTATTTCGAAAGACTTATGTGCAAAACACAATAGGCATTAAACATAAATAAAAAAACTCGATGTCAATTTAAGTCAAGTCATAAAAACCGTGGGAATTGTTATTTCTTAATAAACGAATCCTAGTACGAAGTACATAAGAGTAAAATAATTTTTAAATTGTAAGGTACATTGAGTAGTGGTGGCCCAGTGGTAACGTCCGCGACTTACGAGATATAGGTCGTAGGTTCGAACCTTGACAGGCGCTTTACTTTGTGTAAATTATTTCATCACCACTGCTCTCAAAACGGTGAAGGAAAACATCGTGAGGAAACCGGCATGTCCTAGAACCAAAAATTCGAAGACATGTGACATCTACCAACCCGCACTGGGCCCGCGTGGTGGATTACGGCCCACTTCCTCTCACAGAGAGGAGGTCTGTGTCCCAGCAGTGGGAACGTTATAGGCTGATTATGTATGTATGTAGGTACATTTTGTCCAAACCAATTCGGTAAATAGAGCAATAAAAACTTCTTAGCACACAATTTTACTGAAACCGCAATCATGTACAATTGTACATCCCTAGTCCCACTAACATTTTCAACTGTAACCACTACAGTTTTCGAGTAAACAGAGCTTGGGCAAGTGCGTCCATGTTTAAACTTTCAGTTCGAGTTGGAAGTCAAGAGGGCAAGGCTGCGACGCTCCCAAACGCAATGGTACTTGACGTTGGAAGGCTTTATAATGTTCTTCCTTTTAAAATAGCTGAGACGGAAATATTTTGGGGAAATAAATTGCTTGGCGCAAAGGATACATAGAAGATAGAGATGTGGTGGAGACTTGGCAAATATATGGTGGCAAAGGCTGTAGTAAAACTGTAAAGAAAAAGGTGGAATGTGAATTAAAGTCCTAATATATTGAAAATAACGTTCATTTTGGCAGAACAGTTACAGGTGGGTTTAATAAAAATATGAGGAGGAAATTAGAAAATGTAAATGAAAAACCCATGTGTCTTCCCCTCCCTACCTCTATTTCAGATTGTCAATGCTTCTGTTGCCTTACTATCCATTGATGATAAGAACTTATTACTATCCCACTGCTGGGCATTCTCGCTTCTCATACAGAGTAGGCACGAGCATTGATCACCACGCTTCCTCGAGAGGGGTTGGCTACAAGCCCAGGTTTCTTCTCGATAAAGCGAGGCTCAGGGGAGGCAACTTTACAGTCTCCCCAGGGATGTGCCTTACAGGCCTTGCACGGGGGGTTCCGGAATTGGTCTTTTAAGAGGAACCGGGACCACCCCTATGTGCTGATGGTGATCACCGGGGTGGTTTCAGTGAGGTAAGAATCCCACACTCCCCGGAAGTCGGGTGCCTTTTGAAGGTTTCCCCGGACAACAACAAAAAAAAAAGTTTCTTCTCGATGTTTTTCTTCATCGATGTGAGTGATGAATTGAAAAAGTCACATAAGTACAGACGCCAGCACATCAAGCTACTACAATATGTTAAATTTCTTTAATAGATTTTCAACTTTATCGCTAAAGCATAAGGTTCAAAGTTGATTGGGAAAATTTGACAGTTTCGGCCTCGGGTAGCTTGATGTGCTGGCGTGGCTGGATTTGAATCCACATCCCTGTACATGGATTCCTTCCATTGACAATATCGAATATAGAATGCGTCACACAATTCCCCATTGAATTTAATTTAATTCTAGAAAATAAAGTAAATGTTTTAAAACTCGTACATAACACACGTAGGTTGTTTTAAAACCTTGAAATGACTCCAACTGGATTTTGGGATCGGTAAATGTATTTGAAATTTTAGCACGCCTTAGTTTATAAACGCGACCGGTGTATCGCGTATGCAAGTAAATACAGAAACTTGAGTATAAAATAATCCTAAAATGCTTGTGTTTGTTTTAAAGCACAAGCAGCGCTCCGCGGTTTTACCCACATAAGTGTCGATCTCGTGGGAATACGGGATAAAAAGTATCCTATGTGTTATTCTGATGTATAAGCTATAATATTGTAAAGTTTCATCAAAATCCGTTTAGTAGTTTTTGCGTGAAAGAGTCACAAACATCCATCCATCCTCACAAACTTTCGCGTTTATAATATTATTACTAGCAGCGCCCCGCGGTTTCACCCGCATAAGTGTCAATCCCGTACGAATATCGGGATAAAAACTATTCTATGTCCTTTCTCGGGACTTAAACTATATCTATACCAAATTTTATCTAAATCGGTTCAGCGGTTTAAGCGTGAAGAGGTAACAGACACTTTCGCATTTATAATATAAGTATGGATAATCAAGACAGCTGTGCTGCTGGGGAGTTTGTAGCGCCACTTCTTCTTCCCAGCTAAAACATCTACGTAAAGGGCGGACGTTTTGGAGGACTGTCTTTAGTACCTTTGACTTACCTTTGACTTTCAAAGTCCGAATTCTCAGCCTAATTTAGGCTATTTTAAGGCACTTTTGAACGTACAAAAAAATAAAATTGACAACAAGTTTGGTGCCTTCAGTAGCGTACAAATCATTCTAGTAAGGTCTAGACAACAGGACCAAGTCTGATCTACTAAAATAAAAAACCACTACAGCCAACTAATCCCACAATCCTCTTCTAAAATATTTTCTTCAATGAAATCGATAGATCGCGAATCGGCAGCCAAAACTCAACTCAATTTGATTAAAAACATATCGAGTTTTCTGTCAAAATTCTAAAGAAGTAACGATAATCGACAAGAACCTTAATTCAAAATTTCAAATGAACATTATTATAACGTAAAAAATATGAACGGCACCCTAATTACGTAACACACTGTTACTCTCAATTTGAATCATTTTGAAGCATATTGCTAATCCATTGCTCCATATGTTCGAAAAATGTGTCTGCTCAACAACGTAAACCACGCAATGAATGTTGTTGAACTGTCAAAATGAAACCCATTGCTACTGATAGTGTGTTACGCAATTATCCTGCAGGCCTATCTAGGGATCAGGGATCTAGATAGCAATTTAGTCACTCGGTTTTTTTAATGTATTTTTTATTTCACGCCCGATAGAAAGCGATGGATGAGGTCTATGATGGAACGAGCGTGCCGAGAAGATGCCTAAAGCACTGGAACTCCCTTCCACGCATCCACACAACACAGCAGGCTGCCTGACGCCGGACTCCGGTGGGAGGGGGTGGTCGCAAAACCGGGCGAGCGTTAGCCCTATCACCGCAAAAGAATAATTGGGCAGTCAAATAAGGTGTTGGGTGTCCAGGATGGATGCGCCTAGCGCTCCGTTCATTTGAGTAACTGGCTGAACAAACTGCGCTACACGAGGAGGCTCCTTCATGCATCCCCATAATGCAGCCTTTTTTTTTATAAAAAATCCCTGTAGGTTACCCCACAAAACTAATATAATTCGACGTTTATATCTATGGTAAACATAATTTGTGAGATGACATCAAAAATATTATATTTCTGATATCAATCGGTAATCTAAATAGAACTTTTTCTTTTCGACGACGCTCTCTATAGAAAAGCTATAACAAGTTTTCAAACTTAAATTAAGTAGATAAGTACTTATGTTGGTACCATGTTTTTTCCGTATTTGGGAGAAGTTATATTTTATTTGTACCGCTGCTGCCCGCATCTACGTGCAACTTGGTCTTTTTAACCGACTTCCAAAAAGGAGGAGGTTATATGTTCGACTTTTTAGTTTCAAAGATACATAATATGTGCACTTGTGCACTGCTTTCCGTAGTTCCGAAGTAAAATCTAATGTACTTAACACAAGAGGAATGTTATTCTCCGGTATTTTGCAAGAAGAAAAATTCTTATCTGTATACTGCAGTTTGACGTAACCATAGCCTTTTTTGTTTGGGTGGGAAATATCAAATAACTTCTCCCGCTCTGGGCGGAGCGGGAAGGCATGTCAGACTTTTATTGACTAAAACCCACCCGTGTTCCTTCAGTTGCCTGTACCAGGAACCACGGTATCTCTTTCGAACAACCCGCGACCCTTGCAAGTATCGGCCCTAGCGGACCCCGTCAGTTAGTGCGGCGCGCGTAGAACACAACGCGCCGTCGACCCGGGCCTGGTCCTTACCGGACAGCGAGCTGCCCATTGCTCGCCGTCCGCAAGCCCGCACGTAACCATAGCCTAAGCCTTGTGTTCACCAACATTTAAATCAACTGATTAAATATTTAATCAGTTCTATATTTAAAATTTCCTTTGGAAATTTGATATAAACCAACTGTTTAAAAGATTTATTCCGGTCTGATCCCCTGAACCCCTCCTCCTCGATCCCCTACTAGTTCGTCTTCTGTTTTAATCTGTCTTATCCACATTATCTAGGAGTCTTTTGATAGGTAAGTACAGTCAAGAGAAAATAAAAGCTTCATGATTTACAAAATGAATACCTAACCGCGGTGGTTTGAATGTTGGTGAACTCAGGCCTTCAAGGGGAAATGACGCAGTCTCCACGTGGGGCAGGATGATTGATGACCCTACTTAAGCCCCTAGGGTATCCTAAAAAACTGAAACAGATGGATAGCCTACCAGCGAATATCAACTTAAAAGACAAAGATGCATGAGAAACACTCTTAGTTTTGATTATTAGATTATGAGATTACTTATTTTTGACACCTTGGTGACAGAACTGTGGTAGAAAATACTACGTCCTTCGAAAACTACCGGTCCGGTTTCACTAACACTAGATTACTTCACTAACACTAGATGACACCAAATGAATGCCTAAATAAAAGCGCACTATTGGATTTTTAACGCTTTGCTCAGCGCAAAGATTTCAAAATGCAACCAGTGCAAAATTTTGGTGTTGATTTAGGTGTTAGCTAAAAAGCGTAATGTTGAACAAAGATAGCAAACACACTATATATTATATAGGGCTTACATTTCAACCCTTCCACTTTTATTCTCAAACTCAATCGAATGCTTTCAGAGATTCCCTTTAAATAATTCCACTGCATCCAATATTCAATTGAGAGTCTTCATAAACGTAATATTCTTTCGCATGTCCAGAGATGCATTGTGAGAGGAGTTCATTTCATATGTAGGAGCTTTTATATAAAGTCCTTCTGAACTGACAGTACTACTGTTTGATTCAATTCTGTAAATGAGATTGTTAGAACTGCAATTTTGTCATTTGAAATATTCGTTTGTAAAATAGAAAATAACATTTTTTAGACAAACAATGAGTGTTTGTGTCACGCACATGATCCTCTTTTTTCTCTTTACAATTTAATAATATTATTGATTCAGTGTGGAAGTGTTTGCTTTTGAAAATATGATGAAACTCGATAACAATCACAAATCTGCCTTGTCAATTTGAAACTTAAATAGATTTCTGTGGTAATTAAAGTACATGTATTGCTCAGCCTATAATGTTCCCACTGCTGGGACACAGGCCTCCTCTCTGTGAGAGGAGGTGGGCCGTAATATACCACGCGGGCCCAGTGCGGTTGGTAGATTGTCACATGTCTTCGAATTTTTAATTGCCGGTTTCCTCACGATGTTTTCCGTTACCGTTTTGAGAGCAGTAGTGATAATATCATTTACACAAAGCAAAGCGCCTGACTGGGTTTGAACCTACGACCTACATCTCGTAAGTCACGGCCGTGACCACTGGGTCACCACTGCTCTAATACTCACTCTCTGTAATTTAAGTACATAAACACAAATACTAGGAGAAATTAATTCAGAACCAACAACCCAGAATCACTTATTCAGACAGCTGATAGACGTCCTATCCTAATAATGCAGCTTCCGACAAGAACAACTATCAATGGAAGACTAAATGTCTGCAACTGCGGGATTTAGAATCCCGTGAGGGGTGAAACCCCGGAGAAGCCGGGACGTTTGACAGCACTAGTGGGTGCATTCCAATCAATAGCATTGGTGCGACACTGAACATTTTCAGACTAAAAGCGGTTTATTTTAGTTTCAAAATGGTTTATTTGTCGCTAAAACTTTTACGCTGCATTGGGTGATGTTCGGTTTCATAAATCGAGTCTGTTTGATTTATGTGCGTAACTGTTTTTTAAATGTTGGTCATCAAAATGGTGGTTTTAATAAATTTTTGCTTTAGTGGTATTTTTCATTCGAGGTGATTTGAACACCGATAACTTACGTATAGGTACATACCTCGAATACTCCAAGTACTCTTCAGTTGATGTAAAACACTGGATTTTACATTGAGCGAGGAGTAGAGATGTTATGATTAGATGAGATGAGTTTGTGGCTAAGTACTTAATAACAGCCGCGCATTAGGAATTTCTTAGTAACAGCCCGGAGTTTGGAAGTTGGCGGTGTGATACCCCCGTGCCTCGGAAAGCACGTTAAGCCGTTGATCCTGCGCCTGATCTCTCTCCGGTCGTGTCGGATTGCCGTCCCATCGGACTATGAGAGTGAGGGAAGAGGGAGTGCACCTGTGTCTGCGCGCATACTTGTGCACTATAATATCTCCCGCGCCGAAGGCTAGTCTCCGTTGAAATTGGCCGCCGTGGCCGAAATACGGTCTGGAGGACTTTAACAGCCGCACGGGTCGATTGATCAGGTTAAGCTGCTTGCGGTGCTTGCGGCGGTCGGTCCGTGGATGACTGACCATCTTAGCATACCGAGACCCCTCTGTGCCTTGGAAAGCACGTTAAGCCGTTGGTCCCAGTTGTCATTCTTTGATAGTCGTTACGGGTGATCAGAAGACCGAGAGTCTGACAGCAAAGTCTTCGTTCTCGATACCGACTGCCTATCTGACCATCGCACAGGACGTCGCTCCATGTGAAATACTGGTATTCAGGTGCATCCGGTTAGACTAGAAGCTGATCCCAATATACTAGAGTATAATGTTTTAATTTTTGTTTTGACGTAATGTGAACGATATTCAGTTCACCTGCCATACTTGATGATCTAATCATCAAGCCGAGAATGATCGCACACACACACAATAAATTATACACTCGTTTACTGTTCACATTGTAAACTTAGCTAGTAACTACATATACGAAACAGACATGCAATCTCACTTAGAGAATGTAATTCTAATCTAAGAGTTCTGTTAAAGTAATTAGTTGAGAACGGAGCAGCGCACGACATACTTAATTAAATACATATTACACAGAACTAAACAACATATGTATTTATGAACAGTTTTGGTGTAGTTAACACAACCATCAATCATTCATCTATTTACTAGACTTGGTGATTATTACCATTATTAGAAATTCAACTGTTGTGGCTATAAGGAGAAGCTAGGCGCTCCACGACCTGATTCCACCGTTGCCCTTTTACTACCGGACTACCAGACGTACTGCAGGGAACCATCCACGCTTGGTTGATAACCCGACCAGTCCACATTTTTTATACGCGCAGTCAAAGTGTGGAACTCTCTGCCAGCGTCCGTGTTCCTTTCCACATTTAACCCGCCTGCCTTCAAAGTAATAATGAAGAGGCATCTTCTGGGAACGTTCGTTCCATCATTGACCTCATCCATCGCTTTCCATCAGGCGTAATCAAGATCAAGAGCAGGCCTATTTAGCAATAAAACCTATGGAAATGCATATTTACATCAAACATTTTACTGACTAAGCTGATACGTTGATAATAATAATTATGATGAGGAGGACCCTGTGAGGTCTCTGGACTCCTGACCATTGGTTTTCAATACCAGTGAGCTATATTGTGTATATTGTTTTTTAATATTAAATTTAATTTTCTTAATGAAATATTCAAAACATGTACCTATCTAATATCTAAACCTTTGAAAGGAAAGAAAAAGAAGAAGAAAGAAAAATAGTTTATACTGCACAAACTAAATGCACATTACGAAATACACACACAAAGTAGCCAAAAGCCTCGTATTCAACCAATGAAATTAGAAAAAAAAGGAAACAATGGTCATTATATAGTATTCATTCAACATTATGCAAAACCGTCATCAGTTCCAATCCAAATATGCTATCACGAAAAAAATTTTTTGTACAAAAAATGACGCCCGAATGAGCAAGGAAATACAGAGGGTGAAAAACAATTCCATTTATGTAATGAATACTTTTGACTGGGCTTCGGATCTGATCCATGGATTAAATATAATATGAATGCACGTAATTCAATATCAATATCTAGATTTAGAAATATTAACTTTAAAATGATATATTATTGAGGTTGGAGTTTTTATGGTGTGGTATTGTTGTTTGTATAATTAGAGATAATAATTATAAACACTTGGTTCCGATTTATTTTATTAAAATTATTTTATTTGTATTTTAATTATGTGTTCAATGTATTAGACATTACTTAATTATTATGACATTATATACTCTGATATTACTTATTTATTCATTTGAATTTATGCAATTACTTACGTATTTATTGGAATTTATGACAAAACGAAACTAATTTCAACGATAACTTTGCATGCCTGAATTGGTGCAACACAGTGGACTGCGCATTGTGTTGAGCAATAAACATTTGAATTTTAATTTAGAAAATTTTGGACTATACGACGACGTAAGAAAGAAAGTTTATAATATAATTTCATTTTAAATGAACGTATTTACTGTAGGTAATAGATTTTATAATGTGTAAATAATTTGATTATATGTTTGTTCGACTAACTTACTTACTTAGGTACTTGATGCTAGGCGCATAATTATAACTTGTTTTCTTTAAAATATTTGTATTCAGTCCATGTCGAGATCGTAACTGTTATTATGGCCATTATTGTACCATGTTTAAATGCAATTAAATAATTATATTCTATTCTACGCATTGAAATAATAATATTAACAATATGTATATTCAAAACATAACATTTGGTTTTCGTAAAATTACTAATTTATGCAGTTCCAATAAATATCAAATCATGGTTGTTTCAATATTTGTTTAAGTAGGTATTTGTCCGTAAATACAAATAATTTGAGGTTTTTGTTTCAATAATTGGAACAAAAACAGTGAAACGAAACAAAATAGGCCAATTTGAATAATTTATCAATGCACAGCCCAATTAATTTTACGAACAAATACACCGTATCTAGAATTATTTAGATGAGCCCATATTATATACGTTATCCTAACTAATATTATTAATCGTCGGCTTATTGCAAGAACTCATTAACTGGAAAAAATCACTAAATACGTGTTTATCTATAGCGGACTTCTTTTGACACATTCTACAAAAGGCAAAACTCATTAATTTAGTGATTTTTTGCAGTTAATGAGTTCTTGCAATAAGTCGACGAAATGCGAAAATAACTTTGTTTGTTACCTTTTCACGCCTAAACCACTGAACCGATCATCCTGAAATTTTGCATATACGTTGTCAGGTGTCAGAAACGGACATAGGGTACCTTTCATCCCGAAAAAAGGTGCTGTTCCCGAGGAAAAGAACAATAACGTTATTATGATAATAGATGGCGCCACGTGTCTTTTGTCTTGATCGCAGACGAAGTCGCGGGCAACAGCTAGTATTGTTATAAAGAGTAATTAATTACCTTGGGGTGACCATCTTCAAGACCCCTCCGTGCCTCGGAAAGTAAGTTAAGCCATTGGTCCCGGCTGTACCTTTGATAGTCGTTACCGGTGGTTAGAAGCCCGAAAGTCTCACAACCAGTCTTTGCAAGGGTATTGTATTACCCAGTAACTGGGTTGTGGAAGTCAGAAAGTCAGTCGCTCCATGTAAAATACTGGTAGGTATCCAGATGCATCCGGTTAGATTGGAAGCTGACCCCAACATAATTGGAAAAAGGTTAAGCAGATTGTTTGTCTTTTGTAATTTTGACGTTCGAAAAGTGCTGGTTCTCAATCTAATTTGAAATACTTGATTTGATTTGATATTGAGTGTGTTTGCGTGCGAGTATCGCATATGATCTACGCTTTGGAATGGGCAACTAGCTTCAACTTTCTGACTAACTGACAGACTATTTAATTTTGACAATTCAAAAGTGCCTGTACAAGGTTTAATTGAAATAAATGATTTGAGTTTGAGTTTATGGAACCTCGTTCCTGTCGGGGTTGCCCCGGCCGCACACGTTTTTTTTTTAACAACACAGATACAATCATTTACCAATACTCATCGCAGCTGCTTAGAATCGGTTGTATACACGCAATTGATTAATCCGAATAGATTGATCGACTCAATTTAACCGTCGATTTACCCCCAAATTGTTAGTACATTAGCGGAACAAAACAAACATTTCATTTGTGAGGGTAACAATATTCCAACATTTTCCCAAATATTTTTAACACCTAGTAGGTAAGCATTGGATGTAACATTAATAATAAAAATATAGAGATTTATTTATGGGGATAAAAATATATATGATTATACTCTTTAAAATAAATAATAATTTTAAACAATTAAAACAAAATTATAATATCCTAGCCTAGAATGCATCGGGTTAGACTGGAAGCCGACCCCAACATAGTTGGGACAAGGATGATCCGCCTAGAAATATAAACCCAAACTATTAACAAACTAAAATAATGTATGACGTCAAAAAGTTCCTCCGCAACACTGTTGCCTGGTAATGTACCCAAGAGACTGGCAGCATTGCCACGTTGTATGGCAATGCCTCTGGCCAAGGTAAAAGCTTGCCCTTGCGTCACGGGAAGTGTCAACCAGCAGTTTGGAGATTGAACAAGCCATGAGCACTCAAACCCCACGGCCCGAACATATAATTACCGAAAATGTTACTACAGGTACTTTCGCCACTTGAGGCTTTCCGCATGCCGAGCCAGGAAGATGGGATGGCGCAAGAGTTGTGTCCCACTCTAAAGGCCTACCTACCTTCCATGGAAATAAAGACATTCGGTCTCTTGCCATCGTCGTACATTTAAAGGAAAGAAAGAGAGTTAACTTTAAGACAATAACATACCAAGCTTGTTATGTTAACTTGACCAAAGAAAAATTGAGTTCAAAGAGAACTAAAGATACAACTAAAATCTAAAATCATAAAATCTCGACTACAGCGGTACCTATCTACTTTAGTATACGGCGACGATTTATGAAACGTGAATAACCTACAAAAGAATATCCTTACATAATATGAAAGAGTACGTTTTCCAAGAATGCATGGCAAATCTAATACTAGCTGACTTCAGGAAGAATCTTCATAAAGAAAATGTCACGTTAAAATGAATACAGACATGATAAAACTTATTTCTAGTTTTATTTAACTCAACAACACTAAGGAAATCGGCCACGAAGACTTTGAAGTTCTAGGAATGTTGGATGTTAAATGAGATATTCTGTGTTTTATAGATTTTTCTGATAAATAAATACGTTTATTTATTTTCTTTCAATGGTTTTGTAGCGCTTAACAGTTTCGGACTATAAAAAATCACATTGTGAGAGCGTGTCTAAAGCAGGTTTTAGAAAAAATCCTGTAGGTATTACAGGTCGCTAGGATCCACTTAGTGGCATCATATAAATAAACAGGCAGGTAACATCCGAACAATTATAACATGTGTAGGTGAACGGAGGTGAATGTGTAGGTGAATGGGGGCGAATGGGGGTGAATGTGTATGTGAATGGTGGTGAATGTGTAGGTGAATGGTGGTGAATGTGTAAGTGAATGGGGGTGAATGTGTAGGCGAATGGAAGTGAATGTGGAAGTGAATGGGGGTGAATGTGTAGGCGAATGGGGGTGAATGTGTATGTGAATGGTGGTGAATGTGTAGGTGAATGGTGGTGAATGTGGAAGTGAATGGGCGTGAATATGTAGGCAAATGGAAGTGAATGTTTGAATGTTAACAAATGGTTGACTTATAATAAAAACTTTTGAAGATGCAAAACTAAAACAAAGCAAAGCTAAACAATACTTTGTCACTATATAATTAAAAACGTTCCTTCCTATGTATTTTCGAAATATTTAAGCTAGGTACTTATTTATGTGACATCTACCAACCCGCACTGGGCCCGCATGTGGATTACGGCCCACTCTCTCTCACAGAGAGGAGGCCTGTGTCCCAGCAGTGGGAAAATTATAGGCTTATTATGATGACCGGTTATCTGATCTCCACAACCCAGTTACTGGGAACACCCTTAGTAAGACTGGTTGTGAGATTTTCGGGCTTCTAACAACCCGTAACGACTATCAAAGATCCACGAATGACATTCGGGACCAACAGCTTAACGTGCTTTCCGAGGCATAGAGGGGTCTCGGTATGTAGGTAAAGATGGTCACCCATTCCCTTACCGACCGCGGCAACCGCAGCTGAACCTGATCGAAGCTGTTATTACTTAGCCACAAGCCCCTCTTTTTGGAAATAAACAAATGTAATTATTTAATTCCAAAACTATTAATAATATTAAAACAACCACCGAAATCCAGAACATTACCGACATAATATAAAGCGGGTTTAATGCTCTGAGAACAGCTATAAGACATGTTAAATTGAGCGTGAAAAATCTACCGTAACCCAAATATCCTTATGGTCTATGGATTGTAATCGCGAAAATATAACCCCTTGTTTTTTATAATAAAATAAATAGTAGAGGAAAAAAATTTAGCAAGATTATAAAGTGTTAGGTTATCTTTTGAGAATTACCGTTTAATTTTTATGGCATTTCTTCTAGAACAATAAAGTTGTAGTCAAAGCATTTATTTCAAACTAGCTGATCCGGCGAACTTCGTACCGCTTTTGATTTTTTCTCTTGTTTTAATAATTATTCTGCTATTCGGGGCGGAGACAAATTCAATAAATCAAAGATCATAAAAATCGATTGAAATGAAATGAAATGATGAAATGATTTTATGATGAAATGATTTTATTTTTTGTAAGTAGGTTTGTACAAACACTTTTACACGTCAATCATGTTTTTTTAAAACTAGATTCAGCCGTTCTTACTCGTATGTTATAAATGGTGTAACTAACCCAACTTTGTTTTATTTATATAGATATTAGCTGACCCCGGCGCACTTCGTACCGCATCAGAATCAATAAGAATGAATGTATGAGAAAATTATTTATTTTCATAGAAAAACTTTTTCATGAAGTTTTCCATCGTTTTAATAGTTATATTGCTATTCCGGGTGGAGACAAATCCAAAAAATCAGACATTATAACTTCACATACCAAGACCCTCCGTAGTCGTGGATCTTTGACAGTCGTTACGGGTCGTCAGAAGCCCGAAAGTCTTACAACCAGTCTTACCAAGGGGTATCGTATTACCCAGTAGCTGGTTTATGGAGGTCAGATAGGCAGTCGCTCCATGTAAAATACTGGTATTCAGCTGCATCCGGTTAGACTGGAAACCGACCCCAACATAGTTGGGAAAAAGCTAGGCAGATGATGATGATAGGGGGCAAGCCTATTGCCATCAACCGGGCACAAAGTTAGACCCCAGGCTGCAGCTGAGCTTATGATAGAAAAACCCAATACTACAGAATAACATGGGCTTTCATTCCCCCCGTAAAGTCCTACCAAGTTTTGTTTTTTTTTTGTTGTTTCTCGAACACGCCCCACATCCAGTAAAACAAGGCAACTTACAGGTAGCCCGTGTTCTGTATCTTAACTTTTAGTGCCAGTTCTCGTTTATCAGGAATATCTACGTGACATTTCTTGTTCTTGGCTCGGCTAGAGAGCGGTTTAATAAAGCGAATGTCGCCTCCGCTAGACAGAACTAACTCACAATATAACTGTTAGTACCTCGCGTAGTTTCTCAGCACGCTAGATCCCATTCATTTTATAGAAGCTTATTTTTCGATGAATGCTTCGCTGGTGTAGTGGTCGCTAATGCTACTGCTGAGGTTCAGGTCCTGGGTCTGATTCCCGGGTCGGGCTGTGTTATACAACGTGTTGTTTTTATATCCCATAATTCTAGGGAGAGTGAGTGAGAGCAGTGGTAGCCCAGTGTTCACGGCCGCGACTTACGAGTTGTAAGTCGTAGGTTCGAACCCAGTCAGGCGCTTTACTTTGTGTAAATTATAATATCATCACCACTGCTCTCAAAACGGTGAAGGAAAACATCATAAGGGAACAAAAAATTCGAAGACATGTGACATCTAGCAACCTGCACTGGGCCCGCGTGGTAGATTACGGCCCACTCCCTCTCACAGAGAGGTAGGCCTGTGTCCCAGCAGTGGGAACATTATAGGCTGAGGATTCCTGGGTTTACGTACGTAATTATAATATAACAAACAATTACAAAGTTTTCTCCAAAGAATCTTAACAATTTATTCAAGAAACATACAACGCTAAAACAAAGTCAGTCTAACGAGTCAAAAAACTGGCCAAGTGCGAGTCGGACTCGCACACGAAGGGTTCCGTACCACAAGGCAAAAATGCCGAAAAAAACACGTTTGTTGTATGGGAGCCCCCCTTAAATAATTATTTTATTCTGTATTTAGTATTTGTTGTTATAACGGCAACAGAAATACATCATCTGTGAAAATTTCAACTGTCTAGCTGTCACGGTTCTTGAGATACAGCCTGGTGACAGACAGACGGACGGACGGACAGCGAAGTCTTAGTAATAGGGTTCCGTTTTTACCCTTTGGGTACGGAACCCTAATAAAACAAAACATCGTAAAATTAATAAGAATACGAACTAGTGGCAATGTACACTGCGCGCCATTGTGATGGGCCCAACAACAGAGTTTAATATAACTCAGTGGTACAATAATATTGAGCTGAAAACGCAATTTTCAATGTGGCCAGACAATACGAAACGTGGACCATTCAGTTTTACTTACAGTGTACGTTTCATGAGCGGTTTTACATTATTAGATTCTCGAGATGGATTAGCCTCGGGTATTTGTTTGGACTCATTCCTAATGATGAATCAGATGATTATATCTTAGGATTTATGAAGTACTGTATGCGTAACGTAAGTGCTTTTTATAGTCTTTCTAAATATAAACTCTCAATCACCTAGGGTGCTCAGAAAAGTGATTTTAATGTATCAATAGGCAAAATGGAAGCAACGACCGCTTAAATCGAAATCATATTGCAATTATTTTCAACTAGCCACTGCCCGCGACTTCGTCCACGTGGAAGATAACTATATTATAAAACTTATCTCACGGGACTCGGCTATAGTGTTGCTTTATATCAAGAAAGAAAGAAGGAAAATACATTTATTTAGCACAGACTGAAAGACACACAATACACCCGATAGTCAGTTAATAGTCGTATATCAGATAAAAACAAAAAAAGAAGATAAAAATAAAAAGTGCTAAGTCCGATGTAAGAAATTGGCATATTATCAGTGAAATATTTTTTAAATCAGACGAGGAGTTTCGGAGATAACCTAACTTACAATCTTTAACCCTTTCATAATTATTTGATAGATGTGGAAGGAAAAATATTCAAGATAAGGTTCAGCCACGTACTAATAACTCTCCTTTTGTACGCTATGTCACTGCTATGAAGATCCTAAGTACCCAGATATTTTTTGCACCAACTTGTTTTGCAGAAAAATTGCTTTTACATTCGTTTTACTTTCAGGCAAACGTTAGTGCTATAAAAATTCAAGAAATGAATAAACGTTAAAACTTCTGTTGACAGAAACTGTTATGAAAACTAACACGAACGTTAAATAAAAGTAATTGCTAGCAATCATAGCGACACTTAATATTAACTGAATTACAAATTAATTAGCAGAATTCATTCCAGACTTTTATGGCGCCCGGAATCTGTGAACTTTAGTGGACACTTGCAATTTATGAACCGTGGCATTTTCAAATATACCTACTTGACGACTTTTCTCTGTTGTAAGAAGAAAATAATCTCAATATAATCTTGTGACCGAGTAATTACAGCCACACGGATGGGTCAATCAGGTTAAGCTACGCTTGTCGCGGGTGGCCCGTGGATAGGTGACTATCTTTAAATACCAAGACCCCTCCGTGCCTCGGAAAGCACGTTAAGCCGTTGGTCCCGGCTGACATTCGTGGATCTTTGACAGTCGTTACGGGTAGTCAGAAGCCTGAAAGTCGGACAACTAGTCTTACCAAGGGACATTTTATTACTCAGTAACTGGGTTGTGGAGGTCAGATAGGCAGTCGCTCCATGTAAAATACTGGTATTCACCTGCATTCGGTTAGACTGCAAGCTGACACGATTTGACAGTTGCACCAACGCCCGATGTGTTTCGGCCGGTCTGAACAATTGAATTTAACACTTATTTTGACGGCTCTACTAGTACTTTCGGAGCCTGTATATTGGTTGACGAACTCAGAAAGTAGACCACCTGTGGTGCTATTCTGTAAAAATCTCACCGTGAAAACTAACGTGAAGTGAACGTGGAGTGAGCTGTCAATAGTGTCAATTCCTAGCAAAAACAAACCACTTCACCTAAGTTTTCACGGTGAGACTTGTACAGAATCGACCGACTGGTTCGTGCGCGGTTTTGTATCATGCTTTTTACGATTGCAAAATGGTTGGTTATTACTAAAATGTTGTAGCAATTCTCTCTATACATATATTTTCTAACTAAACAATAAAAGAATGGCTGCCATATTTTCTATAAAAATATTAACCTTACCAGAGAGACACTCTCAACACCTCTCAAAGGGCCACTTTCCCATTACCTAAAACTATAATTTCACCAGTCGGCCACCGCCTACAAATTACAACTTAAAGCATTCAATTTGATCACGAGATGACCCTTAAGTAAGAAGGTCGGAAAAACAAACGGCTTTTACAATTGGTAAGGGCACCGCTCTAGGACTCCGTAATGTTATTCGGCACACTAGCATTATACACTCTGTTTTTGTGTATCAGCCTACTTTGCAAGGGATGAAACCTAAGAGATGTTTTAAAATGGGAGTGGGAGCGAGTAAAACTTGCTGGAGGATATTTTGTAGAAACTGAAATAAATTGTTGTTGATTGCACAGTGTGCTACATAGTGGTCGAGTTTGTTTAATAATAATACTTTTCTGCAATAAAATGGTCGGGTAGGTGCAGTCGGTAACATAGTCAAGACTAAATATGATGACAACGATGAACCCGAACGAAATGATACAACCAAATCTTTGGTTCATAAATTATCAATTCACTAGGCTGCGTCAGTGTACAGTGTACGCGTTGCTGATATTTTGGGCCAAAAAAAAATATAAATAAAAATCGTGTTTATTTTTGCCATGGACATGCTTAGAAGGAGAAGACTAGAGACTCAAAACTGGGACGAAAGCTTAAGCTTTACACCGAAAATAAACATCCAACAAATTACTAAAAAAGATCCTAAAAATACAAATTACAAAAATATTTACCAACCCACAGGCTTCTTTTAACTTAACACCTATTCCGCTGATAAGGGTTGACAATGCGACGCTAAGCCCACTTGGAATAGTTGGGAGCAATTGAATAAATAAACAAGCACACGAAATTAAATTTCAACACAGCAGCTAAACGAAAAAAGAATATCAACATGGCAGATAAGGAGAAAAGCAATTTCGGTGAAAAGATAAAGAAAGTAATATGTTTGTGTATGTTGTTAAGAAAAGAAATTAAGCCAAAGGTGTGAACAGAGCATAAGTAAAGAAGAAAAAAAATGGGGAATTTTACAAGAATAGTAATAAAAAAGGATTGTGTAGGCGTAACCTTGAAAGAAATAACGACGAAAGTGTAGATCGTAGAAAACCGAAATCAAAAAATACTAGTAACAAAATCTTGTTAATTAACAATTATTATTTTATTAACTAACAGGTTTTATACAAAATCTTTCCAACTAAAACCTCCTATATACAATCTCACAGATAACTATGACTATCAGAAGCTTTAGACACTACCTCAATAATCACTCAATACAAAATACCCGCATATTTTTCTACTTGAAATATTCAAGAGAAATCAGTACTTCAATAGGGATTCCTACTGACAAAAGTTGAGAAAAGCTCAAACGTTGGCGGTCCCTTTGTGTTGTCAGCCATTGAAGTGAACAAAGACTGGTCCGAAGTCTGAATCATACGATACGTGTATTATGATTTAAATAGTCGTTGGAACTTACTTTTTGCGTTTCATATTGAGGCATTGACATTGTTTGATAAACATTCGTGTGCTTACGTAAGTTTTAAATTTTGGGTCAATTCTTATTATACTCCAGTTTAGTTATTTCATTGTAATATATAGTGTCTGTTGTATGATGTATAAAGGCGGTTCATACATGATTGAATTTTCCGATACAAATTGCATTAAGAAGCGAAAGTTAACAGTGAAAGGATAAGTCTAACAGCCCAGGGTGATATTGATAATAGCCAATTATTCAAGTAAAAGTTCCAAGCAGCACAGACTCTGTTGTTACCTGGTGTCAATACAAGGGATGGGCTTTACCATGTCAAAGCATCGAGGGATTAGAGTATAAACTCAACTTTGCATAACCGGAAGCATATATGTAGTAATCTCTTGGGACATGGTGAAACTAAGACCGTACTTTAGCCGTATATAATATATTTACCATAAATGTATTTTGCCTACATAGTAGCCTAACTAAGAATAGACCACTCGAGTTCTTCCCCTGGGTAATGGTGTATCATACAATTATGAATTATTTTAGAATGTTGTAACATGATTTCTTATGCAAAGTAATAATGCTAAATCAAATCATAATATGGCGTAACCAACCAATAACGTATGACATTCCCAACGCGTTCTAAATTCTACGAGGGGGAGTGGGCAATAATCCACCAACCTGGCCCAATGTAGTTTGGTGGATGTCACAGGTCTTCAAATTTTTGGTTCACTCGTTTATAATCTTATCGAAATTAAAGAAAACAGTAAAATGGTAGAATTAACCAAATCCTTGAGAGAAAAACAAATTTTAAGGAGTAAACATTTTATTTTCACCTACATCGTAGAGGAACGAAATGCTCAATATGAATCGATAATATGTAGCCGAAACAAGAATCCAATATCCCTATAGATATTGGCAACAAGAGTGATGTAACTTAGTTATTACGGGAGGTTCACCAATCCGTAACATCACATGAGGCGGAAATAAAATCGTATAGCAGAAATTTTGCTACATAAGGAAAAATCTCGACGCCTATTTGAAGCCCTTTTCTGTTGTGGGATTAACAGCGTACCTGGTATTGGATTTACGGTTGTGGAAATCACTCTAAGCCACATACACGTAATCGGGAATAAAGCTTTTTGAACTTAAACATTCAGAAAAAATATCATCGTGACGATTTCTAGTTTTTTTTTTTATAATATACCTTTTTTTGCTATTACGCCAGTCAACGTATAATCGCGTAAAATCTAGCCTTATTAGCTAAGAAATCGTCTAATAACGTCTTTCTTATTCACTTATATTAAGGGGACGTGGAAAAGGACGGTAAAATAGCAACAATCAAAAACATGTTTTATTACCAAAGACTTAAGACTTACTGGGAATTTGTAATTGTCTACTACCCATTTCGAAGAATTGGTTTGTCATTTCAGTATCCTGTATGTTCGTATTGTTCTGTTCAAGCGTAGAATTTATTTATTTAAACATAAAACGGCCAAGGTCAATAATTACATTAATTAAAGACACAAAAACATAAGCTAAGTCCAATAACGAAAAGTATATAAGTACTCGACAGTCATACGAGTACGCTCATCCCACAATACTCCAAACATACTGACAAGATCTTCTTCCATTCACGAACATATCACAGTCAGGTTTAGCGTCCAAGAGAACGTTGAGCGCAGAGAATGTGCCAGAATGCCTAATATCATCATCTGCCTAGCCTTTTCCCCACCATGTTGGCGTCGGCTTCCAGTCCAATCAGATGCAGCTGAACCACAACCAGTATTTTACATGAAGCGACGGCCTATCTGACTGAATAACACGATACTCCTTGGTAAGACTGAATGACAGCCGGAACCAAACGGCTTAGCGTGCTTTCCGAGGTATATGTCATATACAACTAATTAAAACAGTTTGCTTTCAATTAAGAAAAGCACTAGATTTTATTTCTAAAAGACGGATTACCATAGTTTGATCAAGAAATCACTTAACTTGTTTATAGTTTACTTGAGATTCTTGCTTGGTTAGCCATTCTTTATGTACTTAATGCTATAGAGCTATTTGTCTTCTTAGTGGTTCAAGAAAACAAGTCGTTAATCTTTTGTGTTCAAAAATTTCGGGGTGGAAAATACGTCTTGAGATTGCGTTAGTTTTAATTCTGATAAAATCTGTGAAGAGTTGGCAAGGCGTCAGAATTGTAATGCTTTATAGGAGAATGAACTTTGGGGGAATGCTGCAAGGTTTTTTATTCAATGACAGATTCATTAAGCATGGCTAATTAGTTTTACTGCAACAGAGGAGTTGTCATAGAATATGCAAATAGTGATCACTACCATGTTTTATGACCTTTTTTTACCAAGACAGAACATAATATTAATGATCGTTGTCATATAGTTAAATAATCGTTTTGGGCAAAAATGGTTAAATAATAGAAATTAAAATTCCATTTGAAAACATTCTAAAATAATGTAGAAAAATTTGTTGATGCTAATGGAAATTATAAAATAAAAGTGGATCAGGTCTATTTGAGAAGTCTATAAGTGTCAAATTATACTCTCGCGAAAGCCATTACGCCTTCCTTTGAGTCCTCTACTTATCTCAACTATTTTCCTGTTAATTTGAAGCATCTGATCATAAAGCAGCAGTGACAGGCTTTTATAGAATCCCCCGAGGCCATATTAAAAGAATATTTAATAGAATCCTGGAAAGTGCTGGAAAGTATAAGCAGTCTATAAGCTCTTTCCGGTCTCCTTTTTATATCGAGGACGCAATATTTATAATAACGTTGTGTTTTCAGGGTTCCGTACCTAAAAAGGAAAAACAGAACCCTTATAAGATCACTTCGTTGTCCGTTTGTCTGTTTGTCTGTCAAGACCCTTTTTCTCAGGAACGCGTAGAGGTATCAAGTTGAAATTAAAACCATATACTTAAGTCTACAGTCCCTTGAAGCTGTGAAAAAACTAAACTTCTAAGTTAATGTATAAAAAGATACGGCCGTGTATGCCATATAGGTATACATTCACAAGGGAATCAAAATGTATCCTTCCCGTTGACCTAGAATCATGAAATTTGGCAAGAAGCAAGGTCATGTAGTACAAGTAAAGGGAAAAATCTGCAAATCGTAAATTTGTAGTTACATAAAAAAAATCCCGTTATAAACTATTTACATACCTACAAATTTGTACGGAATCCTCAGTGCGCGAGTCCGTCTCGCACATGACCGGTTTTTTTTCTAGAACATAGTTTATTTTAATATTTAGTGATAGTAGCTAGGATCGTAGCAGAAGTAAGTATTGGCATTCTGTAGTTTCTGCCTACCCTCATGGGAAGAAGGTGTGATTTTATGTATGTATGATACAAGCTACTACTATTTATGGGGACTACTGGACCTAAGCGCAAAAAGCGCAAGTTTTATAATGCCTAAAAGTATATGATCGACTACAGCAAACAAAATAAAAAAAATAAGACAAATATGACATTCTTCAGGATATACATATGCTAGTTAGAAAGTCTGTTGTAAACATAGATACGATGATAAGATAGAAAAAAATCATGAAGATACCTCTAAAAACTTTCTTTTTACAATAAAAACCATACTATTATACAATCATTCTGATTTTTTGTCAGATTATTCTACAAGCAACATACTAAAGTACCTACTAGTGTTTTAATTTTTTAGTCCAAACAATAGATTTTTTCGTAAATAGATAATTGTTTCATATTTTACAATAAATTACCAGTGTTGTGTCATCGCTTCTCTTTCTTTTCTTTGCAGTCCGACAGTGACCGCGCTTTAGATCATGTAGTCCCCTTAATTATGATTCTCAGAATACCTTATTATGAAAATTATTTTAAATTAGGGGCAGCCAGAACAAGAACACTTAGATGCCGCCGCCGTCCGGGCTATTAATATTTTAGCCCCACCATAGACAATTATGAATTCAACAGAGTAACTGAAAACAATAAATATTCCCCCAAAATAATCTCATAGACAAAGTATTTATTAGGTACTTTAACAACAGCAATTTCGATTCGAGAATTTCAAAATCACAAATCAAGCTTATCCGCGACACGAATGCAAAGGAACACACATCTAAATCTCAGCTGGAAAACGGTCGTAAATTCTGGACACAATTCCCTAGGATCGCTACTGACTGACAATGAACTAGAAACGACACTTAACACAGAGTCCCGTGGAGTCTTTATGAGATTGAGCCTGATTAGTCATTGTGTGTCGATTAAATTCGTAATTTACTTTGGTAATGTTCTTTTATGAGATCATTTCTTGTATTTAGAGTTTGTAGTATTTTCTTTTGTTTACAAAATAAAAACGAAAATTTTCACCAATAAGACTTAGGTACATGACCTAAAGCGCGGTCACTGTCGGACTGCATAGAAAAGAAAGAGAAGCGTGATGACACAACGCTGGTCAATTATTGGAAAATATGAAGCAATTATTTAATTACAAAAAAATTATTGGTTGGACTAAAAAATTAAAACAATAGCATTTTATTATGTTGCTTGTAGAATAATCTGACAAAATCAGAATGATTATATGTATATTAGTGTGGTTTTTATTGTAAAAAGATAGTTTTTAGAGGTATCTTCATGAATTTTTTCTATCGTATCAAATTAGTTGTATGTTTTCATCACCATATCTACCTAGCATATATCCTAAAGAATATCGTATATTTTTCTGATTTTGTTCACTGTAGTCGATCATATACCTACTTTTATTGTTTCTGTGTGCACCCAACAAAGTATTGGTATGTACCTATTTGCCATAATACGTATTAATTGAAACAAAATGGCTGCAAGTAAGTAGGTAACACTCAATTTATAACCCGAATGTGGACCCTAAGCACACCATTACAAAACGCAGTAACTTTACAAAGTTAACCAACCGTATTTCATAACATCACCTCCATCAAAACTCGAAAGTAACATACCTATACATATAAGTATACTTTAGAAGCATTTCAAATACTTGTACTGAAGAGTGGGGGCATGTCAATACGCTGAAGAATCTGTTGAGTGACTGATGTGGAAACAGGCGGCTTTTACATACATATCGTGTATATTTTACAGTACACGTCAAGTTATGCATTTCCAGTATAATCTGACCTCGCATTGAATGGAAAGCAATAAATTGCGGGACCAGGTTATACTGGATATTCTTATAGGTATGGCTTGATATATAACCCTATGTATCTCTAGCTACCAAGTATTTTGTGTTCCTGTTATCGTCATAAAGAGTGTATGGAGTAAGTTTATTATCATTTTGAGAATTTTCCTTATGAGGTAGATAGATAGAAACACTGTGGTACGTTTGTGTTTTATATAAAGCCTTGGAATACTTAGGCTTTCTAAAAGATAACGGGGCAAAGGAGACATTCTCTTGGGATTTGGGAATAACATCATGATTTTCAAGATGTTTATTTGGGTTATCTGTGTTTTAGATTTAGAGATACTGCAATATTTATCTTCTTCTTCGTGTTGCTGGCACGACTGTATTGTACGAGTAGATTTTGTTTTCCCAAAATAGCTACTTCCACGGCGTTGTCGGTGGTAGTGCAGAGGTCACTTTTACTGCATGTTTTGGGACACAGAGGGCAGGAAAAAAGGTGGAGCATGGTTTGCGACATAGCTCCACAATTACACCCTACTGCCGTTCCGTCAAGGTAGCCCCACTTTACCAGGTTGGGATTTACATCTGTCCGGAGACGGTTCAGGGGCTTCCAAGTGGCCCACGGAAGGTTAATTCAATTTATTATCTCTTCTGATGTACAATTAATAGGGATTTATAACCTAAATTTCACGAACGTACACCGTCATTATTATTTTTTTAATGCTACGACATTCATAGCTATATAATAAATAAGCTTTGACCCTCACAAGTTTTTATATAGAGCGAACGTAAACAGTCTAATGATACTGACCATAACCCTAAATAATTCACATGTGTCGTATCTCCGAAAGCTGTTA
This sequence comes from Oligia latruncula, assembly GCA_948474745.1. Taxonomy (NCBI): domain Eukaryota; kingdom Metazoa; phylum Arthropoda; class Insecta; order Lepidoptera; family Noctuidae; genus Oligia; species Oligia latruncula. The sequence continues at coordinate 2,312,771 of OX419686.1, forward strand.
AATCGACAGCGTTATAGACCAACACACAACGCGTGTCCATCTAGATTAAATATCGTAATTGCTCGCAAATAGTGATAGATTGATTGCCCATCCCTAAGGACCCGCACCGCGATCGATGTTTGGCTACAGTTAAAACTTTTTCAATACAACGCGTAAAGCAAACATGGCGCATAAAACAACATTTGCAACCTTTTTATTAAAAACTTGATCAAACAAGAATAAAAAAAATTACAGTAGGGGCTCGAATGACCGCACACAATTCAAAAAACGAACTCATTTTGTTTTTGAAGTGAATCATCGCGGATTGACATCTTGACACCGTTCGAATTTTGAAAGGATTTTTATAATAGTTGTACGTTTGAATAATATCCGGTTAAGGGCCGACTTCACCAAAGTCCGTTTTCATAGTAACTTTTTAGACCTTTGTATCCTGCAAGCGTATGAAGTTTCATTAAAATCGGTTAATTAATTTCGAAAAACAAGGGCGTGAAAGTTTGTATGAAATGCCGTACGGCGTAAACGCTCTTAGGATCATGCTGATAATGTCAAATAGGACGGAATTAGTACGAACTAATTCTGTTTATTATATATAATTTCCCATTTTTTCAATTTGTCTGAAAGACAAATGGGACAATTGGGAAATTATAATGTTTTTTTTTTTGTTGAAGTCCTCAGCGAAAAACACTACAGGAACGACAAGAAGTAACAGCTATCCATTGACCTTATACAGTTCATGACAAGAAGCCGACACAATTTATTTTCCTTTCACCCTAAAAGCAGTAGGTAACGAAGAATAGAGTAAATAATTTTACATTTTCACCAAGAAATTGCCAATGGGATTTAATAGACTGATGGATGACGTGCCTGTTTTTATTTTTGGCAAAATGGCCGGATTGTTTGCTCAATCATTGTTTATGGTAAAGAGTTTTTAAGGAAATCATTTAAGGCATCTGTTTTTGACGGGTGTGTTTTTGATATTCGGCACTCCGCCTTATTAAGCTCCTGAGTAAGTAAAAGAGTTTTGGGAAAAATACTTTTTTACAAAAAAAAAAACAACCGGCTTCAAAAAAAACACTACAAAGTGACAAACAACTTTAATTTCGGAAGTCGGTGTTTTTAGTAACTCCTCATTTTCGTTTTTTGACAGAGACTTTCGAAATTAACGTTATTTATCACTTTGTAGTGATTTTTTTTAAGTGGCTAGTTTTTTTCTGCAAAAAGTTTTTATTTTTAGTTGAACCTACCCCACACACATTCAATTAACAGAAGTGCATTGAAGAATTAAAGACACCGACTAGAAGAATCATCAAAATTCTCATAGCAACGCCGGAGATGGAGTACATTTATGCATATACTCGTAACTTCGTAGATAATAATAATTACCCTAATAGATGTCGGAAACTATCCCACGGGAATGTACTTTCACGATAAAAATGATCTATAACCTAACCTAGGTCATGGTATAGACCATGACCTAGGTTAGAATATACCTAGATCATTTGAAATTTGGCACACTGATAGCAGTGTGCCAAATTTCATGGAAATCCGTTCGACATTAAGAGGAAATGCGGGGGTCGTTTCTCCGAAGAAACGCTCTCGTCTGTTTTCTTTCTGGTTAATAACCATATAGCAATGATTTTTTACAGAATAATAAATATTACTACTACTTGTACCTATGTCCATATGTTTTCTTTTTTGATGATACATTTTTACAAGCACTAGAACCGTCAAAAAGTGCCGATTTAAACCGCTGTGAACAGAGGCCTAGTGTACAAATTTGATAACTATTAATGAAAAAATAAAAACATAGAGACATAATAGACATCCATCTTATTCAGTTTATGAAATATCTTTTAAATTGGTCCCATTTTGGAGGAGGAAATAGGCGAGAGACAAAACCTCGAATTACGACTTTTTACTTAGAATTTTTCAAAAGTCTCTCCGACCGCATTTCCTCTTAATTCGTGAAAAAGAAACAGACAGAGTTACTGTCAGAATATACAGAATGAGACGGACCACAATTATTACATTACGAAAAAAATCAGTGTCCTAGCCTCAATAAGCACACACACTTGTCAATTTCCTCGCATATTGATTTATCGCAGTATTGATTACGCATTGAATCTTAACAAAACCGAAGAATTGAATCCAATGATAACTAATTAAAGCAAAATGGTTCATTTGTTATATTTAACTGCCCACAATTTCGTTTACAACGGTGTATTAATCTTCGTTTCGTTTCGTAACAACACATTATGGATACAATTTAAATGGGGAAATTTTACCCATAATAATTTGTCAGGTGTAGGATAAAAAGGACTTTTGAAGGGTGAACATTATATATGTATGTCTTTGCCCGATTACAGTTTTACGCCTGTGATAATAATTATTATGTTAGCCTAGATCTTATAAAACTAACGTTCTCAAAAATTCTAGATTTCTGTGCTTTATCTAAGTTAAATATTAATATCAATCTGTCTAGCCTTTTCCTAACCATGTTGGGGTTAGCTTCCAGTCTTACCGGATGCAGCTAAATATCAGTAGGTACCTACATATTTTATATGGAGTGACTACCTATTGCACCCCCCACAACTCAGTTATTAGGTAACACGATACCCCTTGGTAAGATTGGTTGTCAGACTTTCGGGCTTCAGACTGCCCGTAAGGACTGTCAAATATCTACAAATGACAACTAGGACCAACGGCTTAATGTACTTTCCGAGACACGGAGAGGTCTTGATATGTAAAGATGGTCACGTATCCACAAACCAGCCGCGGTAAGCGTAGCTTAACCTGATCGATCGACCTGTGCGGCTGCTATTATTTAGCCACGGGCCCCTTGTTTTTTGTGCTAATTTATAATTAAAATCCACATAAAAAAGAAGATCTTCAAATGACAACCAGGACCAACGGCTTAGCGACCTTTCCAAGGCACGGAGGGGTCTCGATATGTAAGGGATGGTCACCCTTTTTCGGCTGACCTCGGCAAGCATTGCTCTTCCTTGAACATCGACCCATGCGGCAGCCACGCCTTCCTCCTAAGTGCGCTGTGACATTTATTTTTTAAATGTCGCAGCATCATGCTGAGATAGGAGCCTTTTAGCCTCGTATAGGACTTTCCGTTTCATTTTCCTTTTGTTACTTTTTTTTTATTTATCTTGGATTTTTATTTCACTGAGTTTAGTTTAGTTTGTGATCTTCCTGTAGGTACGAGTCGCAATAAATACTTTTTTTATGTTATATTTTGTCCCAAAAATATTTAAAAAAGGTTAAAAGTTGGACACCGAGCGACACTAAGTATGATATCCAATCTCCGCGCCGAATGGTTAGGTACCTAGGTACTTATTATCAATGAGCGCAAGACGGCACGGTGCTAGCGGCGCGGGTGAGCATGTTTTTGTACGGACAAACAAGTAACTTAACAAGCTTATAACTTTGTGATTTTTCATGATACAGTTTTGAAATTTTGTACATAGATTCTTTACATAAAAATACTAGACACGTGTTTTGGGTTTCGCATATATAAATTGCCGAACTGACTAGTCTATGCAGATGCTCAATACCCGCCAGTCGAGGCTCTGCGGTCAGCAACACGCTGTGGTGTTGATAACGGACATAAACCACATTGCAACTAAAAATAATTTACACCACGCAGAAACCTCGGGCAACGTCTCAGATAAGCGGTCGACCAATAATACACTTTAGAAATGAAGTAATTGGGTAATTCGAAACAGTCGATCACTTGTCAAATTAATTAATCATGCTGTTATTGATAGGTGGCCCGAAATTGAAATATCTATACTTCGTTTTCTAAATTGATTGTACTCCATATGTAGTGTAACCTACTCCGTCAGTGGTAAAGTAGTAGGTACCTACTTTAATTCTTCTAGGCATTGATAAATAATGGTCGTTGTGAGTTGTAAATTATTTACATCGGCAACGGCCGCGACTTACGTGTTGTAGGTCGTAGGTTCGAACCCAGACAGGCACTTTGTGTAAATTATTTCATCACCGCTGCTCTCAAAACGGTGAAGGAAAACATCGTGAGGAAATCATGTGACATCTCACGCACTGGGGCCGTGTGGTGGATTACGGCCTACTCCCTCTCACAGAGAGGAGACCTGTGTCCCAGCAGTGGGAACATTATAGGCTGATTATGTTTATGCTTATGTTTATCAAAAGCCTCGCGCACGCGCTTTACGTGTGGTTATCAAGAGTGCTAACACGCTGTAGCTTTCGGTATCGTCCGAGACAATGGCCAAGTTGGAAGTGTATGTGAGTGTTTGTGTGAGTGTGTTATGTGCTGACTACAAGTAAAACGCCCGTCCCTTTGCGAGATAAAAATACTAAAGCGAGATTTTTTTTGCGAACTAACTTTTAATAATCTCTTAGGATCAGTTCACACCGAGACGCGACGCGACGTGACGATACTAGAAGAAGCCAGTGACGTCGCGCTGCGCCGCGCGCCGCCGCGAGACGCATCCCAACGTCGCGAGGTGCATCGTAAAATCGTTGGCAACACGACGCCTCGCTGCGCAGCTAGACGCCGCGCGGCGCAGCTAGACGCCGCGCGGTGCAGCGCTGCGCAGCGCAACGTATTCTGAACTCTCACAATGCAATGTGTACCTTTTCGTGTAGAAAATAAAGAATATTTTGAGTCACTCTTTTAAAGTGTGAGTGCAGCGTCGCGTCGCGTCGCGTCTCGGTGTGAACCGACCCTGACATGCTATACTAAGAGCGAGATTCTGGTAAGAGTCTGACACTCCCTTCCGCTCCTCCCAGAGCGGGAGGGGTCATTTGATGATTTCTCACCCAAAAAAAAAGAAAAAAAAAAGAAGACATGCCAGCTATACTATAGACAGTTGCTTCATGTTTATCTCATGTCATTGCAATAATTAATTTCCTAAAGACGCTGATAGTACTGAATGATAATTTATAATAATTTATATCACATACAACTTAATCGTAATAACCTCGTTAATTTATTTCCATTACATCATCCTAGGAAGCACAACCCAAAAACTAAACAACTGCAAAACCTACGCCAAAACCCGTAGAGAAGTCGCCAATAAATCACATTTGTGACTCAACATCGCTCCTAGGATTAACCCAAGCGTTAGAACGTGTAATCCTAGTTCCAGAACAGGGACCATGCCATGTAGGTACAACAGAATTCTAGGTACAGAAGATTCATTCCATGCAAGGAGAGAAAACACATGCACATGTCGCATGCCGATTGTATGTTTAAGATTCGCCGTCCGCATCCGTTTGTATAGGTATTGTCACCGTTATGTTTATGGTAATTTGATGACGCTTCTGATCGCATCCATTTCGTCAACAGTCATATGTTAGGGTAACCATTATTATTAACAAGTTTGGCAGGAAAACAAAGCCATAAGAAATATTTAAATGGATAATTAAATAAATATTAAGCAGTAAAATGTCTTGACGGGCAGTTAACAAACTTGGAAGTAGTGCTCGCGGTATGCGTTATACATTTGCCATACGCATTACACATAACGGTGACAGTACGCAAACTGACGGCGGCGCAGTATGTATAATGAATAATTATGAATACTGCCTTCGACACACACATGTATATTGGACACCCTTCACGTAGATACAGCAAGTGCAACTGCACTCGTGACTGTATTTTTTTAGACGGATTCTGGACAAGGGGCTAGTTCGAATCGGTTCAATTGACAGTTCAGTCACTGGCTTTTTACTGGTCTCCAGTACAATTTTTTTTTTTTTTAAACTTTGCCCCTCACTAGGAATTTCTCCTGTATTGTGGGTGCGTTTACAAACATTTAAATTCACGTACACAAACAGCCAGACCCGGAACAACTACTTGTAGGTCATACAAATAATTGTTCCGTGCGGGAAACGAACCCGCGACACGCAGCGCAGCAGTCAATCGCTTAACCACTGCGCCAACCGTGCCGTCAAATTAAATTCGATTCGTCAAATTTATCTGATCACAGTTCAGTTAGTAAGAAGTCTTTGCGAATTAGGTACTGAACTGCCTCGCAAACTCGCGCTGTGTCTGCGTGTGTGCACCTGTTTTCCTTCATTTTATGAAACTGACCTTCTGTACCTATCTATTTGTCCATATTTTACGTGCAAATTAAAGCTGATTCTAGAAATCCCAACTTTCAAGTCCACATGGACTTTGCAACGGTAATTAAATTCTGTATGAATCTATATACATTTAATTAGTTGGAGAATTTAATAGGTGAAGTATTTGCATATCTCCGGCTTAAATTCTGATGTGGTTAAATTATGCATTTAGAGATAAAGTCTTGATAATAATATTAGGGAGGCAGTATGTTTTAGAAATGAATTTTGGAGAATGATATTGTAAATGGAGTAGAGTACTTTATGTTACAGTATTGGATTTAGATGTAATGGTTGCAGAATTCCATTTCCCCCCGTTTAAACTAAGCTAAACATTTATTTTTTGTTGTGCATGATTTCTACGTGTTGTGAAACGCAAAAAAGCTTATTAAAAGAATATAGACTACGTTGAAGACAAGGTAGTTTGGCAATAAATCCTTCTGCACTTCTGCACAGGGCTTCCCTGGCACATCATTAACGGCATATCTATGTAAATAAATGTCTAATACTGCTCTCAAACGAGGATGTTTATTTTTATTAATTATACTTCTTTGACATAACCTTTTTTATTATTGACATTAAATACAGAAAACTCTAATTTCAATTCTTTACTAGTGGTTGTCATAGCAATCATATCATTTTGGTCTTAGGTTTTAATATGTTTTTTTTTTAGTCACGTTTCCGGATGAACGCGATGCGGACGAGTAATTCGACGCATAGGTGTCCTTTGTTTTTGTATTCATTTGTATAGTAAGTTATTTAATTTAGTATCTAGTGTAAAAAGTTAGTTAAATTTTTTGTGAGTATATTTTGACCGACGACCTTGTGAAGGCCGCAGGAACCCGTTGGATGCGAGAAGCACAGAACCGGTCGAAGTGGAAGTGCTTGGGGGAGGCCTATGTCCACCAGTGGACGTCTTTCGGCTGAAATGATGATGATGATGATATTTTTGCTTTGCTTTTTTAATATTATATTTACCTTTTTGATAGATTCTTTTATATTTTGTGAATGTGAGAACGTAGGCCTACAAGACCTATGAATATAATTTGGCACCACAGCTGAAGTGGAAACATTTTCAACCAACTTTTGGAGGGCACTGTAGGTATGTGTGTTAGCTGTAAACTCAGGTTTGGAATTGAAATGATGTACCTAAATGAAAATATAGTTGTAATTATTGTACTGTTAGTAGTGCATTTTGAAATAATATCTTGCTAATGGTACTCGTAGTTATGTCCATTAATGTAGTTACACTAACATTGAACCCACCTATTATAATTTTACCAAGTATGGTTTATTTATGGTAGTATTTTAGCAACAATTGCGATAGCTTTTGTTTCTGCTTCCTTGTTTATTGCAGCAAACATTTCAGATAAAGACTGACCTGTTTTGAATTATAGGACATTGGCATAAAGGATTTGCTGACTTATTCCCCTTTGTTTATAAATGTTACTTAAAGTTAAGTAGCTTGATTAGCGACTAAGCGACTTAACTTTAATCATCTATACTAATATTATAAATTCGAAAGTAACTCCGTATGTCTGTATGTTACCTTTTCACGCTTAAACCACTAAACGGATTTCGATAAAATTCGGCAGAGAGATATGTACTGCATCCTGGGGAAGGACATAGGATAGTTTTTTTCGACAACCGTCGCGGGCGAAGCCGCAGGCGGAAGCTAGTCGTTAATAAATAAACCCTGTGTATAATTACCGATTCAAAATCAGGAAAAATATATACTTTGCTGCTTCACATCATGTGATATTTCATGTTGAATATTGCAACCACCATTTATTTAATTTAACAATTAACATTATTTGCCAATAGAATATTATTTCTAAAGAGTAATTTATCATATTCGATTACATTTCGATAGGAATCAGTTCCATGCAATTTGTTCCAATCATAAAAATCCAATTGTTGTAGAGGGTCACTCGCGTCAGCAGCACAAATCGATTTATCGTATAAAACTAGACTTTTGTCGTTGCGATTATCCACATCAGAAGTTTTTGATGGATTATAACGATTGGAACAATAATCATTTTAGTTTTCTTTGTGATCACCAATATCTAATATAAAGTTATACACTCAAGCCGTACGCCCAATGGGATTTTCTATTGGCAAAATGTCGAACTTCCACACCAACTTTCATTTTCTATTTAGGGGATGAATTTTCAAAAATGTGTTTGTGTGTTCTCGTCTTCGGTACAAAAGGAATACCTGTGCAAAATTTTTTGTTTCTAGGTCAAGCGGTTTATATTGATATTTAAGATTTTTATTAGGTACCTAAGTAGATTTGAAAGAGCTAAGAAAGTTTTGCTATGAAAACAGAATCGATAATTATGTGATCACTGATAACCAAAGAGTATTCTTAACAACAGTTTGTGAACCACAAATTAGGCGTTTGTTACCTTGGAGGTCGACATTTCTGAGAGATTTGTCATTTTGCTATACTATATTAAATTATTATCTGAGGGGCCCGTGGCTAAATAATTACAGCCGCACAGGTCGATCGATCAGGTTAATCCACGCTTGCCGCGGTTGGTCTGTGTATGGGTGACCATCTTTACATACCGAGACCCCTCCGCATCTCGGAAAGCACGTTAAGCCGTTGGTCCCGGCTGTCATTCTTGGATCTTTGACAGTCGATACGGGTAGTCAGAAACCCGAAAGTCTGACAACCAGTCTTACCAAGGGGTATCGTATTACCCAGTAACTGGGTTGTGGAGGTCAGATAGGCGGTCGCTCTATGTAAAATACTGGTATTCAGCTGCATCCGGTTAGACTGGAAGCCGACCCCAACATAGTTGGGAAAAGGCTAGGCAGATGATGATATTTAATTATTATCTTATACTTTGAGAAATGTATACTTATTAATATTCAGTAAGTTTGTTTTTGTAGCGTCAACATGATGTCTGGTATTAGTAATTAATAATCTTGTTCTTGTAATTACATCTCAAATAACTAAGCATTTACCTGCTATATTTAAATTAATTATGGCTGTTATTAAGTTTGTATCTCTAAGTTCATCTAAATGTCAAGTGGAGTAAATGTTGGTATATTACGTTAATTGAAATTGTGATATTTGAAAATTATGTTTTAATTTTCCCTCAATAGCATTACTTTCATTTGCTTGGGGTAAAATAATTATTAGGTACCTACTTAAGTGTTTTAGAAGTATCTACCTGTTTGTTACTATTTAATATTTTTCTTGCAAATAAACATCAATATCAACTTAAGATTGATAAGAAATAAAATAATTTTGAAATTAAGGGTAATAGTGTAGTTGTGTACGAACAATTAGTATTTTTTTTAATATTAATTTAAAAAGACTCCATTCCGCAATGCACATAATACATTTTACAATAATTCGGTTATTTAAACTGAGATAATTAAGAAAATCTATTTTCCGCGAGTCACTACCTCACTACCTCATTGAAATCCGATTTTTAATTTGCTAGACCAAAATGACAGCTGCGATCGACCTTTTTTTGTTAACATGACCAAAGGTCGATCGCAGCTGTCATTTTAGTCTGGCCTAGTCAGAGTTTACAAACATAATTCCTGACACAAAACAATCGAACGTGCCATAAAGTGACAACAACATAATTCCAATTTCAAATCACCCTAAACCATAAACAAATTACATTTCAAACGTAGAACATGTCGCCATCGCCAGTATTAATATGTCAAATCAAAATAAATCCAATTTCTGTTGAGTTGGTTGGTGACAGTTTCACCGAACTTTGCACTCGCCCTGTCAGTCTATGTACCCTTAGATTATTATGGCGTGCCTCCCTTTGATCGGCGAATTTTCATGAATATTTTCATTTACATTTGCATCCTATAAATTTTGTTTACCCTGGGATGCTTATCGGAAAATTCTTCTTTGAAGTGTTGTATTTTTCTTTTTTTGCTATTTGTATCAAGGGTTATATTGTTATGCGAAATTTATTCAGTGAATTTGTGTTATATAACGTTGGTCCCAGAATAGTTATTAGTTGAACATTGTGCTTGACAATAAAAAAAAAATTAAAATAAGTTTTAATTTTTTTTTTCAATCGCGAAAATGATTGGAAATCTAACCGACACAATACCGCTTAATAAAATTAATTACCTACAGTCAGAGAGAATTCTGTAAACACTTTTGATTAGCTAAGAAACAACTCTAATGAGTTTATATTTTACAACTAAATATTAATTAAACTCGACATTATTTCGGTAACCCGAAATTAGGGTGTTTGGTAAATAGGGTGAAGAGAAAATACTCACTTTTCGTTCAGAAAATCCTCTTCAAACAAAACAAATATTCTTGAAAACTTTTCGCAACTGTACAATTTCACTTTATTTAAAGTTACACTTAACAATGTTCTAGTCACTTTCACTTGGCATACAAATATAGATAACCGTCAAATAGACGTTACTATTTTCGTAACACAACTTGGGAACGGGACGCGCGTCCTATCCCGGCGGCGGTCAGGACAAACTGAGTTGCGTCGTCATACACAGTGCACCGAAAACGGGCAAAGATTCAAGTCTGTTCAGCCAAGCAGCAAACTTATTGAAGCATAAACAGGATAATGCTATAAATCTGAGGTCGGTCATATGGTTGTAAAGTCGTATGTAGTGAAACAGTTAAACGTGCTTTGATCTAACGTCGTGGTCTGTTTAAATAATATTTTTGTAAGCGTCTGACTGTTTAAAGTTTATTTTGCGGTGTTTCAGTAGAAGTTTAAAAAGCTTGCGTCTTGACTGTCATTTGCAACATCTTGTGGTGTGATGATTTCTTAATGTTTATAAATACGTTTTTACTCTTTTAATCTTTCATAAGCTAAGCGCGCACCACGAAATTTAATCGTTGCGGAACAAAATCGCCAATCTGTGTCCATTCCTAGGTGGCCTAGAAGATATCGAAGAAAGCGATGAGGCCGCCCATTGTATATTTTGTAGTGTTCAATGTATTTGTTTATGTATACTTGTAGTATATAATAAAGTATATATAAATAAATACCAATATACTAGAGTCCGCGCAATGCGGTGAATAATCGCTTGAAAAATTATATTAACGTTCTCTGATTTTATTTAGCATGAACATACAATTAAAAAAAATGCATCGCAGTGCGCGCTTAGCCTTACAGAAACAGTCCGTTCCAAGATTATCTGTAAAGGTCCATTTTTATAGAAAATATAATTATGTGAATTAAAACGTATTATCAACTGCTCGTAAGTCAGTCTTGAAGAGTTTCTGAGGTCAGGGTTAGCAGTCATTTATTTTTATTTTTTTGGTCTTTTTCTTTTATTTATTTTTTCTTTCTCGCTACCCCGGGACTTGATTTATACCTACATATAGAAACTATTAAACGGAAAACGTATCATATTTTATTAAATATTCATGCCAGAAAGATTTTATCAATAAATAGGTTTCTGACGCTAGGCGTCATTGCCGCAACGACTTTCTACGTTACTTGTCTGTCCGCCCTCTTAAGATTCAATTACTTATCTAAGTAGTTCATTTATTTTTCCACTAAACGCACGACGCCATCGCGGCAGGCCAAGAGGAAGATGGCGGGAGGAGCTTGACTTCTACCGTAGCGACTCACAAAAGACAGAATTGTGTGGAAAAGGGAGAGGGAGGCCTTTGTCCTGCAGTGGGACAGTACAAGCTAGTTAGATTAGATTTATTTTGTAAAAACATAGGTAGGTAGGTATGACATAGACAGATAAGATTTTTGTAATAAAAATTCAACGTCCCTTAATACCTAACTATGCCCAAAATAACTTACACTTACAGCGAATTGAAATCACCAACTAAATGAATGGACCATTTAACCAGATATTAAATTTTGCAGCTACTTCATTCCGAAATCGAAAGTTTAATGCGAACAAATCAATCAGAATGATACGATATCTCAAATTGAAATAGCTGCGATCAATTACGTCGCAACTTTTAAAGGGTTCCCATGCGCTACCCTTTCAACTTTCTCATTCTCAAAGGCTTAAAACTCCGGGAAAGTTATCTCGTAGTGATTTTATTAGAATATTTAAAAGACCAGTGAATGTAGACCCTCAGGACTTCAATTTGATTGCGGGCGTCAAGTCAAATATGTCGAAGATGTCGTCCAAGGAACGCTGGATGCTGTTTCGTCTCGACATCTGCAAACCTGAGGTTTACAAAACTAAATTCCGAATATCTTATTTCTGAACAAAATCTGTAATTATCGCATAATTTTCAAAAAGTTTTGGATGTTCTTTAAGAAAATTACTTGAGCATTGAAGGTTATTTGTGAATATTTTGAGGGTAAAAATTAAATTGATAAGTTTTAATTCATTTCATTTGTACATAATAATAAATTTGAACAAGTTTAAAAAAAAGTTATCGTTATCGTTTAAAAAAATGTTAACTCATCAAAATGACTTATTTTTTTTTAAACGATAACATATTAAGATAATATATTATATAATATTTTATATTATATTATAATTATATATTATTAAAAAATATTAAGCCATATAATCGCGTAGTTTGCAAATATGTACCTACTAAAATAAATATTAGGTATATGTCACACAACGTAATATTAATTCAAATTGAAACACTAGGGCTTCGTTTTTCGAGATATCGCCAAGCGGTTGGTCGATTCTTCACGTGACCAAAGGGTTGGCCTATTTTTTGGCCAAAGAACCAGGATTGCCATTAAACGTGGCAATCTTTTTGGGTAATTTTCCTGTTGACTGCGATGCGGACGAATTTTTTGATGCCCCATGATTCTTTTCCTTATTTTTGTTACATTATATTATTTAAATATTGTTTGAAAAAAAAAATATATATATTCTGATGATAATGGTGTGAATTTAAATCCGTACACGAATTACATCAAAATATTTCAGCAAATTCTCGTACAGTTTTCTGTCTACCGTCAAATTCAACACAGATGACTTTGTTACCCGATATAGTTGAGACTAGAAGAAAATTCGACTACCCGCCAAAAATCGGATTTAGCATTACCTAGGTATATTAAAAATTCTGTTTTCTGTTCAATAATATCAAATTCGGTAAAGTGAGAGAAAACATTTGAAATTTCATTAATTGGGACAAAGTTAATTTGTTGTTGAAATTGAAAAAAGTTTTGCACAGATTATTACATTTTTAGTCTTATTAAGGGGTACATACTGAAAAAAAAAAAAAAAAAACCTACCTACCTACTGAAAATGTAAGAAAAAAATTGTTTTCGGACGATACCTATAAAAGGTTAATATTATGGTATTGGCTTTGGTAATACCATCCTTGCTTTTCCAGTTTCCGATAAGGCTAAACAATTGTACAAGTTAGTTATACTCGTAAGATAGATCGTAATCGATAATTTTGTGTTTGTCTGCACTGGGTGATGTGGTCGCTAAGCGACAAAGCCCTTTGTTGGATTTCGTATTAGTTTATTATTTTTATTATAGGGTAGAAATTAATATGACTTGCAAAATGCGTCACTATCCTATCGTGTCCTATCCTTTTCCCACATGCAACCCCGGACTATCGCTGTATTGGTCACCATCTCCGGTGACGGTGTGAGGAAATTCTTCACTTGCCGCGTTGCCTTCAACGAGAGTAGTGTTCCATAACATGCTCCCTTGTTAATTACCAATTTACGGTTGCGAACTGTCGCGAAGCATTACGAACTATTATCTAAAACACTACGAAAAGTGCGTGTTTATGCTGTGAAAGGCGTCTGTGCGACCTCTCGCCGCCCTGATCCAGCCAGACTCGAACCTTCGGCCGGCCGACGTGGAGGATTGATGGTGAATCTACATACAGGTCAGTGGTGTTGCATTTTCCTGCCAATTCCCTTGTTCCATGTACAATTTTCGTCGTCCTAATTCGTGTCGTGTTTTGCAAGGTCAGACCTACCCACGTACTTTTCACCCCCGCAATATACAGTCCACTATTTTAATTGATCCAGCTCCCAGCGTCTGGGATAAACGCAAACAATTTCTTTATATTTCCGCCCAAGTAATTGGTGTTAGGCGCCACCATTTATTTTTGGTCACTTCGAACCGCATTTATGGTCGTTTAGGTCGCATTCTTAATTCAAACCGCATGGTCAGTTATAACTAAACGGTCACTGTACTACGTAATTAATAAATAGATTGTCGTTTATTCTTTGTATTTCCCCGCACTGACATCTATTTCTTTATATTTCCGCACCCGCATCGCATAGTACAACACAACGTAAAAGTTATTTCTTTCCAAATTCATTCCATTTTGGTATTCCGCCATTTTGAATCGGTTCCTATACGGTCGTTCTCTAGATAACTCGTTCGTTCGTAATTGTTCGGTGAACTTCGGCTCGCTTCGTTAGGGCACGTACGCATACCAGTACATTTGATATTTTTCTCTTACCCGCAATAAATTATTTTACTCTCGCAACTAAAGTTAGTCGTTTTATGATAATAACCGCTTATTTACTTTGTTTACATAGTCGTGTTGCATACTTATCGCCGCTATTGTACATATTTACAGTAGTTCACAATGACTAAAGCAAAGAGGAAGGGAAGTGATGCAGATCAGTTCTTCGACACTACCAGTACTAGTAAAAACCAGTTATCGTTATACGTAGTCAAACGTGATGTAATTTACAAACGCGTAGAAAATATTTTCGAACTTGCACAGAAAACAAATACTGATCGACAATATTATAAGTCGTTTTGTTCTAGTGCTTTAAATATTGATACATTGCGTAATGATTATCAACAAGTTTTAGATTCTTATAATATGTTAAATTTACAGTTGAACCCCGATTCCGAGGTCGAATATGATTCCTGGTTATCATTTGAAGAAATGTTTTGTTTTATAAAACAGGTTTTACTCAATAATAAAACCGAGTGTACTGAACCTGAATCTCAAACTTCATTACAAAAATCGAATCCTCGCCTTCCGCCCATTGATTTGATGTCATTCGACGGTAATGTCAAGAAATGGCCATTGTTTTATCAACAATTTAAAAGCATGATACACGATAACGCATCGCTCACTAATAGTGAAAAGGTATTTTATTTAGTAGGTAAATTAACTGGGCAGGCGTCGTGCGTTTGCGCAGGGTTGGCTCCAACCGCAGAAAATTATATTATTATTTGGGAGGCACTCGTGCAAAAATATGACGATCCTCGCTCACTCGCATCCGCATATTTAAACCAATTGTTACAGTTTACACCGCTATCCATTGCTAGTTCTGATGGGTTAGACTCATTTATAAATAATTTTGATTCTTCAGTACAAGCGCTTAAGCAATTGAAGCTTAATGATTTAACTGAATTTATTTTCTTGCATTTGGCTCTGCAAAAGTTGGACGCAGACACAGTTAAATTATTTGAAATTACCTATCGTAAAGATAAAATACCTCCTTATCATAATTTAATTGAATTCATAAAGGAGCAAAGTAAAGTTTTGTCTCGTTCTATGAACCTTAGTAAATCGATAGATAGTAATTCTCAGTCTAAACAGCAGCGTCAGACTAAGCGCATCCCTAAACCGTCCAAGTCCTTTGTTAATACTGATGTAGGGTGTGGTCCAAGTGTAAGCGATAAATGCGCTTTATGTGATGAGAAACAACATGAACATTTATACTCTTGTTCCTCATTTAATAAGTTAACCCCGCGAGAAAGATATAATTGTATAAAACTTAATAATTTCTGCAACAATTGTTTAAGTACAAAACACAAGACTTTTTCTTGTACTTCGAAACATACTTGTTCTCATTGTTCAAAACGACACCACACCTTATTACATTTCAATCCAACACAAAATGATAAAACAAATTGCAACGTTGGTTCTGTGGTGTCCAATACCTCTAATCCTACTCCCGCTACCGCTCATGACATGCCGCGCCCTACCCCGGCCAGCAGTCATTCAGAGTCCGCTATGACTCATTCACTCGCCGCTTCTAATGACCCTACAACTATTGCAAATAATGCATCGGTGTGTACAGTTTCGTACGATCGAACCGCTCGTTATCAAACGACTACGTTGTTAGGGACCGCAAAAGTAAAGTTTGTTGATTCTTTAAACCGCACGCACTTTTTGAGATGTCTAGTGGATCCTGGCTCTCAAAGTGATTATATTTCCGCAACTTGTTGTAAGCGACTATCGCTTTCTATTTATAATCAAACCCGCTATTCGCAAGTTCAAGGCATTGGAGGAGCCTCACAAAAAATTCTCGGTGTTACTTCTGTTAAATTCACGTCTCGCTTTGATAATAAGTGCGAATATTCTATAAGGCCGATGGTAGTAGGACAGATTACGTCACAGTTGCCGGACACCAGTGTTGATACTGCGTCTATTGAATTTATTCGTAACTTACCGCTCGCTGATGATGAGTTTTCGCAGCCGGGAACAATAGATATACTTTTAGGTGTTAAATTTTATTGTGAAATTTTACTCACTGATAAAATTAAACCCCCTTATGACGGTATGCCCTCCGCCCTTGAAACGACTTTAGGTTACCTGATTTTAGGTGACGCTCCTATTATATCTCCGCAACCCGCTACCCGCACATTGTGTGCTTTTACTTCTGACCCGCTACACCAGATTGTTGAAAGATTTTGGGCAGTCGAGGAATTACCTTCGCAGTCATTTTTAAGTCCCGACGACCAGCAGTGCGAAAATATTTATACTTCAACCACTGTTCGTAACTCCGACGGCAGCTATTCAGTTGACCTTCCTTTTAAAGAAGACCCAAATAATCTAGGCAATTCTTATACTACCGCTAAAAAACGCTTCCTACTTTTAGAAAAGAAATTTTCTAAGGATCCTAGTTTAAAACTAAAATATGACGATGTTATTCGTGATTACCTAAATAAAGGTATACTGTCCCGCACCGCACCTGAGGCATTAGTCGCCGCAGGCTTTTATTTACCGCACCATCCTGTAGTGCGCAACGACAAGGCGACAACCAAAGTTCGTCCTGTGCTGGATGGCAGTGCCAAGACCGATACAGGCTTATCACTAAATGATGTCCTGTATACGGGTTGCAATCTACAGGCTGATATATTTCATATTCTTTTAAATGTTCGTGTTTATTACATTGCCTTTTGTGCAGATGTAAAACAAATGTATTTATGCATTTATACAAATGCTCCGCACCGCAAATATCAACGAATCTTATATAGATTTTCAGAAACCGACCCACTCGAGGTTTTTGAGTTCACTCGAGTCACATTTGGGCTTCGGTCTTCACCATTTTTGGCGCTCCGCACGCTACGCCAGCTCGCTAGCGATGAACGGCATAATTGGCCAACTGCGGCAGCCGTGTTAGAGAGGGACATTTATATGGATGACGTAGCTTCATCTGCTTCTTCTCTCGAGGAAGCAGTCAAGACAGCTACCGATCTGATCCAGATCTTCAAAACTGGCGGGTTTGACTTAGTTAAATGGACTTCCAACTCACAGGAATTGCTCAAACATATTCCCGAGTCGCACCGTCAATCTGAATGCATTTCTTTCGACGATGGAAATACATTTAAGATATTAGGTTTGCGTTGGTTACCCGCTCAGGATACCTTTATTTTCGAAATATCAAGTCCCCCACCTGCTTGTACTAAACGCGCCATTTTATCCGCAACCGCTCGGTTGTACGACGTCTTAGGACTCGTCGGCCCTATAATTCTTTTCGCTAAATTAATCATTAAGGAACTCTGGCTTTTAAATCTCGATTGAGACGATATACCCCCTTCTCGCATTGTTAAAATTTGGCAACAATATTTAATAGAATTACCGCAAATATCTAATTTATCATTTCCACGTCATTTAGGTATAGAAACCCGTTCTACAGTTTCCTTAGTAGCATTTTCAGATGCGAGCGAATCCGCATACGGCTGTGTGATTTATTTACACGTCGTCAATGGCGATCAATCGCCTATTATTTCACTCGTGTGCTCCAAATCACGTGTCGCATCTGCTAAACCTAAAATCACTCTCGCACGCTTGGAATTAAACGGAATACTTTTAATGTCACGACTTCTTAAAACCGTTTATGACACTTTATCTAAACGACATAAAATTGAAGATATTTATGCGTTTTCGGATTCTGAAGTAGCACTCTGTTGGTCTGTTGCTTCGCCACACAGATTCAACACTTATGTTGCCAACCGCATTTCACAAATTCAGGAAAATATTTCACCTGAAAATTTATATCATGTCGCTGGCATCGAGAACCCCGCAGATTGCGTATCTCGTGGGCTCACGCCTTCGCAGCTCATTCAACATGAGCTTTGGTTTAAGGGCCCATCCTGGCTTTCCTTGCCTAGACAAGACTGGCCTATACAACAATTTTTATCCAACCGGTCTTCATTACCGGAAGAAAAAACTGTTACGCATGTGACTCAAGTCGCAGATAATGATAACCCGCTTTTAAAATTAGCTTCAGAGTGTTCCACTTGGGAAAAGCTGCTGGAAGCTACAGTTTTTTTGCTTCGATTTATTAAAAAATTGCCGCAAAACGATACAATTACCGCTGAAGATCTAAATATAGCTGAATTGGAAATAATTCGCGCGGTCCAGTCTAAATACTTTTCTGAAGACATTAAGAATATTTCTAAGGGTCAACCATGTTCGGCCAAGTTACGGAAACTGTTTCCATTTTTATGTAACGGACTTCTACGTGTCGGAGGTCGCTTATCGAACTCGACACTAGACTATTCTTCTAAACATCCGATTTTACTTCCCGGGCAAGGACATGTTGTTAAATTATTAATTGAATTTTATCACCGCGACAATTGTCACGCCGGGCCGCAATTATTAATTTCGATATTAAGATCCAAATATTGGATTATTTCCGCTAGACGTGTGGTTCGACAGTACATACACAAGTGTAATAATTGTTTCCGAGTTAATCCTAAGCCTACGTTTCCGCCTATGGCCGATTTGCCTAAATGTAGATTAGAGCAATGCAAAGCGTTTTTACAAACGGGCGTCGATTACGCAGGTCCGCTTTATGTGACTCCTTACCGCAAACGGGGCGTACGAAGCGTAAAAGCTTATATTTGTATTTTTATTTGTCTCGTGACAAAAGCAGTTCATATCGAACTAGTTTCTAACTTAACTTCCGCTTCCTTTATCGACGCATTTAAACGATTCATATCCCGAAGAGGTCCTTGTAATTTCTTATATAGCGATAACGGGACTAATTTTGTCGCTTCAAAAAAATATTTTAATGAACTTCACGAGTTTTTACAAACTGCTGATTATTATCAAAGTTTTAGTCATGAACTCGCGAAGAACCGTATCACGTGGCGAATGAACCCTCCTACAGCAAGTCACTTCGGAGGGATATGGGAAGCGAACGTTAAGAGCACCAAGTCGCTTTTATTTCGTACAATCGGCAATCAAGTTCTCACCTTTGAGGAGATGTCGACCATTCTTAGTCAAATTGAGGCCGTGCTAAATAGCCGTCCTCTTTATGTTTTGAGCTCTGATCCATCAGAGCCATTAGCACTTACTCCCGCGCATTTTTTGTCTACCACTCCGCTAGAATGCTTACCTGCAGCCGACTTATCCGACGAACGAACAGATCTGTTGTCTCGTTTCTCTTTAATGGATTCGATAGTTCAATCGTATTGGAAGCGATTTAAGTCGGAATATTTACATAATTTGCAACAACGCGAAAAATGGAATACTCCGTCTAATCCGATTACAGTCGGTACTGTAGTGTTGTTAAATGTAGATAACGCTCCACCCTTGCAGTGGCCATTAGGAATTGTTACCAATGTATACCCTGGTAAGGATGGTGTTGTTCGCGTAGCGGAAGTAAAAACTAAAACCGGTACTTATAAACGGCCAGTAGTGCGGTTATGCCCTCTTCCGACTCAATAGTCATATATCTCTATTATGTGTACTTTACGCACATAAGTATTAAATTAGCTTATTTTATGTTAGTTAAGTTAAATTTAGAAGTTTCATTATATTTCTCCGCTCTAGTTACTCCTTGAAGTTGCTAAATATAGCGATTTTCTTAATTTTTTAACCTTCTTTTGAAGGGTTTCTTCAAGGCTGGGGGGATGTTGGATTTCGTATTAGTTTATTATTTTTATTATAGGGTAGAAATTAATATGACTTGCAAAATGCGTCACTATCCTATCGTGTCCTATCCTTTTCCCACATGCAACCCCGGACTATCGCTGTCCTGGTCACCATCTCCGGTGACGGTGTGAGGAAATTCTTCACTTGCCGCGTTGCCTTCAACGAGAGTAGTGTTCCATAACATGCTCTTGTTAATTACCAATTTACGGTTGCGAACTGTCGCGAAGCATTACGAACTATTATCTAAAACACTACGAAAAGTGCATGTTTATGCTGTGAAAGGCGTCTGTGCGACCTCTCGCCGCCCTGATCCAGCCAGACTCGAACCTTCGGCCGGCCGACGTGGAGGATTGATGGTGAATCTACATACAGGTCAGTGGTGTTGCATTTTCCTGCCAATTCCCTTGTTCCATGTACAATTTTCGTCGTCCTAATTCGTGTCGTGTTTTGCAAGGTCAGACCTACCCACGTACTTTTCACCCCCGCAATATACAGTCCACTATTTTAATTGATCCAGCTCCCAGCGTCTGGGATAAACGCAAACAATTTCTTTATATTTCCGCCCAAGTAATTGGTGTTAGGCGCCACCACCCTTTATATAAATTAAAAAAAGGGGTAACCTATACAGCATTATATTGTAGTCTTTGCCTACTCCTTACATTTTCTTGAAAATCATTTTGATTAAAATCTCGTCAAAAATGTTTACTAGATCTGTCCACTTCCCGACTGCTTAGCATAAACAAAGCCACCCATTCAACTCTCAATTATGACGTGGTACCATAAGTTATATCTCATCATCTCTGACAACCACTTGACATACTCTCCCACCAGTCCCACAGCATCAGACGGGCCGCCTCACGAACGGACAGTCCTGCTTATTTTCATATTATGAAGAGCATTCATCGTGTCATATACTACGATGGCGGACGACAAATCGCAATCGTTTTGACAGCGAAATGAGGCGATATCCAGGGATTAAACGTCGGATTTTCATTTGGACTGGCTGGACTGAAGGATGGACTGATGCATTTAATATGGATTGTTTACCATACCGTGTGATATTCAGCATACTGTACTTACAAAAGCTTTAAGAGCGTTTACGACGTACTGCATTTCATACAAACTTTCAAGCCCTTGTTTTTCGAAATATATGAACCGATTTTTATTAAACTTCATGCGCATGCAGAATATTACAAACGTCTCAAAAGTGACTTAAGAACATTTTCGAAAAATAGTGTTGCAGCCAAATTAGACCGATTTTAAATTTTCCATAGAAACAGAGATTTCCAGTTATCTTTTTTTAAATAAAATATTTCGAAAATGTTCTTAAGTAACTTTTTAGGCCTTTGTATCCTGCTTATGCGCATGAAGTTTAATTAAAATCGATTCATTCATTTCGAAAAACAGAGGCTGGAAAGTTTGTATGAAATGCCGTACGGCGTAAACGCTCTTAACAATTAAACAGTATCAGGCGTCGAAAAACTATCTACCAACCCAAACAAATACTAGCCGAAACAATTTTATTGACTACAATACACACAAACATTCCTTTACAAAAACACGAGTGACGAACAAACTTGGAGCCAAAATCCTTAATAAAACTGAGTTTATATTTAGAAAACTATTTTTATACCGGTCTGTCTTTCGCCCCTTTGAGAGACGGTTCACGGCGAAGCAAGAAAGCTGTGTGAAGAAACTTGATCCATAATTCTACTGAGTTTGAGCCAAAAAATCTCCGTAATGGCCCATTGTCCTGAACTTTGACCTTTAAAAGAGTAAATTATAATTTATACTTGCTCGCCTGTTATGACAAAGTTTTGAGCTGTAAGGTTTCATAGGTGACTTTCGGCGGGTGTCTTTTTTTTTGTCTTGGAGTGTAATTATGATTGAAGACCGTATTGAAACAGTCCCCTGTTTCAATTCTGTTACCAATTTTATGTAAAAATTTAGATTTTTTTTTTGGTTGTTAGTTTTACTGCGGCAGTTAGGTACGATAGTGGGTATTTTGCGTTGGATGATAATTTCTACCAAACATAGTGGCATTTTTAACCGACTTCAAAAAAGGAAGAGGTTCTCAATTTGGATGTTTATATATTTTTTTTAATATAGTAAAAGCGAAACGGACGGCGGGCGATAAAATGGCGTCTAGTCAATAATAATATGTTGCCAATATAAAAATGCGCTGCGTTTGGTTAGAAATTATCATCCAACGGAATATACCATAGAGAATATATATAGGTACCCACTATCGTAGTTGCCCCAGTAAACTCTACGTGATATAATAAAACTGGCCAAGTGCGAGTCGGACCCGCACACGAAGGGTTCCGTACCACAAGGCAAAAACGCCGAAAAAAACACGTTTGTTGTATGGGAACCCCCCTTAAATATTAATTTTATTTTGTTTTTAGTATTTGTTGATAGAGCGGCAACAGAAATACATAATTTGTGAAAATTTCAACTGTCTAGCTACCGCGGTTCTTGAGATACAGCCTGGTGACAGACAGACGGACGGACAGCGAAGTCTTAGCAATAGGGTTCCGTTTTTACCCTTTGGGTACGGAACCCTAACAAAAAAAACATTCAATTTTTTCAATAAAATCTGTATTGAAACACACGAAATGTAACCTACCTACGTTAATCTAGCGTTATGCCGCAAAACTGACATAGGCAGTGGCATCTATCACATTGGAATTGAACCTAAATAATATATTGAAAATAGAACGTAGGTGTGACGTAGATGTATTGTATCATCGAAAATTCAATACATTGATTGATATTTTGTTCCTACATCAGTCTGCAAAATAAATAAGGGTAATATTTTACGACCTATCTTAGATGTCAAATTTTCCCAATCAACTTTGAACCTTATGTTTTAGCGATAAAGTTCGAAATCTATTAAATAAATTTGACAGACTGTAGTAGATTAATGTGCTGGCATCTGTATCTACCTATTTCGTTTTAGAAATAACAGAAAAATAACTAGTTGAGCACACTCAACTAGTTATTTTTCTGTTATTTCTCGTAGTAGTCGCGAACGAAAACGACAGACGGCACAGGCGTATTAATAGGGTCCCATTTGCACTATTTAGCTAAGGAACCCTAAAAAAAAAGGATAATGTCTAAGATCTTGGGCCCACCCAAAATCGTTGACAAAATCGAACACCACTCCATAAGTCCCCGAAATACTACAAACAAATAGTTGGACATAAAACATTTCTGCCACGTCAAATGTTTGACCAAACATCGGTTGGTGGGGAGTGTCTGGCAACCCGCCAATATACATGAATCATCGCGCTCGGCACAAACCACCGGCGATTTGTCAGCATTACGCTAGGGAGGCGACACGCGGGACATGTGTGAATGAAGTGTGGGGCACTTTTTTGCCTCAGTTCCCTAATTTTTGTAGTTCGATGATTAGTAATGGTGATAAAAAATCAATAGCCCACATTTCGGTTTGAGTGTTGATCGAGTGATCTGTTTAATTTTGTGTTAGGTATGACAGTGAGAGTAAAATTCCAGGAACTAAGATTGTTTATTATGGTATTTTTTAGCTTCTTCTTTGGCACCACATGATATTTTGAGCCAGAACCGTGGAAAGAACATTTTACTTTGCCATAAAAACTGCAGCATTAGATCATAACAAAATAGCTTCAAAATGTTGCTACTAATATTAGGTTAAATAAGTAGATAGTATAGGTTTAATTTTATTCAACCCACCTTTGCGCATATAACTCCGCCCATCTCTAGAGACACGACATCACGGCGACTAGTTTTAGCCACGCACAATGACATGTGGAATATGACAAGTGTCATGTACAGTCTTTTTTTGCTCCCGCATCTCGACCATTTCATGTAAACTATAATCAAGGATTTCATATTCATTAAAGTTTTATTATTTCTTAAAAATTGCGGTTCTACCATAGAAGAGTAGGAGCCATTATAATGTTTGTTATTTTAGCAAAATCTAGATATCTAAACAAGACTAGCTGTTATGATTTTACATAATTATATATATGATTTTATTTATCTTTGCACAGAGAATTCTGCCCATCTGTAGAGATATTACAGTGTGTGATATGACAAGTGTAACAGAATTTTCACCTGATTGCGCGAATCCCAAAGGGAAGGCAATATGTTTAGTTGTAAGTTTATTTCATTATGTTTACCTTTGCACACGCACTCCACCCATCTCTAGAGACATCAAGGCGTCTAGTTCCAACCATGTGTGATACGACAAGTGTCAGTCTTTTTGCCCCACCATATCTCGACGATCTTTTTGCATTTCTCATTAACGTCCTTTTTCGCGTGACTCTAATGAATTCGGTTTTATAGTGAGTGGTTATCAATTTAATACATGATATAAAAGTTGCATATACAAAGAATGATAGGCATTTTTGTATGTAGCCTGGCCTGATGACCAATAGAGTTCTAATGCATGTCGACTTATTGCTTATAACCGGCAATTACTGTAACAAAACATTTATCTCCGAGGCATGTTGGTATGTAAAAATGGTCACCCATCCAGGGGGTAACCGCGGCAAGCGCAGCTTAACCTGATCGATCGACCCGTGCTGCTGTTATTACTTAGCCATAAGCCTCCTCAATGTTATGAGTCAATAACTAATATTATTGAGAACTAAAGTGAACATTAGCGTCATAAACTAAGACGTTTACATGGTACTTGCAAACGCCCATCATTCTTTATTGCAATGGCGGCCTTGTACCTAGTAGATATTGAGTAATCAAAAATAAAGTATTAGTGAAAGTTCATTTCTACTAAATTTACCTTTGCACACACAACTCAGTCCATCTCCAGAGACATCACGGCTAGTCACGCAGAGGTGATAATAATATTATGACAAGTGTCATAGTCTGTTTTACCCGACTGCGGCCAATACCAAAAAGAGGGTAATATTTTTAATTGTAAATTAATTTAATTCTATTTACCTTTGCACACAGAACTCAGCCCATCTCTAAAGACGGCGACTAGTTCGCCACGCATGTGTGATATGACAAGTGTCACAGTCTTTTTTGCGCCACCATATCTCGACCATCTTTTTGCATTTGTCATTAACGTCCTTTTTCGCGTGTCCCTAATGAAATCTGTTTTATTAGTTAATCGTTTTAAACGAGACACGGCTCTCTTTGAAGAGCTGACTGTAATGTAGCCTTTTTGAAGATGTGCAGATATTATAATTTGATTTATGTCGTCGTTTTGGTGTGTTAAAAATACACGTGCCTTTTCAGATAAATTGTTTTTATGCGTTATAAAGTACTTATAAGTTCTAAGTATACACTGAGACAAAGACGGTCTTGTAGATATTGAGTCTTTAAAAGAATGTCACCGTTATTTTCATTGTTGACAGCGGATGGAGAATTTGTGACTTTTTACACATCATCCTCCTCCTTAAGTCGTACTCCTCATTACTGAGGGTCGTGATCCTCCCTTGAAAACATCTTTTTCCTGACGATATTTCGCCATCTGTGTCTATCCTTGGCCAGGTGAAGCGCATCATGAAATTTCGTGTCAAGAGAAGAGCTTATCTGATCGGACCATCGCAAAGGGCTGCGACCGGCGACCTCTTGGTCGTTTACCATCCATCTTACCGGTAACCATTAGTTGTTCAAGGTTATTGCCATCTTTTCTCGCTATATGGCCGAAAAATTCCAAAACTCTGCGGAGACAGGTCGTAGAGAGTCTGGTCTTTATTCTGAGCTCGCGTAGGATAGACTCGTTGGCGCGGAATGCAGTCCATGATATCTGAAGCAACTTCCTCCAACACCACATCTCGAAGGCGTCTATACGAGCTCTGTCGGTCTTTCTCAAGGTTCAAGTTTCTGCTCCGTATCCGAAAATTGAAAAGACCAGCATGTTGACCAATTTCACTTTGGTATTTCGCGAAATGTTGTGATCTCTCCATATTTTTTGTAGCTGAGACATAGCATTTTACACATGACAGTGTGTAAATGTTAGGTACAAGTGGAATAAATATGTTCATTTGAAATGTATATACAGTCTGTTCACAGTTATTTCACCTCTGACAGCTACAACCCAACAGCAACCTTATCGTAATGAAATAAAGCTCACAATGATTTTGACAGACTTGTCAGTGGCAGCAGCCTTATTACAATGAGAATAAAGATCATTGTGATTTGGACAGTTATGCAAAATCTGAGGTGAAAAAAACTAGCCAAGTAAGAGTCGGACTCGCACACGGAGGGTTCCGTACCACAAGGCAAAAACGCCGAAAAAACACGTTTGTTGCATGGGCTCCCATGCAACAAACGTGTTTTTTTCGGCGTTTCTGATTCTTTGCTGCAAGACGGCACCTAGAGCAGCAAAGAATCAACGGTGAATGGAAACCACTCGCTTTCTTCTCGCAAAAACTGTCCAATCCCCGTCTGGTCGGAGGATCCTCCCTTTTCTATGGAGGTTGAGTGATCTTTACACCCTGTTCCTCATACCTCTATACTGGTGACCCCAAAGACTCATAAACGTTAATTCACTTCATCTGCACCGGGCTTAAATCCCTAGTTTCACAGTCAACCATTAAATACTTGCTAAAACACCGTCCTGCAATAAGCAACAAGATTAACAAAATAATACCCATCGCACTTAGAAAGGCAAAGGAAACTAGATTATAAAGTGAAGATAGTATTATGAGCTGTTAATGCTCTAATAGCCGGAATACTCTAGCTGAATGCCTCGCAAGCTGTTAGGTTTTATTTTAAAAGACTACCGTAATGGAGGTATAAAATTGTAGAAAGTCCGCGACTGAGTTAGAAAATAATATGAGCTAGTATACTTTTACTTCACTAAGTTGTTACCAGTGGCTCGTGGCTAAGTAATAACAGCCGCACGGGTTGATAGATCACGTTAAGCTGCGCATGCCCAGGTTGGTCCGTGGACGCGTGACCATGCATCTTTACATACCGAAACCCCTCCGTGTGGCTCGACAATTACATGATCTAAAGCGCGGTCACTGTCGGACTGCATAGAAAAGAAAGTAGCACAATGATATCTACAACCCTGGTATTTTGATGCAATTATTTAATTACATAAAAAATTAAAACACTAGTGTTTTAGTTGGTTGCTTGTACAATAATCTGTCAAAAAATCAGAATGATTGTATGTATATTAGTATGGTTTTATTGTAATAAAAAAAGTTATTAAAAAAAAAAAAAACCCGACTGCGGTAAAAAACTTAATTTCAAAGAACTGAAAAGCTAAAAACAAGCCCAATTTAAATTAAATAAAAGTTGGAAGCAGGCTGGACCCATACCATTTTTATTATACTCGTATTTTCAAATTCACATGGGTCCCGGCTGCTTCCAACTTTTATTTAATTTAAAATGGGCTTGTTTTTAGCTTTTCAGTTCTTTTACCGCAGTCGGGTTTTTTTTTTAATAACTTTTTTATTTCCAGCTTTTAAGTTTACAAATGTAAAAGATTTAACTGACGATTTAGTTCTTGGTATGTGTTTTTTACGATTTGTCACTTCGAATTACTTTTAACCATATAACTTGTTTATATTTTTGTAATTGTCTTTTAAAGCCCTTTATTTTGATACCCCACTCGATAGGTTTTGAAAAAGAAATTTTTTTTTTGAAGACATATATACATACATAGTAGTCGCCATATTGAATTTTCAGTAACGTCATGTCTTTAGTGACACTCGCCGGACTAAGAGGAATCGATTGACGTGTGAATCATAAAAATCGGCCCAGGTGTTTGGTCTGTATAGTGCTTCAAAGGAACATACAAACATACATACATACATAGGCTGATGAACACATTCCACTCCTTTGCGTTGCGCAGTCGGGTAAAAAGAAAGTTTTTCGAGGTATCTTCATGATTTTTTTTCTATTGTACCAAATTAGTTGTATTACTATGTTTTCAACACACTATCTACCTTATATCCTGAAGAATATCATATATATTTTTCTGATTTTGTTTACTGTTGTCGATCATATACTTTTATTGTTTCTAAAACTTGCGTTTTTTGCGTTTAAGTCCTGTAAGCCCCTAAGCTGTTGGTAGATTTTTGACAGTCGTTACGGGTTGTCAGAAGCCTGAAAGTCTGACAACCAGTCTTACCAAGGAGTATCGTATTACACAGACACTAGGCTGTGGAGATCAGATAAGCAGTCGCTCCATGTGCAATACTGGTATTCAGCTGCATCCGGTTAGACTGGTAGCCGACGCCAACATGGTTGAGAAAAGGCTAGGCATCTTGAATGTTACGAGTACCAGTGAATGTTCTTTGCGATCAGTTATTTTTTATTGCTCAATGGGCCTGTTTTTGATCTCGATCACGCCTGATGAAAAACGATGGATGAGGTCTATGATGGAACAAGCGTGCCCAGAAGATGCCTAAGACACTGGAACTCCCACGCATCGACGAAACACAGCAGGCTGCTTGAAATCAGCTGTTCCCTATATTTATGTTCGTAAAGCTCGTCAAAATGTAGGGAACAGCTGATTTTTTTCGCGATTTCATGTTTGGTCCCATAGTAAAAGCTGTTCATAATGATGAGTACAATGACCTCTAAAAGGTTGTTAATGTTTTACCAATAACCCTGTATATGTATGTAGGTACATAAATGGTAAAACAAATAAAAATAAAACAAATGAATAATGTGCACGTATTTTCATACATTTTATGGACGTGGACGTCCAATAATCATAAAAGTGCACAGGTGAAGGTTTTGAATAAAGCCGTCACTAAAAGTGATCGCTTTTTCCAGAACCTTTTGAAATAAATTCTCTTTTGTATCTACGGCCATAACGCTCGAATATTTTAATCTTTTTAAACCTTGTTAACGCTTTTCGATGAAGTTACTTTATTTAATTAAATGCGGTTCCTAGTGAAGCTTGTGTTTTATTAAGGAAGAGGAAAAACAATTTATTCCCGCAAACAATAAATTCTCGACTATTTTATGGAAACGCGTCATTATGAAACGGCAATTTGAATACTTCAGTAGATGAAAAAGTATATAACATCTGGTTTAAAACAAATGACACAATATCAAATCTGAACTGCTATGATTGGTAGACCGAGATAACAACAGCCAATCAAATCGCTTGACGTGAGAATAGATGACAGTTGAACGATTAGGTGACGTGAGCAGTCATGTACACTAGGGATTGACACTACAGCTCACATATGCTCACATCACTTAAGTTTTCACGGTGAGATTATTACAGAATGATTGATCGGCTGGTATGTTTTTACAAATTTATATACATATACCCCGCCCGCCCGCTTGGCCGCGACTTTTTGTATTTTTACACCGTAACGCATTTTATACAAACTTTGAAGTCCTTGTTTTTCGAAATGAATGAACCGATTTTAATGAAACTTCATACGCTTAAGCAGGATACAAAGGTCTAAAAAGTTATTTAAGAACATTTTCGAAATATATTATTTAAAAAAGATAACTGGAAATCTGTTTCTATGGAAAATTTAAAATCGGTCTAATTTGGCTGTAACACTATTTGTCGAAAATGTTCTCTACTGACTTTTTAGCCCTTTGTATCCTGCTTATGCGTATGAAGTTTCATTAAAATCGGTTTTTTCATTTCGATAAATAAGGGCTTGAAAGTTTGTACGAAATGCCGTACGGCGTAAACGCTCTTAAGTTCCATAACAAATTTGCCTCCTCAAGCACACATTTTCTTCTACACTTTTCTCCTACAATCTCATATATCTATTCAAAATCTCAGTCATACAAAGTGCAACACAAAATATCATTAACACAGACACACATGCACACACACATACGAATAAGCCGCGACTCGACACCGCGGGTGTGCAAATAAATGCAATTAGAATTCACTTGCGCCACGTGAGAAATATCTTTGAAGATGTGGTGTGGTGCAAGGGAGAAGAAACATAATTATAATATATGCTTATCGTTCTGATAAATGTATACAGAGTGGGACGACGCGGAAACTGTAACCATGTTATTCAGCACAAGATTTTAGACCCTCTATCGACAAACTTTTTCGTCGGATATTAAAAAAAGGTGTTACATAAAAAAGTGCAATAACTACGCAGTCAAACTGTACGGAACAACAGTTTCTGAATTGAAAACTTGTTTAGGCGCGTTGGACATTTTTTGAGATGGGAAAAAACCATTGAACTCGCACCACTGTTACCGTAAGCGACACCATGCGTGTTTTGTTTATGACGATAAAAAATACCCGCTTCGGATGTGTTCGGCTGTCCTCGGGATGTACTCTGTTTTAATGTATATCCGATATGTCAGTGAGTGATGGCAAAGTATTCTGTTTGTGTTTTGTTTTCACTTCTGTCGGCACTCCCGGAGTGCCACTGTTTTTTTTTAATAACCGACGAAACATTTTAACGCAGGGGGTTCAGAATAATGTACTTTTCTTCTTCGTGTCGGTGGCACGACTGTATTGTAAATCCTATCCCGAAACCTTCAATATCTGGCCACCCTCGCAATATACGACTACAATCATTGAGATAAAAGCCCATTATCCATCTAAAAATACTGCCCTCTTAAACAGTCCTCACAAGGGCTAGCCATTACAAAGATCATTGCCCTCAAAATCCTGTCCCAGGTTATCTTTCAATGGATCTAACAAACCATGGACGCTTCAGGACCAATGAGGCGTCCCTCATAGGCCAGCTTAATATAATGGGCCATAAAAAAGGTCAAAGGCCGTTCACGAATTGGCGACTAAGTCCAGGATTTAAGTACTTGTTAGTAGGCTGAAATGTATTATGTTATTTATGGATGGTTGGAGCAGCAAGTAATTTAGGGGGTTAAACAAAATAGAGCAAAATTAAATGTCGAAACTTCAAGGTTGGCAATTGTTTCTTCATTCATGATATCTGAAGAAGTGACTACAGTTTTTTTGAGAATTTGCGACCCACCGTTTGCACGAGTGCAAGGGCAACTTGTCAAACCATTGAGATTTCTATGCTATCCCTCCTCCTCCTCAAGTCGTACTTCTCATTACTGAGGGTCGTGATCCTTCCTTGAAAACATCTTTTCCCTGACATCGTTTCGCCATCTCTGTCTGTCTGTATTGTCTATGCTATAACTAAGTTTAATATTATTGTCACCATCATTTGAGCCGAAAGACATCCACAACTGGACAGAGAGGCCTCTAAGCACCGACACTTCGACCGGTTCTGTGTTACCCGCATCCAGTGGCCTGCGAATATTAGAGTTATTCCGGTCTGATCCCCTGAACCCCCCCTCCCTCTCCTCGATCCCTGCTAGTTCTTCTTCTGTTTTAATCTCTGTCTTATTCACTATAAACTTTCTCATTTCGTATTTTACGGCGAGGCGAAAGGCGATACGGTGCCGATCCCTTTCCGGTTTGATACGTGTGTTTGTACCTTTAAACTTCTGGAATAAATGATCCAAATTATGATGAAAACCACTTCAAAATCCATTGAGCAGTAGCGTTTTTAGCAGAGAACAGTGTAGGCAGGCAAATGTAACGAAATATTTTGGTAATATTATATATTCCATAAATATTTAATCGTCGTTGCTACCACTCTGCTTCATGTAGCAAATCATCAAATTCTCTTTGCAGTGGTGGATTTGCTTTGCCTTCAACCTAGCGTCGAGCTTAGAGAAAATCCGCTGAGTCATAATAACTAATGTGTATGGAAAACCCATTAAAACGGTCATAGCGAGCGCCAGTTTCACGGGAGCTAACGTTGCTCTATAGATTCGCTTTCCAGTTTCAGGTATTCGCTGCATATTTGGAAGTATCCTCGATAAATACTGGAGACTTATCTATACTAATATTATAAAGAGGTATTTTTTTGTTTGTATGTAGGGGTAAACTCCAGAACTACTAATCAGATTTTAAAAAATATTTTTGCATTTGATAGCCCAATTCTTGACGAAGGCTATAGGCTACATAACCTCACGCTATGACTCTTAGGAACCAAGAAAAACAGAAAATAGTCAGAACTAACGCTAAGCGAAAACGTAGTATTAGCGCGGACAGGTGATGCGATGCGACAGGGTGGGTGGGGGAACAACAAATTTCATGCAGACGAAGTTGCGGGCAGAACCTAGACTTAGCCTTAGCTGCTTGAGGTAATAGCGTTAGTTCTGTTAGTTATTCTGTGGGAATAGTGGAAAATGGTCATGGGCTATATAAAATAAGAAAAAAACTTATCTTTTAAATAGGTATATTATTTTATATGTTTTGAATAAAAAAAAAACAGATTGTTTCTTAACTTCAATTGTACAAAAACACTTATGTAAACACTATGCAGCGTTACAATTAAGGGCAAGAGTGATTTCGATGGACTCTGGCACCCAAAGTAAGATTTAACTTGTGTTTAGGGTGCCAAAAGAATGTGAGAACAAAGCCTTGTAGACTGTAGATTTGTAGACCATTTTATTTGTTAGTACTTGTTGACAGGCCTATATAAATTTATAAAGGCCTGTCCTCCCATACCTGTTAATACTATAATTTGAAAACACTGTAAAAATCAATTATCTTTAGAAGAGAAAACGACCAATTGGAACCGTGCACCAAGCTTCTGACGTTTCATAGGTTTATGTGAAATAAAATATTATAACAATTTTGAATTTTGCTTCTGCCAGCAAATATCGTGTAAGCAGTATATACAACAATGGATTGGCCATAATCAGTTTGCTCTGAAGCATTAGCTTGGTAATTAACTGACGGAAAAGGGAAGTAGCTGCCACATTATATTAATTACCTTCTTTTGTATTAAGACCCTTTTCCTTGCTACTTCCTTGTTTGACCAACAGATTTAACAGTCATCTGTTCCGAAAAGTTGTATTTATAGTTTTGAACGCGTGAAATCTTTCAATAGGTTTATGCGTAGATGAGAGCAGTCGTGGCTCAGTGGTAATGGCTCCGACTTACGAGTTGTAGGTCCTAGGTTCTAACCCAGACAGGCACTTTACTTTGTGTAAATTATTTCATCACCACTGCTCTCAAAACGGTGAAGAATAACATCGTGAGGAAACTGGCATGTCCTAGAACTAAAAATTTGTAGACGTGTGACATCCGCCAACCCGCACTGAGCCCAGGTGGTGGTTTACTGCCCACTCCCTCTCACAGAGAGAAGGCCTGTGTCCCAGCAGTGGGAACATTATAGGCTGATTATTCGTACATGAGGGGCCCGTGGCTAAATAATAACAGCCGCATGGGTCGATCGATCAGGTTCAACCGCGGCAAGCGTAGCTTCGCTAGCCATGGTTGGTCTGCGGAGGGGGTGACCATCTTTACATACCAAGAGCCCTCCGTGCCTCGGAAAGTATGTTAAGCCCTTGGTCCCGGCTGTCATTCGTGGATCTTTCACAGTCGTTACGGGTAGTCAAAAGCCCGAAAGTCTGACAACCAGTCTTACCAAGGGGTATCGTATTACCCAAGGGTTGTGGAGGTCAGAAAGGCAGTCGCTCTATGTAAAATACTGGTATTCAGCTGCACCCCAACATAGATGGGAAAAGGCTAGGCAGATGATGATAAGTAGATGATGCCAACCTAGATTTTCAAAGCACCTGGGAGCTACATAATGTAACGTACTTTATAGTTTTTTACCTTACCCATATATTGAGGGTTGAAAAAGGTTCGAGAATATTTCGAGAACATTAATCTTTGATCGATGAGTTTCATGGGTGACTGAACTTTGACACAGGATGAGACGAATGAATATTGGAATTTTAAGAATAAAAATGCTATTAAGTATTTTATTGCGATTAAATCTATTTTATATTATAATGGCGCTATCAAGTTTTATGGTATTATAGAGATAAATTGCATTTCACTCTTATAGAGTCGTTTGATCAGCTTATGTGAAAGTAAAAGTTGGAATAATTTATATTCTGGAGAAATTAACTTCGCAATATGGGTTGTGAATTTAATATTTAATCGATGTTCATGCATGTTAGACGGTGTCTAATACCGGAGCAATTCATCTTCCAAATTACTACAAACTGCAGAACACATTTATCTCGGGAGCCTGCATTTCTTTTAAACTATTTTACCCTGTCCCACACCTGGGCAAACTCCTTCCACTCCGTCCATCTTTCGTGTGCCCGCGCGTCCTCCTTCCAGATGTGATGGAATCTATCCGGCTCGTCCCGGGCTCCTAAGTGGTCAACTGCGATCCCGACTTACTGTTTCACGGCACCAGTTTCCCACAAAAAAAAAACGTCGTCATCATCTGCCTAGCCTTTTCCGAACTATGTCAGGGTTGGTTTCCAGTCTAACCGGATGCGGCTGAAAACCAGTATTTTACATGGAGCGACTGTTTATCAGACCTCCACTATTCAGTTACTGGAAAAAACGATACCCCTTGACTATACAAAAATAAACCATTGTTTCAAAATATTTGAATTTGTCTGATGCACAACACTATGTACACACATCAAAAGTGTCTAGGGATCAACATATATTTTTGCAATAACTTTTCTCCTGATTGATATTAATTAAAATTTTCTTTAAGGATTCATCAAATAAAGTGTTTTCGTTTGTCACAGTAACGATAAACCAAGTCACCTTTGCATTAATAAAGAAATTTGCCATTTTCCTAATAAAGGGATTTTTGACATTTGAACCACTAACACAAAAGTTCGAAAAAAAGACTGAAATAACAGTTTTCTTTAAAATTTTATTGGGTAACTTAAACAATTAATAATCCGTGTTTCTACCGCGAACACTAACAACACAAGAACATCGGTTTGGCATACTCAAAATGAGTTCATCCAAATCACGCTGTGGAATGGCCGCCCATGTTCGTTGCAACAACAAAAAAAGGTCTTCTTGTGACTGGATACCCTCCATATTCGGCAGAGCTCTTCTCTGTAGCATATCCCATGCATGCTCAATCGGGTTCAAGTCTGGCGACTGAGCAGGCCAGGGCAGGACATTGATGTTAGCTGCGGCGAGAGTCTGTCTTACAACTCTTGCGGTGTGCGGTCGTGCATTATCATGCATTAACTGAAATAAGGGACCGATTTGCACTTGTAGAGGAACGATGACGTCTGATACAATCGTCTCAGCATAAATTTGAGCGTTGAGGTTGCCTCTGATCCAAATCAACTCAGTTCTTCCGCCGATCCAAATACCCGCCCATACCATGATGGTTCCACCACTATAAGCAGTGTGACGCAACTCTCTAATAAAAAAAGAAACTATCGCAACTGTCTAATAAAAAAATAAACTATGAAACGTGCGCTAATCACAGATAAAATATGACAAATTTAGCGCACGTTTCATACAAGCGACGTGTTTCAACTTTTTCTATGGGAGTTCCGTCTCTTATATATGTTTATACATGTTTACTTACTCTATGACTATAAGGATGGACTTCCTGGCAGGATTTTAATCGCTGTTGGCGTCCAGGGGTTCTCCAGTGTCGTATACGTCTTGTATCCGGTCTCATACCAAAACGAGACTCATCAGAAAAGCACACGAAACGCCATTGTTCTTCTGCCCAATTTCTGTGTTCAAGAGCCCATTGATATCGAATCCTACGATTGTGCATTGCTATAGGTGGTACCCGTAGCGGTCTTCGGGAATGAAGGTTCACTTCATGCAAGCGGTTTCTGACTGTTTGGTCGCTAATTAAGTTCCCTGAAGAGTGATGAAGCCTCACGGCTAACATCATGGCGGTTATTGTTGGAGCTCTTCGAGTTAAGATTTGAATGTATCGGTCTTGTCTCCGTGTGGTGCAGCGATACCGTCCTCCATGGCGCTCAGCCACGGTACCAGTGCTTCGGTAACGTGTCCAAAGTCGACTGATAACACTCTGACTTGTATTCAGAGCTAAAGCCACAGTACGTTGCCGGGAACCAGCTTCTATCATTCCCACGGCTCTGAGCATTTCTTCCCTGCTTAAATGACGTCGCCGCTCCATAATAACGTTGGTTTTAATCAGTAGTAGGGAAACAGTAGCACTAATAATGTCTTCAATGCGTTGTATGTTTTTATAGGGAAAATATTGACAGCTGATTTTCATCTTTTACTCGAATTTGATTCACAGTTCCTGATTCAAATTATGAAATGCACCAAAAAGGATCCATATAAATTTATAAAATCATAAATTTATTACAAAGCCACATCTCAATCTCAAGAAATCCGCATAAAAATGCTTGATCCCTAGACACTTTTGATATGTGTACTTGTAGATCAACATATTGTTTAGTTTTCAATATGGAAGCGAGTGTGGTTGCAAATGTGTTTTGCAGGGTAGGGTAAATTTTTCTTTACATACATAATATGTAAAGAAAAATTTTTTCTTTACATACATAATATGTAAAGAAATATTTTCTATGTTCAATCTTTTATAGTACACATTTGAATGCTGTATTGTAAGTCGTTGCTCCAGTATCTCAGCTGGAGTGCGGAAGCATGTGATTGTTTTGTTGTGTGTTTGTGTAATTGTTGTTGTAGTTGTATCACTAACATAGTTGTAAGTTTATTTTATTGTTACTAACACCGTATGAGTCTCATAGTTACTCGAAATAAAGAATTTAATAATAATTATTATTTCAAACATTAAACTTGCACCACGCAACTAAATACGTCTCTTCATGAAGCCGCGACCGAGGAAACCGACGGAAACCAACATAGCTTTGACGCTTCACTTAAATGTATATTTATCTGGCCTTTTACGACCTTTTATGCACTGAAATGATATGACAATAAAGCTGAAATTAGAGTGGCAATGGTGGCCAATGGCATGTTCTTAGCTTAGCGTACTTGTGATACATTGGAATCTTTTGAATGTGCATTTAATTGTGGTCTTTATTTCGAAAGAAGAAATCTAAGGGTTTGTTATTACTGTTGTCACAAATTACAACGGGCTCTTTGAATCACTATATTGACCCATAAACTTCACTTTGCAGATGGATTTCAGTATATTGAGGTCTATCCAAATATTGATGGTATTTGATACTTTTCCCATAATTAAATTCAGGTTCATTCAGTTGTCATATTGAGTAGATGGCTGAAAAAGAAGTGGCAAAGGAGATTTTCAAAGAAACATTAGAATAATAATCAAAACAATTATTCATCATCATCATCTGCCCAGCCTTTTCCCAACTATGTTGGGGTCGGCTTCCAGTCTAACCGGATGCAGCTAAATACCAGTATTTTAAATGGAGCGACTGCCTATCTGACATCTACAACCCAGTTACAAGATAAGATACCCCTTGGTAAGGCTGGTTGTCAGAATTTTGCGCTTCTGACGACCCGTAACGACTGCCGGAACCAAGGGTTTAACCTGCTTTTGAGGCACGGAGGGGTCTTTGGTATGTAAAAATGGTCACCCATACACGAAACAACCTGATCGATTGAATCGTACGGCTGTTATTGCTGAGTCAAAAACACCTAACAAAAAAAAACTGTTTTGTAATATTTAGCTAAGGTTGTCAGTTCAGAATTCCTTACCTTCTCCTGTCAGTTGGGATGTGTAGCCATTTACAAATGACAAATATCCAAAACGCGATTTCTGGTCGAACCACACCGTCCATACTTTTATATTATAAAATCGAAAGTAACTCTGTCTGTCTGTCTGTATGTTACCTTCTCACGCCTAAACCACTGAACGGGTTTCGATAAAATTTAGCAGAGAGATAGATTGCATCCCAGGGAAGGACATAGGATAGTTTTTATCCCGATATTCCCACGGGATCAAAACTTACGCTGGTGAAAGCGCAGGGCGCTGCTAGTCTCCTATAAAACAGCCTCATGCAACGAATTGTACCAGTTACTGTCTGTTTTCCTTTCATAGCTTGATTGGCTTCATCAACCAATGAATGTCTAGCCCTAAATGCCGTTTCCAATGGATCGCAAGCACTAACGACTGGTGCATTGAGCCCTGTTGCCGTAACATTTACTATGCACAGTCGATTGGTGATTGTGCGGGTGAAACTTTACGTAGAAAAAAAGTTGCAGTGAAAATGATGGTGAATATAGATTTTCAGCGTTTGCGTTGCGTTATTGCTGCCAGGATTCATGAAACTGGGCCAATAAATAAAGCCACGCACTGAAAAGCTCAAAGGCAGGTTTTTGAAGTGAAAACTTCTTAAGAAAGAAAATATTTTATTTTATTTAGCACAGACTAAAAGACACACAATACACCAGATAGATAATAGTCGTACATCAGATAAAAAATAGAAAATATAAAAATAAAAAGGATAAAAAATAAAAAGTCCGATGTAAGAAATCAGCAGGAATGTGTGCCTCACGGCTGCGCTAAAAAGGTCCAGTCTTAAGGCATTGGACATTTTTTGAGAGGGAAAAAAACCATTGAACTCGCGACACTGTTACCGTAACCGACACCGCGCGTATTTTGTTTATAAGACGATAAAAAATACACACGTAATTGTTTAAGTTTTCCTTTCTGTCGGCACTCGCGGAGTGCACTGTTTTTTTTAGCCTACACAGTCCCACTGCTGAGCAAAGGCCTCCCCAAATCCTTCCAGGCATCCTTTTCTAGGGTTGTCCCTTGTGGTACGCGTCTAGGTCGTTATTGTTATGTTATTGATAACTCTTTCCTATGAGGATACAGATAAATTGCTCCACTCAATCACACTAATATTGTATACAGGCGGAAGTTTGTGAGTGTGTGTGTGTGTGTGTGTTTCTATGTTTATTACTTCCTCACGCTCAAACGGCTGGACCAGTTTTGATAAAATTTGGTATGGAGGTAGCTGACACCCTGGATTAACATATAAGCTATTTTTATCCCGATATTTCCATGGGATCGAAACTTCTGCGGGTGAAACCGCGGAGAGCAGCTAGTACAGAATAAAAATTTAAAATGATAAATTCAAACCTGAAACCTTTTTTAAAGTAATTTTTTATTTCATCAGTAAGGATTAAAACCAATACGATTTCCATTTCGTTACTGAATTTATGTGCTGTCCAAATAAATTGACTATTAAAAGAATTCATAATTTACTAGCTTCTGCCCGCGACTTCGTCCGCGTGAAATTTTTTATCTCCCCGACCCACCCCGTCGCATCGCATCGCCTGCCCGCGGTACTACCTACTTCGTTTTAGCTTAGCTGAACTTTCTGACTTTTTTCCTTTTTGCTCGGCTCCAAGGGTCCTCGCATGATAAACAGCTTATAACCTTCCTCAAAAACCAAACGCAAAAAGGCTTCTCCAAATCCGACTGGCAGTCCCAGAATTACCCCGTAGCATAGAAACCAACAAATTTTACATGTTTATAATATTAAGTACTAGCAGCACCCCGCGGTTTCACCTGCATAAATTTCGATCCCGTAGGAATATCGGGATAAAAAGTATTCTTTATAAGCTATCTGTGTGCTAAATTTCATCCAAATCCGTTAAGTCGTTTTTGTGTGACGAAGTATCAAACATACAAACACACTCACAAACTTTCGCCTTTATAATATACTAGCAGCGCTCCGCGGTTTCACCCGCATAAGTGGCGATACTGTGGAAATATGTTCTTTCCCGGGACTCAAACTATCTTTATACCAAATATCATCCAAATCTGTTCAGCCGTCTTTGCATGATTGAGTGACAAATATCTAAACATACAAACTATCACATTTATAAATATGAATATATAGTACTAGCTTCCGCCCGCGGCTTCGCCCGTAAGGTATGTCAATAAAAAATATTATACTATAACCTTCCCCTCTATCTCTCTGCCAAATTTTATCGAAATCCGTTCAGTGGTTTAGGCGTGAAAAGGTAACATACAGACAGACAGACTTTCGAATTTATAATATTAGTATGGATAATAAAAGGACGATGAAGATGCCTTTTCTCTTCACTTCTTTGAAGACCAAAAAAACAAGAAAAATACCTAAGTATGTATAAGTAAAAGTACGGTAACCCATCAAGATCTTAAGGCTACAAAGACAGTCGTAGTCGCCACAAACTAACTTTATAATATTTTATACCCAACGCTTTCATTGCCCGTCACATAAACTCTCAGCTTTATTGCAAATGGTCGTCTGCTTGAGTAAACTTTTATAATATCAGTACAAATAAAATAATACATTCGGATTTAAAAATTATTATGTTTGAGGACATTCGTTGGCATGACAACGGTAAGGGTTTCGGAGTAATTATTCGTACCTGTATGGCTCTTTGAAATTGTTTGGGTTGTACGTAAAATTATTAAATTAGAGTAAACCTTTTGGTTTAATACTTAACAGTACTTAGGCCGCTATCCCACTGGAGCTTTACGAGCGTTGGCGCTTCTCCAACGTCTGTGCAGCGACAACGTTGCGCAGACGCAGTTTCTAGCGGTAAAGCGCAACGTTGCGCGACGTTAACGTAGCGTTTTTCTTGAGTTTTTAGGCTCAAGTTTCTTAAACGATACTATGTATTATAGGAATGAAGATAAAGTTTAAAATTATACGACACTGAAACTGCACGCCGCTTCGCTGTCATCTCGGTGTGATTTGAGCCTAACGCGTCAAAAATAGTCGCGGTTATACTCCGCTTAACACAGCTGATACACACAATAATGTAGTGACTTGATTGTCATGTAAAAGCTCTTTTCAGGATTCCGTACCTCAAAAGGAAAAAACGGAACCCTTATACGATCACTTTGTTGTCCGTCTGTCTGTCTGTCAAAACCCTTTATCTCAGGAACGCGTAGAGGAATCGAGTTGAAATTAAAACCGTATACTCAGGTCTGCAGTTCCTTGAAGCTGTGAAAAAATCAAACTTCTAAGTTAAT
Organism: Oligia latruncula; assembly: GCA_948474745.1. Lineage (NCBI taxonomy): Eukaryota > Metazoa > Arthropoda > Insecta > Lepidoptera > Noctuidae > Oligia > Oligia latruncula. Next base: position 2,353,661 of record OX419686.1, read on the forward strand.
CTAAAAAAAAGATACGGCCATAAAAACGCCGAAAAAAACGTATATTTCGACACTCTCAAGGGAATCAAAATGTACAGGGTACTTCCCGGTGACCTAGAATCATGAAATTTGGCAAAAGACAAGGCCATGTAGCACAAGTAAAAAATCCAAAAGCCATTAAAAAAAATAAGTGATAAACTGTTTACATACCTACCTACAAAGTACGGTACCCTCAGTGCGCCAGCTGGTACGACTCGCACTTGACCGGTTTTTATTGTTCTCACTTAAAGAAGCAAGAATAATGTACCCAGGATTTTGTAATTTCATGATTTAAAAAAACAACCGACTTCCAAAAAACACTTTAAAGTGAAAAATAACTTTAATTTCGGAAGTCGGTGTCTTTGGATTTGTATTTTAGTTTTTTGCCACCGACTTCCGAAATTAAAGTTATTTTTCACTTTAAAGTGTTTTTTGGAAGTCGGTTGTTTTTTTTTTGTAAAAATTTTTATTTTTCACTTTTTAGTGGGTCAGTTTATAATTTATTTAAGTTACATTATCCTAATGTCAACTACTCTACTGTAAACTGTTGAGGAGTTCCCTTAACTGTCCTTCGTCTTCATCATCAGAACCCTAATGACAGTCACAACCCATCTAGGTGTAAAGTTCACATCAATACAAATTAATCAAGCCCAAACACAAGGTAACTGCTGTAAATCGTTGAGGAGTCCCCTCGACTGTCTTTCGGCTCCATCATCAGATCGACTCAAGACCTTCATTAAATTGTAGTGTTTTAAAATACTTAATGAAAACATTAACAAACGCACTAGTCGCTCCTACGATTTTTAAATGTTCCCCTCGATTTCACTGGGATGCCATCATCAGATCCTGGTTTCCTTATCATGGTACCACCCTTGGCATATCTCCTTTCCAACAAAAAAAGAATAATCAAAATCGGTTCGTAAACGACGAAGTTATCCGCGAACAAACATAAAAAAAAAAATATACGGTCGAATTGAGAAACCTCCTCCTTTTTTGAAGTCAGTTAAAAAGAGTGTCCATGGAGTTTCTTGCCCGTTCTTCTCGTTCTTGCCCGTTCTTCGGCAACTAGCTTCAACTTTCTTTCGACTAACTGACCGATTATTTAATTTTGACAATTCAAAAGTTCCCGTACATGGTTTAATTGAAATAAATGAGTTTGAGTTAAACTATTAAACCTGCTATACTTTTTTTTTGTATCATTCCTATTGTAGTTAGAGGGTTAACTGAAAATTCAATGCCTTTACACAAAATATAAACTGGATATAAACTAAAAAACTTTTACGTTAATATTCTATTCATAAACAAAAACTGCAATTTCGTATAACATGCATGAATGATGGGTCAAGCCCCGAGCAAAATCCTCTGTTTTTTTTAATATGATACAATGCGTGATATGGACTTTAATATTAAAACTGCCGGTTGGTTTCGACCAAAGCTTTGTTATTTTTTATAACAATGCCACCGCACACAATTTTTCGCGGGTTACATGGACAACCACTCTAACTGAAACGTATACAAAACTAACTAAAGGCCAGTTAGATAAATAGAATACTCTTTATTACTGCAGAGGCCATCTATGTAGTCCCTACCTTTAGCAGTACAGGCTGGTTATAATGAGAGGTTTTCTTTAGATGGCGAGACCTCTATAGATGGCGTTGAACTGACTACGTTACTAGGTGCCAAAGTCAAAACGCTTGGAAAAAAAACATTGCGTCACGTCCCATATGCTCGTTGACTGACACTTTCGTTTGCTTTCGTTTTACGATCTCAAAATTACATCCAAGTGAAATAATCAAAAAATGATGTGACGTTTCGTTCCTTGCAGTAACTTACCAAGTTCAGCGCCATCTATCCAGCGACTAGGGAAGAGTTAAAAAAAAGAAAAGAAAATCCCTCATTGCCGGCGTGTTCCATTCGAACGTTCAAGCAAGTGTCAAATATTCTCATAGGGTATTTTTATTTATTAAAGAGAGTGCTAGAAATAACGTGGTAATATAAAGTCTTCTAAATATATAATTATATTAGATCCAAGTCAAAGCTTTTTAATTATATTGTGAAGCATCTTTTTCATCAGTTTCACAGTACACATAGTCACAGTCACGTTATTTGAGTTCAAAAATTAAAAATAGTAGTAAAATTATTAAAACGACTTGGAATGTCATTAATAGCGAAACGGGAAGGTCATGCACCCGAAGTAGTGACTACAGCCTTGTTATTGATGACAATATAATTAAATCAGATTGTCAAGTCGCCGCGGCCTTTGAAAATTTCTTTGCAGAGATTCCCGTATCAACTACTAAATCTCTTAACTCATCACCCATTGCTGCAGAGTCTTTACTTAAAGAAAACGTTCCAGTTTGCGATTCTGAATTTCACTTCCAATATGTAACCTGTAAAGATATAATTAAAACTTTTCACACGTTAAATGTTAAAAAGACCGCAGATCTATGGGGTAATTCTGTGGATGTTGCTAAGTCGATTATAGACATTGTAGCACCTACTTTAGCTGTTATATTTAATAATTGTATTGACCGTGGTGAGTTTCCTGATCTTATGAAAAACAGTAAAATAATACCGTTGTTTAAATCGGGTAGTACAGCAGACCCTACTAATTATAGACCTATTTCAGTACTACCTACCTTTAGTAAAATTTTTGAAAAACTTATTTTAAATCAATTGCAAAGATTTTTTAATAAAAATAAATTACTACATAACAAACAGTTCGGATTTACAAGGGGTCGTTCGACTACCGATGCAGGAGTTGAACTTTTAGGACATATTTATAATGCATGGGAGGACAAATGCGATGCTTTGGGCATCTTTTGCGATTTGTCCAAGGCATTCGATTGTGTTCTTCATGAAACATTAATCAGGAAACTGCACCACTACGGAATCCGGAACGCCTCTCTGGATCTTCTTACTTCTTACTTAAGTGATAGGATTCAGAGAGTTGATGTTAACGGAAAAAGGTCACCCGGATCTGTGGTAAGAATGGGGGTCCCCCAGGGCTCAATTCTCGGCCCATTTTTATTTATTATTTATATAAATGACTTGCCTTACCTCATAAGGGATGAACATGATATAGTCTTGTTTGCAGATGACACTTCACTTTTATTTAAACTCAAACGTCAGCAGCAGGTTACTGGCAATGTAAATAACGCCCTTGCAAAAGTAGTTAACTGGTTTAATGTCAATAACCTACTTCTTAACGAAAAAAAAACGAAATGTATTAAGTTTACCATACCCCACGTTAGACAAGTAGAAACTAGTGTTCTCATTAAGGATGAAGAGTTGAAACCCGAAGATACCACAGTGTTCCTGGGCATAACGTTGGATGCCAAGCTTCAATGGGGCCCCCATATAGACAAATTGTCAAAAAAGCTTAGCTCTGCAGCATACGCCGTTAGGAAAATTCGTGATTTAACTGATTTAGAGACAGCCCGTTTAGTATACTTTAGTTATTTTCATAGTGTGATGTCGTACGGTATTCTGTTGTGGGGAAATGCCGCCGATATTCAGACAATTTTTATATTACAGAAAAGGGCAATTCGTTCCATTTATAAATTAAGTCCCAGACACTCCCTCAGAGACAAATTTAAAGAGATTAATATAATGACTGTGCCTTCTCAGTACATTTATGATAATCTTTTGTATGCACATAAAAATATTAATCTGTTTAAAAAATACAGTGATATCCATAACATAAATACTAGGAACAAACACAAATTTGTTGTTCCAACAACAAGGCTCAAAAAAATAGGTGGCTCGTTTAGATGCCAATGTATACGTTTTTATAATAAACTTCCTAGCCACATTCAAGAACTAAGCCTTAATAAATTCAAATCTTTTATAAAGCGAAAACTATGTCAGAAAGCCTATTATACTGTAAAAGACTATATTGAGGACAAAAAGGCTTGGGATTGAGCTGCTCCAATAGGTTTAGAATGTTGTTTTTATTTTTCTAATTTACACTTTAATAATTTTCTTTTTTTAAGTATCTATTTACTTAAATAATGACATGTACATTTACTGTATAAAGTATTAAATGATTTTAATTATTGTGAATGTGAGGACTATGTGGGTAATTTTTTTGTTTTTTTTCTCTCTTCGTTTTAATCATGATCTGGCAGTTTGAGTAGTTTATGCGGCCTACCCAAATGTCCTGTCTTTGGTATTGTTCGTCGAATCGTTGAGCTCCTTAAGTTCTGAGTTGAGCTGCACGGTTACTGACAAATGCGTGCACTGACTGGACAGGTCCGCTCAATCTGTGTGGTTCTTTCCTCAAAAGACCATTTCAGACACTAATCTACATGGTCCTCAAAGATTATGTCCGGATTTTTTATATACACATTGACATTGATGAATTTTATTTAGACAATGACATGAATATTTACTTTGTAAGTAATTTATATTTTTTTTTTTTATTTAATTATTGTGAATGTGAGGACTATGTGGGTCATTTCTTTTTTTCCTTCTTAGTTTTAATCATGATCTGGCAGTTTGAGTAGTTTATGCGGCCTACCCAAATGTCCTGTCTTTGGTATTGTTCGTCGAATCGTTGAGCTCCTCAAGTTCTGAGTTGAGCTGCACGATTTTTGACAAATGCGTGTACTGATTGGACAGGTCCGCTCAATCTGTGTGGTTCTTTCCTCAAAAGACCATTTCAGACACCAATCTACATGGTCTTCACACGATCTGACCAAGATTTTGTCTGGACTTTAAAAGAGACTGTGACTTCTGAGTTTGTTTCGGCCTTTCTTCTCAGAATAGTCAGTTAGGAAACGCCGACCTCATCTAGTTTAAAAAAATATGATTGACGTGTAAAAGTGTTTGTACAAACCTACTTACAGAAATAAAAATCATTTAATCATTTAATCATTTAATCATAAATTTATATTTTTAGCCATTAATGCACCACTGTTGGGCAAAACCCTCCCCACTCTCTTTCCACCTCTTTCTGTCCAGAGCTGCTAAGGACCAATCTTTATCCAGCTCGAACAATATAATAAATTTAAGGGCGCGCCAGAGATGAAGACAACATGACGTAACTTTAATTTAATACTTTGAAGTTGCTAGTCAATTAAGTATATTATATACCTACATGCCACCCGCCCGAAAGTCTGACAACGGGTACATTATCAGTCGACAGCGACGCAGAGGTATTTTTCTACGCCATATTTTAGTTTGTTTTTAGTTTTTTTTTTTGTTATTATTATTTAAGTTTCGATTCCGTGGGAATATCGGGATAAAACTATCCTATGTCCTTTCCCGGGACTCAAACTATTTCTATACCAAAGGGCCTCTGCGACCTCGCAGAGGCCCTTTAGATGTTTGATGGCTCCCGCCCTTTATACACCTTCCAAAGGTCCGGGACCCTAGGGTCCCGAGAAATATCAAAAGACGTATAGATAATTATATAAATATTGGAATCTGGAACCACAACAACAACTCAGCCTATTGCAGTCCACTGCTGGACATAGGCCTCTCCCAGGCTGCGCCACAACACCCTGTCCTCCGCCTTCCGCATCCAGTACGTCCCAGCCACTTTCTTTAGGTCGTCCGTCCATCTAGCTGGAGGGCGAGTGGCTGGTGGGCTGGTGGGATCGGCACTGTTCCGAAATATAACCTTTTTAATTTTATAATTATTCAAAAAATCGTCATGTTTTTGTAAATTTTTAGAAAATGACAAAATCCCTGACAACCAGACAATCAATTGGTAATTTTCCAAAAAATTAGATGAACTTGTTAAACAATTTTGAGCTAAATTAGACTTTAATGAAAAACATAATAAAATTCTAGCGGTGTGCTAGAATTTTATTAAATCTAGCCGACTCCTGTATTTTTCCAGTCCCTATACAGTAATCAAATCACCGTTATGCGGCAACGCGGCACGTGTAGTCGAGTGGGCACTCGATACCGGCCGATATCGACAGCTTTATCGATTAAAATACTCGGTACTCGGTAAGCAAAGGTGTTGATATGACATTGGCTTAGAATTTTATTTTATTTATTTAAGGATTACCAACGAGGTACATTACAATTATCTTTCATCGCATACATTAAAAAGAAAATAATATATTATTATTATATTATTAATTACGAAACGCCGTAGTGAATTCATGCGAATCGACCAATAAGCCGCTAACAAGTAACTAAATAATAAATTCTAGGACTAAACTCGGTATACGAATTGATAATGTTCTCATAACTAATTCAAAGTTACGAGCGAAGGAAATGCATCAGCGTATTAATGGACTTTTCCCTCCAGATTATAATGCAGTACGGAAGCTCTTAACTTTTTCTACATTGTTCGCAGCACAAGCACAGGTCTTTGTGGTTTCTGAATGTCAGTATTGTATTCTTAGTAAATGGTTTCAAAGGAATCGTTGTGAATGCTGTTTTTGAGGTCAAATAGATGGTTTGTATTTTATTTACGTAGGAATGTAGTTTCAGGGATATCATTTTATAAGTAAAGTCCTTTTGGCTTCTTACGAAGTCATATTTTATATTTACATCGTTGTTTTAGGCGTCGTCATGGTGAGTCGATGTAAAAAAAAAATTGCTGAATTACAATTCCCGTAATTAAAAACGTTCAAAATATAGTCGCAATCCCATCTCAGCGATAAGTCAAAAACTTGTCAAAAATGTCGGAGGAATTAAAGGTATTTTTCACAGATTGCGACTGAGATCAAACTGTGAACGTTCTTAAAATTACAGGAATCGACCCCCTGATCGGGGATGTAAAATGATTGAAATTGTTACTTCCAACTAAATCGACTGTTGTATCCCTCTTGTTATCCTCCAACGAATTGTTTACAAATCGTCATGGGGCTCCACTAAAAGTAGCACAGACTACATTAATACATAACACAAAATGCATCCGAAAAATCACAACCAATCATAAAGTATTCATCAAAATATGGATAGCAACGTCATGTTACATGAATATTGGCAATATTTTGATGGACAGATAAGCTGGGAGTTGAACCGGGCGGAGCGCAACTAGAGTAGCCAATCATTACGGGGCAAAGTTGAGTACGGTCTGAAAAACAAATTCGGAAAAGATTTTTAACGATACTTTTTTCGCAATAATTTTATTTGACGTACGTCGTGTACGTAATACGACGGAATACAAAATTTGTATTTGTTTTTTAGACAAGTGACTGCGTTGAACGTAAGTAGATATTTATTAAGAGTGAGATGTATGTCTGTGAAGTGAACTCAACCACGACAAGCAATATTGTTATGACTAAAAATCTGGTGTTCCCTAGATATTGTCGAGATAGGATATATTTACAAGATAGAGGTTAGTAGAAACGCCGGGAGGAGATGCCCTAGGAGGACATAATTATCTTAATCATTCGTGACTCTTTGACATCCGATAAGGGTCGTCAATAGCCCGAAAGTCTGACAACGAAAGTCTGAAAGTCTGATACCCCTTTTTTTAGGGTTCCGTACCCAAAGGGTAAAAACGGAACCCTATTACTAAGACTTCGCTGTCCGTCCGTCCGTCTGTCTGTCACCAGGCTGTATCTCAAAAACCGCGATAGCTAGACAGTTGAAATTTTCACAAATTATGTATTTCTGTTGCCGCTATAACAACAAATACTAAAAACAAAATAAAATAAATATTTAAGGGGGGCCTCCCATACAACAAATGTGTTTTTTTCTGCGTTTTTGCCTTGTGGTACGGAACCCTTCGTGTGCGAGTCCGACTCGCACTTGGCCAGTTTTTGCGAATGGGATTTCATCACATTACCCCTCCCGTTCTGGGTGAAGCAGAAGGGAAGGGATCTTTGACAGTCGTTATGGGTCCTCAATAGCCCGAAAGTCTGATAACGAAAGTCTAAAATTTAGATGCCCCTTGGGGTATCTTAACTGGGTTGTAGAGGTCATATAGGCAGTCGCTCCATGTAAAATACTGGTATTCAGCTGCATCCGGTTAGACTGGAAGTCGACCCCAACATAGTTGGGAAAAAGACTAGGCAGATGATGACAAGTGTGTATAGTAATTTTTTTTTTTTATGACAAATTTGAAAATATCTTGCTGCATCAAGTTAAAATAATACACCGACAACACACTAGGGTAAAATAAATTACGTATATAGTTTTGTCATACAAAAAGGATTTTGATTGCGGTACGGAAACGGCCTGACAGTTCTTTTCACTACAAGGTTCGTGTGGCAAAGGTTTCCGGGTCAGTCATATACCTAATATTATTTCTATACGAAAATAGGCCCACCTACCTAAACTTAATATAATATTATAAAGAGAAAATATTTGATTTTTTGTATGTTTGTTTGTTATGCTTTGACGCTAAAACGGCTGAACGGATTTAGATGAAATTAATTTTTATCCCGATATTCCCACGGAATCGACGCCTATGCAGATGAAACCGCGGGGCGCTGCTATTAATAACATATTTAAAACAAATAATTTTACAATACCTCTATGAAAACTATTAAATTTATACACTAAAAATCTTTATAAATTTTCAGATGACTTTTTATTTAAAAGTTTCACTGCCATGGCGTTCGTTAGTATCAGCGTAAGACGTAAGGTTCATTGCACAAAAAAAACAGTTTATACAAGGTGGAGACGAACACGACAATAAATTAAACTTCATATTGTTTCTAATGTCCTTCCCAGTCTGCACAAGAAAAATCAGCAAAAAATATCCAATAGTTTAGTTACTATAGCGAGTCAAAAATTTGGAAAATCCATAGTCAGCCCATCACTACTATTGACAAAGTGATTTTCTCAAACAATTTAAGTTTGATAAAATCACTTATTCAATTTCGGTATTAGGATTTATTTGAGAGTTTCAAAATATTCCTTTGTCAGTGCCAGTGTTCAGTGTGTGTGTGTGTGTGTTCTATTGTCAGTGTTTTATAATTTACTAGCTGCGTCCCGCGGTTTCACCCGCGTAAATGTCGGTCCCGTGGGAATATCGAGATAAAACGTAGCCTATATGTTAATCCAGAGTGTCGGCTACCTTTATACAAAATTTTATCAAAATTGGTCCAGCCGTTTGAGCGTCAAGAAGTAACAAACATATAAACACACCCTCACCCCCACACACACACACTGACCCCCTCACATTAGTGTGATTGTCTTCTCCACGTTGTATAGGTACTTGAAAAACAAAAGGTCCTTAGCGTATATTTTATAGCGTATATGTTATATATTTACACAGCTTTCACAAGTTTTTGGGGGCACGAGCGAAAGCCGCGGGAATAAAAAAAAATAACGTTCGTCGTAGCAACTTTAATTTATATCCTACACTTATAAGTTATCTGAAGATGGAAATATCAGCCCATAATCGTCTAAAAAACTGATTAGAAAAGAAAACCCGAGCAGACAAATTCATTTCAGTAGGTACTTAATTCGGTTCAATTTCCCTCACATAATATCTCCAGTATCTTGACATCTAGTGAAAAAGTCGTTCAAAAACTTGAGGAAAGCCCTCACGGAATCATTACCTCAGATAATAAGAATATAAGAGGGGCGAGGAGGAAAATCGTATAATATCTAACCTTGTTTGACACTGATGTGTTCCGACAGTTAAAGGTACCATTCCATTTGTCAACTGAGATTATGGACCAGGAATATGACTATACTTATGCAAGATATCTTTTTTTCATCTCATCTAAGTTTTTTTTTTCATTAAATTAATTGGTGACCAGAGGGCTGGTCTATTTTTTGGCCAAAGAATCAGCATTGCCATACAACGTGGCAATGCTGCCAGTGTTTTGGGCACGTTTGCTGTTGACAGCGATGCGGACGAATTTTTTGATGCCCTTTGATTATTTCGCCTCACTTTTATAAACTTTTATTTTAAAATTATGTAAACGCTTTAAATAAATAAGCCGTTCATTGGTGGATAGATTTGGAGGATTTTGGCGGTCATGTGAATTATAGTTTTTATTTTTTCATGTTACTTTATTGTCAAAATTGACAATATTTTTTTTCTTCTTATTCTTTACTATTTTAAAAGGTGCATTCATGGTTAATATAATAATAAGAATTTGTTAAATTACTCTTTAGTTCTACCGATGATTTTTGCAATTCAAAGACATCTTATGTTATTACTCACTAGTTGCGCCCCGCGGATTTACCCGCAGTTTATCGATCCGTGCGGCTGTTATTACTTAGCCACAAGCCCCCCACTATTTTCCGAACTGTCTATTAAATTAAATTATCAGTTCTTTAACAGTTATCCATTTTAATTATAAATGACAGATGCTATTAAGCATACGTGGTAATTATAACAATAATTTTGATAAACAAGGCAAGTCTCTAATTACAACTTATTATCAACTCATAGTGTTTGAACAGACTGGTGCGCGACTGCGTTCTGCGTGTTGTCGTGTCCAGTGTTTGTCAAAATATAATCACAGATATAATTATGGATGAAGAAGACTTACTATAAAATATACTACTAAAACTATACTACACACTACGACCACGTTTATACTATTAAAATCTAGAACTAGTTTGAGAACCCCGGTCCCCGCGCGGGCCACCTGCGCCCGCGTCACGCACCCACTGCGGCCACTTGTATGAACAAGCCATGGCGTAAGTTGCCCGCGCGCTCCCCGCGCCGAGTAGCCCGCACCGCTCACCGCGCCCGCGTGCCCACTATGGACACTAAAGGAAGTTCATAATATTCTGTTTGAGTTCGCCGCGCCGCGCCCGCACCGCGCCCGCACCGCGCCCGCACCGCGCCCGCCCCGCGCCCGCCCCGCTGCGCTTCCAGTCTGGCCAAACACATGTAGTGTTGTGTTGTTTGTAACAAGGGTCTCCCCTACTCACAGCTGTTCATTGCCAAAAAGAAATTGTGGTTCATAGTCGGGTCCGTGATTTCTTTGGCTTAACGCTCTGATATCTTCGACAGTGTCTAATTAATATAATAATTAGTTTTTAATATATTAATTTATATAATTCCTATAAGAGTGTCGATATAAAAAACAACACAACAAAGTTTACAAATATGTTACAGTCTCTTCAAAAAGCCAGTTAGTTATTACTTAGTATTTTCCTGATAAGTCCATTTCTCTCATTTAGTTAGGTACCCCTAATAATTGTGACAAATAATTCATCATCATTTCAGCCGAAAGACGTCCATTGCTGGACATAGGCCTCCCCCAAGCTTCTCGCATCTAACAGGTTCCTGCAGCCTTCACAAGGTCCACCTTGTGGGAGGCCTTCCAACGCTACGTCTTTCGGTACGCGGTCATTATAATATCATATTCATAATAATTCAGATATAGCTATTTCTTACCTTTTTGCTATCTGTACCCAACGTCCGTTGGATTGAGGATACCTGGGTGGTTTAATACAATTTATAAATACATCATATCATACCTATTATGCATGTAGACTCCAGCACATCAAACTACTACAAGCTATCAAATTTCTTTAATAGATTTTCAACTTTAAAGCTAAAGCATAAGGTTCAAAGTTGATTGGGAAAATTTGACAGTTTCGGGTAGTGTTGGCGTCTGTAAATCCGGATTGCTGATGTAGTTCTGTCTGCTGTCCTTTCCAGTGTATGATGGCGGTAGTTGAAGGAGTTTATTGTCAACTAGCTGAGCCAACAAACGTTGTGCTGTCCGAATTTTAATTATTATTTATGCAAAAATTCATAATTATAGAAAAAAAAAACACTTTCAGTTTTCCCAAAGTTTTTCCCAGTGTTTTATTTACCGGGCAAGTTTTCGTATTTTTTTTCTCTAAAAATCTTATGCGGACTAATACAAACATTTAAAAAAAATACCAAATCGATCCAGCCGTTCTCAAGTGAAGCGCTTACTAGCGAAAAAGCCGAAAGGGGCGTTAGATATGGTCTATCTAGCCCAAAGACTATTCTCTTTGATCTAGCCTAAGCCCAGTTCGCACGGGCACGATTTCCCCGCGGCAAATTATTTACGCGCACTGGATTTTCAACGTACGCCGAAAGTTGAAAATCCAACAGTGAGTTACTTTGACGCGCTAGGATACGCTCTGTTGGATTTTCAAGGCTCGGCAGAACACCGAGAGTTAAAAATCCAGTGCGTGATAAAATCCCGTCGCGATATTTTTTACGTCCATGCGGACGGTGCATCATCATAACCAGCCTATAATGTTCCCACTGCTGGAACACAGGCCTCCTCTCGGTGAGAGGGAGTGGACCGTAATGGACCCAGTGCGGATTGGCAGATGTTTTTGGTTCTAGGACATGCCGGTTTCCTCACGATGTTTTCCTTCACCGTTTTGAGAGCAGTGGTGATGAAATAATTTACACAAAGTATAGCGCCTGACTGGGTTCGAACCTACGACCTACAACTCGTAAGTCGCGACCGTTACCACTTGGCCACCACCGCTCTCGGACGGTGCATAAGAAACCCCAAATCAAAGTAGGAACATTATTTCTTGCCTCCTATAATTATTTTCCCTACCTTCACGACGCACAAAACATCAATTGGATTTGACTGCTCGAATCAGACACCATTCAAGTCAGCTATTATCGTGGGGTTAGTAGCCCCAAGTCATCGCCCCAGCTGTAATTTCGATATCAATCTTAGTATTGTAATACTAATGACGCATTTGTTTGGGGTGATCAAAGTTACCACAGAAGGGGGAGTGTAATGATACCGTACCTACTGGGGAATTTACACGAAAATCTATAATTGTTTCTATACTACTTATTATTAAAACTGAAGAGTTGTTTTTGTTTGTTTGAACGCGGTAATATCTGGAACGACCGGTCGCATTTGAAAGAAAGAAAAGAAAGAAAGAAAATACGTTTAATTGCGGCAAACATGACGCATAGATATAAAAACACAAACAAAAAATAAAACAAAATAACAATTTGGGAGAAAGTATGCGTCACAACTACGCAAAATTTTTTAAAAAAAATCTTTCTGAATCGGATAGCCAATTTTTTGTGGAATAGGCAAGCGAGGGTCGGGTATATACCTACCTATACTACGGCACCTCAGATTCCACAAGGCTGTATTTCAGAGCAAGTTGCTGATGCATTATCCTGGATAGAAGGTTGTGTCTATGCAAGTACTCTTCGTTAGCTAGACTAAAACACGCGAAAATAATATGCCTTATTGATTTTTTCGGCCGGTGGCATGCCCGACAGATGTCAATCGTTAAAAAAAAAGGCTTTATTATTATTACCTATCTACTAATCACTAACCAATCAAAAACCTCAACAAGCTTAATTTAACCAAACATGTAAATAATTCAACCATTAATCATTCATTTATTCAAATGGAATATTTGTTATATCGCAATCAAAGTGTACCTGCTAGTACAAATGCAAATGAATTTTAAGCCTCATAATGAATTATCGTACGGCTGAATAGATATTTGAGCTGCAGCTGTTAAATACCTGGGCCACTGGCAGCACGGCGCGGCAAGGGATTTTTATGCTTGAAATATCAAAAATTTAGCAATCTGCCTATCCTTTTCCTAACTATGTCGAAGTCGGCTTCCAGTCTAAACGGATGCAGCTGGATACCAGTATTTTATATGGAGCGTCTGCCAACCTCCACAATTCAGTTACTGGGTAATACGATATCCCTTGCTACGACTAGTTGTCAGACTTTCGGGTTTTTGATTACCTACCTGTTACGACTGTCAAAGATCCACGAAAGACAGTCGGGACCAATGGCTTAACGTGATTTCCGAGGCACGGAGGGGTCTTGGTATGTAAAATTGGTCACCCATCCACAGACAACCGGATCGATCGACCCGTGCGGCTGTTATAACATAGCTACGAGAACCTCCTCATAACTTAATAGTGTGACAATAAACTCGAAATGTCCATAACATTGAAAAAGGACGTCGCGGCATCGTTATCGTCAGTATGCGCTTGCATGTAGTGATGCTGAAGGATCCCGTGTAGCTACCTATCAGATTTGAGTATTTTGACTGGATAAAAGTCTAAATGGTTTTACAAATTCTGTTTACAACGCGCCTACTTTGTAGAAACACCGCAGAAAATTAAAGTTACCAAAATAAACAAATACTGAATTTAAAAATGAAACATTTGTAAATAAATTGGTACGCCATATTTCAGTTTGTAATCCAATAATTATATTCGAAAAAAACAAAAAGGATTTAACTTTGAACTTTTATGAAAGCGAGCAAATATAATATGACATGAACATTGTTTTCATGAACTTTTATTTGCAAGCGTCACTCGCAAAAAGGCAACTTATTTTTTTTTTGTATCATTAGTCGAAATAGTTTAAACAGTCAAATCCAATCAAGCCCTTTCTTTTTGAAGTCGGTTCAAATAATTTTAATTTTGTTTATTGCTAAATGGGCCCCGCTCTTGACCTCGATCACGCACGCCTGATGGAAAGCGATGTGGATCCGGTCTATGATGAAACGAGAGTGCCCAGAAGATGCATCAGGCACTGGAACTCCCACGCATCGACGAAACACAGCAGGCTGCTTGACGCCGGCCGGACTCCGGTGGAAAGGTGGTCGCAAACCAGACGGCAGGGGGCAGTTTATGATAACAAAAATCAAATTCGTTTTAAGTAGTATCGCAAGATTTTTTCATAATAATATCATCTTTGTGATTCTCGCAACCAGCTTGTGCATCTCGGTCGAAGTGGCGGTGCTTGGGGGAGGCCTATGTCCAGCAGTGGACGTCTTTCGGCTGAAATGATGATGATGATGACGAATATCATCTTTACTAATAATAAAGCTAGAGTTTGATAGTTTTTTTATTTGAATGCGCTAATCTCTGGAGCTACCGAACCGATTTGAAAATAAAAAATAATAATTTCTGGGTTCAAAGAAACTTCTCGCGGACGAATTCGCGGGTACAAGATAGTTTTAAAATAAACAGACTCATAGAGGGTTAGCGTATTGTATTATAGTCAGCCACAAATCGATTAATTACTGTGAATTTGTTAATAATGAGACTGTAGCACACAATACATACTGTAACTTTGTTGGACCTACATTATTTGTGGTAACACTTGCTCTACGAAAATCACTCTAACTGCTTCGATATAAAGCCGCTGCACGTTGTCAATATCAAATACTGTCCAACAAGGCATTCTCTTGACTCGCAAATTAGTTTCTACTCATTACTAAATTATCCTAAATTATAATATTATAATTATAATCTACTCTCTATCTAGGGGTATCGCATTACCCAGTAACTGGGTTGTGGAAATCAGGCAGGCAGTCGCTCCTCGTAAAATACTGGTATTCGGGTGCATCCGGTTAGACTGGAAGCTGACCTCAACATAGGAAAAGGCTAGGTAGATGATGATGATGACTTATAATCTACTACCGAGGTTAGTATTTAATAAATACAATGGGGCTTAATTTAAACACATGAATAGACAAATCGGGTTTAACAAGCCGTTTAAATAATTTGACCGTTCAATCTGTGGTATTATAAAATAATTGGAAATTAATTAAAATCCTAGTTCGCCTGTTTATTTCAAAGAGACACGTTCAGATAATTATCGGACTATCCTGAAGTAGTGATCAAATCTTATTCAGCCATAATATTAATTATTATGTTATAATTAAATTAACATTTTAATGTTCACATAATTATATGAACATTGTAGGTAATGTTCATAATGTTTATAATGTTCATATAATTATATGAACATTTATAATGTTCATACAATTATAATTCATATAATTATATGAACATAATAATATTACCACTGCTGGGACACGGGCCTCTACTCGGTGCGAGGGAGTGGACCGCAGTCTACACGCAGGCCCAGTGCGGCTTGGCAGACGTCTTCGATTGTCGTTCTTGGACATGCCGGTTTCCTCACGATGTTTTCGTTACCTTCACCAAAGTAGTGATACTTCTCAATAAATTCAACAAAATCACTCGATGTCAATTATTATGCCTACTCTTAATCAATATCTAAACTGACTGTATAATCGCAAACCTACGCATGTTTTAAATACATACTAAACACATACACAAGTGGGAAGATGTAAGTCCAACCTGGTAAAATGGGGCTACCTTGACGCAACGGCAGAAGGGTGTGATTGCGGAGCTATGTCACAAACCATGCTCCACCTCCTATCCTGCCCTCTGTGTCCCAAAACATGCAGTCAAAGTGACCTCTGCGCTACCACCGACAACGCCGTGGAAGTGGCAAAGTTTTGGGAAAACAAGATTTAAAATACAGTCGTGCCAGCGACACGAAGAAGAAGAAGAACACATACACAACTACATTACATACAACATCACTAATCCGAACACACATACCTATTAACCGTGCCAATTCACAAGCACCCTTTCACACTCCCTCACACACACCTACATCATTTATCACAATGAATACCACACTACGTGCACACTCAGTTAAATTAACCTTGTACTGTATAATTTACTTGTAAATTATTTTATTTAAACTTTCCTTTTTGTGTTTCGTTTCAACTACTTGAGAACGCTGTAATCTAGTTCAGGAGGCAGTGCGCGTATGTAACTGTGTATTTACTTTGTTTTCAATAAAGCATTATTATGTTGTATTTCTTTATTTATAAAGAAGTTAAACCACAAAACCGTTTTCACGGTTTGTCTGTGACAATGATAACAGACCATAGAAAATAAAGTGAAGTTTAATAGTGAGGATACAATCAATCAATAATTTAATGGGCGCCGATTCTGTTGTTCACAAACTAAATTAAATTTAAGTTCAGGCATCTTTTTCTTTTTATTTCAATAAGAAAAGGACAGAAGATAAATATTAGGTTAGTCCTGTCAAATTAAGAAACTACATAGACAATTTAGAAGAGATTAAAAAATTGGCTATTAAAAATACGTCAATTTACGTCAGGCGCCGACTAATTTGACAGGATTTAACTAATATTTATCTTCTGTCCTTTTCTTAATGATATAGAAAGAAAAAGATGCCTGAACTTAAATTTAATTTAGTTTGTGAACAACAGAATCGGCGCCATTATAGATGAGCTATTGTCACCACTTGTTCAGTATAAGGGGCGCATTTCACTATTCCTTATCTTACTTAGGGCAAATTTTACCAAAGTCAGATTAGTTAGTCGTATCAAATCCCATTGATGAAAGATTTTTCAGTTATTTTGTTTTGTCTAAAATACCAATCCAATCCAAATCCAATCTCTTTGATTATACCTACGTAGTGCAGCGAAAAAAATAAAAACGCGGACTGACTTCGCCATACTTCGCCATATTATGATTCATAATATTGTTATCCTTTCATGATTTTGCCAAAGTGGCCGTTTTAGGCCCCCAGTTAACTGTCAATTTTGATTCATAATGTTATCCTTTTATGATACTGCCAAAGTGACCTTTTTAGGCCCCCTGATCTCAGTCTCAATCTGTGGTGAAGGGCGGGCATTTTGGGGGACTGTCTTTTGTAATTTTGACGTTTGAAAAGTGCTGATTCTCAGCCTAGTTTGAATAAATGACTTTTGATATTGATTATGTCAAAAATACCTCTAATTCCCCTAAATTTTTGACGTTTGTTTGTCGCCGAGATGAGACTGCGAATAAAGGAACGTTTTAAATTACTGGCTGGTATTATAATATCACTTGGAAACAAATTAAATACAATTAATTGAAGATAAAGTGTGATGTAAAATCCCCACCATACCATACCATAATCAGCCTATATTGTTCCCACTGCTGGGACACTGGCCTCCTCTCGGTGAGAGGGAGTGGGCCGTAATCCGCCAGACGGGCCCAGTGCGGATTGGCAGATGTCACATTTCTTCGACTTTTGGTTCTAGGACATGTCGGTTTCCTCATGATGTTTTCCTTCACCGTTTTGAGAGCAGTGGTGATGAAATAATTTACACAAAGTAAAGCGCCTGTCTGGGTTCGAACTTACGACCTACAACTCGTAAGTCGCGGCCGTTATTGGCCACCATTGCTTTCCCCAAAAATAATCCCCTTATCATAATAAATAAACTCGTGATTAATGCATACCTAATTAAACCGTCTATCCAAATATATATATTGAGTTGCCAAATACAATTGCAGGCACTGGTGAATGTTAGTATTGATTTGTAATGAGCTTATTAGAGCCTGTAATGACTTTGTTAACGAAGAGTCCACAGAATTGGAATGACGATAATATAATTACCACAATAGGCTATTTGACAATGTAAAAAATAAGGTCATAATTATTGACACTCGTATAGATTATCGCTTTTAAAATCGATTTGCATTAATTTTACTACAAAACAATGTATTATTTATAAAAAAAAAAAACGAAAAAACTTCATCTTTTTAAATCTGGCGCCACGTAATCGAAAACGGTCTGGATTGGCTGAACTTAAGATGACGTCATGATTTAGTAAATTTCTGTCTATCGTTGACAGAACAGATGACTTTTGTCTAGTATCTCGACCGTTTCAACGTTTGTTTACGTGAATCGTGACGTCACGACGCCATATTGTTAAAGATAGCGTTTTTACGGCTTATTTAAACAGTACATTTTTATTTACTATTTTCTAAAAGAAATACATTATGCAATTTGAAGTAATAGGTTTTTGTGGGCTCGTTAGACACCATTAAATAATCTGAGATGTTTATCAGAAACCAGTCAAATAGCCTATTATCAGCACCTTAATTGCGTAACAGACTATCAATCACAATCTGAATAATTTTGTAGGATATTGCTAATCCATTGCTTCCTAAGTTCGAAAAACTTGTCTGCAACAACATAAATAACTCAATGGATGTTGTCGAACTGTCAAAATGGAATCCATTGCTACTGTTAGTGTGTTACGCAATTACCCTGCAGGACAAATATGATGGCTTAGGCTCAATTTACACCGCCGCGGAACGGAGTGGACTCGAGTTTTCGTAATAGAAAAATGAACTTTATGTCAATTGTCTAACGTACAAACAAGATAAGTGCTTGTTAGGTACTGCGGGAATTCCCGAGAATGCGCGATAATTCTCCAGAAGATGCGCGACCTGTGCATCGGGTGTATCTAATTTGTGTGTTACACTATTGACATAATGTTCATAATGCTTTGTAGTTAAAGTTCGCTTCCATTCCGTTCCGCGGGGGTGTAAATTGAGCCTTAGTAATAACAGCGACACGGGTCGATTTTCAGGGTCAAGACCATCCATTACATACCGAGACCACTCCGTTCCTGGGAATGAACAGACGCCAGCACATCAAGCTACCCGAAACTGTCAAATTTTCCCAATCAACTTTGAACCTTATGCTTTAGCTATAAAGTTGAAAATCAATTGAAGAAATTTGACAGATTGTGGTAGCTTGATGTGCTGGCGTCTGTACGTTAACTCGTTGGTCCCGGCTGTCATTCGTAGATCTTTCTTCATGTTGGCAAAGCGTAGTTTGTAATAAGCAAATATTTGGATCAAACTAAATTGGCTAGCGAAACTTTGCACACGTGATGCCTGTCGGGGCAGCGGGATTGTCCGAAAGGGTTACCGCTTCCCGGAACATAAAGGGCTAAGGAAGGAACACGGGTGGGTTTTAGTCAGTAAGAGTCTGACACTCCCTTCCGCTCCACCCAGAGCGGGAAATCATCCAATGACCCCTGTCATTGGATGATTTCCAAACCTCAAAAAAAAAAAAATGGGTAGCGATATCAAAACATGATAAAATTAAGAATTGAGAAACCTCCTCCTTTTTTGAAGTCGGTTAAAAAAAGATGTATAGTTTAGGTAGGCCTATGACCAAAAATTTGATGAAGGTTTCACGAAAAATCAACAAGTTAAAATTAATGAAGTTTAATGAAACCAGCTACAATGAGGTACGTCGGGTCGCAGATGCCGAGCGATCGATCATCCATTCGTCGCGTGGCGTGACGCTCTCATCAATCACGGCCTCTAATCACGGGATGGGTTCGGGTTGGGACGGGAAGACTGCTGGCTGAATTAAGATTTTAGATGCATGATTTTTATTGAGAGTTTTTGGTTTTTGGACTTTTAACTCCCGCGAAGACGAGCAAGTGTCAAGATAGATTAGAGTTTTGCATGACGACTGTCAATTTTTGTCCTTCTCCTTTTGCTGTCAATAAAAATGTAAAATAAAAACTGGCCAAGTGCGAGTCGGACTCGCACACGAAGGGTTCCGTACCACAAGGCAAAAACGCCGAAAAAAACACGTTTGTGATGTATGGCAGCCCCCCTTAAATATTTATTTTATTATTAAAGTAAAAATACAACTGAGTATTTTGTGAATATTTCAAGTGCCCACCTGTTGCCATTATTGATATCGAGCAAAAAAGGGCAAAAAATCGCGTTTGTTGTATGGGAGCCCCCTTAAATATTTATTTTATTTTGTTTTTAGTATTTGTTGTTATAGCGGCAAAAGAAATACAATAATTTGTGAAAATTCCAACTGTCTAGCTACCGCGATTCTTGAGATACAGCCTGGTGACAGACAGACGGATGGACGGACGGACGGACGGACGGACGGACGGACGGACGGACACACAGCAAAGTCTTAGTAATAGGGTTCTGTTTTTACCCTTTGGGTACGGAACCCTAAAAACTATTGCTGCTAAGGTACTTCCTACTAAGCCTGTTTTTACTGTGGAATGCTGATTAAATTGGTATTAAATTGCTATTGTAAGGTCACATCATGACTCTGGGTAGTTTCAGCCTAATATGGTTTGAAAAAGCAATCAACAGCAGGTTTCTCTATAGCACGATAATAATGGGTATTTCACAAAATTTTGTGGGTAACGGTAATATCTTTTACTTTTGTACCTTATTTATTTATTTAAGGATTACCAACAAGATACATTACAATTATCTTTTACCATTAAAGAATTTTTCTAATGTACATTATCCTCTAGTGAACACTCAATTACAGTAACCACAGCTTACAAATTATCGAGTACACAATGACATGCTCTGAATACATAATTAAATTATAAATAATATATTAAAAAAAATAATAACGTGCTAATAAGAGATTTACATGTTTTAAAATATTAAAAATTACGTTTATAAAATAGGATAAAACAAAAAAAAAAAAATAGAGACTAGAGAAAATCGTCGTGATCTAAAGAATAATCGATGTCTCATTTACCCACAACACTATATAACCACAAGACAAAACCGTTAATCAGCTACAGCTTACAGTACCCAAACACCACATAAATAACGAAGGCTTATCTACAAAACTTCTAACATCTTGTAATGGGGGTGGGACATCGCGTATCGATGCGGGGATCTCGACAGGCGAACATTTATCTTGTTTGGCTGGCCATAGGAAATACAATTAAATAGTTCACAGAAAGAGACAGAAGGAACACTGATGAGAACATGTGCATTGTATGTTGCTAAAATACATCGTCATCATCATCATTTTTGGGGTTCCTTACCCAAAGGGTAAAAACGGGACCCTATGACTAAGACTTCACTGTCTGTCCGTCTGTCTGTCAGCAGGCTGTCTATAACAACAAATACTAAAAACAAAATAAAATAAATATTTAAGGGGGGTCCCATACAACAAACGTGTTTTTTTTTCAGTTTTTGCCGTGTGGTACGGGACCCTTCATGTGCGAGACCGACTCGCACTTAGCCAGTTTTTTTTTTTAAGTCACGCCTAGTGCGCATAGGTAATACGGGCTGGTGTCCGCAAATCCACGTCAATGCGCGTATTTTGCGTACGGGTGGGAAAATCGATTATTCGATCCTTCCCAGCTCCTCAAGGAAGGCCAGCCACGCCTAGATGTTACTGACCGTCTCACGTAGGGTACCTGGGTTATCAAAGTACTTTGCTCTGTACATGGCCGCATGGTGACCACCGGGCAGTTTAGAAGCACATGTGCCGCTGTCTCGTCGTCCTCCATGCAGGCCCTGCACAGCGGACTGTCTGTTACTCTTAAGACAAAGAGGTATTTATTAAATGACCCGTGGCCAGTTAAAGCTGCAGTAACTGTACGCAGATTTTGTTTAGTTAGACGAAAAACCTGTAGCGGTATCTACAACGCCACATACGAACAACGCGTCATACTGACGTCACGCAAAATCCTGCATCTCGCAAGCAGAGTTTACCGGGCAGCTAGCATAGATACAACGGCCCATAGTGTGCAACGGTCCGATATGAATCATCGGGCAGATGCCCGCCAGACACAACACCCGTCTGGTCGGAGGATCCTCCCTTTTCTATGGAGGATAAGTGAACTTTACACCCTGTTCCTCATACCTCTATAAACCTGTTTCGTGAGGCAGCCAGATGTTTAAGTCCCATGTCATGCCAACCTATTGCCATCAACCGGGCACAAATCCAGCCTCCGGACTACTACTGAGTGTCCTGATGAAAAAACTCATTATAACTTTTTACGAGCTGGGAATCGAACCCGGGACCTCATGCTCAGCAGTAACGCTTGCGACTAATAGACCTACAAAACAGTGATACCAACCGAAATAATGAATTTTTCAATGAAGTAGTCATGTTGTTATCTAGAAGTGACAACTTCGAAGTGCAGTTTTATTTGTTTCCGTACTACAATGCAATTATTCTCGTATAGCTTCCAATTATCACTTAAACAAGCAACATGAGAAGAAACCTTTTGATAATAATCTTTCTAAAGACATTTTAATCACTTGGTTTGTCAGCCTGAGTTTAGCTCGTAACTTAAAAAAAAATATAATAATGAAATGTGATGCTGAAACACTATTTTACGTATGTTTTGGACCCATTTCTTTGAATAAATTCGCAATCCCCAGCATTCTAATTGCGTAACACATTATCAATCTCAATCTGAATCATTTTGAAAGATATTTCTAAACCATTGCTTTATAAGTTCGAAAAATGTGTCTGCTCAACAACGTAAATAGCGCAATGTATGTTGTTGAACTGTCAAAATGTAACCCATTTTTACTGATAGTGTTACGCAATTAACCCGCTAGATGCGTTGATGATGATCTGGTAGTAAATACAGAGGGGCGATTCTCGTAATATTCTGATCTCAGTCTCAATCTGTCAAAAATACCTCAAATTTCCCTACATTTTTGACAAGTGTTTGACATTTGATTGTCGCTGAAATGAGATTGCGACTAGATTTTGAACGTTGTTAATAACGAGAATAAAGACCTGTAACAATTATGAAATTATTTGTATGCACTTTTGTAGTGGAACTTCTACACCTTCTTACTCTACCCGTAAAATGTGTCAAGGCCGATGGCTGATTATAAACGGACATTGTTAAACTTTTTGCGGACATAATATGGTTTACTTTGTCCTCGCTCAATCAGTTCTCTGTTACTGTATAGGTAACTACATGGGGGGCACCCACAAGGCAACCATGTTGCGGCCCGCGGTTTCAGCAGCATAAGTGTCGATCCCGTGGGAATATCGGCACAAAAAGTAGCCTATATGTTAGTCCAGGGTGCCAGCTACCTCCATACAAAATTTTATCGAAACTGATAGAGCCGTTTGAGCGTGAAGAAGTAACAAACATATACACACCCCCACACACACTCACACACTCACAAACTTTCGTCTTTATAATATTAGTGTGATTAGTTCAAGAAAATGAAAACCGCATACCAATCTTTGAAGTCAAGGTAGTATAATGTTTCCTCTGCACTTATATCTACACACACATAACGTAAGAGCTTCAGTTTCAATACTTTCAAATCGTATCATTCCTAAAAGTATACTAACACATTGATCTCAACATTCTCAACGTAAAAGCCTTTTAAACTACGAGTAGGAAAGTTACAAGGATTCATGATAACATTTATATAGAAAGTACTTAAACGTTGAGCACATACTGAAGGCAGAGACATTTAAAACGATTAAGTTCTGTCTTGAACATCTGACTTAAGTCTAGGCTATATGTAATTAGAATGTAGCAGGTTTTAGCTCAGAACACGTCTGTTGCATACATACTCATTATCTGCCTAGCCTTTTCTCAACTATGTTGGGGTCGGCTTCCAGTCTTACCGGATGCAGCTGAATACCAGTATTTTACATGGAGCGGCTTCCTATCTGACCTCCACAACCCAGTTACTGGGTAATACGATACCCCTCGGTAAGACTGGTTTTCAGAATTTTGGGCTTCTGACTACCCGTAACGACTGTCAAAGATCCACGAATGACAGCCGGGACCAACGGCTTAACGTGCTTTTCGACGCACGGAGGGGTCACGGTATGTAAAGATGATCACCCATCCACAGACCAACCGCGGCAAGCGTAGCTTAACCTGATCGATCGACCTGTGTGGCTGTTATTATTTAGCCACGGGCCCCTGATGCATGCATACTATGTGATAATATATTTGTACACTAACAGTACCCGCGACTTTGTTCGCGTGGATATCGGAAATCACTAATGTCTATCTTTAGAAAGAAAGAAAGAAAAATAGTTTATTTGGACACGGTTCGTGAAACATAAATTAAAAATAATGTTTCAAACAACAAGTTCGGTTCATTTCAGCATTAATGCCAGACAGATGCTGTCTGACGCTGGTTTTCTAATGAACCTTTAGGGAAAAGTGACGGGGAGTACACACAACAATATACCTAATACCTACATACTTTTTATACTTATAAATAAATAAACTAGTAATCAAAAACATATCATTACAAAAACGAAAACAACAAAGTCTCAGCTAAAACCAGATCTTCGCGATCAATCTAGATGAGAATGCTCCGTGCACGGTGCACTCATTTGTATCTTTACTAATTCTTTATCTAAAATCAACTTATAACACCAGCTATCTGCAAGTGAAAGTCCTGTTAAAATCGGTCCAGCCGTTTCGGAGATTAGGCAGAACAAACAGACAGACAAACAAAATTTAAAAAAATAATAAGTAGGTACCTAACATAGTCCATAGTCGAAGAGACGATTCTTAAAATACTCACTCGGTAAAATCATGCAGTTGCCTTTCACCACAGACATGAAAGTTAAAGTTCTAACAGGACACACAATAAAGGTTATTTTACACAGACCGCAATCACCAAATTCTCTACACAAAACTCCAACCGCTCCCAAAAGCCCCGTTCCACACATTTCCTCGCTGCACTTTTATAACAACATGAACTTAACTTCAATTTGCAACGTCAAGTTTATTGTAAACCGATAAAACTGTTTCCTACGACGTACAATACGACCGACGTTACTTGGCGGGCCTGAGTATAGCCTTTGCGAACTTTTGCGCATGTTCTCTCACTCACACTCGCCTCATGCCACCATTTGGTTCCTGAAAACCGTTAGTGCGCAGCCTTTTGCGCGAAGTTCAGGCCAGCCAAGTTACGTCGGTCGTATTGTACAAGGAACTTCTCAACGTACCAGCTAACTATAAACTGCAATAATATTAAATTAAACGTCAATTTTGTAATGAGAAAAAGAATTTATTGTGGAACGCTCTCAAGTTAAGATTTTACTCCCATTTTAGACACAAGTTATGCTGGGGAAATAAAGATTGCACGTGCTACCGTGTGTGGGGATTTTTTCGCGAAATATACTTTACCGAGGTGAGAATGAAAATATAATGCATATCGTGGCATCAACGGAGAATAGACTGCACCATATTTTTCCGTGAGGGTCTTTGCACTTCTAGGATTAGATATTTTAAGAGTTAGGAAGATCAGCTCCATATAATATAGTTTATACTATCCATAGGCAACTGTATTTTATTTAATAACTAGCAGTGTCCCGCGGTTTTATCCGCATATGTGTCGATCCCGTTCGAAAGACATTTGGCGCCATCTATTATCTTAATAACGTTATTGTTCTTTTCCTCGGGAACAGCGCTTTTTTCGGGATGAAAGGTACCTTATGTCCGTTTCTGTACACCTGACAACGTATATACAAAATTTCAGGATGATCGGTTCAGACAAACTTACTTTCGCAAATATAATAGCTAGAATAGGATAATGTCCTCATCAGAACCGTACGGTGCAAGCGTATGATACCTTTATCTTTGTCATACGGTCAGTTACCGGGCGTGAGGGGGGGCGTTTTGGGGGACTGTCTTAAGTAATTTTGATGTTCGAAAAAATTTGAGTAAATGACTTTTGATTGTACTTACGAATCCAAATTTTCTGTTGATCGACAGCTGGTTATCTGATAAATATGATCAATGCCTGTCATGGACACCTTCAACATTCAGGGGAATGCAGATACGTTGCCTCATTTCACCGGCACCTAATACCTTCAAAACAAAATACAGGAACGCTGTTTGGTGACAGAATCAAATATGATGGTTATATCTACTTATTGAGCAGTGGTTGCCCAGTGGCAACGGCCGCGGGGGCGTAGGTTCGAACCCAGACAGACCCTTTACTTTGAGTAAATTACTTTATCACTACTGCTCCCAAAATGGTGAAAGAAAACATCGTGAGGAAACAGACATGTCCTATATCCAAACATTCAAAGACATTGTGACATCTACCAACCAGCACTGGGCCCGTGTGGTAGATTACAGCCCCCTCCTTGGCACTGAGCGGAGGCCTGGTTCTTAGCAGTGGATACATTATTGGCTGATTATGGTACCTACCTACTAAGCCCCAGAACAAATTGCTGCACAAGATTACAATCTACTGAATTCAGGTCACATCCCAGAAACAAAGTAAACCCAATAGTCTAAGAAAACGCTAAACCGGCAGCTCTAACTTAGTCTAAATTCCCTAGCTTGCAAGGAAGCCTCCTCATAACTCGTATATTTATGATGTTTGTGCATTCCGTATGCATTACCTACGTCCGCACACATTTTGTTGGCAACGCATCGTTCTTGGTAATTTATATCGATGCGCCAGCAATCGAATAGAAAATTATACGTCGCATGTAATCTGGGGGATGGAGTTGCAATTCTGATCGTGTATGTAGATACGTAAACAGACATAAAATAAGATTTATTTTCGTATCGAATGAAAACCATAATATTTAAAATACCTCATATGTAATGTTAGCCGGAGCAGGAAGGGATGGAAATCTCTAGTGGAGGCTTCCACCTTCAATTATTAAATGAGGGGTTCTTACTGGCGCAGAAGTTTAAAAAGAAGTTTAACTTTATAGAATTGAAGAAATTGTAGTTAATTTAGAAAGTTAGTTATTTTAGAAAGTCAGTTTTTTCAGTGTTTGATTTTTTAAATACCTTAAAAAGGTTTTAATTTTATTTTATTTTATCAATGTTAGCTATAAGGAGATATAGTTTGTAGTGTGTTTGTAGATGTAGTTTGTCCACAAAATTCAACAAAACGTGCTTTTATGTCCAAATTTTACCTGTACTTCGGAACTCTCCTATATACTTAGTAGACTAACCTCGAAACCAAACATTTATTCTTTGAACTACACAAATTGTAAGAGAATCATCGAAGATGCTCTTCAAAGTATGTCTTACGAAAAAACAGACAATTTACTGTTTTAAAGTAAATATAGGTATATAAATTGAAATATATATCAAATTTAGAAACTAAGAGTTAAGCTACTCAATATATAATTATTTGTCTATTGTCAACTTTTGATTATTTATTAATTTTAAAATACTATTTTTATCTCCTCTCGCCTGAAATACAGGATTAGGTACCTAGTTCAGGCACGTAAGTCTTAGGAATACAATTTATATTATTTTTATAATTATATATTTTTTTATTAAATATATATTATTTTTATTTAGATTGTTTTCTCTTCTCAGCTCTTTGGCTGGTTTTTGCAACATTTACGGATCGAAGCCAAGTAAGTGCAGCATGTATTTGCATATTATTATTATTACTAATTTAAAATTTTGCGGTGCCCGACAGGGTCCATAATTTTATTGATTCTATTATTTTATACTTACCACCTGCATTATGGATGCAATAAAAATTTAATTTAATTGTATTCTATAACACTAGCCCCCAAATAACAAATGCACCAACGAATACCAAACCCCATAAACCATAGTCTTGCAAGTTATCTATCAAAAGTACTAGGAACACATGTTGTACAAGTAGTTTGATCAATAGCGCGTCAATGTGAGATATGGCGATCGACACGGACCGAACAAATAGCGTTGGTGAGCCAATGCATACAGATCTAGTCGGGTCTGGATGAAAAGGAGCTGGAAGTGACACTCGAGCATGGTAAATCCTACGAAAGCAAAGTACCTAAGCAAATAAATGCAATTGGGTAAGGCGAACTCTTAACACATATAGCATAGTGATTGCAGTCCGGCTGTCGAGAAAATGCGTTCCTGACACCTATCAGTGCGACAATTCTAGTAGCTAATAAAGATCATATTCGCAAAACACGTAGGTATTTTTGACAAATGCGTGCACTGATTGGACAGGTCCGCTCAATCTGTGTGGTTCTTTCCTCAAAAGACCATTTCAGACACCAATCTACCTATATGGTCTTCACACGATCTGACCAAGATTTTGTCTGGACTTTAAAAGAGACTGTGACCTCTGAGTTTGTTTCGGCCTTTCTTCTCAGAATAGTCAGTTATGAAACGCCGACCTCATCTAGTTTAAAAAAATATGATTGACGTGTAAAAGTGTTTCTACAAACCGATTTACAGAAAATAAATCATTTATCATTATAGCGTCAGTGCCAGTTCCATTTGCTCTTATTCTATGTGTCTGACTGTCGCAAAACTGTAATATATTATAACAACCAATAGCGTAATCAATCTTCGAGGCAATCAGCCTCCTTCGAGTTTATTTAACTTGTATGTAAGGACAATAGAGAATCAATTGACTACGTGACCATCAGATGTCATGGAGAAAATATATTGAAGACTGAAAAATGTTTAATGTGTGAATAGACAGAAAGATAAAATCTTTATTGTAAACCATGTAATCTAAATTCGTATTGTCTCGTTCGCATCGCAGCAGATCGGACGGAGTCTTTATTACCAAGCCGTACACAGCAGCTAGCCGAAAGCATGCTGCGACGCGCGATCTGTTCCATTCGCCTGTCGTCGTATCCAAATTTCTATTTCTTTTTCTCTTTTGTGTTTTATGAAATGTTTCTTCTTCTTCTTGTGCAATAGCTAACAATACTACGTCAACTTCAACCATTTACAAAAATTAGAACACGTCAACTCGGTAAGAATGAAACTATTTGATTATGCGCAGAAATGGATACGTTCGCAAGCGACGGTACGGAGCCGATCGTATGCGTCGACATGCTGCCGGACGCGATCGACTGTCGCCGCATTCGTTCGTATCCTTTCCGATCCGACGCGATGCGAGCCGTTTGGTGAAAAGCATCCTTTAGTCTCGAGGTCGCGACTGCAGGGTTTTGGGTTCGATCGCCGGAGTTG
Organism: Oligia latruncula; assembly: GCA_948474745.1. NCBI lineage: Eukaryota > Metazoa > Arthropoda > Insecta > Lepidoptera > Noctuidae > Oligia > Oligia latruncula. The sequence goes on from OX419686.1 coordinate 2,382,908, forward strand.
TGCTCTGTTATTCGTTCTCCACATGGAGAGAAAAAAATACTGAAATAAAGTTTATTAATCAAAAAGTAACAAGACAATATTTAGCTAAATTCGGTTAACCACAAACTAAGCGTCGCTTGTATCTTGTGGCCAACTGTTGCCCACAATTTCGTCTGCGATCGTGTAGGGAACAGCTGATTTTTTTTCGCCATTTTAGATTTGGTCCCATAGTAAAAGTTGTTCATAATGATGATGAGTACAATGACCTCTTAAGAGGTTGTTAATGTTTTACCAATAACCCTGTATAAATAGACCGGTCAGTAACCAAAAAGTTCGGAATGAAAATTATTTCCAACAAATTGCTTAAAAAAATACGGGACAGCAACTCTCAGATTCACCTTCCCACCCTTTGCAGTACAAACACAGAAAGACAAACTCGCACAACGCCAGCCAATCTCCGTAATACCATGCTTTTGAACAAAGCCAAACACTATCTAGTAAACAATTCTAAAAGATAATTAACTGCTGAACAAGACAACAGAGCGCCAATAAGAGTAGTGAATTTGCATCCCCAGTCTGTTGTATGCACGATGATAAGAAGGACCCCTACTGTGGGTTGCGGCGAGTGGGCTAATGTGTGAGAAATGTTAGAAAGAGACACACAGCAGTGTATGATTCTTTTTAGGGTTCCGTGCCAAAAGGGTAAAAACGTGACCCTATTACTAAGACTTCGCTGTCTGTCCGTTCGTCTGTCTGTCACCAGGCTGTATCTCAAGAACCGCGATAGCTAGACAGTTGAAATTTTCACAAATTATGTATTTCTGTTGCCGCTATAACAACAAATACTAAAAACAAAATAAAATAAATATTTAAGGGGGGCCACATACAGCAAACGTGTTTTTTTTGGCGTTTTTGCCTTGTGGTACGGAACCCTTCGTGTGCGAGTCCGACTCGCACTTGGCCAGTTTTTTAAACCGACGTCTAAAAAGGACGAGTAGCTATAAAACGTATCGTTGACACTATATCAATTCAAACGTCAAATTGATAAAATGTTTTTATTCCCTTAAGGCGCCTACATGACCTAAAGCGCGGTCTTTGTCGGACTGCATAGAAAAGAAAGAGAAGCGTGATGACACAACCCTAATAATTTATTGTAAAATATGAAGCAATTATCTATTTACAAAAAATTAAGACACTACACAAATTTCATCTAAATCGGTTCAGCGGTTTAAGCGTGAAGAGGTAACAGACAGACAGACAGACACTCTCGCATTTATAATATTAGTATGAATGGATTAGCAATATCCCTCAAATTGATTCTGATTGATATTGATAGTGTGTTACGTAACTACGGTGCTGATTCATAATTTTAATTCGGATTACAACCCTATTAGCGGAATTTGTGTTTAAAGCTTACCGCTTGTGTAAATGAGTTTCCACATAATTAGGCAACATAGAATGATTACCGAAATTCAATGCTATGCTTAACTCCTTTCATCAAATAGACGCACGGTAACTGTTTTGCTACAAAACATTATTCAGTTACAAAATGTCATAACATCGAGGGATGTTATGACATTTTGTAACTGTTGTGTAGAAAGTACTGGTACCGTATTAAGACGGTTTAAGGTGAATGGGTAGTGGTAGACCGCGAAATTAAAATTTTCTCACGTTTTTTGCAATTTGCAGGTCAGTGTCAGATTGTATCTTGATCAAAATATGATTCGCGACAATAACAGGTACATATTTAGAGTATTATAATGATTAGAATCACACTAATATTATAAAGGCGAAAGTTTGTGGGGGTGTGTGTGTGTGTGTTTATATGTTTGTTACTTCTTCACGCTCAAACGGCTGGACCAATTTTGATAAAATTTTGTATGGAGGTAGCTGACACCCTGGATTAACATATAGGCTACTTTTTGTTCAGATATTCCCACGGGATCGACATTTACGCGGGTGAAACCGCGGGGCGCAGCTAGTCATTAATATATCTTTCTAAGTTAGATTTCTACCACCAACCATCAATCTCTTATGGAAAAGTGTTAATGGTAGAAATCTAACTTAGAAATATGTATTAATATACACCATTTAATTTTAATTCAAAATCGAGAAGCCATCACAAGGAAACTGGATGCCACGCCAGGACGACTCAATTCCCAACATAGTTGGTTGCAGTTTGTCAACTGTTAGAAGTGGACAACCACTCTGAAACTGTTCAACAATAATTGAACTGCCAACAAGTATGCCAATATCCTGATCAAATAACTTTGCCGGAACACTTAGCTAGCTCCTGTTTTACTGAGCGTAAAGTGTCAATAAAAATATGTTTTAATAATAGTTTTGTTCCTATTCAGCATCTTTAAATCCAGGTTTAAGCCATCAAGCCATTTTAAATTTTGAACTATAACAATTAAACCCGAGTCGAAGTTGTCAATTTAAACTTTACGCTTGTCGGAAAAAAGTTCAAAATACAGTACCTACCTGGATCAAAGGTTTAGGCTAGGTATAAAGTTAGAACTCGCAGTGTTTTTGTTACGTTAAGCACTGTAGAGAGTGTGATCCTGCCTTTAGCTTTAGATAATGCAGGCTGGTCATAATTGTATCGATGTTCCATTCGAACATTCAAACGACTGTCAAATAATTTATTATGGTGTTTTTGTATTATAGAGTGAATGATATAATTACAGTAAAGCTGTATTGTTCTCTTTAAAATATATTAATTCCAAGTCAAAGGCTTTTCAATTGTACATACACAGGTGTACTGTGGAGGACCCCTCTGGACCTTCACAGTACACTCATATTTTGCTTGTTATGTTAATTCCTACTGTCGTTGTGGGCGAATCTGAAGACTCTTCTCTAAACGATAAGTATTTCTTTAAAAAAATATAATAAAAGCCGGGGATAAATCCAAGCAACCCTCGCTTTGACCAATCAGACTGTCTCGAGACATTATGTACCTATACAGGGCCAAATTTAAGTAGCTAGCAAAATTCTGCAGACGTCATGGGTATCGATATCTAAACATGATAAAGAACATGCACGAATCAAATCCAAACCCATCACTGAAAACCGCATCAAAATCGGACTAGCAGTTTTGGAGATAAATGGCAACATTGGTTTGCAAACACATCCTCTCACCCAAAACGCATAAACCGTCTCCGTACCGTCCGCGGTAATAAAATAAAAACAAAAGATTTTTAATGTTTTTTTTCGGGGTTTAACGACCGCTGGATGTTTTGTTAATTGAAATACGAGTTGAGAAAATTCGTTTTAGTTTTGTCGTGTTAAGATATCGATACCCATCATGTCTGTGAAGTTTACACAGTAAAAAGCTGATTTTGAAACTGATATTTCAAATAAATACACTCTACGGTCGGTGAGCCCAGAAAAAAAAACGAGCACTCCAGGAGTGAAAACAAAACACAAACAGAATACTTTGCCATCACTCACTGACACATCGAATATACATTAAAACCGAGTACATCCCGAGCACAGCCGAACACATCCGAAGCGGTGTCGGTTACGGTAACAGTGGCGCAAGTTCAATAGTTGTTTCCCAACTCAAAAAATGCCAACGCGCCTAAAGAAGTTTTCACTTCAAAAATCGTCAAATTTCTTTTTTCTTTTATCGTGTTTAGATAATGATACCCGTCACGTCCGCGGAGTTTCCCTAGCTAATTTAATTTGTTCCTGTATTTTAGCTAAAATTTTTAGGACTTTGCCCAGCAGTGGGACACAAAATATGTTAACAAAAAAAAAATATACAGGGTTATTGGTAAAACACCAGCAACCTCTTAAGAGGTCATTGTACTCATCATTATGAACAACTTTTACTATGGGACCAAACCTGAAATCGCGAAAAATAAATCTGCTGTTCCCTACATTTTTGTTCGTATGACTCGTCAAAATGTAGGGAACAGCTGATTTTTTTTTTCGCGATTTCAGGTTTTGTCCCATAGTAAAATTTGTTCATAATGATGAGTACAATGACCTCTTAAGAGGTTGCTGGTGTTTTACCAATAACCCTGTATATATATTAGCTAAAACCCGTTATACCCCTTACCCGTCACACATACTCACCTACATATCACTTTACCCAATGTGTACCATTCAAAACTGTACCAAACACTTACCAAGTATGCCAATATCCCGATCAAACTATCGCGGTTACTCATTGCTACGGTGACTTTGTTTCGAGTTCGACAAAGCTAAGGCCGTAGTTATGCGAACACTCTCTGTTATGCAGATTCTATTAGACAGCTCTGCAGACATGTGTGCTGGCACTGGCTGTTTACACGCTTGTATGGGAAATTGTGGCGTGACGTCAATTGTTTAAGACGAGGACTGGGTGGAAGGGGTTTTATTTTTCAGGGTGTAGGGTAGGTAATTTTGAACGCCATGTTGGTTTGGCGGCCATCATGGAATTAGTATTTACTGTAAAGGTTGTCTACAAAAGTCGACCTTAGCGGTAGGTAATTCTTGTATTTTTAACAACGTTCGCATTCAAATCTCAGTCTAAATCTGTCAACAATACAATTAATTTGCATACATTTTGAACACGTTTCTGACATTGATTTGAATTTGAACGATTTTTAAGTACGAAAATAAGGTCTTCAGATGTTGTGCAGACTTGCAGAAAAATGAGTCGGTTGCATTTGATCATTCAAGAGAATTTGAAGTGAGCTTTCAAATAATTGTTTCGAAAAATAATGATAGATTAAATGTAGGGCACACGTATCAAATCGGAAAGGGATCGGCACGGCCGGAGGGATGAAAGGCAAGGGTGAACGAAGAGACGTAAGCTCGGGTACGGAGAGACGTAAGCGCGGGGACGACGAGCCGTAAGCACGGGGACGACGAGCCGTAACGCACCGAAACCGCGGTTCGTGAGCTTTTCTCGAGGCGAGGTGATTACGTTACGATTCAGATTAGTGTACTACCTATAAAAAACCATATTACAAATTACAGATAATAATTTGTAATTTAATAATATGTAATCAATAATCATAAATTATTAAATGATTACAAAATTATTACAAAACAACAACAAAGAACTAGATAAGTGATAATTTACTATACCACCTATTTTCTAGAATCCTCCATATAATACTATTCTCACTTTTCGCTTACCCAGTAATCTCACTGAATTCTAATATCTAATTATTTGTCAAAGTTGTACCACAACCTATAAAAAGTAAACAACTTGTTTTGACTGCGAAAAAGTTATCGAACCTTTTCAGAACTTCGAAAGTTAGAGTCTGCGAAATGCACTTAGCTACGTAAAATATTCTACTTTACTGAATATGAACATTTTTTATGCACCCATATCTTTAAACGTTGGGCCACGAAAGGAGAAGGACTTTAGAGGAATTTCTTAACTGAGCTGTTACTTAGCTGATTAGCAGTACCAGAATTTATTCTGGATTAAATATTTGCTGTGGTTTTCTTGCATTATAATCAGAGGCCAATTATTCTTTCTGTTAATTTTTTTTTGACTTGAGCAAGTTTGATTTTCCTGTTCTAGTGTCTTTTATAGATAATTTTTTACTGAACTTATACAGGACCTGTAACAAGTAAAGTCAAGGAAAGTAATTATTCGCCAAATTGGCTACCAATTTAAGTTGTCTTTCAAATCATAACTGTCATTCTTTGACAGTGGTTTGATGTGGCAAATTGATCTAGGGTGTCAATTTGCTGCTGGATGAGAGTTGCCGAAAATTGAGTTGAATGGCGTGTGATAGGAGAGACCTATGTCCAGCAGTGACCTGCTGTAGGCTGATGATGATGATATCACGGCAAATTAACTTAGTGTTTTAAATTTATGAACAACTAGCTGCGCCCGCGGTTTCATCCGCATAAGTATCGATTCCGTGTGAATAACGGGATAAAAAGTAGCTTATATATTCATCCAGAGTGTCAGCTACCTCCATACCAAATTTTATCAAAATTGGTCCAGCTGTTTGAGCGTGAAGTAGGGATGTGACAGTATACATAAAAAATCGATTATTAATTCATCGATTATTTTGCCTAGTAATAAAATCGATTATAAAATAATCGATTTTATTAAAATAATCGATTTTTTCCTTTTTTTTTTTATAGTTTAAATTAAACGCCTGAAATATCGATAATAACTATCTATCACAGCACTCAGTTTTATTAATAATAATAATAAACATTAATTACACAACAAGTTAATAATTTCACACAAAAAAAATTTTTTTAAATTTCTCCTTTCGACCGAAATTCAAATTACATTAGATTAGACATTACGTTTACGTTAGATTTCTGCCACCAACCACTAATCTCATATGAAAAAGTGTTAATGGTAGAAATCTAACTTAGAAAGATGTATTAATGATTATAATTATCTAAATATGTACAGACGCCAGCAGGTCAACCTACCCGAAACTGTCAGATTTTCCCAATCAACCTTGAACCTTATGCTTTAGCAATAAAGTCGAAAATCTATTAAAGAAATCTGACAGATTGTAGTAACTTGATGTGCTGGCGTCTGTACCGGTTATTGTCGTGAATCATATTTTAATCAAGATACATCCTGACACTGACCTGCAAATTGCAAAAACCCTAAGAAAATTTGAATTTCGCGAATTACAAAAGGATTACAAAGATAAAATATTAAAGTATCTTAGCCGTGTGTAGCGCCCTTTAGCGTCATTCATTTATTAGTTAGTGGTACACTTCGCGGTACTTTGCGGCTTCACGCTCCGGACTAAAAAGCTGTGTTGCGGCCGTTCTAACTTCTAGGTGAAAAAAATCGGCAGTGAATAAGAAATCGATTTTTTATTAATCGATTTTTTGTAATATTAAAATCGATTATAAAAATCGATTTTTTTCGAAAAAAAAATCGATTATTAATCGATTTTTTCTATAATCGATTTTTTTTTCACATCCCTAGCGTGAAGGAGTAACACACATATAAACACACACACACAATATTAGTGTGAATAATTTCCTAGAATGTACTAGTCCCTTCTACTTCTATGATGGCATTTCGCTTGAATGCCTTGGTTTGTGGCCCTAACTCACAAGTAAGAGACAAAATGTAGGGCAAGTAAGCGGCCTAAGTTAGCAGCAGGGAAAGTTTGCAACAGTCCGGACCGTTCATGTAACGGATACTAGCATCGTCTGCTCTGCATCGTGTTCCGTGACTTAAATGTGCAGTTTTGAGTCGAATTATTATCTTAATATCTTCGAAAATCGCTGCATGTAAGTTGACATTTTGTTAAAATAAAGACATTGAAAGCTCAAGTAGTTGCGTTTAGCCTAGCAAATTAAAACAAGTTTTCGGCCCAGTGGGTGGCAAACAACATCACGGCACGCCCAGAAAAAAAAACCGACTTCAAAAAAAACGCTACAAAGTGAAAAATAACTTTAATTTCGGAAGTCGGTGGCAAAAACTAAAATACAGATCCAAAGACACCGACTGACACAAAGATTATTTTTCACTTTGTAGTGGTTTTTTGGAAGTCGGTTTTTTTTTTTGTTAAAAAGTTTTTGTGTTTGTGTTGTTTCTCTGCGTCATGTTTCGCAAATACAAGTATTTTCTATCTTGTTTCTTTTTATAAATGATTTGAGCCAATCAAAAATACACCGGTTTCGGGGAATATTATCCTATATGAAACCTCAAATTGCCATATCGATAAAGTGGACTGTATGAACAATCGCTTTATCTATCACCATTTCAGGACACACTCTATTTTATTTGAATGAGTGGACGGGAATTTCATTCATTCAAAAACACATTAATACAGGCGGGTTCAAAACCGCGACATCAATTCCGCACACCGCGGATCATTACTATCACCGATTTTATACCGCAATAACAACACCTTTATGTGAATATTTTTTGGGTTTAGCGCATCCCCGCGCTTTGTGTGCGCAAATATACAGACGCCAGCACATCAACCTACCCGAAACTGTCAAATTTTCCCAATCAACTTTGAACCATATGCTTTAGCGATAAAATTGAAAATCTATTAAAGAAATTTGATAGATTGTAGTAGCTTGATGTGGTGGCGTCTGTACTTACGTTTTTCGAAACTTTTATGTCAGTGTCAAACATGGCTTTACAGAATTATAATCCTTAAAATCAGCATTACAACACGTTATGCTAGAATTGGTCTCAAATATCATGATTTCATGAAATTGGCATTCAGTAGGGTAATATGAACTTAGAGAGATGTATTAATGATTTTTATGATTATTATTTACTAGCAGCGCCCCGCGGTTTCACCCGCATAGGTGTCGATCCCGTGGGAATATCGGGATAAAAATTCAGTGGTTTAGGCTTGAAAAGGTAACATACAGACAGACCGACAGACAGACACAGACTGTTACTTTCGAATTTATAATATTAGTATGGATATAAAAAAAGATCTATACTTACAAATAATAAACCGAAAAAGTTTGTTTGTTTGAAAGCGCTAATCTTTGGAACTACCAGTCGGATTTGTTTTTTTTTTTCATTTGATATCCCATTTCATGAGGAAGGCTATAGTTATAACATCAAAACAAAGTAATAGGGTGGGCGTGTGATGCGATGTGACGGGGGAATAATAAATCGGACGATTGTTTTCAGCAATGTCCAAACCAGCCGACCCCCTTATTATGTAACACACTGTCAATCTAAAAAAACGAAGTTCAAAATGGAAAATTATATTACTTTGACCTCACTATCCAGTTCAGCGCCCTTGAAAACCATGAAAACGACACCCATGATGAAAACTATGAAAATTTTCGCAGCTGCCATCTTGGATTTTCATTTTAGAAATAGAAAATATTTATAGTCCAGGTAATACAGTAAGCAGGTTCAATGGTTAACAGCAAGTTAAGACGACATGAGTAGCTTAAAATATTACCTACAGCTAGGTTACAATAGGTAGGTATAGTATTTCCTAGAAAGCCCTCAAACTAGATAGTTAGTCTGCGCTTTTTCGTTACGTGACGATTTCTTCAAGTTTACTCCATCAAGCTCCGTTAAAGAACTTCGTTCCAATCATGGTTACGGCCGCGAATCATATTTAGGTCGACAATACAACCTGGCGGCCTAAAGAGGCCACTTTAGCAGAATCATAAAAGGATAACATTATGAATCATAATATGATGAAGACAGTCTGTGTTTTTCTTGTTTTCGCTGCACTACGTAGGTATAATCAAAAAGATTGGGATTGGATTTGTTTTGGATTGATTGGTGTTTTGGCACAGACAAAAAAAAATTGAAAAATCCTTCATCAATAGGATTTGATACGATTAACTTAACAGTTAACTGTCCATTATGATTCATAATGTTATCCTTTTATGATTCTGTTAAAGTGGCCCTTTTAGGCCCCCAGATACAGATAGAACCTACAAATTGCAAAAAACGTAACTAAATTTGAATTTCGCGGGCTTCCCTGACCCTTTCGCCATAATACCTTTCAACATGAATATTTTATTCAGCCTTGTTTTTCTGTTGTATGAGCAAAAAATAATAAGCTAATGCTAGTATATTAAGTCAACGAACGTGACTGAAAAGGATCGTAAATTGTGGTTTAGGCATAAAATTTGATAGCATATCGCGTCATAAAAAATACTGGCAGGTGATGTTAACTTTTGGGTGACTAAAGAAAATCTTAGGGTCTTTTTTTGCACCCTATATTCTACTAACCCAGCAATAACACCAAACGTAGACCATCATCACCATCTGCCTAGCCTTTTCCCAACTATGTTGGGGTCGGCTTCTAGTTTAAAAGAGTGTCCATGGAGTTTCTTGCCCGTTCTTCTCCATAGAGATCTACGCTTTGGAATGGGCAACTAGCTTCAACATTCTGACTAACTGACAGACTATTTAATTTTGACAATTCAAAAGTGCCTGTACAAGGTTTAATTGAAATAAATGATTTGAGTTTGAGTTTGAGTCTAACTGGATGCAGCTGAATACCAGTATTTCTCATGGAGCGACGCCTATCTGACCTCCACAACCCAGTAACTGGGTCAGACAGACTGGTTGTCAGACTTTCGGGCTTCTGCCGACCTGTAACGACTGTCAAAGATCAAGTAATGACAGCCGGGACCAACGGCTTAACGTCCGAGACACGGGAAGTCTTGAAGTAAAGATGGTCACCCATCCATGGACCAACCGCGGCAAGCATAGCTTAACCTAATCAATCGACCCGTGCGGGGGTTATTACTTAGCCATGAGCCCCTCCGACACTGCACGTAGATATGTAGATAAATATATTTTACCTCAAAACTCGGGACATCTAGAAAGATTCAGTTCATAAAATCCCACAAAATGAACGAAAAATATTCCTTTGAGACTGACACTAAGAAGAAAACGTCCGATATAATTTCCAGTCCTTAATGAAACCCAACGGGTGTCATAAACGGTATTCCGCTGAGCACTGTGCATCTAAATCATAACCTACCTTTTACTCAAAAGGCGCCTGAAAAATCCAATAAAGTTCTTTGTGAGCCCATCCGGCGTAGAGAAGTAAATTAAACTGGCGCCCAGGGTAGCCAGCAGACGAGAATTTCCGATTTCTTATTAATTGCTGATTTGTTGAAAGGGCAACTTTGTTTTTTCAATATAAATATACACGTACGTATTTTTTTTACTTTCGTATATCCCTAAACATTCTACTTAATATTATAAATGTGAAAATTTGTGAAGATGTTTGGATGTTTGTTACTCAATCACGCGTAAACTGTTGAACAGATTTGGGTGAAAATTGGCACATAGATAGACCATTTCCTACATTAAGACTTAGGATACTTTTTATCCCGATATTCCCACGGGATCGAAGCTTAAGGCTTGATTGCTACATCATCTCCCACTGTTGTCAGCGACATATAGCAGGCTGATAGCGACTAATTAACCTCAGTTTTTTATGTAAATTGTTAATTTAATTGTAATTATTTTTTATATTGTTAATTGTTTTGAATTGAATTGAATTTGTAGTGTTGTGTATGTAATGTGACTGTATGAGTGTGTTATTTCTATTATGAGTCAATGATACTCGAATTAAAATATTTTTTATTTAAGCAGGTGAAACCGCGGGGCGCTGCTAGTAAATAAATAAACGTTATACGGAATTGAAAAATTATTTCACGTCATTTGTATTTCAAATTAATTCGGATCATCAGTAGTACAGCCGTTGAGAGAACGCGTTACTGACACGGCTGATACCTGTTAATGCGACCATTTTAGTAGCTAAAATAAATATCAAATTCTCAAAACATGTATTCGTTTTTATGACACTGGCATGTGTCTATGTTGCATTCTGTTAATCAAAATTACCCGTAAATTATTTTATTTTAATCCGGTTAAGTTCGCGCGCTTGGCAACACCATTGATACCCCTCCCCCCAACCTCCTGAATTAAAGTGTCGTTGAATAATTCAGTTGATAGTGAACCATTTTTGATGTGAATGAAAAATTTAAATTACCTACTGTGTGAAAATTAATTTTAATAAAAGATATCATTGAAGAAAATTTACTGTTAAGTAATAGAAATTGGTCACAATCACAAAGAAATGTTTTTAAAGTGATATTTGAAGCTTTTAGAAGTCGAGGAACGTGTAATTATTAATAAAACGAGTAACATTATTTTTATTAATAAAACTCTTCTGCAAAGTAAATATAAATAGCCTAGTCTTGAAATCAATCTTAATTTTCTTAGAAAATGTCGCTCAATTACATGAAATGAAGACTGTCAAGACCAGTCATAATTATTTTTTGCTGTAGGTAATTTAGCTTTAATATTCTTAAAACTGATGGACCGAAAGTCTGACAACCAGTCTTACCAAGGGGTATCGTATTACCCAGTAACTGAGTTGTGGAGGTCAGATAGGCAGTCGCTCCATGTAAAAACACTGATATTCAGCTGCATCCGGTTAGACTGGAAGCCGACCCCAACATAGTTGGGAAAAGGCTAGGCAGATGATGATGATTCTCAAAACTGATAATAACCAACCTATTTTATAATTGCGTTATATTTTTTACAGATACGTGGCTAAGTAATAACAGTCGCACGGGTCGATCATTCAGGTTAAGCTACGCTTACTGCGGTCGGTCCATGGATGGGTTACCATCTTTACATACCGAGACCTCTCCGTGCTGTTGGTCCCGGCTGCCATTCTTGGATCTTTGACAGTCTTTACGGGTCGTCAAAAGCCCGGATAGGTATATGACAACCATTCTTAGCAAAGGGGTAACCAGGCTTACGTATTAACCATAACTGGGCTGCAGAGATCAAATAGGCAGTCACTTCATGTAAAATCTGGTAGTCAGCTGCATCCGGTTAGAATGGAAGCCGACCTCAACATTGTTGGAAAAAGACGAGGCTGATGATGATTTTTTAAAGATATTAAATAATTTCATATTCTAAAATGGCTTCAATAACAGTGCAATAATGTTCAATTTATTCGAAAACTCAACGAGAAAATGAACCACCAACGCGCTGGCGGGCGCGTAATAATTTATGTGAACCAAAATTCCTCTCGTGGTTTATCCAATAACCCACCTGGACGCAGCCTATGAATAAAAATGTGCCATTACACGTTATTCACCTTGTGTCCCTAGGGCAGGGGATCGAAGCGAGGGTCTAAACGGAGTTTAAAGTATTTAAAGAAGCTTCCGTATTTAAACCCAACGCATATGTGTTGGGTATTTCTGTTTTTCCGATTTATGTGCAGCTATAAAACTTAGGTACCTAAGGCAAAATACCATAACCATAATCAGCCTATAATGTTCCCACTGCTGGGACACAGGTCTCCTCTCGGTGAGAGGGAGTGGGCCGTAATCCTCCACGCGGGCCCAGTGCGGATTGGTAGATGTCACATGTCTTCGAATTTTTGGTTCTAGGACATGCCGGTTTCCTCACGATGTTTTCCTTCACCGTTTTGAGAGCAGTGGTGATGAAATAATTTACACAAATTAAAGCTGGGTTCGAACCTACCAACTACAACTCGTAAGTCGCGGCCGTTACCACTTGGCCACCACTGCTCCAAGGCAAAATATTGTGCATGATTTCGGTAAAAATTGTACCTCTTAGCTGTGCAGTTCATTTTAGTGACCGAGTACAGCTTTAGTAACTTTTTGTCATTGAGTGGCAAAAAGGCACACATAAAATTCCCGTAATTTTATTTTAATTTTAAATTAAAACAAAAAAAAAATAGGTACAAAATTGACGGAGAAATCGGTGTACCTACATACATAAAAAAAATATACAGGATGTCTGGATAACCTCTTAATAGGTCCTTGTACTTATTATTATGAACAACTTTGAAATCGCGAAAAAAATCAGCTGTTCCCTACATTTATGTTCGCGTAACTCGTCAAAATGTAGGAAGCTGCTGATTCTTTTTTCGCGAGTTTAGGTTTGGTCCCATAGTAATAATCCATTAATTACACGACACCCTGTATATACGCGACGAATTGATAAACTCGTCCTTTTTTTGAAGTTGGTTGAAAACGTTCAAAATCTAGTCTCATCTCAGCGACAACCAATGCCAAAAACATAGGGAAATTACTTAGAGATATTTTTGACCGATTGAGACTTAGGTCAGACTGTGAACCTTCCTAAAATTACGAGAATTGCCATTCAGATGGACGTCAGTACTATTATGATATCCATTCTTTGCTGATAGTTAAGTGGTTTCTTTAACTTCTGTACATCTGCGCTGTATACACCCATAGCCCAGCATCATGTTGAGTGGAAGCCTTCTTGTCGATTTATTCCGGTCTGATCCCCTGAACTCCCCCTCCACCCCCCCCCCCCCTCCTCGATCCCCTGCTAGTTCGTCTTCTGTTTTAATCTCTGTCTTATCCACTTTATCTAGGTAACTCTTTTTGACGGGTTAGTGCAGTCAAGAGAAAATAATTTGTTTCATTCACACATTATTTTCTGCTTTGTGCTCGTGATTATTGATCATTGTATTTTATTTTTCTTTTTTATTAGCGTTAATTATATTTTTGCACGCATGTGTTTCTGTGACAAATAAACCTATATTTCTTTATTTTTTCTTACATCAGCAATAATTCCAGAGGCATCAAAGGTGAAATATTTTATGTGCAACCGTACCCAAACCACTCAAACTGGACCATAGCAACCCTGATTGGCTGTGGGAATACTACAGCCAATCCGTAGACAGAGTAAACTATAGACTGCTGCATATCTTCTTTTTCATTCGCACAAGAAAAAGAGAAATATATTAACGTCACTAGCAAAGAAAAGTGACAGAGTAAGAATATTTCTGTCCCTTACTGCGTGTCGGCTAAGCACATCAATGTGCACAACAAGTTGGACGTTTATGAATGAAATAATAAAAACTATACCGCGATTAAACGGAAAAAAATATCTTTTCCGTGCATAATTCAATAATAGTACATTTGCGCAACTGTGAAAATGGTAAGGTGCAGTGTTATAAGCTTTAAAAATGATAGAATGATGAAGATTGCCGGATATTTTTGTCCCTTTCTGTGTTACGGATACCATGAGTCTATAGATTACTTTGTCTACGAGCCAATCCGTCGGTCAATCGTAGAATACCCAACATTATCATTCACATTTTTTTTTACTATTTGCATCTAAAATTACCATACCACGTTTAAGTTATCTTGTTTGTTCATTTAGTAAACGATGTACGTTGTAAATGTCGGTCTGTGCAAATAAGAGCAGCATAGTTACAAGCTCAGCCTAAAGCTTAGTTTGTTTGACTTGGCTCATGACTGGGTGCTGCACATTCTCCCATATTTATAGCGATTGTACTTGGCGTGTGCTGGTCGGTGAGTTTGTAAATGTAATATGAGTCTGTTCTTCAAGCGAGTGGGGGTGAACCCTCTTTACTTACGCGCTTTTAATTTGAGTTCTCAGGAAGTTTCAAACTCTCGAACCGAAGCCTATAATCATGAAGCTTGTCACGTGTAGAAACTGCGCCAGATGTGGGCTACGTTCACTGCGTAGGTAGTATGGTTTCAGTAACTGTGCCTTTCGCTTGTCGAATTTGAGGTAACAACCGGTCCTTTTTAGGGTTCCGTACCCAAAGGGTAAAAACGGGACCCTATTACTAAGACTCCACTGTCCGTCGGTCTGTCTGTCACCAGGATGTTTCTCATGAACCGTGATAGCTAGACAGTTGAAATTTTCACAGATGATGTATTTCTCTTGCCGCTGTAACAACAAATATTAAAAACAGAATAAAATAAATATTTAAGGGGGGGCTCCCATACATCAAACGTGTTTTTTCGGCGTTTTTGCCTTGTGGTACGGAACCCTTGGCCAGTTTTTTTATTTTTGATAGTGCTAAATGAGCCCGCCCGTGACCTTGATCACGCCTGATGGAAAGCAATGAATGAGGTCTATGATGGAATGAGCATGCCCAGAAATTGCCTGTTCACTTTTGCTTTTCTGTGAAAATCTCACCGTGACAACATTCGTGAAGTCAGCTGTCATTCCACCTGACACTAGGGATCGACACTTGACAGCTCACTTCACCTATGTTTTCACGGAGAGACTTTTACAGAAAGGACTGATAGGTGGATAAGTAGCGTAGACAGAGTAATCTATAGACTCATGGTATCCGTGTCACCGAAAGGGGCAAAAAAATCCGGCAATCTTCATCATACTATCATTTTTACAGTTTATTACACTGCACCTTACCATTTTCAGAGTTGCGCAAATGTACTTATCATTGAATTATGCACGAAAAAGATCTTATTTTCCGTTTAATCGCGGTGTATTATTTTATTATATGCCTTCATAAAGTCAAACTTGTTGTGCACATTAATGTGCTTAGCCGACACGCATTATGGGACAGAAATATTTTTACTCCGTCTCTTTTCTTTGCTAGTGACGTTAATATATTTCTCTTTTTCTTATGGGAATGAAAAAGAAGATAATATGCAGCAGTCTATAGTTTACTCTGTCTACGATAAGTAGCATATCCTCCAAAATGACTTTCTTAACTAATCTTTTGTATACTTTAGCTGGACATAAACCCCCTTACTAATAAACATTGTACAGCGTCTGTATAGTTACACAACGCTTTGTCTTCTTCTTCTTGTTTCGAAAGTCAAATTACTGACGACTGAAAGAAAGAAATCAGTGTGTAACTGTTCATCTGATATAATACGTTTATTAGTTAGGGTTAGAAAATAACCTACAAGTAAAACAATGAATTAGTTTAATCATTGTATGAATTCAATGTTCTAAAACTTTTGTACTTTTTTTTGCGGATGGGAAATCATCAAATGACCCCTCCCGCTCTGGGCGGAGCGGAAGGGAGTGTCAGACTCTTACTGACTAAAACCCACCCGTGTTCCTTCCTTAGCCCTTTATGTTCTGGGACAGCGGTAACCCTTTCGGAAAATCCCGCTGACCCGGCAAACTTTTATACTTAAAGCCATTTTTCTCACTAGAAATATCAAGCTTTTTAAATTTCAAAGTCATCAAAATAAATTCACTTTTTCCAATTACTTTTGCTAAGTTTTATTCAATTTAACGCTAGCCAACATTGCTAAACCCTATGTTTAAGTTAGGTGCAACTTCCTGCTGTAAAACTAATTACGAAGTTTCCGCTACGTTTTTCTTGCTCGTTTCATAGTTTCCCGACTAAGTGTTAGGTAATAATCGAGACATAGAGAAAGCTATTAGAATTTAATTAATTATTTAAGTTATGAATAATAGGAACTTTAATTTCTAGGCTTTTCCAGCTAATAGTTTCTAAGTCTTACCAAGGGGTATTAGTATTACCCAGCAACTGGGTTTTGGAGGTCAGATAGGCAGTCGCTCCATGTAAAATAATGGTATTCAGCGGCATTCGGTTAGACTGGAAGTCGACCCCAACATAGTTGGGAAAAGGCAGGCAGATGATGATGATGAGGTTTCTTAGCTGGCTGCATACGGTGTCATATAAGATTTCTTCATCTTGGTAGTTTGGTAAGCCTGGGTCCGACGGCCTCAGGGCAGATTCTGTAGATTCGTCCCGTAATGCACTCCAGGATTCTCACATATTGAACTAACCCGTTAGGTATTGATACAAACATACGATGGTTCTTAGGACGTACCTATGTACATACGGCATTAAGCTATACGTTTCCAGTATAAGCTGACCTCTTACTTACGGCAAGCCGAACCAATGCGAGGTCAGGTTATATTGGTAACTTATTGCTTGATTTGCGATCCATTGTGCGCTTTAAAAATTTCTAACGTGACGATATTATCGTGAAATTCCACGTCCAGATCATCATCTGCCTAGCCTTTTCCCAACTATGTTGGGGTCAGCTTCTAGTCTATCCGAATGCAGCTGAATACCACTATTTTACATGGAGCGACTGCCTATCTGACCTCCACAACCCAGTTACTGGGTAATATGATACCCCTTGGTAAGACTGGATCACGTCATCCAGATAATACAGAAAAATTAAAATGTATGGAAATATTATGAAGTCGCTTTTAAATTTCCGCCCACGATAACGTCATAACGTGCACGTATTTCCATACATTTTATTGTCGTGGAAGTCCACAATAACATCGTCACGGTAAAAATTATAAAAGCCTAAATTCCCAAGACGTACTTTTATAAGTCATCGGAATAAAAATAAAACACGAGGTACGAAGAACGGCTTCTGTTTAATAGACTTCGACGAACAAATTGAGCCATAATACAAAACCGTATCAAATCAATATCACATGACTGTAATTTGAGGCAAAGTTAAGGCTAGTGTACACGAACTACTTGATACGTTGCATATGTAGATGTCTCGCAAAATTACTTTTTGGGATGCGTGAAGAAGCCTCCTCGTGTAGCGCAGTTTGTTTCGCCAGTTACTCAACTGAACCGAGCGCTCGGCGCATCCTGGACAGTCACGCCCAACACCTTATTTGACTGGTCAATTCTTTCCTTGCTAACGCTCGCCTGGTTTGCGACCAGCCATCGGAGTCCGGCAGCCTGCTGTTTCGTCGATGCGTGGGAGTTCCAGTGCCTTAGGCATCTTCTGGACATGCTTGTTCCATCATAGACCTCATCCATCGCTTTCCATCAGGCGTGATTGAGGTCAAGAGCGGGCTCATTCAGCAATAAAAAAATAAAATTAATACCGTTTTTCCACAGTTATTCTACGTCTGACAGCTGCAACCCAACAGCACCCTTCTTACAATCACTATAAAGATGATTTTGACAGACTTGACAGTGGCAGCATCTCAATAGCAACCTAATTGTCAGGAGATTAAAGATCACTATGATATTGACAGTGATGCTAAATCAGAGGTATAATAACTGTGAATGAACTGTAGTCATAAACTATTATTGCTGCTTTTGTTTTTATTGACAGAAATTCAGACAAATGTCTATTGCAATAATCTACATCCTAATTAATCTGATTACGATACTTATGACAACTAACCAAAATGATGTTCTTTACTCCCGGGCCCCTTTCATTTAAATTAATGTGTAGATATTAAAATTCTATTAAAAATGCAGTGTTACAGTCACTGTATTAATAGTGCCGTCTATTCCGGGCATAACCTCAGACAGTTATAAATCCTCAAGAAATTAAGTATTTGACATGTGTAAGAGTTTCGTTTCGGAGTTCTCCGCAAAAAATGTACAAAAAACTTGTAAAAAACATAAACGGAACATGTGGTTCACGGCTAAGATGTTACTTTTGTGCAGGGTTACCAAACTTTTGATTTCTGACGAAGACTGATTTAATATGCTTTAGAATTACATAAATATCTTCTGAAACTAAACCTAGATATAGAAGTACAAAAACAGATGTTTAATATCCTCTAGGGTGCTGTGTTATAATTAAGTTAAATTTAGGAGTTAAGTTCTGTTTATTTTATTGTGAATTTAGTTTATTAGGGCATCATCTAAAGATAGATTTAAGGTTTTGTAATCATAAATAAATACAAAACTTGTTTCGAAAATGTTTAGAGTATTCTACGAATAGCTATAAACATTGCGCATAAATTGGAGATGTAAATCGTTAGTTGGTAGGAGTAACTTGAGCCAACAAACTTAGTATCTAGGAAGCACGACACTGAACAGTGTTCTCAGACGGATGGTGAACCCTGGCAACAAGCCGCAATACTTCATGCATATCTTAAGAAGCAGGAATAGCCCAACGGCTGAGGCACTGAGTTGAGATGAAAGTCTTGTACTCAAAACCCAATCCCATTGTTGACCTAAGCGTACTTTTAGTACAAGCATAATATGGTCATTTTGCTGAAAATCCATACTTAATATTATAAACGCGAAAGTCTGTCTGTCTGTTACCTCTTCACGCTTAAACCGAGGAACCAATTTAGATGAAATTTGGTATGAAGATAGTTTGAGTCCCGGGAAAGGACTTTGGATAGTTTTTATCCGGATATTCCCACGGGATCGACATTTATGCGGTTGAAACCGCGGGGCGCTGCTAGTTTAAAAGTATATTTTAATCATGGTTAACAAGGAAGTTAACTTTTTATTACCACGTACACGTAAATTATAGGGTTTTTAAAGCATTTATATACTTAATTATATTTAATTTATGTAGGTTTTTGAAGTAGCCTAAATATACTTCAAAAATGGTTACCATACATTTAACAGAAGTCGGATTAAATATATTTTGAAACAAAACATAACGTTAGTGTTTAACAGCTAAATATTTGGATTTCGATCAGTTTTTTTGTCCTCTGCCACTTGACTGACGTTATACAAATGTTGAATTTAAAATCATGGAGACATTAAATGTTGAATCACTTATTTGTCATTACTACACGTCTTAATCTGGATTTGTAGAATGGCAATAGAGATAATCAGACAATATTGTTCCTACTGCTGACACGAGGGAGTCGGATATAATCTACCACTCGGTCCCAGTGCAGGTTGACAGAGGTCACATGTCTTTGAATTTTTGGTTCTAAGACATGGCCGGTTTCCTCTTTGTAGGTTGGAATTTGTAGGTTTTTTAAATAATAACTAAATGGTAGGAAAACTGTGATTTTCTTCTTCAAAGACATTGTCATCATTATTCAGTGCATTGCAATATTTGCAATCAATAATCAAATCTATTGTAGCAGAACAGACCATCATCAGTGATACAACTTAGTACAAATGAACTTAAACAGGGATTTGAAAACCAGCTACTGATTAATCGTATTTTTAATTGGACAATTATATCCATAGCAAAACAATAATCAATCCAGAAAAACACCTTATAACGATCAAACCTTTAAAAACAGCAGCTGAAACCGCCAACAAAATTAACATAAACATTACAATTTTTTCCTTGCCTCTATACAGCGTGTTACGTAAAGGGTATGGACATATCAAACACACTGATTCTTTTGGTGATAATGAACTACATGGCAACATTTTTTAATACCTATACCTACATAATTATAAAGTTAAGAAACATTTAACTAAAAATCAATTATGCTTCCAATTGAATTCTACACATCACTAGACCAAGTCAGCTGATCGGTGTCAATAAACTACACACAAAAGAACATTTCGTTAAAAGATTTGTTTCCCGCCGCCGTTGCAGCGCCGTGATGTGCGTGTGTGCTAGGCGCACAGACACGTAATGGATAATGTTAATGACCCTCGTAGTGCTGTGACACGTTTGTTGTGATTTTAATTTAATAAACTATCGAAATAAAAAAAATATTAAGCATTTTCAAAGTTATTGCTTTTGAGCTGAAACTTTGTACAGAGATTCTGGACCAGATACACTCTTCAACCCGTTTTTATGGATATACCCTTTCCGTAACACGCTGTATTGAAGTCATACAATAATATCAGTACCTCGTATCCGGTCCATAAAGCTGCTAATGTATTCGTTTGTGGACGCACCATTTACTGTTATGAACGCGGTTTCCTTGCCTTACGCTATTTATCCCGCACTGCGTTGCACATACGGGAAAACAAAGTTATGGTCATATAATGCTGGCCTTAAAATATACGTTTTCTAAGTAAACGACGATAGAGTTGGTTGATGTATGGAATTTGAATTTTTTTTTAGAATTGCGTTTAATGCATCATCGTCTGCCTAATCTTTTACCAACGCCTAAGCGGGTGGGTGTAGCTGAATATTAGAATTTTACATGAGGTGACTGTATATCTGACTCCCACAACTCAGGTGTAAAACTAATATACAATGTTGGAGACATCATTAGTACGGGAGCTGACTTGACAACGAGGCGGAAGCGCTGTGACGACAACGACCATTCGGAACGCCAGCGCCATCTGGTGGCGCTTGACAGAGTCTAGCCTGAGTTCGTGGTGGGGTCGACGCTCGACGACAGCTCGACAGAACGATGTGAACCTCTCTTGGACATTGGACATCGTACGAACGACATGTGCTCAGCGCATTCCGTATCTGGTTGTGTTGTGTGCCTACAGTGTGTAATTTGCTAGTGTGATTAAACTGTTCGTAATTAATTATAATCTGATTTGAACTGTAAACCGTTTTTCTATTGCGCATTATCCAACACATACCCACAGTAGCCCAGAAGTAGTTAAAATATGGCTGATAATAAGGAGACACACCATACCTTCTCCGTCATATATAACTATACCCCTTGGTAAGACTGGAATAATCAGGCATCTGGGCACGCTCGTTCCATCATAGACCTCATCCATCGCTTTACATAAGGCTTGATCGAGGTTTAGAGAAGGCCCATTCAGCAAAAAAAAAATATCTGTATCACAGTGTAAGCTGAGGGCGCAGTCGCCGAGCAATTTGGAATTCAGTCCTAAGAAATTACTATAAAACGACGTCTTCATAATAGACAAGAATTTTCCCAACTGCAAACGTAACTTTGTGATTCAGCCAAGAAATCATAGCGAAGTTGAAATGCCCTGCGGAACGGTACTGCGTATGTTTGGCACAAAAACAAATGAGTGCAGTTAAATTTTAAATGCGTTGTAAATTTTTGTAAATGCACTTCCCAGCTTTGATATTGGGATGATCTTTATTGCTGTTCTGAAGGGTATTTTGTGGCATTATTGATGTTCATGTAGTTTATTTCAGTGCTTTTGTTCTCTAAAAGCTTTCAGTTTGTTTCAGCTATGTGTTGGCCTTGACGTTTTTTTGTTGGTGTGGCACCAGTTGGAAACAGTGCCAGTTTTTTTCATTTCGACGTGTATATCGACAACTGCCCGAAGCATTTTGACAAACCAATTAATGGAATAGACCTCTCTGTGTGCCTTTTTCCCACCAAAGTTTGGCAGAGCAATATAAGAGCTGCTACAAGTGTTGATACTTCGTTACCTCTGATACCCTCTGGGCAGTTACACTATCAACCAGCTGACTAGCTGTTTTTTTAGCCTATTTGCATATAGCTTTTGCTTAAACCACTACCATTCCTGGCTGTTGTAATTTACCTTCAGAACGACTAGATGCAGGTAGACTTCTGGTAAACTATACTATAAGTATGCATTATATTCTGGTATGCCATCAACTGAGACCAGCGCACTAGCTACTGTATTTCACTAAAAGCGTACAATTGAGCTGACAGCCATTTCCAAACTAATTCCAGACAACACGTTATAATATTTCCAAAGGATATATTACTAATGCTCGTACCAGTGATATAGTTTCCCTAATATAAAGGTTTTGGGAGTCATAAAGGACAATTGGTATGTTCCGATCGTGCAAATTGTTAGAATTCGGGCAAAGGTTTCCGGTGTTCCTGTTCATGTTCGATGGGGTATCTTGTCGTTTATGAGGTGTGGTGTTTAATGTTATTATGGTACGTGAGATCAGGTGTTCGTTACGATTTTTGTATAAGCAGTTTTAGTTGCGATAATGATACATACACTGAAAGCTTTTAGCGCTTGTGTCATATTCGTCTATTTTAATCGAATCAATTTACGTGAATAATATATGCGGACGATTTTTTTTAGGCCCTATGATACTTCCCCACTACCCCATTATACATATATATACATTGTATACCTGTGCATATTATTATTATTTTAGGACTGTTAGCCTTAAAAATAAGGTAATATTATACAATGCAGTAAACCATAATTAATATAATTTGTTATTATTTATTTATTTTTTTAAAAACGTTGCCCCACACTAGGAATTAGATTAATATTTACGTGAATTATGTAACATCATCATCTGCTTGTCTTGTCCCAATCATGTAAAGGTCTATAATCCGGATGCCGCTAAATACCAGGATTTTATAT
Source organism: Oligia latruncula (assembly GCA_948474745.1). Taxonomy (NCBI): domain Eukaryota; kingdom Metazoa; phylum Arthropoda; class Insecta; order Lepidoptera; family Noctuidae; genus Oligia; species Oligia latruncula. The sequence goes on from OX419686.1 coordinate 2,406,079, forward strand.
GGAGTGAAATCCTTTAAATGACCTCCCCAAACCAGTAACTGGGCAACACGATACCCCTTGTTAAGACTGGAAATATGTAAAAACTGCACAAAGATAATAATTAATAGTTAGAGAGATTTTCCAATAAAAACTAGAATGTTTTTGGAAACATTTTTTTTAATGGAATGTGGAACGTGAATGGAATGGATTTCATATTGGTATGATATCCATACCATTCAGGTTTGTTCCATCTACTAGAAAATGTTTCAGTTTATACATACTTAATCCAGAAAACAAACAAAATAGTATAATTATCAATAACTATAATAACTCCGAATTCGCCAGCACCATTTTCCAAATATCTTTAAACACACGTGTCAATAAGTGTTGAGCTGAAAAGTTTACAACGCTTACGCGTTTAGCTGATACTGCAGTTTCACATTGTTGCTGCAAATTCATACAAAGTTACATGGATGGATTCCAACAGTTATCGCCGTATATATGGTTTTCGTTTATTGGACTGAGCAAAATAACTTTAAGGATTATATTTTTGCCAAACTATGAAAAGCAAAAAATAAATAAATATCATCATCTGCCTAGCCTTTTACCAACTTATATGTTGGGGTCGGCTTCCAGTCTAACCGGATGCAGCTGAATACCAGTATTTTAAATGGAGCGACTGCCTATCTGATCTCCACAACCCAGTTACTGGGTAATACGATACCCCTTGGTAAGACTGGTTGTCAGACTTTCGGGCTTCTGCTGGCCGGGACTAACGGTATAACGGGCTTTCTGAGGCACGGAGGGGTCACGGTTGTAAAGATGGTCACCCATCCACTGACCAACCGCGGCAAGCGTAGCTTAACCTGATTGATCGATCTGTGCGGCTGTTATTATTTAGCCACGGGCCTATCACAAAAAATAAATAAATCTATGATCCCAATATTCTCAGTGATGTATTTAGCATCAATTAAACTTATCCAGCTTTTGAAATGAAAAAAACAAATAATATTTTACTGAAATAATGATTATAAATAGGATAACGGAATAAGTTTTACACCTCATATTATAAAAAATAAATTAGCTAGATGAGGTCAGCGTTTCCTACCTGACTGAGAACAAAGACCGAAACAAACTCATAGCAAACTCAACTTTTGAAGTCAAAATTAGCTTTGACTTCTTGGTCATATTAAATCATATTTTATATGAATAAAAAAAAAATCTCCTAAAATACAATCCTCTAATATCTTTATGTTCAAACATAACATTGATTCATCTGAAATTGTAACCGATCAAATTGTAATACCACATTCTAATATAAAATCAAATATTACATCCACAAATCTCCATACATCTGAACCAAATTAAAGAGCATTCAGAATTTAACAATCGTAAAAATATCTCGATTTATTCTCACTTTATTTCATGGTTTGACAGATAGTGTTGGGTACATTGTGCAAATCCACCCTGATCATCTTCACTTGCTCCTGCACTATCCTGTTCGATATTCAGCCTTAAATCTTCAATGTTAAGGTTCTAAGGGTTCAATTCTGCAGTTTCTAGACTGCAATATAAAGTTTGCATAGCAATAGTTGGTATTCCAACCACGTACGGTTGGCATAGCCCCTGAATAGATATCTACTAAAATGATACGGCCCTCTCGATACCAATAAAGCCTGATTTATATAAAATACTTGCAAATCCAGTTGGAATTTTCGAAAATTTTCGTCTTTATCTCCTATGACGATCGGTTTAGTCTTTCATCTTGTTTGTGGCGAAGGAATATACGAGTATTCAAGATAGATTTTGTTTGAACGATAGCAGAGCGCACCGAATCAGTGGCGAACAAAACTTATTTAACTTTTACGTCAGTTTGTCTCGTGAAACTGAAATCGAGTAGAAATGGAATTTATTGGAAATGTTTTAATATCCAGTTGCTACTTACCGTCTTATTTTCTATCATTCAGATTTTCCTAGTATTCTATATTTGTGATCACGGTAGAAAGTCTTGTTTAGATATATTCGGTTGAGCTTGTTGTTGTTTTTCTTGTTGTTTTTCAACATGTTCTGGTTTATTAATATTTTTATTATTCTTAATTAACAATAAGGCATAGTCAAAAATGAGTATCATTCAACAATGCGGCATAATCTGCTATGAGGTATAATCCACATGTCATTATGTTAAAGTATACTACAAAAGTAGGCAGTAATGTTATCATCATCATTATTTCAGCCGAAAGACGTCCACTGCTGGACATAGGCCTCCCCCAAGCACCTCCACTTCGACCGGTTCTGTGCTTCTCGCATCCAACGGGATCCTGCGGCCTTCACCTCACCAGTAATGTACCTTGTATTATTTGTTGCTAAGGACATATATAATCCAAATTTTCTACGGATGACCCTTCGCATAATGGCAAGTTATAGTACCTACTTTAGGGATTGTGTTTGAATTATTTGTCCACCCAACTGCCTGTGGTTGAATGTTTTATGTTGTTATAACACACAACTTACGACTAACCAAAACACAGATATAACAAAAACACCCAAATTAATATCCTCAGTATCCTCACTTATGACCCCAAATTCCAAGTCGTGGTGAGCCACAATCTCGTATTTCAGGCCCGAAAACCCTGAAGCCAAATAATATAAACTACCCTTGTGACAAATATTTGACGGATATTACAGATTATCAATATACCTACGTTAGATCATAAGTACAATGATCTATGCTCGAGGAAAATGTTGATATGGCGATGTCAATTTATATGGTAATTTCTCAGAATACGAGAGAATAACGTTTCCATTAAGTGGCACGTGGCTTTACACTTTATCGGGTAAAAGTCAAGGTTCTCCTTTCACGTGTTTATGTTTAACAAGAAAAAATGATATTAAATAATAGGTAACTAGGTACCTACTTGTACCTAACAATGTCCTTGTTTAGGGTTTCGTAGTCAACAAGGAACGTCGCCTACGCGTCCTGCGTCCCGTGTACTTGACACACAGATTTGACCGAAGCTGTAGTGAAGTTTCAAATTTCTGGGTAATTTTGACAAAAATTATAAAGCAATACGAGGTCGATCATTAATTTAATACCCCGCACCAATATATTAAGGCGTCCTTACAAATCCAGGTTTGCACGACAACATTCTTCAGGACAATGTCCCGTAAGCTGTGTTCCATACTAAACTCTCAGTCATACAGAAGCAAACTTAGAACAATGCATATCAGGAGTTAGGTACGACTCAGTCGAAAGGAAAAAGTTTAAGAGGAATATTAATAAAGTTTTACACATTAATACGCATATCGCTCCTGTGATATCAGTTTTTGCATTAAGTACTGTTGGAAAGGAGTTACGATAGCAAACAGGCGCGACGACGCGACTCTAGTAGAAAAATTTCTATGAAAACTTAATGGAAATTGAGATTTCCAGTTATCTTTTTTTAAATAAGATATTTCGAAAATGGTCTTAAGTAACTTTTTAGACCTTTGTATCCTGCTTATGCGTATGAAGTTTCATTAAAATCGGTTCATGCATTTCGAAAAACAAGGGCTTGAAAGTTTGTATGAAATGCCGTACGGCGTTTTACCTAACAATTTTTATTGAAGTACTGACACTAGTGTTTAAGTTGTGTACGTAAGTACTAACAAATTGTTTTCTTCTATGATCTGACATGAACAAATGATGATGGTGATAAATCCAGCCATAGCCAAGTGGCTATATGGCTGGTTTTTTTCCCAGTCCCGTGTTAAAACAAGACACTTATTTATTATTTATGTTGTCACATCGTTATAAATGTCACCGTCACAATACAAATGTCACCGTCACAATCATCCCACTTAACGTCCGAAATGTTACAACCTTAACAATAACCAATCGCCGTCAAACTTGTCAAAATCCATGGCGATTGCCAATAGCAACCAGTTGCTTTTGTCATGACAACTGAGATACCTCTCGCACTTCACAATGCAACACAAAGCTAAACACTTTCTGATCCGTCGACGGGCTTACGTTTTCTATTTTATGAACATCCCTATTGATACGTGTGGGTTTTTCGAAAAGCAATCTTCTGTGTTGACTTGTAGGGTTGCATTTCAATTCCAGTTGTGTGTGGGTTGAAATGCGTTACAAAGCTTTTGGGGTGTGGAGATGTTGTTGAGCGGAGGCGGAGAGATCAAATATTTTATGAAAAAAACTAAAAAACCCGACTGCGGTAAAAAAAATTAGTTTAAAAAAACTGAAAAGCTAAAAACAAGGCCATTTTAAATTAAATAAAAGTTGGAAGCAGGCGGGACCCATACCATTTTTTTATTATATTTTCTAACTCAAATGGGTCCCGCCTGCTTCCAACTTTTATTTAATTTAAAATGGCCTTGTTTTTAGCTTTTCAGTTTTTTTAAACTAATTTTTTTTACCGCAGTCGGGTTTTTTAGTTTTTTAATTACTTGTTTTTTATTTCCAGCTTTTTAGTTTACAAATTTGAAGGATTTCGCAGACGATTTACTTATGTATTAATTATTAGCTGACCCGTAAAGTCACTCAACAGGGAACAAGAAATAATTATTTTATTTAACGTGTTTTTTACGATTTGTCACTTCGAATTACTTTTAACCATATAAGTTGTATATATTTTTGTAATCACCGTTTAAAACCCTTAATTTTGATATTTCACTCGATGGTATTAGAAGAAAAAAAAAATTCGAACTCCACAATATGGCACCCTAAATCCGCCATTTTACTTTGTTTTTGATTTTAGTGGAGCCAGAGACACTCGCGCTATCAAGACAAATCTAAAGACGTATAATTTATCCAAATCCGTTCATTCGTTTAGAAGTTACGAGGGAACAAAGAAACGGACATACATACATACATACATACATACATACATACAGGTCAAACACATAACCCTCCTTTTGGGCTTCGCCGCAGTCGGGTAAAAACAATTGAATTAAGGACAATCAACGGGACCAATTTTGAATGCATATCATATTTTGTTATGCATAGTGCAGACCTACTAGAAAGATGATAAGATGGAAATTAAGATATAGGGGACTACATGACCTAAAGCGCAGTCACTATCGGAATGCATAGTAAAGAAAGAGAAGCGCGATGACACAACGCTGGTAATTTGTTGAAAAATATGAACTAATTATTCATTTTACAAAAAATCTATGGTTAAGACTAAAAAATTAATTGCTTGTAGAATAATCTGACAAAAAATCACAATGACTGTATGTATATTAGTATGGTTTTTATTGTAAAAATAAAGTTTTTAGAGGTATCTTCATGATTTTTTTCTATCGTATCAAATTAGTTGTATTGTGTTTTCAACACACTATCTAACTAGCATATATATCCTGAAGAATATCATATATAATTCTGATTTTGTTCACTGTAGTCAATCATATACTTTTAGGCATTATAAAACTTGCGTTTTTTTCGTGTAGAGGACCTACACGTTAAAAAACGCAAACGCGTAGTCGCCGTAATAATGTGTATTTTTTGACGAAATCAGTAGAAATTTTACTGAAAGAGGTCATCGATGACAGCTTATTATTTTTTCGTGCCTCCAAGCAACACTACTGTGTTCCAATATTTAAAAGTGGAGTAAAACAAGCTCGTGAAACTTTTCATCTACTTCTCTGCGTAATGTAAACTATGTCACACGTAACCCATTGCATTTCTGACAAGTAATTATTTCTGACTAGCTTCCTCCCGCGCCTTAGCCCGCATGGTATGTCAATAAAAAGCCTATGTCCTTCCCCAGGCTTCAAAATATCCCCATACCAAAATTAATTAAAATCGGTTCAGTAGTTTTGGAGATTAGCCGGAACAAACAGACAGACAAAAAAAATTATAAGTACCGTACTCTCATAATTATACATTTAGTAAAAAGCTGTTGTTTTGACATTACAAACAGACGCTTCAATTTTTTTTATTTGTATATTTAATCATTTATTTACAAGGCAACTACAACAGGTAAGAATCACAGTACATCACTAGACACAAAACTACATAAACAAAACACAATCAGTACAGCAGCGGTACAGATAACAATCAGCTTATTTCGTTCCGAAATCAACCAAGAAACACTCACCCGGCCATTTCCTTTACACTTTAATTTGTCCCTTACGCTAGAAATAATCCCTCCCGCTCCGCCCGCCACGCGTCGCAGCCACATAACAGTGACAGTTGGAGATCAAGTATGATAGCAATTTCCTGGACGCATCGAGTTTTAATATAAACGTTGTATCGAAAAGGGATGTAGCTCGGGCAAAGAGTTAGGGCGCAGATGCGACCGGATTTTCGAGGTCGTGACATAGTTTTCAACTTGAGTTATAGAATTTCGTTTTACTGTAGTGGGTGAAGCATCCTTACTAATTTGATTACGATGGGCTAGATGTTTTCTCTCCCCCCATCTCTACACTCATATAGCACACCCTTCAAAATACACTTCACATCACATACTTACTGTATACTTACACGCCACACTATTCAGTATACACCTACACGGTACACCTTCTTCGCATACCTATTCTTAAACATACGAACAAACGCTTTCAATACCGAATCTCTAAGTAAATGTGGCACTCGGTAAAATTTGCATAACCCATGGCTGAACACTACCCCCTGAGATACAGGTTCCCACCTAGTTCAGGGGATAGGGTCAAAACTTCATGGCAACCATCAGAGCCACCACGTTATATTATATGGTTTGTGTCTTATTTTATTCGTCTTATGGTTTCAAAACAATGTTTGGAAGGACAACTTCCACAAGTAGGGGTTCATGGAAGGGTCAGACCTCCGACTCATCTCCCATCTTGCACCGCATGCCCTGAGAACCACACGTGAGGACCTAATAGCTGCGTCAGCGAAAGCTATTCTCGTTGCTGAATTTTAGGCCAGACAAATTTAAGAAATAAAACTATATCATCTCAACGCTAAGAAGAAGAATGTGTTTGGTTTAGCAGTATGCAAAAGTTCAACTATAGAGGTTAAGGAAGAATTAGAAGAGGCAGGCTAAATTATCTTCCCTTCCCTCTTTCCAATTTTCCCGGTCTTTTGCGATTGTGAGCCAATCCTTTAAGAAGGAGTCTAGCTCATCCCGACATCTCTTTCTGGCCCTGCTGCGTATTCGTTTCCTGGTATTTGCAATGCAGTGGTGGTTACAGCAAATGAGAGGGATACATAGTTACTTTTTTCTGCTAATGCAATAAATATTAATACTGTGACTTCGGTCGTCTCGCAGAGCTGGTTGCAACAATTCATTTCTAACGTGAGATACAACTGTTCAATGACAAGAACTACAAAAAAATCTTCCAAGCCATTGTATGCTCGTGTGAACACATAAGCCATTCACCACTCGTCCCAAGCTTTGCATTCTTAGAATGTACTGTACTGACACGAATAAAACCGTAGGCTACAAAGTACTGTCTCATCTGAATGCAACAGTTAGTTGATCTTTTCCGTGCGGTTAACAATAGGAGTTCGTTGTGAAGTTATGTGCACAAGCAGTGTTGATACTTTCGTACATTGTAGGTTATATTTATTTTCACTTCGGTAGTAAAGCAATATCGAATCGTAAGTTTGTTGGTTTCATGTGTTCAAGGATAATCAGAATACTTTAATTAAATAAAAGCTTTGCCTAATTTAGAAGTAAGGACTATCCCCACATACATGTGTTTAACTTTAAAGAAGTTTTCTGGCCTCCCGTGACGATTTGCATAGATGCGTCAAAATAAGCATAAATGTATAGGGGAATAGATATTAACGATAAAATGTGGACTATGTTATTTAAATAGCTTCTTCCCGCGACTTGGTCCGCGTGAAATTTCTGGTTCCCCCGATCCATCACCTGCCTGCGCTGTTACTTCGTTTTCGCTTGGCAATCTTTCTGATTTTATTTCTTTCTGCTTGGCCCATAAGGGTCATAGCGTGATGTTACATAGCCTATAGCTTTCCTCAAGAACCGGTAGTTCCAAAGATCAGCGCCTTTAAACAAACAAACAAACTCTTCAACTTTATTATTAGTACTTCAGGTTTTTTGACTTTAAATATTTACATAAATGGAGCCGCATTGTTTACATGAATGGAGTGCTGCTTTCAGAGAATGTAATTTTACATTGAAATAAGACTGAAAAAAAGATAAAAAAAAAGCTTTCCTGAGAAAAATGTCAGTGGAATATGATTCAAAATAAGGAGCTGAATGCAGCCCTGTCAGTTTGTGGAGGGCTGTCCCTTACACCCTGTTTAAAAATATTAGTTGCAGAACACAGAAGTTCCGGGAAAATATCCATGCACTTCCCTGCAAAAACTTTCATTGAAGCAAGACGAAGTATCAAAACTGTTTCATCCGTCCACAGTAGATAAAGCACGTCGCTCGCCATACTACCAATAACGCATTGAGATAGAGAAGATTTAAAGTGAGCTTAAGACGATACTTTCTGCTATTAAGTTACATTTTACAAATAAAGGTAAGATATGACTCTTCATTGGCTGGTGGGGTTATGACTTCAAATAATACACTTTGTGAGGATCATAGCTTGAATACTTACGCACAGAGAGCAGTGTTGTCCCAGTGATAATGGCTCTTCGGGAGGACACGGGTAGCATACGCTGACAGAGTGTGCCGCTTGGGAGGAGCCGCGCCGTGCCCTCATCTCAGAAGTAGGCAGTGACCTGTCGCTGCCGGTGGTGGTCGAGTCGATGGTCGGCAGTGAAGAGTCCTGGGACGCGGTGGTTTCCTTCTGCAAGACGACCTTTTCGAGAGGCTGAGGCTGCGGAAAGGGAGAGGGAGATGTTGGCCACTCACCCGGCCCGCAGCAGGCGCACCGGACGTCAGCAGAGGGCGGATAACGCCCTCTTCCAGCCCCTCTAAATGGGTCCAGGGGTGACGGACTCGGGGACGTCCATCGCCCCCCACACATCAGGACCCGAGGTGGCGGCGCGTATTGTTCCACGGGCGCCCCTCTTAGACGGTTACGGGGGGAGTCAAACACCTCACTCCCCCCCCTGAACCAACGAGCACGAGCGGCACGAGTCGAGTATTTTGGAAAGATCGTACGTTCACGCGAACCCACTAGTAGTGTAGTAGGTGTGAGATGGAACACCGCACCGGGGTGGTTTTTAGTCAGTAAGGGTCTGACAGACCCCACCAGACCGCCCCAGGGCGGCGGATATTGATGAGGATTATCCAACCAGGAAACAAAACAAAAAAAATGGTAATGACTTAGACTTAGACTTTACTTTTCCGTAGGTTCGGAACCAAGCAGGCACTTTACTAAGTGTAATAATTTCATCACCACTGTTCTCAAAACATTGAAGGAAAACATCTTGAGGAAACCAGCATGTCCAAGAACCAAAAAATCGAAGACATCTATCAACCCGCAGTGGACCCGCGTGGTAGATTAATGGCCACTCCCTCTCGAAGAGAGGAGGCCTGTGTCCCAGCATTGGGAACGTTATAGGCTGATTAACCATACCAATATTATAAATGCGAAAGTGTGTCTGTCTGTCTATCTGTCTGTTACCTCTTCACGTTTAAACCGCTGGACGGATTTAGATGAAATTTCGTAAAGACATAGTTTGAGTCCCGAGAAAGGACATAAGATAATTTTTATCCGGATATTTCCACGGGAACGACACTTATGCGGGTGAAACTGCGGGGCGCTGCCAGTGTATAATATGTAGGATAGAGGAAGGAGACAAAGTGATCGGGAGATTTGTTGTATTACGGTTTTTAACCGACTACGGCTTAACCAAAGAAGGTTTATAATTTTAACAGGCTATGTAAGTATGTATGTTTTTTCATCTGTTCCCCCACCAGTGGTGATGAACTTATTTACACAAAGTAAAGCCTGCCTGGGTTGGAACTCACGACCTACAACTCGTAAGTCGGAGCCGTTACCACTGGGCCACGACAGCTCTAAAACTTCCTTTAACAACTGATGGACAAGTCTCATCCACTTTTCCCCATTCTATTCACACCTCTATTCTATTGAACAACGAAATAACTAAATTGGAAGCAGGTTTTCAATCCGTAAACAGAATTACGGGCCTAGTAACTTAGTTTCGAATTAGTGTCCAAGTTTTAAATTCAATATATTATTTTGTACGGACGTATTTGAAAGTTTTTTTATTTAATCCTGTTATATGCTTTGCCTTTGGGTTTGTGCTTGGGTAAATACTAAATAGGTATTATTTGGTAACAGATTTTGGTACAATATGTATAATGGTAGACAAGCAGACAAAATGGATAACGCTGTTCGTACTATTGTTGTTAATGAAAGAAAATAATCAATCATTTGTAAAATATACCTAGAATTAAGATTGTTGTTTTTTTGATGTTTAGTTTATGTGGGAAGACTGTAGATCCACATTACTAATACTAGTTTTTCTTTTTGTTTATATGGTTGTTTATTTGAGGAAATATAAATCCTATTTTTTTTTACTTTTGCATGCCATAAGGTAGAGTGTGTTGGAACCGTTTTTAGAATGTTTACATCTTATTTTGTACCCACATTCATTGCAAAATAAATGATTTCTTTCTTTCATTCTTTCTATTTACAGCCATTTTAGTTTATGACCCATTTTAGTTACTCTGTAGAAACGCAAAAAATAGCTTGTTGGACTTCAGATATATTTCATAACTTACTTCTGCCTGCGGTTTTGCCCGCATAGATGTTCGGGAACGAGCTGTCGTGACAAAAAACCTGAGTCCTTCCCCAGGATGCCCTCTATCTCCTTGCCAAATTTTATCGAAATCCGTTCAGTAGTTTAGGCGTGACAAGATAACAGCTATACAGACAGTAAATTTATAATATTAGTATGAATTGTTTGATTTGGTCATGCAAGAAGACTGAAGGAAAATAAAGTTGAAATAACTAAGTAATGCTATGACTCTCTACGTTTTAATAAGAGTAACAGATGTTTAGTTATAACGGTTTCCAAGTCAATTATTTATTTATTAAAACTGTACTTACGCACAAGTAAAAGAAATACTGTACAAAGGCGGACTTAATGCATGATGCATTTTCTACCAGTCAACCTTAGGGTGATGCAGAGACAAAACATGGCAGGTGCAACAAACGGGATAAATAGCTAATAAAGGACTATAAAATACAAGACTAAATATTAATACATAGATAGATACATACATACTCGTACATACATATAAACAAAATCTGTGAGGAGAAAACGAATCCAGCAAATCAGCGCTGAGATGTTACGGCCAACTTTTGACGGATATGTTCACGTGCTTCACAATTATGTAGTCTCCACAGCTGCTTCCTTCTAATACTAGGAGGAATTATGACAATAATCTTAACCTAAAAAATTAAACGCTGTTCGTTATTAAGCGCATCACTTGGAGAACGGCTAAACCGATTTGGCTATTTTTTATAGTCCTAATTAAGTTTTTATGGAATAAAAATTGGAAAAGTTTCCTTGAACTGAATATCCTTTTTTCTATAGGGTTTCTGTATGGACAACTAGCTGCGCCCCGCGGTTTCACCCGCGTATGTGTCGATCCCGTGGGAATATCGGGATAAAAAGTAGCCTATATGTTAATCCAGGTTGTCAGCTATCTCCATACAAAATTTTATCAAAATTGGTCTCTAGCCGTTTAAGCGTGAAGTAACAAACATATAAACACACACACACAACAGGAATCTACTGTCAAACACATAACCCTCCTTTTGGGCTTCGCCGCAGTCGGGTAATTAGAGTCAATACACCCACCCTTTCCTCACCCTTATAAATAACTACAAGCAAATATGTTAAAGTCGTTACGCGCTGAGGTGATTATAAATTATTCATAATACATGTTTTACAAGTCAAATTTTAATTAACAAATTATTCACGATTATTGTCAATGTAAACTTGCTAGATTCAGTGGGACGTGTTTCCATGTTGGTGATGAATTTATACGTATTTTAGATTTTAGACAATGAATAGTTTAAATAGTCTCGTATTAGCAAATTAAATGATGAAAATATGAACAACACTCTTTTCTTGCTAATACTTTTTAATATCACAACAGCTCCTTCACAATTCAACAACCACTAATTTTGCACTACATTTTACCATTTAAAACGACATTTGCCCCACTCAGAAATAACGATAATATCATAACCGTTATTTCTAAGTGCTGCCAAAGTAGAATAATACATTTGATTGTCCTAGTGATATTCTACTTTTATCTACTTCTACTGCTGGTTCAATTTTGACAACTGCGCTCTCAAAACGGTGAAGGAAAACATCGCGAGGAAACCGGAATGCCCTAGAATCAAACATTGGAAGACATGTGACATTGACCCACACTGGGCCCGCGTGCTGGATTACCCTCTCACCAAGAGGAGGCCTGTGTCCTAGAAGTGGGGATATTATAGACTGATTATGTTGAACTGCCAGCTGATTATTAATTTTGTAATCAGCATTATCTTCCCTACCAACTTCTTGATCCACCTTCCTTCGGACCTTAATAAAACATAATTAAACTTCAGAAACTTGTCTAATAACACGAAACAGTCAGAAATAAAATAAAAACTAGCGTTAAAGTGACATCAGGAGCATCTGGTTCAGCAAGTCGGACGGTATAATTTTTACAATCTTCCCCTTCACATTTTTATATTAGTCGCACTTTGTGAAAACGTAATATTGTATAGGGATGAATTCTCCACTTATTGTGCGGTCAACCTATGACATGGAAAGAAAGAAAGAAAATACATTTATTTAGCACAGACTAAAAGACACACAATACACCAAATAGTTAGACAGTAATCGTACATACATCAGAAAACAAAAAAAGATATTAAAAAAATAATAATAAAAAGTGCAAATTCCGTTATATGAAATTAGCAGGAATGTGTGCCTCACGGCTGCGCCAAAAACGCCCAGTTCAGCAAAAATGCCGGACAACTAGTGCCTGACGCTGGTTTTCAACTGGACCTGGTGTGTGAGGTGACGAATGTAAATCAGTTTTATATTCATCGTGATGTGTGTATGCATAATTAAATAAATAAATAAAAATAAATTTGTGACATGGCTAGAAAGGAAGTGACTACCGAGATGACGACTAATGGAGAGTATGGACTGTCACACTTACTAGTACAAGTTAAGGCGACGATAGCAGACTTTTAAGGATTTTAAACTGAACTTTACTTATTTAGGCTAAGCTGTATTCACTTTAAGCATTAGTATTTAATAATAATAGTACCTATATGTTAACAACAAATAACTACGCGTATAGTACTAAATGTAACTTGTGGGTAGACCTTTTAATTCTACAAAACATACTACTATTACGAATCCATACTAATCCATACTAATATTATGAATTCGACGGTAAGTCGGTCTGTCAGTCTGTATGTTACCTTTTCACGCCTAAACCACTGAACGGATTTCGATATTTGGCATAGAGATAGATTGCATCCTGGGGAAGGAAATAGACCAATTTTTATCCCGATATTCCCACGGGATCAACACTTATGCGGGTGAAACCGCGGGGCGCTGCTAGTGTTCAATAAATAAATAAATAGAAGAAAGATACATGTTGCGCCGACCCCAAATAAATTGGGACAACGGCAGGAGCATGATGATGTTCGGGTCAAACGAATGGGTATTAAATATAAATTGAATTAAAAATTTTAAAAACCCAAAACAAACAAAACACTCTAAAAAAAATTATATGTATTGACTATAAGTTGTGGATAATTTTTTAATCCAAGTGTCGCGCATCGTCGCGTCTGGGGACGGCTATAAGCTTCGTCAGTTTGGCGTTTTCATTAGCCGTGTCCCGTAAGACCATTCCAATGAGCCTACACACGATACTTCTGCTATAAGTTGGCGAGGGAGTTGGATATCCTGCAAATTCCAGGTGATGCTGCAGCAAAATTTTTCATGTAAGACGCTGTGATTGGCCAAAATAGCAATATCTATGGTATTTCAGAACTACCCAATTGCAAACTTGTAACACGTGGATCATTGCTCCCCTAACGATTTCTTCATGTTTTCTCTTTCTTAGAAACATTGAGGAAAATCTTAACAAGAGCGTCACAATGGCATTTCTAATGATACATGCACTTTGATAAAAACACCCAATTTGTTATTATTTTCCTAGTTTCATCTTGTTGCGTTTCTAAAAAAGCATCACTATTTGTCGGAAAATATAGAAACATTTTAAAACGTCAAGAAATATTGTCTATCCATTGACATTACTAGCGGTGGTATCAGATACCTTAATGAAAGCTGTCACTTTGACCCTTGTCAAATATGACGTGCAATTGATGACATATCACCGTTCTGTACTAAAAGTGTTGGTCACAGTAAAAGTTCAGTGGTATTTACTATGAGATTTTGTGTTTTTAAGGTGGGAAACTATGTATTTCCTTATATATGAGGTTACTAGGTTACGTGGAGAACGTGGATCTTTGACAGTCGTTACGGGTAGTCAGAAGCCCAAAAGTCTGACAACCAGTCTTACCAAGGGGTATCGTATTACCCAGTAACTGGGTTGTGGAGGCCAGATAGGCAGTCGCTCCATGTAACATACTGGTATTCAGCTACATCCGGTTAGACTGGAAGCCGACCCCAACATATGTGAAAAGGCTAGGCAGATGATGACTAGGTTACGTGGAGAATTCACGAGTCCATTTTCAACAATAAAATAAATCATCAATATTATATGTTAGTACCAATACATTTTATCGTCATAAATATTGTGTGCTGTAGAGCCTTAATAACTTTCGATATACTTTGGTTCCTAAGAAATACTTTCCCAAAAATCATTTTGGAGACTCAAGATATAAATTGAAACTTGTCGATATCCCGAAGCTGAATCTTCCCAAAACAAACTTAAAACCGATTTCTACGTTCCTCTGGAAATATAAGACCAGACCTTTCAAAAGTTGTACCTAAAGCCTAAAAGATTCCTTTCAATGAACCGTCAGTTCCTGATGGTGAATGAGATAGTGTTAAACTAAGTTAGCCGCTAGATAGCTTAGTAACTGGAGCTTGGAAACTGACGTTATTAGCTGCCCTCAAAATGTCAGTCTCAGACAGTTGTTATCGGACCAATGAAGACTGCATGTCGATTTGAGGTTTTTATTGTTCTTAGACTGGCATTGATATTGGTTTCAATGAAACAGTGGCTTTTTTGTACTTAATGTATTATTCTAGCTCTGGAGAAAGGTCCACAATTTTGGAATGTTTTTTTAAGTTACAGAACGTTTAGTCCCGTTATAACTTCTTCATCATCATTCATCATATCAACCATAAGACGTCCACTGCTGAACATAGGCCTCCCCCAAACACCGCCACTTTGACCGGTTCTGTGCTTTCCGCATCCAACGGATTCCTGTGGCCTTCACAAGGTCTACATTTTTCGGTACGCGGTCGCCACTCCAGATCCTTTCGGCCTTAACGGCCGCCTGTCTGCGAGCAATGTACCCTGCCCACTGGCACTTAAGTTTGGCAATTCGCGTGATCAATAGATAAAAAAAAGTAAAAAAAAAAGGAAAATAATAGTTTCCGGTAATATTCGAAACGTGTTGGTAGAAGAAACTGTAATTCATGCGACAAAACTGCATTCAACCTTTGTTTTGTACTTAGACAATGAGAGATTTGCTTTGCCACACATTTTTTTTTAATAAGTACAGTAACTTACAGATTATACACACAATATGCCATCTACTCTACACACACGACGACAACACTTACCTGCACATGCGGTAGCTCATAGATTATACTTAAAACCAGTTCGTGCACTTCATTAATTTTGCTTTACATAGCTTCCAGCCACTTTAGCCCGCTTTGTGTTAGTACGGGGCTATTGCATTAATTTAGTTCTATATGACTTCTTGCGGTACCACCGAACTTCCTCTATCAAACGGTTGGAACTACGTGTGTTTATTAAACACTGCAGGCCGGATAGTAAGAGATTTATGGATGGAGACGGGCTTCGGTACAAATGATAGATGACTTTTGTTACATGTGTAAGTGAGATCGTCATTTGTTTTTTTTATGTGTAGATCGGGCCTAGGATTATATGGATTTTAAACAAAGTCAAACGTAAAGCATTTTGATTCAAATTAACCAATTTTTTTTTTTTTTTTTTTTGCGGATGGGAAATCATCAAATGACCCCTCCCGCTCTGGGTGGAGCGGAAGGGAGTGTCAGACTCTTACTGACTAAAACCCACCAATTAACCAATTACAGGCACTTTTGAATTGTTTGTGCTTTAAAAATTAAGCTAGTCGCCCATTCCAAAGTGTAGTAGGTTCCTATGGAGAAGAACGGGCAAGAAACTCCATGGACAGCGACATATAGTACTCTTGCGTAGTATAGGTCTCTTCATTCTAGAAAACATTTTTTTTTTAAAGCAAGGACTCTTTTAAAGCACAAACGTGCCTTTTTTAAATACTACGGGATAAATAAAAAGTATTGACTTTTGCCAACAGTTGATGATTCAGTCACAGTCATCGTTAATCCGAGCTGATATGTTTCTATGTCATAGATTATCCTAAGCTATTAAAAGGTACAGTACACCTTAGTCAAAATGTGTGGGTTGGCCGTTTCGCTACCATCACATGGGCGTAAGGTGAAAAATTTATTGACTGTTCATTACTTTTCTGTCATAGAATAGTTCTTGTAGTAACGAAACGGCTAAGCCTCATATTTTGACTAAGGTGTAGAGTTTGTGAAGTTAGGGCGTGTAGAGTTAGAAGCTTGACTCTACATGAGATCTGATAACTTTTTGGCAGTGCGAGCCATATGTGGTCTCGTCTTGGCAACATTTTACATGAAAATGTTTTTGGTGGGATACTTTTTTTCTTTTCTTCGAATATAATTTTCGACAGTAAGTATCTGTTTTTGTTTGTTTATTGACAGTGTTAATCACTATTGATCCATGATCCCACAGCGGCCGAGACTGAGGCCTGCTCAATAACTGTTAATTTTCAATAAGACCCTCTGTCAGTCTTGGGAATTCCGAAAATAATTGAATTTAAACTTAAACTGTAATTATCCATAGACTGTTGCTACTTCATTTATGTGGCTTACTTCATTCGGCAATGTTAAGACCCATTACAGTCTTAAACTCAAATAAAACACCAGAAATCATCCCGAACAGCTAAACTTCGACAGTTTAAAAACTTTGCTTTTTTTTCTTATCATAAGTTTGCATCAGGGAACGCTTCGCGTAATGTAGTGGGCATAAAAGTTGTTTACTTACATCGTAAGCGCGTTATATAGCGGTTATGCACCGTGAAGAATATCATTTTGAGAGTACATTGTTATTACACTTTTGACGCGAATTGTCGTCCGCCATCTTTGTTGTAAAATGAGCATTGTTGGAAGAGGGCAGGAGTTATGATGTAATTAAATTTTTCAAGATGCTATGTAATAAAGATGATAATATAAAAATCTACATGGTCTTCTTATGATCCGACCAAGATTATGTCTGGACTTTAAAAGAGACTGTGACCTCTGAGTTTGTTTCGGCCTTTCTTCTCAGAGTAGTCAGATAGGAAGCGCTGACCTCATCTAGTTTTTAAAATATGATTGACGTGTAAGTGTGCAAACATAATTACAAAAATTAAATCATTTATCATTTATTTATCATAAAGTTTTCAGCGTGCTCTAATAGGTTAAGAATATACGAGTACAATGAGTAGGTTTAGGTGCGGAGACATCTTATTTCCCTACTTATCTAGGTTTCAGGACTTACAACATTGCTTGCAAGCCTGTTCAGGGTGTCAGGAACATCGACACGCTACCTGATTGAATTATACCGTCAGTTCTTGAAAAAAAAAACCGGCCAAGTGCTAGTCAGACTCACGCACCGAGGGCTCCGTACAAAGTAGGTATGTAAATAGTTTTAAATTTTTTGTTTGTAATCTATCTAGAAATTTACGGTTTTCGGATTTTTGCCTTTACATGTGCTACATAGAAACAAAGAAAGTTTGATTTTTTCAATGCTTCATGGGATTGCAGCCCTGAGTACTTGATATTAATTTCAACTTGATAAATCGACGCGTTCCTGAGAAAAAGGGTCTTCACTGAAAGACAGACAGACAACGAAGTGGTCTTATAAGGGGTTCCGTTCTTCCTTTTAAAGTACAGAACCATACATAAAAAAAAACTGTTTCTTAGACTTTAACCGCGTAGGTATTGCACTTTTCTATGAACCAGCAATTTTTTTTGTTAAATAACCGACTCGGCGACGGCTAATGAACCCTGTGCTAAATTTATGGTTACAATTTGCGCTTCGAGACCCTGGCACCCTGTATTATACAAAAGTCATTAGGTTAAACTATGATAATCAAGTAATCCAGTAGACACTACACAAATATTTAATAAGTTTAAAATTTCGAAATCTTTCTTTCTGTCGTTTTTAAAAGCAAGTCAACTGTGGATACTTACCACCTTTATAATATATACGCGCCGCACTATGTAGGTACCATTTTGTTGAAACTCAGATGTGTCTTCTCGACATCCGTATGTCACTAACGGGATGCAGCAGAATACCAGCGTCAGGTCTTGTACCTGGCATATGCTGAGCTGGACTCCCATTTGGTGCAACCATGAGACACACACCGCCCAGTAGTGATCGACCGTTATAGATGTATATGAGCTAGGTGTCTATGGGTCAATTTATCTTTTTAATCTTTCCTAAATTTTTTTTTTCACCTTTTTGATGTTTTAATACCTGTATTGTGTCTTTTGTTGCACTGAATAAACGTTTTATCTATCTATCTATCAAACTTTAAACTGACCCTTACCATCTTCAAACAATGGTTTTCTTCGTAAATATCAATAAAACCTAAGTATCAGAAACCACCTTGTAAAGGCCGCAGGAACCCGTTGGATGCGAGAAGCACAGAACCGGTCGAAGTGGACGTGCTTGGGGGAGGCCTATGTCCAGCAGTGGACGTCTTTCGGCTGAAATGATGATGATCAGTAACCATCGACTTACAATACATTCTTACTAATATTAGAAATGTGAAAATGTTTCTACCAGCACGCGTAGCAAGACCACCGTAGAAAAGGGTTTTGTCGACGGAAGAATAGACAAAATGGCAGATTGTAGAAATATTTGTACGCATTCTACGCGTCTAAGCATGGCAATGTGTAATTTTGTCTATTCTTCCGTCGTCATGCACGGGGTGAAATCCTTGTAGTAGATTGTAGAGTGAGAGTTGTAGTTTCCTTAGACCATTTGAAATCCACGCGGACAACATCGTGTATAAAGCGTTAAAAAAAAAAATTGCGCTGAGTTGTCATTTTTCTCCGAATCAAAATGATCAAATTCAATTACGATCAAATAAAGCGATTTTTTTTATCTCCTGGCTAACAAACTGTCGGGTGCTTCTTAACTGATTAATAAAGCCGCGAGGACCTCTGCACCCTGGACCCATTTGTTCGCTTCTTGTTCAGCGCATAATTTATTAGAGGATTCCATTATTCAAAGTAATTTCGTATTTCTGTTCTTATTTTTTGTGGTGTTGAATTGGTCTGGTCAGCATTTTGATGGTTTAAATAAGATTAAAGGTTATTTATTATGATAATAGTCTACTCTACTTACATTCCTACTATTCAATTAACAAACCAAATAAAATACGATATTTACCAATAAAAAAAAAGTCAAATGGAAGACCTTTTGGTTTAAGAGCGTTCACGACGTGCGGCATTTCATACAAAGTTTCAAGCTCTTGTTTTTCGAAATGAATGGACCGATTTTAATAAAACTTCATACGCATAAGCAGGATACAAAGGTCTAAAAAGTTACTTGAACATTTTCGAAAAATAGTGTTACAGCCAAATTAGACCGACGATTTTAAATTTTTCATAGAAACAGAGATTTCCAGTTATCTTCTTTTAAATAAGACATTTTGAAAATGTTCTTCACTAAATTTTTAGGCCTTTGTATCCCGCTTAAGCTTATGAAGTTTAATTAAAATCGGTTCATTCGTTTCGAAAAACAAGGGCTTGAAAGTTTGTATGAAATGCCGTACGTCGTAAACGCTCTTAACTTCAATATTATTATCTGAATAAATAATTAGCCCTTATTTTCCCATTGA
Organism: Oligia latruncula; assembly: GCA_948474745.1. Classification (NCBI taxonomy): domain Eukaryota; kingdom Metazoa; phylum Arthropoda; class Insecta; order Lepidoptera; family Noctuidae; genus Oligia; species Oligia latruncula. The sequence goes on from OX419686.1 coordinate 2,426,134, forward strand.
AAGAAAAAGGCCTCCCTTTCCTTCTTCCGCTCAACTCGAATTTCAATAAATCGTTTTAATATTACAGTATAATCTTACGTAGATATAATAATCAAAAACAATTTGGGTTTAACTAGATGTAATCTATGACCCTTTTAAACAACACTCAAGTACATAAATCGTTATAAACTAACCAAAAGTGAAAAGCCTAAAACATTTAAACGCCTGCTGAAAAATAACAGTAGCACATTCAAAACAAATTGCTAATCATTTTATCATAGGCGCAATTTATATTTGCGTTACAAAGCCGACTTATAGCCAGGGATGGGCAATATTGCGCTGTAAATTGCAAATATATTAAAACAAATTGCCAGAATTAATATTTGCTGCATTATTATTGTGAAATATAATCCGGAGTTTTGATAAAGAGGCTGTTTATGCAAAGTGTGGGGGTGTGTCAGGGGGTTTATTTCGAGAATTGTTTCCACAGTTTTCGGTCGAAGTTGTGGTGAAAACGTAGCGGTCTTGTAATAAGGCTGGAAGTTGTCCCCAAAATTTTTGGAATAGAGTTTCAGGGAATCACCCAACAACATATCAGTAACGTGTGGAAAAAAACGTACTTTTTAAATTAAACCAACAGGGCAACGCCTTCTGTAAGTTCTCCAAGAGAAGGTATCTATGCCTATGTACATTATTTACCTATTACAGTTTCGGAGTATTAATGTCGTAGCATATGAACGAATTGAAAAAAAAACGATCAACGGGTTAATGTTTTTATTTTGATAGAGCATAAAGTGAGTGACACATTATGTACTTCATTTTAAAGCAGTTATTTACTAATAAAATAATTAATAGGTAAAACCTTCTTTACATCAGGTACAAAAAATACATGTTTCGTAACAACGTAAACCGTAGCTGATAAAAAATCCTTGGAAAACTAATCATGTGAAAATAAACTGTTTTCCAGCCGACACGTCCGAGTTAACGATTTGTTTGTCAAATCGCGGTTACAATCGCCTTAGGGTCCCCTATGTTTCCAATCTAAGTTAATTTCGTTCTTCTAATGGGCTACGGCGTGGGTTGTTTCGCGAATAAAAACTTTCACCACGAAGTTAGCGCTCTAACACTTTCCTAGTTAGTAGAAATTTACAAATTAACTGTTTCTGATAATAATGGTCGGATGAGTTCGCGAAGTTATTTGTCATAACATACAGTTGCTCTTGTTTATGGTAGACGAACTTATTAACGAGAAGACCAACTTATTAGTGAGAACTTTAAATTGTATGTAAATAGGTACTACGTCTAAAAAAACAAAATTTATAGGCAGTTTGCTTATTGATAACGCATTTGCAGTGGACAAAGAAGAAAGAAATTGGTATGTACTAGTTACCTCGGTCAGTATATAATATCTATAGACTTCTTAGTAGCCTATATATATAACACGTTTGCTCAACAGAAGAAGTGGTGCATCTGGTGATACAACTAATTACCCTACCTACCCCGTCTCATTACGCATGATGGAAAAAATGTAGGTATTTAAACGCCATCTCTACTATATTGAGCGAACTACGTACTCAATTCAGTCACTGCTCCAGATTCGAAAACTGTAACTGAGTTACACGTACACAATAGAGGGCGCTTATCACAATAGGTTACGACTTAATTCACAGATAGCGCCACATGCACGTTTGATTGAACTGTAAGCTAATTACAGACGCCAGCCTGCACATCAAGCTACTACAATATGTCAAACTTTAATAGATTTTCAACTTAATTGCTAACGTATAAGGTTCAAAGTAGATTAGGAAAATTTTAGAGTTTCGGGTAGCCTGATGTGCTGGCGTCTGTACGTAGGTTGAAAGTAATAAGATGCAGTGAAAGATTGACATATAGTAATAATTAGGTAGTTTATTTCCATCTATCCGTGGTTATTAGTTTCCCGATTAGTATTCATTTCCTGATTAGTCAAGAAACGAATAACCGTGGATGAAACTAAGCTTGTAAAGAAGCCTTCAAAGATTCATGTGAAGAAAATGCCCAAATAAAAACTGCCGCTAAGCAGATATACTATCGTGAATGTTAAAAGGCTTGCTGTTTTTCCAAAATGTGCTAAATATATGCATACACTGAGAGTAGAAAAAGCTGTGCCTAATAGTGCGACAAATTTTCAAGGTCTAATTCACCAGTGGGGTACCTGGTAATTGCGTAACACACTATATGTAGCAATGCATTTTATTTTGACAGTTCAGCAACATTCATTGCGTTGTTGCTGCACGTTACAGGAACTGATGGACGCTGGTGAAGGAGCCAAACAAGTAGCCAAATTCTGGGCCGAGTCCATTTAGATTGCTATCGACACGGTAAAAAGAAGATTGCGTTGTTGTAACAGACACATTTTTCGAACATACTTAAGAAGCAATGGATTAGCAATATCCTACAAAATGATTCAGATTGAGATTGAATTCAGATTGAGATTGATAGTGTGTTACGCACTTAGCGTCAACCCGAGGGTCAGCGCAGACCGAACTGCAAAATGCTCGTGCATGGTCGACCAAAATGTAGAATGCATACTAAAACACGTAGTCGGCTTGCTCGAGCATGGTCGAGCATCAAATTTGGGTGTATACAATTTTGCGAAGTATGATAATAATCATAAGATATTTTTTTCAATAATCTTAGAAAATGCTCTGCTCTGCTCTTGGTGTGCGCTGAGTCTACGTCATGGTTATTGTCACTTCAAACTATACTTCAGTCAATACCAACTTCAACGACAAAATTATTTTTTTATGAAGGCGTAATAAAGTGTTGTTTGAAGTATTCTGTAAGACTTATGTTTTGGTACTTAAAGTTCACCATCACACGCTAATTGGTGTTTCGTGAAGGTGATAGTGTTTCGATAGTTCCAATGCTTTAATCAATGTCACTAGGTATACGGATAATAATATCGACAAGGCGTAATTTGGAAGATATTATAGCATACACGTGGAATAATCCAACTCTGTCTAATTGCCAGAATTAGTGAACTAATCAGACGTATAGATAATTGATGAATTCTTTGTTCGTGGAGATGATCTGTATCGAATTTATCCCCACAGCAGTGTTAAGACCAGTAAATCCGTATTTTAGGAATTATTTATTCGTCATCATCATCATCATTTCAGTCCGGAACCACCAACTGTTGGGTATAGCCCTCCCCTTTCTTCTGCAATACTTCCCCGTTCCGTGCGTAACTTATCCAGACGTTTCCCGCGACTTTGACAATATTACGGACTTAGGTAGGTATTCATTGTACTTAAGAAATAATTTGTTTATTATTTCAATATGTACTGCTTTAGGAGTCGCAGTGAAAGTAATACCTGCAATATCACACGCTGTCGCTTAATTAATATGATTAACGGTACGTCTAGATAGTGAAATCTAGCCAAATCATAATTTAAGTAACATGACAATCTTTTTCAATAGTTTGTAGTTCGTAGGTAGATAATTCTCTTGTGTGCAAATCAGCAAAAATCTCATATTTTTCTTTCATTTGTATGCTGGTACAGGAGGCTTGATGGAATTACAAAATACAATTCGGGGCCTTTAAAAAAATTTCAAGCGCTACAGGATTTATAAGCAGGTAGATATATTGAGAAGCTTCCAAAAACAGAAGGTGTAAGAAAGTATCAGTAGTAGGGGTTGACTGCAAGTAGAATATTTGAAATCGTTCTTGAAAGCCAACACAATGTTGACCTAGTCAACTCATCAGAGCAAGTTCTCAATTCATTAAATTGGTCTTTGTGTAAGATAAACAGTGGTTTCTTTAGCACATATGTGCACGCAGTTTTGTACTTAGAATGAAGTCATCCTTTTTAACCACAACAGAATCATGTCAGCTCTCAAAATGAATAGTTTGAATGAAGGCTTTGTTTAAAACCTGTAGCAACATCGTTTAGTGTGTCAAGTATGAATGACCGCCTGTTTATAATTGCTCGTCTAACCACAGCTTTTAACTGCTTAAGAATAAGCACAGACTACAACTGGTAATCGTACCTATATCTAGCATAATCAGCCTATAATGTTCCCACTGCTGGGACACAGGGCTCGTCTCGGTAAGAGGGAGTGCGCCGTAATCCTCCACGCGGGCCCAGTGCGGGTTGGTAGATGTCAAATATCTTCGAATTTTTGGTTCTAGGATCTACCGGTTTCCTCTCGATGTTTTCCTTCACCGTTTTGAGAGCAGTAAAAGAAATCATTTAGTCGCGGCCGTTACCACTGGGCCACCACTGCCTACCTATTTATATTTGTCTTCAAATACTGATCGATGGTTAGGTTATGTGTCGTCCCCCCTCCCCCGTGGGTTCCCGTATTGTCGAGGCGGGGGGCTCAGTAGCCGTGGCTTGGTCAACTACGGTGAAGTGGAGAGAAACCCGAGGAGGGGCCGCTCGTCTGGGCTTTTGCCTGTAAGCCGACGACGTAGCGGCCAACAAGTACATAGGTTGCGGTGCCGCTTGGGCGACATCGCAACTGAGGCGAGCCGCGATGTCGTATGGGAGGCATCGCGGCTGAGGTTTGGAGGCCGCGGCGGGAGAGGAGTGCCAGTATTGTGGTGCGCCGCTCTCCCTACCTTCCGCGGCCTTGACGGGGTCGCCACCGTCTGATGGCGGACGCAGTGGGGCCGCAGGGGAGGAGGAGTGTTGGTATGACGTTGGCCGCTCTCCCTATCCTCTGCAGCCGAAAATTGGCAAGCGGCGGGGCCAATGACCTGACCCGTCGCAGGGGGACCAAAGGTGCCCAGACACGGAGTCGTTTGGCGCCCATGTGCTGGTTTAGACCCTGGTGATGGTTACGGCGTGCTACGTGTTCTGGTGCGCCGGTGATGGGGAGTACTCCCCAGAGGAGGGTCCGGTGACGGACAGCCGCGGCGGGTTCACAGATGAGTGCTAACGCGTGCCCGTGTTACCGCCGTAAGCAGCAGAGGAGGACACCGTGGAATTTTAGTGGGATAGAGTCCCACATAACTGCACTATACCCCGTGGTAGTGCGGAATGGATGAGCATTTTTTTTTTTTTCTCCGCTTTAAAAGGTTAGGTTATGTGCGTTTCTGAACACAAAATAAAATATGAGTGGTTTACGTTCGGCTTGTGCTGTGTGTGTGTTGGATAATTTAGTGAAGTTTCGATAAAAGTTATAAATCAATCAAGAAGTCAACCTTACATAATAAACATAGATGGACAATCTCCAAGTTAAATTATTATCTGCGCCATAACTTAAATTAGCATTACATTGTCAAGTGAAAGGCCTGTCCTTGCCATGTTTACAGCCACCATTTTTACACCATAAATCATGGCATCATAGGTAATACACGGCTTGTCTCTTTGTCTACGGATACGGCAGTTGCGCTTGCAAAAGAGAGAAATGTCTGACTATGTATTGTTGGGATATAAAAGGGGGTGTGTGTTTAAAATGAATAAGATATAAGTTGGGTTGTGAAGAATCGTGAGGTTGATATTGAAGAGAAATAAGACTAGTTTTCTCTGTAAAAATAATTGAAGAGAGAAATTGTTTCTTTTATAAAAGGTAAGCAACTTAAAGACGACTTAAAGAAGCTGGCTGGGGTAGACTGGATACGGAAGGCGCGCGGCGCGGGCCCAGTGCGGGTTGATAGATGTCTCATGCCGGTTTTTCCACGATGTTATCTTCAAACTATTGTCAGAAAATGTTTATTGTCAGGGTGTTGTGGCGCAGTTTGGGGGAGGCCTATGTCCAGCAGTGGACTGCGATAGGCTGAGTTGATTGATAAGTTGTCAGAAATAGAACGAGTTTAAAATTCCCGTTAAATGCATTGAGTAATGTGTGGTGCAAACGGGCATAAGATTTTAGGTAATATTGTATCTACTCTTATTTTAAGTTTTTTTTGTGAAACGGTTTTCTTTATTATTAATGTTAATTTTAAATGTTTCTCATACAGTGTAATAAAGACTCGATGTAGGTCATACTAGATGATAATTATTGATAATACTTGCAAAAAATATTCATCTTTTGAAGTGACAATTTCTTTAGACGCGTTGGGCATTTTTTGAGATGGGAAAAAAAACATTGAACTCGCGCCACTGTTACCGTAAGCGACACCGCGCGTGTTTTGTTTATAAAAGATTTAAAAAAAAACCCGCTTCGGATGTGTTCGGATGTCCTCGAGATGTACTCGGATTTAATGTATATCCGATAATATCGGTATACAATTATGTCAGTGAGTGATGGCAAATTATTCTGTTTGTGTTTTGTTTTCACTTCTGTCGGCACTCCCGGAGTGCCACTGTTTTTTTTCTTTCTCATTTTCTTCTGCGATCAGTCGCAGGACTATTCGCAGATTTGTTTGAGATTTCCCTGTGTATATTTTTTGGCAGCATGTCCTACTTGGCATTGAAAATATAGGTAAATTAGCACAGGTCAAATTACCTTATATTTTAATTGAGAAAATACTATATTTTGCAATGTGTAATCATTTGCTCATCATCGGTCATTTGCCTTGAAATAATCGGTAGGTATGTCAAAAAACCTCACATCGCTAATTAATTGCATATACAAACAATACCACACCTTTTTAGGGTTCCGTACCCAAAGGCTAAAAACGGGACCCTATTACTAAGACTTCGCTGTCTGTTCGTCCGTCTGTCCGTCCGTCCGTCTGTCTGTCACCAGGCTGTATCTCAAGAACCGCGATAGCTAGACAGTTGAAGTTTTCACAAATTATGTATTTCTGTTGTCGCTATAACAACAAATACTAAAAACAAAATAAAATATATATTCAAGGGGGGGCTCCTATACAACAAACGCGATTGTTTTACCCTTTTTTGCTCGATATCAATAATGACAACACCTACGGCACTTGAAATATTCACAAAATACTCAGTTGTATTTTTAATTTAATAATAAAATTATTATTAAATAAATATTTAAGCCCCCCTTAAATATTTATTTAATAATAATTTTATCCCATACAACAAACGTGTTTGTTTCGGCGTTTTTGCCCTGTGGTACGGAACCCTTCGTGTGCGAGTCCGACTCGCACTTGGCCAGATTTTTTAGCAAACTTATGCACCGAAATCTCGGACTATTAAGTTTCACCTTCATTCTGTGGTCTCCTGTAATTAAAAGAATACACCTACCAAATACTTGTTTAGTGTACATATATTTTGTTGGAGATCCTAAAATAAATAAATCTTATGCAAAAATATTATTTTTTTGTAGTGTAGTGTACACCACATAATAGGCTATTTGACAATGTAAAAAATAAGGTCATAATTATTGACACTCGTATAGATTAACGCTTTTAAAATCGATTTGCATTAATTTTACTACAAAACAATGTATTATTTACAAAAAAAATCCCGAAAAAACTTCATCTTTTTAAATCTGGCGCCACGTAATCGAAAACGGTCTGGATTGGCTGAACTTAAGATGACGTCATGATTTAGTAAATTTCTGTCTATCGTTGACAGAACAGATGACTTTTGTCTAGTATCTCGACCGTTTCAACGTTTGTTTACGTGAATCGTGACGTCACGACGCCATATTGTTAAAGATAGCGTTTTGGCGGCTTATTTAAACAGTACATTTTTATTTACTATTTTTTAAAAGAAATACATTATGCAATTTTCAAATTGCATAATGTATTTCTTTTAAAAAATATAATAGGTTTTTGTGGGCTCGTTAGACACCATTAAATAATCTGAGATGTTTATCAGAAACCAGTCAAATAGCCTATTATGCATGGCACTGCCCTTGCCATGTCGAGGGTAAAGCAGTAAGAAAGAAAGAAAAAGTATTTATTGCGACTCGTACAGGACGATCACAAACTAAACTAAACACAGTAAAATAAAAATCCAAGTTATATAAAAAAAACTGGCCAAGTGCGAGTCGGACTCGCACACGAAGGGTTCCGTACCACAAGGCAAAAACGCCGAAAAAAACACGTTTGTTGTATGGGAGCTCCCCTTAAATATTTATTTTATTTTGTTTTTAGTATTTTTTGTTATAGCGGCAACAGAAATACATCATCTGTGAAAATTTCAACTGTCTAGCTACCGCGGTTCTTGAGATACAGCCTGGTGACAGACAGACGGACGGACGGACGGACAGCGAAGTCTTAGTAATAGGGTTCCGTTTTTACCTTTTGGGTACGGAACCCTAAAAAGTAACAAAAAGTAGTACGTATCTACCTTAATAAAATTATTTTACTAATAACAACTTACTGCTAAGGGACTTGTGGCTGGGTAATAACAACCGCAGGAAAACATTAGTAAAACCTATTACGTCCTAGAACCAAAAAATCGAAGACATGTGACATCTACCAACCCGCACTGGGCCCGCGCGGTGGATTACGGCCCACTCCCTCTCAAAGAGAGGAGGCCTGTGTCCCCAGCAGTGGGAACATTATTATTATTATTATTAGCCTGTGATGTCCCACTGCAGGGCAAAGGCCTCCCCACTCTCTTTCCACTTCTCTCTGTTCAAAGCTGTTAAGGACCAGTTCTTGTTGAAGAAGTGAGTGAGAGTGGGAACATTATAGGCTGATTATGATGATGACTGATGGCGCCAAACTCCTAGCTATTTTCTGGGCCGAAACAATATAGATTACCATAAACACACTAATAAGGAGCTATAACATTATTTATGGCTTTCAAATATTATATAATTAATTATATAGGTATACATTATACACAATTAATTATAGATACATGATTAATTACACACTATTAAAGAGTTCAGTGTATCAATGACCATCGCATTAGGCGATCTTTTTTAGGGTTCCGTACCCAAAGGGTAAAAATGGGACCCTATTACTAAGGCTCTACTGTCCGTCTGTCCGTCTGTCACCAGGCTGTATCTTATGAACCGTGATAGCTAGACAGCTGAAATTTTCACAGATGATGTATGTCTATTGCCGCTATAACAGCAAATACTAATAACAAAATAAAATAAATATTTAAGGGGGGCTCCCATACAACAAACGTGTTTTTTTTCAGCGTTTTTGCCCTGTGGTACGGAACCCTTCGTGTGCGAGTCCGACTCGCACTTGGCCAGTTTTTTTTGTTAATTTGGTAAGTAACATATTATTTTAGATACTTATTTGGTTTCTGTGTTTATTGTTACTTTGGCTTCCCTGGGTTTTTTGGTTTATTTCACTGGATTTAACTGGTTAGTTTTCTTGGAACGTATTTTTTTGCGAAAATCCATAAAGATAGGATAGATAAAGCTCACAATAACGACTTTGTTTTTAGGTTACTCTAATGTTGTAATTAAATTCCTTGGAGTTATAATAGCTTTATTTCAAATAACCACAAAGTCACAACATTTCTTGGATGTAATTATCTGTCATATTACTGTGTTTGCTCCAGTCGGTGCGGAAATAGAGTACCCGAGGGTCTAGAAAAAGTGACTTTTTATCAGCGAAAGTGAAACATATTATTATGATGGTACGGAACCCTCGGTGCGCGAGTCCGACTCGCTCTTGACCGATTTTTATTTATTAATAGAAGATTCTCTGTGGGTTAATGACCTCCGCTTGTATATTTGATTTTTTGAAGACTGAACTAGTGGTGCATTCGTGAACTACGTCCTACTTGGAATAGTTGCACGGGACTCCGCTACTAAGTTAGCCTAAACCTTTGACATAATATTGTCATCTTTTTGGTTTAGAGGACACCTTATCCCCTTCTTCGTCCCTTCTGGGAAAAGGTTGCGTGGATTCGTCCTGTACATTCTGTACGTTGTGTAAATAAATCCTCCGTCACCACAACAAGACTTCTTTGTGCCGGAAACATCACCTACAAATGTAGATTATGGTTTTAACGGTAACTAAACACTTACCAAATAACTTTTACGCTCCTCTTTCGTCCGCTCATTGTATTAGTTGTGCAACAAACTCGTCGCGGACCTCGCGACGCCACGCATTGCTTGGACGCACGTCGCAGCGACCCGAAGGTCAAGGTCAATGATCTTCGCGTACGCTACAACAATTAAAATTGTTCATTAATATTATAGGCTGTAGATTAACATTTTTTATAGGTCATTGATTACTTTCGGATAGGGGTTCGGAGTTCGATATGAGGGTTGAGGTCAATGGAGCCTAGTACTTCGCGATTAGCAGACGAACTTGGAACTTGATCAACTGCTCCAAGAAGACGGTTAGAAAAAAAAAAGAAAAAAACATTCAATAGCACACACTGACTCAAAGATATTAATTGCAGTTGTAAAAGAAACTTAGGGGTGGTGGGGGTGACTACCGAAATGACGACTTAAGGGGCTTACATGACTGAAAGCGCGGTCACTGTCGGACTGCATAGAAAAGAATGAAAAGCGCGCTGACAAAACGCAAAAAATTAAAATAAGAAAAAAAAATGTACTTAGCAATCATTTTCTCTTTGCAAACTTCGGAGATAAGGGGGGCGGTATTTTTTTACATTTTTCATCAAAAGTCGAAAACTATGCGCCCTAAAAAAAAATGTTTGAGAATGTGCAAACTGCGCTCTTTCGTATGATACCCCACATGCCATGCCACTTCGATTTTTTCAGACCATTATTATATTTTTAATTCTTTCATATTTGCAAAATAGTTGGCCAAACGTCATCTAAAACTATTCCAAATTTCAAATTGATAGCATTAGGAGTTCTTGAGATATGCAGCTGTGACAGACAGACAGACTGAGTCTCAGCATAAGGGTTCCGTTTTACCATTTTGGTACGGAACCCTAAAAAGTTGCTCTCCTATCTAGTTCCTTTACCTTCATTGACTTTGAGACAGAGTTTAAAGTAGGTAGGTACTGCAGTGCGATTCTGTAACCATTTCAACGTGAAAACTTAGGTGAAGTGAGAGTGGAGTGAGCTGTCAATTGTGTCAATTCCTAGCAAAAACAAACTCACATCACCTAAGTTATCACGGTGAGATTTTTACAGAATCGACCGGCAGATATTCTTTTTCGGCAACTGCCAAAGGAAATAAATAAAAAATGAATAAATTAGTCATCGATTAAAATCTTGAGGAAAAATCATATATTATGTAGTATTGGAATCTTAATGACTTAAATCTGGTTCTCCTTTTTTCACTTTATGCCATGTTAGTGACATGGCGGGTATCATATATACATATTTCGTCAATTTTGTAAAACATGGGCCTCAGGAGATCCATCGAGACACTCCCTCAAAAATTTATTTTTGCGAAAGGTTAGGTACTCACAAAACCCTTAGGCCTGCATCTTTACTAACCATACTATACTATTGTGTATATTAAACCTCTTGCGTTTGTCAATAAACAAGCTGGTTCTTCAGTAAAAAAAAAAATATATATTTAGCACAGACTAAAAGGCACACAAAACCGTGCGAAGCAAAAGAAAAAAAAAATTAAAAAAAAAATGCGCAACGACATACTAAACTACAATAATAAATTTGTAAAAACAGAAAAAAGTGATATATAAAATACAATATTTATTTATATATTATAATTTATTGTATACATCACAAAAACATAATATAATATTTTAATTCCTTGTGCACAAGATAAACGGCTCGTACCTGAGCGGACTGTAAAATTGCATATTAATTATTTGATATATAATTATTTTAAGTTTATGATCTAGGAAAATACAGTGAGAAATATTGCACATTGTAAAGCACTTGTCAAGATTGATGGGTAACACCATCTGCCAGATTGAATATAAAATATTATAGGTAGAAACGTGTGCCAAGTATTTTTCTACATCTTAACAAGTGACCATTTGTTATTTTCATGTAGATTTAGGACCTATGTCAGATTCTTAGAGCTGACCTAAAGCGTGGTCACTGTTGGACTGCATAGAAAAAAAGAGAAGCACGATGACACGACGCTGGTAATTTATTGCAAAAATATGAAGCAATTATTTAAATACAAAAAAACTATTGTTTGGATTAAAAAATTAAAACACTAGTATTTTAGTATATTTCTTGTAGAATAATCTGACAAAAAATCAGAATGACTGTATGTATATTAGTATGGTTTTTATTGTAAAAATAAAGTTTTTAGAGGTATCTTCATGATTTTTTTCTATCGTATCAAATTAGTTGTTTTCAACACACTATCTACCTAGCATATATCCTAAAGAATATCATATATTTTTCTGATTTTGTTTACTGTAGTCGATCATAAATACTTTTATTGTTTCTAAAACTTGCGTTTTTTTTTGTTTAGGTCCTGTAAGCCTCGTAAAATTGCCGGGTCAGCGGGATTGTCCGAAAGGGTTACCGCTGGCCCGGAACATAAATGGCTAAGGAAGGAACACGGGTGGGTTTTAGTCAGTGAGTCTGACACTCCCTTCCGCTCCACCCAGAGCGGGAGGGTCATTTGATGATTTGCCATCCGAAAAAAAAAAGCCCCTTAAAATACACGGTTGCCATCTATTATGCGATAGAGAGAAAGCTCTGAGGAGTGGGATCTTTAGTGGAAGTTAGATCTAGATGCACCACGCTTTTAACACGTCCCGGAGTAGGCAAGGTACCCCTTATAATCAATAATATCGCACAGTGATTAACGATATAGCAGTCCCGCTAAAGCCGAAAAGGATTGACCTAACCTGCGAAGTTGCCGACATGTTTGATGTGGATACAGCAATCATTGTGCTGATAGTCATGACGGCCAATGGCATAATAGCCTAGAGCCTCCACCAACCACCTCCACCTGAGTAGGCTCTCGTTTGGCAGCTGGATCAAGGGCTGGTTCCAGAAAGCGGTACTTCTAGGCACGACGCGTATCGATACGAGGTTCCTCTCTCAAGAAACCTAGCTGACTACCGTTAGCAGTGGCAGTGTCAGGAACAGGGTCTAACTCTGTTTCTGACACCGGTGGCTTGCTATTTTGTATATTTTTTTATGTTTTATAAAAAAATATTTAAACATTTAAATGATTTATTTATTTAAGTGAATTAAATTAAATGTTAATATGACATAAAATCGTAAATGATTAATTTAGAGGTTTTTATTAACGAGGAGATTAGGCCCGAATTATTTTTCAGAATGCCTTTTATGTTCAAAAAACCAATATTTTTTACTTTGATTCCTTGATCTGCCATTCATATGAATGACCATATTTTTTGCATAATAAATTAGTTACCAGGAAGTGCGAAATGCGAAACTTTATGCATATCAAGGAGGAAGCGTATTGGAACCATTTGCATATATTTATGGTGCTAATTGGTATTTTGGTTGTAGGTAATTCAGCATAAACAATTGATTTTACGCGTCATTAACCTTCTACAAAAAAAACAAGTAGGACAACATTAATTTACGTCTGAACAGAAAAATAAATTTCGGTTTTGTGTTGTGAGAAAAAAGGAGTCCATCTAAAACTTCGATGAATTGATAATTCCGAAACGCTATTAATTAAAAAAAAAAAAATAATAATAACGAATTCATTCATTTAGTCTAGGCGTTTCGAGTGCACGACTGGTGCATATTCTTAGCGATTATCCTCAGCGATGGTCACCCACAATGGGCCTATTAGAAGGCTAAAAATCACCCAAAGGGCAATGGAGAGGGCTATGCTTGGACTTTCCCTGCGTGATCAAATCAGTAATGAGGAAATCCGCAGGAGAACCAAGGTAACCGACATAGCCCGAAGAATTGCCAAACTTAAGTGGCTGTGGGCAGGGCACATTTCTCGCAGCACAGATGGCCGATGGGGCCGAAAGGTTCTGGCGACCGCGTAACGCAATGATGATGATGATGATCCTCAGCAGAACGGGTCACCTATAAACACTGTTTAGATTTTGGTGATGTTGCGTCACATACCAACGATATTGCAAAATTCCCTGTAAAGAGATTTTTATTTTTTTATTGCTGAATAGGCCTGCTCTTGCCCTCGATCTCGCCAGATGGAAAGCGATGGATGAGGTCTATGATGGAACGAGCATGCCAAGAAGATGTCTGTTCACTCTGGTTTTGAAGTCAGACGGGTTATAGGAAGGTACTATAGCTGCGTTATTTTTTATGAAAAAAAAAAGGAATACATAGTATTAGAACAATATTTTTGTTGCTGTAGTCATAGTTCCCAGCCCTCATATTGTACTATTCACTACCTACAGATAGTCCTTTCATAGTTATTTTAGCTCTGATATTGCATCACTTTCCAAATCACAGTGATCTTTATTCTCATTATGCTAAGGTAGATTTTGGGTTGTTGTCACTGATAAGTCTGTCAAAATCATTATGATCTTTATTCACATTACAATAAGGTTGCGGTTAGTTTGCTGCTGTCACAGGTAAAATAAATGTGAACGGACAGTAAACCATTCTTCATAATTCTGCTACAGAACTGTCAGTTGGTTCACTTGATTGTATAGAACGACTATTTATCATTGACAATCATGACGAAAGTGTTCGAACGGCCTTCACCTAATCAGCTTAGTGTCTTCAAGTATTTAGCAAGTAATGAGTAACAGGTAGGATGAGTCGACAGTTTCTCTTTTTGACCTTTTCTTAGAGTTCATGGGTACCCGTGGCGAAGGTTCCATACAACTCGATTCCTACCGGCTTCCCTTTGAAAAGTGGCACAGTCAGTATTCTATAGACAAATAATATAGGTACCTAATCATATTAAAGATCCCGACTCCGGCTTACCTCTTACAAAAATTGACCCTTCGCTACTGATGGGTACCTAATCCTCCTGCGGTTTAGATATCCGCTGTTGTTACACGTACCTAGATCTTATTTTTAGACTTTTGGATAATTATTGGTTTTTACTTTTCTAGTAGCAAAAAAATACGTTGAATGCAGTGAACATGTCGCAAAGAAATAACATAAACACAAGAAGAATAATTTGGGGGAAAATATGCGTCACAATCACGCACAACGTTCATCGCTCAGCATAATGACAGAGCCCCAGGGCTGGCAGCGACACTTTTTCCATCATTGATTTAAGTCTTCAAAAGTCAAAAGTCAAAAAAAAAGAAAAGTTCGAAAGTCGTTAAAATTTTAGTTGTCATGTAAACATTTATATTTAAGTTTCCACGATTCTTAAATTGTTAGTAAGATTTGTTTTTGTTTTGTACAAAACAAACACCTTTTGCTGTGAACAAAAAGGGTCTATAATGACTCCTTAGCTCTAAGGCCTAAAACATACACAAGCGACGTAAGGCAGCAGGCGTGGAACAGGCGTGGCGCAGGCGTGCGCCGCTTCAAAACGATTTCATACAAAATGTATGCAGGCGACGTTTTTGAATTATACTGAAGCGACGCGGCGCAGACACGCCGTTTCGTTGCCTGCGCCGCGTCGCTAGCAGTCGCATCTTCGTCTTCTGAAGACGAAGACATCTTATCGCACCAAAGTCAGCCTATAAAATGCCGCATCTGAACGTTTCTTGCCTGTTCCACGCCTCTTCTGATATAATTCGCCTGCGCTGCGTCTGCCCCGTGCCTTCGCCTTACGTCGCTTGTGTGTGTTTTAGGCCTTAGCCTTTTGTTAACAACATCTTTTTAAACATTGTGGAATGCAAATAAATATGATGATGATGATGATGATGAAGTGGTCTATCCACCAGGGTTTTCATTTTTGATGAAGCAGCAGTCGGCCAGGCGACTACAGCCTAGTGACAGCCTTGCTGATTAGGTGGGTTCGACATGAGTTTTTCTAATAATTTCGTGTGGATACGATAATGGGAGGTGTAAGATTTAATTCAACAGAGCTTCAAATGCAGTGATTCAAGACTACCTTCCGAACTAGGTTTCTTCTTCATTTAATTCGCCACGTAAAGGTGGATAATTATAGCGTACCTATTAAGTTTTATTTGGAAGCAGTGAGCATTTTTTTGAAAGAAATGAAAATTACACTAAGGTCAAATTAAAAAGGGAGAGATCAGGCGCAGGACCAATGGCTTTACGTGCTTTCCGAGTCACGGGGTGAAATTCCTAATGGAAAACGCGTTATCACTTTTTCCGACCGGGAATTGAACCCAGGAGTCCACGCTCAGCAGTAACACTTACAACCACGAAACCAACGGGGCAGTTAAACAATAGTAAGTAATACAAGCTTCGTCCTAGTAGAAAATGCTGAAGTTTTTTTAATTTTTTTTTTTTTTTTAAAGCTGAGCTGAGCTGTTGAGCTTTTGAACTTAACTCCCTCGTGTAATAATAACATCTTGACTCGACTAATATGAATCAATTGGGTTGAGGTCATCGTTAACCCAATCCGTTTGTAAGTACCTACTAACCTAGATGATTGCTGAAATCATGACTCGACAATTATTTTGGCCTTCCTTTTTTTTTTTTTTTTGTAATGTTGAAAGTATTTGATCAATGATTGCCATCTGTGTGTCATCGATTATCCTTTAATAATAAAAATAATATTCTCTCATAATTATAGTTTTGCGAAACCTTCATTTTCAGAAGTGTTTTCATATATAGATAAAAGCATCTATATGCATCTTTCATGATTATTACAAGTTCCGTTAAATCAACAATGCTATATTTAACATTCATTGGTTTTTTTTTAACATTACAAGCACCGTAATATTAAAATATAACAAATCCATGGCCACCCTGTGGTAATGTTTCGTTTACTCGAGAAATGTTCTAGGAAAATTATGCGGTGGTAAAAACCGTGAAGTGTGACAACAGAATATACTGGACAAATTTTAACACAGCAGCGCTCAGTACGTCTAACCATAGATCATCATCTGCCTAGCCTTTTCGTTTTAGTTTTCATAAAAATATGCCCAAATAAAATGTTGACTAAGAAACTAATGCATTTTTATTTAATTTCTCAATGATTAACCCTTCCTTATCTGCCTAGCCTTTTCCCAACTATGTTGGGGTCGGCTTCCAGTCTAACCGGATGCAGCTGAATACCAGTATTTTACATGGAGCGACTGCCAAAGATATCCAAGCAAAAAAAAAAAACACTGATTTAAGTGATTTTATTTTGACCTAAAATAATAAATTGCCGGCACGTTAGTGTATTTTCGTTAGCTGATTATTTATCTATGCGTTTTTCTTATATTTTTTACCATCGTCTTTATTTTGGTGGTCTGAATGATTTCTAAAAGTTTGTCCATCTATTTTAATGGGACCTTAAATATTTCTTTTAAAAATCCGAACTTATAAGTAGGTCGCAAAGATCGTGAATTGCATCAAGGAAGCATCACCAAATTGTGTAAGTGTCCATATTACATTTTTTGACGCTAACAAGCAATAACGATCTATATTTACTCACGCGAATGTTTTCAAAGAAAATTACATTATTATCATCTGAATTAAAGATAATAACTATATTATTAGCACAGTCTTTACAGTTTCTCACATTTTGCTAATTGGTATAGTAATGATGGACAAATTGGGTGTTTAACATACCATGGATTTGACACGGATATGAAATAATTTTTAGGGTTTCGTGAAAAACATAATATGAAAGGCGATTCCCGTAATTTTATGACCGTTCACTTCACAGTCTGACCTCAGTCGCAATCTGTCAAAAATACCTCTAATTTCCCTACATTTTTGACAAGTTTTTGACATTGATTGTCGCCGAGATTGCGACTAGATTTTGAACGTTTTATTTAGTTCTTTAATATAGGGTGATTTAGGGCAACAAAAAACATGAAATTACAAACTTTATAAGTTTAAGTGCATCCTCTAACATCCTATCCCCTATCCATAAGATATAACTCAACAAAATTAATTTTACTGCTTCCGAAATCTCTTTAATTTTAAAATGTATATCTTGCAGAGCGGTGGTGGCCCAGAGGTAACAGCCGCGACTTATGAGTTGTTTGTCGTAGGTTCAAATCCAGACAGGCACTTTAGTTTGCGTAAATTATTTCATCACCACTGCTCTCAATACGAAGGAAAACATTAGTAAAACCCGGCCTAGAACCAAAAAATCGATGACATGTGACATCTACCAACCCGCACTGGGCCCGCGTGGTAGATTACGGCCCACTCCCTCTCACCGAGAGGAGGCCTGTGTCCCAGCAGTGGGAACGTTATAGGCAGATTATGCTAGCGGCTTTCACCAATGAGTCTGAACGCGATCAGTACCTACCTACATGTACCTACACCACGATAAGGACTTGTCAGTGCCCTCCACTACAATGATGCAACTACATGTTAAGTTTCGTTTGATTGTAGTAAATGCAATAAAATTGTATAGAATTTAGTGAGAATTTATTTTTTTATTTTTAGGGTTCCGTATCCAAAGGGTAAAAACGGAACCCTATTACTAAGACTTCGCTGTCCATCCGTCCGTCTGTCTGTCACCAGGCTGTATCTCAAGAACCGCGGTAGCTAGACAGTTGAAATTTTCACAGATGATGTATTTCTGTTGCCGCTATAACAACAAATACTAAAAACAAAATAAATATTTAAGGGGGGCTCCCATACAACAAACGTGTTTTTTTCGGCGTTTTTGCCTTGTGGTACGGAACCCTTCGTGTGCGAGTCCGACTCGCACTTGGCCAGTTTTTATTATTAAACTATGATCTTCTGCGTCATTCTTAGTACATAAATATTAAATAGGTTAATACCTAAATGTCATTAAAATCTCTAACATTTTTCTGTAAAGTACAGACGCCAGCACATCAGCTACCCGAAACTGTCAAATTTTCCCAATCAATTTTGAACCTTAATCTTTAGATATAAAGTCGAAAATCCACTAAAGATTTTTGACAGATTGTAGTAGCTTGATGTGCTGGCGTCTGTACCTTGTAATTTATACTGTTTTGATCACTAGTATCTCATCATTAGTTTAACAAATGTACACTGTACAGTCAACAAAGGAGATAAGTATACCTACAGGAGCTTCGGATATAGTTGAGGTTTACTAAGAAACCGATGGATGTTCTCGAATAAAATTTTATTTTATTAATAGAAAACAAACAACTCATTTATTAAATTAAATTTCAGTCCAGAACATCCATCGGTTTCTTAGTAAACTTCAACTATATCCGACGCTCCTGTATACTTATCTCCTTTGTTGACTGTACGTGGTTCCTATACGTGCCAACGTTTATTTTTTATCTACCTTAAGTACCTACACTTCATCCGCATATACAGTTTCATTCATAACCTGAAAAAATTTGAACGAAATTGCTAATCCATTGCTATAACATCTGCCTCATCTAATTCACATCCACAACTGTGTATGGGGTCGGCTTCCAGTCTAACCGGATGCAGCTGAATACCAGTACTTTACGTAAAGCGACTGCCTATCTGATCTACAAAACCCAGTTCTCGGTATGTAAAGATGTTCACCCATCCACGGACCAACCGCGGAAAGCATAGCTTAACCTGATCGATCGACCCTTGCGGCTGTTTTATTTATCTATGACTTAGCCACGAGCCCCTCTGCTATCAATTGCTACATACTTATGTTTGAAAATTTCATCTGTTAAATTTTTGAACTGTCGAATTGAAAGGCATTGCCATTATAAGTGCGTTAGGCAATTACCCCGCAAGTATTAGAGGTACGGAAAAATGTTAACTTTGGACTATTTTAATTAAATAAATTATATTTTCAATGCAATCATGAACTTTGTTTTCTTTCATTGTGATTGACTAAGAGCTCAATAAGAACGTAGGAGAAACTGACCAAGTGCGAGTCGGACTCGCACACGAAGGGTTCCGTACCACAAGGCAAAAACGCCGAAAAAAAACACGTTTGTTGTATGGGAGCCCCCCTTAAATATTTATTTTATTTTTATTATTTATTATTAAATTAAAAATAGAACTGAGTTTTTGTGAATATTTCAAGTGCCTATCTGTTGCCATTATTGATATCGAGCAAAAAATGGCAAAAAAATCGCGTTTGTTGTATGGGAGCGCCCCTTAAATATTTATTTTATTTTGTTTTTAGTATTTGTTGTTATAGCAGCAACAGAAATACATAATTTTTGAAAATTTCAACTGTCTAGCTATCGCGGTTCTTGAGATACAGCCTAGTGACAGACGGACGGACGGACGGACAGACAGCGAAGTCTTAGTAATAGGGTTCCGTTTTTACCCTTTGGGTACGGAACCCTAAAAATAATGCATAATTAAATAATTAACATAACTTCTATAAATACAGCATGACTTTGCTAATAAGACATTAAAACGAAAACATAATCACACTAATATTATAAAGGCGAAAGTTTGTGATTGTGTGTGTTTATATGTTTGTTACTTCTTCACGATCAAACTGCTGGACCAATTTTGATAACGTTTTGTATGGAGGTAGCTGACACCCTGGATTAATATTTATAGGCTACTTGTTATCCCGATATTCCCACGGGATTGACATTTACGCGGGTAAAACCGCGGGGTGCAGCTAGTTTTAATATATTGTTAAACACAAGGCCCACACTGGACTCTCTGTTACGACCGCCCTGAGAGAAGCTGAGAACCGAACAAAGTGGAAGAACATCGTGCATATAGACATGAAGACCTTTCAGGGACACGACCTTCAGTAATGAAGTACGCGATCAAGAAAACAGAAAACCGGAAATACCGCCTAGAAAAGTTTTGTCGCGAATGGTGAAAAATTTATTTTAGTGAATATTGGACATTTAAAAATAAAAACAAAATCTAGACTTGTATTTTTTCCACGCTGTAAAACCAAACCAGTTAAGCACACTCTTTTCAATATTTGTTTTCAACATTTAAATCAGGGGGTCAGTTTTTTAAAGTGTGCCGTACCACTCACTGGCGAACCATCACAAGAGAGACTGAAGCTGTGGCGAGACAGTGCTTCCTTACCCAAACCGTTCGCGTTCGTCCCACCCGCTGAAGACCTTCCACCAGGACATGAGTTACCTTGGGTAACCTGGAAGTCTTTAAACAGACTCCGGACCCAAGTTGGCCGAAGTAAGGAAAACCTGTTCAGGTGGAGATTCATATACGACTCCGCCTTGGAGTGTAAATGTGGTGCTGTTCCACAAACGATGGGACACTTAATATCGTGTCCTGCGTGTCCTGTCAGCTGCACGTTACAGGAACTGGTGGCCCCAAAGAAGTGGCCAAATTCTGGGCTGAGTCTATTTAGATTGCTATCGACACGCTAAGAAGAAGAAGGGGGTGAATACTGAGATGACGACTTAAAGAAGTATGGCAGAAGAAGTCATGGAGCTCCGAACTCAAATTAGCTGGGATACCGGCAGGAGAATAATAAAGATGACCGTCTTTTAAACCGCAAACTTGCCTTATCGCATCAATTCTCAGCATTCACCTCCTATACAATAATGATCCCGACTGATTTAATCAGTTCCCATTAAATCTTGGGAAATATTTCATGCTTGATCTTGTTATTACGGTATGAAGTAGATGTCCTCTCATTATATTCATAAAACTTCGTATCGAGGTAATATCCGTTAGTATCCGTTTCAATACAGCTCAAACCGCATCGTTTGGGCGAGCTATTATAGTGTTGCAACTAATGAGGTCTTTGATAAGGAAAATTATGTAATACAATACTCTAGGCTAGGAACTCACGGAGCGATTTTCGCCCGCAACTGCCGCGGTCGTGGATCTGCGGTTTTATTTCAAAACTCACGAGACCGGTTATTCGCGCGGTTACGCGGCCGCCGCCTCCCTACCTCCGTACCGGCCGGCCGGCCGTACCTCCCGCCGCGCCGCCCGCCAGCCCCCGCGGTCGCCCGCCAACCGATCGCAAAGCGCGCGGGCGCCACCCGCCGAGGCTGCGGGTAACCGCGGCCCGCGCGATTCTACTAGTTGCCCGCCGGTACAGCGGGAGCCGCATACAACCGCGAACACCGCGGGCGTAAAACGCGTCGTGAAATGTGCTTTAATTTTTTATATAAATATTTGCATTCTACAGAAGCTGCTTGCCCGCAACCGCAGCGGACGCGGGCGAAAATCGCTCCGTGAGTTCCTGTGCTCTTAAACAAAAGGTAAGCGACAGTTGCCGGGTGGATTAAACGTTCTTATTATATGCTTTATTATTATAAGGCTAAGAGCGCCGGGATGATTACGTAACACACTAATTACAGTAGCAGGGGCTTGTGGCTAAGTAATAACAGCGGCACGGGTCTATCGATCAGGTTAAGCTATGCTTGCCGCGCTTGGTCCGTGGATGGGTGACCATCTTCACATGCCAAGAGCCCTCCGTGCCTCGGAAAAACACATTAAGCCGTTGGTCCCAGCTGTTATTCGTGGATCTATGACAGTCGTTACGGGGCGACAGAAGCCCGAAAGTCTTACCAAGGGATATCATATTACCCAGTAAGGCCCGTTACACATTATGCCGTGGCTGCGTCGGCGCCGCCTGTATTGGTTGCCCTTGGATTTGTATGAACCCTTGAACACGTCGCCACCGCCACGGCGCCGTGTGTGTTGTTTTACTGTAATTTTTTTTAGCAATGAAAAATTTTATTTCTACATGTGGATTGTGTTTATTGAATGAATTAGAATGATTTCCATCAATTCGAGAAAATGGTATCGGTCGAGTGGCCGCTGTCAAAATTGATGACCTTACGGGCTCTTTTTATGGCATTTACTATCCTTGTGTCAGAACTTCCGGCGATAGGTACTCGCATTCCTGTCGGATGTTCTCTGTAAGGGCTTCAAGAGTCTGAGGCTTATTTACATAAATCCGGAACTTCAAGTAACCCCACAAAAAAATGTCTGGAGTGGTCAAATCGTGTGATCTGGCCATCTGGCCGGCCAGTGCAAATCGCCAAAGCTAGAGATTATATGACGCGGACAATTATTCCGCGTTCTTGAGGAATATAGCGTTCCACGGTTTATTGACATGTATTCTGCATCTGTTTACTTCACAAAATGTCAAAACAGAATTGACATCTGCCGCCATTTGCAAAATTTATAGCGCATTCCAATAGGGTGATTACTTTGGCCCCACCTTGTATAAATGTTGCAATTTACACTTGACATTGGATTGTGGTGCTTATGTAAGGTACTTTGAGAGCGCATCAGTTTTTAAATGCCACGTGTCATGGCTATTGCTGATCAATCACTCATACTTACCTATCTGATTTCCGAATCCCGGACATCTTGCTTAACTTTTCTTGGGAATTTAATGCTCATTATATAAGAATTTATCTGTAACGCATACCTGGAAATTAACTTTATTTCATTTTAAAATCAGCACATTCGCATCTGCCTAGCCTTCTTTCATATTCGGGTCGGCTTCCAGTCTTGCAAGATGCAGCTGAATACCAGTATTTTACATGAATCTACTAAGCTGCCTGTCTGACCTTCACAACCCAGTTACTGAGTAGCATGATACCACTTGGTAAGACTGATGATGAATAAAATAAGCAAACAGAAATACTATTTTTTTTTATTAATGTTGATAACAAAGCCGCCTGTAAAAGGCATAGACCCAGCCTTTCCGTAAAAATTTTGAAGATTTTGAACACAGCTTCTTACAATACACAATGGTAGGACACCCCTGCATTGTAAGTTTTAACAGCTCATTTGACCTCGATCACGCTTGATGGAAAGCGATGGATGAGGTCTATGATGGAACGAGCGTGACCAAAAGATGCCTATGACACTGGGACTCCCACGCATCCACGAAACAGCAGGCTGCTTGACGCCAGACTCCGGTGGGAGGATGGTCGCTAACAAGGCGGGCGTTAGCCCTACCACCGCAAGGGAAGAATTAGCCAGTCAAATAAGGTGTTGGGTGTGACTGTCCAGGATGCGCTCGGTTCAGTTTAGTAACTGGCGGAACAAACTGCGCTACACGACGAGGCTTCTTCATGCATCCCGTAGTAGTAAGGGTGGTTTTTGTAGAGCTAGCTCTACCATTGATATACGGATGAGTGTTCTTATGAACATTCTATCTTTTCTATTTTAATATAGTACTTTGCCACGTGTTGTAATAAACAAACATAAACAAACAGAAACCATAATTTTTGAACAAATAGTAAACCCATGTGTTGTGTGTACAATAAGGATTATGTAGGTATATTTACTTTAATTTAGCAGCAAGTTATTGAATTGTAAAATAGATAATAATCATTGTGTCGTTATAAAAGATTTAGTTAGATCAGAAATGAGACGCATAAGCATAATCAGCCTATGACGTTCCCACTGCTGGGACACAGGCTTCCTCTCTGTGAGGAAGTGGGCCATAATCCACCACGCGGGCATAGTACAGGTTGGTGGGTTTCACATGCAATAGGGGGCGAGCCTATTTCCACAAAGGCTCCTTCAAACAGGAGCAACACGACACGCGACACAAAGGCACCGCAAATCGCGCAACGAGCGGTGCCTTTGTGTCGCGCGCGATTATATCGCGTGTCGCGCCTGTTTGTAGGAGCCTTAAACCGGGCACAAATTCAAACTGGCTACTACTGAGAAAATCCTGACGAAAAAATCCAAGAAACTTTGCCTGGAAATCGAACCCAGGACCTCGCCCTCAGCAGTCGCGCTTGTGACCACTAAACTAACGAGGCAGGAAGTTTGCCGTATTAACATAACTTCTCGCCTGCATTTCTCAAAGGGGTAAGCAGAGGTGTGTACTGCTCTCAAAACGGTGATGGAGAAAATCGTGAGGAAACCGGAATGTCCTAAAACCAAAAATTCGAAGACATATGACATCAACCAACCCGCACTGGGCCCGCAATCCCTCTTATAGAGAGGAGGCCTATGTCCCAGCAGTGGGAACATTATAGGCTGATTATGTTGCTTGTACCCATAGTTTACTGATATAAAATTGTATTATATCCCATTTGTAGAGAGATAAAGTTGTGATACTATATCTCTATGATCGTTGGACGAAATTAGGCCGTGGTGAACTGGCCGTTCATTGGCTCATACCATAGTAGGAAACATCCCACCATATTTAGTCCATAGGTAACAGTTGAGAAACTTAAACAGCTGTATCAAATAGATATAAACAAGTACGTTGCGTCTAAACAATAATTGAGATAATAATTATGTTTTATGAGACAAAAATTAAAGAGAAAAATGGAAATCTTGTTGTTTTCGAAATGTCTTATTTAAAACTAGCTGTGCCCGCGACTTCGTTCGCGTGGATGTCAGAACACAATAATGTGTCGCTTAGGAAAGGTGTACCTGAAAGGAAAAATCTTCCGATCTTGTCTGGTAACGCTTTCCTTGCCTGGGGTTCTCAACCATAGCCCTTTCGACTGCACAGCAGTCACTGCGTCTTCAGGGTTCATAATGACAATGCGACGAAGTGTCACTTTGATTTTTGAGGATAAATAAAAATGAAAGCGCCTGCTCGAGGCTGATTGTCTGACCAAATAGCCATATTATGTCCATTTACCATAAGATACCTTGAGGGTCGATATGGTGCATTTCCGACGTTTGGCCCCCAAACTGGAACGTGTCGGGGCCGCCATGGGATCTGGAGGCGATAGTCCTCGCGCGCCTGTATGAGTGGCGCGCGGAGGCACTACGCCGGGGGGAAGATCCGCTTCCGCGGCAAATCGGTGCGGAGCGGACAGATCTCCGGCGCGATCTCATGGCGGCATGGAAAGAGCGACTGTCGCTACCCAGCGCAGGGCACGCCGCGATAGCGGCGATAAGACCCCTCTTTAAGGAGTGGCTAGAGAGGCGCCACGGCGCCCTCACCTACCGCCTGACGCAGGTCCTCACCGGACACGGAAGTTTCGGGAGGTTCCTGCACATCGTCAGGCGGGAGGAAACGCCCGGGTGTCACCATTGCTAGGATCGCTCAGAGGACACGGTGGAGCACACGGTGGAGGTCTGCCCCGCTTGTGCGGAGCACCGCCGTGTCCTCGTAGAGGCGATTGGCAGCGGCGGCGACCTCTCGCGTCCGGCCCTGGTGCAAGCCATGGTCCGGGGCGAGAGGGAGTGGGAGGCAGTCACCTCCTTCTGCGAAGCAGTCATGCTAGCAAAAGAGGTGGCGGGATGGCTCATGGAGAGAGCCTCCTGTCCCAGCCACCGTGGGAGACGCTCCGGGCGTCGGAAGCCGCGTGACGACTCCCGGCCACCGTAGGCGCGGGCCTGCGGGCGGAGAGTAATGGGTAGCTGGGTTTTAGTCAGTAAGAGTCTGACACTCCCTTCCGCTCCACCCAGAGCGGGAGGGGTCATTTGATGATTTCCCATCCGAAAAAAAAAGGGTCGATATGGTTTTAACCAAGACAATGGCTAAAAATTTAGTTATTGTCTCGAAAACATAATTTACAATACCTTTTTACGACATGGCAGTGCTACTTGTATTGGGTGTGCACCTTGACGTATCGCTGCCAGCCGTAGTCGAGTCGACGGCAGCGAAGAGTCCTGGGACGCGGTGGTTTCCTTCTGCGAAACGGTCGTCTCGCAGAAGGAGGTTGTGGAAAGGGAGAGGGAGATCTCATCCACTCACCCGGCCCGCAGTAGGCGCATCGGGCGTCGGCGGAGGGCGTACAACGCCCTATTCCAGCCCCCCTAAACGGGTCCAGGCGCGACGAATTCGGGGACGTCTGTCACCGCCAACACATCAGGACTTGAGCTGGCGGCGCGTAGTGTTCCACGCGCGCCCCTCTTTGACGTCACCAGTCGGGGGTTGCGGAAGGATCGTACGGTCCCGCAACCCCCGACGTAGGTGTGAGACGGAACACTGGGTTGATTTTTAGTCAGTAAGAGCCTGACAGACCTCGCCGCCCGTTCCAGGGCGGCGGACATCCATGAAGATTTTCCACCCCGGAAACAAAAAAAAAGGGTGTGCACCTGCCGAACCTATACTCAATAAATCAACAGCCCGTCTTGAGGTGTGCGTTGAAGCGTTATCATGGTAAAGAAATTTAAAAAAATTCGAGAAAAAAGGCAAAAAAACTATGAAAGTATGATAATTATGATCTTAAAACCTTATGTCACTAAGAAAATGCTTCTCTGTTAACAATGTTAGAAAGGTTGCTTGCCCCTCGAAAGAGCTCCTATATAAAGTTGCCCGTGTGTGTGTTTGTTTCGGCCTTTCTTCTCAGAGTAGTCAGATAGGAAACGACGACTTCATCTAGTTTAAAAAATAAAAACATGATTGACGTGTAAAAGTGTTTGTACAAACCTACTTACAAAAATAAATTCATTTATCATTGCAATCTTTATCACTCAGAACACCACATCACATAATATTATCTTACATTATCCTCACTTTTTATTTGAAATTCTTTTAGCGCCACTAATCAACCAACAATCGAAAGCGATTAACATTATATTATGTAATCATTACTTTTTCAAATAACACAGGCAGAAGTGACTGTGATAGTCATCTTATAAGTAAGCCTGCATGACGTGATTATTCACATAATAATGTTATAAACACAATAATTATGTTTTCGTTAGTACTATAAAGCGCCAATAGATGTCGTTACGTGTATCCAACTTACGTAATGAAAGTTGTTGTAGAATACATTAAATTGATTATATCTTTTGATACAGTGAAGCGATTGCGATGAAACCAAAACTAACTACTACTCCGAGTTCTACACTATATTTGAGTATAAAAATTTACCATATTGGTTTGGTACTTTTTACGTTGAACGTGTTCAAATCAAATTTTGTCACATCCAAACAGACAAACAGACAAACCGACAAACCGACAAACCGACAAACAGACAAACAGACAAAAATTCTAAAAATTGATGAAATGGCATCTGTTGGTTATCCTATAACACCCCAACAATTTTTTTTTTTAATATTTTCAATGTACAGAAACGCCTCGTCTACAGATTTATTATATGTATAGATAACATAACTGGAAATCTCTATCGAAAATTTAAAATCGGTCTAATTTGGCTGTAACACAATTTTTCGATAATGTTCTTAAGTAACATAACTTTTTAGACCATTGTATCCTGCATGCGTATGAAGTTTCATTAAAATCGGTTCATTCATTTCGAAAAACAAGGGCTTGAAAGTTTGTATGAAATGCCGTACGGCGTAAACGCTCTTAACCTAACTCAAAAAAAGTTGCAAAAGGCTATTTTTAGGAGTGTGACGCAAATGATCAACAACAACGACTTAGATATACCTATTGTAGTGAATATGCAGCTAAGAATGTCAGTTACCCTCCCACAACAATATCATAACCTTTCCTCAAAAATTGGATACCCACAATTCTATCAAAACTTACGCAACGCAAAGATCAAATGATCAATGAGCAGCCTTCACCACCCATAATTGAATCATAGCTTCATAATTTGCAGCTGGACTTTGTCCGCTGTTATTTTTTAAGTTTAAACACTAGCAGTGCCGGATTAAGACTACTTGATGCCCTATGCAATCCTCGTATTTTTCCAAAACATCGACCAGCGATTTGTAAAGATTGGCGCACATCTCCAGAGTGAGTTTTGGGTCTTGTAATATCTTACCGATATACGGCCTTGCCATTCATGTGCTAGCAAATACTGTTTCGGTGCTGTTTCTGCCTTATGGTGCCCCCCGAAACGTGATGCCCTAAGCAATTACTTAATTTGCTTATGGGCTAAACCGGCACTGATCACTAGCGATGCGACCTTGTTTCGCATGGTTTTTAACGATTTGGCAAAATATCAAGATTTTTATTAGTTCCGTTTAATAATATTAAAAACACAAACGTTCTGGGATACAATTTATAAATTAGGTATGGTGATAAACGCAAAAAAAATCGTTTCGTAGTTTAGAAGAATAACGCGGGCACACAGACAGACACGAAAACAAGAAAGACTTTAATTTATGGATTTATCATGTCATACCTTTGCCCAACAATGATGGGGTCGGCTTCCAGTCTAACCGGATGCAGCTGCATACCAATATTTTACGTGGCGCGACTACCTATCTGACCTCCACAATCCAGTTACTCAGCAATACGATACCCCTTGGTAAGACTGGTTGTCAGACTTTCGGGCTCCTGACGACCTGTAACTACTGTCAAAGATCCACGAATGTCAGCCGGGACCTTTCCGAGGCACGGAGGAGTCTCGGTATGTAAGGATGGTCACCCATCCACAGACCAACCGCGGCAAGCGTAGCTTAACCTGAGCGATCAGTCTGTGCTGCTGTTATTATCTTAGCCACGGCCCCTCCGAGAGATGATTTATCTGTACTAATAATAATTTTGTAGTAATCTTTGGAACTACCAGTTGGAATTGAAAAAAACTTTTTGCATTTGATAGTGACGTATTCCATATTGGGCACCCGCTTAAATGGCACCTGAGTTAATGCACCTGACACACAGTGGCACATTCACTCAGGTGGATGGCACCTGCGCTCGCACTACTCCCAACCCGTCCGAGATAACGTGTCCGTGAGCGGTGTCTATGTGTGCGTTGCTCGAGCGCACTTTGTATGTAGATTGCCTTCTGTACTATCTGTATTTTGTGCCCCTAGCGATAGTCGCGGTGCTCTCAGTCACGGGTGCCGCTTAGGGGTTAGTACGTAGTTTCCTTACTGTTCATATCTTTACTGTGCTTCTACATAGCTTACCATCAGGAGTGATCAAAGTCAAGAGCGGGCCAGGCATTCGGTAATAAAAGTAAACATTAAAAAATATATAGGTAATAATATGAGCACTTTTTTTTTTAACGGAGGAAGGGTTATGGGAAATCATCAAATGACCCCTCCCGCTCTGGGTGGAGCGGAAGGGAGTGTCAGACTCTTACCGACTAAAACCCACCCATGTTCCTTCCTTAGCCCTTTATGTTCCGGGCCAGCGGTAACCCTTTCGGACATTCCCGCTGACCATGAGCACTGACTTTTCGATTTATTCCGGTGTGATCCCGTGAATCCCCCTCCACCCCCTCCTCGATCCCCTGCTAGTTCGTCTTCTGTTTTAATCTCTGTCTTATCCACTTTATCTGTGGTTGATGGCCAAAACGTGAAAAGAAATCGGAAAAAACCAAGATGTATCAAAAAATTAAGAGCAATGCCAATCGAAGTTAACTTTTGAAACTGTTTCACAATTATTTCATTCCTATTTCGTTTTGCAGTTTGCAAAATAACATCTAAACCAATTGATTTCTTTCTGCTATTAAATTATTGCCGTCGTTCACACTTCAAAGACTTCTTGTTTGGTTGTTATTACGAGTGCATTCATAATGTCAAATAGCAATTAATAAAATGAAATATTATCACAATAGTAATAGGTGTATGAGAAAATATTTCAACGCGAGTGTTGCTAAACTTTTATTAGGATATCGTAGACTATCGACTTTAAAGCTGTGTGCAGACTGGTTGAAGACTGTATATTAGTCTGCGTACCAGTTATAACATACGGCGCTGAAACGTGGATACTGACAGTCGGGCTGGTTTACCAATGAGGGATTTTCCTTTTTTACTCTTCCCTAGTCGTTGGATAGATGGCGCTGACCTTGGTAAGTTACTGCAAGGAACGGAACTTCACATAATTTTTTTATTATTTCACTTGGATGTAATTTTGAGATCGTAAAACGAAAGCAAACGAAAGTGTCAGTCAACGAGCGTATGTGACGTGACGCAATGTTTTTTTTTTCAAGGCTTTGTCACCTAGTAACGTAGTCTGTACAACGCCATCTACAGAGTTCTTGGAAACTATTTTTTTTTAATACTCAAAAAGAAAACGTCTCATTGGTCGTTTGTATCGTCACTCGCATGTCTAAAAGTCCTATCTCATTTTTAGCCGATTTGAGTCAGGACAACTACACTCTTCCATTCGTGATTCTTTACATTTTGTTGCCTTTCAAAATGGTTATATTTTGAGATCCAAATAACATAGACGTACGATGGTTAGTGACAAGTGTAGAGAATCACGAATAGAAAAGTGTGTCCCAACCCAAATCAGCCAAAAAATTAAAAAAATGAGATAGGACTTTTAGTCATGCGAGCCATTTGGTGGAAATCATCCTTGAGAGTCATCACAGTGTACTGAAAAACTGGTTTTGACACCAGACGAAACTGTCATGCCTATGATAAACAAAACTGAATTCTGCCGAGTGTGCGAATTCAATTTATGCCAAAACAAATTAGCCTTCAAGATTATGCCAACATAAACTGTATGCCAAAAAAAAATATGGCAAAGTATTATTATGGCAAAACACATTATACCAAAATAATTATGCCAAAGTATATTAGGAAAAAGTACATTATGCGAACAGAAGGGATCCCGTGTGTGCACACTGTCTAAGTAGGTACCTACAGTGAATGCTAGTTCAATGCTTCACCTATTGTTTTAGTGTCAAGTTGACCCAATGAAGTCATTTTATATCAGACTTTGACTTCTTAAGAAATTCTCGGATCTTCTACATTACATTGTTATTGGATTTTCGTTTTCAGCAAATGTTTACTTACACTTTAGACAAGGTTTTGCGATTTCACAAAATCTTGTTTGTGTAAGTATGATCGCATAGTGCCTAAGCATAAGCATAATCAGCCTTTAATGTTCACCACTACTGGGACACAGGCCTCCTCTCAGTGAGAGGGAGTGGGCCGTAATCAACCACGCGGGCCCAGTGCGGGTTGGTAGATTAGTAAGTATTCATCATCATCATTTCAGCCGAAAGACGTCCACTGCTGGACATAGGCCTCCCCCAAGCACCTTCACTTCGACCGGTTCTGCAGCGCTTCTCGCATCCAATGGGTTCCTGCGGCCTTCACAAGGTCGTCGGACCGCCTTGTGGGAGGCCTTCCAACGCTACGTCTTCCGGTACGCGGTCGCCACTCCAGAACCTTTCGGCCCCATCGGCCATCTGGATAAAAACTATCCTATGTCCTTCCCCGGGATTTAGATTGCATCCCGGGGAAGGACATAGGATAGTTTTTACCGACTTCACAAAAAGGAGGAGGTACTATGTTCGGGTGTTTGTATGTTTTTTTTTTTTTTTTGTATGTTTGTTCATCGAATACTCCGCCAATTGTCGACGGATTTTCAAAATTATTTTTTTGTTCGAAAGTAGATAGTTCTGAGGTGGTCCCATTGTCACCAAGTTAGGATCTGATGATGGGATCTTAGAGAAATCGAGGGCAACCCTCAAATTTTATAGGCGCACTTATTGTTTTTCGCATATTTTATGAAGTATCTTGTGTATTTGTGTATGGTTGTCACCATCTCAGGTAGCTGGGCTGATGATGGAAGGTACAATTCCTTAACAGTAAGAAGTTACTCGAACAGGCAAGGACTGTTTCAGTAAATTGTTTTGATGTTTGATAGGGCATTTGGTCTCATGATCATCAAGTCATGACCTGATGCTGCAGTCAGGATAGTCTGCAAAGTACCTAACTCCTCGACAACTAACAGCAGATATATCGTGTTTAGGCTCATTGAAAAGGGCTCGATGTGTGGATAAAAGTACTGTTACTGAGGAACACCGAAGACCTGATGCTGAAGCCAGGAGCATCAGAAAAAGTACAAACCTTGAAATTACAGCACCGTAGTCGTGTTTGGGCTCATTTTAAACAGGACTAATTTTAAGTTCAATGCAATGTTGACATAAGTCTGGCCTGATGCTGCAGCCAAGATTATCAGCATCTAATCTAAAAACTAATAAAAGGAGAACTCCTCAACAATTAACGTCCCTGCATCGAGAAAAGGAATATTTTATAAAAAGGCAATGGGCAAGTTGACATTAGGCTATTGTAACTTAGATAAATTATAAATAGACCCACTAAAAAGCGAGAAATAAAAACTTTTTAACATAAAAAAAAACCGACTTCCAAAAAAAACACTACAAACTGAAAAATAACTTTAATTTCGGAAGTCGGTGATATTCCCACGGGATCGACACTTATGCGGATGAAACCGCGGGGCGCTGCTAGTTTTATCATATAAACAGACAAAACTACGTTCAATTTATGTATTTGTATAAATAATTATTATCTTCACATTATGCTTTTCTGGAACTTTAGACCTCAAATTCTGCACATTCCATTTATGTTAATTAAAATATCTATACATTACGCCAAATGGTATGTGCAATTAAATAACGATTTGACCGATTTCGATTTGTTTTTTTTTTTATGACAAAGAAACCTATTTTTCTTTCTTTTCAACCGACTTAAAAAACAGGAGGAGGATATCAAGTCTGTTTTTTTTAATGTTTGATTTAATTATTTTTTTTTACAATATTCCATATATTCACCAATGTTATAAAAACAATTATCCAATTACCAACTTGTCAGATTTTTCTTGAACATGGGGATGGGAAGTTCCTTAAATGAGTTTGGTAACTTGTTGTACACCTGAATGGCATTAACATATACATTCCTCCTAAATATTTGCAATCTACATTGAGGTACATTTAATTCATGTTTGTATTTATTTCTAGCAGAAGCCTTTTTGTGTCTCACTTCTGATTGCATGCGAATATAGTGCGGATTTTATTTTACTAGCATACATAGTTCCTTGATGTACATGCAGGGTAATGGTAAAATGTGAAGTTTTTTTAAAGCTGTCCAAAAACCAGATGCCAGAAATTGCCATAACACACTTCTTTTGTACAAAACTTCAACTGAATTTCCCCATAGTATTAGACCATAACAGCACAGACGCTACGTATCCGTAATATGCAGTGACTGCTGCGGCTATTGACACTGTTGTTAAATAGATAAAACGTTTATTCAATGCAACAAAAGACACAATACAGGTATTAAAAACATCAAAAGAAGTGAAGAAAAAAAAAACAAATTTGACCCATAGACACCTAGCTCATATACATCAATAATAGTCGATCACTACTGGGCGGTGTGTGTCATGGTTGCACCAACTGGGAGTCCAGCTCAGCATATGCCAGGTACAATACCTGACGCTGGTATTTTGCTGCATCCCGTTAGTGACGGTATACGGTATACGGATGTCGAGAAGACACATCTGAGTTTCAACAAAATGGTACCTACGTAGTGCGGCGCGTATATTATAAAGGTGGTAAGTATCCACAGTTGACTTGCTTTTAAAACCGACAGAAAGAAAGATTTCGAAATTTTAAACTTATTAAATATTTGTGTAGTGTCTACTGGATTACTTAATTATCATAGTGTAGGTAATAATATGTTATGTAATGAATGACTAGTTTATGTTTTTAAGCGTTTATGTGTACGAGTTTACATGTTGGTGTATAATAATATATTGTTAAGTTATGGTTTTATAATATGTTGATCGAAGACGTTATATTGCGTATACGAATTTGTCTAGCTTATCGCATACGTAATTGATGTGTGTTTTCCAATTGCAATTTTAATCCACTATTATGCCCAAGAATTCTGTGTTTACTATTTGTTCTAGGATAGTCTCGTCATATTTTATACTCAGACTCTGAAAGTTTGATTTATAAGTTTAAAACTGAATAATTTTTGTTTTATTTATAGTGATTTTTAAATTGTTGTTATTAAGCCAAACTATTATGTCCTTGATTGCTTCATTAATTTCCTGTTCCTGTCCTTACATTTCATTATTAGTGTCGTATGTTCCGCAAATAAAATTGTTTCGTGGCGTGTTGCATTGGGAAGGTCATTGATATATTACAGAAATAAAAACGCTCCTATCACGAGATTCTCAATTCGACTGTATTTTTTTTTGTATGCATCCCTTCGGCTGTGGCGGCCATTTTTGCGCTTGCGCGGCATGCGTGACCGGACTTCCGGTTAAAACTTCCGGAGTCGGCGCGTGTGATTAAAATGACGATATCTCTAAAGTTTTGTATGGGAGCTGTCTAAAAAAGTTATGTCGTTGGAATCGTTATGAAACAAGCTAACATTAAAAAATATAACGCAGTGTAATGTATTATTCATTATATTTAGAAATCTAATTGGAATCCAATAGGAGCGACTTTTTTCCAGATTATTGTACATACAAACGTCGTTATAATTAAAAAAATGTACCATTATTTCAAAATGTTATTATTTTAATTACGTAAGTATATATTATTTCATATATGATTACGTAAGTATACCTACATTATTTCAGATATATATATCTCCGGCAATTGTACATCGATTTCAAAAATTCTTGTTTTAATGGTTAAGCCAGGGGTATATATATACAGTATATATATACATTTTGTTAAATTTGCTTGGGTATTTTTTGAGTTAGCTTCAATAATACGTATTTTTGCTACTTATTTTATACCTATTGATGAGCAGGGTTATTGGTAAAACATTAACATGTACTCATCATTATGAACAAAAAAAATCAGCTGTTCCCTACATTTATGTTCGTATGACTCGTCAAAATGTAGGGAACAGCTGTTTTTTTTTTCGCGATTTCAGGTTTTGTCCCATAGTAAAAGTTGTTCATAATGATGAGTACAATGACCTCTTAAGAGGTTGTTAATGTTTTACCAATAACCCTGTATAATAACTTCCTGTCACTGATATTTACATAGTACCTACAGCTTGCAAACAACAAAAACGCGAACCCAACGACACCGACTTCCAAAATGAAAGTTATTTATCAGTTTGTAGTGTCTTTTTTGGAAATCGGTTGTTTTTTTCGTAAAATAGTTTTTTCTTTTCTTTCTTTCGATAGAGCGGACTATCTTCAACTAACAGCGGACTATAATCGAATAGGTTGTCTTCGATTACTTAGTCGATTATTGACACATGCCTATCAATGAAGTTACGATTGAAGACATTTATTTCTAAAAAAAGAATACAATTCACATACATATCATGAAAATTTCATAAGTGAATTGCATTCTTTTTAGAAAATATAATATACAAGAACTTGGGCACCCCTTGCGTGGCTCCGCATCGCTGCCAAATGCGGTGAAGGTGTCGACTGCCTCGGACACCATGGCTTATCCTGCAGTAAAAGCGCAGGCCGTATAGCACGGCATGCTAGCATCAATGACATCATCCGTCGTGCTCTTGTCACCGCCGGGGTGCCAGCTGTTTTAGAACCCAATGGCTTGGCACGCGACGATGGGAAGAGACCAGACGGAATGACCATAATGCCTTGGAAGGTTTGTAGGCCTTTGGTGTGAGATGCAACGTGTGTCGACACCCTTGCACCATCCCATCTTCCAAGCACGGTGATCTGTACTGGGGCAGCTGCTGCAGGTGCGGAAAACCTCAAACGGCGCAAATACTCCAATCTCTTTGGAACGTATATGTTTGAGCCGTTGGGGGTTGAAACTCTAGGGCCATGGGGCCCGAGTGCCCACGTATTATTTTAAGACATCGCCAAGCGGTTGGTCGACTCTTCACGTGACCAGAGGGCTGGCCTATATTTTGGCCAAAGAATCAGCATTGCCATACAACGTGGCAATGCTGCCAGTCTTTTGAGCACGTTTCCTGTTGACAGCGATGCGGAAGAATTTTTGATGCCCTTTGATTATTTCCTTTCCTTTTTATATACTTGTACATATTCTTATTATTATTTTAATACAAGAACTTGTATCAAGCTTTTTATTCGTAATGTTATTTGCGTACCTAGGAAGTGAAATGTTATTAACTTATTACGTAAATGATTTTGTTGTAAAGAAAAACAATAGCTGTTTAGTTTGTGTGTAAACGTTCAGAAAAATTAAGTTTTAAAAATGTTTCCAAGTCAGTGAAATCTTTGTAATTTCTTATTCAGAAATAAATATCTTTAACCATAAATTATGGTAACCTAAGCGCGATTAAGTAAGCTTCATACTCATCATCTTCCTAACCTTTTCCCAACTATGTTGGGGTCGGCTTCCAGTCTAACCGGATGCAGCTGAATAACAGTATTTTTACATGGAGCGCCTGCCTATCTGACCTCCACAACCCAGTTACTGGGTAATACGATACCCCTTGGTAAGACTGGTTGTGAGACTTTCGGGCTTCTGAGGACCCGTAACGACGACTGTTACAGATGACTTTTTTTTTTTCGGATGGGAAATCGTCAAATGCCTCCTCCCGCACTGGGTGGAGCGGAAGGGAGTGTCAGACTCTTACTAACTAAAACCCTGTTGTCCTTTCTTAGCCCTTTATGTTCCGGGCCAGCGGTAACCCTTTCGGACAATCCCGCTGACCATGAGCACTGACTTTTCGATTTATTCCGGTGTGATCCCGTGAATCCCCTTCCACCCCCTCCTCGATCCCCTGCTAGTTCGTCTTCTGTTTTAATCTCTGTCTTATCCACTTTATCTGTGGTTGATGGCCAAAACGTGAAAAGAAATCGGAAAAAACCAAGATGTATCAAAAAATTAAGAGCCAATCGAAGTTAACTTTTGAAACTATTTCACACATATTTCATTCCTATTTCGTTACGATACCCCTTGGTAAGACTGGTTGTGAGACTTTCGGGCTTCTGACGACCCGTAACGACTGTCACAGATGACGATCCCCTAAGCTATTTAGGTATTTTTGGTAAATCGATGATGATGTCAATAGAACGAACCAAACATCGTTTTGATGACGACATTTTAAATTTATGATAAGTACCTACCGGTCATATGTTTTAGTTTCTGGTCTCCTAAAGTTCCTTAAACAGTGTTTGTTTGGTTTTTCTAACCTTGTCACTCACCAAAATAAGGTTTTCCTGTATGTCATCGTAACAAAAGTTATTGAAATACCGTTTTATAACTTATACATTTAAGATAACACAACAAGACATCAAGGCTTTCCACCCACACCAACATTTCGCCAGCTATGCTTAAGTCCGATGAAACAGGGGGCGAGCCTATTGCCATCAACCAGCCAGCGGTCAGCGGGATTGTCCGGGTCAGCGGGATTGTCCGAAAGGATTACCGCTGGCCCGGAACATAAAGGGCTAAGGAAGGAACACGGGTGGGTTTTAGTCAGTAAGAGTCTGACACTCCCTTCCGCTCCACCCAGAGCGGGAGGGGTCATTTGATGATTTCCCATCCGCAAAAAAATAAAAAAAAATAAAGGCTTTCCACCCACACCAATATTTCGCCAGTTTAATTAAGTCCCATGAAACAGGGGGCGAGCCTATTGCCATCAACCGGGTCCAAATCAAGACTCCGGGCTTCTACTACGAACTTTCAGAACCCACTAACACTTTGTTCAGCCTGGGAATCAGATCTAGGATCTCATGCTCAGCAGCACCGCTGAGGACCTTTAGACCATTGAGACAGTCGATACAACATGGCTCACTTAAATTG
This sequence comes from Oligia latruncula, assembly GCA_948474745.1. Classification (NCBI taxonomy): domain Eukaryota; kingdom Metazoa; phylum Arthropoda; class Insecta; order Lepidoptera; family Noctuidae; genus Oligia; species Oligia latruncula. The sequence goes on from OX419686.1 coordinate 2,464,086, forward strand.
ACTGACTTATTTAACAGGTTATCGTTCATCATCAAATGCTAAATGATTCTATTTCTGTTTGTACTAGGTATGTAAAAACACTTTTTTTTTTTGGGTGTGACATCATCAAATGGGGGTCATTTGATGATGTCACACCCAAAAAAAAAAAAGTTTTGCGCGGAGCAGAAATGAGTGTCAGACTCTTACTGACTAAAACCCACCCGTGTTCCTTCCTTAGCCGTTTATGTTCCGTTAGGTATATAAGTCAATCATAATATGATTGATCATAATTATTAATTATATTATTATTAATCATAATATAATTGACCGACCTGATCTAGTTTTTAAAATATTTTATATTAAAAACTGATCTAGTTTTTAAAATATTATTTTAAAAACTAGATCAGGTCGGCGTTTCCTATCTGAATACTCAGAGAAGAAAGATCGAAACAAACTCAGAGGTCACAATATTAAAATATTGAGAGTTCAACGATACGAAATCAATGTATAAAACAAAACAACCTTAAAAAAAATTACATGTGTGTAATTACTATCACTTGCAAAGATATCGCGTATCATCACGTACATTTTGATCTACAGAATCTTTATCGCCGCACGCGCACCGAATGTTTATTACAACGACGCTTGCGCGACTCCCCTGCATTTTGTTCCGATCGATCTAACGACTCGCGCGCTTGCCCGCACGCAGCCTCCAGTGCCGCATTTCGAAAAAAGAACACAAAAAAAATTATATAATCGAAAAAGGATTATAAAATAATTATTTTAGAGTAAATAATTATTAGGAAAAAATTTACCTATGTGTAATTCTAAAGTGTAGTGTATAATAGACTGCATAATTATTGCAGTTAATTACAAATTAGTGTAATTTAGGCAGTGGTTTTGGACAGTAATTAGTGTTGGAATTGACAAACATGAATGGTGAGTTATTACTTTCTTATTACTTAAGTCTTTGGGAATTTCTTAGTGAAACTATGCATATAATTGATTGCGATTTATAACGTGTTCTTACTATGGGTGACACATATCAACTTTTTCTCTGATGTCCACATACCCTTTGTTAAACACAGTAACTAATTGATAATTGTCTTGATACAATTTCTTAATGACATCAAACCGCTGCATTGTTCAGCGATAGAGTTCTTAATTATTATACAAACCTTGTCACATTTTTTTGTATAATTTATAAATTATTAGGTTATTTCAAACTATTTAACAATAAATACGATATGGTATTCATATCTACTACTTCATTAGAATTGCCAAACATTTTTTAGTTCAACTTTTTCACTTTATACAAATCTGTTTTCGAAAATGGATAAAAATATTAAACGTGAACAAATCGAGATAGATGTCAAAATGTAATTTAAGTATTTATTTAAGTTTAAAACACATTTATGTACAATACACGTTTTAATCAATTTATGTTTTCCTTTCCTATTAGCATAATCAATATACCTACTTAATATAAAACTTTGAGTATTATTTCGCATTGATACGAGCAATACTAGTCATTATATATTTTGCATAGAGTTTAAAGTGTGCTGAAGATTTTCAGGATAAGATTATCCTGAAAATGCTTCTCGCTTATTCGGACTAATCAACCAAACAAACAAATCACAAGTAATAAGTTTGTTTGTTAAATACGACTTTCAAACTGTTAACATTTATTTTGTAGGAAACAAATCGATATTATTTCTTCATAACTATACAATAGTGCCGATTTTGTTGTTCACAAACTATACAAAATTTATGTTCAGTGCATCTTTTTCTTTCTATTTCATTAAGGACAGAAATAAATTTTAGTTTAGTACTGTCAAATTAATCTGTGCCTGACGTAAATTGTCGTAATTTTAGTAGGCAAGTTTTTAATCACGTCTAAAACTTGTATAGAGAAGTGTCAGGCGAAAAAGATGCACTGAACATAAATTTAATTTAGTTTGTGAACAAAAGAATCGGCACTATGATGCAGAAATATAATAATTAAATGCACCATTCGCCTTACAAAACATTTTACCATACCAATTATTTGAATAAAATATTCAAGTTGCTCAAGATTGAAATAGATTTGATTCAAGAATGCCCTAGAAAGTAGATTCTTGGGCTATCCCAACAATAGATGCATAAGCCTTGATCCATTAAGCCTTATTAAAATTCAAAGTAGTTTGAACTGATCACTCCATGACCTGTAAATCACAATAGGTTATAAATACTGTGTCCATTGTTTAAACTTAAGTAGAAATAATAATAAATTTGCTAGATTTATGGTTTGAATTTATTTATTTGTAAAGATTACAAATCACTTGTTTATTTACAGAAATAAATACTAAAAATTACTTGATTTAATATATTTTTGTTGTTAGAGCAGTCTCCTACAGTCTATTTGCATTTTATACGTCATTGATTTGCATAGAGTGAGTTATTTATGTAGATGTCAAAATGACAGTTTAATATATCAGCGGTTGATTATTGTTTGATAGATGGTCTTATGGGAGGGGTCCGTTGCTAAATAATATCAGCCGCACAGGTTGATCGGTCAGGTTATGCTACGCTTGCCGCGATTGGTCTGTTGATGGGCGACCATCTTTACTTAACGAGACTCCTCCGTGCCTCGGAAAAGTCCCGGCTGACATTCGTGGATCTTTGACAGTCGTTACGGGTAGTCAGAAGCCCGAAACTCTGATAACCAGTCTTACCAAGGGGTATCGTATTACCGAGTAACTGGGTTGTGGAAGTCAGATAGGCAGTCGCTCCATGTAAAATACCGGTATTCAGCTCATCCGGTTAGACTGGAAGCCGACCCCAACATAGTCGGGAAAAGGCTAGGCAGATGAAGGGTTAATCATTAAGAAATTAAATAAAAATGCATTAGTTTCTTAGTCAACATTTTATTTGGGCAATTTTTTATGAAAACTAAATTAAATAGATATTGTTTGTACCTACATTAAAGCTGTCAATGACATTGGTGTAAAGTCATTTATTTAATAAAGCCTTATTTTTTGCCCAACATAGCACTTTTGAAAGGCAAAATTTTGGTTTTGCTTTTTTAGCACTTAGCCCATTTGTTAATACCACGCCTCAATTTTAATGGTCACTTTTTTGAGTGCTGAGGTTTGTGGAATAATGCTGTTAATAATATTTTCATAACAATATAATTGAAAAGAGTGTCCATGGAGATTCTCACCCGCTGTTTTCTATAGGAACCTTCTACGCTTTGGAATATGGAATGGACAACTAACTTCATCCTTCTAAATGACCGACATCTTTGACAATTCAAAAGTGTCTAAATGGTATAGAATGATGTTCTTCTGACTGTACAGACAACTGAGCTGCTGGGGAGTTTGATGCACCACTTCTTCCCAGCTACAGCACTAGGAAGTGGTGAAGGGCGGGCGTTTTAGTGGACTGTCTTATGCAATTTTTGACGAAATACGAAATAATAATTTATTTAATAAAAACGTTTACAAAAGGTGTACATTTTGTCAAGAGTAGAAAATTTTCCATACAATTCCAGTTCGTTCCAAAAGTGCTGATTCTCAGCCTAGTTCAAATAAATGACTTTTAATAAATGAAATTTCATTGAAATAAATGCAATAAATTTCAGTTTAAGTTTGATCCAACGGTGATACAATAAGTTACAACCTTCACAAAAATACCAGTCTCAATAAATAAACTGTCAAACCGCCTCCTTCACATATTGCATGCTTGTTTAGCATAAAAAACCCGTGGGTTTTTAAACCCATGACACTACTATTACTACTTTAGTACCATAGAACCTATTCACGACTATTATAGTAACAGATCATTACGGAGGCGCCAAGGCCCTTCTAATTGAAGTTATCAATGAAATGCCCGCAATCATTGCTCGCAATTTAACCTTGGAATTTGAATTAAGTTATGATTTTTGTTGCCCATGTTAGCTTAGTTGCGCATTCGCAGTTGTTAGCTTAAAATATTTCGGTCGTGAACCGATCACGACCGAAATATTTTAAGCTTGATTAATGATTTTAGATAAATCTATCGGTTGAAGTGCTTGAGAGGATTTTGAAAGTTTCATAACACTTTTTGTGCAAAACTAAATGTTCAAATTAAAAATCATTTATTTACAAATATGGGTAATAAGCAGATGTTTAATATACAAAGAGGGAGTCGCATTACGTCCGCTACGCGTAACGTCATTTTTTTTTCTTTTTTTTTTTTAAACATTGCCCCACACTAGGAATTTCTCCTGTATTGTGGGTTTCGTATTGGTGTTTTATGGCCCTATCCATGGTAGCAATGTATTCCAACGTTCAGTATAACGATATTTATTTTTTGCAATTTATGTTAATGTTAAATTGATATTTCACTAATTTATTTAGTGTTATTTAAAAAATATAAAAAAAATAGCGAAATATTTGACAACTGCTTGCAACGTTGCCAACTGTTTGAATGCATCTTGCATAATTACAACAATGCTACCATTTGAAGGTCAATTCTCGTACTTAAAAAACGTTCAAATTCAAGTAGAAATCTCATCTCAGCGACAATCAATGTCAAAAATGTATGAATACGTATGTCCGTCTCGGTCTAACAGTTTCGCAAAGTATATCCTGAAACCGGATTTCGTTTACAGCTCAATAATAATCACTAAGGATAAGGGCGTACTACGAACCTTTTTGTACCTGCACTTATTTCGTTTTGTTTTACCTGTGATTCTTAAAAATAATGTCATTTGTATTCCATGCAGTATTTAGTCATTAATATTATGGTAGTTTTAAAAGTAGAAAATATAATTAATATGAAATAAATTCGGCACACCAGAACGTTTTACTCTGACTGTACTTTAAGGTGTACCTACTCAGGTACGTAATATCTGCGAACATAACCAATGAGATGTAGCGTTAGCAAACGGGAGTGACCCAAAATTAGAAGTATTTTTGACAGATTAAGACTGAAATCAGGCGTGAACGTTCTTAAAACGGGACGTACGGGAATTGCCTCTATGTTCTATTAAACTGTCAAAACAAGCCGCAGGTTGCAAATAACGAAGGAATGAACCGCAACTGCAAAAAACTAAATATATCTACACATGTCAGAGCAACATGACAGATTGCAGCATTTGAATTGAATAATTAATGTCTTTGATTTATGTTGTGTGTTGGTTCTTAGTCACTGTCTACAAGTTCATGAGATTATTTAGATATTTTTATATCCAAACATCCATATTACTTAATATTATAAATTCGAAAATAACTCTGTCTGTCTGTCTGTATGTTATCTTTGACGGCACGGTTGGCGCAGTGGTTAAGCGATTGGCTGCTGCGCTGCGTGTCGCGGGTTCGATTCCCGCACGGAACAAATATTTGTATGATCTACAAGTAGTTGTTCCGGGTCTGGGTGTTTGTGTATGTGAGTTTAAATGTTTGTAAACGCACCCACAATACAGGAGAAATTCCTAGTGTGGGGCAACGTTTTTTATAAAAAAAAAAAAAAAAAAAAAACCTTTTTACGCCTAAACCAGTGAACGGATTTCGATTAAATTTCGCAGAGAGATAGATTACATAGGATAGTTTTATCGACATACCTCGCGGGCCGAGCCGCGGGCGGAAGCTAGTTTTATATAAGTTACTGTTTAGTTTATAGTATTCCGTTACTATTGATATTGATGATTGCCTATCTAGTACCAAAATTAATTTCAATAAGATCAAACATACCAGTTATTTTCTTCTTTATAAAAAGACGTTTTCAATTAAAAAAACTTGTTGTTTGTTTGTTTCGTTGACATATAACAAAGACGGACAGAATATAAAACGTTTATTATAATGCCAAGTCTGGTTCACAGAGTTAAAATTTATTAGACTAAAAATCCAATTTGAAAATATAATAATATTTTATAGAGAAAGGATTAGATATTTTGTATGTTTGTTTGTTACGCTTTTAAAACGGCCGAACTAATTTGGATGAAATTTTGCACATGGGCATCCCGCTATTCCCACGGGATCAAGACTTATGCGGGAGAAACCGCAAGGCGCAGTTAGTTTTATATCAAGTTTTCAAGGACACCAGTATAGTTCAACCTACATTACTTAGGCACCCACTCGCAATAAAAAGAAACAATTAAAATTAAAACGATTTGTAATGTTTAAACATGGAGTTCTCACACTAATTTCTCACGGGGTCATAAAAGCGAGGACGTTGCGAGTTCAACTTGCATAATGTAAACAAATAAGTCTGATCGTCGACTGATTGTTATGCTAGCATAAAAAAGGTGAGGTAGGATAAACTACACGCAAATATTTAACAGATATTCATCTATATATCGTCGACCGTAGGTTCAATTGAGGTAAGGGACAAAATACGATTTTTCAGGAGAGGCCGACAAAGTTTTTTTTCGGACTAAATCGCATATAACTTTTTTTGTTATTAACCTTTTTCGGATCTGATTTTACACATAATCTTGTATTTTAGTGCTCTATCTACCTGTGTAACATTTATTTAAATAAGTTAGCTATTTAAGAAAATAGACGTCCCTTACACCAACGTATTTTGTTAGTAATGTCCCTTACTGACCAAGTATCTTATAGTCCTGTCCCTTACATTAAATTGATCTCATTGATCTCTACGTTGGATCCAATCTATAATGAAAAAATAGTGTAAAGGTCTTGTTGAAAAAATTTATGAAGAATAATTCGTTGATTGGGAAGACCCTTACCTTATGTGAAGTGGATTGGCGGCGGTAATTACACCATTTCAAGTTGCTATATTGCATAGTTTTTCAGTTACATTGTTATTATGGGGCTGATTCGAAATTTGAATCCAAAAATCAGTAGGGTAAGGGACATTTTTTTTAAGCTAGAATTTTTTCATATACACCATTCGAAAGAGCGCAAAATTCTGAACAAAACTGTATACTCAACTCATTTTGGGTATTTTGTCCCTTACCTTAATTGAACCTACGGTCGACGATATATAAAATGGTAAACTGACTGACTGATTGTTGATATATCAACGCACAGTCTAAACCGCTGGTCCTAGAGACATGAAATTTGGAGGGTGTATTCTTTGTGAAGGGTAGGTATCCAATAAGAAAGGGTTTTTCGAAATTCCACCCCTAAGAGGGTGAAATTTCACGCGGACGAAGTTGCGGGCAGAAGCTAGTCTTCTATATGTTTTTTAAATTACTGATACTTTAAAAAATATAGGGCTTCTAATGATGCAAATCTATTTCTATTTATTTATAAGAAAGTCGGGTTAGTTACACCATTTATAACCCAAGAAGCAGATCTTTATGATCTTTGATTTGTTGGATTTGCCTTCGCCCCGAATAGCAGAATAAATAATAAAACTTCAAAAAATTAAAATGTCTCTTACATTTTGTATGGATCGGCTTTTTTGATTTTGAGGCGGTACGAAGCTCGCCGGGTCAGTTAGTTTTTTATAAATAAATGAGCCTCTTTCCCCTTTTTTTCCTATTTTTTTTTTTCAAAAATCAAGGCGAAAGTAGGTGCACAGGCGGAGTTTTTAGTGGGTGCTAGCCCCACATTACCATGTTGTCTCCCCGGACGGCGTAGTATGCATTTTCTTCTCCAAAAAAAAAAAAAGTTAGAACCTCTTGGTTCTAACTTTTTTTTTTTTTCTAACCGCTACATCCAAGTTCATCGCAGTTACTTTACTAGCAGCGCCCCGCGGTTTCACCCGCATAAGTGTCGATCCCGTAGGAATATCGGGATAAAACTGACCTATGTCCTTCCCTGGGATGCAATCTATCTCTCTCCCAAATTTTATCGAAATCCGTTCAGTGGTTTAGGCGTGAAAAGGTAATATACAGACAAACAGACACAGAGTTACTTTCGAATTTATAATATTAGTATGGATTTTTAGTTTCCCAAAACAGAAATTATTAGAGGTTCACAAAACAAGTGCATTTGTTATATTAGATAATAATAATATTTTTAGGAAAGCAAAATGAGAATTATTTGAGGTTCGATTACCGATAAAGTACTTAGGTACTAATAATTATAACATTACACCTATTTACTATTCAGCTACCTGGGGACATTTTTTTTGTCTTATTTTTTTATTACGGCTTTTCTCATAGATGATTCTAGCCTACTGTAGGTATTTATTATACATGTTTTACAATAATATTCAACAGTATGTAAAATATGTTTATGTGTAAATAACTAAGTACTTAATCATTTTAAAAATTATACCAAACATAACCTTTGATTTAAATGAAATGAGTTTGCGTAATAAGTGCATAATATTATGTGGGCATAAACTATGCAAGTCACAACTTTTTTTTAACCAAAAGTAAAATTTTAATTCCAAGAAAAAATATAAACAAATAATTTGAATGAAAGACAACTACTAAGTACAGACGCCAGCACATCAAGCTACCCGAAACTGTCAAATTTTCCCAATCAACTTTGAACCTTATGTTTTAGCGATAAAGTTGAAAATCTATTAAAGAAATTTGACAGATTGTAGTAGCTTGATGTGCTGTCGTCTGTACTATGCGTAAAATACCTAAATAAAAAACTACAGTATATATCCTTCTTATTCTGTATAGGAAATGTCTTTTAAATTGGTCCAATATTGGAGGAGAAAATAGGCGAGAGCCAAACCTCGAATTATGACTTTTTACTTAGGCTTTTTCAAAAAGTCTCTCCGACCACATTTCCTCTTATCAAAACTCACTTACTCACTCTTCAGCTCAAATGTATAATACTTTAATGTGTAACGGTTTATTTTCCTAAATAAATAAAAACTCACTTACTCACTCTTCAGCTCAAATGTATAATACTTTAATGTGTAACCGTTTATTTTCCTAAATAAATAAAAACTCACTATCTCACTCTTCAGCTCAAATGTATAATACTTTAATGTGTAACCGTTTATTTTCTCAAATAAATAAAAACTCACTTACTCACTCTTCAGCTCAAATGTATAATACTTTAATGTGTAACCGTTTATTTTCCTAAATAAATAAAAACTCACTTACTCACTCTTCAGCTCAAATGTGTAATACTTTAATGTGTAACCGTTTATTTTCCTAAATAAATAAAAACTCACTTACTCACTCTTCAGCTCAAATGTATAATACTTTAATGTGTAACCGTTTATTTTCCTAAATAAATAAAAAATTAAATAAAAGTTTGATTGTTTTTCCTGACATAAGATTCACCTGTATCGTAAATCACCTCGTTTGGAAAAGTATGAGTAATCAATTATAGTTAACATGCCAATCAATGACATTCCATTATATTAATTAACTATTTTATGTAAAATTCCACGCCGTATGCGTCAATTGCGGCGCGATGCGACTCTAGTAGAACAATTTCTACGAAAACTTCATGGAAATCGCGTCGCACCGTCGCGTCGCGAGTGTCTGTGGGGGAAACCTTAAAACTAACTCGCACTGGGTCCGCTTGATAGGCTATGGCCCACTCCCTTTCACACAAAGAGGTATACCGCAAGGGTTGGACTGAGGTGGCTCTGGAAATAGATGCCTGGAAGGATTTGGGGAGGGCTTTTGCACAGCACAGCAGTAGAACAGAAAAGGCCAACATAAGCGGACTGCATGAACTACGCGGTCACTGTCGGACTGCATAGAACAGAAAGAGTAGCGCGATGACCCAACGCTGGTAATTTATTGCAAAATATGAAGTAAATAGCTATTTACAAAAAATCTATTGTTTGGACTAAAAAATTAGAATGATTGTATGGTTTTTATTGTAAAAAGAAAGTTTTCACTTCATGATTTTTTTCTGTCGTATCAAATTAGTTGTATTATGTTTTCAATACTTGTTAACTACAAACTTGTTAACTAACATAATTATATCCTGAAAAATATCATATATATTTCTGATTTTGTTTACTTTAGTCGATATACTTTTAGGCATTATAAAACTTGCGTTTTTTGCGTTTAGGTCCTTTAATCCCCTTAAAAAAACAGGATGATGTTTGTTTTTGCCGTACGCGCTTGCTTGTGCACAAGATTCGCATGATTACCAAGCCAGCAACAGTGTTGAGGCATAATAATTGTCAAATCACATACGTTCTTTGATAAAGTCTTTTACATAAATCGTGACTAAAGGAATCGATTCGCATAGAAATGTGGCAATAGCTTTATGATGTATCTTAAAGTGCTTATTTAGATACGTTACGAAATCGGAAGACGTTTTTCGTTAGATGTCAATCATTTTGAAATATGTGTGTCGAAGCAACTTAAATATGAAATTTTGCATAAGAGTTCCTGAAATAGCGAAGGTCAGCACTAAGTTTTTTTTTTTATTCATCTCCTAAACTTTGTTTGGCCAGCCCAGAAAGTGGTAGCGATGGCGAGGCGACCTAGACGCGTACCACAAGGGTTGGATCGAGGTGGCTATAGAAAAGGATGCCTGGAAAGATTTGGGGGAGGCCTTTATTTATTTATTTATTTAATACTTCAAGCACATAAATGTACAGAGGCGGACTTAATGCCATGATAGGCATTTTCTACCAGTCAACCTTTGGGTGATGCAGAGACAAACAGTGGTGGTGGTATTTATCAGTGGGACAGTGTAGGCTATTTTAACGTAATTCGGAAGTTCGTCATTTTTGGCGACGGGAAATCCTATCGGGCAGACGGCTTATATAATAATAATTATGTTCGAATCAATTCGGACTAATTTAATCAAATAACAGAAATTATTTTTCATTATTACTTCGATCTACCGTAACAAGTAATGTAATTATATACAATGTAGGTTGTTGTTACATCTCATTACAAAGAAAAACTAGGTAATAACAAACGCATTTCCATACCACAGAACAAGTTTGCAAGACTCGAAGTATGCCAGTTACGTCAAATGTTAATGACATTGTTGCCTTTATGTAATACATACAACCACTGTTACGGCCCGTACACAAGAAATGTTGTTTATAGTTTTACCGTGGTGTCAAAAGTTTTTGCTCATTTTAGGGCTGATTTTTCCAACGCCATATTATTTTATAATTTTGACAGTTATTCAAAACAAAAACTGTCAGACGTCAATTTTAATCCACGAATAAAAATTATTTGAAACAAACTGTAATGTTTATGTCATTGCACATAATAATTTTATTGTTAAAAATATTACCTTAGCAATCAATTAATATTATAATTAACAGAATCCGCCGTAAATATCAATGATACGATTTATCATGTTACATTAAATGATCGTGGGAACAATTGATCAGCACATTGTTTTGCAGTTTTATTGGCTATAGAAAAATAAAAACAACAACAACAACAATGTAAGAAAAATATAGCAAGTTGTGCAACATTTTTTTTTTTTACCTACAGACGCCAGCACATCAAGGCTACTACAATCTGTAAAATTTCTTTAATAGATTTTCAACTTTATTGCTAAAGTATCCTAAGGTTCAAAGTTGATTGGGAAAATTTGATAGTTTCGGGTAGCATGATGTGCTGGCGTCTGTATGACTAGCTAACTATACAAAATAAATACATAAACAAAAGGACACTCCATAAAAAAAATGTTGCTGTGCCCGTCAGGGTTCATATTTGATTGTATTGTTTTATACTTAAAACCTGTATGTGTACATTATGGATGCAATAAAAATTGAATTGAATTGACACGACGTCGAAGTACTCGTCCGCAACGCTGTCAGCCCAGAAGACTGGCAGCATTGCCACTTTGAATGGCAATGCTAATTCTTTAGCCAAAGAACGAGCCAGCCCTCTGGTCACTTGATAGTCAATATTACAACGCTTGTAATAAAGGAGCTTAAGCTTTATTCAATTTAAAAATAATAACTTCGTATGATTTGATAACAGCCGCACTAAATAATAACAGTCCACGGATATCGATGTAACAGTCGCACTATTCAAAGATTAAGGGGACTACATGACCTAAAGCGAGGTCACTGTCGGACTGCATAGAAAAGAAAGAGAAGCGCGATGACACGACCCTGGTAATTTATTGCAAAATATGAAGCATTTATCTATTTACAAAAAATATATTATATGGACTAAAAAATTAAAACACTAGTACTTTAATATGTTGCTTGTAAAATAATTTGACAAAAAATCTGAATGGTTGTAGGTATACGTATATTAATATAGTTTTTATTGTTTTAAGAAAGTTTTTAGATGTATCTACAAGATTTTTTCTATGGTATCAAATTAGTTGATGTGAAACAGGATACAAAGGCATAAGCAGGATACAAAAGTCTAAAAATTTACTTAAGAACATTTTCGAAAAATAGTGTCACAGCCAAATTAGACCGATTTTAAAATTTCCATAGAAACAGAGATTTCTAGTTATCTTTTTTTAAATAAGACATTTCGATAATGTTCTTTAGTAACTTTTTAGACCTTTGTATCCTGCTTATGTGTATGAAGTTTCATTAAAATCGGTTTATTCATTTCGAAAAACAAGGGCTTGAAAGTTTGTATGAAATACGCGTATTTGCTGCTTTTTGGGTAGCGTCGGCGAAGTCTAATTAATACAATTACCAAGTCTATTACCCAAAATTATTTAATTTTGTCCCTTTGAGCTTGTACAGCTGTTGAGTACAGAACAATATCATTGGAAAATACAACTATTGTGATCAATCAATCTAATACTATTATTGTTTTTATCAACTGAAGTTAAAGTATCAACGTTTAAATCAATGATAATGTAAGCGTTAAGAACATAATATTGTCATATAACAATTATGTACTTCATTAAGGAGGTTGCACACCTGCGTCAGTGAAATAATTGTATTTGTTGTTGGTTGTCCTTGTTTAAGAGTGCACTCTCATCTCAGTAATTACATAAACTTTGTCACACAGATGATTTTCTAAGTGTTAGGCAAAGGTCATATCCTTGTAACGTACGTTTAATAAGACGATAATATTCTTTTAGGACCAATTTTAAAATAAAAATAATATCAATTCTTTAGTCGTTTATAATTCGTAATTCGAAAACTACCGCTTGCGCCGCTCGCCGACATACATAGGGCCTCTCTCTTCGCTTACTCTTTGCAAATTATAATCCATACTGACCCTGACAAATGACCCCTGCGCCACAGTTCTTTTAGTACCGGTTGCTCCAAGATGCTATTTTAGAAAATTGAAAATAAATAAATAATAACGTGTATGATTTAAAATATTTTCATTAAACGAAAATGCGAAACCGTACGTATGTTAAATAAATGTCGCCATTAAAGCGACATGCTGTGTTGGAATGTATTTTTTGAACCAATTTACAGAAACAAATATAATTTATGATTTACCGGTGCAAAGCTAAGGCGTTTCGCTATCAATAAAATCGACTAAGTGCACATACAGTCAACAAAAGAGTTAAGTATGCAGGATCGTCGGATATAGTTGAAGTTTAGTAAGAAACCGATGGGTGTTCTCGAATAAAATTTAATTTTATTAATAGAAAACAAACAGCTCTTTTATCAAATTAAATTTCAGTCGACAACATCCATCGGTTTCTTACTAAACTTCAACTATATCCTACGATCCTGCACACTTATCACTTTTGTTGACTGTACATATTCATTAGATCACAGTATACTAACCTACGCAATATATGACGTTTAAACAAACGTAAGGGAAGTTTCCATGTGCTGGTAGATAGGTAGGTACCTCCATTAAGTTGTCATAATTGATGTCTTCCCCTCATTTTGCTTATAAAATGAGTCGAACGTGTTGACGGTAATAAAATTTTATTGTTTTTCCTTTTATAGTATAATTTTCCATTATCGATGGAAAACTTAGAGGAAAGATGTTTGCATACTGAGACGGTTTTGTTATCAGCCTAGCAGGATATTCCCACTGCTGGGACACAGGCCTTCTCTCTGTGACAGGGAGTGGGCGGTAATCCACTACGTGGGTTCAGTGCGGGTTTATTTATTTATTGAGGATCTCTAACAAAGGATGTATTCTTTGTTATGAACCTTTTTTATTATTGTAAATTTCTATTGTTTGTGTGTACATAAACAATAAAAAATTACAATAATAAAAAAGGTTCTTTTACGTGTGCTCCTTCAATTACAGGAGACCACAGCATGAACATATAACTAGGTGTAAACACGATAAAATAGAAAAAATAAATTGTGAATGATGAATACATTATTATAAAATTAGAAGGATAAACATAAATATAAAATTAACATATCAAGATTGAGCATTCATGTTACAAATGGTGTAGGCAGGATAAAAATAAATATTGAGAAATACATTGAATTGAGGAAAATAATAATCATTAAAAATTAACATGGCAAGGTTGAGCAAGGGTTCGTGGTGTTTCGTTATTTGATTTAGCAGATTGAGTATGATAAAAAAAAATGTGGTCGTCACGGGACGGTCCATACGATGCGCGCATAGAACGCGCCATATTTGAAACATGCGACATGCTATTTGCCGTCACGGCATGATGGGAGCCGCGTGACGACTCCCGGCCACCTAGGCGCGGGCCTGCGGGCGGAATGTAATGGGTAGCTCACCATCCGATCAAGACGTTCCACGCGTGCCTCAAAGGGATGTCAGCATCAACTGAAGGGGGGCCCCGTTGGGGCCGAAGCCTGCCGGGTCAGCGGGATTGTGCGAAAGGGTTACCGCTGTTCCGAAACATAAAGGGCTAAGGAAGAAACACGGGTGGGTTTTGGTCAGTAAGAGTCTGAAACTGCCTTCCGCTACACCCAGAGCGGGAGGGTTTTCATTTGATGATTTCACATCCGTAAAAAAAAAAAAAAAAGACGCGCCAAGATTTTCACATTCAAAATTCAAATTCAAATTCAAAATAGTTTATTGTGACAAATAGAAAATTACATTACATTTATACGTGGTTGGAGCCTCCATTTAAGCAAACAATGCCTGTATTAGAAGGCTCCGCTCTTTCATATCATTGTCATACACTATACCAACTAGCGTTAATAATAGTGTAATGTGACCTTATGGGTAAATATGCAATGTAGTACATTTTTCGTGTTTAGATTGTATTTACTAATCCTAAGAAAAATAAAAAAATTAAAATCTAAATAAAGTTGCGATTTAAATAATTAGCAGTAAAATAAAACTCAAAAAACTTAACTTAATCCCAGTCTATTATTGCATGTGATGTGGTGTGGTAAGTAGTACGGTGTTATGTGTGAACTGTGGTGAGGCGCGCGATGTTGTGGTGTAATGTGTGGCTTGGTGAGTGGTGTAGTGTGGAGTGGTGTGGTATGGTGTGGTGTGATGTGTGTATGATGTGTGTGGTGTGTGTGATGTGTGTGGTGTGTATGATGTGTGTTGTGTTTAAAGTTATGGTATATAGTTATATGTGATATATATATTGGCTACTCAACGTGTTCCAGGAGTGCTTCAGTTTCCTCATAGGTAAGAGGTTTTATCCAGTCTATTATACTCTTTTTACAGTCGTGGTAACTTTTATTATATATGTATACATGTTTGTTAATTTTGTTATAAAGCTGAGCAGAGCGTTTATTGTAATGCTTGCATGCAAATCTAGTTTTAGTTTGGGGAACTTTGGCAACTAAATCTTTTCTCCTTTTGGATTTTTCGTTATCATTATATGGTAGGGTTTTATGTTTTTTTAGAATGGTTTGTGTCACATACAGTTTCCTTACAGAGAGTAAATCACTTATTTGGTATAAGCTTGCAGTGGAGAATCTTTTATTCTTAAAATACATAATTTTTATTAGTGCCCTCTGCGCTCGTTCTATGTCAATAAATTTAGTTTTTGCTGCACCGCCCCAAATTGGGATACAATATAATAGTACAGACTGGGCCAGTGCAACATAAATTTCATTTAGGAGGTTTCTGGGACGGTTCTTACAGTTCTCTATATTAGTTGGAACAATATGTCTGAGGGTTTTAAAGATCCAGCTGAGTTTCCTTATTCTCCCAGATATTTGCTCAAGTTGAGGGTACCAGGACAGTGCTTGATCTACCATGACTCCAAGATATTTAGTTACAGCGACCCTCTCAATGCACGGGCAGTTACAGCTTACGGTAGGCATGTCTCCACATACGTGTACTTTTAAATCTAACTCTTGAATAGGCTGCGTTCGGTTACTGATACTAAAGCATATGTAGTTTGTCTTAGTAGTGTTCAGAGAAAGTAAGTTACTTTTTAGCCATTCAGCTACTCGAGCCATTCCTGCCTCTGCACTCAGTTTAACTCCGTGCCAGGATAAGCCAGAGAACACAATAGACGTATCATCGGCGTACGAAAATACTTTAGCATTATTTATTTCCATATTACAGAGATCATTTATGTATAGGAGAAAGAGGGTAGGCCCTAAAATGCTACCCTGTGGGACGCCGTATGATACATCTACCTCGTCAGAGGAGTACTGTCCTATTTTTACTCTTTGTTTCCTGTTGGAGAGGTAGTCTTTCAGTAAACTGAGAGCAGTCCCTCTTATTCCGGCTTTCTCCAGTTTGTTTACAAGAATTGGGACAGAGACGGTGTCGAATGCTTTTTTGAGGTCTAAGAAAACAGCCAGGCATCTGTTTCCTTTGTCAAGATGCTCAGCTACAAGAGAACTTAACGCAGTTACAGCATCTTCAGTACATACTCCTTGCCTAAACCCAAACTGTGAATTAGATAAAATATTGAATTTCTTAAAATAATTGTTTAGTCTGATATTTATAATTTTTTCAAGCACTTTTGATATCGACGGTAAAACGGAAATAGGCCTGTAGTTGCTGACATCGTCGCTGTCCCCTCCCTTGTAAACTGGGGTAATAACGGACTGTTTAAGCGGAGCCGGGAAGACACCCTTTTGCAAACAGAGATTAACAAGGTGAGTTATAACGGGAACAGCTTCCTTACTTATGTATTTTAAGAATTTTGTCGAGATGTTATCCCAACCAGGGGCACTGTCAGATTTCAGATTCACGAGGATATTGTGTACTTCAGTATCGTCCGTATCTAGTAGTACGAAAGAATTAAGCTGTGACCCCAAAGTATTCGTTTGGTTATTGGGATTATTATTTAGTTCAGGAGAAATTTTTCGAGCAATTTGTTTTCCAATATTAGCAAAATAGTTATTAACGTAGTTTATTGACTCTATGGGGGTTGTTTTTATGTTTAATAATTCTATGTTTTGACTTTTTAATTTATTTGAGTATGTGATGGTTTTTATATTTTTCCAGAGTAATTTGTTGTTAGGTATTGATTGTGCAAGTAAATTTCTTTCATATTTTCTTTTCAATTTTTTAATTAGGTTGTTACAATAGTTCCTATATCTAGTATAGGTTATTTTTAATATTTCGTTGTGAGGGTCATTGCGATTTTGTTTTTGCAATTTATTTCGGTTTTTGATACAGCGAAGGATGCCCATGGTAATCCACGGCTTTATGATGCGTTGATTGCTTGGAATATTTTTAATATTAGTGTTTTCATTTATAACGTAGGTTAGCATATTCATAAAACTATCGATTAATAAATTTGGATCATTACAAAATAGCAAGTCTGATAAATTCCTTTCCTGTAAATCTTTTAAAGCTTGCTCATAATTAAGAGTAGTGGTGGTTCTATTTACGATTTGGGTATTTTTTAACTTTGTTACAGAGATAAAAGTTGTGTAGTGATCAGTCACCGTAGTGTGAAGGATAGCGATAGCTGCCGAGAACCTTTTGTGAATTTTAAGCATGAAATGGTCAAGGCAGCTTTGTTCTCTAGTGGGCAAAGTGTGTCCAGGAAGTATACCGAAAAACGATAACATATTAAGGTAGTTAACTCTATTCCTGTGCTCTTGGGATGACTCGGTCTCTTTGTGTTTGATGTTAATATTTATGTCACCAGCTATTATAATGTTTTTTTGTGATTTTAATGTGTTTAACTGTGTACTAAGGGAGTCAATAAAGCTGTCGGTATTTGAGGTCGAGGGGGATCGGTAGATACAGTAAACAATATTACCCAGAATGTCCACGCGCAGACAGGATGCTTGAACTAGCTGTATTTCCTTAACTTTAGGGTTTAAAGAGTCCTTAACATATACAACCACGCCGTCATTCTGGTTCAACTGACGAGTAGTCATATACGAGTGATAGTTGTCTATTTGCGGAGTCGCTTTATTAGCATGCAGTCTACATTCCGTTAGGATTACAATGTCCGGTTCGAATTTAAGGGTAGATAAAGTGATCACAAGGTTGTCAAGATTACAGTAAATACTCCGTATGTTTTGAGAAATTATGGTGAGGTCGCTTTTATTTACACTTATATGTTTATGGAGTTCTGTTGAGTCGCATTCCACCGTACGGACAATTTCAATGCTATCTATTTCAGAGACAGTATGTAGTGTATTATCCATTTACACTTAATGTCAATTGGATAACCGTTAAGATTAGGTAAGTGCTTATTTCAATGTATTTAGACAGTAAGTAGCCATGTACTGAGATTTTAGTTTGGGTTTTTTGTGTGGGCAGTATTTTTATTATACAGTATTGTAAGACGTGTGCGTAGATGAGTATATTAGTGTTATGTATTTGTGTGTAGTAGCTTCGTGTAGATACATCGTGTGTAAGTAAGATATATATGTATGGTATGAGTGTATGTTTCGTGTAGTTTTGTTTTATATAAAAATAGTTGAGCATGACGGCTGGGAAGCCATAATAACCAGTTGAGTAAATCTTAAGCCGATATTCGGTGGGAAATGATTTCAAATGATACAGTAACAATAGCCTTTTCCCTATTAGAAGGAATCGATTTATGAGGTTAAGGGAAACTAGTCATTTGTCTAGCAAAAGTTTATGTACCTGTTCTTCACTTCTTACGATTATAGTTGGTGAATTTTCATCCTTCTTAATGTATATCTTTCCATAGGCAGTCCAGCAAAACTTGTAGATTCCAGCTTTAGTTAGGTCACGTGCAAGGAAGTGGAGTCGGGAGCCTTTGGCCGTTAAATGTTCCGTTATGAAGACCGGAGTGTCTTCTTGACTTTTAAATCCCATGTGTTTACAACTTAATTTGTTTTGATGATTTATGTTGAAGGCCTTGGCCTTTTTCAAAGTCTCGGTCTTCAGGATTGTGGAGCCACTTTCCACGACAATGGGCGAGTTTTGTTTTTCCGCTGTTTTTCCGCGTACTCGATATATGTCCTTAATGTCGTGTTTTTTTATGTTACACTGTATATTTTCAAAAAGGCACATAGCCATTTCTAAAAGATCTTCCTTAGTCTCGCCATTTTTCCTCGGTACATTTTTAATCATTAGATTACTTTTTCGACTTTCAGTTTGCATGTCCTCAATCTTATTTTCTAAAATAGAAATATATTTCTTGTCTTCTTTGGACTGCATATCGAGTCGGTTAATCTTCTCTTGAAGGTCCGAGTTTTGAGCTGTTAAAAACGAAATTGATTTTTCTATGTGTTCGTTTGATTGTTGAATCTCCTGTAGTTTTGTGTTAATTTGTTGTGTCTCTTTCGCTTGTTTATCGTTATAAGACGAGAGCATAATTTTCATCTCTTCCTTAAATTCATTTAGTTGTTTGATAAGTGAATCATCCATATCCTCTCTGCTTCTTTTGACACGTTGGAACACATAGTTAGGTGGAGTTTTATGTGTGCCCGCTGTGTTAATTTCCGTGTCCGACATAGATATATTCATGACGTTAGGACCGGAAGCAGGCGAGGGACCTAGGCGGCCGCGTACGGTTTATTTGTTGGTACAAAATCAGAGAAATAAGTTGACTCACCGTGCAGGAACGATACTGCAGAGTCACGGTGAAGTTTCGTGGTAGGAAGGCGACGCGCGGTGAAGTCTTGTGGTAGTCTGGCGAAGCGACGACGACACGGACGACACGGTGTTGTTGTGGCCCAGAAGCTACGTACTATAGAGCGCCAGCGATATCCAAGTGTTGCTGTGTGCGTGACTAGACGGCGCGGGCCGCGGCTGACCTCAGCGAGGCCAGAAAGGGTAAGCAATTATTCGACCGCTCTCTTTCTCGCGGGTCGAGGCTCGGGGAGCTTCTGACGCGGTGTCTTCCAGTGACTCCTCTCGCAGTGTTTTTTAAATAACTAGTTTATCGTACTTGTAAGTAGAACTATTATCGCAATTAGAGTAATATTAGATTTCTTAAGAAATTGGACAACACGTCTGTACTGGGCGATGGTTTGGACGAAAGAGGAAACATCAATAAAGAAAACAGAAACCAAAAATCTATTATAATATGTAACTGTGCCTGTATAATCCTTTAAAATATGTCCTAATTCTACCTTATAGTTTAGTACCCAGCAATACCAGCGGAGGGGCTCGTGGCTAAATAATAACAGCCGCACAGGTCGATAGATCAGGTTAAGCTACGCTTGCCGCGGTTGGTCTGTGGATGGGTAACCATCTTTACATACCGTGACCCCTCCGTGCCTTGGAAAGCACGTTAAGCCGTTGGTCCCGGCTGTCATTCGTGGATCTTTGACAGTCGTTACGGGTAGTCAGAAACCCGAAAGTCTGACAACCAGTCTTATCAAGGGGTATCGTATTACCCAGTAATTGGGTTGTGGTGGTCAGATAGGTCGCTTCATGTAAAATACTGGTATTCAGCTGCATCCGGTTAGACTGGAAGCCGACCCCAACATGGTTGGGAAAAGGCAGGCAGATGATGATGAGTTTAGTACTCAGCGATGTCAATATCAACCGCCGAAATTAATCCAGAAAATCGAGCAAGTTTATAAGCACGTTACCAACACCACCAAAACATTAACTCAGGTAGACACTTTTTGTATCACATTTTTTTTTTTTTTGACAGAAGCGTCCCAAAACTTGTTCTATAAATATCAATCGAAGAGGTAGGTAGCACAAGGGTCACCCTGTTGCTATGACAATAATCACAAAGAGTAAACCAGTTGCTAAACGGATCTGAGGGTCCTCTAGTTTCTAAGTAGTCATCATAGTCATCATCTGCCCAGCGTTTTCCCAACTATGTTGGGGTTGGCTTCCAGTCTAACCTAGTTTCCAAGTAGTATAGGCTAATAAAACAATCCTGCCCGCACTCTCTAGTCGGTTCGTAGACCGACCTTGAAATATAAAGAAAAGAAAGAAAGAAAATAGAAAATAGGTTTATTTGCGACAAACATGACGCATAAAAAAAAATACGAAATAACAATTTGGGAGAAAGCATGCGTCAAATCAACGCAAAAAAAAAATATCTTGAAATATCTTTGAGAGTCGTTAACTCAGAAGTCCAAATGTGGGCTGTGGAGGTCAGATAGGCAGTTGCTCTATGTAAAATACTGGTATTTAGCTGCATCTGGTTATATTGGAAGACGAAACCGACATATTTGGGAAAAGGCTTGGCAGATTTTACTCTGCCTCCAAAAATCCATAGCATACTCAGACTATAATGATCCCACTGCGGGGACAAACCTCCCTATCTTCGAGATGGAGAAGGCTCTAATCTACCACGCGGGCCCAGTGCAAGTTGGGAGATGTTCCTTATATGACCCCTTACCTACTCGCCTTAAAACAAAGGAAATGGTAGGTAGGGAAGCCCAGTCACTAAACTCACGGAATTTTTTCAATTAAAATCAAATAATGAGAAATTCATGATGACGTTATATTCCAATTAATCAAGTTCATTAACCTCTGATGAACTTCAAAATGTTATTAACGCCCTTCAATAGCGGATCTTTTTTTTTGTGGGGTAAATCCTCATGGATACCTCCTCCTCTACCTCAGTTTTGTAAGAAAGGAGGGTTATGTCGGACTCCTACTGATTAAAACCCCACTTTTCCTTCTACTAACATGAGTCCCGGGCTCGGGAGATAAGTGTAGGTACAGGCGCCAAATACCCGCTTCGGATATGTTTCACTTCTGTCGGCACTCCCGGAGTGCCACTGTTTTTTTTTCCATAGGTTTGTTCCTATTTTTCTAAGAAACATTATTGTGACATAAATATTATAATATGTTATGTTTTGGATACTGCTAGTGTATGACATTCGCGCCCGGTTTTTGACTGTCCCGTTGGTGTCGTAGTCGCAAGAGCTATTGCTGAGCGTCGAGTCCTGGGTTCGATTTCCAAGGTAGGGCAGTGTTATTTAGTTTTTCCATTAGGAATTTCTTAGTACCTAACAGCCTTATTAGGAGTTTTGGAAGTTGGCGGTGTGATACCCCCGCGCCTCGGAAAGTACGTTCAGCCGTTAGCCCTGCGTCTGATCTCTCTCCGGTCGTGTCGGATTGCGTACCGTCCCATTGGACCATGAGGGTAAGGGAACAGAGATTGCACCTGTCTCTGCGCACAAACTTGTGCACTATACTAGCTCCCGCGCCGAAGGATAGTCTCTGTTGAGATTGGCAGCCATGGTCGACATCGCAACATACGGCCTGTAGAACTATTATAACATTCGCGCCTCACGACTGTTCAGTACCATGCAACCGTAAACAATATAACGCACACCTATCTAAACAGCGATTAACTAAAAAAAAAACACTTTTTTCAGGAGAGTTGAAAAACTGATTACTATGTCCATATGCACTGCAGGAGTTTGCTGTATTGATCAATACTTTTTAAGTTGAGTAATGGAACTATTTTTGAATCTGTTTTGTTGGTCGCTAGGTAGTGAGTTAGGGAATTCAATGGTATGCATACCTCAAAAATTGAGATTTTAGAGTTAGCTCTCTTTAGATCTAGGTGTGCGATATTATGTAGAAACTGCTATAGAAGCATAAAAGTACAAGTAGGTACCTAATACTTGTACTAAGCAGTACGTGTAAGCAGTTTTGTTATGGCCAATGTCAGTTTCGTAACATTCGTTTTGTAAGCGTTGCTATTAAATGCTCATGGAATTTAATTGATTTAAACGTTTGTATCGGAACATAGGACAAGATTATGTTTGCGGTTTTGAAGATGATTATAATGATACTTAATTCAATCTCGTTTGTTTTGATGTGGCGATCAGTAATTATTTTGCGGTTTGAAGATAAATAACACTAATCATCATCATCATCTGAAAAAGGCTGGGCAGATGCCCAGCCTTCTCCCAACTATGTTGGTGTCGGCTTCCAATCTAACCGGATGCAGCTGAATACCAGTATTTTACATGGAGCGACTGCCTATCTGACCTCCACAACCCAGTTATTGGGTAATACTATACCCCTTGGTAAGACTGCAGGTTGTCAGACTTTCGGGCTTCTGACTGTAATGACTGTCAAAGATCCACGAATGACAGCCGAGACAAACGGCTTAACGTGCTTTCCGAAGCACGGAGGGGTCTCGGTATGTAAAGATGATCACCCATCCACAGACCAACCGCGGCAAGCGTAGCTTAACCTGAGCGATCGACCTGTGCGGCTGTTATTATTTAGCCACGGGCCCCTCCTAAAATAACACGAATCATCATTTCAGTTAATGTTGCATGAAAACGAAGTCCGATAGGTACTCAAGTAGCCTACCTATTTGAGTATAGGTTTTCCCTCTCCCCCCCTTTTCCACACAATTCTGTCTTTTGCTAGTCTTTTCGGTAAGAGTCCAGGCTCGTCCCGCCATCTTCGTTTCGGCCTACCGCGATGACGTCGTGCGTTTAGTGGGATTTTTATCTTCGTATCATAAATTATAGTCGCTTGTCGTGTCTGAACATAAGTGCGTATCTTTCCGGAAGGCTTACTTAAACCTTATGCTCTAGCGATAAAGTTGAAAATCTCTTAAAGAAATTTGACAGATTGTAGTAGCTTGACGTGCTGGCATCTGTACATACATGTTTCGAGAAAAAAATAAGCTATCACAATTCCATTACAAGAATAAATTGCCTTACATGTTGCAAGTGTGCTCCTAAACCACTCACATCCAGGTAAACTCTTATCAGAATAATGTGATGTCGTACAACATCCGAGAACAAATAAATTAGATGCGCTAGCGCATTAAAGCCGTTATTGCTAAATTCTTTTTTAGTGTTCCGTACCCAAAGGGTACAAACGGGACCCTATTACTAAGACTTCGCTGTCTGTCCGTCCGTCTGTCTGTCACCTGGCTGTATCTCAAGAACCGCGATAGCTAGACAGTTGAAATCACAAATTATGTATTTCTGTTGCCGCTATAACAACAAATACTAAAAATAAAATAAATGTTTAAGGGGAGCTCCCATACAACAAACGTGTTTTTTTTTTCGGTGTTTTTGCCTTGTGGTACGGAACCCTTCGTGTGCGAGTCCGACTCGCACTTCGCCAGTTTTATTTTAATCTTTTTAATTTGTCTGTCTTCAGAATAAATAAATAATTTAAAGTATAGATTTATTATTACTAGATTTTTTCTAGACCTTCAGTGACTTGGGCCTTCATAGTGGCCTACCCACTTTACATATTCTATTTATAAAATCTATAATTTTAAATACTAGAAATGGTATAGTGATTTGTATACTTACACTGTAATTAATTAAAAGATTAGCATTTCAGTTGTCAGTGAAGGAATATTTTATAACGTGCGAATTTTGAATGTCACAAAATTTAAAACGTATTACGTAAAGATAGTTTTGCAGATAAATCAGTATCGCATAATCAGCTAATAATGTTCCCACTGCTGGGACACAGACCTTCTCTCTGTGAGTCGGAGTGGGCCGTAATCCATCACGTTTTTTTTTTAAGTGAAAACTTTTTTAGGCGCGGTGGGCATTTATTGAGATGGGAACAAACCATTGAATTCGCGCCACGTTACCGTAAGCGACACCGCTGGTGTTTTGTATATAAGACGATTTAAAAAATTCCAGTTTTGGATGTGTTCGGCTGTCCTCGATTATACTCGGTTTTAATGTATATCCGATATGTCAGTGAGTGATGGCAAAGTATTCTGTTTGTGTTTTGTTGTCACTTCTGTCGGCACTCCCGGAGTGTCACTGTTTTTAGTAGGTACTGTAACACTAGATCAAACAAGATTAGTGTGTTGACATTGTTAAAGTCACACGTGTGAGGTACTCGGATTACGGACAGAAAAATTCCGTGTGAAAAACGGAAATATATCGTGTAAGCCTTGTAACTCTCAGAGGAATTGTCCGAAAGGGTTACCGCTGGCCCGGAACTTATAGGGCTAAGGAAGAAACATGGGTGGGTTTTAGTCAGTAAGAGTATGACACTCCCTTCCGCTCCACCCAGAGCGAGACAAAGACGAAAGAGAAAGAAAAAGAGAGAAAGAAAGAAAGAGAGAGTGGCACTATAATATCTCCCGCGCCGAAAGCTTCTCTCCGCTGAGATAGGTCGTCACGGCCGAAATTCGGTCTGAATTACTTTATAGGTTCCTTTGGAGAAGAACGGGCAAGAAACTTCATAGACACTCTTCCACTCGGGTCCGCTTCTGGTTGTAAGAAGATGGAATTGGATTTTCAAAATGTGAAACATAAACAAACTGCTTCTATTTCATAAATGACTGTAAACAAACCATTGCATAATTAAGAATAATTAACTGCATGATATGCAAAAAATATGCAAATGCAAGCTACTCGCATCGTGTTCACTTGAACTGTCAAGTGTAATGGATATATCATGTAAATGTTTATAAATAGTTCAATATTGACAGATTGTATTGATATTCAATACAAGTAATAACCGACATAGCTTGCAGAGTAAGCAGACTGAAGTGGCAGTGAGCTGGCCATGTTTGTCGAAGGACCGATGGCCGGTGGAGCAGACGAGTCCTGGAGTGGAGACCGAGTATCGGCAAGCGTAGAGTGGGATGCTAGTGTTCCCAACCCTCCCGGATTGCCCGGGAGACTCCGGTAATAGGTCGATACAGCGTTTTTCAAAATTTTTTATTCCTTCAAAATAATAGGTTTCATCAAGGCCCTCAAAATAGGCGTTTGTTTCAGTGATGACCTCTTTATTCGATCCAAATCTTTTACCTGGCCAGCCATTTCTTCAGGTTTGGAAATAGGAAATAGTCGCAGGGAGCTAAATCTGGAGAATATGCTAGATGGGGTAGCAGTTCGTAGCCTAATTCATGGATTTTTACCATGGTGACTACACACGTGTGCACCCGTGCATTGTCTTGATGGAACAGCACTTTTTTCTTCGCCAAATGCGGTCGTTTCTGCTTCAAATCCAATATCCAAAAGGTCTGAATAATATTCGCCGTTGATCGTTTTACCCTTTTTAAGATAATCGATGTGAATGACACCGCGTGCATCCCAAAAAACTGTGGCCATGACCTTGTTGGGCCGACAGGTACCTTAAGCCTTCTCTGGTGCACGTTCACCCGGAGAAACCCACTTTATTGATTGTTCCTAGGTCTCTGGTGCGTTGTGATGAATCCATGTTTCGTCCACGGTAACGAAAACGGGGCAAAAACTCGTTCGGATTGCGACTGAATATAGCCAAACACTCCTTTGAAGTGGTCACATGGTTGTGCTTACAGTTTGAGTCCCGGAAAAGGATATAAGATAGTTTTTATCCTGATATTCCCACGGGATCGTAACTTATGCGGGTGAAACTGCGGCACGTAGCTAGTGCTCTAAAATTGCGACTTTAGCTTACCTTAAACTGCTTAGCAATAACGTAAACTAAATTATCTTGTTTTAAAATTATCATAATTGCTTTCATATTACCGTCGTTGCTTTTCATGTATTATTTCATACACATTTGATAGATCGCAAACGAATATTTTCAACAAGTTTTCTGTAGCCTTCCATATGTTGCGGCCACGCGCGTCTGTGGAGTTACCCGCGCCATTACGCCGCGTCTAAGCCGCGTCTGATTAAAACGACGATATCTCTGAAGTTGCGATAGCTAGCTCTCTATGAGTTATGTCATTGGAATCGTTATTAAATTAGGTAATGAGTTTTGTGTAGTGATAGGAACTGAACACGTGGCGTTCGCCATATAGCTGTTTATCTATTTGTTACATTGTCACACTACCATTGTAGAAACAAATTAAAATACACAGCACACTTTTTCAGAAATCATCAAACAAAGTTACATTAGTTCCACTATCGGTCAAGAGATGGCACTGACATAAAACTGCAATATTCTACACAGTGTTAAAATTCTCTGACGAATATAGGCCTCGGCGATGAAAATTTAAAAACATGATGGTACGGAACCCTCGGTGCGCGAGTCCAACTCGCTCTTGCCCGGTTTTTTTTATAAACTGCTACCACAGAGTACTTTGAACTGTAACTCGGACCGTGTAGGTTGGAAGAAGGAGTATCTAAGACTTGTTTATTAGAGGTCAGAGTATTAATGTCATTAGAAATTAAAAAGAATAAATAAGACAATGTGGTAACTTCTTTAGTCTGTGATGTCATTCACAGAGTACTTTTTGATAGACATGCCATTGAATAACTGAAGAAAAAGTCGAACCCGGCCGCTTTGTTTTCTTTTGAGTCAAGGCCACAGTCAAGGCATAGCCTCACATTATAGTCTGTGCATAGCCCTATGGGATTTCCCATCGGCAAAAATGACGTACTTCCACAATGTTTTATCGCCTAGTTAACCCCTTTAGGGGATGTTTCTTTTTAAATTATTCCTTAGTGCTTACCTTCGTAATATATGGAAATTTGATGTTTCTGGACCAATGTTATGGACCCAGCGGTTTAGGATGTGGGTGAACTGTGAGTGAGTGAATTGTAAGATTTTTACTAAGTAGAATCCTAACTAATATTATAAATGTGAAAGTAAGTTTGTTTGTTACCTTTTCAGGCCTAAACCACTGAACCGATCGGGTCAGGTGTAGGTACAGAAACGGACATAGGGTACCTACAATGATTTCAAAGTAATAATAAGTCAATGGGTACCTTCCATCCCGAAAAAAAGTGCTGTTCCCGAGGACAACAACAATAACGTTATTATGATAATAGATGGCGCCACGTGTCTTTCGAATCATGATTGAAATAAATTAGAAATCACGGGATCGAGATTTATGCGGCTAAAACCGCGGGGCGCAGATAAGTATCAAAATAATTATCGTTTATATGATCATAGATGGTCATGGGAGCAGTGGTGGCCCAGTGGTAATTGCTGCGACTTACGAATTGTACCCAGACAGACGCTTTACTTTGTATCACCAAGTGCGTGTCGAGCCACGCACTGTGTAGGGTTCCGTAGTAGCCCGTTATCACAATCTATCAAAAAGTACTCTGTGCTTTGTATAAAATACTATCTGACCCGACAGACGTTGTCCTGTTATTAGATTTGAAAGACACATGGCGCCATCTGTTATCAT
Organism: Oligia latruncula; assembly: GCA_948474745.1. Classification (NCBI taxonomy): domain Eukaryota; kingdom Metazoa; phylum Arthropoda; class Insecta; order Lepidoptera; family Noctuidae; genus Oligia; species Oligia latruncula. Next base: position 2,492,198 of record OX419686.1, read on the forward strand.
AAGAACGTTATTGTTGTTTTCCTCGGGAACAGGGAACGGACATAGAGTACCTTATGAAAGGTAGATACCCTATGTCCGTTTCTGTACACCTGACAGGATGATCGGTTCAGTGGTGGTGGTGGTGAATCGAACCTGTTGATTTTGAAAAAAAACCACTATTATTACAACATTCGATAGTGTCGCTAATAAGGATCGAATTCTGGGAAATCATGACATACGGCAAACTAAAGAAAAGAGCTCGTTTTTAACAAAGTACTTTTTTATTTTTTACTGACTTTACAAAAAGGAGGAGGTACTATGTTCGGGTGTTTGTATGTTTTTTTTTTTTTTTTTATATGTTTGTTCATCTAATACGCCGCCAATTGTCGACGGATTTTCAAAATTCTTTTTTTGTTCGAAAGTAGAAAAATCTGAGGTGATCCCATTGTCACCAAGTTAGGATCTGATGATGGGATCTTAGAGAAATCGAGGGCAACCCTCAAATTTTATAGGCTCACTTATAGTTTTTCGCATATTTTATGAAGTATCTTGTGTATTTGTGTATGGTTGTCACCATCTCAGGTAGCTGGGCTGATGATAGAAGGTACAACTCCTTAACAGTAAGAAGTTACTCGAACAGGCAAGGACTGTTTTAGTAAATTGTTTTGATGTTTGATAGGGAATTTGCCACATTTGGTCTCATGATCATCAAGTCATGACCTGATGCTGCAGTCAGGATAGTCTGTAGAGTACCTAACTCCTCGACAACTAACAGCAGATATATAGTGTTTAGGCTCATTGAAAAGGGCTCGATGTGTGGATAAACGTACTGTTACTGAGGAACACCGATGACCTGATGCTGAAGCCAGGAGCATCAGAAAAAGTACAAACGTTTAAATTACAGCACCGTAGTCGTGTTTGGGCTCATTTTAAACAGGACTAATTTTAAGTTCAATGCAATGTTGACATAAGTCTGACCTGATGCTGCAGCCAGGATTATCAGCATCTAATCTAAAAACTAATAAAAGGAGAACTCCTCAACAATTAACGTCCCTGCATCGAGAAAAGGAATATTTTATAAAAAGGCGATGGGCAAAGTTGACGTTAGGCTATTGTAACTTAGATAAATTATAAATAGACCCACTAAAAAGCGAGAAATAAAAACTTTTTAACAAAAAAAAAACCGACTTCCAAAAAAAACACTACAAACTGAAAAATAACTTTAATTTCGAAAGTCGGTGGCAAAAACTAAAATACTGATCCCTAAGACACCGACTTCCGAAATTAAAGTTATTTTTCAGTTTGTAGTGTTTTTTTTGGAAGTCGGTTTTTTTTTTGTCTTCTGTTAACTTTACCTACCTAGTAAACCATAACTGATTTGTTCAAAATAATGACTACCGTATTGTTTTCAATACATAGATGGATTCGACGTCTCAAGGATTGTACTGTATTCAGCATTACAATATTATTGATTCCATTTAGAATATTTTCCAAAGATCGTAATAAAAATGTAAATTTAGAACATAATGTTGTGGAGGTGACTGCATTCCAAGTGTGTGTTAATAAAAATATTGAGCATCATTTTGAGAAAGGTACAGGCACAGGTAATTTAGATAAGAATACTTTAAAATAAAAAGCAATTTATTAAAATCCAACATTTTCCTTATGTTTGCCGTATGTTATTACTTTCCAGAATTCGATCCTTATTAGCGACACTATCGAATGTTGTAATAATAGTGTTTTTTTTTTCAAAATCAACAGGTTAGGTTAGGTTAGAAATATTGATTTTTCAAAAATCTTTTGATTTAGTTTTAGTTTAGATCAAAATCGAGCCCGAGACTCCTTTGAGTACTTTTCGCTATTCCTCATAGTAGGTATCGGATTTGGCCTTCCACTTGAAAAATTCACCCTGTATAGTTAAGATTATTTCATCACCACCTGCTCTCAAAACGGTGAAGGAAAACATCGTGAGGAAACTGACATATCCTAGAACAGAAAATTCAAAGACATGTGACATCTACCAATCCGCACTGGGCCCGCGTGGTGTATTACGGCCTACTCCCTCTTACCGAGAGGAGACCTATGTCCCAGCAGTGGGAACATAATAGGCTGATTATGTTATGTGTGTGATCAATTGATCATACAGGCAGTGTGCGTACGAGTGGTTAATTTTGTAGACAAAGTTAATAATAATAATATACGTGAAGGGATATTAATTAGATGAAGGTTATAACAGCAGTTGGGCAATCTTCTAACATCAATGAACACGATATTTCGTTACATGCGCGAAACGTGTCCATGGTGTTTTTTTCCCAACAAGTACACAGTTAGGGTTCCGTACCCAAAAGAAAGAAAAACTCGTACCTATTGGAATCATTGCAAGGTAGAATAAGACTGTTAGTTGGTTAACCAATATTGAGAGAGAAAGTAAATGATTAAATATTATCATGAAATAATGCTTTGCTTTTGCAATAATAAGTGTCGCCAATTTTAACTCAAAGCAAAAAAAAATACGTTGTTAAACTTTTGCTGTTCTTTTTAAATCGCAGCATTATGCTGAGATAAAAAATACCAATAAAATACCTGTGCGAACTCCGCACAGGTATTTTATTGGTATTTTTTAGTGTAACTTTGTTAGTTTTAAATGCTCCTTTTTACTTTTTGTATTTCCTGTGCGTGTCCCAAATAAAAAGGTTTTCTTTCTTTCGTTTCTTTTCATTCCTTTCTTTCTTTTCTTTCTTTTCTTTCATTTCTTTCTTTCTTTTATTTCTTTTCTATTCTTTTCTTTCTTTTCTTTTTCCTCCTTTTCTTGTTTTCTTGCTTTTCTTTCTTTTCTTTCTATAACGTACAGGCTGGGTTTTTCAGACAAAGTTAGCAAAAAGTCAAGGACTGTCTCCAGAACGCTTTCTTGTAGCTGCCACGGTTAAGATAACCGCCCTTACTACCCCGACTCAGAAATCCACCCAATATAATTATTTCAAATGCATGCATACCTACGGAACCATTGTGGTTCACATTCCAAGTGCACTTGGCTAGTTCTCATTTTTTGTTCCAACAAGATTACATGTTATTTTATGTGTATGTTAACGCTTGCGTAAAATCTCACTTGAAGGTAAATTAGGTAATTTGTTATTTTATCACATTTTGAAGTCTTTTTAGGGTTCCGTTGCCAAATGGCAAAAAACGGAACCCTTATGGATTCGTCCTGTCTGTCTGTCTGTCTGTCCGTCCGTATGTCACAGCCACTTTTTTCCGAAACTATAAGAGCTACACTGTTGAAACTTTGTAAGTAGATGTATTCTGTGAACCGCATTAAGATTTTAAGAAAAAATAGAAAAAAACAATAAATTATGGGGGTTCCCCATACTTCGAACTGAAACTCAAAAAATTTTTTTCATCAAACCTATACGTGTGGGGTATCTATGGATAGGTCTTCAAAAATGATATTGAAGTTTCTAATTTTTTTTTTTTTCTAAACTGAATAGTTTGCGCGAGAGACACTTCCAAAGTGTTAAAATGTGTGTCCCCCCCTGTAACTTCTAAAATAAGAGAATGATAAAACTAAAAAAAATATATGACGTACATTATCATGTAAACTTCCACCGAAAATTGGTTTGAACGAGATCTAGTAAGTAGCTCGCCGGTGAAAATTTAAAAACACAATTATGATGGTACGGAACCCTCGGTGCGCGAGTCCGACTCGCTCTTGCCCGGTTTTTTTTAATCTGTGGTTTGTACCGCCCTGTGGACTTCCAATTAAAATGTTGTTTTTATTTGTAGCTAATGCCTTTCCATTTTTTTTTGTTACGTACCTTCTCCGGCGCACACAACAACTTACCAAAGTTTCATCACAATCGGCCGAACCATTTTCGAGTTTTTTTGAGGCTAACGAACGGCAATTGATTTTTATATATACAAAAGACTAGCTGACTTGGCAAACTTCATATCGCCACAGAATCAATAAATGTTGAAATTAATTACCTAACTACATTTTTTTGTGAATTTTTCCCATGTTTTCATAGTTATTCTGCTATTCGGGGCGGAGACAAATCCAACAAATCACAGACCATAAAAATCGGTCCAGCCGTTCTTGAGTTAGACATGGTGTAACTGACCCGACTTTGTTTTATTATTATATACTAGCTGACCCGGCGAACTCCGTACCGCATCAGAAACAATATATGAGAAAATTTATTATCTTCATTACCTAACTACATTTTTTTTCGTGAATTTTTCCATGTTTTCATAGTTAGTCTGCTATTCGGGGCGGAGATAAATCCAACATTTCAAAGACCATACATCCTCCCTCTCATTGAGAGGAGACCTGTGTCCCAGCAGTGGGAACGTTATAGGCTGATTATGGTAAAGACCATACAAATTGGTCCAGCCGTTCTTGAGTTATAAATGGTGTAACTTACCCGACTTTGTTTTATTTATATGGGTACGTAGATAGATTTATGCTAAATACTCGTACAGGCCTCTTAACCAGTCTCACCAAGGGGTATCGTATTAGCCAGTAACTGGGTTGTGGAGGTCAGATAGGCAGTCGCTTCATATAAAATACTGGTATTCAGCTGCAACCGGTTAGACTGGAAGCCGACCTCAACATAGTTGAGAAAAGGCTAGGCATAGGCAGATGATGACTCGTACAGCCTCTGTACGAGTATCATGACTAGCATCAACCGACTCATACCCTAGTACTAACCTACTCCTATAATTAAAAAAAAAGATAAAAAGTATTCTATGTCCGTCTCCTGGTTCTAAGCTACCTCTCCACCAATTTTCAGCCATATCGGTTCAGCCGTTCTTGAGTTATAAATAGTGTAATACCTTTTCTCATTTAGTAGGTAATGTGGGACGAGTTGCAGAATGGAAATAATATTATTTATTTAGATTTTTTGCAAGTCGTCCTAAAAGGGCCGTAGGCATGTAGGACGAGTTGATGAACTTATAATATTAACTTTGACTTTCCTTATCACTTATCAGGTTAATTTATTTAAAGAAGTAAGCGGATGTTGAGGTTGTTTTGAAAACCTTAATGGCAGACGCAAAACTTTTTATTATTGTTGTTAATCAAAACATAACACCTAAACCTAGTCATCGTCAGGCACTAGTTGTCTGGCATTTTTGCTGAACTGGGCCTTTTTGGCGCAGCCGTGAGGCACACATTCCTGCTAATTTCATACATCGGAATTTGCCATAGATATCCGGAGATATGCCTTCACTGCATATTTGTTTAAGTTCAAGTGTCGCCACATTTTCCCCGCCTCGGAAACTCCCACAAAAACAAAAGAAATAGTAACGGCATACATCATCAAAAAGGGCGGCTTTTTTCGCACGCACACAAGAAAACAAGCGTAACACTTTTGTGATATCTTATTGCACACATGCTCAAAAGGGGCGGGCACTAGAAAGTATAGATAGAGTCACTGAATGCACACATGCAATTCTAGCATCAGCTAGGGAAGATGGGTTAATAGAAATATTTGATCGATAAAAATATCGATAGAAATCAACTACAAAAAAGAGAAGTGTTTTTGGGTTTTAGGTGTATTTAGTATTGTTTATTTTCTGGTTTTCAATGTGGTGTATTAAAAACCAATAAAACCAAATCACGTAATAATATAAATTATATTTGTTTGCAAATGACATTTAAGTAAATAAGTCGTTTCTTTAGTTTCTCTCTTACGTAAAATTAAAACTATTTAACTATCGTTAAAACAAAAATTCAATTATCCTATTGAAAATTAAAAAAAAAACTTTTATTAAAATAACCAGGTTCCTAATAATTAATTACCAATTAATTAACAAGCAATTTTAATTTAACCAAAATACTCGTATAAGATTAAAAATAAGCCTTGGCAGTTAAGAGATGACCAGTCTCAACCTTCCGCGGCGCCGGCCCGCCGTTCACGAACATGACGCGTGTATCAGCACCATTCAGCTCAACCATTTCGTAGGGAACCGAATGATTCAACACAAGCGCCACCATCGCTGAGACATTTAAGTGAGTATGACACGTGTTGTACCATAAAAGATCTTGGAATTCCTATCTCTTATTTTTATTATCAAGTAAACATGCATAATACTTTTGTACGTGGCTGTACTAATAATAGTTAACTTACGGTTTCTTAAACGTATCTTAATTTGAGTGTAGGTACAGCCCACTTAAAAAGCATGTGTCTTATCGCGGACGACATAAAACAATCCTCTTTAAAATGTACAGAACAAATTACAGTTTGGTTTGAGGGAAACCAATTATTTTCCCTGCCTGTTGCATCTATCCATTTATTTTTAATTTCTGGATCTTTTGAGAAACTGAAATAAAATGTATTAATTCTAGTAAAATAAGTTCTTGAATTAATACATTTTATTTCAGTTTCGTGAAATTAAATAAGTTAAATTAAATATTTAGTAAAATAGGTTCTTAATATAATTTCGTATTTAGGAAAACTAACAGTTATCGATATTCATATATCAGCGCTACGCATCACTAGTGCATTATTTGACATGGGTCCGTTGCTAGGCAATTTTTTCATGTTATTTCAAAAATGTTTCACAATGAAATATTGGTAAAATCCATAAATATTATAATTAGCGCAGTAATTTTTTACTTACCGGTGGTAGGACACGCCACTTGTCTTAAGGTTTGTTGTGATTGCTCTATTTTTGCAAATAAGGACGGAACAATTCGGCATTTTGTAAAAATACGAAATAACACTACACGTTTCGATGCAAACTTATGACAACGGTGTTTATCGCCGCCACGCCCGTCGCGCATAGCAACACTTGGTCAGGTTAATCTTAACCAGGCGACACGCGCCACGCCTCCATGCCATATCCCTCGATATCCGTGGAATTTGCACTTTTTATTTTTTTTTTATATCTTTTTTTGTTTTTAACTGATGTCATGTACGATTATTGTCTAACTATTTGGTGTATTGTGTGTCTTTTAGTCTGTGCTAAATAAATGTATTTTCTTTCTTTCTTATGTCAGTGAACTAAAAAATTGAACCTTTAAAATTCAAGTTTATTTGTTTTTAATTCATTATCGATTGTGAAAAAAAAAAGCTGCTTCAATGGTCTAGTGGTCGCAAGCGCTACTGCTGAGCATGAGGTCCTGGCTTCGATTCCCGGGTCGGGCGAAGTGATATAAGTTCTCAGTAGCAGCCCGGAGACTGGATTTGTGCATGGTTGATGGAAATAGGATCGCCCCTATTACATCTGACTTAAATATGACTTGCAAAAGGTACACCTCTACCATACCCTTCAGGTACACAGGCGTGATGTAATGTTGTTAAATACTCATACTGAATCTGACCTGCATTTCTAGTGAAACTCTAAAAGTTATTGGGCGTTAATCTGACCCGGAAAAACTTGCGTACAAAAACCAAACTAGATTTAAGTACCTACTTAACTTGTTAAGTGTACCTCACTTTTAATTTCATGTACTTTTTTTTTGTTTAATTGTGGGAGTAAAAATTAACACCTCAATATAAAATCGATGTTTATACCGGCTGTAACGGATATCAGGAAACTCTGGTACGGGATATATAGCGGCCGTAACGTTAGCACGGAGGAGCAAAACAACTTACTTACTTAAAAAAAATAGGGTACTCAGAAGCCCGGAAGTCTGATAACCAGTCTTACCAAGGGGTATCGTATTACCCAATAACTGGGTTGTGGAGGTCAGATAGGCAGTCGCTCCATGTAAAATACTGGTATTCAGCTGCATCCGGTTAGACTGGAAGCCGACCCCAACATAGTTGTAGTAGCAGGTAATGTATGACTTGGAAAATTACACAAATTTTTTGGCCTAACAGACAATACCCACACTAGTGCAACCCATACTATCGTAAACTAGACACATTAATTTGCCTATTCCATCTTTTTTTATTTCTGTACAGTGTGGGTATAGTTTCCATACAAAATGGTGCCCAATCATCTTTTTATTCATTTTCACAATTAAAAGTTTAAGGGCTTCCGCAGACAGGCACAACGCTACGGTGCGACGTGACTCTGGTATAACAATTTCTATGATAACTTCAAGGATATTAAACTATTGCTTTTAATAAATAAAAAGCTTTGAGAAATAAGTACATAAACGAAAGGGTTGCCCGCAAAATTAAATTTTCTTACGTTTTTTGCAATGAGGGATTTTCTTTTTATTTTTTTTTAAACTCTTCCCTAGTCGCTGGATAGATGGCGCTGAACTCGGTAAGTTACTGCAAGGAACGGAAGGTCACATAATTTTTTGATTATTTCACTTGGATGTAATTTTGAGATCGTAAAACGAAACGTACATAAAAAAGTAAAAGTGTCTGTCAGCGAGCGTATGTGACGTGACGCAATGTCTTTTTTCCAAGCGTTTTGGCTTTGGCAGCTAGTTACGTAGTCAGTTCAACGCCATCTACAGAGTTCTTGGAAACTATGTTTATTTTTTTAATACAAAAAAAAAACCTCTCATTTGTAGGTGTCAGTATAAGGTTGATGTTGATCTAAAATAATTTGCGGCCGTAATAAATATTAATTTATTTATAGACTACAATCATAAAAATCTTATGAAATCTATGTCATAAATTTTATGAAATAGTGTGGCGGTTGAGGCCAATTCACACTTTAAAAAAGTTTTATTGCGGATTCCAATGGTTATAATTCTTCAAATTTTACGATCGCGAATCATATTTTAATCAACATAGAAGCTGACACTGACCTGCTAATTACAAAAATCCTAAGCAAAATTAATTTCGTGGGCTACTTTCCTAATGCTCGATTGCTATAAAAAAACTGGCCAAGTGCGAGTAGGGTTTCGTACCACAAGCCAAAAACGCCGAAAAAACACGTTTGTTGTATGGGAGCCGCCCTTAAATATTTATTTTATTCTTTTTTTAGAATTTGTTGATACAGCGGCAACAGAAATACATCATCTGTGAAAATATTCAACTGTCTAGCTATCACGGTTCATGAGATACAGCCTGGTGACAGAGGAAAAACTATTCGTTTTGCTTGCCAATTGTATATTTTTTATTGCCAAACTAATGTTTTAGTATGTTGCTTGTAGAAAATCTGACAAAAAATCAGAATGATTTTATATTATTACTAAGGTTTTTATTGTAAAAAGAAAGTTTTTAAAGATATCTTCATGATTTCTTTCTATAGTATCAAATTAGTTGTATTATGTTTTCAACACACTATCTACCTAGCATATATCCTGAAGAATATCATATATTTTTGTGATTTTGTTTACTGTAGTCGATCATATACTTTTATTGTTTCTAAAACTTGCGTTTAAGTATGGTTTAGGTCCTGTAAGCCCCTTAAGTACTTCTTAGACGATACAGTGCCTTGATAGCGGAATCTGGCTATAAAATGATCAACAAAATAGATCCAGAATATTGTACCTACCCGTGAATCAACAGCCACAAAAACCATTATAGACCACGTTGCTACAAACTTGAAGCAAAACAATTTCCACATGGCTATAATAATCGAGACATCTTTGTGAGATCACAAGAATATCAACATGGAACTGAAACGAGTAATACCTCCGCAGAAACAAAAATACAGTACGAGGTCACTGATTATGAGAAATTGTACGCAACGATTGCATTGCCAAACTCTGATGATAAGTTCAATGACTATTACAGCTTAGATGAGCGTATAAAAAACGCTATTGTCAAAACCAAAATAGAGAAGTACAAAGTATTAAATCAGCCACAAAAGGAATGGATTAACAGACAAATAGTTGATGGAATTAATGAAAAGAATATTTTATGGAGCGAACTAAAACACGACCCTAAAAACAGCAACCTAGAAACAAAATTTAAAGCCAAAAGAGACAGCGTAGCAAGCTTAATCAAGATTACAAAAGAGAGATATTTCTATGGAGAATTCAAGAAATGTGAAAGAAACCTAAAAAAATGTGGACATTAGTAAATACCCTCACAAATAATAACATCGTTCCTAGTCGTGCCCCCCCAAAATTAAAAACCGAAAATGGTAGCATGGCTACAGATCCCACTGAGATATGCGAAATTTTTAATAAGTAGTTTCTTTGCAAATATAGGGACACAACTAGCAAGCCAAATACCATGTACACACATACACAACAAAAATGTATACACCTTACCGAACCTTAACCAGCACACTGGACATTGTTTACTGTCTCAATTTAATCCATGCACTACGTCTGAGGTATCAAAAATTATAGACGACCTGGATCCCAATACAAGCACAGGAATTGATGGTACCAAGGCACTGAAATGCATAAAAAACCAATTCTTCAAAATCTAACAGATTGCCTAAACCAACTTTTAATGGACGGAATCTTTCCAGAAAATTTAAAAATAGCTAAAGTCACTCCAATTTACAAAGCTGGTACTAAATCTAATCCCGGGAAGTATCGTCCAGTTTCAGTCCTACCAATATTATCTAAAATATTAGAAGAAATCATATTTAAGACGAATACTTGACTGAAATTAACTTCATATACGATCAACAATATGGCTTTCGACCCAAATCTAACACCGGCGCAACTATTTACTTGGTAACTACAATAAAAACAAAGATTGACCAAAAGCAAGTAACACTAGGAGTCTTTGTTGATCTAAAGAAGGCGTTTGATACAGTCAGTCACACACTTCTATTACAAAAACTGGAAAGTATTGGTTTAACTGAAACCGCTTATAAAATGCTAAATTCGTTTTTAAGTGATCGATATCAGGTTGTACAAATCGGAGCTTACCAAAGTACGTCTAAAACATGTGGCGTACAGCAAGGATCAATTTTTGGTTCCTTATTATTCTTAGTGTATGTAAACAACATACACCAAGTAGGTTTACAAGGTCACCTTGCCCTTTATGCGGACGATACATGCCTATTTTATTTTGGAGATAACATAAATGATATCACAAAAAATGCCCAAGATGATTTAAATATACTACAGAATTGGTACCAGTATAATCTTTTAACTAATAACGCCTCCAAAACCTCATACATAATATTTTGCGCAAAAAACAAAAAGCTACCTAATTACCCAAATAGAAGTACTAAAAAGGAATGATCAAGAAAAATACCTCGGACTAACTCTTGATAGCACTTTGACGTGGAAGGGACACCTTCAACACATTAAAAACAAACTTTCATCATTGATGGGCTGACTGCATAAAATTGTTAGATGTATTCCAAAAAAAGCTCCGCTATTAATATACAACTCCCTTGTTAAGCCTGCCTCATTTATTATACCTCATCGAAATATGGGGTAACTCATCTAAAACTAGTCTAAAACCAATCCAAATTCTACAAAATAAAATAATCAAAATACTACACAATTATGACTTCTTAACACCATCAAAGACTATTTACAAGCAGACCAAGCTATTAAACATCAAACAACTTTATATAAATATAACACATGCATACTTATCTATAAAATTATTCACAAACTGATTCATTCACGCATTACATTCACAACAGAAGGTGAGAGAAGCAAATACTCATCTCGTCGAACCTGTCACCTGGTATTGTCTAGAATAAGAACTAACTACGGCAGAAATAACTTAACCTATGGGGGAGCACAGCTCTATAATAAACTTCCAAAGGATGTAAAAGAAGCGACTTCACTGAACATATTTGAAACTAAATTATTAACTTTTATTCACAACGACGAAACACTATAATATTTATTTATTTAGGAAGGCACACCAACGATATATTTACAAGGGTAGTAACAATAGGTAATCACGAGTCTTTGATTCTGTGTAAATACATCACTTATAGGCATGCACAACATTCACATTAAAAGGTTAACAATAATTCATTAAAATATTAAACTATTAGAATATTAGCGAACATACAATTTTTACATTATTATTATGATTAGATTACAAAACAAAGTAAAAAGTAATACATTTAGTCACATTGCACTGAAACAATACAAAATCATAATAAATTAATTGCACATAAGGTAAGAAAACTGGTAAATAATGAGAAGACTAAAATAAATAATTAAATGACGTGATCAGAATTAAAGGAGAAAAATAGTAACAAATATCTTAAGTCTAATTAAACTAAATAATTTCGATGAAATTAAATGAAATTAAATGATTATTAAATTAAATTCTATGACATTATTAATAAAAAAAATACAATATATTAAAATTACATTATTATTCCATTTGTAAAGAAGTAAAAAAAAAAAGTAATAAATTAAAAAAATATGAATTGTGTTATGATTATTTGTGTCTAAAACAGCAACATCTTTTAACTTTAGCCGCCGCCTTATCTTAGGAATGCAGTGAACTCGTTTCCAAAGTTGTCAATGATACTTCCTTTTATTTATTTTTTGTTTTCTTCTACCCGCACGGATATAATATAATTAGTAATACGATTAATTGTTCTCATGTAAGTGACGTTTGTCTTAATGAGAAATAAAGTTCTTTAAACCGAACCAAAAAATAACAAGTTTAAAAGACCTATCTATTTACCTATAGAACGTACCGACTCTAGTACAAGCAAGGTTCTACTTAGAGCGAAGTAAGAGCAATTTGTTCGTACCACGCCCACAGAACATAGCTCATTGTTTGAGTCCGTACTCTTTAATTTTTTATGAAGACATTTTCCTTTGTTTGTCTTAATTTTATGTGGTTAGTCGTGAATTGTGGGCTTTAATAATTGCAGATTCGGTGAAGTAATTGATTGTTAGGCAAACTTTAATTCGACCGAGAGATTGTAGGTCTGTGACTTGAATTGTTTAATACCCATAGAACTACTTTTAACAATTTTAGCACCTGAATACTAAAAAATAATCAAAATCGGTTCAACCGTTTGGGAGCTACGATGGCACAGATAGACATACAGATACACACGTCAAACTTATAGCACCCCTCTGTTTTTGTTGGGGGTTAAAGATACATTCCTACCTGTTCTAAAAGGAATAGATTAAGTGCGTGAAAAGCCCAAAATTGATGATTTTACTGATTCAATTATAAAAAAATAAAATATCATCTTTCCGGAATCATCATAATTAATTCCTAATACTAATTTGTCTAGTAAAAAATTACTCTTTTGTTATTATTAGTGTCACCAATTGCTAGGTCATCAACTGTCTAGCCTTTAGTCTAACCGGAAGCAGCTGAAAACCAGTATTTTACATGGAGCGACTACATAAAATACCGCTTTTATTATTAGTGGGTATTGTATTTAAAATTTATTAAAGGTCCTATTAGGCAAACTTCGCATTGTTTTAAACTTCCTCATTTGAGATCATCCTATTTGCTGCGCTTGAAAATTTAATTTCGGAGAAACAGGATGTAAAAAACTGCAAAAATTAACATATTTTTACAACGAATAATTAACTATTTCTAGCTTACTACACAAACAAGCCCATAGTTCAAGGTGTAGTGATTAAGCGATGACAACCATTTTTAGTTAGATGTATTTGAAATGCTATTTCTGAAGTACCTATAAACTACACTCTAATTGCGTAAGCCACGCCCTGCTTCGACCGGATCGTACGAAACTCAGCGGCCGAAACGCCTACTAAGCCGATCATTCACAATTTGAAAAATGTTGAAGGATCTTTCCAATCCATCACACTAATATTATAAAGGCGAAAGTTTGTGTGTATGTGTGTGTGTTTATATGTTTGTTACTTCTTCACGCTCAAACGGCTGGACCAATTTTGATAAAATTTTGTAAGGAGGTAGCTGACACCCTGGATTAACATATAGGCTACTTTTTATCCCGATATTTCCGCGGAATCGACATTTATGCGGGTGAAAACGCGGGGCGCAGCTAGTTGATTCATAAGTTCGAAAAAATTGTGTGCTCAACAACGTAAGTCGTAAATATCGCAATGAATATTGTTGAACTGTCAAAGTGTAAGCCATTCGCTGCTGTTAATGTGTTACGCAAACCCTGCAGGTTTTTAAAAATAGCCTAAGGGCGAATTTCACACACGCACACACGAATTTAATTAAAGAAGTAAGCAATGCTTACTTTTTAGGGATCCGTACCCAAAGGGTAAAAACGGAACCCTATTACTAAGACTTCCCTGTCTGTCCGTCCGTCTGTCTGTCACCAGGCTGTATCTCAAGAACCACGGTAGTTAGACAGTTGAAATTTTCACAAATTATGTATTTCTGTTGCCACTTTAACAACAAATACTAAAATTAAAATAAAATAAATATTTAAGGGGGGCTCCCATACAACAAACGCGACTTTTTTGCTCGATATCAATAATGGCAACAGGTAGGCACTTGAAATATTCACAAAATACTCAGTTGTTTTTTTACTTTAATAATAAATAATAAAATAAAATAAATATTTAAGGGGGGCTGCCATACAACAAACATGTTTTGTTCGGCCTTTTTGCCTTGTGGTAAGGAACCCTTCGTGTGCGAGTCCGACTCGCACTTGGCCAGTTTTTTATTTATCACAGAACCGGTCGCACTGGAGGTGCTCGGGGGAGGCCTATGTGCAGCAGTGGATGTCTTTCGGCTGAAATGATGAAGGGCGAATTTCACCAAACTTTTATACCTAGAATAACGTCATAAACTGAGAAAAAAAAATTGTTTTTTTTTTGACAGTTTTTCAATGCAAGAACTGTCAGACGTTAGTTTTATTCCACAGATAACAGATAACTATCAGACTTCATTGAAATCAAAGTATATAAAACTGTTTGCTAATTTACAACCTGTATCTAACATAATTTTGTGTCACGATCCCGTTTATTTGAACACCGTATAAAGATGCGCTGTGGGTTTTCCAATTATACAACCAAATGTCAATATGTAAACGGAAGATACTTATGCAGTAAGCATTGTCATAACTGCGAATATCTTTGTCGTGATCCATCGACATTAGGCCCGTAATCCACCAAAGCGGAGAGGAGAGGAGATGTCTCATTTTTCTATAGAATTTCGTGCGAGCAAGCGGGCAAGCGGCACGATATTCTATAGAAAAATGACACATCTCCTCTCTTCTCCTTATTGGCCTTATTGTCGTCTATACAGGGTTATTTGTAAAACACCAGCAACCTCTTAAGAGGTCATTGTACTCATCATTATGAACAACTTTTACTATGGGACCAAACCTGAAATCGCGAAAAAAAAATCAGCTGTTCCCTACATTTATGTTCGTATAACTCGTCAAAATGTAGGGAACAGCTGATTTTTTTTTCGCGATTTCAGGTTTGGTCCATAGTAAAAGTTGTTCATAATGATGAGTACAATGACCTGTTAAGAGGTTGCTGGTGTTTTACAAATAACCCTGTATAAGGAGCGGCACGTCTTTCTTTTTCTATCGTATCAAATTAGTTGTATTATGTTTTCAATACACTATCACTAGGATATAATATCCTGAAGAATATCATATATTTTTCTGATTTAGTTTACCGTAGTTGATCTTAAACTTGTGTTTTTTGCGTTTAGGTCCTCTAGTCCCCTTAACAGTCAAAGTATAATTTCCACCGTATCAGTCATGGAAAAGCCTTGACTGATATCTATTTAAATAAAAGAAAGTCGTGTTAGTTCACTATTTCTAACTCAAGAACGGCTGAACCGATTTGGCTGTAATTGGTGGGGAGGTAGCTTAGAACCAGGAGATGGACATAGGATACTTTTTATCTGTGTTTTAGACGGACATAGTTATGAATACTTTTATTTACTACTCCTACCATACGATAGGAGTAGTGTAGGAGTAGGTTAGGAGTAGGGTAGGAGTAGGTTAGAAGTAGGATAGAAGTAGGTAGGGTAGGAGTAGTGTAGAAGTAGGGTAGGAGTAGGTAGGGTAGGGTAAGGACATCACGCAAAAGAAGTAGCGCCGGGCAGCTAGAAATAATTTATATGGCAAAACAACGTTTGCCGGGTCAGCTAGTCAATTATATTATCAAAGTTGCAGTTAACATACCCAATTATTATCACAGTTGAAGTTAAACACCAAAACAAAACTTTCCTTTAACATTTTCCTCAAAGCAATTTCATCTCCATCCATCCATCAACACTATCACAGCTGTCATATAATACGGAACCCAGCTGTCAAATCGAGGCCAAACCTTCTCGGTGCACCATTACGCCATTACGTTCCGTTTTAGTTATCTTTAATTATTTGAATGTCACTGGCACGCACGCCCAGTAGGCACGTGTTATTGTGTGTTGTAATGTTTAATTAGATTTTTATAGGTTGTAATGAATTGTGAAGGTTGAGAGAAAATAATAATAATGATTTTTCGGAACAAAGAATCCATAGAGAAAAAATTGTTACTGGCTAGCAATTGGGCCGTTTAGATTTAGATAAATCATAGCCTTAAAAATCTCATTCGTGTTATTTTTAATGGGTTAAGACAACTCAAAACTCAGTGGTTTTTCAAAATTATTTCTGTAATTATTCATTTGACATTGTATGTCATTGATTAGATAAAAACTTAAGTCTTTACGGGTAGTCAGAAGCCCGAAAGTCTGACAACCAATCTTACCAAGGGGTATCGCATTACCCAGTAACTGGGTTGTGTAGGTCAGATAGGCAGTCGCTCCATATAAAATAGACTTGTACTAGTACAGACGCCAGCACATCAAGCTACTACAATCTGTCAAATTTCTTTAGTAGATTTTCAACTTTATTGCTAAGGCATAAGGTTCAAAGTTGATTGGGTAAATTTGACAGTTTCGGTTAGCTTGATGTGCTGGCGTCAGTACATTTAATTGATATAATTTATTGAATCCTGTTAAACGTTGACCTCTACAGTATTCAAATAACATGTCAAAATTAAACTAACAAAATACTTAAATGTTGATTGACTGTTTTTATTAAATAATAATGCAAATGTGTTTTTTTTGCACATCATCAAACATAATAAATTACTAATACTTAATAGATTCGATTTAAAGAAGTTTTCATTATATATATTTTGTTATTTTATGCATCCTGCCATTGTCACTGCATATGACAGGTACGCATCTAAATAAACATTATCTAAACTAATATTACAAAGAGAAAATATTTTTTTGTATGTTTATTTGTTACCTACTCTCGCGCTTTCACGCTAAAACGGCTAAACGGATTTGGATGAAATTTGGCACATGAGTAGATTATGACTTGGATTAGGACATAAGATACTTTCACGGGATCGAGACTTATGTGGGTGAAACCGCGAGGATCAGCTAGTATTTTATAAATGCAAAAGTTTGTGAGTGTGTGCGTGTGTTTATATGTTTGTTACTTCTTCACGCTCAAACGGCTGGACCAATTTTGATAAAATTTCGTATGGAGGTAGCTGACTCCGTGGATTAACATATTATAGGCTACTTTTTATCCCGTTATTTCCACGGGATCGACACTTATGCGGGTGAAACCGCGGGGCGCAGCTAGTACCTACCTACAAAATAAAGTGTAAATAATCGAAATGTTTCGTTGCTGCAATCACTAATTCCATCTGTCAAAAAACGGATAACCGGACGGAGTGTAGTTACAAATTGAAGCGTTTCGTATTTTTCTGTGTGACCGCATCATAATTTTCTAAACTACGCAACGGATTTTAAAAAAGAAAATAAAGAAAGAAATTTTAAAAAGACAATACGCTTTTTACCGCATTTTTTTTTTTTTTTTTTTATTACTAAATGGGCTTGCTTTTTTTTGCTCAATGTTGCCTACGTAGATGACGACTTTGTGATGGGGTTTTTTACATCCAGCTCCCTAATTGCGTAACACTATCAATCGGAATCTGAATCATTTTGAAGCAAATTGCTAATCCATTGCTTCATAAGTTCGCAAAATTTGTCTGCTCAACACGTAAATAACGCAATGAATGTTGTTGAACTGTCAAAACGAAACCGATTCCGATTGATAACGTGTTACGCAATTACCCCTGGTTACAATTCTAATTATGCATAAATAGATTAATGTTGGGATATTTGTACTCTCTTGGTCCCCTTTGCGTTATTTTTCTTTTCCATTTCACTTTCCGTCTTACCGTTAGGCTTGTATTGTAACTATCTATAACCAGTATTATAGGCATGTTATTCTAATAGAAATTTTGTACTTGTACCCGTTAGCGACAAGTTTCACACATTAGCATTATTTACACACCAAATATGTATGTGTTTACCTAGATTTTGGAGTGCAATGGCGACTGCACCTTGACATTGTACTTATTCACAAAGTATTTGAAATTTTTCGTTAGTTATTAAACAAAAAAAAAAGGCTTTTCCATACATTTTGACCGCGTAGGTAAGGCACTTTTGTGAAAAACAGATGGTTTTTTTTTTATTAACCAACGAAAAATTGCAGCTCGGTGGTGTCCAGGATCATGTTCTGAATCCATGGTCACAGATTGTGCGTCGATGCCCTGCCACCCTGCAGTGTACTGGTAGCAGTCATCATCTGCCTAGCCTTTTCTCAACTACATGTTGGGGCCGGCTTCCAGTCTAACCGAATGCAGCTGAATAGCAGTATTTTACACGAAGCGACTGCCTATCTGACCTCCACAACCCAGTTACTGGGTAATACGATACCCCTTAGTAAGACTGGTTGTCAGACTTTCGGGCTTCTGACTACCCGTAACGACTGTCAAAGATCCACGAATGATAGCCAGGACCAACGGCTTAACGTGCTTTCCGAGACACGGAGGGGTCACGGTATGTAAAGATGGTCAATTGGTCACCCATCAAAATACCAACCGCGGCAACTGTAGCTTAACCTGATCGATCGACCTGTGCGGCTGTTATAATTTAGCCACGGGCCCCTCCGGTACAGAGGTACTGGTAGGTACTGGTAGCAGTTAAAGGCAAACAAATTAAAGATTTGAATTTCACGCCCCATGTAGAAGATGTTTCTGAAAAACTTTTATCTCTAGAAAGAACGTAGACAATTGTTTCGTCGTATAGTGGAACGAATTTTGACCTTACGTACGGTTCAAATAGTCTCGTTTCTCGTTTGACGTCACGTTGACGGTGGCAGTGGACAAAAGGCCTAAAGCTTGGACCAAAGGGGGCTTACATGACCTAAAGCGCGGTCACTGTCGGACTGCATAGAAAAGAAAGAGAAGTGCGATGACACAACGCTGATAAGTTATTGCAAAATCTGAAGCATTCTTTAATTACAAAAAATCTATTATTTGGACGAAAAAATTAAAACACTAGTGCTTTAGTATGTTGCTTGTAGAATAATTTGACAAAAAATCAGAATGATTGAATGTATATTCGTATGGTTTTTATTGTAAACTGAAAGTTTTTAGAGGTATCTTCATGATTTTTTCTATGGTACTAAATTAGTTGTATTATGTTTTCAACAAACTATTTACCTAGCATATATCCTGAAGAATATCATATATTTTTCTGATTTTGTTAACAGTAGTCGATCATATACTTTTATTGTTTCTAAAACTTGCGTTTTTTTGTGTTTAGGTCCTGTAAGCCCCATAGGAGTTCGTTTTGTAATGAGACTGGGACTGATATGGGAATACCTCATGCCGTGGTTGAATCTTTAATTTTTTCAGATTCCACGATGATTATTTCCGAATTTTATAGGAAATAACACGACGTTGTTAATGTAGATCACTTAATGTACTTATCGAAAGAACTAGACAGTGTTACAAGACCTAATAACCTTTACCAGCTTCTCACGACAACAATACTGTACTCACGACAGAAAAGTCCTATCTCACGTGGTAAGACACACTTGAAAATTAACTCTATTTCTACATCGGAAAGGTTTAATATCAAATGTTGGGTGTTCTATTGAAATAGTGCGTCAGTATGAAGAAAGAATCAATGGAAAAGCATTGTCGTTCGTTCAGTTTTTGTTTCTTCACTATTATACTGCTGTTGCAACTTTGACTTTTTGTAGATGTAATTAATTTGTTAGATCACTTTTATTGGTTAGCCTTTAAGTTAATTGTTTTGCCTAATAAAAGATTGAAATAATAAAATTTATAGTCAATATCTATTATTGAATTCCAGACCACATAGACTTTATATGCGTCAAAGAAGTGTTTTTATTAAATAAGTTAGCCTTTATGTTAATTGTTTTACCTAATAGAAGATTGAAATAATGACTGACTGGGCAATATCTATTAGTTAAAATACAGAATTCCTATACTTTAAGATACAATAAAGAAGTATAAGTAATTAAATGTACCGATTAACATTTAAAGACGTTTTTAAATTAAAATATCACAAACGTATTCTACTTATTATTAGTAATCAAATTATATTTTTAATAGTTCTGTATTTGTTACAAAATTATTTTTGTGAACCTGAATAATTGTTTTACATAATAGAAGATTGAAATAATGACTGAATGGTCAGTATCTATTAGTTAAATTACAGACTTCCTATACTTTTAGATACAATAAAAAAGTATTTTTTATCTAATAAGTAATTAAATGTAAGTACCGATTAACTTTTAAAGACGTTTTGTAAATTAAAATATCACAAACGTATTCTACTTATTATAATAGTAATCAAATTATTATTTTATTTTTTTATTTTTATTTGGTACAAATTTATTTTTGTGAATCTGAATCATTTTGAAGGATATTGCTGATCCATTGCCTCTTATGTTCGAAAATGTGTCTGCTCAACAACACAAATGATGTAATGAATGCTATTGAACTATCAAAATGAAAGTCATTGCTACTGTTAGTGTCCCCTGGCTTTTTTGCGTATGTATTGCGTAAGCGCAATACATACGCAAAAAAGCCAGGGGCTCGTGGCTAAATGATAACAGCCGCACAGGTCGATCGATCAGGTTAAGCTACGCTCGCTACGGTCGATCCGTGGAATGGTGACCGTCTTTACATACCGTGACCCCTCCGTGCCTCGGAAAGCACGTTAAGCCGTTGGTCTCGGCTGTCATTCGTGGATCTTTGACAATCGTTACGGGTAGTCAGAAGCCCGAAAGTCTGACAACCAGTCTTACCAAGGGGTATCGTGTTACCCAGTAACTGTTGTGGAGTTGAGATAGGCAGTCGCTTCATGTAAAATACTGGTATTCAGCGCATCCGGTTAGACTGGAAGCTGACCCCAATATAGTTGGGAAAAGGCTAGGCAGAAACAAAAGTGTGTTACGCAATAACCCCGCAGACTTGTAATGCTATTCTACGAATACCATAAATTGCGAATTTGAACGTGATGGTTACATACTTGCAAAATAACTAATACAATAAAAGATAATTACTTGACGAGTTTCGGCAATATTCAATTATACATAAATTTATCAAATTAGTGCGATTTCGGAGAAGCAATTCTTTCAATACCTATTATTATTTATGTACTTGTTAATGACATTGCAATTTTTTCGCTTGTAATAGCTTTAAAGTTTTATTCGAAATATCTTTTCCTGTTAACTTAATTTAACTAAACGCTTTTTTTGTAGGATTTGTTTCGCCGTTTTAAGAGCCGTGGTGATGGAATAATTTACACAAAAGTATGCCTGGGTTCGAACCTACGACCTACAACTCGGTAAATCGTGGCCGTTACCATGCACTGGGCCACCACTACTCGTATGAATGTGTTTCTTAACTGTAACAATATGAATACGGAGTGATTAGATAATTTAATTATTATGTCCATTATTAATAAATTAGCAAAGAAACGTTGACATTCCATTAGAAATATTACATTCCTAATGGAATGTTGCTTTAGAGAAAGCTTTCAAGCCGTGTGGTCTTAAAATCTTCAGTAGGTAGGAGGTGTTATATTAATTAATACTAGCTGCGCCCCGCGATTTCACCCGCATAAGTCTCGGTCCTGTCGGAATATGACAAACTATGAATAAAATTGTCAATCTTAGCAGTAATCTGTGGTAAGAATTTCAATTTTCAATTTCTATCCTAACTTAACAAAAACTATTCACAAACTAAAATATAGAGCAATATATCTAATCAGCCTATAACGTTCCCACTGCTGGGACACAGGCCTCCCCTCTGAGAGAGGAGCTAAAATATATATTTTTTTAATTCATCCGCATCACTGTCGACTGGTGATAAAGATTAAAGTGCAAATACTTTCTGTCGTTCATGTAAAAACAATAGAGAAAAGGCAAAATTAAAATTTTTGGAAAAAACCCACGACGGTTAAATGTATAATACCTGTAACGAGACTAAAACAGATAAATTCTTGAGGAAGTCTGGGGACCTCTTAGAATAGAAGGTGTTCCACAGAACGGTTTTCTGACTTCCATATGAATTTATCTATTCTCGTTACATAAATTCTGGTGTTTAAATTATTTTATCCTTTTCCAATTACATTTAACCGTCGTGGGTTTTTCAAAATTTTTAATATTGCTTTTAATTTCAAATTTTTTAAAGAGCATAGGTTTCATTACACATAATATGTAGTAGGTAGCTAAAATAAAATATAATACTGCAGCGCCTCCTAGTGATTTTCCGCCATAACACCTATTTATGAATCCTCACTAATCAACCACAAACCCATTAATGATGATGAAAACTGCATCCAAATCGGACTACTTTGGTTTTGCACAAACAAAATGTTTACTGCAGTGCCCCCTGGTGAGTTGTCATCGTAATACCTATCTAAGAACATGCACCAATCCAACCAGAACCAAAATCAACAAAATCGGACTAGTAATTTTAGAGATAAATGGCAACATTGGCACAAACACACATCCTCTCATACCCGTCTCTATAGAATTTCATATATCTATGCCCGTCTCTGTACCGTCGTGGGTAAAAATCATTAGGCTCTAGTAGGTACAGACGGCAGCACATCAAGCTACCCGAAACTGTCAAATTTTCCCAATCAACTTTGAACCTTTATGTTTTAGCGATAAAGTTGAAAATCTATTAAAGAAATTTGACAGATTGTAGTAGCTTAATGTGCTGACGTCTGTACTATAATATCTAATGACTCCAAGTCGTATAACAAGTGGGCCGGTATCATCCCAAGGCTAATTATGTATTTTCGCAATACACTAAATTACTTTTAACGCTAAATTTTGTATGACTGTTAGTTTCCGATCGCTCTCTGACTGAGAAGTGCGTTGTCTCAGCTATTTCGATTTTTAATTTTAGTTGTTTTCGCATTGTTCTTCCGAGTGTTGTGTTTTGTTTTAACTTCGGATTTCGATTTTAAATACAAGGTGTGTTCCCGTGGGCGTTGAGTTTTTTTTTTTAATAAATAATACCAAAATAAAAATGCAGTCAATTTAAAACTTGAGTTTTTGAATAAAGGCCTAATTTAGGGATCGGTTTACAAATTAATCACACTATGTTATAATGGGAAAGTTTCTGAGTGTGTTTGTTACTCCTTTACGCACAAAATACTGAACGAATTTGGTTAAAATTTGGCACACAGATAGTTTATAACCAGGATGAAACCGCGAGGCGTTGCTAGTTTATTCATAAATTAGAATCTTACATAAAAAGTTTCGATACATTGTCTTTTTACTTTGTTCAAGACCTTTACTTTTGTATTTTATAATTAATAAATTACGTTTTATTTTATTCATGGAGAATTCGTTTTAATTATATTTTCTGCTTTTTTCAGGTCCAAACGCAACCATGTCG
The DNA here is from genome assembly GCA_948474745.1 of Oligia latruncula. Taxonomy (NCBI): domain Eukaryota; kingdom Metazoa; phylum Arthropoda; class Insecta; order Lepidoptera; family Noctuidae; genus Oligia; species Oligia latruncula. Next base: position 2,515,704 of record OX419686.1, read on the forward strand.
TTCGTGGACTCATACCGAAAATTTATGGAACGCAACAGCGGTAAGTTCAATATTTAAATAGTATCAAAAAAAAAAAGTTAAAAAATAGTAGCGTTCTAAATAATTTCAATTAAATACAATAATTCAGAGGCTACCAACCTTTTACTATTTTTATGTAAACAGGTAAAAATATTTATAGATACCTACTTCCACATCGTATAAATGTTATGGTAATTCTCAGGGTCTTTGGGTCAATGTTACAAACGTTGCTCTTATAAATATATTAATAATATCTAGGGCAGTCGAGTATAGGCTACCGTTAACTATTACGTTACGTTTTGAATCAATTAACTGCATGATATATTATTATTGTAAGGTCGAAACTTATGTTGCTTTACAACACAGGTTCACAGTCCTCATCTATAGTATTATCAAAGAAAATAAAATTTGTCGTTATGTGGAATTCCGAAAATATACTTTCACTAATGGAAATTTACAGTATTGCCGAGCGACTTATAGGGTTTAATTTTATGTGAAAACAAGAAATCTCACGCGTATGAAGCTAGTTTTTATTAGGGTTCCGTACCCAAACGGAAAAAACGGGACACTATTACTCAGACTCCACTGTCCGTCCGTCACCAGGCTGTAATCTCATGAACCGTGATAGCTAGACAGTTGAAATTTTCACAGATGATGTATTTCTGTTGCTATAAACAAGAAATACTAAAAACATAATAAAATAATTATTTAAGGGGGCTCCCATGTCAGCGGGATTGTCCGAAAGGGTTACCGCTGGCCCGGAACATAAAGGGCTAAGGAAGGAACACGGGTGGGTTTTAGTCAGTAAGAGTCTGACACTCCCTTCCGCTCCACCCAGAGCGGGAGGAGTCATTTGATGATTTCCCATCCGCAAAAAAAAAAAAAAAGGGGGCTCCCATACAACAAACGTGTTTTTTCGGCGTTTTTGCCTTGTGTACGGGACTCTTCGTGTGCGAGTCCGACTTGCACTTGGCCAGTTTTTATTTTTATTTTGTGCCAGCGTTTGTTCCCGATGTCCATTTTTTCCTCAATATCTGACTGCCATGGTGTTGGTAATTCATATACTTTGTATTATAATTAAAAAGTTATGACTCGTGGTTAAATTATAGGGTCGATCGAAGGTTAAGCTACACATGCCGAGGTCGGTCCGTAGATGGGTGACCATCCATTAAATATCAAGACCCATCACACTAATATTATAAAGGTGAATGTTTGCTTGCTTGAACGCTCTAACGGTTGGACTAATTTTGATAAAATTTGGTATGGAGGGAGCTGACATCCTGTAATAACATATACTTTTTATCCCGATATTCCACGGGATCGAAACTTATGCGGGTGAAACCGCGGGGCGCAGCTAGTTACGTATAAAAGCACGTTAAGCTATTGGCTAACACTTGCAGATCTTAGATAGCCATTACGGGTAGACAGAGGCCCACATGTCTGACAACCAGTCAAACCAAGGGATATCGTATTACCTAGTTGTGGAGGTCAGATAGGCAGTCACTCAAAGTAAATTACTGGTATTCAGCTGCACCCGGGAAGACTGGAAGCTGACCCCAACATAGTTGGAAATAGGGTAGGCAGAATAATAAAAAAGCTTTACAGCTTTTGCCCAAAAGTATCATCATCATCATTTCAGCCGAAAGACGTCCACTTTAGTAACCATAGCGATTTAATATTAAGACGTTCAGGCGATGTGGTCATTTTGCAACGTTGATATTCTGATAGTGACCCCATAGGCCTCCCCCAAGCACCTCCACTTCGACCGGTTCTGTGCTTCTCGCATCCAACGGGTTCCTGCGGCCTTCACAAGGTCGTCGGACCACCCAAAAGTATATAAAGGTAAAACAACAAACGAATCTCTTAGCAGCTCTTCCACTTGCAAGTTCAGTCGAATTAATTAAATAAATGCAGAACTTGTAAGCTCGAAGATATGTAATTAAAATTAAAATTCTTATAACGCGTGCCCTGATATTAGTCCAATCAATAAGAAGTTGGAGAGTGCAGGAGCAGTGAACTAAGCGCTCCAGAATCTTGTTCAGGAAGCTTAGAAATTTTACCTCTAGGAACTCTTTGTGGCGAAAGATGAATTATTTGATTAACCCTGAATTAGCTGATAACTCCGAGTTATTTAGGATAACCCAAGACCGTGCAAGTCGGCCTTACAAAACTCCATAAGAAAATCATGACATTTACGAAATAATGCGATAAAAATTTGTAATCGACGAAAAAACCGAATTAGTCAAAGTTAGTAAAATATGAATTGCTACAACACGTTTATTACACACATTATCAGCATAAGTGAAATTTCTTAAATAAGACATAACATAGTATTTCCATTATTTCATTTACTTAAATACTTTTAGATTACATTTTTAAATATTTTTATAAACGAAAATATGAAAAAGACATTTAAAAATATAAAAAATATTAGCCCACTGGTATCGGGAACAGGGTCCAAGCTACCGGCGGTCAGGACTCCAGAGAGAGGAACCTCCTGACAACGCAAGCCGTGTCCAGAAGTACCGCTTTCTGAATCAAGCCCTTGATCCAGCTGCCTAACGAGAGCCTCCTCAGGTGTTGGTCGAAGCTCTTGGCTATTAACCCATTGGCTGTCACGATTATTGGCATAATGATCACTGAGTCCACATCCCACAAATTGTCTACAACCTCGCGAGCCAAATCAAGTGAAGATACTTGATTTTTTTATCTTTATCGGCATTTAAGAGGTTCTTATCATGCGGGACGGTTATGTCAATAATAATTGCGCGCCGCACTGATCGACCCATCATCACTTTATCAGGCTTATTGGCAACAATAGTCCTGTCAGTGATGATGGATCGATCCCAGTACAATGTGATAATAATACTGTATCTATAATAATAGCCTCCCCGACCGTTTTCGGTCACGGTGTGGTCAATCTCAATGGTGATTAGCCAGGTATGCAGGAGATATTATAGTGCACAAGTGTGTGCGCAAACACAGGTGCACTCTCTGTTCCTTTACTCTCATAGTCCGATGGGACGGCAATCCGACACGACCGGGGAGAGTTCAGGCGCAGGACCAAAGGCTTTACGTGCTTTCCGAGGCACGGGGGTATTAAACCGCCAACTTCCAAACTCCGGACTGTTACTAAGAAATTCCTAATGGAAAACCCAATAACACTGTCCGACCCGGGAATCGAACCCAGTACCACGCTCAGCAGTCGCGCTTGCAACCACAAGACCAGCGGGGCAGTCATACAATAATGTATCTATACTAATATTATAACGGATTTGAAAAATCTTTTTGTATTTGATAGCCCAATTCTTGAGGAAGGCTATAGGCTATTTAACATCACGCTATGACTCTTAGGAGCCGAGCAAAAAGAAAAAAGTCAGAAAGAACGATAAGCAAAAACGAAGTTATTGCCCGGGGCAGGCGATGCGATGCGACCGGGTGGGTAGGGGGAACAAGAAATTTCACGCGGACGAAGTCGTGGGCAGAAGCTAGTTAATTATAAACAAAGAATAAGCTATGCTCTCCACGTACATCTACAGCGTGAATCAGTCAAGTGTGATCATATCTAAAGGTGTGTTAAAGATTTTTTCTTAATTGCGATGTTTGCCTCATGGAGCATGTTGTTCAGTTTGGTGGTCCGTACACTTAGGACCTGTGCACACCACGTTTTTTAAACGCGCCGTTGACGCGCGAAACGTGGTGTGCACAGGCCCTTAAATATGACTGACTACACATTTATGATACACGCTGTATGTACAGACGCCATCATATCAAGCTACTAGAATCTGTCGAATTCCTTTAATAGATTTTATAGCTACAGCGCATAAGGTTCAAGGTTGATTGGCAAAATTTTACAGTTTCGGGTAGCTTGAGTTGCTGGCGTCTGTACAACGGACTATAATTAATACCTATCAAGGAATTGGGTGAAGATATGGATGTTAAACAAACAGCCATTTTATCGCTACAGCATAAGGTTCAAGGTTGATTGGGAAAATTTTACAGTTTCGGGTAGCTTGAGTTGCTGGCGTCTGTACAATGGACTATAATTAATACCTATCAAGGAATTGGATGAAGATATGGATGTTAACTTTAAAAAAAAATTGGGGTCGTGGTACCCCCGGTAGGAACGAAATTCCAAATAAAAATCCAAGATGGCGACTGTAAAAATTTCAAAATTACGAAAATTTTTGCAGCCATAAAAATGACACCCAGGACGAAAAATTATACTTTGTAATTTCATTCTTTATTAACAAGTTGCATGGAGGCATAACGCATTTTGGTTACGTGACGATTTCTAAAAGTTTACTCCTACCGCAGATCCAAAAATACTAACTAATACGCTTACTACTAATATGCTTTCCAAAAAGTGGTTGTAGATAAAAAGCAACACTCAGAGGCTTTGACCTTGACTGTGAAATTTCTCAATATTTATTTTCCTAACTTACATATAGGACATTGTAGGATAATTAATTTACAACATTACCAGGCATGAAGGATAACAGACAACGTTCAGCGAACCTGAATTAAATGAATGAATTATGTTTAAAATAAATATGTACTTAATTTTAAGTTTATATTAACATAATAAGTGCGAAAAGTCTCATACAGATGCATAATTATAATAAAATTACAAAAAATGCATAATTAAAATAGAATTACAAATAAATGCATAATAATTATAATAAAATGGTCATGCCCATTGCCGAAACGATGGTGATTTATTCAAAAATTCTAATTTGACGATTAAAATAGAGATTACGTATTGTTAATGATGTGACTCTTCTATTCAAGAAATATATTACCTACATTTACTTTATTGTAATTAATCAAAAACAATTGCCGTTCGTTAGTCTTGCAAAAACTCGAAAATGGCTCCACCGATTGTGACGACACTTTGATAAGTTGTTGTGTGTGCGCCGGAGAAGGATCCTAATAAAAAAAAATATTTAAAGGCACTGCAACGCATGCCGGGAATTAGCTAGTCTGCCAAATAAAACAATTGTTAAGTATGCTGATATGATAAAAATGAAAAAGGACTACTTTTTATTAACAACAATATTTGTCTAAACAATTCTTACATTTTCTTATATTGATTAAAAAAAACAATTACCATGCATATAGGGTTTCTACCAACCCGCACTGTGCCTGGGTGGTGGATTACGGGCCACTCCCTCTCGTTGAGAGGAGGCCTGTGTCCCAGCAGTGGGAATACAAAAGGTTGATAATCGGTATCTTCATAGTTTTCATTGCCAAATGCCTACCCATTATTTTATGGTATGCAATGATGGGTGATTAAAATAATTATGATATGAAAATAATGAGGTTACCCAAGTCTAAATGAGTTTTTGATTGATGTCCAACATGTGAACATTTATGATGCTATATTAGTCCTCCGTATCGATTTCGATAACGGTGACAGATGCTATAGAGGTATGAGGGTGTAAAGTTCACTCAACCTCCATAGAAAAGGGAGGATCCTCCGACCAGACCGGTGTTGTGTCTGGCGGACAGCTGCCCCATGATTCCTGTCGGACTGTTGTGTCTATGCTAGTTGCGCGGTAAACTCTGCTTGCGAGATGCAGGATTTTGCGTGACGTCAGTATGACGCGTTGTTTCATGACGTCGGTATGACGCGTTGTCATGGGCAGTATGAGGTAGCTGTAAAAAATATGTAAATAATTTTGATGGTTGTAGGCCAGAGAATAAAAAAAAGAAAATTATAATGGCTGAACGGACAGACGTTGTCCTGTTTCTTAGAACTCGATCGTAGCGGCACCTACCGGGTTCAATTGTGATTCTAAACCATCCAGGGACCCACTCAAACACACACACATAATAATCATACAAATCCGTCCAGCCATTTAGGAGGAATTCAGTGACATACAAACGTATAGAAAAACTATATGTATATTATTGCTATTTTGCTAGTAGAATAAGGTTGTAAGAGCAACTGCACTTTATATCACACGAAAGTACAACAGTACGTTTCTGTACGATGAAGATAAAAAAAACTGGCCAAGTGCGTGTCGGACTCGCACACGAAGGGATCCGTACCACAAGGCAAAAAAGCCGATAAAACACTATTTTTTGTATGGGAGCCCCCCTTAAAAATGTATTTATTTTATTTTTATTATTTATTATTAAAGTAAAAATACAATTGAGTATTTTGTTAATATTCAAGTGCCTAGCTGTTGCCATATATCGAGCAAAAAAGGGCAAAAAAATCGCGTTTGTTGTATTTGTTGATATAGCGACAACAGAAATACATAATTTGTGAAAATTTCAACTGTCTAGCTATCGCGGTTCTTGAGATACAGCCTGGTGACAGACAGACGGACAGACAGCGAAGTCTTAGTAATAGGGTTCCGTTTTTACCCTTTGGGTACGGAACCCTAAAAAGGTAAAAAAAAAATCTTTACCTTTTTATAGAGCAGATTAATTATTTAAGATTTCCACATGAAATATTTTTTTTTGCGTACAAATATGTAATTTAACTCCAGGACTGTGATCTGCAGGGTAATTGCGTAACACACTATCAGTAGCAATGGGTTTCATTTTGACAGTTCAACAACATTCATTGCGTTATTTACTTTGTTGAGGAGACACATTTTTCGAACATACCTAAATGGAGCAATGGATTAGTAATAAGCTTCAAAATGATTCAAATTGAGAGTAATAGTGTGTTATATAATTGGGGTGCAGGGTAAAACATCGATATTTACATACAAATAAAGATGATAAGATTAACATGGAATGAAATAAAAGTTAGTATGAATTTGACCGTGATCATGAAAACATGTTGCGGACACAGGTATAATATATACCTATGTATGTATGTCAATAGTTCGACAAACATTACGCAATGGTTTACTCGTTAATTAGTACATAATCGATACATAAATGGAACGTATATCTAATAAGGTTTACATTGTCATCACACGTTTTAATGTAAGTGCTAGGCCACACTGGCAGCGCAGGGTGGCGAGTGGCGCGGGTGCTTGTCATAATATATGGGTGAAGAAGACTTTATTTTTAGTAGAAAAAAGCTAGAATTAGTTTGAACGAACCATGGAGTAAGATGCCCGCGCGCTCCCCGCGCCGAGCAGCCCGCGCCGCTCACAGCTCCCGCGTGCCCACTATGGACACTCAAATGAAGTTCTAAAGGTTCCTACACACATGCCGGCGGGTTTTGCCGCGCGGGTATGCCGCCAGCATCATTTTAGTTGTGCAGCTCGTTTGTGCGGCAAGCCCGGCTGCTCAAATACCCGCCGGGTATGCCGCCGGGCTTGTTGGCGGCATGCCCGCCGGCTGGGCCGCCGGCATAGTGTGTAGACTTTATGTTTGGGTACGCCGCGCCACACCCGCCCGCGCCCGCCTGCGCCCGCCCGCGCTAGCCGTTACCCAACTATGTAGGGGTCGGCTTCCAATCTAACCGGATGCAGCTGAATACCAGTATTTTACATGGAGCAACTGCCTATCTGACCTCCACAACTCAGTTACTGAGTAATACGATACCCCTTTTTTTTGTGGATTGGAAATCATCAAAGTACCCCTCCCGCTCTGGGTGGAGCGGAAGGGAGTGTCAGACTCTTACTGACTAAAACCCACCCGTGTTCTTTCAGTTGCCTATGCCAGGGGCCAGAGTATCTCTTTCGAACAACCCGCGACCCTGGCGGGCATCGGCCCTAGCTAGTCTATGCTTCAAGTACATTTTCTAGCACAAGAATAATGCTGCGTTTCGTCGTTTGGGTCAGGATTAAATTGAAGCTTTTAGTTGCATTGACTTGAATGTGCCCTGGCGGCTCAGAGTATGTCATGCTCACTCAAATGTCTCGCTGATGGTGGCGCGTGTGTTGGATCATTTAGCTCTCTTCAAAATGGTTGAGCTGGATGGTGCTGATCCATGCGTCATGTTCGTGAATGGGCGCCGTCAGTAGGGACTGGCCATCTCTTTGCTGCCATGGCTTATTTTAATTTATTTTAATATTTGAATTATTTTGACGCTTTTAACGTTCTGCATCGTTCTCACATGCATTATTTTTAACATGAATGATGTAAGCAAGACTTATTAACCATATTATTTTGATTTAAAATAGTATCCATGGAGTTTCTTGCCCGTTCTTCTCCATAAACTCAAAGCATTTATTTCAATAAAACCTTGTACAGGCACTTTTGAATTGTCAAAATTAAATAGTCTGTCAGTTAGTCAAGCTAGTTGCCCATTCCAAAACCTAGATCTCTTTGGAGAAGAACGGGTAAGAAACTCCATGGACACTATTTTAAATCAAGATATTACAATAATTATCCTGTGTACATTATTCTTGTTGCTTCTACTTAAGAGAACAATGTAAAAAAAGACACAAATGAAGAAACAATTCAAAATATAAGATTAAAAATAAGCCTTGGCAGTTAAGATGTGACCAGTCTCAACTGACGGCGCCCGTTCACGAACATGACGCGTGGATCAGCACCATCCAGCTCAACCATTTTGTAGGGAACCGAATGATCCAACAGTCGCACCAGAGACATTTAAGTGAGCATGACGTTCTCAATGACGTTCTCAACTGCCATGCTCTTTCAAATCAACATCAAAAAATCATAATAAACGGAAACATGGTTCTTACATTTACAAAATTTAAAAAATCCTTCTAAATTATACAAAACTATAGTTTGCAATTTATTTAGGAGGTCAATAAAATTTTACTACCAAACAGGAAGAGATATTTAATACCTATTGAAGTATTCAACAATTAAAACTTGATTGAATAAAATAAAAAAGTTATGTTCGTAATGTCAGAAACACACACATAGTTACCTACGCTTTAGTACGCTACGCTTTACGCTTTTTAGTATGGGGCAACGTTTTTTTTTTTAAAAAGAAAGGAAGAAATAGAATGGGCAACTACGCTTTGGAATGGGCAACTAGCTTCATCTTTCTGACTGACCGACCGACTGACAATTTAAAAGTGCCTGTAATTGGTTTAATTGAAATAAATGCTTTGACTTTTGAGTTTGTGTCTAAATCTTACCTTAGCGAAATACTCAACTCAGCTCCCTAATCATTTCACACCTGTCATTGCTATTGCTGTGCGGATCTGCGGGTCAAATATTTGTACTCCGACTGTTGTGTGTTAAAATTACCATAGAACAGGTTTGGTTATAGGCCAAATTTTGTTTTGGCAGTACAGTCTCAATCTTCAGACAAACAGCATAATTTATTTTTTCTATTTAGAGACAGAATTATTATTTTATTTCTAGGTACAGACATCAAGCTACTACAATCTGTAAAATTCATTTTTTAATAGATTTTCAAATTTATCGCTAACGCATAAGGTTCAAAGTTGATTGGGAAAATTTGACAGTTTCGGGTAGTTCGATGTGCTGGCGTCTGTACGTACATATTCTCAGTAATTAAGCGTCTTAGGCCTATTGCAGCAGTTTAGTGTAAAACTCCTATTAAAATACGAAAATTTTCAATAAACTAGTAAAATTAACTTGAAATAATAAATGATAAAATGGTTTTATTGTTGTAAGTAGGTTTACACAAACACTTTTACTTGAGAAACATATTTTAAAAACTAGATGAGGTTAATGTTTACTTTCTGACTATTCTGAGAAGAATGGCCAAAACAAACTAAGAGGTCACACAGTCTCTTTTAAAGTCCAAATATAATCTTGGTCAGATCATTTGTGGAGACCATGAAAAAAAAAAGAAACCGGGCAAGAGCGAGGTGGACTCGCGCACCGAGGGTTACGTACCATCATAAATGTTTTTAAATTTTCATGTGCGAGGCCTATATTCATCAGTGAATTTTAACACTGTGTACCGCGGTGTAGAATATTGCAGATTTATGTCAGCGCCATCTCTTGACCGATAGTGGAACTAATGTAACTTTTGTTGATGATTTCTAAAAAAGTGTGCAAGTGTGTGTGTGTGTGTGAAAAGTCGAAAACTATGCGGCCTAAAATAAAAAATGTTTGAGAATATGCAAATTGCGCTCTTTTATATGATACCCCACATGCCCTAGTAGCCCCACTCAGACGTTTCAGTTCCTGTTGCAAAAAATATACATATATTTTTATTTCTTTCTTATTGCAAAATAGTTGGGAAAACTATTCCAAGTTTGTAGCATTAGTAGTTCTTGAGATATCCAGCTGTGACAGACAGACAGACTTAGTCTCACCATAAGGATTCCGTTTTTACCATTTTGGTACGGAACCCTAATAAAGTGGTCTTTTGAGGAAAGAACCATACAAATTGGGTAGACCTGTCCATCCAGTGCACGCATTTGTCAGTACCTTATCGTGCAGCGGAGCTCAACGATTCGACGAACAACACCAAAGAAAGGACATTTGGGTAGACCGCATAAATTAGGTACTCAAACTGCCAAACCATGACAAAAATTAAAAGTCAGAAAAAAAAAAAACAAAATAAATAAAAAGCTATAAAGCCAAAAAAAAAATCTAACAACACTTTTGTACGCAATCAAACAACACGAGCGTAACAGGCGCATTATTTTCATATACTTAGTTCACGGAGTGTTGGATATTAATTGTCCTATTATTTTTTATTTTTTTAAATAAACAAGGATTATGGATGAATAAATAATTGTAAATTGTGGGATGCATGAAGAAGCCGCCTCGTGTTGCGCAGTTTGTTCCGCCAGTTAGTTAACTGAACCAAGCGCTTGGCGCATCCTGGACAGTCACACCCAACACCTTATTTGACTGGCCAATTCTTCCCTTGCGGTGGTAGGGCTAACGCCCGCCTGGTTTGCGACCACTTGAGTCCGGCGTCAAGCAGCCTGCTGTATTTCGTCGATGCGAGGGAGTTCCAGCGCCTTAGACATATTCTGGGCACGCTCGTTCCATCATAGACCTCATCCATCGCTTTCCATCAGGCGTGATTGAGGTCAAGAGCGGGCCCAAGTAGAAAAATAAAAAACAACATTACGCCTTTATTCACTGAAGGGCTAAGCAGAGGTGTACCTTTTTTTTTTTTAAGGCACCCAGACCTCCGGGGAGTCCCGGTCGGGAGTGTGGGATTGTTACCTCACTAAAACCACCCCGGTGATCACCATCAGCACATAGGGGTGGTCCCGGTTCCTCCCTATAATACACCCACATTTAACCAGTAATAGTAAGTCCCATGGAATAGGAGCGAGCCTTTTGCCATCAACCGGGCACAAATCCAGACTCTGGGCTGTTACTGACCAATTCCGAATGGAAAAACCCTATAACACTTTGTCTAACCTGGGAGTTGAACCTAGGACCTTTCTTTTTCCCCCTGTTCCTCTTCGGATCTAGAATGGACTTTTGTTGGTTATGATCAGAGTGCTGATGTATGATTTATTAGCTTCTGCCGGCAATTTTACCCGCGTTGTAGTCAACTGTACTAGTACAGACTGTAAAACATACCTTATAGTCACTTTTCCGGAACGTGTAGTTCAAAAATGGGTAGGAATTCGAAAAAGTGTGTAAGACAAAAGTTGTAGGAAGTTGTATTAGCTTTCATTACGTTGAAGATATTTTTTCTCTACGGCGTACCGTTTTAGAGATATTAGCAAAACAGTCAAAAGTGGGAACTTTTACCCCCCCCCCCCCCACTCCGGCTCACCTCCTAGACGCGGGGACTTTTAGTATGTTTACTCCCTAAGCACCCTGAACAACTTTCTGAAGAAATCGCTTACGGCCCAGCTAAAGGATAACATTATGAATCATAATATGGCGAAGACAGTCCGTGTTTTACTTTTTTCGCTGCACTACGTAGGTATAATCAAAGAGATTGGGATTGGATTTGGATTGATTGGTATTTTAGCACAGACAAAAAAAAAATACTGAAAAATCCTTCACCAATGGGATTTGATACGATTAGCTTAACGGTTAACTGTCCATTATGATTCATAATGTTATCCTTTTATGTTTCTGCCAAAGTGGCCTTTTTAGGCCTCCTGTATTCATCCAAACTTACAAACTTATCCTGTTTTTAGTATTAGTCTAGATCAAGTTTGTAGATGAGGCTAATAACGTGTTTTGTAACAAAATAATATCAAAAGTAATACATACTCGTAGCTAATGTGACGAATGGTCATCAGATCCAATATATATGCATGAAATATACCATAAAGCCCGGAACACACATACCTGTAACTTGCACTAAAGTATGCAAGTAGGCATGCCATTATGGTAGGTATACACCAATCAGAAGTTGTTATGGGACACGCCATGCAAGCTACTTGCATACTGTTGTACAAGTGACAGGCACATTTTCCAGGCTTAAGGGTACACAAGTCGGCGGCACGAACTAGTTGGTGGGCGGGGTTAAAATGCATGCCATCTCAACCGACATCACGTGTGAAAGGGATAGACGCTGTGATGAGGAGTAAGACGCTGGTGCGCGTATACATACACACTGCTGTGATTGATTACACTGATTTACAACGAAAACGAGCGCGCAAAATTTTTTGTACAGACCTTTGGGAATATGGATATCATGAAAAATCTATTGAATGTATCTGTTCAAAATAACATTATTTGCATTTTTGAACAACTAATCTATCCCTGTATGGTAACTATTTTGCAATTTTCTTTCTTCTTATGGTATTTATTTCCGCCCAAAAATGCGTTAAAATTAGTGTTGAAATATGGAATTTCCGACGCTCATAACTTTCAAATATATGTTTTTTTTTACTTTTTTGTTTCCATACAGGGCTAGATAATTATAAGACAAATTGGTATATTTTTTTTATTTTGAACATACATCATCAAACAGTGTAGTAATCGCCAAACTACGTTTGTATGGAAGTATGACCGACTTGTGTACTCTTAATGCCCAAAGCAAGATTAGGTAATAATCGATTGATCTTTTAACTGTTCACATATCGTTCACATATATATTTCGCACTAGGATGCTAACAGACTGATGCGAAATACTTGCATGGTTACTTACATTAATATTTGCATAAATACTTACATCAATATTATAGGTTGTGGAGTGTGACAAGCATGTCAAGTTAGTTTTTATTATGTTGTTTAACCTTTACTTTTTAATATATTTTCGTCACATTGGCAGCTTTCCAAGTAACATCTGAGGGGCAATTCTCGTAATTTTAAAAACGACCACATCAGTTTTAATTCAGTCTCAATCTGTCAAAAATACCTCTAGTTTTTCTACATTTTTGACAAGTTCTTGACATTAATTGAGATGAAATTGCGACTAGATTTTGAACGTTTTTAATTATGGAAATTGGCCTTCAGTTGTTTTAGTGAAGCTCCTAGCACAGGTATTTCTCATACTTAAAAGGAGACCCCTATGTTTATTGTAGAAGCTGTAAATTTACTGAAATAAATTTATTATTATTACCTATTTATTTGTAGTGATAGTACGGATATTATTAACCCGATTAGACAAATCCGTACAATAGCACTATGGCAAACTTCGAGCGTGGCCCTCTGCGTTACCTACATCTTGATAATTTAAGAAAGACCCCAAGTTATCTTGTTATCTTATCTTCTTTGTGGTCTACCGTAAACCCATCTTATTTCCTCATGATACCAATTCTGTGTTCTAAGGATCTACAGCAAATAACTACTACGCAGTTAAAAAAAAAACTAACAAGGCCACCCAGAATAAAATCAATTACAAAATTATTAAGTTATATAGCTACAACCCGCGGTTGCTCTCGCATAAATCTCGATCCCGGATGAATATCGGAATAATAAGTACCCTATATTCTAATCAAAATCATGATATATCCATATAACAAAGGATGACGGGCGGAATGTACCCACCGACCAATAACGACCAGACGTATGTCGTTAGAAAGCTCTTTTCATGACTATCATTTGTTATTATGGGTGCTAGTCTCAATTCGTTGTGGGGAAAATGTTATAGTTACTTAAATTATATCTATTAAAATAAAAGTTGTTAATTCTAGATATCTAAAAAAAACAGCCGCACAGGTTGATCGATCAGTTTAAGCTACGCTTGCCGCGGTTGGTCCATGGATGGGTGACCATCTTTACATACCGAGACCCCTCCGTGCCTCGGAAAGACAAAATGACATTGTAGAAGGATTTCTAGGCGGTATGTCAAAAATCAAGAAAAGAAGTGGCACTTTCTATAGAAAGCAATGTGTCAATGTAAATGATATCTATTAAAATAAAAGTTGTTAGTTCCAGATATTAAAAAAAATGTGTTTAAAAGTTAAAAATCCCTACGTAAACTATTAATGCAAGGTGTAAGGGTCAGTTCACACCGCGACGTGACGCGGCGCGCAGTTTTCAAGATAGCAATACAATTATAGACCTTATCTACTACACAAAAAGGTACACAATTCAGTGAGGTGCGCTGCGCGGCGCCGCGCGGCGTTGCTCGACGTAGTAGACACACACACATTTTTTTAAACTGGAACTGGAAAACTGGAACTAACAACTTTTATTTTAATAGATATAATTTAAGTAACTATTACATTTTCCCCACAACGAATTGAGACTAGCCCCCATAATATCAAATGATAGTCATGAAAAGAGCTTTCTAACGACATACGTCTGGTCGTTATTGGTCGGTGGGTACGCGTCCCATACATTTTTGCCCGTCATCCTTTCATTCAAATCCGTTCAGCCGTTTTAGCGTGAAAGCGTGACAACCAAACATACAAAAATCTAATATTTTCTCTTTATACCTAATATTAAGTTTAGATAAACACCTATATTAATAAAATTGCTCTTTAAAATAATTGCTTCATACCAATGTATAAAGTGTGCATGCAACGTGGTTAGAATAGTGGGAATTTTTAGTCTGTCACTATGTCAATAGCTCTGACAGAACTTACCGATGTCGAGGTGCTTCTAGTCATTAGACGAGCACCTTTATATTTAAAAAAAAACGATAAATTTAAGATCGATGCATTTTCATGATCTGTCATATCGAGTTATTCCGGTCTGATCGGTCTTATCGAAATCCGTTCAGTGGTTTAGGCGTGAAAAGGTAACATACAGACAGACAGAGTTACTTTCGAATTTATATATTAGTATGGATTTAAACATTTAAATCCAATACTCTAAGGTGGTTTAATAGTTCGTGTTGCCCACATACCTACTAGTATTTATAGGCGATACGTGAGAGGAGTTCTAAGCACATTCTTAGTGGTAGGTCTACGCATGTCATTGTTTTGGACTGATTCTTCAATCTGAGTATGAGCTGAGATCCGTTACTTAAAAATCATTGGATGACAATAGGTGACGTCGTAAAAAAATCAGGATATCATGTTGTCTTTGCATAAATCCTTGGGTTCCTTAAATGTGAGGTGTGTTATTTATGATTCATTAGTGAAATATTTGGCGCCTTTGTAAATACAGTTTACTAATGGCGTCTTGTAGAAAGTATTCTTTGTTTTTCACAAGGCGCTAATTTTATTGTACTGGGGTATCCCTGGCAGTTTTAGGGTAGAACAGCTTCAGACTTTTAATTCGTCTGACTGGTATGAGGTAAAGTGACAACAGCGTAGCATGCTCCTGGTTCCAGGGTCCTGAATTGTTAAAAATATACTGATATTGCAGAAGGAGGAGGGGCCCGTGGCTGAATAATAACAGCCGCACAGGTCGATCGATCAGGTTAAGCTACGCTTGCCGCGGTAGGTCTGTGGATTGGTGACCAACATCGTAATCTACCACGCAGGCCCAGTACGGGTTGGTAGATATCACAGGTCTTCGAATTTTTGGTTTTAGGACATGCCGGTTTCCTCACGATGTTTTCCTTCACCATTTTGAGAGCAGCACAAAGTAGTGCGCCTGCCGGGTTCGAACCCATAACCTTACAATTCGTTAGTCGGGGCCACCAAACCTGAAACATAAAACTTTATTACCTATACGGCAATATTATAGAATTAAACCAGATTCGCAGACTTTCGGGCTATTACTAGTTTCGACTTTCGAGGACCAGCCGGTCAATTCTGTAAAAATCTCACCGTGAAAACTTAGGTGAAGTGGGTTTGTTTTTGCTAGGAATTGACACTATTGACAGCTCACTTCACGCTCACTTCACCTAAGTTTTCACGGTGAGATTTTGAGATTGGTAATGTGACGGTACTGAGTACATAACAGTGTCAAAATATTTTCTTACGTATCCTAAAAAAAAACAAGTACTTGTTTTGCAAAAACTTTATTTTGGAAAGACATTAATAAGTGCAAGTTACAAGTGACGCAATTATCTAGTGATTCCGTGCTGTATACAACATAAAAAACATCAAAAATCCGTATTCATTCTGGGAACTAATATTTTCTACCCTATACGTGCAATTAATAACAGACTTTTTTACATAGTGGCTGAAAATACTGTTTGACTAACTATCAGTGTGTGCGCATCCTTACAGTGACGCTGTGTTTCGACTTATGGTGCTACAATTTGCCATAACACCGTGATAACTGCCATAAACGTATTTATTGAAAACAGCGCCATCTAGTGATTTCTGATTAAACTGTTTTGTGGATCGATTGCGCAAAGAAGATCGAAAACAGCTCGCTATGGTTAAGTGTGGTGGCTGCGGTAAATTTCTCGCGTCGGCGGATGCGGCTAAATGCGACAACTGTCGATCTTGGTATCATCACCAGTGCGTTGGTATACAAGACATAGGCCTTCTAACTGCCCCCTGGCACTGCCCGGAGTGTAAGAAAAACGTTGTGCGGGACAACCGGGCCGAAACGCCAGTTAGAGGACATGCAGAGGTACCACTGGAAGTCAGTATGACTAATCTCATGGACACGGACACGAGTCCTATAAATGCCACCGCAGTGATGGACGTCACACATGAGTTCACTCAGGACATCACTACTGAGCTCAGAAAGTTTAAGGAAGAGTTTATAAACACGGTTCGGAGTGAATTTCAATTACTGCGTAATGATCTGGCCGACTTGAGATGCTCATTAAAGTCCACTAATGACCGTATGAGCAGTTTGGAAGAAAGAGTAGCCGTCATGGAGAGCCAAAAGTCTGTGCAACCCCATGTCTCGCCGGATGTGCATCAATTAATTGCCCAATTGCGGAGCGATTTAAATGACCGAGATCAGGAGCTGCTAGCCACTGATATACAAATTTCAAACTTGCCGGAGCCGAGTGGTGAAAATCCCATACACACGGCTATGCTAGTGGCGTCAAAGATGGGCGTTAAAATCGAGGCGCGCGATATTGTGAGTGCCGAGCGCGTTGGAGGCAGACGCATAAATGCTACGCAGCCGGCGCCGGTGGAGACCCGCCCTCGTTTCCTCGTCGTGCGCCTCGCGCGTCGCGATCTACGCGACGAGATGCTGGAGGCAGCACGAGTACGTCGTGGTATGACTTCAGCTGATCTCGACATGCCCGGTCTGCCGGCGCGATTCTACGTCAACGAACGTCTTACGAAGCTGAATCGTGAGTTGTTTCGGATGGCGCGGGAGGCCGGAGGCCGGCTTGGTTGGCAATTTGTATGGTGCAAGCGAGGCCGTATACTTGCCCGATACAGACCTGGGGACGCCACTTGCCAAATACGCTGCGAGGCTGATGTGCAGCGCATCTTTGTACCCATACCTGTACCGGTTACCGACGGCCAAAATATGTCCTAAATATTTTTGTTTTTCTATTACCAATATTTTTTATTATTCCTGCTTTTTTTGTTTTTATTATTTCTGCTTTTTTTTTTGTTCTAATTATTACTGTATATTTTTGGTTTCTAACACACCAATGACGATTTCATTGTATGTCGCAAAAGTGTCATGGTCTAATCATTATTATCATTTGTTTTCGCTCTGCCCGACCCTCTGGGGTAACAGGCGCGATATTATTTTATGTTATGTTGTTTGTCTCATGGCGGCGGCGGCGCATCTCAGTGGGCTCGTAAACCGGTTTCGACATACTCATATTATTATATTTTTAAACAACATTAACATTGTTATATTGTTAATTATTATCATAATATTTATTATAATACATATACACATTAACTGTCCAATATTGGCCTATAAATGGTTTTTATTTTATTCGGAAAAAATAATATTATTTAGGAAAACTAGGGCTATGATAACTGCTATGAATTTGATTCAATGTGCATTATGGGTGTCAGCAAAACAAGCGATACTCGTAACTGTAGTAATAACTGTAGTAATTTTACATTATAGTCATGATGCCTAAAAGTGGGAAATATCTTAAGGTTGGCTTCCTTAATGCAGGGTCTCTGGGTACAGGCCATGATGACTTGATTTGTGCAATGGACAGATATAATTTTGATATAATGGCTATAAACGAAACTTGGCTTCGGCCGGGGGAAGAGGGGCGCGCGCCGGTTGTACCCGGTTATCGTCTGCGTCACACTCCGCGGCCGTCAGCTGTTCGCGCGGGACGTGGTGGGGGCGTTGGGTTTTATCTGCGGCGGGGTCTGAGCGCGCGCATCTGTACTGGTATGGCCGATCCCAGGTTCGATTCCGTCGAACAGATGTGGCTGACAATCTCGCTAAGCGGGAAAAAAATTGCCATTGGTACAGCTTACCGGCCACCGTGGTTTGACATAGATCTTTTCCTTGATGCCATCACGAACACCTTTGCTACGTTGGGGAGCTGTGATCATTATATACTGCTCGGTGATTTCAATGTGAACATGCTCAATATAAATGAGACTAAAGCCAGAAAAGTGCAAGAATTTTTAAATAGCATAAGTCTCGTCCAACTTGTCACGTTGCCTACTCATTTCACAGATACGAGTGAGACTCTTATCGACCTACTGTGCACAGACCTTAGGGCAAGATACACGTCGGTGGAATCGATTGGCTCAATTACGGGCCATTCAATTATAGTCAGTGAATTTCACATAAAGCGGGACCAATTTATACCATATGTAATCAAATTTAGGCCGATGAAAGACATATTATGGGATAATTTTTATATGGACTTATCACAATTAAACATAGGTTTTGTTTCTGAATTCACTGACGTGAATGACATGGTTGATACTTTTAATCAATGCATAATATCACTGTTTGATGTTCACGCGCCAATTAAGACTTGTCGTATTAGGGAGTTATCGTATCCCTGGATTACGGACACTATCCAGCTCATGATGCGGTTGCGGGACAATGCATTAGCCAAATATAGGAACAATAAATCGGGAACAAAAAGGGACTACTATAAACAGTTAAAATAGTTGGTAGAAAGTTCCTTGTATCATGAAAAAATTGCATATTTTAAGCACAATATAAATAATAAAATAAATAATCCAAAATTACTATGGAAGAACATTAAATCCACGTTTGCACCGTCAAAGCAAGGACAAGACCTTCCCCCACATTTTAGAAACCCAGACCTCATAAATAACACTTTTTTAAATGTCCCGGGCAACCCTGTAGCTAGCACGACACTTATATCATTCTATGAGACCCACAGATATAGTGAAGCAATATTCACAATTGCTCCGGTGGACCAAAATGATATCTCTCGCATTATTTCCGACCTAAAGTCAAATGCTGAAGGCTACGATAATATAACCTTAAGTATGCTTTCTCTAACTTTGCCCCACACTTTAGAAACTATTACATACATTATTAATTATTCCATATGGTCATCAAAGTTTCCTTACCATTGGAAAATAGCCACAGTTAGACCCCTACCTAAGAGTCCAAACCCTGTAGAAGTTAAAGACTTGCGGCCGATCAGTATTCTCCCCTGTCTTTCAAAAGTAATGGAGAGGGTAGTGTGCCGTCAATTAACTCGGTTTTTAGAAGAGAACGAAGTGTTACCTGATCTACAGTCCGGTTTTAGGAAACAGCGCAGCACTTCTACGGCGTTACTGGATGTTACGGACAATATTCTATCAGCCCAAGATAAGGGCATGTGTTCACTGATGGTGCTACTCGACTTTTCCCGTGCGTTTGATTGCATTAACGTCTCGCTATTACTGTCAAAGTTAAAATACTACGGTTTTGACGACAATGCCATTCAATGGTTCCACAGCTACCTCAGTAACAGAAAACAACTGGTAGAATTGCGTTTGTCGGATGGTACTACATTAACTTCGGCCCTAACTTCTATAGATAGAGGCGTTCCTCAGGGATCAATTTTAGGTCCGATTCTTTTTATTCTCTACTGTGCAGACTTAATAAAGTGCCTTCAGAAATGCAAGTATCATATTTACGCCGATGACGTACAGCTGTATTTATCTTTTAGTCCAGACGATTATGAGTCGGCCATTAGAGACCTAAACGACGAACTAGAAAGAATCGCTCTCTGGTCAGATGAAAATTGTCTGGCATTAAACCCATTGAAAACCAAATATATGTTGTTTGGTACCAGGCAGCAGTTGAAGAAGATACCTTTAAGCCTTAATTTAAAACTAATGGGTGAGCCTATTGACCGTGTGGAGGAGGCGCGGAACCTTGGGTTATGTATGGACGGCAACCTCAGATTTGAGAAACACGTTGCTAACTCTGTAAGAAACTGCTTCTATCGTCTGAAACTGCTTTACAAGATGAGGCCGTTCTTATCTGAAAAGCTTCGCGAGCAGCTAGTCGAAACTCTTGTTCTGTCTAAATTAAACTACGCTGATACGGTTTACGGCCCACGCTTGCTGGCTCGTACCGATCGACTAATACAAAGAGTCCAAAATGCATGTGCGCGCTTCTGTTACTCTGTTCCCCCTAGAAGTCATGTCACCCCCTTTCTTAACAAACACTTTATTCTCAAGATGAAGTCGAGACGAAAGTTACACCTAGCGTGCCTGCTGTTTGGTGTCGTTAAGTCTGGGGAACCGAAGTATTTGTACGACAAGCTTAGTTGGATGGCTAGTAGACGAGATTGCGCGCCCAGGCAATGTGCGCAACAACTTTCAACACAAGCTCATAGGACGGCAGCTTTCAGAGGCACCTTCCGATACGCTGCATCTAAGGTGTGGAATAATATCCCACCACCATTACGGGTACTGGGCAATATCCACACGTTCAGAACACGTTTACGGCAGTATCTGATAGATTCGCAACAGAAGTTAGATATGGTCGCCCTAAATGTGTCACTTATATGAAATGCCTACAGTACTTATCTTAAAACCTAATTCCTGTTGTGTTATAAATATACAGAATGGGGTATGCGCGTGTGGCACGCTCTGTGTTTTCCCGTCCTTTGCTGCCTTAAGTGTTCCTTACTCGATGGCGCTGCTGTGCCATCCTGCCGCCTAACTGCCGCCGCAATGGTGAGACCTGTGGGAAACATAAACGAACACATTATTTCTCTTTTTTTTTTTTTCTCACTCCTCTCTCAACTCTTTGTTTTTCGTACTTACACATTGTGCCTTGCCTACTTGCGACTGTGACGCACAGCTGGGGTCGAGATCGCATCACGCATCACGCATCCACCTTTTTATTCTTTTTATTTTTTTGTTTTGTTTTATTTATTCTTCTTGGCCGAAGACGATACTTTTGTGAATGTGAGCAAAATGCACAACTAAAACAAAAGAGGGTAGAAATTAGTTGTTTTACACTAACACGAAACTCATAATAGCAATGCTGATCCGTAAAAGTAAATTATCGTAAATAGTGAATAACGCTTACCTTCTTCTATTCCATTTGCATCTACCTACTTCATCTATTGATAAAGGTAGGTACTTCACTTTCTTCGAATAGCATTAAATTTACTATTTCCGAGTCATCTTTTATTATCTTAGTATATATTATTGTTACGACTATTTGCTTTTATTCAAACAGCCCATTTTTTCTTGTCGCATAACTTAATAACATGTAGGTGTCCGTCGCGCTCGGAGGCCTGTTGCGCTTTGAGTGCATCGTGCACGGAGCAATATTTGTCTCATTTAGATTGATCGCGACGAACACAGGTTTTGATGAGACTGTTGTTTTTGTTTTTTTCTTTTTGTAATGATATGTTCTTGATTACTAGTTTATTTATTTATTTATAAGTAGGTATAAAAAGTATGTATTAGGTATGTCGAAACTGTGTGTACTCCCCGTCACTTTTCCCTAAAGGTTCATTCGAAAACCAGCGTCAGACAGCATCTGTCTGGCATTAATGCTGAAATGAACCTTTTTGGCGCAGCCGTGAGGCACACACTATTGTTGTTGTAACATAGTTTTTATTTTGTTAATTTTGTATTTTGTGTTTCACGAACTGTGTCCAAATAAACTTTTTTCTTTCTTTCTTTCTTTCTTTCTATTTTTACAGAATAGCACCGCAGGCTCGTAGAAATACCATACTTATAGATTTAACCAGATCAAAATTTAATCAATCCACGATAATGTCTAAAGAAGGCGGAAACAATACCTGTTGATTACAATAATAATCATATTTGTGTGCGTGGCGGTGCGCAGGCGCATGCTCGATCGTATTGTTATGGTCATTTGTGGTGATGCCATATTGAGTCATATGATTGTGTCGTAAGCAGAGGTTGTTGATTGGTTTGTACTTGTTATTAACTTCAAGAACACTATTTTGTGATTATTATAACATGACTGTGTATATGTTGTTAGTAATTTTACCTACTACCTACATATTTTGCTAGGATGATTTTTCTAGGGGACTAGTAAAAACCGCTCTACCAACGGATAAATTTAGAACTTGTTTGCAATTTGTTTTGATTACCAAACCATTACTGTTTCTATCTTGTTATTAATACTACCCAGTATAATTTGCTAGAGTGATTAAGTATTTAAAAACGCCAGTTAATTAACTGTGGATCAACAGGTTCTTTAAAAAAATAACGAATAATAAAATACTTATGTAGAATGTGGGAGTGTGGGGCAAATAAAATGCTTAAATAAACATTCTAAATGGTTTAATAAAACTTATTTCCTCTAACCGTGTGTCTCCCGTAACGTTCCCTTCCCAAACTGTCTTCCGCCATCGCTCTACTCTACTCCCTCTCACAGTCGTTCCTTCTCTCTCTCATGCGTTACGTTCCATTCCTCATAATAATACATTCACTCTTACATTAAAAACACTCATCCTACATTCGGCCATCCTGCTCCCATATCTGTCCCCAGATATGCTTACTTTCCAGACATGCCACTCTTACAAGCCTCATTCACACACCAGCTATCCACCTTCACTGCACTGACATAACTTCACAAATTCACCATACTTTATCTTAAACAATCTAGCTCTACTAACAAAGTTTACACAGAATAACTAAATTATAACATTGTACCATACTATAAGATAGAATCTAAATTCTAGTAAATACACAAAATATGTACCCTTAAGAACTTAAAAAAAAAAAAAACTTATTACATCTTAAGAGCTTAAGTGCTATTTACTTAACGAAACAATACTATTGTATCAACTTGCAAAAATCATAACAGAAAAAAAAAAATATCAGTTGAGTTAGCACTAAAACTTATTATTTTAATTACAAAAATAACCTTGTACTATCCAAACTCAAAGTATCACATAGCAGTATATAACACATAACCTGGTATTCGTAAGGATACTGAGCAGTGCTATTTAGGTACAGCTAAATATACACACACATGTGACTCCTTTAACAAAAGATAAATAAAAAGTAAAATAACAAACAAACACTATCATTCATTCATCCTTACCTGGCCATTTTTTCATGTTATCTGCTGAACTAGATGTTCTCTTTGGCCCTTCTGTGGTATCATACAATTTTTCAACTTCGTATCTGTCATTTCTCTTGACCTTAGTAATCCTATAAGGTCCAAGGAATTTAGGTTTCACTTTTAGACCTGGGCCGAACTGAGTCCTCTTGATTGCAACTAAATCATCCAGCTCATACGATGAACTAGACTTTCGCTTCTCATTATAAGTCTTCTTATTCTCATCTTGTACTTTTTGAATTTGTTGCTTGGCTTTCAGCCTCACATTCTCTCTATTTTCATCATAACTGTTGATAACTTCTTGCTGCAATAGGGTAACTATACCAATATCTTCTTTACACCTCATCTTTGTTCCAATCAGTAATTGGAAAGGAATGGTGTCTATAGATCTCTGGTAGGTACTGTTAATGGCTCTCTGGACACGACTCACATGCTTGTACCACAAAGACTTATCTTCTATACACAGTTTGGTCAGCATAGGTATTAATATACGATGAACTCTCTCTACCTGTCCATTTCCTCGAGGCACTCCAGTAGTAATCTTGATGTGCTGGATATCTTCTTCTTTACAATACTCTTCAAATTCCCCACTGGTGAAAGATGTGCCTCTGTCTGTTATGATCCTAGTAGGGTTACCAAAAACCTGCTGATGAAATCTTAATTTATTTAACGCTTCTGTGCTTGTTGTAGACTTGGTAGGAAAAAGCCATGTAAACTTCGTAAACGCATCAATCATGGTAAGTATATAGTTATATTGTTTTCTTGTTTCAGTAAATGGTCCTACATGATCTAAATGCAATGTATGCAGAGGTATTCCTTCTTTATCTATAGGGTTCAAAAAGCCCTCCTGTTTTCCTTCTTTTCTTGTTGCTAATAAACAAGGTATGCAACTTAAGACTACTTCCTCTATTCTTTTATCCATGTTTCTTATGTAGTAATCTTTTCCTATAGCTTCTTTCATCTTTCTTATTGAAAAGTGACCATTTAGGTGCACTCTCTTTATTATTTCTTTCTCCATAATCTTCGGAACTACTAATCGTTTCTCTTCACCTTTGTACAAAATACCATTATCAATCCAGAAGTCACGATACTGACCCTCTTTCAAAATCAGCTGTCTGATGGCATTGAGTTCTTCGTCTGTTTCCTGTCCTTGTCTTATCTCATCTTTAAGGCTCACCACCGACACAAATGGGTTTCTGCTGAGAGCATCTACGTGTTGCATCCTACCGCCAACTCGGTGTTCGATCTCATAATCGTACTCACCTAGCATGAATGCCCATCTAGCCACTTTTGGTGTCAAATCCTTCTTCTTTAACGTCTGTTCAAAAGCTTTACAATCTGTAACGATTTTAAAAGGGATTCCATATAAATAATGTCTGAACTTCTTGACAGCTTCCACAACAGCAAGCGCTTCCAGCTCGTAGCTCGAGTATTTACTTTCAGCATCGTTCGTCTTATGACTCATGTAATGCACAGGATGCAGCTCTCCATCTGGATGCAATTGCAGTAATATTGCAGCCAAAGCATGACTGGATGCATCGGTGTGTAACTCCGTTGGTAAGTTGGGGTTGTAGATTTTCAATACTGGATCACTGGTCAGCTTTTCCTTCAATGAATTGAACGCACATTGTTCTTCGTCTTTAAATTTAAATGCAACATCCTTTTTTAATAAATTTGTCAATGGTCTAGCAATCTTAGCATAATCTCTGATGTATTTTCTGAAATAGGATGTTAGGCCAATGAAACTCATAACTTGTTTAACATTTCTAGGTTCAGGGTACCTTGAGACAGCTTGCACTTTTTCTGGGCTTGGTCTAACTTCACCATTCTTGATCAGATGACCCAGATACTCAATCTCACGGCTAATCAATTTCACCTTTTTCCAGTTTATTTCAAGACCATGTTGTGACGCTACTTCTAACACCTGCGAAAGTCTCTCTAAAGCCTGAATTTCTGTTTCCGCTGGAATCACAATATCATCAATAAATATCGCCATAATTCTTTTTGCTATCAATTCTCTGAAAATAATGGAGACAAATCTCATAAAATATTTAGGCGATATGGACAGACCAAAAGGAGCACGCAGAAATTCGAACTGCCCATGATGTGTTATAAAAGAAGTATACTGCACTGACTCCTTGCTTACCCTAAGATGGAAAAATCCATTTTTAAGGTCCAACACGCTAAATATTTTTGCATCTCTTAAATTATCAATCAAGTCATCAATGATTGGCAACGGGAATTCATCTTTTACAATCTTCTTATTTAATAAGCGATAATCCACACAAATTCGGGTAGACCCATCCTTCTTTTTCACAAGTACCAATGGACTGGAATACTCTGAAAAACTCACCTGTATTATTCCATTTTGCAACCATTCATCTATTTGTTGTTCTACTACCTTCTGCTCCATGTGTGATATCCTTCGTGGTCGCTGAGCTACTGGCACATCATCTTTCAGCACTATCTTCATCTCGATTGGGGCATCTCTCGTCTGAACAGGCTTGTAGCCATCCACCAGGCGCTCAACTTCCGTCTTTATGCTAGGATTGGAGATATGACCTGTAACATCCACATCTCTCACACAACAGTTCACCCTAGACAACCATTCGTCATCTTGTGACAACAATAACACTGCTCCCTCACGAACTACCATCACAACATTTTGCAAAAATTCCTGCCCAATAATAAGTTTGTAGGGCATGGACCCTCTAGGTACAATATGAAATATGACATCTGAATAACTCTTGCGGTCTATTTGTATACATAACATAATCTTTCCGCTCGATCTTACTTTCGACAGTCCAAGTCCAGATAGCATCGTATTATCATTATTACACGGCACATTTAACTCGTTCCACAGGTCCTCGCATATAAGATTAACATCACTGCCCGTATCTACCAACGCACTTATTATTTTACCACTTATTTCTACGAATTTCATCGCCCTATTATATCGGTCATTCGGTTTATTTACAATCTGCATGACATCTACGTCAACGTCGTCAACCGTCATCTTATAACTCTCTTCATCATGGCCGTCCGATCCATCTTCGGGTGCCGTCGTAATCCCGAACATAGCCGAATGTTTCTTCGTACCGGCGGCGGCATCAGACTGCTTTACCGACGAGCGCACTTGCGGTGACTGTTGATTGGTCGATCCGGCCAGTCTTGGCTGTTTTACCGACGTTGCTGTCCCGACCGAATTTCCGCTGCTTCCTGCCGCTGCGCTCGGACTTGTACATTTGGAACTAATATGGCCGAATTGGTTACATTTGAAACATTTTAACCCGTTTCGGCATACGCTTGCTTTATGATTTTTCTCCCCACAGTTGTAGCACGACTGGCCAGTACCTGACGCAGAAGCTAGTCTTACAGGTCGTTCGGCGTACTGCTTAGCAGCTTTTTTCTTTATACTTTCATACAACAGTAACTTTTCTTTCAATGCCGGATACGTCGATGCGCCATAAAGTATAGCCTTATTAGTTTCCAGGTCTGAAATTCCGTCTATAATATATAGGATGGCGACGTAGTCGGGGAATTTAGCTCGCTTCCCCATTTCTTTCATTATTAGCATATATTGATAATAGGATTCGTCTTTGTGTTTCTTACGTGCCGCCATCATCTCGTGCATTTCTTTGGTGTTCGCAGCGTCCGGGAATTCCTTCAACACGGCTGCCTTTAGTTCTTCGTAAGTTTTGTGCACTTTTTCCGTCTTCAGCCACAGCCCTGCTGTTCCCGTCAATGACCTACGAGCAATGATAAGCCGTTGCTGCGCAGACCATCCAAATATCTCCGCGTTGTCATCGATATCTTGAGCCCATTTTGTGGATGCATAGGAATGGTCTTCACCACTGAACTGAGCCACTTCAAACATGTTGAAAAATGCGTCTTTGCTGTCCGCCATACCCATCGTCATCTGAGTATTGGGAATTTCTCTGGGAACGTTTTCCAATAGCGTCTTTCGTCTTCAACTAACGTCTTTCGTCTTCAACTAACGTCTTTCGTCTTCAACTAACGTCTTTCGTCTTCAACTAACGTCTTCCGTCCTTGTAATGCGTCTTCGTCGTGATTGTTCGTCGTTTTCCACTGGTTTTTCACCCTTTGATGCGATCGTCTTTTTTTTTATTTCGTTTTTTCAAACCACATGCCCGCAATCCCGGACGAGCCCCCAAAATGTAGAATGTGGGAGTGTGGGGCAAATAAAATGCTTAAATAAACATTCTAAATGGTTTAATAAAACTTATTTCCTCTAACCGTGTGTCTCCCGTAACGTTCCCTTCCCAAACTGTCTTCCGCCATCGCTCTACTCTACTCCCTCTCACAGTCGTTCCTTCTCTCTCTCATGCGTTACGTTCCATTCCTCATAATAATACATTCACTCTTACATTAAAAACACTCATCCTACACTTATGTTTTTTGTATTTCTTAAATTAATATATTTGCGAAAACGTTGCTACGATGAGAATGTAAAACATTTTTTTAACACTTTGGCTTATTTATTTCTTTTAGATACCTACCTACTTAACTATGTTATAGAAGTCGGTCCTGTTGAGCTGTCGTGCTGTTTAATGCGGGCCATACACGATCAAGTTCACCGTCAAGTTTGCAGCAGACTTGAAGCCGCTTCCAGTAAACTTGACGGTGTATGGCTACTTATCATACACACCCATAGCCGTACACCGTCAAGTTTACTGGAAGCGGCAAACTTGACGGTGAACTTGAACGTGAGTGGCCCGCATTACGCTCATGTGTTTCTTGGTATAACATTATGAGACAAGATCTTTGCACTCATGAGACAGGCTTGTGGCTAAGTAATAACAGCCGCACGGGTCGATCGCTCAGGCTAAGCTACATTTGCCGCGGTTGGTCTGTGGATGGCTGACCATCTTTACATACTAAGACCCCTCCGTTACTCGGAAAGCACGTTAAGCCGTTGGTCCTGACTGCCATTCGTAGAACTTTGACAGTCGTTACGGGTCATCAGAAGTCCGAAAATCTGACAACCAGTCTTACCAAGGGGTATCGTATTCGTAAGGGGTAACTGGGTTGTGAAGGTCAGATAGGCAGTCGCTCCATGTAAAATACTGGTAGTCAGCTGCATCCGGTTAGACTGGAAGCCGGCCCCAACATAGTTGGGAAAAGACTAGACAGATGATGATCTTTGCACTCTTATAAACCTGATAAAAAAATTTACGATATTCTAGAAATCTATATTTTTTTGTCAGTTGCTAATTTTTCAGGTTCGAAAATGGTGGAACTAGATTTTTTGAGAATAGCAACAACTTTGACTATAACTATATAGACATCTTATTTCCTGTTTTTAACCGACTTCAAAAAAGAAGGAGGTTTCTCAATTCGACCGTATATTTTTTTTTTTTATGTGTGTTCGCGGATAACTTCGTCGTTTATGAACCGATTTTGATTATTCTTTTTAGTTTACGTAAGGTAGGTATGCCTTGCGAAAAATTATGTAATCATCAGCATAATTATTGGTGTAAATAAAATTATCATAAATCCATGCAACCCGAATTTAATATCGAAAGTCGGATCAATCATAGTGCAGTTGTTTAATTAGTTCATAAAACATGGCTGCCAAACAAACTTATCAGAGAACGCCGCATTTTCCTGCATTTGGAATTGACTTATAATTGGGAACCGTATGAAAACTTTAACCAATGCACTTGCTGGAAATTACTCGATAAATATTCATCATCTGCCTAGCCTTTTCCCAACTATGTAGTACTCGATAAATATTATGTGCTGGAATCGAATGCTTATGAAATTGCAAAGCTATGGAGGCTGAGTATAATTTGGAACTTCACAGTAGAGTTGCTTGAGAAGAGAGACAAATAACCACAATGTTTCAAAAACTGACTGTCTCGTCACATGGTGATACTTACACACTGCAACGCGCCACGCGACGGGGCACAGCAGATAGATGCACGCTTGATTTTTTACATACAAATTAAATAAAAACGGAGACTTTGGTTCCGTTTCCCGCGCCCCGTCGCGTGTCGCGTTGTAGTGTGCGACCCGCCTTAGTTCCATAGTTTAATTGCTTGCACATTCGTTTTTTTTACGATAAATAAACAATGGTTGTTAGCTCATTTTCGCGTAAAATATTCGGTTTTTACACTTTAAATTGACGTCTTGCTGAATACATTGACGCATTTCGCTGTTTGACGTGCTATGCAAATGTTGGGCCTATCTTGGCTCACACATACATTCCTGAATTATAATTGCTATGTATTTAAATGAAGCTTCAATAGTACCGTCATCTGTTTAACCCCAAAAGTCACTGTGGCTAAAAATATGTAAATAAGTCTTTAAATATATTTACTGTTCTTTTTGCGCTTTTCCATATTTAGTTACCGTCGAACAATTATTAGACTATTTAAAAAAACAAACTAACGAGACGGCTGTTTAACAAACTTATTACAATACATATTATATGCTGCATAAAACTGGATGAAAAACAATACTTATAATAAAGAATAAAAAAACTTTAAGTAGCTTCACCGAAACTATTTTGAGTTCTTGAATAATTTACATTTGGAACATCACAACTTTTTATGGATCTATTTTATAGACAGACGGCGTAGGCTTAGAGGATAGAAGGGTGTCCAGGGGGCCTAAAATGGCCACCTTGGCAGAATCATAAAAGGATAACATTATGAATCATAATATGGCGAAGACAGTCCGTGTTTTTCTTTTTTTCGCTGCACTACGTAGGTATAATCAAAGAGATTGGGATTGGATTTGGATTGGATTGATTGGTATTTTAACACAGACAAAAAAAAATAACTTTAAAATCCTTCACCAATGGGATTTGATACGATTAACTTATCAGTTAACTGTCCATTATGATTCATAATGTTATCCTTTTATGATTATTTTTTGGGGCCCCTGTTTCACTTTGGAAATCTACAAAAATATAAACGTTTACTTTTCATCATACATACTTATCCAAAACGCTCTCTTCTTTCCAGATCCTCGGACAGAGAACTGGTGGCTGATGTCAGGACCAGGCCCTCTGCTGACCATCCTCGCGACGTACCTGTACTTTTGCAACTCAGTCGGCCCCAAGTATATGAGAGACAGGAAACCCTATGAC
This sequence comes from Oligia latruncula, assembly GCA_948474745.1. Classification (NCBI taxonomy): domain Eukaryota; kingdom Metazoa; phylum Arthropoda; class Insecta; order Lepidoptera; family Noctuidae; genus Oligia; species Oligia latruncula. The sequence goes on from OX419686.1 coordinate 2,546,422, forward strand.
TTGAAGAACGTCATAATACTGTACAATGTGTCACAGATTTTGATGAGCATTTATCTCGTGTATGAGGTGGGTTTCCAGAATATATAATTTTGGACATACATTTTGTTGAGCTAGCTAATATATTCTGTAAAAATCTTACCGTGAAAATTAAGGTGTGCAGAAAAAGAGTGAGCCTGAAGTGAGCTGTCAATAGTGTCAATTTCTAGCATGAGGCGGAATGACAGCTCACTTTGATCAAGTATACTTTAGTGATTGGAGTAAATAGGTTTATAAAACCACACGATGCATGATAATAAATAACTTACCGTTACATGCATCCTGCGCACGTTGCATGACCACAAGAGAAATGGAAGAAACGAAAGGGAGAATTCCAGATTATAGAATAATTTCTAGGGCACGTTGTTAAAAATGTAGAAAAGAAATGTCACTTTATTTTCTTAGAGTAGAGGTAGATGTGGTCATGTTATGCTCTAATGCTCTGCGCAAACTCTGTGGAGTGGTGCAGTCTGGACACGTACAGCTGCGTCGTCGGGATTGCTGGACGCAGCAGCATGTTGGGTTCCACCAGCACGGTGCCGCACTGGTTCCGACAAGGAGGCTTCTTCTTCTTCTTCTCCACCTTGATGAAACCATCCTTGTCGCACGTGTCCTTCTCTGCACCCTGCCTTTTCAAAACCTTGTTTGGTTTCAACCGGCTCCGTTTACCCCCGTTTGGTTTTTCCACCAGTTTTACCTGCGAGTTTTGCGACTCAGCAGGCTGACAACTAGATATAACCTTTTTGTCACTTTTCACAACCCTTACCATACAATTCATTAGTTGGCTTAGCCGGTTGAATGCCGTAATTAAAGAAACAATTTAAAAAAAGGGTCTCGTTAACTTATCAATTTTCTTACTTTTTCAGGGTTTAGTAGCGGGTTGGTGGAACGACTACAACTTCTCATGCCAGCCCGTGGATTACTCGAACAGTCCCAAAGCTCACAGAGTAAGTCTAAATATCTCTTCTGAGATCTTCTGTTTCATAAACGTCCACATTTTTATCTCCACATTGTTTAGTGTCCTTATTCAGGTGGTAGGGACGCCGACACACGACCTCTTATCATGGGTTCAGGTACATGACTGTGGACATAATTATATGCGTTAAAATTTTTCGTCGTTTAGTAACAAATTAAATAGTTGTGGAAAACAAAAGTGCCTAACCTACACGGTCAAAATGTATGGAAAAGCATTTTTTTTTAATAACCGACGAAAAATTTCAACGCTGAAATTTTTCGTCGGTTATTAAAAAACCAGAATCATGTACTGAATCCAAGGTAACAAGTTGTGCATCGATGTCCATGTCGCCCTGTATACTGACTAAGCAATGTCGCTTCAAAATAGTGGAGCATTGTGTTCCATGATTTTTAAAACTAGGCAATGGATTCTGGATTTATGAATATTTGGATGTCGTATAGTTGATAATGGCTTTCTTAAAAAAATTTGCAGATGGCAGCAGCAGTATGGTGGTACTTCGCAGCCAAGATCATTGAACTTCTGGACACAATCTTCTTCGTGTTGAGGAAGAAGAACAGACAGATCACCTTCCTGCATCTGTATCATCACTTCATGATGCCCATCTGCGCTTGGATCGGCGTCAAATTCTTGCCAGGTACGTTAAAGTCTTCATTGCACATCTGCTTAGGATTAATTTGATAAATAATAATTTAGAAGAGTATCTATTTCAAAATAAAGAGAGAGAGGACTCTATAAAGCCTGAAGATTGAGTGATTGACAATGATACTGAAGATATTATACCTGGGTATTGAAAACCATGGTGATACACGTTCAAAAGTATTAGGATCTAAAATGACTTTTGACATTGTTTTAATAGATCGTTATGTATAATTCCAGGTGGACACGGAACTCTTCTCGGTGTGATCAACTCCTTCATCCACATCATCATGTACACTTACTACCTGATCTCCGGTCTCGGACCTCAGTATCAGAAGTACTTGTGGTGGAAGAAGCATCTCACTACCATGCAGCTGGTAAGTTGATGCATTATTCCATTGTGGTAATACCTGGTCCCAACAGAATACTAATTCGATAGGAAAATAATGATGTTATAATATTTATCAACGCCTAACTCGAACCTAGAACACTAAAACTTTGCACAGTGATTTAGTAGTCAAGTAATAACGGGTTTTTTCTAATTCCTAAGGAAAATATAGCAAGGACGTAGTCGCAAAATGTTAGTTATGTATAATTTGCATACTCAATATTGTCTGGAGAAGGTATAAAAACAACAGTGATAATCAATTCATCACTGACTGAATAAAACATAAAAGTCTAATATATTTGCACGCTTCTCTAAACTTTTGAGTCATTAAAATAGACACAAGGTACATTCGAACATTAGAATGTAATTGTGATACAAAGCAAATGAGCATAAATTATGTTAATCTGAAGAATTTGCAAAGTTGTATTACTATTAACCTTAGGTATACTTCACATTGTATAAGTGAAGTGTAAGCTAATAGTAATTTGCCTATCGTATTTCGATAGGCAAATTACTATTAGCTTTAAGATATGCTTGCTAAATTTAAAAATGTGAATGATAATAAAAACTTCCGAAAACTTAACAAAGAAAATAGTGATTTATCAATGAATGATAACCACAATCATAAATGAGATCCGCTTCTAATCTCAACTTGTATATCCAGTTCAAATACCAAACACCATAATCAGCCTATAATGTTCCCACTGCTGGGACACAGGCCTCCTCTCGGTGAGAGGGAGTGGGCCGTAATCCACCTCGCGGGCCCAGTGCGGATTGGCAGATGTCACATGTCTTCGAATTTTTGGTTCTAGGACATGCCGGTTTCCTCACGATGTTTTCCTTCACCGTTTTGAGAGCAGTGGTGATGAAATAATTTACACAAAGTAAAGCGCCTGTCTGGGTTCGAACCTACGACCTACAACTCGTAAGTCGCGGCCGTTAACATTTGGCCACCACTGCTCTACTCTACTTGAAATACCAAACACATAGCTAGCTATTTTATTCTTACGCAGCTGTTTTATCTAAAACTTTTTTTAGTTGTTGTATATCTTGTTGTTTATTTATAACTTTTTTTTATTCTCATCTTTGTCCTTTTCGTTTTACAGATCCAGTTCTGTATCATCTTCTACCACAACTTCACGGTTATGTTCAGTGACTGCAACTACCCTAAGGGTATCAACTTCTTACTCTCCCTCAATGCTGGTCTCTTCCTTTATATGTTCGGTAACTTTTACTACAATAACTATGTCAAGAACAGGAAATCTGCTCAAAATGCTCAGGTCACTGCAAATGGAAAGGCAAAAGAGTGCTAGTACAAAGACTTGATTATTGTAATAGTATAGTTTGTTAAAGCTAGTTTGTTTGTTCTGACTGGCTTTTGTTGTGTGATAGATCTATGTGATTTGGATTTTGTAGAATGTGTGTGTAAATGGTTTTCTTTTAGAGTATATTTTTTAGTTAGGTAGTTTTTATCAAAACCATGAAGTACGATATTATTATGGGTGACTTGATAAACTTTTAGCTTACGCTTATTTCTCATGCTCGCTTATTTCTTATGCCTCTATTTTTATCGAGTTTTACTATTATGAATTTTTTTATAAATTCACTTTCCTCATCCTGAAAAATATAAAACTTCTTAGTCAACACACACAATTTTCATAATCTTTAGCACATAAAATAAGTATCTTAGTAAACATTCATATAGACTTCCACCATTTCTTATAGGCTAATGACTGTATATTTGTACAAATAGTTTTAATTGTTGGTTAAGGTATAATATATTATTATATCAATGGAAACTATTTGATATTTGCCCTATTTTCGACTGTTAAAATGTATGTTACTATTTGTGTATGCTGTGAAAATTATTATGTATGTAACTTTGGGTTACTTGAATTTTCAAGGTTAAGTTAAGGATTAAACGTTCTTAAATCCTTGGTACATCATATAATGAATTATCTATCTTGATTAATTATGGCTTCCACAACGTTTTTCGGCTGTATAGCTTTCTGCTATCTCTATGCGAATAGATATATTGTTAATTTCTACTTTCACCTTTAGGAACTGCAATAACATTAATCTCTTCATCGTCCATTTAGAAGGGGGTTTGTTCTTTCGTATGATCTCTTTATATTAGCATAGATATGATGCATGATAATGACATGTTTTAATTCAGAACAGCATACACTACGTTTAGTAAAAACAATATTTTAGAATTATATGATCCGAGAAATTTGTTTATTTGTTTATATGTAAGTTCCTTTTAAATCAGATTTGACTGTAAATAGTCTGGTCTTTGTTTAATGTATTAAAACTGGAATATTTTATAAATCGATGTTTTTTGTTAAATAAAATCACACATCATCTATGTTTAAGATTTTCATAAACATGTTTATCGTTTTGGTTTAAATATTAATAAAACCAAAACTCGAATTATGGACCCTATGTCGAGGTTTTTAATTATTGAAATATTATAGCATTTTTCTTATGATATTAAATCTTATACCTTGTAAATGTATTTTTATAAATATTAAACATATATAATCGAACAAATTGAAGATCGATTTCAAACACAAATATATTCAAGACTTGTTATTTTATGAGGATCTGAAATATATGGGTAATTTTATATATATGTGTTGTTTCTTTTCCGCTATCTCACCGAAGTCCTGATCTCTCAGGATTTTCGTGAAACGAATGGAAAATATTGCTAATATTTTTTTCTTACTATGTGTATGTACAGTCAACAGCAAAAGTAGATGATCAAAATCAGAAATTCAATACTAATGAACGGAGTTCGCGTTAGAACTGTGTGGCGTCGAAGTGAGTCAAAAGTATGTGATTGTAAATTATACCAATCATTTACTACCAGTACAGCGGCCATTATTCGTGATCAGTTTTGACTCCTATTGAATTTCATTTTGATCATCTACTTTTGCTATTGACTGTACACACATATAAACAGACAAGAACAAAGGAACAGAAAAATAAATAACACGAAGGGTACCTGGATTCAATATCTGGATTCCTTAAAAGTAAATACGAATGCAATAAAAAAAAAACTTTCCTTCCAACTCACTCAAAGGAAGATCTTCTTGGTCTGTGAAACTTGGACGTTGTTAAGCAACTGTAGAAATATCTCTGGGTTAATAATAATGAAACGTTAAAGTGCACCGAAATTAACAAAGGTACACGTGTACAGGTACACATACCAGGTACACGTACACAAACAAAACTTTCTAAGAAACAGATGGATAATTCTAGACTGACCAAGAATTATTTATGCGAGTTTTGCGGGGTGATTATTGTTAAAAATACTCAAAACTTATGGCCAGGGGGCTGGCCTATTTTTTGGCTTGAGAATCAGCATCGCCCTACAACGTGGCGATATTGCCAGCCTTTTGGGCAATTTTCATGTTGCCAGCGATGCGAACGAATATTTTTACGCGCTCTTTCCCTTTTTTATAAACACTTACATATTATTATTATTTCACGTCTGTTAGCTTATATAATTATTATGTAAATACTATCTTGTTTGAAAAAATATATAATTAAAAAAAAACTTGAAGATTACCCTGAATGGGTACTCTTCATGACAAGTTTTTTTTTCATCATCAATCACCAAAAAAATAAAGGTAAAAATAATACCTAGGACACAAAAGTGCAATTATGATCTAGTTCAGGTGTTCACATATTGGATAAGTAAAAATAAACTAGCTTCGCGACATTGGATAAAGGCTGCGGTAAATCCACAGAGTACTTTTTGATAGACTGAAAGGTAAATCTGTTTATACGCTGACCGCGGAAACGTGTAGCCGTCTGTCGCCGACCACTGCTGAATGCTATATTCGTAAACATACGGGCGCTTTATTATAATAATATGTAAATTATTTCATCACCATTGCTCTCAATACGGCGAAGGAATACGCTGTGAGGAAACTGGCATGTCCTATACCAAAAATTACGAAAACATGTAATAACATCTACCAACCCGCACTAGACCCGTGTAGTCAATTGCGGCCCACTTCCTCTCACGGAGAGGAGGCTTGTGTCCCAGCAGTGGGAACATTATAGGCTGATTATGTAACTAAACAAGGAGACATACTTTGTATACGCGTGTCATGAATGACGTTATTGAATATTATTATGTAACTTTTCACTACTTAAATTACTTTTACAAACGCTTTAGCAAGTCATGGATATGTTGCGGCCAACTAGCTTAATTAGCCATTCAGTTAACTGTCTAGCGTTTTAACTAAACGGCGCCGCCGTTCAACTGGCGGCCTGAATGATATTTAGCCATTCAATCAAACAGCTAGGCAAATGACTTTGGATCGCTAACGTTTAGCTACTTGCCTAGCCCAGATATTTAAATTGGCGATTGATTGATTGGTCATTGATTTAAAGTGGCAGTTGTTTATTGTAGTTTTGGAAAGTAAAAACATAAATAAATGCATGTTTTGTAAAAAATGTGCAGTAAACTAAATAAAAACGAGTCAACAAATATTAAAATGCTTATGTAAATAACAGTTAACAGTAAAATGGGTTACAGTTACGTTGGACAGTTAACAAATTGGAATGAGTTGGTGAGAAATCTAACTTGGAAGTAGCGCTCGCGCACCGCTGACGCAGCCCCGCTCGCTGCGCTCGCTCGGCTCGCGCGCGTTTGTTCTCAATTCTAACATAACCTAACGCATTTGGTCGGGCTGGCCTTTAACAACCGCCGAAAAATAAAATGACTGCCCGTCATTTTATTCAACTGATAATTATTACGTCCTTAAAGTTTAAACAACAGTTGTCCAAGTGATTACTTCTTTATATTTCATTCCAATTTCACCCTAATAAAAAAATAAATGGCCTAAGCATCACCCAGCCAGTTTATTAAATCTATATATATAAAATGATAAACTGACTGATTGTTGATATATCAACGCACAGTCTAAACCGCTGCTCCTAGAGACATGAAATTTGGAGGGTGTGTTCTTTGTGAAGAGTAGGTATCCACTAAGAAAGGGTTTTTCGAAATTCCACCCCTAAGAGGGTGAAATTTCACGCGGACGAAGTCGCGGGCAGAAGCTAGTATTGTATAAGATGCATTGGCTGAACATCATTCAGGCCGCTAGTTGAATTGCGCCGTTTAGTTAAAAGGCTAGGTAGGTAGTTAACTGAATGGCTGATTAAGGTAGTTGGCGGCGACATAAATATTTAATTAGATTCAAGGAATTTATTTAGTGAATTTAACTTGGTAATAAAATGAATGCACGATGATTTTTAGATTTAGTTCTTGTTTTGTGGTGTAACGTAAGGTTTGGTTTATTTCCCTGGAAAGGGAATAAGAAATTGTGTGACTAATCGTAAAAATATTTCTAACTCTAAAGTTAGAAATATTATTTAGTCGAGATGGCGGCGCTTTTAGAGAAGATGAACGACGCTTATCAGTATATTTTTTATGATTTGTGCGGTAAGATTTATTTACTTTTTTTGGTTATCTATTAATTCTTCTTCTTCTTTAAAAAAAAAAACGTTGCCCCACACTAGGAATTTCTCCTGTATCGTGGGTGCGTTTACAAACATTTAAACTCACATACACAAACAGCCAGACCCGGAACAACTACTTGTAGGTCATACAAATATTTGTTCCGTGCGGGAATCGAACCCGCGACACGCAGTGCAGCAGTCAATTGCTTAACCACTGCGCCAACCGTGCCATGTCGTGCCGTGTCGTCGTCGTGTGTGTGTCGTCCATAGATATAGATACACCTAGATAACGCAAGAGCAACTACTTCGCGTGCCAAAAATCGCACCAGCTTACGATAAAAAATCATAAGCCGCCACTTTCGCGCTCAGTCCTGTGTACTGCTGGCTGGATAAGCGTGAGCGAGAGCGCGAGCTTTTGACGTCATAGTAGGTAGTCAAAAAATGGCACGCTTGGTTTTCATACAGTTCGTGATACTTGCGTTATCTAGGTCTATCTATATCTGTGGTGTCGTCTTAATTATTGGAATACAATACAGGTCTATATAACATGTGCCTGCCACACACGCGCAAAACTATAATCAAGAATTCAGCACATGATCTAGACGTTAACGTAGATTTTTTTTTGTCGGTTACGTCTATAAAAAAAAACCGGGCAAGAGCCAGTCGGACTCGCGCACTGAGGGTTCTGTATCATCATATGTTTTTAAATTTTCATCGGCGATGCCTAGATTTGTTAGAGAATTTTAACACTGCACGCTGCGGTGTAGAATATTGCAGTTTTATTTGCAAAATATTTGGGCAAACGTCATCTAAAACTATTCTAAATTTAAAGTTGATAGCATTAGTTGTTCTTGAGATATCAAGCTATGACAGACTGACAGATAGACTGAGTCGCACCATAAGGTATCGTTTTTACCATTTTGGTACGGAACTCTAAAAAAGCTGTTTCGTAAAAAAAGCGGTCAAAATGTATGGATATACATTTTTGTTTTTAGTAACTTACAAAAAATGTATGGAAAGATCCAGAATCACGTAGTAAATTCATTGTAACAGGACAACGCGTCGAAGTCCCTGCCACCCTGTAAAGTATGTCGTTATAGAAGAAATACAATTATCATACTGCAATGCGATCAACTGCTAAGCGTTGCTATGACACATTATTTGTTTGTAACAGTATTTAATACTAGCTTCCGCCCACGGCTTCGACCGCAAGGTATGTCGATAAAAACTATCTTATGTCCTTTCCCGGGATGCAATCTATATCTCTGCCAAATTTTATCCAAATCTGTTCAGTGGTTTAGGCGTGAAAAGGTAACATACAGACAGAGTTACTTTTGAATTTATAATAATAGTATGGATATAAATAAATGGGCCCACCCCACTCTTGTCCTCTATTTTGTTTGCTGGAACCTGCACCAGTTACTCAACTGAACCGAGCGCTCGGAGCATCCTGGACAGTCACACCCAACCCTTATTGGACTGGTCAATTCTTCCCATGCAGTGGTAGGGCTAACGCCCGCCTGGTTTGCGACCACCGGAGTCCAGCGTCAAGCAGTCCGCTGCGTTTCGCTCGCTCGTTCCATCATAGACCTCATCCATCGCTTTCCATCAGGCGTGATCGAGGTCAAGTGCGGACATTAAACAAAAAAAATAGAACCAAAACTTCGAAGACATGTGACATCTACCAACCCGCACTGGGGCCGAGTGGTAGATTACAGCCCAGTCCCTCACACAGAGAAGAAACCAGTATCCCAGCAGTGGGAACATTATAGGCTGATTATATAATGTTATAGTTTATAACTGGAGTTTGCATTTAGTATCTAAAATTAGATCTCTACAGTCGACCGCACGCCAACATAAACTGGCTTCGTATTCTATCAAAACCCTGTTCTACGATAGGCCTGTCGATTGTAAAATTAGTAAATATTCCGTAAGAATGTTATCTAATCCAATAGCAATGTATTTTCTGGTGAACACAATAGGATGTCCGACCGATGACCTAGGGGCCTATAAAGGCCAATTTGGCAGAATTATAAAAAGATAACATTATGAATCATAATTGACAGTTAACTGTTAAGTTAATCGTATCAAATCCCATTGGTGAAGGGTTTTTCAGTAATTTTTTTTTGTCTGTGCTAAAATACCAATCAATCCAATCCAAATCTAATCCATATCTCTTTGATTATACCTACGTAGTGCTGCGAAAAGAAGAAAAACACTACACTGTCTTCGCCATATTATGATTATGTATCATTTTATGAATCATAATATGGCCATGATTGGCAATATTGGCAGAAGCCAAAGTGGCCTTTTTAGGCCCCCTGGTGAAGGCCGCAGAAATGTGAAGCACAGAAGCGGTCGAAATGGCGGTGCTTGGGGGAAGGCCTATGTCCAGATGATATGATGAAACACAATAGGCAAACGGTAAATTTTTAGGGTTTTGGACCCAAAGGGTAAAAACCGGACCCTATTACTAAGACTTCGCTGTCTGTCCGTCCGTCTGTCTGTCACCAGGCTATATCTCAAGAACCGCGATAGCTAGACAGTTGAAATTTTCACAGATGATGTATTTCTGTTGCCGCTATAATAACAAATACTAATAACAGAATAAAATAAATATTTAAGGGGGGCTCCCACACAACAAACTTGTTTTTTGTTTGCGTTTTTGCCTTGTGGTACGAAACCCTTCGTGTGCGAGTCCGACTCGCACTTGGCCAGTTTTTAAATCACGCGGAATCAGCGTGTCAGTTGTCCATCACTTGCTGAAATTGTAAACAAAACACTTGTTCAGCATGTTAGTGTTAAAGATCAACATAATGAATATCAACAATAGTATTTAGATTTATAGACCGCATTAAGGTCAATTACAAACTATTAATTACGTCAAGAATCTACTTGAATGTCAAAGATTGTTACTCGTGGACTACTGTAACAACCTCTGACCTAAATTGAAAATTGACATTCACAGATCGTAAACATTAATTTACAGAAATTATAAGAAACCGATGGATGTTCTCGAATAGAATTTAATTTTATTAATAGAAAACAAACAGCTCATTTATTAAATTAAATTTCAGTCCAGAACATCCATCGGTTTCTTAGTATACTTCAACTATATCCGACGCTCCTGTTTACTTATCTCCTTTGTTGACTGTTAAATGATAAATGATTTTATTTTTTTAAGTAGGTTTGTACAAACACTTTTACACGTCAATCATGTTTTTTTAAAACTAGATGAAGTCGGCGTTTCCTATCTGACTACTCTGAGAAGAAAGGCCGAAACAAGCTCAGAGGTCACAGTCTCTTTTAAAGTCCAGACATAATCTTCGTCAGGTTATCTGAAGACCATGTAGATCGATGTCTGAGGTGGTCTTTTGAGGAAAGAACCACACAGATTGAGAGGACCTGTCCAGTCAGTGCCCGCATTTGTCAGAAATCGTGCAGCTCAACTCAAGACTTAAGGAGCTCAACGATTCGACGAACAATACCAAGAACCTAATTGTACCTAATTGTTTCTTTCTTTTGTTTCCAGATCCCAGAACACGTGACTGGTGGCCATCCCCCTTAGTTATGTTCACAGTTATACCATTCTACTTATATTTCTCCAACAGTTTGGGACCGAGGCTAATGAAAAATAAAAACCCATTCAAGTTGAAACGGGTTATATTTTATTATAATATATTTCAAATTCTAATCAGCGCCTACATATTGTATGTGGTAAGTTTACGGAGTCTTTTTTTTTTTCTAACGGGTGTAATAAGGCACTTAACGAAGCCGAGAGCCACTTGTACAGACGCCAGCACATCAAGCTACCACAATCTGTCAAAATTCTTTAATTGATTTTCAGCTTTATCGTAAAAACGTAAGGTTCAAAGTTAATTGGGAAAATTTGACAGTTTCGGGTAGCTTGTTAAGCTGGCGTTTGTACCCAACATCATTGTAAAAAAAAATATAGGTACTGGACCATAGCTGATAACCTTCTGGTTACGGAGATACAGAAGGTCGAAATTCCAACTTTTACTGACGTTTTTTTATGGAAACAAATTTTTAACGTTATAAAACAACTTTACTCCCACGACCCCTGTGCCGTTGTATGCACCCTTAAGCACAATGTTTTCGTGCGTAACGTTGCGCTCGAAATGAATGAACCGATTTTAATGAAACTTCATACTCTTAAGCAGGATACAAAAGTCTAAAACATTTTCGAAAAATAGTGTAACAGGAAAATTAGACCGATTTTGAATTTTCCATAGAAACAGAGATTTCCAGTTATCTTTTTTTAAATAAGACATTTCGAAAATGTTCTTAAGTAACCTTTTAGACCTTTGTATCCTGCTTATGCATATGAAGTTTTATTAAAATCGGTTCATTCATTTCGAAAAACAAGGGCTTGAAAGTTTGTATGAAATGCCGTACGGCGTAAACGCTCTTAAAGATATTTGGCAGATTGTAGTAGCTCAATGTGCTGTCGTCTGTACTTAATGGGTAGTTGACTGCTACGTAACATGTATTTTTAAACCTTGTATATCGGACGAGTTTTTTTATATCCTCTGCTTATGATTTGTCTTATGAGGGGCCCGTGGCTAAATAATAACAGCCGCACAGGTCGATAGATCAGGTTAAGCTACGCTTGCCGCGGTTGGTCTGTTGATGGGTGACCATCTTTACATACCGTGACTCCTCTGTGCCTCGGAAAGCACGTTAAGCCGTTGGTCCCGGCTGTCATTCGTGGATCTTTGTCGTTACGGGTAGTCAGAAGCCCGAAAGTCTGACAACCAGTCTTATTAAGGGGTATCGTATTACCCAGTAATGGGGTTGTGGAGGTCAGATAGGCAGTCGCTCCACCTCTTGCGGGGAACTCTCCTCCGAGGCACGAGTGTGGTCTGCTACGCGGATGACACTCTCCTCACCGCCCGGGGGGAGAGTTTCAGGGAGGCGGCCAACTTGGCCTCGGCGGGTGGATCCTTGGTCGCAGGGAGGATCCGCCGCCTAGGATTGACGGTGGCGCTGCACAAGACCGAGGCCGTGTTCTTCCACGGGCCTCGGCAGCGCCAACCACCAGACGCCCACATCTTTGTGGAGGGCGTCCGAATCGAGGTGAAGGCCCAGATGAAATATCTGGGCCTTGTACTCGACAGCAGGTGGCGTTTCGGCCCGCATTTTAGCGGGCTGTCGACGCGCCTGCTGAAGACTGCGGGCGCCCTCTCGTGGCTGCTCCCCAACTTGGGGAGGCCCAGCGCGAGATGCCGGCAACTCTACGCCGGCATCTTGAGGAGTATGGCCCTTTACGGGGCCCCTATTTGGGAAGACTCCCTCCACAGGAGGGAGAACGCCGCCGCATTGCGGGCCCCCCAAAGGGCCATAGCCCAGCGGGTGGCGAGGGCCTACCGCACGGTCGGCTTCTCCGCGGCATGTGCTCTGGCGGGCACTCCGCCTTGGGAACTCGAGGCGTGGGTGCTCGCCAGAGTGTATGAATGGACGGCGGGGCGGAGGGCGAGAGGAGAACGCCCAGCCCCGCAAGAGCGGGAGGCCGTCCGGCGGGAGGCGAAGGACGCAATAGTCGTCCACTGGACGCGGGACCTCGCCGCCGCAGTCTTCGGCCGCCGAACCCTCGACGCGATTGGGCCGGTCCTGCGAGACTGGCTCGAGCGGTCGCACGGGTTCCTCTCCTTCCGTCTGGTGCAGGTGCTGTCCGGACACGGTTGCTTCGGATCGTACCTGCACCGTATCGGGCGGGAGGAGACGCCGTCGTGTCACGACTGTGGCGCGGCGGAGGACACGGCGCAGCACACTCTCGAGGTGTGCCCGTCGTGGTCCGAGCCGCGCCGCAGTCTCACCGCGGCGATCGGAACGGACCTCTCGCTCCCCGGCTTGGTCAACGCCATGCTAGGGGATGAGGGGTCCTGGGCGGCAGTCGCCTCCTTCTGCGAATACGTCATGTCCCAGAAGGAGGCGGCGGAGCGCGTGCGGGAGGAAGACCCTCTCGCGGCGCCGCTCCGAAGGCGGAGGAGGGGTCGAAGAAGACGTCAGTATGACAGTCATCTCCGACTCCTCCCAGGTGGAAGCCAGCAGGCGATGGGTGCGGGGGCACCCTCGCCTGTATTGCACAGGCTTCCACCAGTGCCGGACGGGAATGGCCAGGTGTTCCCGGCCATTCCCGTAGCCCCCCAGACGGGGGGACATGCGGGGCCCGCCAGCTAGGCGGGCATGCGCCGGGGGGTTGTGGATGCAAAGGCTGAGCCGGATTCCCATGACCTCCCCATCAAGGCGATGAGGGAACACCGCTGAGTTTTAGTGGGTATACTGCCACCCTGGCAGGGAGTCCCACATACTCCGTCTCTTCCCCCGACGAGCGGAGATGCGTAACGTCATTTCTCAGCGAAAAAAAAAAAAAAAAAAAAAAAGGCAGTCGCTCCATGTAAAATACGGGTATTCAGCTGCATCCGATTAGACTGAAAGCCGACCCCAACATGGTTGGGAAAAGGCTAGGCAGATGATGATGCTTATGATTTGTTTTCTATTACAGGGTGTATTTGCCGGTTGGTGGCCATTTAATAGCAATTCATACAATTGGACTTGTCAGCCAGTGGACATGACTGATAGCCCATCTACGCGAACTGTAAGTATAATTCTTATTATTAATCACACTAATATTATGTATACATATTTGTTACAGTCGCGAATCATTATTTTAATCAACGTACACTACATAACACTGAGCTGCAAATTGCAAAAATCTGAATTTCCCGGGCTACCTTAGAGCTTCTTCCATAATATCTCCCGGGCCGAAGTCTAGTCTGCCTTGAGATTGGCCGCCGTGGCCAAAATACGGTCTGGAGGACTTTATTTTAAATGCCAATCCTTTCTGTAAGAGTCAAGCTCGACCCGCCGGCCTGCCGCGGTGTCGAGTATGTACGTGAAATTTTATGAAAAAGGGACCGTTTGTCTCTGGAACTTCTCCTATCTCGTCTACAGTTGATTCTCCATTACGAAAGTTCAACTAATAATGATGTTGTAATTTACGTTTCAGATGCACAAAGCTTTCTGGTGGTACACTGTGGTGAAATTCATAGACATGCTAGATACAGTCTTCTTCGTTTTGAGGAAGAAGGACAGGCAGATCTCTTTCTTGCATGTGTTCCATCATTCCATGATGCCCGTAGCGTCTTTTATTGGAATCAAATATTTTCCAAGTAAGGATTTGTTTTTGTTTATTAAAAGCTGATTGATTATGGAGAATGGTGTATTTAAAAATCCGTTAACAAGTCATGATACTTAACTTTTTTTTTTACTAGCTGCGCCCCGCGGTTTCTCCCGCATAAGTTTCGATTCCGTGGAAATATCTGGTTAAAGTGTCCTATGTCCTAAACCAGGTCATGTTCCAAATCCATTTAGCCGTTTCAGTGTGAAAGCGTAAAAACAAACATACAAAAATCAAATCTTTTCTCTTTATAATTTTGATTAGCCAGTAAGTTGTGGATATAATTATAAAATATTAGGAAGGTGCTCATTAGCAACTACCTAAACGATATTTACCTACGAGCAACAATATTATCGCACAAAGCATTTTGCTCCCTTTTTAGGGTTCTGTACCTCAAAAGGAAAAACGGAACCCTTATAAGTTCACTTCATTGTCCGTCTGCCAAAACCCTCTTTCTCAGGAACGTGAGAATTATCAAGTTAAAATTAATATGACATATTCAGGGCTCCTATCTCTTGAAGCAGTGAAAAAATCAAACTTCTAAATCAACGCAATCAAAAGATACGGGTGTTTATTTATTTATTTAATGATTTCTGTACACACAGTAACATACAAATGGTAATTATAATTTGTTGTTTTAACGTTTATGTTCCGTTTATACCGCATATTTTGACATTCGCAAACCGCAAGGAAATCAAAACCTATAGGGTGCTTCCTGTTGACCTAGAATCATGATATTTGGCAAGAAGCAATGTCATGTAGCACAAGTAACGTAAAAAATTTGTAGTTACATACCTACAAATTTGTACGGAACCTTCGGTGTGCGAGTCCGACTCGCACTTGCCCGTTTTTTTTCTCACTGTGTGGAAATCCCAATGCATTTCGTCCACCCATATACAGTGTGAGTCTTTATAATGTGCACATAACGAAATGAGGGAAACATAGCTTAATTTTATCGACGGAAAAAAAAAATAAAAAAATGTTTAAAAGGATCTTTACCTGCTATAGTATGGTGATTGCAAGGCCTTTCTTTAACAGTTGATAGGAAATGTTGTGGTTGAGTTAAAAACATGGTATTTTATTTACGTATAGAAATCTGATACGATGGAGAATAATTTAAAGTAATAAAAAAGAGTAGGTAATCGGGGCTTTTATTGAGTAATTTTACAATATTGTAAAAATTGATGAAAAAATATGAGATTTTTGTTAAAAAAAAACCATAATTCTCAATTGAGGGCGATTGTTTACACAGGGGTCACAACAGCGAACAAGAATTTTAATAAAAATTCTACAATATATATATTTTTTTTTTTTCCTTCGATAAAATTAAGCTTAGTTACCCTCATTTCGATATGTGCACATTATGAAGACTCACACTGTATCTAAAAAAGAAGCATTTCTATGCGTCCACCACAGATGTATAAATTTAAATTTCTAAGAAAATATTTAAAATTATTAAATAACTTTCCAGATGGCCACGCAACACTTCTCGGACTCATAAACTGTCTCGTTCATGTCGTGATGTACACCTATTACCTGATATCGGGTCTCGGAACTAAGTACCAGAAGTACCTGTGGTGGAAGAGGCACCTTACTACTATGCAGTTGGTAAGTCAATACTTTTCTAATACAGTTTGACTGGATTTTTGCTCGTCTAACATTTTAATTTATGTTTTATGAGATGCCCGTGGCTAAATAACAACAGCCGCACAGGTCGATCGTTCAGGTTAAGCTACGCTTGCTGCGGTTGGTCTGTGGATGGGTGACCATCTTTACATACTCGTGACCCTTCCGTGCCTCGGAAAGCGCGTTAAACCGTTGGTCCCGGCTGTCATTCGTGGATCTTTGACAGTCGTTACGGGTAGTCAGAAGCCCGAAAGTCTGACAACCAGTCTTACCAAGTGGTATCGTATTACCCAGTAACTGGGTTGTGGAGGTCAGACAGGCAGTCACTCCATGTAAAATACTGGTATTCAGCTGCATCCGGTTAGACTGGAAGCCGACCCCGACATAGTTGGGAAAAGGCTAGGCAGATGATGATGATTGTCCGCTGAACCCTGGGCAATAAGCACCTAACCACTTTGCTAACTAGATAAATCCGTCATAGACTATTCTCTTGAAATAATTAATCAAGGATTCAAATCATTCGTTTCCTTCTAACAATTAACTTTGACTACCTAATGTAACGGGGTCGTGGCTAGCTACTCAGGATACCTTTGGCAGAATAAAGAAAGAAAGAAAGAAAATACATTTATTTAGCACAGTCTAAAAGACACACAATACAGCAGGTAGTCAGATAATAGTCGTACATACATCAGATAAAAAACAGAAAATATAAAAATAAAAGGGTAAAAATAAAAAGTCCGATGTAAGAAATTAGCAGGAATAAATTAGAAGGATTCTGGTGGCTTATAAACTAGAAAAATAGAGAACTTTGCCAGGTGTGGAGCATCTCAGGCTAAAAAAGGATTTCTGGCGCACTTTAGATACTATGCTCAAAACCCGAGACAATCTAAATGATAATTCAGCTAGGCTGCAGGTGACTAAAATCGCAAGATTCAATCAAGTAGAGTAGGTTTCAACTTTTGTCGTGTAGCGACAAGTCGCATGCGGCAGGTGACTAAAATCGACCGTGAAAATACTACATGGAGGTCGACATTTTGCAAAATGAACTAGTCTGTGATTTTTATCGACCTGTGTAAATAGGATGGCGAGTCAACTTGTGAGATTCTGCGGTTTAATGTAGGGTTTAAAAATCGATCTAGTGTAAATCCGCCATAAACTTGGAGAAACCATAACTAATTTTGTTTGTCTTTCCTTATCAGGTCCAGTTTGGCATAATCTTCCTGCACAACTTGTCAGCCATTTACCAAGATTGCGGCTATCCGAGGTGGATTTCTGTCATACTTTGCGTCCACAGTCTGCAGTTCCTTTATATGTTTGGGAACTTCTACTATGTTAACTATATCAAAAACGCGAAACAAGACGGCACAAATGGAAGTATCAAATCAGAAACCGGCAAGAGCAAAGTGAACTGAGCTTTATATATATGGTATTTGAGACTGCTTTTCCAAGGAGTTATGCTAGTCGTAGGATTCAACTAAAGATGGCTGCGACCAGATGTGATTCATAGTTACCGATTCGATTATTTTTAAATTTATCAGTGTAAATGTGGTGCTGTCCCACAAACTATGGGACACTTACTGTACACACTTACTTGTGCTGTGTGTCGTGCTGTCTGCACGTTGTAGGAACTGGTGGCTACTGAAGGCGCCAAACTCGTAGCCAAATTGTTGGCCGACTTAATTTAGATTGCCATCGACACGCTAAAAAAAACACAAGCAAAAGAACTGAAATCAGCTAACAGAAGTCCCAGAACCCTGACGACTATTTTATATGGCTGATGAAAGCTGTTAATTTTCAAGCAACTGTCTATTAAAAGTTTATACCCTCATTCTTCTAGGGTTTTTTTATGCCCGGGTTGGGCAAAATAAAATAAGCATAAATAATGTTCTCTGTGAGTCATACCTGGTCGCGGAAAACGATTGTAGCTTGTAGTGTAGTTTTATGAAATTATTAGTTAAGTAGGAATTGTTAACCTAATGTTATCTTGTAAGTGTTACTGTTACCCGAGCCTCCTACCATGACCAGGGGGTCTACTCCGAAGTGGTTGATTGTCGGGTCGGCCAAATGTTCGGTCATTTTCTGATGCGAATATTGTTGTCCTACTAAGAATTAAAAAAAAAAGGGTAAGGGTTCTAAAAAGGTTCGGATTGGCACAGTTTGGTCGGGACCTATTAGTCAATATAGGAAATGAAAGGTAGTAAAAAATGACCGAACATTCGGCCGATACGGTGGATAACCACTTCGGAGTAGACCCCGTTTCAATTCTAGTTACTTTACTTAAAACAACATTATGAGGAAAACAAACGAAGGCTGCAAAGAAAATAAATTATTTGGGAAATGTTTTTGATTTTATTTTTGTGCAAATTGACCTATAATTCTTTAGATTTAGATATATATACTGGGGTTTATTTATAAACGATGATTCAAGTTAAGGGGGCGGCGGAGCATGCGTAGTTCATACAAACGTAATCCCAAAATAAATTTGTAAGTCAAACATATTCTTAAGTTAGTGTGTCTAGGTTCCCAAATATATATTTTGAATGGACACTGATTTAAAGACGAGTTATGAGAAAACATAAGTTGTCTATACAATATGTAACAAAAACCCTGTTGTTCCTTAAAAGGGGTCATTGTACTCATCATTTTGAACAACTTTTTCTATGGACCAACCTTGAAATCGCGTAAAAAAAATCAGCTGTTCCATACATTTGTGTTCACTAAAATCGACAAAATTTATGGAACAGTTGATTTTTTTTCGCGATCCCGTATTTTTAAGAACAATCAATTTACATACATTTTTAACAATTTTCTGACATTGATTGTCGCTGTGATGAGACTTGACAAGAATTGACCTTCAGTTTATCCTGACCTCTAGTCTAGTTCTATTGAAACTCCGTAAACGCTAGGCCAGCTGGAGATTACCTAGAACGAACACCTCGATTGTACAAGTGAAACTAAACCAAGGTTTCGACGTCATGAAAGACCACGGTTTATAGGGAAAGGCCTGGGGGCCTAAAAAGGCCACTTTAGCAGAATCATAAACGGATAACATAATGGATGTTAATCGTATTAAATCCCATTGGTGAAGCATTTTTCAGTTATTTTTTTTTTGTTCGTGCTAAAATAACAATCAATCCAATCCAAATCCAATCCCAATCTCTTTGATTGTACCTACGTAGTGCAGCGAAAAAAAGAAAAACACGGACTGTCTTCGCCATATTATAATTCCTTTTATGATTCTCCAAAGTGGCCTTTTTAGGCCCCCTGGAGTTCCAAGACTCCATAACGTAGTTTGGTAGTTATACATTTCCTATCTGCTCCCTGAAACGGCTAGCTACTTGACTAAGCCGACGACGTACAGTCACGAGCACCAGTATGTCAACAACTTTAGCAACTTTCAACTGCGATTTTTCACGAAATAACGAATGCAACGTTGAAATACGACACTTTACATATAGTTATGGGCTTGAAAATACTATGTTCCTACTAATATAAAATTTCATTCAAAAATAAAGGAGAAAATCGCCTTTGAATAAAGCCAAGTGTATACATACTTTTGCTCGTGACTGTACACACGCACGTAAATATATAAAATTTTCTCGCGCATTAGATTTTCAACGCACTACTAAGTGCGGGGTTTTCCTCGAAACGCATCAACTTTGACACGCACCAAAAGTAATCCTCGAAAAAAAAAAAAAATTCCTCGAAATGCATCAACGATGAAATATAGAGAAGAGCTTGAAGGATTCGTAATAAATGATATCGATAGACGTTTCATTTGGTGCATTTCAAATTTGGTGCGTTTGGAGGAATACCCCCTAAGCGCCGAGAGTTAAAAATCCAACAGTGTGGTTTTATGACGCGTTGGGATGTGCTCTGTTGGATTCCCAATCCTCGGCTCAACACCTAGAGTTGAAAATTCAGTGCGCGGTACTGTCCCGCCGCTTTTTTCGTCCGTGTGAACGTTGGCTAACCGCCGAATAATAAAACTCCACATAACTTTAAGACTTCCTTTGTATTTTATCGCCACAATCGACCTTTTGGTGGAAGAGCCAATAGGCTTTTTGGCAGCTTATTTAAACAGTACATTTTTATTTACTATTTTTTAAAAGAAATACATTATGCAATTTGAAGTAATAGGTTTTTGTGGGCTCGTTAGACACCATTAAATAATCTGAGATGTTTATCAGAAACCAGTCAAATAGCCTATTGAGTTGCTTTTGAGTAAGAAAATACACGAAACCTACGTGTTCTTGTGACATTCTTCAGCACACAGCAGTCACGTTTTAAATTATCACGCTTAGCAGAGAAATAAGCGATCACCATAGTTTGTCGGTTTTTAGAAGCAGGAGGACTGTTCCCCCGTGTTATAATTGTGTGCCCGTTCATAAGTGTTTGTGCCCAAAAAACTTTGAGTTACTGCCATGCTTGTTACTATTCTGTGTATCTCCGGTTTATATTAAATTTAATTTAAAAGGTGGTGTGTGGTCTAGAGGATCAACATCATCGAATAGTAGTGCTGTGTATCAACATTCAATGGATTACTTCCTAAGAAAAGGGTTCCTCACTTATGAGTTTGCTAGGAAAGCGGTTTCATATTTTAAAAGGAAATGCGAGTGGTCCTTTCTCCATAGAAACGCTCTCGCCTGTTTTCTTTCTGGTTAATGGCCATAAATAAAGCAATGAGTTTATACAGAATAATAAATATTAACTACATGTACATTCCTTTTTGATGATCTATTATTTTTATAAGCACTAGAACCGTCAAAAAAAATGCTGATTTAAACTGCTGTCAACAGAAGCCTAGTGTACTTTAACAACTATTAATGAAAAAAGAAAAACATAGGGACACAGTATATATCCTTCTTATTCTATTAATGCAATATCTTTTAAACTGGTCCAATATTGGAGGAGGAAATAGGCGAGAGCCAAACCTCGTTTTTACTTAGGCTTTTTCAAAAGTCTCTCTGATCCAAAGATATAGGTAGATATACCTAGATAACGCAAGTATCACGATCTGTATAAAAACCAAGCGTGCCATTTTTTGACTACCTACCTACTATGACGTCACAAGCACTATTTAGTGATGGGAAAATCCAATCGATTCAAAGACGCCGCCGCGTGCGGCATCCGCCCACCCCCGGGGCCTTACGCGAGCGCTCACGCTCACCTAGCCAGCAGTACTACGGACTGAGCGCGAAAGTGGCGGCCTACGATTTTTGTACGTAAGCTGGGCACGCAAAGTAGTAGCTCTTGCATTATCTAGGTGTATCTATATCTGTGCTCCGACCGCATTTCCTCTTAACGGCTGTCATAAAAATCTGTAATTTTCACCAATATTTGACATAAAGGTGTCAAAAAATGCTCTGTATTTCGACAACCGTTATTGTGTGACCGTTTCTTATGCAACGGCTACATTGTCGCCATAAAGCAAACTACACTTCACGCGCTCTCCGTGGTACAGCGAGACGTCGAGCTACGTATGTAAGAGAGCGCGCGAAGTGTAGTTCGCCATATCGCGACAATGTAGTCGAAGTATTATGAAACAAAAGCTGGAGTTGTAGAGTGCGTGAGCTGGGCCGTAAGCGACTTCTTCAGAAAGTTGTTCAGGGTGCTTAGGGAGTAAACATACTAAAAGTCCCCGCGTCTAGGAGGTGAGCCGGAGTGGGAGAGGGGGGGGATAAAATTTCCTACTTTTGAGTTTTTCGCTAATATCTTTAAAACAGTGCGTCGTAGAGAAAAAATATCTTCCACGTAATGAAAGCTAATACAATTTTCTACAACTTTTATCTTACACACTTTTTTCAAATTTCTACCCATTTTCGAATGACACGTTCCGGAAAAATGACAAATTTTAGAAAAAACGACTTTTATCAAACACTAGCTTTTGCCTCCTACTTCGTTCCCGTTATTTTGGGATAAAAAGTAGCCTATATGTTAATCCAGGTCCTAATCTATCTACCTACCCAATTTCATCCAAATCCATTCAGCCGTTTAGTTATCGAAACTTTTATCTTTGTACTAGCAGCACCCCGCGGTTTCACCCGCATAAGTTTCCCGTGGGAATATCGGGATAAAAACTATCCTACGTACTTTCCAGAGACTCAAACTATATACCAAATTTCATCTAAATTAGTTCAGCGGTTTAAGCGTGAAGTCGAGGTAACAGACAGACAGACACCAGCGAAGCTTTGCAGAACGTGATGCTCGAAAACTGATTAGAATTTAGTAAAAGTGTAGAAAATTTTATTAGCTTTCAGCTCCTTCCCACCAACTGAGAACGCAGCTAAACAGCATTGTCCTCCGAGAAAAAAAACAGCTGTTCCCTACGTTTATATTCGTATACCATAACCATAATCAGCCTATGATGTTCCCACTGCTGGGACACTGGCCTCCTCTCGGTGAGAGAGAGTGGGCCGTAATCCACCACGCGGGCCCAGTGCGGATTGGCAGATGTCACATGTCTTCGAATTTTTGGTTCTAGGACATGCCGGTTTCCTCACGATGTTTTCCTTCACCGTTTTGAGAGCAGTGGTGATGAAATAATTTACACAAAGTAAAGCGCCTGTCTGCGTTCGAAGCTACGACCTGCAACTCGTAAGTCGCGGCCGTTACCACTGGGCCACCACTGCTCTATATTCTATATTCGTATACCTCGTCAAAATGTAGGGTACAGTTGATTTTTTTCCGATTTTAGGTTTGGTCCCATAGTAAAATTTGTTCATAATGAAGAGTACAATGACTTCTTAAGAGGTTGTTGGTGTTTTTCCAATAACCCTGTATATCTAGCGGGATCCACGAACCAAAAATACCTGACAAATGGCTGCAATTAAGTAATGTAACATTATACGCCTTAACAAGTAATAAATTAGTAGGTACTAATTGGAATAAAAATAGAAATTAGAAATTGGTCATTATACAAATGGTTTGATTGACGGCACAACAGCTAAGTTATTGATTCCCAAGACTTTAACGGGATAATTTACCTAACGTACAGTCAACAAAGGAGTTAAGTATACAGGAGCGTCGGATATAGTTGAAGTTTACTAAGAAACCGATGGATGTTCTGGACTGAAATTTAATTTAATAAATGAGCTGTTTGTTTTCTATTAATAAACTAAAATTTTATTCGAGAATATCCATCGGTTTCTTAGTAAACTTCAACAATATCCGACGCTCCTGTATACTTAACTCCTTTGTTGACTGTACATAATCAGCCTATAATGTTCCCACTGTTGGGACACAGGCTTCGAGAGGCAGTGGGTTGTAAATCCACGCTAGTAACACACGCGGGATAATTTGCCATGGCTTAAACATGAGTCACAGGGTAGACCAAGTTGGTATGACGGCTGAAAAAAATGTATGCAAGAAATACTTAGATGCTAAATTGGGATATGACTAAAGCTTGATGAACTGGTTGATGATGATAATGTAGTTTTTTTTTTTTATCGTTGCCCCACACTAGGAATTTCTCCTGTATTGTGGGTGCGTTTACAAACATTTAAACTCACATACACAAACACCCAGACCCGGAACAACTACTTGTAGGTCATACAAATATTTGTTCCGTGCGGGAATCGAACCCGCGACACGCAGCGCAGCAGCCAATCGCTTAACCACTGCGCCAACCGTGCCGTCAGTTGAAAATAAATTATGATAATTCTGGGGAATTTCTGGTCTTTGTGTCTCGTACACGAAGTTATGGCGACAGAAATTGAAAATTAGTTGTAGATCTTGATAGTTAGGGTACCGGAGATAAAGCACGTTTTCAGTCCAGTACATGAAAACGTGCTTCATCTGCAGTACCTTTACTTTTCTGTTACTCAACGGTAAACCTAGAATTCACTTACGTTTCTAATTACCCTAATTCATAATGGGGTATTTAGGCACAGTGATTAAAATATAGTTACATAATGATTAAAGGAATTTGTTACATATATGGTTATTACAAGTACATTTTGACTATTTGAATTTCAGATACACTGCGTCAAACTTCATTTTGACCTCTTCATGATTTTGTGCCAATCACTATTGGTTGTTAGATGTTACAGTAATTTATACGGAAATGTACTGTTATATATAATAGGCTGATTACGTCGAAATAATTTGATTTAATATGTTTTCTTTTAAATAGTATGTAAGTGAGTTGGCAGTTTATTATCAAGTGTCATAAGTAGCAGTGAGTTGCGTGTGGTTTCAACGTATTATTTGTTGTTACAAAATGGCGGGAATACTGGAAAGTATAGCCGAAAAATATAATTATGTGATACATGATTTGGCTGGTGAGTTTTTCATGTTTATTAATTTTATAATAAATTTAGAATTTATTAAAATATGAAATTATTGAAATAATATTCTTTCTTACTTATTTTCTCGGACGACGGATTGATTTTGAAGAATTGCTGCTTTTTTTTATTTATTTTCGTACAGATAACAATTAAACCTTAAGACCTTACAGTATACTATATATACTATTATACTCAGTAATACAGATGAACTTATAAAACAGAACTTCGAGCTAATAATAGTACTTATAAGAAAGTTTTCATTGTTTACCAAAAACAGAAATCAGCACGAGATAGTTTTTTTAATATGTCAACAAAACTACACTAATAATTATAAAGGCGAAAGTTTGTGAGTGTGTGTGTGTGTTTATCCCGATCTTCCCACGAGATCGAAACTTATGCGGGTGAAACCGCGGGGCGCAGCTAGTGTTTCATATTTTCATGCCAGCAACACTTACCTAGGATTCGAAGAAGGACGAGCTACAAACAATAATTTATTTCGTTTCTTTACATCGTATTTTTTTTCATTTTTTTTTCAAATATTTCCAGACCCCAGGACGGCAGACTGGTGGGGCGTCCAGAACCCAATGGTAGTGATCTCCATCACATCAGCTTATCTGTACTTCTGCAAGTCACTGGGGCCTCGGCTGATGAGCAACAGACCGGCTTTCGAGCTGAAGACCGCGCTTATGCTGTACAACATATTCCAAATAATGTTCAGCTTGTTCTTAGTTTATGAGGTAAGTGATCCATCATACCTTTCATAAAATTAATATTAATTATCTATCGAGGCTCTCGTTAGGCGGTTGGATCAAGGGCCTGATTCAGAAGGCAGTAGTTACTCCTCGATACGGCTCGCATTGTGAGGAGGTTCCTGTCTCTGGGCCCTAACCACCGGTAACTTGGACCCTGCTCCCGACACCGGCAGGTCACTATTTTTTTATATTTTTAAATGTTTTTTTTATAGTTATTTTTTATATCGAAATATTTAAAAATGTAATAAAATAAGTTAGGTAAATAAATAAACGAAATAATAATAAGTTTAATGATCCAGAGATATACATAAACACAAGAAGAAGAAAAAGAAGAATAGAAGTACAGAAGAGATAGAGGGAGAGGAGGGAGAGAGGGACGGGGGTGAGAGAGAGGGAGTGTATAAAAGTTACATGCTAAGACTTAATCAACTAACAATGGACACAAGGGGAGAAAAAAATAGTTGTCTATATTAACATAAAAAATTAAATCCTGTCTCCTAAACTAGGGATGGCTGGTATCTTAGGAGACAGTGATTCGATCGATCTGAACTGAATAAATGATGGACCTTAGGTTAAAAAAAGTTTAATTAAATGTATCGTAAAACAATAAATTACTAAATCTTCCAAACTAGATGTCAGCTCAGGTAAAGCCTTAGCCAAACAAATGCAAATCCCGCGCGGGATACGGGACGAAATTCCTTCGCGCTAATTGTGTCAACTAACTTGTACGAAGATGTTCGAAATGGCGCGAATAATCACACAATTGATCGTGTGCCGCTTCCCGCGCGGGATAAGGTTCTGGATGGCCAGACATTTATAATCACATTTTGCCAGAGATCGCATCACTGACAGTTTTAGTGTTTATGACCGTTTGTTTTTTATTAAATAATAATAATAATACTTGCACGTGACACCGTATTGCTCATAATGGGCGTTAGTATTGACATGACGTATGCCCTTGCGCATGTCAGATTTATTGTAAACGCACGTACGATGCAGAGGAATTTCTTAGTACAAGATAACTGATATTAATTTATCAATTAAAATTATAAATTTAACCAGAAACAATAATTCATTATGACACAGCGATTTGCTGTAATGAATTTTCATTAAACATAAATTATGTAAATTCGAGCGTATCTACAGGGTGGGCAAATAACAGGTATACACTTTACTTTTTAGATTTTATTCTATGAAATTTAAACAATATTAAGTTTTTTTTTAAATATACTATTTAGGGCCAGCTATAAAGTAGGTATGGAAAATAATGTCAGACAAATGTCCACCTCTAGCAGCATGGCAGATGTGAGCCCTTTTCATTGCGTTTTTCATTACATTTTCACACATTTCCTGCGTTACCTCTGTGACAAATTGGGAAGAGGCTAGGGCAGATGAATTGGTACTATAATGCGAAACAAACATTCTAGAAAATTAAATGATTTCTTGTCGATTTGAGACATTCCTGTAATTTTATTAATTTTGACTTGCCTGTATTCTTATTTTGACATTTGTAATTTCTTTTTTTTATGATTTTTTATGAATACTAATATAATTCAATAAATATGAATCATGGCACATCCAAAATTTGCATGCTGAATTTAGAAAGCGGAATATACTGTGAATTATATTATGACATCTGTAACCACCATATTTCATGCAAATAAACGATTATTATTATTATTATTTAGGTATACATTTTTTGAGTTCGAATCCCAGGCCGGGCAAAGTGTTATTGTGTTTTTTCTGTCAGAAATTTCTCAGTAGCAGCCCGTAGTCACAGTAAAGATAAGAACAGTACGGAAACTACGTACTAACGTTCGAAACGGCACACTCACACAGACGCGCGCATCTTTAGTTAGTACGTAGTTTCCGTACTGTTCGTATCTTTACTGTGCTGTAGTCTGGATTTGTGTCCGGTTGATAGCAATAAGCTCGCCCCTAGTACATACATCTGGCGAAATAAACCTACTACTACTACACATAAACCTCTAAAAAAACCTAAAAAAAAACCTAAACCTGTACTAGACATAAACCTCTGCATAACCCTGCAAGGATTACAGGCGTGATGTTATGACCCCCAAAAGCGTATAACTATGCATACATACATACTCAGCCTATAATGTTCCCACAGCTGGGACCTCCTCCGGGGGCCGGGTGGGCCGTAATCTGCCACGCGGGCCCAGTGCGGGTTGGTAGATATCCCTAAGAATGTCGAAGACTATGCATAACAAACTGTTATTCAGAATTTACATGCTAGATAAAAATGTATCGGGTTCAAAGTCTTGTATTAAGTAATTCACTAGTAACAGTGAACTTGAACTTGTAGACATTCATTTAAATGAACTTTCATTACAATGATATGGCAAATATTTCCTACTTGTATATTTTTGTTATTTTTTAGTGGTGGCTCAGTCATAATAGCCGCGACTTACGAGTTGTAGGTAGTAGGTTCGAACCCAGACAGGCGCTTTATTTTGTGTAAATTATTCCATCACCACTGCTCTCAAAACGGTGAAGGAAAACATCGTTAAGAAACCGGCATGTCCTAGAACCAAAAAAAAATCGAAGAGATGTGACATCTACCAACCCGCACTGGGCACGCGTGGTGAATTACGGCTCACTGCCTCTCACCGAGAGAAAACCTGTACCCTGTTTATGTATATAGAGTTGCGAATACCAGCCCGTATTACCTATTACCTACTTCGGGGTCTGTGATGATGATGATGCAATCCGACCGATTTCGGCCAGGCGATCGCTTCAACTCCGTAGTAGCTGTCGTTCGTGAGCTCGCATGTGGCTTATGCAGCCAATCTTCTTCAAGAAAACCCTCGCACAATGTGGGCACGTGAGCACACCATCTCTATGAAATTATAGTTATTTGCCGCAGGTGGTCGGGCTTTCGATCGGTCACGCTTGGCATCAAGCTCAAGGCGCCCACCGTAGTTCAAAGTCATGAACTTTGGTTTTAACTAAAGTCCTCCACTCAAGTCTTTGAGCTGCTTGCTGCTTGCCGGGTCTGTACACACACACTATAACATATGCTTTTTGTATCTTTTTCAGGGTTCAGTCTACGTTTTGGCTAAGGAGTACAACTTTGCATGTGAACCAATTGATTACTCCAACAACCCTAGAGCACTGAGGGTAAGTCACTATTCGAATTTTATTTTCTCATGACGTCCTAAAAGGTAGAAGAAAAAAAAGAAAGAAAAAAAGGTTTATTTGTCACAGAAACACGTGCATACAAAAAGATGGAATAATAAATATGGAAACAAAATCCATACTAAGAAAACGAACAAGCGGGGGTTCGAGGAGGGGGGTGTGGAGGGGGGGTTCAGGGGATCAGACCGGAATAAATCATATTATAAATGCGAAAGGTGTCTATCTGTCTGTCTGTTACCTCGTCACGCTTAAACCGCTGAACCGATTTAGATGAAATTTGGTATAAATTTAGTTTGAGTCCCGGCAAAGGACGTAGGATACTTTTTATCCCGATATTCCCACGGGATCGACACTTATGCGGGTGAAACCGCGGGGCGCTGCTAGTATAGATCAATAATCATGAGCACAGAACAGAAATAGTCGACAGCTGCACATCGTGACTGTGACAAGAAGGCTTCCACTCCGCATGATGCTGTGCTACCCACAGCACAGCTGTGATTTTCAGTGGTCAACCGTTTGTGTCCCATAACTTGCGAAATATCGGTGTACTATATTTTGGTATAATATACAGGGTTATTGGTAAAACATTATAAAAAAAAACAGCTGTTCCCTACATTTGGGTTCTAACCTAACCTAACTCTTTAAAATGTAGGGAATACCTGTTTTTTTTTTTGTGATTTCAGGTTTGGTCCCATAGTAAAAGTTGTTCATAATGATGAGTACAATGACCGCTTAAGAGGTTGTTAATGTTTTACCAATAACCCTGTATACTGTGACCTCCAAAAGTTAGTTACCATTTTTCCACTTCAACTGTGATTATGGTTTAAAATTAAAAAATAATCAGTATAAGTCAAGAGTAATTTCTAACTATTTACACTAAGTACTAAATTAAAAGATAACTGCATAAATACATTAAAAAACAAAAGGATATTTAGGTCGAAGTACTTCTCCGCATCGCTGTCATCCGGAAACGTGCCCAGAAGACTGGCAACATTTCCACGTTGAATGGCAATGCAAATTCTTTTTTCCAAAGAACCACCCAGAATTCTGGTCACGCCGGGTCAGCGGGATTGTCCGAAAGGGTTACCGCTGGCCCGGAACATAAAGGGCTAAGGAAGGAACACGGGGGGTTTTAGTCAGTAAGAGTCTGACACTCCCTTCCGCTCCACCCAGAGCGGGAGGGGTAATTTATTTTGATGATTTCCCAACCGAAAAAAAAAAGCCCTCTGGTCACGTGAAGTGTCGATCAGCCGGCGACAAATTTATTCAAAAATGACCCCAAACGGCTCAAAGCTGTAGTTAGCCTTATGGTTACAGTATTTTAAATTAATATACGGCAAGTTTAAATATTTTATGGAAACAGAATGTCAGAACTCAATAACAAAAATAACCATAACAAGTAATGTAAAACAACAGAAAAGAATTTCGCTTCAGTTTGGGAACACCACACTTAGATGAAGAACTTTTATTCAAAATTATCCTGAACAGCTTATTGCATATTCATCCCATTATGAAAACTTACTTAAAACATCATTAATATATTTCCAGGTTGCAGCCGCATCATGGTTCTATTACATCGCCAAGATCACAGAACTGATGGACACCATCTTCTTTGTCTTACGGAAGAAGTACAATCAAGTGACATTCTTACACGTCTACCATCATAGTATGATGACTCTCGTTATATGGATTGGAGTGAAGTACTTCCCAGGTATATGACCTTTTTTATTTCAACACTAGCTTCTGCAAGAGACTGGCGGCATTACCACGTTGCATGGCAAAGCTTAGCCTCTGGCCAAGGTAAAAGCCAGTCCTTGGGTCACGGGAAGTGTCAACCAGCCGTTTCGAAATTTCTTTAAAAATAATTAATGATGTTGATTTAATACATATAAAATGTTCTTTTTGTTTGCAGGAGGACACACAATCTTTATGGGATTTTTGAACTCCATGGTCCATGTCATCATGTACACTTACTACTTCATCTCGGGCCTTGGACCTGAGTACCAGAAGTACGTGTGGTGGAAGAAGCACGTCACCATGATACAATTGGTGGGTTTTATTGAAATTGTTATATTTATACCTAACTAGCTTCGCCTGCTTGAAATTTCTTGTTCTCCCTGACTTGGGTTGGTTTTCGCTCAGCGTTGTTTCTGACTTTTTTTTTGTTTTTGCTCGTCTCCTGAGGGTCCTAGCGTAGCGTATGTTAAGTAACCTATAGCCTTCCTCAAGAATTGGACAGAGTCCCCACTCTGTGCGCCCGCAACCCCAAAGGTCCACCTACCTTGTTTGGTAAGCGGGTTTCGGCGTGTTAGGCGCCAAAATCGACTTAGTGTGAATCCCCCATTATACGCATACACAAGGTTATATTTTTCTTTATAATGTTTTTATCTCTTTCTTCCAGATCCAATTCAGCATCATCATGGCCCACAACGGAGCCGTCTTCTTCTACCCGTGTAATTTCCCGAAATCACTCAACATTTTGTGCATGATGAACTCCACAGCTTTCATATACATGTTCGGAAAATTCTACATCAATAGTTATAAAAAGAATAATCAAAACAAAACTGTTTTGGAAACCCAAAAAGTTACACCGGTTTCTAGCAAAGTTAACAGCAGCTACGGTAGGAGAAAACTTGCGGAAAAATCAAGATAACTAACGTATATTTATGATGATAGATTTAAGAGAAATAATACATATTTTTTCTAATAAAAACCTTCACTATGCACAGGTGAAATAAATTGTATCAATGAACGTGTATTTATATTAATATGCAAGCCGCTACTGCTGCTAATTGACACCGAAGACTACAGACAACTACCTACTTGCGGCACAGTCTAACCAAAGTGCCTACTTACTAATCGCGATTACCGTTTAAACAATCATCAGATTAGATGTTTAACATAAAACTGCTACTATGACAAAAGAAATTAAAGTCGTATTATGTAAGCGAATTGTTTAGTTTTATTTACCCCTGCTTTATCAAGTTATAACCTAAACATGTAACCAGGGCCTCAAGTCTGCTATTACAATAGTGTCAGAATGGTCTATCATTGATTTCTTGTTGATTTTGACAAGTTTGGTAATCTACTAATATAATGGCGTCATTATGACTATCCAATGGTCAACCACTCCATTGAAAAAAATGGCATAGAATGGTAATCTATCTAATGGTAAATATAATCTAAAATTTTGACAGTTCCTTTGATCAGTGACCTACCATTAGAACGTCATTGTGCAGTCAATGCTTTTAATTCGTTACGAGTATCGTATATTATGTTCTGTGCCATTGACCGACCAATGATGGACCATTATGAATTTAGCCGATTACGAACTTTATCGAATCGAATTTATAAAAATAAATCAATCTTGGGCCCCAGACTTCGGTCGATCGCTGGGATCGGCCGATCCAGTGTGGTTACGTTCGAACAGTTTGGGAGTAATGAAATTAAAATTGGATTAGTAAACATGGAACGAGAGTACAATCCTGACGAATACAACAACAATACAACCAACGAAAAATAAAATGCACTGTTGTGCATTTTATACAATCTACATCAATGCAGCCGCACGGGCACCGCTAGACTGGAGCGCATCGCTCGTATGCCGCTCCCCGCGCCGCTGCCTTCGAGGCCAGTTCCTTGTATAGGTAGACAGAGTAAACTATAGACTGCTGCATATCTTCTTTTTCATTCGCACAAGAAAAAGA
Source organism: Oligia latruncula (assembly GCA_948474745.1). Classification (NCBI taxonomy): domain Eukaryota; kingdom Metazoa; phylum Arthropoda; class Insecta; order Lepidoptera; family Noctuidae; genus Oligia; species Oligia latruncula. The sequence goes on from OX419686.1 coordinate 2,578,669, forward strand.
GAAATATATTAACGTCACTAGCAAAGAAAAGAGACAGAGTAAGAATATTTCTCCCCCTTACTGCGTGTCGGCTAAGCAAATTAATATGCACAACAAGTTTGACGTTTATGAAAGAATAATAAAATAATACACCGCGATTAAACGGAAAATAAGATATTTTTCGTACATAATTCAATAATAGTACATTTGCGCGACTGTGAAAATAGTAAGGTGCAGTGTAATAAGCTGTAAAAATGATAGTATGATGAAGATTGCCCCTTTCGGTAATTTTTTGTCCCTTTCAGTGACACGGATACCATAAGTCTATAGATTACTCTGTCTAGGCTTATAAATCCATGCATTGAAACGCGCCGCGCCCCGCCGCGCCGGTGCCGCCGCCGCGCCGTCGCGCGTTGCCGCGTCGCTCCGCGTCCGCTGCCTTCGTGTCCGTAGCCTAACACTTTTTTTTTTTGCTATTATTTAAAAACTAAATAATAAGATGTTACAAAGGATTATTTGTTCCGAAATAAAAAACATTGTTATTTATTTATTTAATAATAGTTATTATGTTGTTTGCTTAATAACTATTAAATGGATTATTTTGCTGTTTGTGAGCAGTGGTGGCCCAGTGTAACAGCCGTACGGCCGACCTACGAAATGTGGGTCGTAGGTTTAAACCCAGACAGGCGCTTTACTTTATGTAAATAATTTCATCACCGCTGCTCTCAAAACGGTGAAGGAAAACATCGTGAGGAAACCTTCTAGTCCTAGAACCAAAAATTCGAAGACATGTAACATCTACATAAACACCAACACGCACTGGGCACGCGTGGTTGATTACGGCCCACTCCCTCTCACAGAGAGGCCTGTGTCCCAGCAGTGGGAACATTATAGGCTGATTATGCTATGTCGTTTGTAACAATACCACGCGGTCGTTGTTCAGTAAAGTAAAGTAAAATTTATGTGCATATATTGTAGGTACAGTCAACAAAAGAGATAAGTATGCAGGCCCGTCGGATATAGTTGAAGTAAGACACCGAAAGATGATCTCGAATAAAATTTTATTTTAATAAGGGGCTTACATGACCTAAAGCGCGGTCACTGTCGGACTGCATAGAAAAGAAAGAGAAGCGCGATGACACAACGCTGCTAATTTATTGCAAAATATGAAGCAATTATTTAATTACAAGAAATCTATTGTTTGGACTAAAAAATTAAACACTACTATTTTAGTAGGTATGTTGCTTGTAGAATAATCTAACAACAAATCAGAATGATTGTATTATATTAGTATGGTTTTTATTGTAAAAAGAAAGTTTTTAGAGGTATCTTGATGATTTCTTTCTATCGTATCAAATTTGTTGTATTATGTTTTCAACACACTATCTACCTAGCATATATCCTGCAGAATATCATATATTTTTCTGATTTTGTTTACTGTAGTCGATCATATATTTTTCTTTTATTGTTTCGTAAAAGTTGTGTTTTTTGTGTTTAGGTCCTGTAAGCCCTTTAATATACAACAAACTGTTCATTTATCAAATTAAATTTCAGTCGACAACATCCAGCGGTTTCTTACTAAACTTCAACTATATCCGACGATCCTGGATACTTATCTCTTTTGTTGACTGTAGGTAGATACTATAAAATGTAACTAAAGTAAAGTAAAATTTATGTGCATAGATTGTAAATACTATAAAATGTAACAGTAGGCACGTGTTTTACACAGAATTGTAAAAACGCACAGTCACGAGCGTAAATACCTATATTAATTAACGCACAAGATCCGAAAGCGATTGTCTACTGAAGTATTGATATTTATATATTTTATGATGTCGCAAACATAAAAATATCTACCCATCTATACTAATATTATAAATTCGAAAGTAACTCTGTCTGTCTGTCTGTATGTTACCTTTTCACGCCTAAACCACTGAACGGATTTCGCTAAAATTTGGCAGAGAGATACATTGCATCCCGGGGAAGGACAAAGGATACTTTTTATTCCGATATTCCTACGGGATCGACACATAAGCGGATGAAACCGCGGGGCACTGCTAGTAAAATATAAAAATCACACAAAAACAAACTTGCTTTTGCATTTATATTAGTTACTATTAGTTAGAATTTTAACACCTGAAAAAATGTTCTTCTTTATTTTTACAGAGTCGCTCTCCCGCTACCTCTTAACTTAGATCTTTTAAACTGCGCAACGGATTTTAATGTAGTTTTCAGCAATAGATAGAGTGATTCAAGAGGAAGGTTATGTATGTATAATACATGGTAAAAAATGAAAAAAAAAAATGGATGAAATGGTTTATCTATCTACATGCATATTATAGTAGAGAAAAGCCGTGAAATTCAAAGATTTATAATGTGATGTCGTAACTAACATATTTTTGTGCGCTTACATTGCAAACGCTGGCTAAACCTTACGAGATAGATCAAATTAATGTACTACGAAATTGTATATCTTAAAAATATTGATAAAAAAATCCGCGATGGTATATATTTATCTCCTAAGGATAACCCACAGTAACCATTTTATCTTTTACATATTACAAAAAAAATATGGGTTCTATGTTCTATGTTAGGGGATTTGGTTTCCGCACTTAGTCCTACAGTGGACCATTGTGCGTGGGCCATGGCGGCCGTCGGTGGTTATTCCAACCAGCCCACCTCCCTCCAGAAGCTGATCAAATCTCCTGGTCTGTTCAGAACATCTGTGTACGATCTCGGTGTCCCGAGGGTTTCTGACCTAAAAATATGGGTTATTTATCAAGCTATTTTAATTCCTTATCCAATTAAATTTATTAGATACATTTCATGTAGATCAAAATTGCCCTGAATAGCTTATCATTTAAATGAATATCTTAGAAGATATCAGAGATATAATAGCGGGGGCAGAGTGCCTGGCGGGACGGTACGAAGTTCGCCGGGTCAGCTAGTTACTTATAATAATTATTATCGTTCTGTACGTCAATAGACAATTTTATTTATCACTTCTACAGTGGAATGGAAATTACTTAGCTACAATTTCAACAAATTAACATACAATTTTAATACAATACGTACAGTCAACAAAGGAGTTAAGTATACAGGAGCGTCGGATTTAGTTGAAGTTTACTAAGAAACCGATGGATGTTCTGGACTGAAATTTAATTTAATAAATGAGCTGTTTGTTTTCTATTAATAAACTAAAATTTTATTCGAGAATATCTGCTGTTTGTTTTCTATTAATAAACTAAAATTTTATTCGGTTTCTTAGTAAACTTCAACTATATCCGACGCTCCTGTATACTTAACTCCTTTGTTGACTGTACATAATTTTGTTGATTTGACCTAAAAACTAACACACGTTCAAACTTTGCAAGTTAAATAAAAGCTTGTAAAAAAAAACCGGCCAAGTGCGAGTCAGACTTCCACACGAAGGGTTCCGTATCTACCACAAGGCAAAAACACCGAAAAAAACCGTTTCTTGTATGGTCTCCATACAAAAAACGGTTTTTTTCGGTGTTTAAGTGAATATAGGCCTCGCCGATGAAAAATTAAAAACATGATGGTACTGAAACCTCGGTGCGCGAGTCCGACTCGCTCTTGGCCGGTTTTTTTAGTCTATGTCATTAGAGAGAAAGATCATAATAAAAGATCTCGATTGACGAACACGACGAATAACTAAAGTGTCTAATTCATTTTTGTACTGGTTCCTGTGGATTAGTTTTGATTAGTACGCTTTGCAACGAATTATTTCTCTTGCACACACATACAATTTCATCAGATGGCATCATCATCATATTCATAAGTAAAGGTACGGAACACTTATCAGAGAAATGGTATCGTAACCGATTGGAATATTGCAAACTTTATTAACATTTACGATTACCTCCGCAATTTACATATCAGTAATTTGATTAACACGCAAAATGACACAATAGAAAATCTGTCGCCGGCGGACACCGCATCCATTGTAGCTACTCGCTTATAGAGGGTTGTTATAACCCCTTTGTCGAGTAGTAGATATTTTTTTATTTCTTTTTTAATTATTTGGTGTTCGTAAAGTTGCTGTCAAAAATGGATGGAATTATAAACAGTATTACAAGTGCATATAATTATGTACTTGATGACTTGGCAGGTTTGTTTTTTTATGTTTTAAAATTATTTTTTATTCATTTATTTATTTATCACAAACACTGCTACCATTACAGGAAGTTCCTAATGCGGTAGCGTGGTCCTTACTTAGATTATATTAAATAACTAGCTTAAATAACATAACACATTTACCATTAGTTTTGTGAATTCATTCAGAGAGCATGAAAATAAATCGATCCTGTCAGCCGTGTCATTCAGTGCGTGTAAGGTGCGCGTCAGTGGCGCTTTGCTGAGCAAATTTGTTCGTGCATGTGGCACTGCTAGTAACCGTGGCTTCCGGCGCCGCGATACGTAATTGTCAGGCACATTCAGACGAATCTCCTTCAAAACACCGGAATTATATGTCTTACCACGTAATAGTTTAAAAACATTATGTGGTTACAGCTAAGTCCCTCCTTGTCTCGAGTTTGTTGTACCCGACCATACCGATAACGAATAAGGTTGGGTACATCAACGGATAGAAGGGATAGACACCGTATAGCTTCATGTACAAAAATCTGGTGAATTTGTTATGTATGCGCTCCAACATGAGACTTTTATTCTCATGCGGAGCCCCTAGGACAGCATTTTTATTTAAGTATTCTTATTTTATTATTAGTCATTATAAATGTCCCACTGCTGGACAAAGGCCTCGCTACTCTCAGTCCACCTCTCCATATCTCCGATCTGCTGTTTTTTGAAGTGTAAACTCCTATAAGCGCGTTGGGCATTTTTTAAGATGGGGAAAAAACTATTGAACTCGCGACACTGTTACCATAACCAACACCACGCTACATTCGAATGTGTTTGGCTATCCTCGGGATGTACCTACTCGGTTTTAATGTATATTCAATATGTCAGTGAGTGTTGCCAAAGTACCTATTCTCTTTGTGTTTTGATTATAAGACGATTCAAAGAATACACACGTAATTGTTCAAGTTTTCATTTCTGTCGGCACTCCCGGAGTGCCACTGTTTTTTTTTTAATAAGATGCACTGGACTGCCGTTTGACTAAACTACTGGAATTTTAAATGTCAGTGATCAAAATGTAGATTTTAATATCGATTTCATTATAAATTTACAATGTTGTACCATACCTTACCCAGCTGTTCCTTTTAGGGAAATGGGGCCAAGGGTACCTCCAAAACTTGTAGGTCTTCAACAATAATTATTTAAAAAACCTTTCCATACCATTTTGACCAACGTTTTAAAATTAAATGCATTGCCAGACTATGTCATTATTTTAAAATTGAGTTCTCTTCTTTACCTACTCTAAATTATTATTCCTTCTTAAATTTTATTAACTTGTACTGTAAAATGAACTGTGTGTACATTTTATCAACACATAACAACAATATCATGTATTCATCATTTGCCTAGCCTTTTCCCAACTATGTTGGGGTCGGCTTCCAGTCTAACCGAATGCAGCTGAATACCATTATTTTACATGGAGCGACTGCCTATCTGACCTCCACAACCCAGTTACTGGGTAAAACGATACCCCTTGGTAAGACCGGTTGTCAGATTTTCGGGCTTCTGACTACCCGTAACGACTGTCAAAGATCCACGAATGATAGCCGGGGCCAACGGCTTAACTTGCTTTCCGAGGCACGGGGTCACGGTATGTAAAGATGGTCACCCATTCACAGACGAACTGCGGCGAGCGTAGCTTAACCTGGTGGCCTAAAAAGGCCGCTTTGGAGAATCATAAAAGGATGAATTATAAAATGGCGAAGACAGTCCGTTTTTTTCTTGTTTTACAATACAATCAAGGAGATTGTGATTAGATTTGGATTGGATTGATTGGTATTTTAACACAGAAAACAAAACTGAAAAATGCTTCACCAATGGGATTTGAACAACAGTTATTGTCCATTCTGTTATCCTTATAAGATTCTGCCAAAGTGGCCTTTTTAGGCTCCCTGATCGATCGACCTGTGTTGCTGTTATTATTTAGCCACGGGAATATTAACATGTATCTCACGCACAATGGTCCATTGAAGGACAAAGTGCGGAAACCAAACCCATAACATAAAACATTAACATGTATTATGCAAATAGATTATTTGATTTGACATATTATTTTTATCCATAGATGCCAGGACGAAACATCTGCCGCTAATGTCCAGTCCAGTAACAGTTATTGTCACCGTAGCAATATACCTGAAATTCTGCACTGATTATGGACCCCGTTTTATGAAAAACCGGAAACCGTTTGAACTAAAATTCCCAATGATGCTGTACAACATATTTCAAATATTAATTAGTGTATTTTTAGTGTATGAGGTTAGTGACAGTTTATTGTTGCAATTGATATGACTTATCCATTCACTGATCTTTCATTAGGAATTTCTTAGTAAAAACCCGGACTATGGAAGTTGGCGGTGTAATGGCCCCCGTCCTCCGTTAAAGGTTCGTAGTACGAGTTCGTAGCCGACCGCAGACAGCAGCAGCAGATGACGTGCCGTTGCGACATGTCGTAGCGACACGTCGCAGCGTCATGTCACTGCAGTCATGATTCCGAAACCAACTGCAGATAGCTGCAGCAGCAGACGGCAGCGCCGTATTCCAGTTAGTTCTGAATGTTCCGGTGAAAATGTTCTTATGTAACTTTTTTGATCTTTGTATCCTGCTTATGCGTATGAAGTTTCATTAAAATCGGCTGATTCATTTCGAAAAAGGGCTTGAAAGTTTGTATGAAATGCCATACGGCGTAAACGCTATTAAAATGAAGTAATTTGCCACCTTACCTTAGTGATTTCGCGGATTATACAAAACTCACATCCAAGAATTTACTATTATTTTTGATAAGGCGCCCTGTGTAGCTTTCAGAAACTGTGACCGCTATTCTTACTATTTCCAGGGACTTCAGTACCTTTTATCTAAGGACTACAATTTTATTTGCGATCCGATTGTGGAGACAGAAGATCCCCGTATATCTAGGGTGAGTAATACATTAATAATTAATTGTAAAGGCACAGGAGGTTATAGTGATCTGGAGGCCTAAAAATGCCACTTTGGCAGAACCTTATAAGAATAACATTATGAATCATATTATGGCGAAGATAGTCCATGTTTTTCTTTTTTTCGCTGCACTACGTAGGTATAATCAAAGAGATTGAGATTGGATTTGGATTCGAATGATTGGTATAGACAAAACAAAAATAACTAAAAATTCCTTCACTAATGGGATTTCGTACTGTCCATTCATAATGTTATCCTTTTATGATTCTGCCAAAGTGGCCTTTAAAGGCCCCCTAGTCAAAGTAGTAATTGATTTTAAAACATTTCGTATTTTTTGCAATGACTTTCAACAGAATTTACATAATATTTTTAGTAGCAGCGGTATGTCAGTCCCATACATTTTTGACATTTTCATTTTCCATCATCTTTATCGCTTATAAAATGACCCTTTGCATAGGCCTTCAGCATTCGAATTGCGTAACACACTATCAATCTTAATCTGAATCATTTTGAAAGATATTGTTAATCCATTACTTCATATATTGAAAAATGTGTCTGCTCAACAACGAAAATAACGCAATGAATGTTGTTGAACTGCCAAAATGCAACCCATTCATGTGTTACGCAGTTACCCCGCTGGTGTTTAAAAAAAAAAGAAAATCGTATTGGCGCTAAAACGCATCATTTATAATACTGTATCCATTCATCAACTACTACACATTAGGTATATTTTGTTTATTCCCAAAAAAAAGTTTGAAAACTAAAACCCGAGTACTGAAAAGGGTGAAACAAGAAAGTACCTTCCGACCACGGGAAGGTACTTCTTCACGATACCTCATTTGTCGAATTACGACAAGCAGTTTAGAAGCTATGAGGGAACAGATGAACATACATACATACCGGTCAAAATCAAAACCCTATTTTTTGCTTCGCCGTAGTCGGGTAATAATATAAAATGATGTTTTGCAGACAGCAGGTGCCTGCTGGTGGTACTTCTTCGGCAAGCTGACGGAACTCCTGGATACCGTATTCTTTGTATTCAGGAAGAAGAGCAGGCAGATATCAACCCTTCATTTGTTTCATCACTCGATGGTCACCATTAGCGCTTGGGCGGCCGCAAAGTACTTCCCAGGTAAGCTATGGTTCTTGGTAATAATCTAAAGTTGGTTCTAGGTTCTAAATGTGCAAGAAAAATAATGGACTCCGAATAATCTGTGGAAACTGTTTCTGGATTGTGTTTAAACTATTTGTATACTTATGTTTGTTATTGCATCTGTTTGTTTCCCAAATAAAATAAAATAAAAATAAAAAAAGAAGATCCACTCGTCACGAAAGCGCGAGAGAGACTGACTGCCCGCGCGCTTGAAAACAGTCTCAACACATTCATCCTTTGAACTTTGCCAAAAAACCGACACTCGCCCGGTTCGCGGCATTCACGTTCACAGGCGCGTTTACGGGCTCGGGCGTACCGTTTACACGCTCGGGAATGTGAATGTGCACGTTGAATGTCGAGTTGAACTCGCGCGTGTGAACGTAACATTACATACGTCGACATTTCAAACTTCGACATTCAGTAGCGGAGTCAAAATAATGGCATGTTGGTAGCTTGCTCATTATACAAGGTGGAGAGGGTAATATTATACCATATTATAATTAAACTGCGTACTAATGACGTTCCCAATCTGCATACGAAAAATCGATCAAATATATTCAATAGTTTAATCACTGTAGCGACTCAAAGATTGACAAAACACATTCGGCCCATCACTATTTTTAGTTTGATTGAAAAAAACTCTTTTTTATTTTCGATGCTAGGATTTATCGATAGTTCCAAAGTACCTATAGTTCCAATATACCTATGCATGAGTATTGAATGTGTTTTCACCTATTGTTGTATTGTTGTCTACACATTGTATAATTAGCATATGATGTTCCCACCACAGATACACCTAGATAACGCAAGAGCAACTACTTCGCGTGCCAAAAATTGCACCAGCTTACGTTCAAAAATCGTAAGCCGCCACTTTCGCGGTCAGTCCTGTGTACTGCTGGCTGGGTAAGCGTCAGCGAGAGCGCGAGCTTGTGACGTCATAGTATGTAGTCAAAAAGGGCACGCTTGGTTTTCCTACAGTTCGTGATACTTGCGTTATCTATGTCTATCTACACCTGTGGTTCCCACTACTACACTGTTAGGACTCGAACCACGTGGTTTCAATGCATAGGTATTGGTAAACACTGGACATATCTTGTCATAGAAATATTGGTTCTAGGGCATGCAGGTATCCTAAAGAAGTTTTTTTTTTCGTTAGCCTATATTTTGTTCCACTGCTGGGCAAAGCCTTCCCCTTTTCCCTTCCAAACCTCCCTGTCTTGAGCAATCTCTGGCCATGTTGGCCCTGCAAACCTCGTTAGATCGTCCGTCACACCACCTTTGCCGTGGTCTACTTCGACGGCAAAGGTGTTGAAGAAAAGAAGCTTAGAAAAGTGAAAAAAAAAAAATTACATTCTGTGAGGTCCATGCCTGCCAGGGTTCTTTTTTTAAGAATTTTATGACCTGGCTACTGAGGCCTTTAAGTCGAAGAATCAAGTTCGAAACTAGACAGGAATAAAGACTTCTTTTTTCCTGACTAGATTATTTCCGAACTATTATATAATCTAGAAATCGTAAGTCGGGTCGTTAGCACTCGGTCTCCACGATGAGTTAATTTGTGTAGGCCTTGTTTTCCTACTGAGATGATAATTATGGAAGATACTTAACTGTCACTATGCAACATGCCAAATCACGTACGACAGAAAGTAATTATCAATAATGAAAACCTGTCGCTAATCGATATGGATAAAAATTAAATTAAAAATTTAAAAAACCCCCGACAAAAATAAAATTAAGGAATCCCTACAAAAAGTATGAAATAAAAAAAAAATCTTATGGAAGTCGGGGGACCGTTCTGTGGAACAGCTTCTATTCTGAGGTCCCCCGACTTCCATAAGATTTTTTTTTTATTTCATACTTTTTGTAGGGATTCCTTAATTTTATTTTTGTCGGGGGTTTTTTAAATTTTTAATTTAATTTTTTATTTCATGCTTTTTGTAGGGACTCTTTAATTTTTGTATTTCATTTCTTTTATTTTCTTCCGTTTTAAGATTCTGGTAATTTGGTGTTTAATCAGGTTTTTTATCCGTCAAAAAATATTGATTAATTTATAGTTGAAGAATAATTTTTAAGACTAAACAGATTTTTTTGTTTTATTATATTTTTCAAGTTTTTAGTTTTCATTTCGTTAGGTAGTTAATATTCCTCATTCCCTTTCAATATAGTGTACATTATTCTACTTGTCAAGCCCTTGCATTTGATACCTATATTGAAGGAGTTGTGAAAAAAAAATGTAATTCGCCATTTTGTGGTGGCGGCCATCTTGGATTTGAAATTTTTAATAGTGTATAGTATTCTACTAGTCAAGCCTTTTCATTTGATATCCATATTGAGGGAGTTGAGAAAAAAAAAATGTAATTCGCCACTTTGTTGTGGCGGCCATCTTGAATTTGAAATTTGTTATAGTGTATAGTATTCTACTATTGAAGCCCTTTCATTTGATACCCATATTGAGGGAATTGTGAAAAAATATGTTATCCGCCATTTTGTAGCGGCGGCCATCTTGGACCAATTTTCATCAAACATAGCTAAGAACACTCCCGACTAATACACCTTTCAAACAAAAGAAACTAAATCAAAATCGGTTCATCCGTTCGGGAGCTACGATGCCACAGACAGACACACACACACACACACACACACACACACACCCACACACACACACACACACACAGACACGTCAAACTTATAACACCCCGTCGCTTTTGCGTCGGGGGTTAAAAACAGGCTTTGACCACACTTTGAGAGAACTCGCATGACCGGATTTTTTAAAAACGATTTCTTCCGATGTCAAAATATTGAGCCTATAAAGAAAAATATTCATGATTTACTCTTGGAAGATCACCAATCACCTCCGGTGACAAAACCAAGGCCTCCTTCCCCTCCACCCTGCACCCTGCGGTGGCCCTTCCGCTCCACCAAGAGCGGGAGGGGTCATTTGATGATTTCCCATCGTGAAAAAAAAGGGCCTCTTTTTATAGATAAAGTTAATGAACAATGATCATCACGCTTGCATAGCTCTTATGTTTGCCATCATCAGCCTAAAAATTCAAAGGACATCAGTACAAGTCGCCGCCAATATTTTTTTAGAGATTCAATTAGTTAGAAAGACGCAAACTGTTATTTATTTTTAATGCCTATTATATCATATCATAAGATACTTAACGCTCATGTCCATTTCTATCATAGGATAATAATTGGCTTAGAACTGAAATCCAGTGAATCAATAACTGTATGTCCAAAATTAAGTGGAAGAATTGCCAAACTTAAATGGCAGTGGGCAGGGCACATTGCTCGCAGAACAGATGGCCGATGGGGCCGAAAGGTTCTGGAGTGGCGACCGCGTACCGGAAGACAGCTTTGGAAGGCCTCCCACAAGGTGGTCCGACGACCTTGTGAAGGCCGCAGGAACCCGTTGGATGCAAGAAGCACAGAACCGGTCGGAGTGGAGGTGCTTTCGGGGAGGCCTATGTCCAGCAGTGGACGTCTTTTGGCTGAAATGTTGATGATGATAATGATGATTTCCAAAATATGTTGGCAAAAATATATTTTTTGGTACTTTCAAACTGAAATAGCAACCAGAGAGTTATTTTCAGTACAAAGTCCGTATTTTTTTAAATTATCTGCTCTGAGTTAAAACAGATTTTTTTGTGTTTTCAAACTGAAAGAGCATCTGAACACTCTCGTTGTAATAGTAAAAAATGTTGAGGGTGTTGTTTCCCATAAGAAAACCGTATGTTTTTCTCTAACAATTTATATTTTGGGTATAAATTGTTCGACACTTGAATGGTCCATATAATGGTCAATATCCACGCGATATTATCATGTCTTATTTTTTCCTTACAGTTGGACCTTTTATCCTGGTCGGGACAATGAACTCCTTCGTCCATATCCTGATGTACACGTATTACTTGTTAGCCGGTATGGGTCCCCAGTACCAGAAGTACTTGTGGTGGAAGAAACACGTCACTTTGATTCAATTGGTAAGATTCTATCCATACTTACTAATATTATAAGAGAGCTAAGTAAGAACAGCCGCAAGAGTCGATCGGTCCTTGGATGGGTGACCATATTCCCCTTCCGAGGAGCCCGAAAGTCTGACAACCAGTCTTACCAAGGGGTATCGTATTACCCAATAAATGGGTTGTGGAGGTCAGGAAGGCAGTCACTCCATGTAAAATACTGGTATTCAGCTGCATCCGGTTAGACTGGAAGCCGACCCGAAAGGAAAAAGCACGGCAGATGATGACTTACTAATATTATAAAACCAAAAAGTCCGCCTGTCTGTCGGTATGTCTGTTACCGTTTCACGCCTTAACAGATTTGGATGAAATTTGGCACACGGATTGACCACGATATGGGTCCTAACTGAAGATTTAGCATAGAATACTTTTTAGTGCCACAGAGATAGATAGACTTATATAACGCAAGTGTCACGATCTGTATGAAAACCAATCGTGCCATTTTTTGACTACCTACTATGACGTCACAAGCACTATTTAGTGATGGGAAAATCAAATCGATTCAAAGACGCGCGTGGCACCCATCTCGCCGGTTGATCACAGTTCTAACCTAACCTTACCTATTTGGTCGGATTGTTCTGGCTTAGTTACTGCGACCAATTATTCGGCTCGCGCGTGATTGGTTACAGTTCCAACCTAAACTATAATTGAATATCATTCAGGCCGTTAGTTGAACGGCCGCCGTTTAGTTAAAAGGCTAGACGGTTAACTAAACGGCTAATTAAACCAGTTGGCTACGACAGATATACCGTAATTACCTAAATGTTCTTTTCAGATACAATTCAGCATAGTGATCGCTCACAACACGAATGCCTTATTCCACGATTGCAACTACCCTAAACATGTTCACATATTCGTGTTAGTCAACACAAGTATACTATTCTATATGTTCAGCAATTTCTACTATAACAATTATATGAAAGTTCATCCTAAGAAGAGTGAAGAAGCAACTACTAAGGAAAAGGAAATAAACCGTCGGCGGCTAAGCGTTGGACAATAGATAAATAAAAAAGTAATAATTGATATTAATTAATATTGATAATAATTTATATTAATTAATTGATATTAATTTAACGATGTAAATGTTTAATGTATGTGATTTAAATATGTTTTGCGATTTAATTAATTAAATTTTTCAATTCAGTTTTATTTATTTAATTTATTTAGTTATAATAATATTATTGTGACATGAATTTTATTCCTTGGTTACTAACATAATTTTTAAGTGTACTTACTAACATAAATATAGATCTCTGTGTCTGACTTAAATAAAAATTATTATGAATAGACATCAAACATTGTTTTTAATGAAAAAATAAATATTTAAATCCACCATCCATAAAAGAGAAATGATGAATAAATTTTTTTTTTTTTATTGCTGAATAAGCTCTTGACCTCGATCACGCCTCATGGAAAGAGATGGATGAGGTCTATGATGGAACGAGCGTGCCCAGAAGAGGCCTTAGGCACTGGAACTCCCACGCATCGACGACAAACAGCAGGCAGTTTGACGCCGAACTCCGGTGGGAGGGTAGGTCGCAAACCAGGCGGCCCGGGCGTTAGCCCTACCGGCTATCACCGCAAAAACTGACTGATCCATTAAAAAATGAGACTTGTGTTCATTTAGTTATGATACCTAATTGATTGCAGTGTATTAGTGTGTATGATTTAGCAAATGCAGATCACAATTTAATCCAAATTAGTCTGTTCGCAGAAAATGGGTTAGTAGAAACCGTAATCTTATTGTGTAAAATCGAATTAGGGATCGCAGTAATGCCGGCTGTTCACTCAGTTAAATTTTGATTAAATAACTTTTGTTGTCCAAACAAAAAATACACAATTCAATATTTGATTGAAAATCTATTGAGATCGCTTTCGACTAAGCAGTTCAGAGCAGAAAAATGCAGCTTGTGCGTACATAATCAGCCTATAATGACTGCTGGGACACGGGCGTCCTCTCCGTGAGAGGAAGTGGGCCGTAATCCACCACGCGGGCCCAGTGCGGGTTGGTAGATGACACAAATGTCTTCGAATTTTTGGTTCTAGGACATGCTGGTTTCCTCACGATGTTTTCCTTCACCGTTTTGGGAGCAGTGGTGATGAAATAATTTACACAAAGTAAAGCGCCTGTCTGGGTTCAAACCTACGACCTACAACCCGTAAGTCGCGGCCGTCACCACTTGGCCATCACTGCTCTAGCTTGTGCGTAGTAATGCGATTATAATCGGTACATTAAAAGAGCCTCAACAAGTGACGATTGGCTTTTTTACCCGACTGCGCGACGCAAAGGAGTGGTAATGTGTTCATCAGCCTATGTATGTATTTTACCAAGAATGTTTAATGTATCAGTACTTAGAATAGTCATGCCATAGTGTTAGTGGCTGTCATTCGTGGATCTTTGACAGTCGTTACGGGTCGTCAGAAACCCAAAAGTCTGACAACCAGTCTTACCAAGGGGTATCGTATTACCCAGTAGCTGGGTTGTGGAGGTTTTTTTTTTGTTTATTAAATTGTTTCGCTTTAATTATTTGGGGTTGTGGAGGTTAGATAGGTAGTCGCTCCTTGTAAAACGTATCCAGCTGCATCTGGTTAAACTGGAAGCCGACCCCAACGGAAAAGGCTAGGCAGATACTTACAATATTTAGTAAGAACTAACGTATAAACTACAAACTAAAAGAGGCTGAAAGATTAAATGATTTTTATTTCTGTAAGTAGGTTTGTACAAACACTTTTACACGTCAATCATATTTTTTTTTTAAACTAGATGAGGTCGGCGTTTCCTTACTGACTATTCTGAGAAGAAAGGCCGAAACAAACTCAGAAGTCACAGTCTCTTTTAAAGTCCAGACAAAATCTTGGTCAGATCGTGTGAAAACCATGTAGATTGGTGTCTGAAATGGTCTTTTGAGGAAAGAACCACACAGATTGAGCGGACCTGTCCAATCAGTGCACGCATTTGTTAAAAATCGTGCAGCTCAACTCAGAACTTGAGGAGCTCAACGATTCGACGAACAATACCAAAGACAGGACATTTGGGTAGGCAAGATTAAGAGCATATTCGTCTCCATATAAGTAGACAGAATAGACGACGGCTTCGGCACATACCTATGAGTGCATGGAATGGCCTAAATATGGCAGTACCTACTGATAAAACTTTTCATATTATGCTTACCATGTTATAGGTAATTAAGTTATTTACTACTAGCTTCCGCCCGCGGATCGCCCGTGAGGTATAACGATAAAAACTAGCCTATGTCCTTCCCCGGGATGCAATCTATCTCTCTGCCAAATTTTATCGAAATCCGTTCAGTGGTTTAGGCGTGAAAAGGTAACATACAGACAGAGTTACTTTCGAATTTATAATATTAGTATGGATTAGCTCAGTCAGCATTTATATTCTATAGTCACAAGTTTTATTATATCACGTGACAAACTACGTGTATCTATGTATTTCCCACATGTTCTGTGTGCATTTTGCAAATACATAAAGTATTGTCACTCAGACGTGGTTAGTATCAATATCTAAACACGATAAAACAAAACAAAATAGATTTTCTCAACTCATATTTCAAGTAACAACACTACCAACCGTCGTTGACTCCCAAAAAATATCCATCAACTCTTTTTAGGGTTCCGTACCCGAAGGGTTGAAACGGGACCCTATTACTAAGGCTCCACTGTTTGTCTGTCCGTCTGTTCATGATGTATTTCTGTTGCCGCTATAACTATTCTGTACATAAAAATAAATCTGTAGAAGTGAAAATTCTGTACATTGAAAATATCAAAAAAATAAATGGCAGGGGGTGTTACTAGACCGACACCGAACCAAAAAATGTCATTAAAAAAATTTTTGTCTGTCTGTCTGTTTTTTCAGGCATCACGCAGAAACTACCGGTTTGATTACGATGAAACTTGGTATAATTATTCTTTAATATCCTGGGCACCACACTGGGTACTTTTCATCCCGGAAAAGTACATATAATATATACGAGGTTAAATTTAAGTTATTCTGGACCTCTTAAGGGGTCATTGTTATGTACTCATCATTATGAACAACTTTTACTATGGGACCAAACCTGAAATCGCGAAAAAAAAATCTGCTGCTCCATTTGACGATTTATGCGAACATAAATGTAGGGAACAGCTGATTTTTTTTTCGCGATTTTTCAACGTGTATAATTCAAAGTCCTGACTGACTGACTGATATATCAACGCACAGCCTAAACCGCGGGTCCTAGAGACATGAAATTTGGAGGGTCTGTTATTTGTGAAGAGTAGGTATCCACTATGAAAGGGTTTTTCGAAATTCCACCCCTAAGAGGGTGAATGAGGGGAGGGTGAAATTTCACGCGGACGAAGTCGCGGGCAGAAGCTAGTATATAATATAGTATTACAATGTGTGTTAGTGTATAAACTTAAAACTATGTTAGTAAAAATCACTTCACTCGAGCACTGTCTTTGTGCAATCGTGTGGCACTGCAATGTGTAATGCAATACATTCATTACATTCAAACGAAGAATTGAAGATCCAACTTGTATATAAATGAAGTTTCAAAATGTTTTATAAAGACGCCAGCACACCAATCTACCCGAAACTAAATTTTCCCAATCAACCTTGAACCTAATGCTTTAGCGATAAAGTTAAAAATCTATTAAAGAAATTTGACAGATTGTAGTAACTTCATGTGCTGACTCTGTACAAATGTGTTATTGTTTACTGTCTCATCAACTACTATCTAGTTATCATCATCATTTTGGTAACTATGCAGGAATTGGCTTCTAGCCTAGGTAATCATCTGCCCAGCCTTTTCCCAACAATTTTGGGGCAGTTTATAGTCTAAACGGATGCAGCTGAATTCGAGTATTTTATATAGAGCAACTGCCTATCTGCCCTCCATAAGCCCTTTAATTGGGTAACACGATACACCTTGGTAAGTCTGGTTGCCAGACTTTCGGGTTTCTGACAACCAGTAACGACTGTCAAAGATCCACGAATGGCAGTCGGTTGGGCCCGGCTGTCATTCAGGCTTAACGTACTTTCCGAAAGAGCAGTGGTGGCCCAGTGGTCACGGACACGACTTACGAGTTGTAGGTCGTAGGTTCGAACCCAGACAGGCGCTTTACTTTGTGTAAATTATTTCATCACCACTGCTCTCAAAACGGTGAAGGAAAACATCGCGGCATGTCCACCAACCCGCACTGGGCCCGCGTGGTGGATTACGGCCCACTCCCTCTCATTGAGAGGAGGCCTGTGTCCCAGCAGTGGGAACATTATAGGCTAATTATGGTTATGGTACTTTCCGAGGAACGGAGTGGTCTTGGTATGTAAAGATGGTCGTCCATCCACGGACCAACTGCAGCAAGCGTAGCTTAACCTGATCGATCGACGCGTCCTGATGTCATGACTTAGCCACAAGCCCCTGAAACCTAAATTCTAGCCTAGGTACCTGCACCTGTCGTGAAAATGTCATAATTTTGTTATTTTTGACAACAATGTCGCATTATCAGATGTGAAATAGCACCTTGATAATATTTTGTGAATCAAACTTCGGCCTGTCACCAACGATTGAAGGAGGTATATATAAAGGCGAAAGTTTGTGAGTGTGTGTGTGTGTTTATTTGTTTGTTACTTCTTCACGCTCAAACGGCTGAACCAATTTTGATACAATTTTGTATGGAGGTAGCTGACACCCTGGATTAACATATAGGCTACTTTTTATCCCGATATTCCCGCGGCATCGACATTTACGCGGGTGAAACCGCGGGGCGCAGCTAGTTGAACGAATAAATAAAAGTGTTCTAGAAGGCACGGATGAGCAATAATGAGTTCAGGCTCGCATTCATATGTGTGGAAGAATGCGGTCACAGCGACTGAACGTGGAGGATAGATTGATTCACGTGGTTGTGAACTACAAGCCAATCAGAGTTTTATTTAACCTTCACGCAGGCGCGCGCGGTGTCGAATCGACCGCACTCAATACATTTTCGTTTTTAATATCGTTATTTCTTGTCACATGTATTTCCCATCCCTTGTAGCCTGTCATTGTATCACTGTGCACGAAACAAAATGTTTACCTCCCCTGCCTCCCCTCCCCGCACCCTCCTCCGAAATACATACAATATGGAATGCAATAAAGAATTGAGTATTGAAAATTGCTTACTAATCCAAAGAAAATTTGAATATTATTTCGATTTTATAATTTTGTTTTATGTCCTAACGTAATGGTAATGTGATATAATTATACAAAAAAAATAAATGATTATTAAATAATTAGTGTTTTAAATCCTTGAAATATCCCATAGGTCTTTTATGTTACGCGCGACCGCTGGCGTTACAAATGACCGCGCGACCGCTTGAAGGTTAATAATTGATGGTTGGTAGGCCTGTCTCCAGAACTAAAGGCCTTTCGGATGAATTCATTATTATAATGCATCACCATTATCAGCCTATAATGTTCCCACTGCTGGGTGTCAGGCCTCCTCTCTTCGAGAGGGAATGTAGATGTCACATGTCTTCGAATTTTTGATTATAGGACATGCCGGTTTCCTCTGATGCCTTGTGATTAAAATGGCTGAAATTAAAATGCCCCTTTGCTGATGATGACCAGTTAGTCCCTATCTATGATTATAATTATATTTACATCGCAATAACGTTGACATCCAAAAAATGCATTCGAGGTTGTTCTAAACTTCTTATACTATACTTCTATGTTATAGGTAATTAAGTTATTTATTATTAGCTCAGTAAGCATCTAGGTATAGTCACATGTTTTATTATATCCACGTGACAAACTACATGTTTATATGTATTTCCTACATGTTCTGTGTGCATTTTGCAAATACATGAAGTATTGTCACTCGTTTGTTTTTCTCGTAAAATGATATTCTAATCTAGTTCTAGCCTATATTGTCACACTGCAAGACATAGGCCTCCCTCTTCCTTTGCCTCACAATTCTGTTTTTTTCTCTCTGTCTGTTGCAGATAAGAATATAACCTCCTCCATTTTGGAAGTCGGTTAAAAATAATCCTCTAAGGGCGGGTTGTTTCATGTCCACTGACGCGCGCGTATACGTCAAAAATGGCGCTAACTATTGTCAAACCAAAAAAAGCGTTGTTTCATATTACAATTACAAAATTATGGCCTTGCCTTACGTCAAATAATAACGAGTACGTAATCGTTATTATTGGACGTACCTACGTATGTATAGTTAACCAACCGTTCAGATAATTTTTAATTACAAAAAAAATAATTTAAACGTAGATACATTAATTTATGTATTTAGACAGGTGGACCCCACGGCCCGAGGGTTTCAATCCCAAACGGCTCGAAAATATAATTTCCGATGAGGTTATTATATTTTCGCTGCTTGAGGTTCTCCGCAGCCGCAGCAGCAGCGCCAGCACAGCATGCCGAGCCAGGAAGATGGGATGGCGCAAGAGTATACCGACACACGTAGCGTCCCACACTAAAGGCCTACCCACCTTCCATGGAAATAAAGACATACCGTCCGGTCTCTTGCCATCGTCGCGTGCCAAACCATTGGGTTCTAATACAGCTGGAACGCCGACGGTGACAAGAGCTCATCGGATAATGTCATTAATGTTCGCGTGCCGCGCTAAGCGACCCGCACTTCGGTTGCAAGACAGGCCGTGGTGTCCGAGGCTGTTGACATCTTCGCCACAGTGACAGCGATGGGGAGAACAGCAAGGAGTGCCTAGTCGTAGGGAAGCAACGAGGCGAAAAGTAGTGTCGTCGAACAAAGTGCCTATGTTCGACGAAGGTAGTGCATGAAGCCAAAGACCCGACTCCCACCTACCCACAGCCAGCAGGCGCGCACAGCAGTGGTAGCAGACGAGTCAAGTAAATTGTTCTGTACTACTCTGCAGAGCGGCTCATCCCACCGTCTCTGGGAAGATGGATTGTCGGGTGGATCTGTATTTGGGCAAGCGAGTCTCCAGGCATCCATAGCCTCGGTGAAACACGGCACATCAGAACTAATCAGTGTGGAGGCTAGGATTTTCCTGATTAATTTATCAGGGCCGTGGACCGAAGATATGAAATCCGGTAAACTAATACTAGAAATTTTGCGGACGCCGAGGCCCCCCATACGAATGGGAAGAGTAGCTTGTGCCCAAGCTCGGTCGTCCATGGCCACATTTAAAATGGCAGTTAATGTATGCCTGATAATTTGGTCCATTTTGTCTAAAATTATTATTATTATTATAAATGGGAAGCGCGAAGGAAATATGTTAATTTAGGGCCGAAACAGCAGTAGCGGATTAAGGGTATGACCGAATGCATATTAATTTGGAACAATCTTTCCGAAACGTCATTGAAATTTTGGATTTTTTCGTCAATAGTATTTTTTAACCAACCGTTTGAACCAATCGGCCCTTAGCAAGCTTTAAACAGTGCACCAGTGGTGTTTAATATTAGTAGCTACTAATCAATTGTTTTAACTACGGTTTCCTAGGTAAACGGTGACCCCTCACCCCACATAACGACCGCGGTGACTGTTTTCATGAAAATGATGACAGCGGCAAAGAATGTCGAGCTTCAGTGTGTCGCACAAGAATGGCATCTGTTGGTTATCCTTTAACACCCCAACTATTTTTTTTTAATATTTTCAATAAACAGAAACGCCTCGTCTACAGATTTATTATATGTATAGAAAAAGAAATAAGGCAAAAAAAATTAAATCCAATTTGTTTTCTGACATGCACGCGAACAAAGTCGCGGACACAGCTTGTTTTGTAATAATTTTTCTCGACTACGTAAGTACAAACATCAGTAATATTTACCTGGTACTTTTCTTGGTGTTAAAGAATAACAATAATTGTGCTTAAGTATTACACAGATGATGATCACTATAATTTTATGAAAGATTGTCTTTTCATGGACCATGATCCGCCATTTTTGTCAATTGCCTCGCAAATTGTTCATGTAGTGACACTTTTGTTCACAGATTAACGGCACGATAAACATTTTTATACGAACAACCTATACATATACATAGATAGTCACAGTGGTGCCGATTCTATTGTTCACAAACTAAACTAAATTTAAGTTCCGTGCATCTTTTTTTTACTATTTCATTAAGAAAAGGACGGAACATAAATATTAGTTTAGTCCTGTCAAATTAGTCAGCGCCTGACGTAAATTGACGTATTTTTAACCGACTTCAAAAAAGGAGGAGGTTTCTCAATTTTTTAGTAGCCAATTTTTTAATCACGTCTAAACTTGTATGCAGTAGTGTCAGGCGCTGATTAATTTGACAGAACTAAACAAAAATTTATCTTCTGTCTTATTGAAATAGTGAGAAAATGATGCACTGAACTTAAAGTGGTTTTGACCACCGTGCACCGCTTAGAACATTTATTCCGGAAGGTTTGTGGGTCATCATCATCATCATCATGTCTACAGTAGTCCACTGCTGGACATAGAAGTTTTTTTTTTTTTGTTGATGGGAAATCATCAAATAACCCCTCCCGCTCTGCGTGGAGCGGCAGGGAGTGTCAGACTCTTACTGACTAAAACCCACGCATGTTCCTTCCTTAGAAAGGAAAGTAGAAAGAAAAACTGTTTATTCTGCACAAACAAAACGCACATTGCAAATAAAAAAAAAAAAAACAGTTTTAGAGGTCGTTTACCCAACTATTTTGCAAATAAGAAAGAAATAAAAATGTATGTATATTTTTTGCAAATAAGAAAAGTCTTAGCTACCCCGGAACATAAAGATGTTCCGGGGCAGCGGTAACCCTTTCGGACAATCCCGCTGAGACATAGACCTCTCCAATCGCACGCCATTCAACTCAATTCTTGGCAACTCTCATCCAGCTGCTACCAACCACCCTGCGAAGATAGTCGCTCCGCCTAGCCTGAGGGCGTCCTACCTACCTTACGTTCGTCGATTCGTGGTTGTATTTCGCGATTTAACAGTTTTATGAAATAGTTATAACACTGTGTCGAATTGATGATGAAATAGTTATAACACTGTGTCGAATTGATGATGAAATAGTTATAACACTGTGTCGAATAAAATTGATGATGAAATAGTTACAACACTGTGTCGAATTGATGAACCATTTTCCCATTCTGGACCTAGGTATAGATATTGTTGCCAGTACACATAACATCATCCTGTAGAAGAATACAGAAAGGGATAGACAGAGGTGTACCCATAGTACACCCCATAGATATATGAAAGATTTTTATGGTACACCCACATTTCGTCAATTACGTCCAACAAAGGCTCCCGCAGACATGACACGACAACGCGACGCGACTACTAGTAGAACAATTTATTTCTAGAAAAACTTCATGGAAATTGTTGTATTAGAATCGGGTCGCGTCCTTCTCGAAGGGAGGAGTGTGTCCAGCAGTGAGATCATTATAGGCTGATTACTAATAATCAGCCTATAATCTCTATAATATAGAATCGAAATTCGCGTGGCAGAGCCTTAATAGGGTGGCGAGAAGTCGCCGGTAATAATTGGTAATTTTTGTCATCATCATCATTTCAGCCGAAAGACGTCCACTGCTGGACATAAGCCTCCCCCAAGCACCTCTACTTCGACCGGTTCTGTGCTTCTCGCATCCAACGGGTTCCTGCGGCCTTCACAAGGTCGTCGGTCCACCTTGTGGGAGTCCTTCCAACGCTGTCTTCCGGTACGCGGTCGCCACTCCAGAACCTTTCGGCCCCATCGGCCATATGTTCTGCGAGCAATGTGCCCTGCCCACTGCCGTTTAAGTTTGGCAATTCTTGGGGCTATGTCGGTTACCTTGGTTCTCCTGCGGATCTCCTCATTCCTGATTCGATCACGCAGGGAAACTCCAAGCATAGCCTTTTCCATTGCCCTTTGGGTGACTTTAAGCCTTCTTATAAGACCCATTGTGAGCGGTAATTTTTGTACTATGGAATATTTTAATAAAGGCCGACCGCTTAACTGAGACGTCGCCTGAGGTAGCAGCGCGGTGCGGGAGGGGTGTGGTGACGTGATGCGAGAGCTCAGTGATTAGTCTACTTGTCACAACTATCTCGTTAACTCAAAGCGTTTATTTCAATTAAACCATTTAGCCTTGTGTACACCAAAATTTAAATCAACTGATTAAATATTTAATCAGTTCTATGTTTAAAATTTCTTTAGGAAATTTGAGATAAGCCAACTGTTTAAATACCTAACCGGAGGTTTGAATGTTCGTGAAGGCCTTACAGGCACTTTTGAATTGTCAAAAAGTCGGTCAGTTAGTCAGAAAGTTGAAGCTAGTTGCCCATTCAGAAACGTACATCTCTATGGAGAAGAACGGGCAAGAAACTTCAAGGACACTCTTTTAAATCAAGATATTACAAAATCCTGGGTACATTATTTTTGTTGCTTCTATATGTGAAAACAATGTAAAAAACCAGTCAAGTGCGAGTCGGACTTGTAGGTATGTAAATAGTTTATTACGGGTTATTTTTATGTACGGTTTACGGTTTTCGGATTTTTGCCTTTACTTGTGTTACACGATCATATTTCTTGCCAAATGTCAGGATTTTAGGTCAACGGGAAGTACGGCCGTATCTTTTTTTACGTTAACTTAGGTGTTTGATTTTTTCACAGATTCAAGGGACTGTAGAGCTGAGTCTATGGTTTTAATTTCAACTCGATACCTCCAGGCGTTCTCGAGATAAAGGGTCTTGATAGACAGACGGACGGTCGGATGGACGGACAACAAAGTGATCTTATAAGGGTTCCGTTTTTTTTCCTTTTAAGGTACGGAACCCTAAAAAATTAGAAACAATACAAAATATAAGATTAAAAATAAGCCAGTCGATCATGGCGCGTGGATCAGCACCAGCTCAACCATTTTGTAGGGAACTGAATGCGCCACCTTCAGTTAGACATTTATCTATCGACAGGGAGTGAACTTTTTAGTACCGATGACGTCAAGCTGCATACGATGATTCAAACTTGCCTTTTCGTTATCATTCGCATCTTATCAACCTCTTTAGTTTACTGATATAACACTCTAGACGAGTAACTGCAAACAACATTATCTAACACTGTAGATTGTTGACTCACAAAACATTGTTGGAATCATTGATTTTGATCCATATCATTTATGTTTCAATATAATTATATACTTCCTATTTTTAGAATTTCTTGATATTGGCGCCGATTCTGTTGTTCACAAACTAAACTAAATTTAAGTTCATGCATCTTTTTCTTTCTATTTCATTAAGAAAAGGACAGAAGATAAATATTAATATAGTCCTGTCAATTTAAGATCCTCCATAGACAACTTAGACGAGATTAAAAAATTGGCCATTATAAATACGTCAATTTACGCCAGGCGCTGACTAATTTGACAGGACTAAACTAATATTTATCTTCTAGAAAGAAAAAAATGCCTGAATTTAAATTTAGTTTAGTTTGTGAACGAGGGAATCGGCGCCATTGACGGTTAGGGAAACTTGTAATCACTTAGTCACCACTAAGTGGTGACCACAGAACAGACAAAACTTGCAGAAATATGGTCGGAAGTGACCATTTTTGGTAGTAGGTAGATAGTATCTACACATCTACACAATATGGGAGCAGTTGTGAGCAGTGTTTTATACCAAAACCAAGCTATACTATAAAAACATTAAAAACAACCAAGATAATGGAATGAGGATAAAAAAACACAATAATACGACGTCACTACAATCTAGATACCTATTAAATTCATTTTATGATACTTACATAGGGAAGGAAGGGGTGAATAGGGACGAAACTATAAAATGGAATTTTACGTTGAAATAATATTGTTTGTTGCCAACAAGGGCTATTAATCGTTAATTAAAATACAGAAAACTCATTAGAGTTCTCTTTGGCAGCAAACTATTTCAATGTTAAAATTTCTTTTAAAGTTTTGTCCCGATTTACCAATGCATCCCTAATTCCCTACTGCCCTCGTAACATTGCATTTTTTTTAAGTGTGTCCGTGGAGTTCCTTGCCCGTTCTTCTCCATAGGTACCTACTACGCTTTGGAATGGGCAACTAGCTTCATCTTTCTGACTGACCGACCTCTTAACAATTCAAAAGTGCCTGTAATTAGTTAATTTGAAATAAATTCTTTGAGTTTGATTCATTGTGTGATACCTTCAAATAACTACATATCAACCTAGAAAATATAAAATTTAATTGAAAAAAAAAAACTTATTTTATCATTGGGGGTAGATTGGGGACCAAAATGTTAATTCGTAGGTACCGACTACAATTTGTCAAAATTTAATAGATTTTGCGGAAGAATTTTTTGATGAGCTCCTGCCATTTTCTTTTTTTTCCTTTTTTTTATTTTATAGGATAATTTTTTATGCATTGCGCAAATTTTCACAGGATGTTCTACTCATGAATATGAACAACTCTCACTATGGGTTCAACTCTGAAATCACAAAAAAAAATCAGCTGTTTCATACATTTTATTGAACTTTTGTATGAAACAGCTGATATTTTTTTTTGTGATTTCAGAGTTGAACCCATAGTGAGAGTTGTTCATATTCATGAGTAGAACATCCTGTGAAAATTTGCTCAATGCATAAAGAATTATCCTGTATACTTGTATATAATATTTATTTTAGTGTTAAATTGTAAAATATAAGTGTGTTAAAACATATTAAAGTTCTTTAATTAAGATATAAAAAATATATTTACAACTTTATTGCTAAAGTATAAGGTTCAAGGTTGATTAGGAATATTGACAATATAGAGTATTCTATTCTATTGACAGTTTCGGGTAGCGTGATGTGCTGGCGTCTCTACATAGAAGCATTCATTATGCAAAGTTAACATATAGGAAAAGGATGGTGTTTTTACAACCCATCAATCAGCACACACGTAACACACTATTACTCTCAATTTGAATCATTTGGAAGCATATTGCTAATCTATTGCTCCATATGTTCGAAAAATGTGTTTGCTCAACAACGTAAATAACGCAATGAATGTTGTTCAACTGTCAAAATGATACCCATTGCTACTGATAGTGTGTTACGCATTTACCCTGCTGGTCGGCCCGATCGTTACATTTACCTACCCAATTAATAAATTCCTAGAATGATCGTAGGTAATAAAAAAATAAATGTTCTGTGTTGTAATTATACGGTAATTCATTAAAGACTTGTACTACACAAATCTCTAATGAATTAGCAATTTGCATAATGGCACAAATTTTCGTATTTTTTGTCGTTTCTGAGAAAATACTTAAGGTTGCTAATAAGCTAGGGATTATTTAGACATCAGCAATCGTCACTACTAATTACTTTTTACAATAGGTATTTAATTTAATACCAAGATTATGACTCGCGACGGAACCAGGGAGCCGTTTATTTCGTTGTTAATTTCATTTTTTTTTTCGTTAGTTTGTCCTGTCCCACTGCTGGGCAAAGGCCTGCCCGCCTGTCATATAATTTAATTACAATAAATAATATATAAAACAGGGAGGCAGGCACATTGGTGCGCAACCTGTCTCCATAAGGATTTAGCACATTCTTCTGAACCCCCACAGCGTTGAATTTTTTTGTAGGTTATTAAAAAAAAAAAATATCTCTTCCAACTTTCACCACGTAGGTATTGCACTTTTTTAGGGTTCCGTACCCAAAGGGTAAAAACGGGACCCTTTTACTAAGACTTCGCGGTCTGTCCGTCCGTCTGTCCGTCTGTCACCAGGCTGTATCTCAAGAACCGCGATAGCTAGACAGTTGAAATTTTCACAAATTATGTATTTTTTTTGTTGCCGCTATAACAACAAATACGTACTAAAAACAAAATAAAACATATTTAAGGGAAGCTCCCATACAAGAAACGTGTTTTTTTTGCGTGTTTATTTTGAAAAATTTTTACGCTCTAATTCAATTTCTTCGTCTAGAATGAATAGTTACAGTTTGCGCATCGATATTTACGCCACATTGAGAGTACACATTGACCGAATATTCATTATTAATAAAATTAATACATTTTCTATTTCAAAAATGAGATTGGTCGGTCATTTTACTAAATTGCACTTTAAAAAAAAACATTGACAGCGTTGTCCACCGTCACTTGTAATGGGCTCGCGTGAAAAAATCGTGAAAATATTATTAAACTCTTTATTCATAACAAAGACTACAATATAATGCTGTCATAACAAACTATACCTTCCACCAATGATATTATAAGTGTAAAAAGGTGGCTTCCACAGTACGATTATAAACTTTACACACCAATCAACGCCGGACGACCTCACAGGAAGGAAAACTGTTAAAATACTTAATTAATTAATTTATAACAGTCTTAATAATTTTAGTCAAACGTAAAACTGTAGTAAAACGACACGATTTAAATCGTTGCAGTTGATGTTAAAATTAAATTAGTCCATGTAACAGTGGCTTTTATACTGGGAGATATAAAGGGGTATTACACTTCTAATTACCTACTCAAAGATACCAATTACTACTTGAGATAACTGATGTCAGGTTATCAAACACAGACGCTATATAATCTGATAGTTGCTCGTTCTACCTACTCAACTAATTCAAACATTATATTATTTATAACATAGTGCCCGAAATAAACACTGCCAAAGGTAAATCGTCTCACCATCCAAAATAATATTATCAAAGTTTACTATGCCAGTAAATATATTTTATCAATTCCCAAAATAAAATTATGACAGCAAATATTTGCAAATAAAATGACGCGTGCGATCTCATAAACCGCGGCGGTGGCGAAATATAAAACTTAAAATATCTTAATTATTGTTAGTCCGTAAGTGACGCTTGCGCAGGCAGGTTCGATTGGCTTGCCAAGTGGATAATATTTTATAAATTAAATTAAATTAATTAATGAGATAATAATTAGATAAGTGGATAAAATAGTGATTACAATAGTTACAATAGTGAATTTTAGGGAAAATCAAAATAATATTTTTCTGAAACATGGCGGTGGTTCAGCAAGCAGTGCAAGGATACCATTATGTATTTGATGAATTGTCGGGTAAGTTCCATTTATAATACAC
This sequence comes from Oligia latruncula, assembly GCA_948474745.1. Classification (NCBI taxonomy): domain Eukaryota; kingdom Metazoa; phylum Arthropoda; class Insecta; order Lepidoptera; family Noctuidae; genus Oligia; species Oligia latruncula. The sequence continues at coordinate 2,606,935 of OX419686.1, forward strand.
TAATAAAATTTGCTTTTATATATACCTAGGTTCTAGGCTTTTTTTTTTGTCATAAATAATAAAAATATGAATCACTAAAGTGTAAAATAGTCACAAAGGAAAATCGGCTTTGCAATTATTTATAATATGCATATTTTTATATCAAATATTAATGATTTTTCATCCATACATAGGTACATATTTGGTGATACATATTTTTACATAGAAGCGAGTAGAAACTTGAAAATTTTACCCTATTTATTATTTTAAGGATAAACCAATCCATACTAATATTATAAAATGCGAAAGTGTGTCTGTCTGTTACCTCTTCACGCTTAAACCGCTGCACGCTGAACCGATTTAGATGAAATGTGGTATAGATATAGTTTGAGTCCCGGGAAAGGACATAGGGTAGTTTTTATCCCGATATTCCCACGGGATCGACACTTATGCGGGTAAAACCGCGGGGCGCTTCTAGTATAATAATATAATATATTTTAAGAGTTGCAATGAATTCGGCTTTTACAGTTTCCTGTTGCTTATCAGCCATGATTGTTTATATCTGCTGTCAAGCAGCATTTTTGTTCCTGTTGACTATAGTAAGCCCTACCATTACCAGACATCACGCCTGCGTTCCTCAAAGGGTAGGCAGAGATGAAATGAAAATCCAGATTTGGACAGTTATGTTAATATGTGCCCAACACATCAAGCTGCTACAATCTGTCAAATTTCTTTAATAGATTTTCAACTTTATCGCTAAAGCGTAAGGTTGAAAGTTGATTGGGAAAATTTTGCAGTTTTGGGTTGATTGATGTGCTGGCAGTCGATTCTGTAAAAATCTCACCGTGAAAACTTAGGTGAAGTGAGTTTGTTTTTGCTAGGAATTGACACTATTGACAGCTCACTCCACGCTCACTTCACCTAAGTTTTCACGGTGAGATTTTTAAAGAATAGCACCGCTGGCCTCTGTACCTAATAGCGAACCAATATCAAGGTCCTTGGTTGCTACTTGGTTACTGATAATTTGCTATAAATGGGAAAATCTAATACTTTCTTCGGAGTAGGGTCCAGAATTCCATGCTCTCTATGAGCTATTATATTTATACAACCTGTGGATTCACGGAACCGTTATTCAAATAATGTTAAATGAATGATGTGAATAGTGTCTATCCATCAATGCTTTTACTTATATATAGGGTGATCGTGACCGATACTTAAACACGTGATTTTACTCATCATTATGAACAACTTTTACCATGGGACCAAACCTGAAATCGCGAAAAAAAAATCAGCTGCTCCCTACATTTATGTTCGCTTAACCCGTCAAAATGTAGGGAGCAGCTGATTTTTTTTTCGCGATTCAGGTTTGGTCCCGTAGTAAAAGTTGTTCATAATGATGAGTAAAATCACGTGTTTAAGTATCGGTCACTAATTACCAGTCACCCTATATACTTACTAGCTGCGCCACGCGGTTTCACCCGCATAAGTATCGATCCCATGGGAATATCTGGATAACCACTCAGTGGTCCGCTGCCAAAAACTAACGCAACCGGAAATACGCCATAATGTCCAATTGGATAAAACGCACGTAAATTAATAAAACTGTGACAGCAAGCACGTTCCACCCCTCAGTATTTATCTTTTTTGTAATTTTGTCTATGGGAGTATTGCTTGCGTTCCATTTTCTTTAGTCGAGTGGTTAGATGTAGTATATGTGTGCCAAATGCCGTGTGGTTATATCGGCATTATGAAATAAGTTATCTGTAGTTGAAAATCATAAAAAAAAACAAATGACGGCGATGACGCGTGCGCAATACGATACTCGCGTGATGTCAATGTTATTGTTTAAACTTTGAAACGACAATGGTATGTATTATGTGTCATTCGATACAAACACTCACAAACTTTCGCCTTTATAATATCAGTGTGATTTATTATTAATATTATCTGTCTGCATGTCTGTCTATCTGTTACCTTTCACACCTTAACGGCTTGACGGATTTCGATGAAACTTGGCACAAAGATATACAATGACCTGGGTTAGGACATAGGATACTTCTTTTATCCCGCAAAAGCTAGTAAATAATTAAATAATAAATGTCCTTATTCCTTCTCTAGACCCTCGAACAAACGACTGGTGGCTAATACCAGGGCCTGGTCCTCTCCTGACAATACTGGCGACATATCTCTACTTCTGTACCAAAGCTGGACCAAGGTACATGAAGGACAAGAAACCATACAACTTGAAACATTTGGTGATGGTCTACAACGTGTTCCAGATCGCCATGAGTATATTTATAGCTGTTGTCGTAAGTACTATCTATCATCATCTGCCTAGCCTTTTCCCAACTATGTTAGGGTCGGCTTTCAGTCTAACCGGATACAGCTGAATACCAGTATTTTACATGGAGCGACTGCCTACCTGACCTCCACAACCCAGTTATTGGGTAATACGATACCCCTTGGTAAGACTGGTTGTCAGACTTTCGGGTTTCTGACTACCCGTAATGACTGTCAAAGATCCACGAATGACAGCCGGGACCAACGGCTTAACGTGCTTTCCGAGGCACGGAGGGGTCTCGGTATGTAAAGATGGTCACCCATCCACAATCTCCACACAGAGAGACATGAAAAGCGACTAGATTTATACTTCACTAGCTGCGCTCCGCGGTTTCCCCCGCGTAAATGTTGATCCCGTACGAGTATCGGGATAAAAAGTAGCCTATATGTTCATCCAGGGTGTCAGCTATCTCCATACAAAATTTTATCAAAATTGGTCCAGCCATTTTAGCGTGAAGAAGTAACAAACATATAAACACGCACACTCACACACTTATAATATTAGTGTAATGTAATATCGTAAGTACTAAATCTAGTCGCCTTTTGTGTGTCTTCTATTTCCTATACTGCGCAATGGATTTTGATGCGGCTTTCACAATAATTTTTAGGTGTATGCTAACATTCATAATTATTAAACTTAGGTATAGCAGATAGCACAGAAACCTCGATGTTTGGACATGTCGCCATTGCCCCCGTACGGTGACGGGTCACGAGTTATTGTATAGTTTATGTTCTGAAAACCAATTCTCGTAATTAAAAACGTTCAAAATCTAGTAGTCTTCTCAGCGATCAATGTCAAAAACTTGTCAAAATTGTAGAGAAATTCGAGGTATTTTTGACAGGTTGAGATTGTGATCAGACTGTGAACGTTCTTAAAATGACTAAAATTGTCTCTATGTACTAACGACCGAATTCTCAAACGCAATTCCATTTGAAGTCGCAGATACACGACGGCTACGAACGTCATCAACTGTCGTTTGGTAATGAACAGTAGTAATTGCTAAATGAAACCAATAAAACAGCTAGATGTATCGCTGACCTTGGAAATCTGGTTGATACAAACGGGATATAGAAGACGGAGGACCAGGGGGCTTAAAAAGGCCACTTTGGCAGAATCATAAGAGGATAACATTATGAATCATAACATGGCGAAGACAGTCCGTGTTTTTATTTTTTTCGCTGCACTACGTAGAGATTTAGAAATTTAGAGATTTAGAAATCCAATCCCAATCAAAGAGATTAGGATTGGATTTAGATTGGATTGATTGGTATTTTAGCACAAAAAAAAAATGAAAATCCTTTCCGATTTATAATGTTATCCTTTTATTCTGCCAAAGTGGCCTTTTTAGGCCCCCAGGTGTTGTGTTCCAACTTGGGAGTGTGTCAGTGGACTGCGAGAAGTTGAGTCAATTGATTGATTGGGGAGTGACACAGCCTCGACCTCTATAGCCGATCCTAAGGCCCAAGTCCCAGCGCCCGGCGAGCAAGCGGCGAGAGCGCGATAGCGACAAGCGATTACCCTCTGTTTAGTGTATGTACAGTCAACAAAAGAGATAAGTATGCAGGATCGGCGGATAGCTGTTTGTTTTCTATTACTAAATTTAAATTTTATGGAACATCCATCGGTTTCTTACTAAACTTCAACTATAACCGACAATCCTGCATACTTATCTCTTTTATTGACTGTACCAAGCGTGAGCCTCTCGGCAAGTACTGCACGCCAAGCGAGCGTCGCTGAGCGAGGACCCACTTTGGTAGCTCTTATCGCTGCGACGAACGAGTACTCGCCAGCGGTGTGAACACTGAACAGTCGGGCTGATCAACTATTAATATATGTACCTCATTTACTTACACGAAAACTACAATCTTTTATACGTTTCTTGAGCTAGAAATCGTTGATAGCTAGTGGCTTATTTGTCGGCAATAGGTGTCCAGAATAATCGCTCGCCGCCGTCGCGCACTCGCAGCTCATTGCTTGACAAATCGCTTTTAGTCGCTAGCTCTTCTCGCTTATAGTTAATCGCCGGTGGTGTGACAGGTGCCTTAAGGTTAAACATAACATCCCATCATTAACGAAACGTGTTTTAAAAGTCAGGAGTGGCTTCTCATTCCTGACGTATTATTATGCAGTCAGTTGTGTAACTACAAAAAACCTTACTTCTACAAATTGTATTTTTTATTATTTTTGTAGCGCGTCGCCAATCAATTGCAAATATTATGTACCTATTGTATGTTGTTTATTGTTCTTACATCAGACGAAATGCTTTTTACGAAAAAAATCTTTGAGAAAGTTTTATGTGATATGGCAGTAGTCTTATCTATCTATATAAGTACTACATAAAAAAAAGTCGTGTTAGTAACACTATTTATAACGAACGGCTGAACTTATTTGGCTGAAAATTGGTGGGGAGGTAGCTTAGAACCAGGAGACGGACATAGGATACTTTTTTTTTTTTAGTTATTGGAGTAGGGTAGGAGTAGGATAGGAGTAGGATAGGAGTAGTGTAGGAGTAGGATAGGAGTAGGGTAGGAGTAGGGTAAGGGTAGGGTAGGGTAAGGGGTAGGACACCACGCGAACGAAGTAGCGCCGGGCAGCTAGAAATAAATTAATTAATAAACATAAAGGCGTCTGCCAATGTCCAGTTGTTACTATGGACGTGTGTATGTAATGAAACGTCTATTACCTTTAGAGTTTATTTCAAGGACAGTTGAGCAAAACCAATTTTTCATTTCTAAAGGACCGATTCTTGAGTCGTTTGTGATATTCAAATCTACAATAGTTGTTTGGATAAGTTTCATGTTCATTTTTACTAACATTAGACGACACATGAATGCTTAGATAAATCGCTGTTGGATTTTCAACGCTCGGCTCAGTGCCGAAAGTTGGTAATTCAACAGCGCGCTTTATTTTTTAAATTAGCTGCAGTAAAATATCACTCCTTACTGTAATTTTTTTAGAAATGTTGCCACACTATCTCTACTAGTGATGTGATTAAAACGCAATGAAACATCGTTTTAATTTAGATACTTATTCGAAATTGACTAATTTTGATTTAACCGTAAACAATCAAATATTATTTGTATTGATCGGATAAAAATATATGTTGTAGTTTCAAATCAGCGTAAATACATGTCTACTAAAGATAATTTTGTTTCAAGTTTTACTCTAAAACTCCTACTATAACGATATAAGAAATCAATTTTTAAAATAAATTAAAGTTATTTGTAAAACACCAAAAACCTCAAAATAAGAATATCACACTAATATTACAAAGGCGAAAGTTTGTGAGTGTGTGTGTGTTTATATGTTTGTTACTTCACTCAAAAGGCTGGACCAATTTTGATAAAATTTTCTATGGAGGTAGCTAACACCCTGGATTAACATATAGGCTACTTTTTATTCCGATATTCCCACGGGATCGACATTTACGCGGATTAAACCGCGGGGCACAACTAGTTTAAAATAAATGTTTGTGATTAGAATTAATGCTTTTAATAAATCCAATCCGATCACTGATGTGATGAGAAAAAAAATATTATTCATTGCTTAATGTTTTTGTTGTAAACTTATATTATCCTGAAACTCATTAAAATTATCATCCTTTAATAATACATTATCCCATTTTATAAAATCAGTTTAACATGGATCGATTTTGAACTGAATGTTAATTGAATGAATCGATTCTTATGTCACATCACTATTAAAATTTCATTATAAAGTGGTAATACTTATGCTGTAATTTTATTGCAGCTAATTAAAAGTCCGACTTTAGATATCTGGAAAATTCTGCACGAATAGAAACATAACACTTTTCTAACAAAACCTTGTCTCATGTTCTTAATATATTTTATTTCTATTTTCAGGGATTAAGATACTTCTTGACGGAACCCTACGAAAACAAATGTTATTCAGTGGATTATTCAGAAAATCCGAGAGCCATGATGGTAAGTGATCATAAACGAACTGCTTCATTTGCTGCTTCCCAAATACGTTGGATCAGCTTCCAGTCTAACCGGATGCAGCTGAATACAAGACTCTACTTGAGTCTTGTATTCAGCTGCATCCGGTTAGATTGATCTGACCTCTACAACCCAGTTAGTCTGTAAAACGATATCCTTTGGTAAGACTGACTGTCAGACTTTCGGGCTTCTGACTACTCGACAGTCAAAGATCTACGAATGACAGCTGGGACCAATGGCTTAACGTGCTTTCCGAGACACGGAGGGGTCTCAATATGTAATGGATGGTCACCCATCCACGGACTGACCTCGGCAAGCGTCGCTTAACCTTCGTTTGCTCATGTTGCTGTCATTATTTAGCCACGAGCCCCTCATTACCGAACTGCTTACACCAAAGTAAGTAATTGCCAGTGAAATTTCAACTCGGGACCGCGGCACAGTAACCCAATAATTTTATGAAAGTGGTTTAATTTCCTTAAACGACTATAAAGCAATCTGGAGCACTCATGATTTCTTTTACTCAAAATTATTTTCTGATTCGCCAATTTTACGGAATTACCAGAAAGTTAAGGAGAGTTTGACCTTTCGTTTTGTTTTTACTGTTCTGACGTATGCAATGCATAGGATTACATACTGCTCCCATTAGCTTCTTGTCGTTTTATTTTTACTGTTGTGACGTAGGAATGCATAGTATCATAAACTGCGCCCATTAGCTTCTTGTCGTTTTGTTTTTACTGTTGTGACGTAGGAATGCATAGTATCATAAATTGCGCCCATTAGCTTCTTGTCGTTTTGTTTTTACTGTTGTGACGTAGGAATGCATAGTATCATAAACTGCGCCCATTAGCTTCTTGTCGTTTTGTTTTTACTGTTGTGACGTAGGAATGCATAGTATCATAAATTGCGCCCATTAGCTTCTTGTCGTTTTGTTTTTACTGTTGTGACGTAGGAATGCATAGTATCATAAACTGCGCCCATTAGCTTCTTGTCGTTTTGTTTTTACTGTTGTGACGCATGCAATGCATAATATCATCAACTGCTCCCATTAGCTTCTTGTCGTTTGGTTTTTACTGTTGTGACGTATGCAATGCATAGGATCACAAACTGCTCCCATTAGCTTCTTGTCATTTTGTTTGTACTATTGTGACGTATGCAATGCATAGGATCATAAACTGCTCCCATTAGTTTTCTTGGTTTGTTTATTTTTTTTATTATTCATGTTAACACAGTAAAATATGTAGATAGAGATGCGACATAAAATTTGAATACAAAAGTACCTACTGGTTGAAATTTCTTCCAGCAGACCTGCGAAAGTAAAATTTGTAATCAGTAGTTAGTAAAATTAGTAGTTTACTTTTGTCTTGTAGTTCCCATGAAAATTGACCAGGAAGGCTATTTGTGTTAGCGACATCTCTGCAAACATCTATCAAAAGGTTGAAATGAAACTTACCCTACATAATATTAGTATAGCAACCCCTCGGTAGATGTCGCTGTCTAGTCTCTGACTTTTAATTTGCTAGACCAAAATGACTGCTGCGATCGACCTTTTTGTCATGTTGACAAATAAAAATAAAAATTATAAGTTAAAAAAATTAAACAACACGCACTAAAAAGATACAATAAATAAATTAAATAAATCGAATTCAAAAAGCATGGAACGCTTTTACACCTCCTGGCTCCATCGTCAGATCAGCTCCCATGTGCAGATACCAGTTATAGTTTTGTCTTCCAAATTGCATAATAAAGTTCATTTCGATACAAAAATTCAAAGTACGTTAACATTGACTTCTAAGATTTTAAAAAACAACGTGTTAAAAAAGGTGGCTCGCAGCTGTCATTTTAGTAGCAAATTAAAAATCAGAGTTCAATTTGAATTCACGCTCTATGGTCTGGTGGTTTGATGATATTGAATTTATCAATTTAGCAGTAATTATGACTAATAAAAACCCTTATATTTAAATAAAATAGCTATAATAATGTTTTTAATACAGCTGTTTGTTTATCGGCAGGTACTTCATAGTAAATTGGTGTTCAAACTGTATTCCAAAGACTCACATATTTAATTTTGTCTTTGTTAATTAAGTGTTTCATACAAAATAAATCTTATTCTCATGCATATTAATATTCGCATAGGTGGGCGGCACATGTATGCCAACAGTTTTGTATGAATATTAACATTAATGTTGTAAGAATAAAGTTTAAATTCGTATGATACGAATCTACCCATAGAGTTTGATTACCGGCCGGTACCTACTTTGTCGGCTTAAAAACTTTTTTTTTTTTTTAATTAAAAAAACCTCGGACAGACAGAGAGACAAACATGATGAAACTATAAGGGTTCCTTGTTAGAACTACGGAACCCTAAAAACGGTTTCAAATGTGTACCAGCATTAATTAACACATACGAAAAAATTAAGACTTTGATCCCAATCTATTTATTCATTATTCATATTTGAGTAACGTATATCCTTATTTAAATAACAGTCAACAGTTTACTGTCAGCTGCAGTTAAAGTTTATACACACAATGAGGAAAATAATATTACTGTGGAGTCTTCATAAACCCCACTTTACAAATATACCTACGTTTCATATTTACAGTACCGTAGTCAATATTTAATTATAATTGATGATAAATCAATATTATTCTTTTCCATAATTACATAAGAAACACAAAAAGGAACTCTGAAAAATAGTTTCTAGTTGCTTTGTGTTCATAAGGTAAATATTTCTGTGCACTCGGTACGCATCAATAAATAACTGCTAGTAATAATAATTAAATTAGACTTTAGGACTTTGAACTTTATGTTTTTCCTGGTAATAGCCATAACAGTATGGGTCTCGTTAACTTTACATTCTTGAGGTGTAGGCACCTATAATGCTTGCGGAGGGCGACCCATGGGCAGCTCGCGGTCCGGTAAGGACCAGGCCCGGGTCGACGGTGCGTTGTGTTCCACGGGGCTTAAAGAGATGTCAGCACTAACTGACGGGGTCCGCTAGGGCCGATGCCTGCCTGGGTCGCGGGTTGTTCGAAAGAGATACCCCTGGCACAGGCAACTGAAGGAACACGGGTGTGTTTTAGTCAGTAAAAGTCTGACACGCCCACCCGCTCCGTAAGTATATAATATAATTATATAATATACTAGCTTCAGCCCGCGACTTCGTCCGCGCGAAATTTCTTGTTCCCCCGACCCAGCCCGTCGCATATTATCGCCTGCCCGCGTCTTTTTGCTCGGCTCCTGAGGGTCATAGCGTGATGTTAAATAGCCTATAACCTTCCTCAAGAACGACTGATAGTTCCAGAGATTACCCCCTACATACAAACTTACAAACTTTACCTCTTTATAATATTAGTATAGATAAATACATCCAAATTCCGCAAGTTATATTTTAGTCCCATGTTAAAGGGGGCGCGCCTATTGCCACCGACCGGGCACATATACAGACTCCAGGATGCCACAGACATTCCTAGTGGAATAACCCAATAACACTTTGCCCAATTTGGAAATCGAACCATGGACCTCATGCTCAGCAGTAGCAACGACCACTGGGCCATTGCTGAATGGGCCTGCTCTTGACCTCGATCTAGCCTGATGGAAAGCGACGGATGAGGTCACTTCCTTAATTTTTAACGTAAATAGACGTGCTACAAATTTTGACGACGTAAATAACGCCCTACTGCAGGTCCAAAATAGGTTCACTGCTAATAATTTAGTATTAAATGAAAAAAAAACTAAGCGCATAAGATTTTCTTCACCAAATGTCAAGGGTATAGGAAATAGGGACCTATTAGTTCAACCAGGTTTCAGACTGGCTAACGTAGACTCATCTTTTATGGTGTACTGTTTAAAATGTTATAATAAAATACCTCCCCACATTCTTCAACTGAATGAGACAAAATTCAAGTCTTGTGTAAAACGCACAATATGCAGTCAGGCATATTAACGGTCCAGCAGTTCATGAAGCGCTTCTCCAAGCGCTACTTCGATTCTGCTATTAAGCATCCCAATCCCCTGATTGCGGCGGCCTCCCGTTACTCTCCCTCCCTTATAAGTAGGATTCGCCAACCAAGGCATACCCTCACCACCCCCGACGACGCCAGTACTCTCCTCCAGGAGAATAGTAAGGTCACCAGTACTCTCAAGAAGTAAAAGTCCCGACATCCGTCCTTCCGTCCTCGCCGTCGAGGCCCGTCGCGACACCCCGTACCATGTCCGCCCCGACCCTTGCTCGAGCCAGCCCGCGCCGCTGAGCCTGTAGCTTTAAATTCGTCCCCATCAACTAATTCCGATCCAGCCTGTCCCTTGCTGTCCTCTCCCAGCGACGCCCTAAGTCGAGGTCCGAACCCCACGGGGGGTGCCCTTAGCGTGTAGTCGCTTAGTTTTTAAGTTATTTATGCCCTGGCTGGAGGCCCAATTTATTGTGGCATCCACAGGAAAGTCCGGTTAAGCAGTCGACAACCCCTATGGTTGAACTGTGAGATGACATTTATCAAAAAAAAAAAAATCAGGCATATTATAAGTCAGGGGATTACATCGCTGATAAAAATGCCTGGTTCAAACTCAAACTCAAACTCAAACTCAAATCATTTATTTCAATTAAACCTTGTACAGGCACTTTTGAATTGTCAAAATTAAATAGTCTGTCAGTTAGTCAGAAAGTTGAAGCTAGTTGCCCCATGGACGTAATATATAGAAGTAACTCTATATATTACGTCCATGAGTTGCCCATTCCAAAGCGTAGATCTCTATGGAGAAGAACGGGCAAGAAACTCCATGGACACTCTTTTAAATCAAGATATTACAAAATCCTGGGTACATTATTCTTGTTGCTTCTATATGTGAGAACAATGTAAAAAAGACAGAAATGAAGAAACAATTCAAGACATAAGATTAAAAATAAGCCTTGGCAGTTAAGAGATGACCAGTCTCAACCGACGGCGCCCGTTCACGAACATGACGCGTGGATCAGCACCATCCAGCTCAACCATTTTGTAGGGAACCGAATGATCCAACACACGCGCCACCATCGGTGAGACATTTAAGTGAGCATGACACGTTCTCAACTGCCATGCTATTTCAAGTCAACATCAAAAAATCATAATAAACGGAAACATGGTTCTTACATTTACAAAATTAAAAAAAATGCTTCTAAATTATACAAAACTACAGTTTGCAATTTAAGAGGTAAATAGAATTTTATTACCTACCAAACAGGAAGAGATATTTAATATTGAAGTATTCAACAATTAAAACTTGATTGAATAAATTAAAAAAAGTTATGTTCGTAATGTCAGAAACACAAAAAAAAAGAAAAAGGGAAGCACCTCTTCCAAATATTGAAATTAACTACAAAGATAGTCTTACAATCTTCAGCAGCTCCAACAATACTTTCAAGTGTCAATCAATTAGTTGTGGTTGTGGAGCAGGACCAGCATTGAGCCAGGCATTTTTATCAGCGATGTAATCCCCTAACTTATAATATGCCTGACTGCATAGTGTGCGTTTTATACAAGACTTGAATTTTGTCTCATTCAGTTGAAGAATGTGGGGAGGTATTTTATTATAACATTTTAAACAGTACCCCATAAAAGATGAATCTACTTTAGCCAGTCTGAAACCTGGTTGAACTAATAGGTCCCTATTTCTAGTACTATAATTATGTCTTTCACCTCTTTTACTAAAAAGATGTAAGTTTTTCCTTACATACATGATGTTTTCGTAGATATATTGACAAGGCACCGTCATGATGTTAATTTCCTTAAACAGTTCCCTTAGAGAATCGCGCCTGCGGAGATTATATATAGCTCTGATGGCTCTTTTCTGCAGAATAAAAATAGAATCGATGTCTGCAGCCCGTCCCCAAAGTAAAATACCGTAAGACATGATACTATGAAAGTAACTAAAATAGACTAGTCTCGCGGTATCTACATCAGTAAATTGACGGATTTTTCTGACAGCATAAGCTGCTGAACTTAGCCGTCCTGCAAGAGATGTTAAATGAGGACCCCATTGTAGCCTTGAGTCGAGCGTGATCCCCAGGAAAACAGTTTTATCGACGAATTCCAGTTTCTCTTGATTCAATATTATCTCACAATCACTACTCTTGACATTTGGTAAAGAAAATCTTATGCACTTAGTTTTATTTCCATTTAATACTAAATTATTAGCAGTGAACCAATTTTGAACCTGCAGTAGGGCATTATTTACGTCGTCAAAATTTGTAGCACGTCTATTTACTTTAAAAATTAAGGAAGTGTCATCAGCAAATAACACCATTTGTGGTTGATTTTTTAATAAATGGAGTAGATCATTAATATACACTAAAAAGAGGAAAGGACCCAATATTGAGCCTTGTGGCACACCAATTTTTACTATTAAACCAAGTGAATTGACACCATTTATTTGAACTTGTTGTTGCCTATCATTTAAATAAGAACTAACTAAACTGAGCGCAAGTTTTCCAAGTCCGTAATGCTCAAGTTTCAAAAGCAAGGTTTCGTGATCGACGCAATCAAATGCCTTGGAGAGGTCACAAAAGATTCCTATTGCGTCTTGGGCCTCTTCCCACGCGTTAAAAATGTGTTTTAATAAAGTTACACCGGCGTCGGTCGTACAACGCCCTTTGGTGAAACCATACTGTTGATCGTGTAAGATTTTATTCGTGTTAAAATGATTGAGCATTTGATTAAGCATTATCTTTTCAAACACCTTGCTGAAAACCGGCAAAACGGATACGGGTCTATAATTATTCGTGTCTTTACTGTCCCCGGATTTGTAAAGTGGTATTACCTTACTGTATTTCATTAAATCGGGGAAGACTCCTTGATCCACGCACGAATTAAATACTAAGGCTAAGTAAGGCGCAATAGTCTCAATTATGGAGGTACAGACCTTAATGGACATTCCCCAAAGATCTTCTGTCAATTTGATCTTAATTTGCTTAAAAGCTTTAATTACTGTTAAGGGGTTAATATGCCTAAAGTTAAATTCAACCGGGCAGGCTGAAACGTTCGCCCTTACTAAATCCAAAGCGAGGGAGGGCGAGGAATTTAAAGTTTCCGTTGTTTTGAGTGGGATACTAGTAAAGAAATTTACAAATTCTTGAGCCACTTCTTTGTTATCGCAAATGAGACCGCTTGACGTCTGTAGTGTGTAATCAGAATTATGCTTTTTATTCCTGTTCGTTTCATTATTTATAATTTTCCAAACCGTCTTTATTTTATTGTCTGCTGATTTGACCTTGTTGCTAATGTATAAGGCTTTAGCTGCTTTACAAGCGTTCTTAAAAGTTCTAGAGTAAGTAGCAACATACTTATTAAAAGTTTCCGTGTTAATATAAGGCTTAAGGCCATACAGCTCGAAAAGTCTTTCCCTACTTTTCCTAAGTCCTTTAGTTGCCCAGTCACAAAATAAAAACTTAGGGCTGACACTTTTAGTGATCTTCTTAAAAGAATTATTGAACTCGGTTTGGACTACCGAAAAGAATTCATTATACATAATATTAACATTGTTCACTGTAAGGTTCTGATTACTTAATTTACAAGATAAAGTGCTATTAAATTTATTTAAATTACCTGATGATATTGGTCTGGATTGGATCTGCACTTTTTGTATTGGCATGTTGGACTCAAAACTTACAGTTTGACCACTGTGATCGGACGGGAGATAATTAACAACGGCTTTATCTAAATAGTCGCAGCAACAAAACACATTATCAATACATGTAGCAGTAGTCGTAGTTGTTCGGGTTGGTTCTACAAACACATTTGACAGATTGAACGATTTAAACAAATTTAATAATCTACTGGTATTTAAATTATTTTCTAAAATATTAATATTAAAGTCACCACAGATAATTACTGACCTATTACCAGTTGCAAGTTTTGCCAAAACATCTTCCATTACTGACTCAAATATAGAATAGTTTTGATAATGTGGGGGTCTGTAAACGCACACTATAACATGCTTATCTAGCTCAACACAAGACAGTTCAATGCTATGTTCAACTGATAGTTCAACTATGTCTTTACGAGGTTTGAATTTAATACAACTTTTAATTAGGATTAGTGAACCACCACGCAGCATTGACTTTCGATTAAAACAACTGGCCACACTATAATTGTCATAGTTAATTAACATTTCAGAATCTTTTAACCAATGCTCAGTTATACAAATAATGTCAAACTTTGTTTTTTCTAAAAACAACTCAATTTCCAATTGTTTGGAAGAAAAACCTTGAATATTTTGATGAAATAATTTCAAGGATTTCTGCTTAGCCCCTTTTCTACAGTTCACTATTTTATTGCTAGAAAATACCTTTTTGTTATTAAGTGTAACTATACTGTTATTGGTACCTTCTGTTGTCTTACAAACTAGTTTAAAATATCTGAGCTAACCACCTTAGCATTAGTACTATTACTAATTGTGGTGCTAATTATGGATGACTTCGACATACTAATTATGTCTGGGTTAATATTAAGTGCTAATAGCCTAGCTATTTTACGTCTAAAATTAATGGGCAGATACACAGTATCCCTAGTCGACCTTAACTTATCAACAAAAATGTTGGTATCAAAAAATATAAACTTGTCACTATGGTGACTAACTAAGAAATGCATGTAATTATTTAACATGTGAATGTATTTGTTTTGTCTGTTTGACAAGTGCTCAAAATATGGAAAAGCACACAAAATTATTTTCTTACAATTTAACTTCAATAGGTCGGTGACACTATCAGAGATATCATCTTTGATAACATTTAAACTATTACCTATAAGTACAGTAATAATGTCATTAGGATCATATTCATTCCTGGTTATTGAAGACATTATTTGTTTGTAGGAAGTCTGAGGCATGCAAAAGTTTTGTGAAGAATGACACAGGTTGTTGCTAAGTAATTTACCTAATCCTTTTCCAAAACTATCAGAAAACATAATAGAGCAGTAACAAACTTTACTACTACACGGGAGAGAACTAGCATCTGTCTGAAGTACTTGCAATGGACCTTGTTCAATATCTGGCGTATCTTGATGTGGAATAAAGACCTGAGCACTTCCTGACTGGGACGGGTCCTCCGTTCCCTCAGTTTGGAGAGTGCCAAGATTGGATGTGCTTTCCAATGAGCAATGAGGGCCGCTGAGAGTCAGCGGGTCCACTCTGTCTGCATTGGAGTTGCACATGTCCACTAACTCATTTGCCGCAAGGATATGCTCCTGAATTTGTTTTTCAGACCGCACATACTTAGTATAAAGTGAATGTATCGACTCTTCAAGTACCTGAATTTCAGACTGTAAGCGTTGTGTGTCAATCTCATAAATGTTCTTACTGTCTTCTAATTTAATTTGATAATTATTTAATTTATTTATAAGAAAAACACGTTCTTTTCTTAGTATAATATTATTAGAACTGTGTTTTTGTTGTTTTCTAAATTTGTTGCATTTATTTATGATTCTATTTAGTTTTGCATATTTTTTAATTTTATTTTGACTTACTTTATAGCAGCTATTGTTATGTTTCATAATGGAATCTTCAGTAAGATCTATTGTTATTAAGGGGTTGCAATTAGTGTTTAATAATTCATTATACAAGTTATTGGATTCCTTAGCCTGAGTACATTCTTTTTGTTTCTGTAATTTATTGATTCGAACATTTGCATGAATTAATTCTTCTTCTAGGTCCCTAACCCTACATAAAGCCTCCTCATATATATTACTGCAGTTGTTGGAACCATCCGTGACCACCCGCAGTTTGTCCCGTTCATCAACAACATCCAGGTATTGTTGATGTAGGTCTACCAGCTCTTGTTTTAAGCTAGTGTTTTTGAAAACGACCTTCTCGATTTCCTTCTCACTATCATCTATTTCCTGTAACAGCTGTTGACATTTGTTGTTTGAAACCTTAAGAGCTTCAGTGGTTGTTCTCAATTTAAGCTCCAACTCCTGAGCAGCAGCCTTACGGGTCATCACAGGCATGGTTTCAGGAATTAGTACTGAAAGTAGAATTAAAGGAACGGTGAGAACTAATAAGACAGACAAACAAAAAAGGAAAGCTAGAAATGAAAGGAAAAAAAAAAAAAAATGGGAGAATTTAGTGTTGCTTTATAGAGAAATGAGGTAGGGAAGGCTCCTGAATCTAATCGAAATGCAACTAGATCAAATCAAGTACAAAGTTACATTTATTCTATTGACTTATAATTTTACTTTTCCTTAAGTGGGTAGGATGCCTAGATTAAAAAGTTTTTTTCCTAATTTTAGTTTTACAAACAGTTAACAATGCAATAAACGATAATCAACGTTCTTGTTGTTAAGTATTCAAATATATTATACCTACTATGGATCAATAATATACGATATTTCACTACTTTATTTTCGTTAAATAATTATGTACTTATATGTATTTTAAGGTGCCAAATCCACCAAGAAAAGTGATTCAAGGACTCAATGAAAGCGTGTTACAGAGTCTAAGATACGACTATGTGGTAATTAAATAATAAAAGTAACAATACTCCCCGTTTAAATCCGTGAGTCGAACATCAGCTGTTCGTAATAGGTTACCGGTAACGGTGGGCAACCAAACACTGCGTTTTATGAATATTTGCAGGAAAACAATAATCCTGAGTAATTATGCACTTATTTTACATTTAGTTACATTAAATCACCTTAATTACACTTAAAAATAATTAAAATTAATTTTTAAAATACGGAACAAAATTTTGACATGTTAGTCAGGCAGTGTTGCCAGCCATGTCAATCAGCCATTCAATGCTGGTCCTGCTTCTCAACCACAACTAATTGATTAACACTTGAAAATACTGTTGGAGCTGCTGAAGATTGTAAGACTATCTTTGCATTGTATAAACTCAATTTCCTTTGTATTGTATAATTGCATAGCACAGATGTGAGTGCTATGTATGTACTATAGAGCTACCATTTACCGGGTAATTATTATGTCTTTCATTGCCTTGAATGTGCCCTGGCGGCTGATAGTATGTCATGCTCACACAGATGTCTCGCTGACGGTAGCGTGTGTGTTGGATCATTTAGCTCCCTTCAAAATGGTTGAGCTGAATGGTGCTGATCTATGCGTCATGTTCGTGAACGGGGGCCGTCAGTTGGGGCTAGGCATCACTTAGCTGCCTCGGCTTATTTATAATTATTTTATTTTTGGATTGTTGTTTTGTTACTATTTGCTGTATTCTGGACGCTTTTAACGCGTACGTCTTTTTTACATCGTTCTCACATATAATTATAAATTCAACATTAATGGTGTAATATTTTTTTTTTTAATATAATTTAAAAATGTGTCCATGAAGTTTCTTGCCCGTTTTTCTCCATAGGTACGCTTTGGAATGGGCAACTAGCTTCATATTTTCTGACTGACCGACTTCTTGTCAATTCAAAAGTGCCTGTAAATCGTTTAATTTAAATAATTGCTTTAAGTTTGAGTTTGAGTTTCTCGTATTTGTTGCCACTAACTTTAACGGACTCGCGGAGGTTGTATGTAAGCACCAAATAGGCTAAAATCTCTACAGTACCTAAACTTATGTGGGGAAATACGTAGATAAGTGGCGTTTGTCTTTGGGACACTGTTGAGTCTTAATTAATAGGTAATAACAATGTGTAGGTATAGCTGATGTATCGCTTAAAGTGTGGGAGGCACGTTATTAACTATGTAAGAAAACAATCGAAAGGGTTTCAAGGTCCCATCGAACTGTAGATAAAATATTATTAAGGAGCTGTGGTAGCCCAGTGGTAACGGCCTCGACTTACGAGTTGCGGGTCTTAGGTTTGAACCCAGGCAGGCGCTTTACTTCATATAAATAATTTAATTTTTATCACCATTGGTCTAAAAACGGTAAAGGAAAACGTCGTGAGGAAACCGGCACGTTCTAGAACTAACAGTTTGAAGACATGTGACGTGTACCAACCAGCACTGGGCCCGCGTGGTAGATTATAGCCAACTCCCTCTCGAAGAGTCTGAGTCCCAGCAGTGGAAACATGATAAACTGATTATCCTACTAAATACTATCTTTTTCGTATTTATACCTTTCAGCCACAACCAGTACTTAACTATCTCAGTTCAAAGTCAAGGTAAATTACCTTGAAAGTCGGTTTCAAGGTAAATATTTAAGTAGGGGTACTGTCAAAACTGCTTTTGTTTAAAGAATGAAGCAAACTTCGTGAACGTTCTTTAAATTGCTTTTTTTTTCCAAAAATGCCATTTTACGTCAACATAATTAGTTAAAGTGGTTTTCATCTTCTTAAACAAGAAGTTTTTTTCTTATTTATTAGGCGTATTTAACAAGCCCTAACTTCAATAACTCTACACCTTAGTCAAAATATGTGGCTTGGCCGTTTCGCTACTACTGTAGAGGTCCAGACGGGATCTCTAGAATACCTATATGTGGTGTATGATTAAAAGGATTTTAACTTGGAACTATTATATTTATAAAAAGACTTTACAGGTTCACGTTATTACTAGCACTCTTATCTTAACTATTGAACAAACACTATATTAAAATATTTGAATACTCGCTTGAACGTTCGAATGGAACACCCGCAAATATGACCAGCCAGTGCCTTTTGCTAAAGGCAGGACTACACAGACTCTGCACTTCCATCACATGTGCGTAAGGTGAAAAATTTTTTCACTGTTCATTACTTTTCTGTTATACAATAGTTTTTGTAGTAACGAAACGGCCAAGCCTCATATTTGACTAAGGTGTAGAGTTTGTGAAGTTAGGGCTTGTAGAGTTAGGGCGTGTAGAGTTAGAAGCTTGGCTCTACATGAGAGTTACTGTTTTTTATATAGATAGGATAGATACAAAAAATTAACAAAAATCTACAGTTTTTACCTAGAGAGGAAATGATTCCTAATACCTAATATAATTGTCAAAGAACGATAAAATACTGTTACTGTTAGCCTGCATCATCTCACTGCTGGGCAAAGGCCTCTCCCCATGACTTCCAGCTCTTTCGATCCAGGACTAAAGTGGCCATCTTCTGCGGGGTCTGCCGCGACGCCTTCAACCTGTGTCAGGGCTCCACGTGGTGGTTATTTGGGCTCACAGCTTATTGGGCATACGGCAGACGTGACCAGCCCAGTTTCACTTCAGCTTAGTGGCTTTTTGAGCAACGTCAGTAATCTGTGTTTTGGAGCGCATTTTGGTGTTGCTGCGCTCCATTGATAAAATATGAACGTAAAATATTAATGATTCGGAAAGGAATTTCAAGTAGGTACAATAGCTTTGATACCTAATATAATTATTGTCAAAGAACGATACAATTTGTACGTGAGATATTAATGATTCGGAAAGAAATTTCAAGTCTATTATATCTAATACTTATTATAATTGCCAATGAACGATAAAATATGAACGTAAAATATTAATGATTCGGAATGGAATTTCAAGTTTGTTAAATTTTTTATTGTTACTTACTCGTAATTACTTTATTAACGCGTCGAACAGCTTTTGCCAATTAAGCCTAATTTGGTAATTTATACAAGTAAACCAACCCAACTAAAATAATTATTAATGTGAAAACCGTATAACATAACAAATAATGAAGAATTATATATACTAGTCTTATTTGAACTAATTCAAAACAATATCTACGAGTTCATTAATAAACAAATAAGTACTAAAAATAAGAGTATACCACCAAGTTTTTCATAGCCTTTTTTTTCTCATAACCTTTAGCCCTCTTACGCACTAGCAGTTAACCGCGGGGGCGGTTAACCGCGCGGCTAGCCGCTTTTCCAATTTAATATGCAACCGCTTATGATCGTACGCACTAAACCGCCGTACAATCATAAGCGGTTGCATATTAAACTGGAAAAGCGGCTAGCCGCGCGGTTAACCGCTAGTGCGTTTGCCCACTTACTGTCCCCGTACCCCCCCAAGTCCTTTTTTTTTTTTGCGGATGGGAAATCATCAAATGACCCCTCCCGCTCTGGGTGGAGCGGAAGGGAGTGTCAGACTCTTACTGACTAAAACCCACCCGTGTTCCTTCCTTAGCCCTTTATTTTCCGGGCCAGCGGTAACCCTTTCGGACAATCCCGCTGACCCGGCAGGCTTCGGCCCTATGGAGCCCCTCCTCGATGCTGACATCTCAATGAGGCGCGCGTGGAACACGTACGCGCCGTCCGGCACGGGCCTATTCCTGATCGGACGGTGAGCTACCCATTACTCTCCGCCTGTAGGCCCGCGCCTACGGTGGCCGGAAGTCGTCCCGTGGCTCCCGACGCCCGGAGCGTCCCTCCTTCGCTAGCATGACTGCTTCGCAGAAGGAGGTGTCCCCCAAGTCCTTACAAGAACTCTTTTCCTGCGCCACCTCGCAATTCCATCCCCTCTCTCTCTTGTTCAGCCTTTCGCCACGCAATGAATGTAGGCATCCTGCAATGCACGCCACTCTAGTCTCTCTAGTCTTCCTAAGTCAGAGAAATATTTCCATCCATAAAACGAAAATTTTGAAGTAGAAAATAAACGTTAATTTGCACTTAATCAACCTCTAACTGTTAATTAAGAGCTGACTAAAGCAAATAAAAATCTACAGTACGGTACAAATTGCTTGGTGGCAACCAAACTAAAATTCCGTAGAAAAATCACGTAACAGCAATATTTGCTTCGTCAACATTGATTTCGCTGATCGTTGGGAATCTTATATATGCGTCACCTTCGTATTGACCTTAATAAGCAAATAATAAAGCGTGACAGCGGAACTGGGCATTATAATATGTTTATCTTTTCAATTTGTTGCCAGAATCTGGGGTTTTTGATCTTATTTGTTACATTCTACGGTTTTTCTATGAATCAAAAGTTGGGAATTCACACTCTGCTGACACTATGGCTGAGGTTTTTTCCCCAGAAATGGTGGCTGGTTTTTAACATTAACTCGACAAACAAACTCAAACTTAAATGCATATTACTTTTGTACTTTTGAATTGTCAAGGAGTCCGTCTAAGTATGAAACTAGTTGCACATTCCAAAGCGTAGTAAGCACCTAATACTCTATGAGAAGAACGAACCTATCGAAAACAACCAAGTTAAAAAACTGGCCACGAAGGGTTCGTCGCTCCATGTAAAATACTGGTATTCACCTGCATCTGGTTTAACTGGAAGCCGACTCCAACATATTTTGAAAATGCTAGAATCTAAGGTTTATGGTTAATGATGAGTTTTTTGCGTTGTTGTAACCCATTTTGTTTTATTTTCAGTGGGCTTCAGGAGTTTGGTGGTTCTTCTTCGCCAAGATCACAGAACTTCTAGATACCGTCTTCTTCGTGCTGCGAAAGAAGGACAGACAGATCTCATTCCTGCATTTATACCATCACACCATCATGCCCGTCATTGGATGGATAGGAGTCAAATATGCTGCAGGTTAGTTTAAAATAATTAACAAACTTCTGTTCATAAGCAGCGATTGCCAGCTATGGACAAATCCAGACACCAACGGAAATAAGAGTGTATTTTAAAAAAAACCTTCGAAAATTTGTGTTTTAGTCAACGAATGGATAGAATAAGAAATAAGTACATTAGAGGAAGTCTGAAAGTGGGCATCGGTAACTGAAAAGTTGTGTGGACATCGGTTGTCATGGTGCGTATTTCCCTTTCCGTGTCCAACTGGCGACACCGGTCTCGCGAAATCCACACGCTTTTGTATTAGTACGGAATTCTACTAGCTTGTGTTCAATTTGCGTCAACTGAGCACGCCTTTGTGATAACGTAAAAAATAAAGTAACCTAAAAAAACCGAACCTCGGGGTGCCCTTCGCTCGCTCTTGCAGTCTATGTCGCCTATAGACCGACCGCAACCATCCAATGTAATTAAAAAAGTAATTATGTAAGTAAAACCATGTAATTCCCAAAAAAAACCTTTTAAACTCTTCCATTATGCACTATGTAAACAACAAACATAACCTCAAACGCACAGTAACAAACAAATAACAGCGCGCGAATGCAACTGCCCCGCCGCCGCGGCGGCGCCGGCGCGGCGCGGCGGCTCCCGACTTCTTCGGCCCGCACGATTTATTCCGAACATTTACGAACGCGCTAAATGAGACGGAAACGGATTTGTTTCGAAGAGACCAGTTAAAAACCGTGTTCAATTCAATTGCACAGTATTTTTTAAAACCTCTTTTAACGTTGCTTGATCGCAAAAACGTACGCAGTTGACGCGAGTTGAGCACGGGTTGGTTAAATTGTGTAGTAATACAAAAGCGTGTGGATTTCGCGAGACCGGTGTTGCCAGTTGGACACGGAAAGGGAAATACGCTGTCATGGTATGGGTTTATGATACGGAGGAATTAGGAAAATCGTGAGGAAAGTTGTGATGATATGTTTCAGTCCACCTTACTTGACTCTTTAAATCATCTGTGGCTCACGACTGTCCCGGATAACATTCTCAAAACTTGCACTGATATGTTTTCAGGAGGTCAAGCAGTGCCTGAGGGTTCCATCAACGCGTTCATCCACGTCGTCATGTATACTTATTACCTGATCTCCGGTCTCGGACCTCAGTACCAGAAGTACTTGTGGTGGAAGAAGCACCTCACTACTATGCAGCTGGTAAGGAACCTATCATTACTTTGTTTCATAATTCTTTGATTTAGTATCCTGTGTCCAGTTTTTGTTACTCCCGATAGGACACTAAGCAGAAATGGGTATAGCTCGACCTGAAGCTCGTCGGGGAGAGGCGCAGGTCGATGCGCCTCAAGTGGAGTTGGGCAGGAAATTTAGCTAGACGAGGAGATGGCCAATGGAGTAAAGCTGTAACCGAATGTTGGCCAAGGTTAGGTCACAGAAACCAGGGCCGTCTAAAAGCGCGCTGGGTTGACGATATCGTCAAAGTTGTAGATGAGGGACGCACGGAACCGGGAAATATTGCAGGAGGAAGAGGAGGCCTGTACCCAGCATTGGATGATTCCGGGCTGAAAAGATGATAGCTCGACCTAATACAAGAGTAGTAAAACTGTCGTTCCTTCTCCACGATATTATTGGTGCAGCGCCTTTGGTAAAGCTGAAACTTTGGTCATCTGATTTCTATCAGTCTATAACTTATCAATTTCTAAATGTAGCTCAACTCTTACAAGCCGTGTTTCATTCTTGATCCAAATGTTTGTGTATTTTCTTCTAGATTCAGTTCTGCATCGTAGTATACCTAAACGTGAACAGCCTAGCCTCAAGCAGCTGCAACTATCCCAAATATTTGAGTGGCCTGGTCATGTTCAACTGCCTCGCGTTCTTCTACATGTTTGGAAAGTTCTACTATAACAGCTATGTGCAAGGAAGCGAGAAACGATTTATATCGGTTTGCGAAAAAGAAGATTAACCTAAAGTTCCTGGTTGTTAGTTAAAAAATTAAAAAAATAATACGTGAAACTACACAGACGTCATGGGTAACCTAACGAACATAAAACAAAAAAATCTAAACTCAATTCCAAGTAACTGCACTACTACCGGACGTTGATCTGTATTCGCCCGCGTCCTAACTAAAGCGCCGTGTTTGAACGCGCAGTCACGCTGACAAAGGCTCCTACCAGTTTTCCGAACAAATGAGTGCAATATATTATGAATACGCGGCAATCGGGTATTCACGCTACCGATCGCTTAGGACGCGCGGGAATCACGTGTAGTTACTTGTTTAGATTTAAGAAAATAATTCGTTGGATAGCGATACAGTCTTTGAAGATTCACCACTTAATTTTTGTATCTTGTATAAGCAGAGTATTAGTTAAAACAGGCAGAAATGGGCTAATTTTGTACCAGATATTTTTGCTTTGTCAATTATGTCTTCCAATGGGCAAAGAAGCGATGGCTTTAGACATTTTTAGAGTAAGGTATTGATCTGTGCAAAGTAACATGACTTTCTCATGATCTTAGTGAAGTAATTATCTTAGAAATATTATTTTAAGGATAGTCTAAGACGCAGCTAAACACTTTCAAGTTTGTAAATGTTGGAATATTTTATGAGCATAATGCAATCTTACGTTTGTGAGGTACAGGATTGTTCTTTTTAAAACCTTTGACAGATCCTGATGACACAGCAAACTAATTATTGTGTTGTTTATGTTTATATCCTATCCCTTAAGACGGGTCAAGACATGTGTAATGTAATGTATCGTGTAATGTAACGCGAATTCTGCGTGTGGACGGACTATGAGCATTACATGTCACGCTCGGGTTGGTGCTCGTGCTGATCCAACGGTTTTTAGCGTGAACACAAAGTCTCTCGCAGTCGAAAAACAATACAGGATTCGCGTAGTTTGTATGCCGTCCCTAATATTCGCATTACATTACACATGACCCGGCTTAAGGTGCCTGTGAATAAAGGTGTACTTAAACGCTATTATGCGGTTGCTATTCCAAAATGGCTAGGCGTTACAACAACTGATTTTGACTTCAGTAATAATAAACAAAAATATTAGTTAAATATTATGTTTAAGGATATTCTTTTTGTATGTCGGTATTTTTTTCCCCTTTTAGAAGTGCAAACTGTTTGTAGAGGCTATTTATAATGCTAGACTGGAAATAGATTTTACTTTTCACGAGGGCAAAATTGTAACCTTATGAAAGTGACGTGAAAATCGTTTACGTCATGATATTGGAATGCAGTAATTAGTAGTGGATTTAAATAGGTGTCAGCACAAAATTAAAAGGGCGTTAAAGTCGCCACGGTGACCAACCGTTATTTCTTGTGTCTTTGTTTAGTGTCTGTGCTTACTAACATAGTCGTAAGTTTTACGAACAATCTGTTTGAGTCTTGGTCACTTTAATAAAGAAAAATTCTATTCTATTCTAGTATTAGGCATGTTTTGTCCTTACGTGCAATGTGCAATGTACCTAGGTATACCAAGTTGAGTGTAGTTCTTAATCTTTTGGGGGTTGAAAGTACCCAGAAAGATGATTAACTAGGTATTACCATAGAATCAATCAAGTATTAGGCCCACTTGCCCCAGGAATGGATTTAAAAATTAAAAAAAAAATCTTTGGATTTTTTTTTATATAGGAATGAATTATTTCTAAACACATTATTAATTATTCCTTGACAAATAATTACTTTGGTTAATACTTTTTTTATCTCATGTTAAACACAACACAAACAAATATATTTTAAAATTTTATTCCCATTGTAAAAGTTGTTTATGTTTTAAGTACTTATCAACTTCTGTAAAATTGCCAATGAACTCAAAACCAGCCTGTAAAGTTTGCTTTTAGTTTTAATATTTAAGTATGTAAGACTAGGTGCGTCCCGCGGTTTCACCCGCATAAGTGTCGATCCTGCGGGAATATCGGGATAAAAAGTAGCCTATAAGTTAATCCAGGCTGTCAGCTACCTCCATACAAAATTTTATCAAAATTGGTCCAGCCGTTTGAGCGTGAAGAAGTAACAAACATGTAAACACACACACACTCAGAAACTTTCGCCTTTATAATATTAGTGTGATAGGTAATCATAATCTACATTCAGGGAGATTTATTTTCAGATAAATTATCTGAAAATAAATGCTTAATGGTACTGGTTGGGTATTATTCCTTCTTTGTATTCATTTTGTAAGAAAATACACTTAGTTCAATGTAAGCAGACTGTCCGCTTATGTTGCAATTTGTATTTGTAATAAGTCCATTCAATTATGTATTTTTTTTAAGAAATATAAAGTTGATAACACTATGATTATGTTTTCATTCTTTTTTTTTCTAGCCTGCGCAGTCCCTGGGCAAAGGTCTCCCTCCTCTCCTTCCATTTTTCGCGAGCCCGCGCTTCCGCCTTCCAGTTTGAATGGAACCTATCCAGCTCGTCCCGCCATCTCCTACGTGGTCTGCCACGACCCCACCTCACTGTCTCAGGGCACCAATTCTGCGCTATTTGGGCCCACAGTTTGTCCGGCATGCGGCAGACATGTCCTGCCCAGACCCATTTAAGTTGAGCTCAATATTATAGTTTTTTTTTTATTACTATCTACTATAGGTCATAATTATATGAAACTATAAATTAATAGGTCTCCCACAAGGTGGTCCGACTACCTTTTGAAGGCCGCAGGAACCCTTTGGATGTGAGATGCACAGAACCGGTCGAAGTGGAGGTGCTTGGTCCCGAGGCCTATGTCCAGCAGTGAACGTCTTTCGGCTGAAATGATGATGATAAACTACTAGTTTTTTTTTTTTTTTTTTTCCGGATGGGAAATCATCAAATGACCCCTGCCGCTCTGGGTGGAGCGGAAGGGAGTGTCAGCCTCTTACTGACAAAAACCCACCCGTGTTCCTTCCTTAGCCCTTTATGTTCCGGGCCAGCAGTAACCCTTTCGGACAATCCCGCTGACTCCGGCTTAAAGTAACGATCAAAGAGATTGTAATAGGTACACTAAGTAAAGATCTCATTCATGTTATTGGCTCTTTCAGTTAGCTCTGCGATGCCCATCGTTTGTGTCTCAAGAAAGAACACTTTAAGCCAGGTTTCCACCGCCTTCTAAATTCCGTTCACCGAATTCCAGCTAATGAGCCTACCTACATTGAGGTCGAAAGGTACACGTCCCATTTTCCAAGCTTCATTTCACAAAATAAAACACACTAGAAACTAATTTTTAACTTTACAACATTGAGATAAGGTTCAAAATGTAAATAAATTAATAAAAATCCACAATGTCAATGACACAATCTAATTGACTTGCAAACTACGGTGACTTCTATTTATGTTAATTATTTTATTTTTCAAAACATAACCAGAGGCCCGTTCGATAACTGAAATACATTATAATTTTTCTTTTGGCTTTTTTTATTTGAATGCTTAGCTATTTTGTTTAGGTTATAAAAATATTGTGCCACATATAGATATATTTTGCCATTAGAAAAATAGTAAACAGAAAAACAAAAAGTGATAAAACACTGTAGCCAACATGTTAAGGCGATTGAAGATTTTTATATGGAGCCTATCTGTCCGCCATTTTGATATTTTTTTCAAAATGGCGGCCACGCCTTATCTCTGTACATATAAATTTATAGCTCATATCAATAGAAACATAATAAGACTAAACACCGTAAAGTGTCACGTTTTCGAGATATTAACGTTCAAAGTTGATCACGTGACATCCATATTTTTTAAAGTTTCATCTTGTTACATAAATGATTGTAATAATAACTCTGAATGTTTAAAGTAATCATTTTAGTATAACGATATTAAAAAACTTTTTAGCAAAAAATTTAAACAGCCGAAAAAACTGAAAAGCAAAAAATAATAAACCTTTTTGATTTAACCTTAATAACTAAGTTCTTAAACTAATGTAAGTATACCTAAGTAATTTTGACCAAACAATCAATGAACAAAGATCACTAAATTACCATAAGTTTAAAGAAATAACCAAATTAAATTAACAATGCAACGTGAAATCCATTCCAAAAAATGCGCTCTCCACATGACCACTCGCAATGATGTGAGCCCTCACGTGTGTGCCCGTTCGGGTTGCTGTCTCGCTGTCATTTACTTCGTGAACGCTCGGCATTTTCCGGCGAATGGGGCGTGTCGCGCCGCGCCACCGCGCATCACGCTTTACGTAATTAATTAATTTGCTTATTTGGTGCCGACTCAAAATTACTTAGGTATACTTACATTAGTTTAAGAACTTAGTTATTAAGGTTAAATAAAAAAGGTTTATTATTTTTTGCTTTTCAGTTTTTTCGGCGGTTTAATTTTTTTGTTAAAAAGTTTTTATTTTATCATTTTTTGTGGCTAAAATTTACTGATTACTACATGCTTAATTTTTAATTACTTTTAAAATAGCTACCTACCTTACTTTAGCTAATAACTTTTATAAACTATAACTATTTATTTGTTGTATAATATTTAAAATACTTAAATTAAAAAAAACAGAACATGGGTTGGCCTACAAAAAATGCTGCTCGAATGGGAAAAAGATATTTAGATTGTAATTATTTGTAATAGGTACTAGGTACACAACTCAGCATTAAAATCTGTGAGTCAACAATAAATCACCCTCCCACCCTTAGGGTAGGATTTTTTTTTCCAAATTTATATGGGACCAACTTTGAGGTATTATACCCTATCCAATGAAAAAATTATTATCAAAATCGGACTAACAAATAAAAAGTTATGCGTGGCCATACATAAATAAAAAAAATATACGCGTCGACTTGAGAACCTCCTCCGTTTTTTAGTCGGTTAAAAATTAAAAATAATTACTGTGGCAGGTATTCTTCTGTTACGCGTAGTTATAAACCTGCTAACATTCCTTTACAAGTAAATTATTTAAAGATCCAGAGGGGCAATCTCGTAATTTTAAGAACGTTCACAGTCTGATCTCAGTCTCAATCTGTCAAAAATACCTCAAATTTCCCTACATTTTTGACAAGATTTTGAAATTTTTTTGTTGCCGAGATGAGCTTGAACGTTTTAAATTACGACAATAATTGGCTTTCTGGTGCCAGACAGATGGCCGTTGGGCTGAAGAGTTCTCGAGTTGACCAAATTGACAGCCGCTCGATTCTGTAATAAAAAAACTCACCGTGACAACTTAGGTGAAGTGAGTTTGTTTTTGCTAGGAATTGACACTATTGACAGCTCACTCCACGCGCACTTCACCTAAGTTTTCACGGTGAGATTTTTATAGAATAGCACCGCAGCTTCTGTAAACCTATACAATATTTATCATACATTTAGCCTTAAAGGAAACTGGGCGAATTTGTATGAGAATTGGTCTATGGACCAATAGCGATGTTATTTAGATATTTCTATAAGTGTACTTCATATATACCCTTGTGCTAAGGACATCAACAATTGACCGGAGAATTCAATTGGTAGTCAATTGGTATGAACAATTTTACTTGATTTTACAAAATGATTATTTTAAACATAATTAATAATAATAATAAATTATCGAACGTATAAACAAATGGGAATCCAGCTCAGCAGGTGTCAGTGAAACATACCTGACGCTGATATTCATATTTATATTAAAAAATTACACGCAGACGATTTTGCGGACAACAGTGAGTAGTGTTATAAAACAAACTAGCGTCTATAACACTGCACACTGCACTTGTGCATGAGGCAGATATTCTACCAAGATCTTGCAGAAAAAAAAAACCAGTTTACATAATCTTATTTGGAATTAAAGCTAAAAAAATCTCTGCACACTACCAGCTTGTTTGCACAAGCTGTTTACTAGTTACCACTTTATTTCTCATATTTGTTATTTCCACAAATCTCTATCCCTCAGGGAAAAAAAATCAGCTGTTCTCTACATTTTGAGTTATGCGAACATAAATAGAGAAGTTCAGCTGATTTTGTTTTCGCGATTTCCGGTTTGGTCCCATAATAAAAATTGTTCATAATGATGAGTACTATCTTTTATTTCGATTTGTCGCATGTTTTAAATTTGAACCAATATAAAGACACAACTAACTTGCCCTTTTGTAATATATTTTTTCGAATAAAAACTTGCGGCATTAGTAATTAAAATGCAAATATATTGACACCCCTTAACACTGAATCAATTATCACGTCAATTGTAAAAGAATCGTATTAGTCGTATGATAGTTATCAGTGAAGTACTAGGTCCGTAAAAAAATGTAAACGATATAATTATAAAAACAAAACAGGATAAATCAAACAATGAGGATAAGATTGATGTTGGAGATAAATTAAGAAAGGTAACAGAAACTACGAACTTCAGAGATACAGAACAAGTATCTGAAGTTATTGCTACGGAAGAAGCAAATTATTTTGAAGCAGCGAAGAGTTTTCAATAGTCAAAATGTCGGCTATTCTGGGCATGGCTTGGCGAGGATATCAATTGTTGTTCGAAGAATTGCCTGGTAAGCATGTATTTGCCTTCTATAAACTAAGCTTCACCATTTTAGAAAGCTGAAGTTCATATTTGTATTGTATTTAAGTTAGAATGTACGTCAGATTATATAACTAAATTCTCAAATGCATTGTTTTCTCTATCTAATTTACATCAATTAATTCTAAAGTGTAGACTGTAGCAAAGGTAAACTAAAGTAGGTACTTTAAAAACGAAAGTATTTGCAATGGCAATAAAGCAAAAGTGATCGAGTAGGTATATCCTTATTCTGCTGAGGATTCTTTGTGTTAACTTATCGACATCAGTATTTATAACCTAGCATTAGCAGTCTATAAAAATTTTGTAGTAGCTTTTGAGACGTAGTGTTGGCGAAAAATAATCCGCATACCATGGACCACCAAGAGAACGAATAAAATAAATCTATCCTCGAACAACTACGCATAAGAGATAGACTATCCACGATCAGTTACTAAAGGATTCTCAGTCACTTTGGTCACATTGCTCGTCGGGAACCAGATAATCTTGAAAATTTGGTGGGTAAGGTAAAATAGGTAGGTGGTATAGGAAAATTCCTCGCGACCGGTCACCTAAACGATGGTCAGACCAAGCAACCGCTCTAACTGGACTCTCTGTTTCGACCGCCCTGAGAGAACCTGAGAACCGAACGAAGTGGAAGAACATCGTGCATAAAGCCAGGAGGGCCTTTCAGGGACACGATCTTCACTACTGAAGTACGTGACCAAGAAGTAGAAAAATTATGTACCTTGTTTTTATTTCAATTTCAGATCCCAGAACAAAAGGATGGTTATTTGTAGCTAAGCCTTACGAAACTTTAACAATACTTGGCCTGTATTTAATGTTTGTATTCAAATGGGGACCAAAGCATATGAAGAATCGTCAACCTTATAATCTAAATAAGTTTCTCGTGGCGTATAATGCATTTCAAATAGTGGCTTGCCTATATCTGTTTGTCAATGTAAGTATTTTGCGACATTCTGTTATGAGTTCAAGTACAGTCACGAGCACTAATATGTCAACACTTGGCAACTTTCAATTGCGATTTTTTCGTGAAATTACGAATGCAACGTTGAAATACGACACTTTACATAAACCTATGGGTTCGAAAATACTATGTTCGTAATAACATAAAATTTCATTAAAAAATAAAGGCGAAAATTGCCTTTGATTATAGCCAAGTGTATACATACTTATGCTCGTGAATGTACTTGTTTGAGAGCAGTGGTGGCACAGTGATAACAGCCTCGACTTATATGTCGTGGGTTCGAACCCAACTAGGCAAGCGCTTTACTTGTGTAAATATCATCACCACTGCTCTCAAAAACTGTGAAGGAAAATATCGTGAGTAAACCGGTATGTCCTAGAAGAAGACATGTGACATCTACCAACCCGCGTTGGGCCTGCGTGGTAAATTACTGCTCACTTTCTCTCTCGAGGAGGCCTGTATCCCAGTAGTGGGGACATTATAGGCTTATTATAGGTATACTTGTTTAAAACATTTTAAAGTTTAACTTAATAGTAATTTAGCTTACAATTTTTCTGTTAGTGTTTTATGTTTTTCTCTTTTTATACTTATGTTGCACAGTATGTCTATAAATTTCAATTATTATATTTGCAGGGAATATACCTCGGATGGGGATGGGACTACAAATGGATTTGTGAACCAGTTGACTTCTCAAATGAACCAAGACCCTTGGAAGTTGCACGAATGGTGTATTTCTATTTTCTACTTAAACTCCTTGATCTTCTAGATACAGTAAGTACGAGATCATTGATTTTTTTATCCAACACTAATATTTTAAAGTGAAAAAATTTGTTTGTTTGTTAGAATCGAATAGGCTCCGAAACTCCTGGACCGATTTGAAAAATTCTTTCACTTTTAGAATCCTACATTATCCCTGATGAACATAGGTTATAGAATATTTTCAAAAAACTAGGGATCCGTATGAAAACTTCGATAACGTAACCCAAGATGTGAAAAAAATCCCAACAAAAATCCCTATATCGCGTACGCTACGGAAACTATTGGCAATAGAGCAATGTGATGTACCTACTACAGTTTTATAGAGGACATTAATATCTACCAAAAAGTCTACGATACTATGTTTAACTGATACAGTTATGATCACAATAACTACTTTTTCATGTTAAAATATGCAATAGTAACGCCGAAAAATTCTTATAATTATATCTTATTTTTGTTAAATACAACCTACCCGTGCGAAACCGGGGCGGGCTGCTAGTCATGAATAAAATTGAAGTAAACTCTAATGAAGGACGGAAAATGCGCGGAATGCAGTGAATTACAAAGCAAACCTTGTTGTAATTAATTTGAATAGTCATTCGCTTGTCTATAATTAGCACTCTTTTTATGTAAATTGTTGGTGTCATCTCTTTGTGCATTTTATATTTTCTTTCTTTCGGTTGTAATTATAAAACCTGATTGTGGTATTAACAATACAACTGACAAAGTTCAATGTTCACATAACTTTGAACTTTTATTACCGTACCCTCTTTTGCATTAGTATTGTCTATATTAGTAGAATACTCAATTTGAGCATTGGTAGCCCAGTGGTAACAGCCGCAACTTAGGAGTTGTAGGTCGTGGCTTCGAACCCAAGAAGCCATCACTTTACTTTGTATAAATTATAACATTTCCACTGCTCGCAAAACATCGTGAGGAAACCGGCATGTCCTAGAACCAAAAACTCGAACACATGTGACATCTACCAACCTGCTCTTGGCCCGCGTGGTGGATTACGGCCCACTCTCTCTGACCGAGAGGAGGCTCATGTCCCAGAAGTGGGAACATTATGGGCTGATTATGCAACTCAATGTTAGGTCTGGGTTAGTTTTAATAGGTGTACAAATATCGCTCGAGCGGTGGCGCGAGCGGCTACAGCAGCCGCAATATTCGCGCAAGCGCGTTGTCGAAGCCGTTCTGCCGCACTTCGAAGCCTGGCTGAAAAGAGGGGAGCGCATCTCCTTCAGGCTCACCCAGGTGCTCACCGGACATGGTTGCTTCGGTGAGTACCTGAACAGAATTGGGCGAGAAGCCACGGCAAATTGCCACCATTGCGGAGGCAGCCTAGATTCCGCACAACACACGCTCGAGGAATGCCCTGCGTGGGCCTCCGAGCGGCGGGTCATGGTTGCCAGGATCGGGCGAGACCTGTCTCTGCCGGCAGTAGTGACGGCTATGCTGGCAGAGACAGAGAATTGGAAGGTAGTAGCCTCCTTCTGTGAGACCGTGATGGCCAAGAAGGAGGCCGCCGAGTGGAAGGAGGCGTCGGGGTGGCAACCGCCTTGGAGCCTAATACGCCGAAACCCGCTTACCAAGCAAGGTAGGTGGACCTTTGGGGCCGCGGGCGCACAGAGTGGGGACTCTGTCCGCCCACCAAGTGACCCCAGGGAAGACGGTGGCACAGTGATCGCGTGCAGCCGTGCATAGCGAGGCTCAGGGGAGGCCCCTTTACAGTCTCCTCAGGGATGTGCCTTTCAGGCGTTGCACGGGGGGGTTCCGGAATTGGTCTTTTAAGAGGAACCGGGACCACCCCTATATGCTGATGGTGATCACCGGGGTGGTTTTAGTGAGATAAAAATCCCACACTCCCGACCTCCCTCCCCGGAGGTCTGGGTGCCTTTTGAAGGTTTCCCCCCGAAAACAAAAAAAAAAAAAAAAGGTGTACAAATATGAGATGTTGGTAATTTAATAGCAATTATCCTTATCGTGAATAATGACCCGGAAACAAAGTTATAATTATATTTCAACTAGCTTCACCCCGCGGTTTCACCCGCGTAAATGTCGATCCCGTAGGAATATCTGGATAAAAAGTAGCCTATATGTTAATCCAGGGTGTCAGCTACCTCCATACCAAATTTTATCAAAATTGGTCCAGCAGTTTGAGCGTGAAGAAGTAACAAACATATAAACACACCCCCACACACACACACAAACTTTCGCCTTTATAATATTAGTGTGAATAGACGATTATTTAGGGCTCTTTAGAACGTCACAAATTACAAGAAATATTAAGCATCTAGTAGAGATATCAGCTAGCAAAACTTCAGATCCAGTAGGTTTTCTCTGATCAGTTTCAAAATCATATTTTTTTAGTTTTTTAGTAGGCACACGTATAGGGTATATTGTGTCGTTGTATTGTTTCGTATTGTAATTGGTTCATCAGCCAAGCAACTCGAAATTCGACTTTGAATGACCTTTCATAATTTGGAGTAGGTTAGTACGTGTAATACGTATATATGTGTAGTATGACATTGTTCCTTTCAATACCTATTACTTCTTCTGTTGTCCATTCAATTATTTTAGCCCCTTTTGTACCTTTTTAGTTATTTTATAAATAGTAGCGTCGTAAATAGTTTTTTTTTTTTTTTTTGTTGGGAAATCATCAAATGACCCCTCCCGCCCTGGGTGGAGCGGAAGGGAGTGTCACACTCTTACTGACTAAAACCCACCCGTGTTCCTTCCTTAGCCCTTTATGTTCCGGGCCAGCGGTATAACCCTTTCGGACAATCCCGCTGAGTCGTGAATAGCTTCACATGCAAATATTTTACAGGCCGTCCATTTGATTTATAGTCTTGTACTAAACTTAGTTATAAAAATATTTTCTTTTCTAGAATTAGTCCAAACCTCGCGTGGTTGATATGGATCTTAAAACAGTTACTTTTAGACGCGGTCGAGTACCTTACCCGAGTTACTATACTAACCAAGATTAATTGTTTATTCTTAAGAACCAAGAGATATCGAGTGCAAAATAAAAATACGTACCTATCTCATTGTTAGCTAGAGTTTTAACATGATCAAGTTTAAAATATGGCAGGCCTTCAATCAATCTACACATAACCTCATTTATTTTGGGGCTGGCGCAGCATGTCTTGTTTTGCCATAATAAAAAGCCTTTTATATCTTGCAAAAACGTTACAAATTAATGAACTGGAGGCTACTATAATTCAACTCATTATTCCCACGGTATGAGGGTGAAACCGCGGGGCGCAGCTAGTTCATACAAATCCCAGGCATTCACTCATATTTAAAAAAAAAAAACAAAAAAAAAAGATGTCACCTCCTAGGGCACGCCGCGAGAGCGGCGATAAGACCCCTCTTTGAGGAGTGGCTAGAGAGGCCCTCACCTTCCGCCTGACGCAGGTCTTCACCGGACACGGAAGCTTCGGGAGGTTCCTGCACATCATCAGACGGGAGGAAACGCCCGGGTGTCACCATCGCCAGGATCGCCCAGAGGATACGGTGAAGCACACAGTGGAGGTCTGCCCCGCTTGGGCGGAGCACCGCCGTGTCCTCGTAGAGGCGATCGGCAGCGGCGGCGACCTCTCACGTCCGGCCCTGGTGCAAGCCATGGTCTGGGGCGAGAGGGAGTGGGAGGCAGTCACCTTCTTCTGCGAAGCAGTCATGCTAGCGAAGGAGGTGGCGGGACAGATGAGGAAGAGAGCCTCCCGTCCCAGCCGCCGCGGAAGACGCTCGGGGCCACCGTAGGCGCGGGCCTGCGGGCGGAGAGTAATGGGTAGCTCACCGTCCGATCAGGATCAGGCCCGTGCCGAACGGCGCGTACGTGTTCCACGCGCGCCTCAAAGAGATGTCAGCATCGAGGAGGGGCCCCATAGGGCCGAAGCCTGCCGAGTCAGCGGAATTGTCCGAAAGGGTTACCGCTGGCCCGGAACATAAAGGGCTAAGGAAGGAACACGGGTGGGTTTTAGTCAATAAGAGTCTGACACTCCCTTCCGCTCCACCCAGAGCGGGAGGGGTCATTTGATGATTTCCCATCCGAAAAAAAAAAGTAGTCACCTCCTTTCTAGCCATACCATCTTTCAAACAGTCCGTCTATCGTTTATTTGGTCTTCCCCTACGATTATAGTCCTACATTCATACTGAAAACTTTCCTTGAACTTACGTACATTGTCGGTCGCGTACCGCCGCGCGCCGGTCACGCGTACCAACTTGGTACGCGTGACCGATGAAATGGGAGAAAAGTAATTTAAAAAAAATTAAACCGACTTCAAAAAGAAATGAACTCAAAATTATGAAATAACTTTAATTTCGGAAGTCGGTGTCTTGGGATCTGTATTTTAGTTTTTTGCCACCGACTTCCGAAATTAAATTAAATTCATAATTTTGAGTTCATTTCTGTAAAGTCGGTTTAATGTTTTTTAAATTACTTTTTTATTTCGTAATTTTAGTTTCAAGTAAAAACTGGAATATTTGTTTGTAATAAGTAGGTAGGTAATAGTTTAATTGTAAATATTGCACTAGAATTTGACCAAGGTTTTGAGATGTTCTCGTGTAGACTAGCATCTAGCTGCTCATCACTGATACTAGCTTTGACAAACACGAATCCAGGTGAGACAGCGTGCTTTTCTGCCATGACCACAGTGAGTTCGAGCTCGCGACTAGTTTACTCTTAACACAAAAAAGTGAAAATGCTCAAAATGTTGCATTGGCCCATAATAATATACGTAGGACCCATTGATTTACTTCCATGTGTTATCATGATACCGTATACGTCCACGCATGAATATTGCTAATCGTTGCAAGATCTGCCTCTGACTGCAAACCAAACTAGATTTCACATTCTTCATAGACATTAATTAAGGTAATATATTCCAACCTTGCATATGAACCACAGCAGTGACCTATGAAGCTGAACATTATCAAACAATGCTTGTTTAGTACTTAATAAACTTAACGATTTAGGTACTTGCGTTGAATGGGCCATGTCTTATTTTATTTTAAAATTTGAAATGTACGTGTTTGTGGCAAAATATACCTGCCTAATATTTTTAGGGTTCCGTACCCAAAGGGTAAAAACGGAACCCTATTACTAAGACTTCGCTGTCTGTCCGTCCGTCCGTCCGTTCGTCCGTCTGTCTGTCACCAGGCTGTATCTCAAGAACCGCGGTAGCTAGAGAGTTGAAATTTTCACAAATTATGTATTTCTGTTGTCGCTATAACAACAAATACTAAAAACAAAATAAAATAAATATTTAAGGGGGGCTCACATACAACAAACGCGATTTTTTTGCCCTTTTTTGCTCGATATCAATAATGGCAAACAGGTAGGCACTTGAAATATTCACAAAATACTCAGTTGTATTTTTACTTTAATAAGAAATAATAAAATAAATATTTAAGGGGGGCTCCCATACAACAAACGTGTTTTTTTCGGCGTATTTGCCTTGTGGTACGGAACCCTTCGTGTGCGAGTCCGACTCGCACTTGGCCAGTTTTTCATTCTTACATTTATGAAATTGGCGTATTAACGTACTGGCCACTTTGATCTCAAATATCTGGCGTTTAGTTAGGAATTCCAAATTCAAAGAATGATGGGCAGTTTTGTATGGAGCCTGGCCTGATGACCAATAGAGTTAGAGGGTAACGACTGACAAAGTTCCACGAATGACAGCCGGCACCAACGGCTTAACGTGCTTTCCGAGGCACGGAGGGGTCTTGGTTTGGTAAAAATGGTCACCCATCCAGGGACCAACCGCGGCAAGCGCAGCTTAACTTACCCATAAGCCCCCTCAATGTTCATCATAATCAGCCTATAATGTTCCCACTGCTGGGACACAGGCCTCCTCTCGGTGAGAGGGAGTGGGCCGTAATCCACCGCGCGGGCCCAGTGCGGATTGGCAGATGTCACATGTCTTCGAATTTTTGGTTCTAGGACATGCCGGTTTCCTCACGATGTTTTCCTTCACCGTTTTGAGAGCAGTGGTGATGAAATAATTTACACAAAGTAAAGCGCCTGACTGGGTTCGAACCTATGACCTACAACTCGTAAGTCGCGGCCGATACCACTTGGCCACCACTGCTCCACACCCTCAATGTTATGAGTCAATAACTAATTATTAGTGAGTAACGTACTAAAATCCTGAAATACCGACGTCCGAAACAACGAAATTCAAAATACCGAAAGTTTTAAATGCCGATAGCCATTATATCGAAACATAAAATACCGATGTCCAAATGCCCGAAAGGATGAAACCCCGAATGGACGAAATACCGATGGATGAAATCCCAAAGAGCGGCGACGTAGTTCCCGCGATTACTCACAGATATGGCACTACTACACAGTTTCTGCTTAATATGTTTTAATATTTTTTTATAGCGGGGGTAGATCTCGAAAAATTATTTTAATCCGGAATGTTTTATTCATTTGTAGTTACTGTTTGCTACTTAGTACCGAGTGGTTGATAAAATGAGTCAAGATACTTTAAAAGTAGTATACGTTACCGTTACCGCACCCGAACGCCATAGGCAACGTAGGATGCAAGAGCGAGCGAAGGGCACCCGAGGTTAGGTTTGGCTATGTTACTTTAAACCCTTTACCCAGCGAAGCGGGGCTCCGTCGACATAGACGACGGAGCCCCCCGCCGGACGGCGACGGTGTTTTCGCTCTTGCATCCTATGTGTCAATGTGTGCAATGTGTGCTAAGACTTCTTTGTTTGTCGTTCTTAATATTTCTTTTGTTCCCTCTAGAACTTTTCAGTATTTATTTGCTGTATACGTAAAACAAGGTCGCAAATAAATGAATAATCATTCTTGCTTTCTAATTTGATATTTAAATATATTTTTCAGGTATTGTTCGTGCTGCGAAAGAAATTCAACCAAGTAACCTTCCTACATATCTACCATCACACTGGAATGTGTTTATTGATATGGGGTGCTGTTACTTATTTACCAGGTAACAACAACAACAAGTATCTTTACTTTCTTCATGAAATAATCTAATCACCCACGTAGTTTTGCTGTTCTTTAGCAGTTCTGAAGACAAGCATATTTTACAACTTAACAGTAAAACGCCTCTTATGTCTTTTTACGTTCATTAGAATTGATTTCTGTAGAAAAGATAAACATTACCTATAAAGTCCATCTAGCGAAAATTTCCGTAAACTGTAGGTACAGTACATTAAAAAAAATTAAAAACAAAGTCAACGAACGATGCAACATAATAGACAAAAGGTCAGTGGAAAAAGGTGACTAGCCTTTTTATTAGATTAGTGAAATGAACACTTCAACAATTATACGGAGTGAAATTGAAAACATGCGACAAAAATCTAAAAAAAAACGATAAAACTTACAAATAGTAAAAAAATACGGAGTAGTTGTGAAAAGAGTAGTAGAGAAACATTTACAGGTTGAAATTGAAAACATGCGACAAACCGAAATGGGAGATTGTACTCATCCATAAGAACAACTTTTAATAAGGTACCAAACCTTATGCTATGTTCACATGCACGCCGTGCAGCCCGGCGGGCTGCCTGGCGGGCTGCGCGGCATGCAGCCCGCCCCAGGTCGGCGAACATTCAAGCTGTTCACACGCACGCCGTCGTGTCAGTCAGCATGCCCGGTTCGCGGCATTCACGTTCACAGGCGCGTTTACGGGCTCGGGCGTACCGTTTACACGCTCGTGAATGTGAATGTGCACGTTGAATGTCGAGTTGAACGCGCGCGTGTGAACATAGCATTATATCGCGAACACGAACACTGCTGGGACCCCCCCCCCGCATCCAGTGGGTTGGTGACGCGTATTCTTCATAATCTAGAACATTCACTTGATAAGATTTCTTAAAAATAATATAAAAGCAGTACAATGGTAAACTTATAACAAAGACATTAGAAACAATTAATCATTCTTCCAGTTAATCTTTCTCTTAGCATCTAGTGTATTATGGAGTGATAATGTTCCTCCGCTACTTTGTGATGTAAACCAAAAAGAAATTTAAAAATAGCGGACTCAGAACACTACCTTGTGGAACTCCAAATTTCTACTTAGTTAAAATTAATTTATATTATGTTTGTACATTTTTGATCGAAGTGTAAGGAGACTGGACAAAATTAATACACAAGAATTAGAAAGAAGCTTTTAAATATATAAAATTGACTAAATTAATAAAAAATCTCAATTTCCAGGTGGACACGGTACACTGGTTGGAGTGATCAACTCATTTGTTCATATCGTGATGTACTCATACTATCTATTGACGGTAGCCCTGCCGAGTGTCAAGAACGCGATTTGGATAAAGAAATATGTAACTCAGTTGCAGATTGTAAGTATTTTATAAAATTTGAAATATTTTAATTTTTAGTTGTTTCAAAGATTAAGCTGTCTAGAGGCCTATTTTAAGGATACTATAAGAAAACGGACATAAAAAACACAGAAAGTTTAGTAGTACGAGAAATGCTAAATAATGATAATACGGATATTGTTGATGTCAATCAAGCAATAGTCATTATTGTCATTTATTCAGTTTTCGCAACGCAAAAGGAATATTCAGACTAGGTGGCTAACCTTCATTAATTGGAGAGGCACCAAAAGAAGAAGAAGATTCAGTTTTCAGTATAATTTAGCAATCATCATCTGCCTTGCCTGTTCCCAACTATGTTGGGGCCGGCTTCCAGTCTAACCGGATGCAGCTGAATACCAGTATTTTACATGGAGCGACTGCCTGTCTGACTTCTCTACACGAGTAGTATAATTTAACAATGAATGATCAAATTTTCTATCAATCATCAAACATTAAAATCGACAGAATTTGATATTTTTAAACATTTCAAAATTATCGTTTTCAGCTGCAATTCTTCTGGTGTGTAGTTCACATGGCTACTGTAGTGTTCAAGACTGACTGCGAATACCCTCGTTGGGTGAGTGCCGTGTTCTTACCACAAAACCTGTTCATGTTGGTACTCTTCGTCGACTTCTACATCAAAGCTTACATCAAGAAGCCCAGGGAACAGCTGAGCACTCAAAAAAACACGAACAAAGTTAGCAATCAAAATAATGATGAAAGAAATAATGATGTACCAAATAATGGCATTACAAAAGCTAAAATTGAAAATGGTGTCAGTAAATTAAAGGGTAAGGAAATAAATGATGCAAAAAATTACCTTAAAAATGATTTAAGTAAGCTTGTTAATGGTACTGATGTTTCTTATACAAACAATAGTAATGAATACAGTGAAAATGTTAATTATTTTGAGAATGGCAAGGAAAAATCTACTTGTGGTTCTGGCAAATGTAAAATTAATTGCCATAAACTTTATAAGAATGAATAATTATTTAAGTATAACTCTACGTATTATGTAGTTATTAAATAATAAGTTAGATTAAGTGATTTAAGTTTGAATAGACCACACACTTACGTTACCTATTAACTTTACTGTTGTTTTTGTGTCCCATAGACAATCACACTGATATCTTTTTTCTAAAATTTTCTTTCGATTGTATTCTTAGTTTTTTAAGGATTTGTTAAATATTTGTATAAAAATTCTACATAAAACCTTCAAATTACCTAAACTCATCCTATCCTAAACCTAT
Source organism: Oligia latruncula (assembly GCA_948474745.1). Lineage (NCBI taxonomy): Eukaryota > Metazoa > Arthropoda > Insecta > Lepidoptera > Noctuidae > Oligia > Oligia latruncula. The sequence goes on from OX419686.1 coordinate 2,648,398, forward strand.
CCAAATGATACGACTTGAAAAAGAGAATAAATTAAAAAATGAATATAAATATGAATAAAATATATTATATTAATATGAATATTATAATAAAATGGCTTCAAAACGTGATTACATTCACACTCCTCCAATTGCTATATAGCGTGCCAACAATACAAATCCAACTTGCATAACAGGTCACAAAAGTCTGAGTTTAATGAATTACTTAACAATATTTTAAATTGAGTGAGTCACGCAACATCGTGTACTAGGCAAGTGGGATGTGTGAGGGGTGAGATGTCCGAGTTAGGCCTCGATCAGCGTGAGGAGCTAGCGCAGGTACTGAGGCGAGCGCGAAATAACAACCATGAAACCACAGTCTGCGTCCATAGTGACTAGTGTCTACGGCGGGTGACTAGCGCGACGGTACATATGCCTGTTTTTACTAACACTATGTCACCCATTGACCTAAAGCGCGGTCACTGTCGGACTGCATAGAAAAGAAAGAGAAGCGTGATGACACGACGCTAGTAATTTATTGCAAAATATGAAGCAATTAAGTATCTATTTGCAAAAAATCTATTGTTTGGACTAAAAAACTTAAACACTATATATACTTTAGTATGTTGCTTGTAGAATATACATTGTAACGTAAACTGAACTTTATTGTGTGGGCATTAAAGTTACTTTTCCAAATAGGTACTCATATACCTATTTGGAAAAGTAACTTTAATGTATAATCTGACTAAATCAGATATGATAATACTCGTATGATATGATATGAACAGTATGTATATTAGCATGGTTTTTATTGTGAAAAGAAAGTTTTTAGAGGTGTCTTCATGATTTTTTTCTATCGTATCAAATTTAGTTGTAATAAGTTTTCAACACATCTAACTAGCTTAAATCCTAAAGAATATCATATATTTTTCTGATTTTGTTTACTGTAGTCGATCATATACTTTTAGGCATTGCAACCTTGCATTTTCTGCGTTTAGGTCCTGTAGTCCCCCCATGAAATCGTGTTATTGGATTTCAACTTACGCCGCTGAGCCCAGCGTTGAAAATCCAACAGCATGGTTTTATCTAGAGATTGATTTAGTTGTAACCTAGTAATAGAGAAAACAGTCACTGTAACTAACGAGCAGCCAGCTTTTGTTTTACCCCATGGAAACACAGTCTACCCTCTACTGCCCATTACAACACCAACAACTCGCGACGAACTGTGGCCAGCTAATCGCGCCCGCTACTGCCCTAGTCACCGCGCTTTCACCCTGGACGAGGGCTTAAATACAGGAGACGGTCTGGGTATTTCCCGGTTTGATTAAGTATCTACTGGATATGTGAATCATTTATTTTTTGTATCAGTTGCGATTGTTTTTTACATTTCTATGGATTGGAGTTAACAGGATAAACTTATTTGCGTTTTGTTCTAACAGAGATGTAGATTTGATTGAGTCGACTTCCTTCAATAATAGCATTAATTTCACAGAACTGACTTGTCGTCTTAAATCAGTATTGTGATTGAAGTGACAACTTTAGGGATCGATTAAAAACAAAGGAAAATGTATGTCTCGTATGTTTCCATAAATCACGTAGAGAGAGGCGATAAAATAAAGAAGTGAAATGCAATCCTTTCGTCCAGGCGTCAAATACTAGTTCAACCAGCACCCTTATTGTGTAACACACTATCAATTTCAATCTGAATCATTTTGAAGGTTATTGCTAATCCATTGCTTCACATTTTCGAAAAATGTGTCTGCTCAACAACGTAAATAACGCAATGAATGTTGTTGAACTGTCAGAATGAAACCCTTTGCTACTGATAGTGTGTAACCAATTACCCCACGGATGCAATCTGATAAGTAATAAGCAAGGTATTTAGGGTATTTAAGGTAATAGCTTAGACTGGCTGAAAAGGTATTTAAGATAAATAGCTTAGACTGGCTAAAAACTTTTAGCAACTTACTGTTGATGTAAGATATAACGTAAAAGATACTGTTCTCCTAATCAAAAAGTATAGTATACTCTAGTTTGCGTCGAGATCAGCAATGGAATATTCTATAAAGGAAGGTGTAAGAAAGCGCTATCGTAGTGGGCTTTTGCTTAGCGAGTCGATGGAAACTCATTAATTAATCCAGCAAAGAGTTTGGCGCTATCAGTAGCGTCAATGTAACGTACAGGGTTCAGTCTTCGGAGGGCACGATATAAAGTATCCCATCGTTTTGGAACACCATCAAATTTGCACTCCAGGAAGTAGTTGTCTAAGAATCTCCACCTGCGGTGCTATTCTGTAAAAATCTCACTGTGAAAACTTAGGTGAAGTGAGCGTGGAGTGAGCTGTCAATAATGTCAATTCCCATCAAAAACAAACTCCCTTCACCTAAGTTTTCACGGTGAGATTTTTACAGAATCGACCGGCTGAGCAGGTTTTCCTTATTTCGACCAACCTTTGTCTGGACTCATAGTGGTAATCTCATTAGTTCTTTTATCAAAGAACTTTTGAAAGTGTACGCTTACTGAGGAAAACTATTTCAGTCTCCTCAGAGATTATAGTAACAATTCCTGAAAACATTTACAAAGGAAAGCTATTTCAATCCTTATTATTGTGCCTATAATTTATATTTCCATTTAAGTATGACAAGGTAAATGCTTATAGCCGAATGTAGCTAATTATTCCTCGACGTTATGTCGATCATAGTGAATAATTTAACACCCTGCTAATAAAGGCCAGTCATATCTAACAGTAGAAATCGGTAAAATCGCAAACGGCTAGTTCTGATTTTTTTTTACATGTTGTTAGGACCACTACTAGCAGCGTCTATCGAAGTTTGCAGCTTCGAAAGACCTTTTTTTTTTAACGTGGGGAAATGCTCATGCATTCTACACTACCAGGGGGAAATAGTGCAGTTATGCGGGGCTCTAACCCACTAAAACTCCACGGTGTCTCCTCTGCCGCTTACGGCGGAAACACGGGCACGCGTTAGCACTCATCCGTGAACCCGCCGCGGCTGTCCGTTACCGGACCCTCCTCTGGGGAGTACTCCCCATCACCGGTGCACCAGAACACATAGCACGCCGTGACCACCCCAGGAAAGCTTCGAAAGACCTCTCTCTGTAAAGTAGAAGTATTCTCAATATTAGTTCTAAACTATGCGTTTAAAAAAAAAACTATACGTTTTTAAAGTAGACTAAAATTGCTACAATTTGAGATCAGAACCAGCTCTGATATGCTCCGCCTTCCAAAACCAGGGAATTGAGACAAAGCAGGCAGTCGGGGATGCTGACTGCGACATCGTCAAGGTGGCACTACCTCTTTTCAATCAGTGCTCATTATTGGACAGGATGTGGACATACTGGTTATCCTTGTCCTTCTCAATGGTTTGGGATCGGCTGTGAAAAATGTTTATTTCCAGAAAAGTGGCAGAGGTGACTCTGCTGGCCACTTACAATATTTCTCAATCTCATTCAATTGTGGAGATTTCGAAATGCCCCAGGATTCGAGTTGTTTTTTCACGCCTTCACTGGGTGCGACATCACCTCTGCCTTTTTCTAGCATGGGAAGAACAAACTGTGGAGATAAATTCAGCAAAACGTTGAACTCATCACCACAGCTGAAGTGATAATGACTGGCCTTTTATTAAACCCATCAAATATTTCAGTGATTGGTGATATCTTGTATTGATCTGACGGAAATGTCAAGAATGGACCCGTAAGCCGAATTTGATAAGGTTAAGGACTTCCAATGCTGACGTTTTATTCGGCAATTTAATAGCAAGGAGGTTAGTTTAGTCAAGCAGGTGAAAATGGAGATGCATGAGACAAAATTATTTCTGCCTGTCAGTGGTACAGTTACCAACAGATATAACTGCCTCGTGGCTCTAGTAGGCACAAGTATGACCGCTCAGACAGTATAAAACTAGTTTTCTAGAAAAGCGGTGGCCGCCAGATATCGTCTGCAATTTACCGGCAAATGACGTCACTGAAACATCTATACAGGGTTATTGGTAAAACATTAACAACCTCTTAAGAGGTCTTTGTACTCATCACCTGTATACAGGGTTATTTGTAAAACACCAGCAACCTCTTAAGAGGTCTTTGTACTCATCACCTGTATACAGGGTTATTTGTAAAACACCAGCAACCTCTTAAGAGGTCATTGTACTCATCATTTTGAACTACTTTTACTATGGGACCAAACCTGAAATCGCGAAAAAAAAATCAGCTGTTCCCTACATTTATGTTCGTATAACTCGTCAAAATGTAGGGAACAGCTGATTTTTTTTTCGCGATTTCTGGTTTGGTCCCGTAGTAAAAGTTGTTCATAATGATGAGTACAATGACCTCTTAAGAGGTTGCTGGTGTTTTACAAATAACCCTGTATATAAAATTTCAAGTCCTGAATGACTGATATATATCAACGCACAGCCTAAACCGCTAGTCTTAGAGGCATGAAATTTGGAGAATGTGTTCTTTGTGAAGAGTAGGTATCCACCAACTGCTTGGCAATGTGTGTGTGCATTTATAATAAAATACCTAGGCATTTCAAAGCATTAAATACAAAATTATTTTAAATTAAATTTCATAAGTGGTTACTCGAGTGTAGTTTTTATAGTATAAAAGAATTTATAGATAAAAAATGTTGATGTTTGTTAAAAAAAAACGGTTGTTGTTGCTTGATTTAATTTATTTATTCAGTTTCGGACAACTAAACAGTCCATCTTAACTTGTTTTTAAAATTTTGCATGCTATGTTTTATCCTAGCTAAACCTGCTTGTGCCTCAATTTGTATTTAACACCCTTGTATACCATGTTTTACGCAAATAAATATTCTATTCTATTCTATTCTATTCAAGAAAGGGTTTTCAGTTGAAATTCCACCCCTAAGAGGGTGAATGGAGGGAGGGTGAAATATCACGCGAACGAAGTCGCGGGCAGAAGCTAGTTATTTATGACAGATAAGTTGGTGTATTTTCCTAGTGAGTGATTTTTGATATCATAAAGTCAAACACTACTGCCCTAAAATCGCTAGATTACCCCTCACCTTAGAACCAGCTAAATAAATCATGGATACTATGGACATATGCCAAAACAGTGCGGTATCTGACCTCAAGATGTTATAAATCATTTGCCATCTGCTCCATTATTCACCTATTAAAGCCTTAGCTTTACTTGTGATGGCAGACCCGTTGGCCAACCGTTGACCGTTGGCGTTGGCGTTGGTCACGATTTTCACTTATCACCTGACAACATTGCTGAACCTTGCTGTCATCAGCCACTAAATTCTTAATCAATCTACCCTGATCTGCGTCAAAGTGACCTTTTTAGGCCCTATTTAACTTGTCTGTTATGCCTTCGGTCTCTATCAACACGCGTAGCACCACCGTAGAAATGGGTTTTGCCGACGGAGGAATAGACACAACCACAACACAATCACAACAACAACAACAATATACAACAACAATCAATCACATCAACATAATACAACTATCACGACAACAATACAATCACACACAACCGCAATCAACAACACAACAATACAACACAAAACCCGTCATATACAATCTGTCGTCTTCCGTCGACAAAACCCGTTTCTATCGTCGTCATGCTACGCGTGCTGGTCGAAAGATACCTAGGGATTTTCAGATTACCAGTTCCTATTAATCTGAAGTCTTTTGACCACCTCGTTTTTTGTTGACACAAGCAAGCGTGACTGCTGAGCACGATATCTTTGGTTCGATACCCAGGTTGGGCAAACATGTATTGGGTTTTTTCTAACAGAGAATAGTCAGGCGGGCTGGTCCCAAACAGTTACTTGAGTGCAGCTACCGCCACGGCACGGGCACGCCACAATATTCCACGATTGTCCGAAAGGGTTACCGCTGCCCCGGAAGATAAAGGGCTAAGGAAGGAACACGGGTGGGCTTTAGTCAGTAAGAGTCTGACACTCCCTCCCGCTCCACCCAGAGCGGGAGGGGTCATTTGATGATTTCCAATCCTCAAAAAAAAAGAAAAAAAGTGCAGCTACCGGGCATAAAAGTGCCGCTCCACAGCAACCCACGGCTAAGCTACGCAAGTGTTCAAGCTTGGCTTTGGATGAAAATGTAGACGGGATCGTTCACCATGGTCAAGCAAGTTACAAACTAATGCGTGGCTGGCAAACAAATGTGTAAAGTCGACCGCTCACTGCTACGGAGGATGTGCACGATGAGGTTATCCGCGTTAAGGCGGATACAGACATGCGCAGCGCACGACGCTCATCGAATGCCTCGCAATGAAACGCGGATAACCTCTTCGTGCACATCCTCCGTAGCAGTGGGCGGTCGACTTTACACTAAAATAAAAATTCCTGCTGCATTTATAGTAGCACCTCCCATGTTTTTATAATAAGCAGAATAATGAAGTTTCACTGTGCAAAGCCACGGACGGTCTTAGAAATTAATAAACTTTTATACGACATGGCTTTGAAAGCCGAGAAGTTGCGAGATTGGTTCTAATATTTATTGATGAATAAAATAAAAGAAAAGTTAAACAGAAAGCAGTCACGTGGCTCTCGATAAAGAATAGACAATGCTCTCTTACTTTGTTCTATGAGGCTTTTAGCCTCACTTAGCTCGATTCCTACCAATTCGCCGATATATTTATGATATTTTCATGTTTCCAAAATAGTCTTAAAGGCCCTAAAAATAAATGGGCACACCTAGTTAGAAAAATAGTAAACTTAATATGATGATTTATAACAAAAAATCTGATAGGTAAATGATTTCTATGTATGAACAATAATAAAAATGAAATAAAGTTAAAATTTAAAGGGGTATAAAAGAAAAGCTTTTTTTGGCGTTAAAAGCCTTGTGGTACGGAACCCTTCTTGTGCAAGTCCGTCTCGCACTTGGCCGGTTTTTTGTTTTATCTGCCATTTGACCGTCACTTTGAAAGAAGTGTCGGTCAAACAAAGAAATGTGTTTCTGCAGTTCAAAACACCGAGTATTTTATTATAATTCTCATTTAATTTTCTTTTGAGAATTTCATATTTTCATGTTTAGGTACTAACAAAAGGGAATGAAGATTTTTATGTGGAGCCTGGCATAGGTACCTACCTGTCCGCCATTTTGATTTTTTTTCAAAATGGCGGTCACGTTTGGTACCTATATAAATTGATAGCTGATATCAATGCAAACAGAAAACATAATTAGGACCAAACCCCATAAAGTGTGTCACGTTTCCGAGATATTGGTGCCGATTCCTTTGTTCACAAACTAAACTAAATTTAAGTTCAGTGCACCTTTTTCTTTCTATTTCATTAAGTAAAGGATAGAAGATAAATTTTAGTTTAGTCCTGTCAAATTAATCAGCGCCCGAGCCCAAATTAATCACGTCTAAACTACTGATTAATTTGACAGGACTAAACTAAAATGTATCTTCTGTCCTTTTCCTAATGAAATAGAAAGAAAAAGATGCACTAAACTTGAGGTTACGCCTGGCGCATAGTGTAAAATGATTTTTTTTTTTTTTTTTTTTATTTGCTAATATTTTACATATTTATTTATATCTGTAACTGCCCGTGACATCACAGCGGGCCCTATCAGAATACAAGCGAATACAAGCTGCGACCTTTTTTTTTTTTTTTTTATTTCACAGCATCATGCTGAGATAGGAGCCTTTTGGCCTCGTATAGGACTTTGTTTCATTTTCCTTTTGTTACTTTTTTTTTTTATACCTATAACTTGGATTTTTATTTTACTGTGTTTAGTTTAGTTTGTGATCTTCCTGTACGAGTCGCAATAAATACTATTTCTTTCTTTTCTTTAAACTTAAACTAAGTTTGTGAAAATTGAAATCTATAAGCTGCTCTGCACTTGATGACACAAATATCTTACTTATCTTAAAACTTCTTCTTACAAGTTTGAAAAAGGCTGCAAAGAAACAGCTTTCTGTATAAAACCCCATTCTTACTTAATCTTATGTTAATAATTTCATACCAAATCCACTTTGGAACTCTGTCAAAAACGTAAAAACTGCTAAACTTGCAAATTACTTGGAACCTTTTCCGTTTCTTTGACAGCATTTCGAGCATAATCAAATACAAAGAGTAAAATTAAACTGCCACCGAGTAATTTTTCGCGAAAAATTCTCGAAACGTAACACTTAGATCAATTACTTTTTAGGTCGAAGTTTTCGTCGAGACATCGCTGAATTCACTGAGTACGTTAATCCGCCACCTTGTTTATGTCGTCGGTCCATCTAACTGGGGGGATTCTCACACTAAGCTTGCCGATACACGGTCTCCACTCCAGGACTCGTCTGCCCCACCGGCCATCGGTCCTTCGACAAACATGGCCAGCTCTGACACTTTAGTTTGTTTACTCTGCAAGCTATGTCGGTAACTCCGGTTCTTTTCCGGATAATTTCATACCCGATTTTATCCCTTCTTTTTTAACCAATGGGTGTAGGAGATCAGTATAATTATGTAGATCAATAAAAAATAGACCTTCATTTCCCACTTTTAACTGTCCATAACAGAGTGACCCTCTGTGCCAACTCAACATGGTCACTGACGAGGCTGCATGCTTTGCTCACGCACCTTCTGTTCACCAGAAGGGTAAAAGAAGCTACACTAATGGCTAGCGGACGGTTAAGATGACGGATCTGAGTTCTGGAAAAGTTTTTGAACTATCAAATTATTGTTGTAATAGTGAATCAAAAGTTAATCGTTTACCTAAACGGTTTTTTTTTTTTTTTTTTCGGATGGTAAATCATCAAATGACCCCTCCCGCTCTGGGTGGAGCGGAAGGGAGTGTCAGACTCTTACTGACTAAAACCCACCCGTGTTCCTTCCTTAGCCCTTTATGTTCCGGGCCAGCGGTAACCCTTTCGGACAATCCCGCTGAAAAATATTTTTCATGTTTGATGTGAGACTCGAACCCGAACGTTCGCCATGCGAGGCACAATGCTAACTACTTTGGCCACCGTAACGCTCTACCTAAACGGTCGCGCGGACTTTTAAACATCAAGTGAACACTTATAATATAGGAAAGGTAAGACCGTTATTTCCCTGCTTACTCCCAAATGATGTGTCCAACTGGCCTAACAAATCCCTACTAGACAACTTCAAAGGAAGAGCAAGAGCGCCGTCTGAAAGAAAAGTCTCTGAATTTCATAGAAACTGTCTAGTGATACATGAAATATAGTCATTGTTCAGCAAATATATTTAATTAGCTCAGGTAACAATGAAAGTGCAAGTGAAGTAGGACGGCACAATATCTTAGGGACTACTGGTTACTACTTATGTCTGTTACATCGCGTGCTATGCGCTTATTTTATATGTTGGTTCGGTCGATACGCCGCAGTGCTGTGTAAAGCGCCGACCTAAACGCACGGACTGAGTTTAACTTCGGTTTAGTTTGACGAGAGTTCGTGCCAACCGCTGTTGCGTTCGTAATATCGTGGTGAGTTCCTTTTTCAAACATTTCTTTTAAATGCTTGTCGCTTGTTTTTTTTTTTAGGAAAATAGAGTAAAACTGCCAGTATTTTTCCGACTGATAATTAAGAATTTTCTTGTGTTAGGAAATTAGAGAAATGCGATTATAATAAGTCTGTCCCTAATTTAATTTTGTTTCGTGACTAATAAGTACAGACTATTAATACTTTCCTACATTTTCCGCAACAGTGAAAATCGTCACAGATTTTGTTGTTCATGATAATCTACACCAATTACTTTGAAAGCGTTTTGTAAATAATGTTGCTTGTCAGCTGTAAATTCTGAAAGCAATTTATGAGTTTTCTCCCTATACGAAGGAAAAGTTTCATTGAAATATTTTATACTTTAGTGAAATAATGTTTCAGTTTATTTTCAATGGAGCGTGCAAGGTAAAACTTTTCAGGGATTGCCGATCTTATTTTCTTTAACACGTAATTAAAGTTATTTGGAAAATTACGAGTACTTTAATGGAAACAACTTAGTTTTTATGTGAATTGTATTTATATACTTTAAAACAACTTTCAATGTAATTCAGCACGATAGGCATCGTACATAATAGGTACAATTAAGAATAAATTGTAGCTACGAGTAACTGCATTATTTTATGCATGCGTACTGCATTTTCCGTAACAAATAGAATTTCTTTCTGCATTAGATATTCGTAGACTTTTGATTAAATTAAATTATCTACTTACCAAAAAAAACATCTATTGAGGTCATAACAGACCGCGTTATTTTTGATACTGTAGGGGTAAATGGATAAGGATGACGGGCCCGTGGCTATATAATAACAGCCGCACAGGTCGATCGATCAGGTTAAGCTACGCTTGCCGCGGTTGGTCTGTGGATGGGTGACCATCTTTACATACCGTGACCCCTCCGTGCCTCGGAAAGCCGTTGGTCCCGGCTGTCATTCGTGGCTCTTTGACATTCGTTACGGGTAGTCATAAGCCCGAAAGTCTGACAACCAGTCTTACCAAGGGGTATCGTATTACCCAGTAACTGGGTTGTGGAGGTCAGATAGGCAGTCGCTTCATGTAAAATAGTGGTATTCAGCTGCATCCGGTTAGACTGGAAGCCGACCCCAACATAGTTGAGAAAAGGCTGGGCAGATGTTAAGGATTACTTCTTGTTTGATCGAGGTGGCTCTGGAAAAGGATGGCTGACTTGGGGACGCCTTTCCTCAGCAGTGGGACAGTGTAGGCTAACTTAAAAGACATACACTCGAAAAACATAACCCTTCTTCTGGTGCAGTCGGGTAAAAAAGGGGGTAAATGCCATGTCCATATAGAGAGTAAGAATTATCACTATACTTGCTCACTACAAGTTGGCGTTTTTTGTCACGAAACTTACATAGTTTATTTGTTTTTTTTTGTGTAACGTAGAGATATTAAAGTTGTTACAATACACGGTGAAAGGAATTCGTAACGTCAGCGTTTTCGTTCAAAAATCAGCTGTTCCCTACATTTATGTTCGTGTAACTCGTCAAAATGCAGGGAACAGCTGTTTTTTTTTTTCGCGATTTCAGGTTTGGTCCCATAGTAAAAGTTGTTCATAATGATGAGTACAATGACCTCTTAAGAGGTTGTTAATGTTTTACCGATAACCCTGTTTAACACAACACAATATAATGAGCCTATAATGTTCCCACTGCTGGGATACAGGCCTCCTCTCTGTCGTGAGGAAACGGGCCATAATCCACTTCGCGGGCCCTGTGCAGGTTGGTATATGTCACACGTCTCCCAATTTTTGGTTCTAGGACATGCCGGTTTCCTCATGATGTTTTCCTTCACCGTTTTGGGAGCAGTGGTGATGAAATAATGGACACAAAGTAAAGTGCCTGTCTGGGTTCGAACTCGCAACCTACAATCGTGAGTCGTGACCGATACTACTGGGCTATGGGCTACGACTGCTCCAAGCAGATATCTATACTAATATTACAAAGAGGTAAAGTTTCTAAGTTTGTATGTAGGGGGTAATCTCTGGAATTACCAGTCAGATTTGAAAAAATCTTTTGTATTTGATAGCCCAATTCTTGAGGAAGGCTATAGGCTATTTAACATCACGCTATGACCCTTAGGAGCCAAGCAAAAGAAAAAAGTCAGAAAGAACCCTAAGTAAAAACGAAGTAGGTAATACTTAGCGCGGCCAGGCGATGCAATGCGATGGGGTGGGTCGGGGAAACTAGAAATTTCACGAGGACGAAGTCGCGGGCAGAAGCTAGTTAGTATATAATAGCAGTATATTTATAGAAAATTCTCATTAGTATTAGCTTTGAAACAGCTGACCAGACATGTTCTTTGGCCGTTCAATCTTACATTGTCCTACATACCTTTGTATCTAAAATTAGTAGTATGAATTAATAATGAAGATCACTTCTAATTTTGACTAAATATCTATGGGCTTCATTCCAAAATTAAATATGTAAGTGTTGCAAGATGGCTGAACTATCTACAATCTATACATTGATTTAAAAAGAAGCCCGCATTTCGTGTCTGTATGTGTGACCGTTTAGATCTTTTAAGGGGCTTACAGGAGCTGAACGCAAAAAACGCAAATTTAGAAACAATATAAGTATATGATCGAGTCCAGTAAACAAAATCAGAAAAATATATGATATTCTTCAGGATATATGTTAGGTAGACAGTGTGTTGAAAACTTAATACAACTAATTTGATATGGTAGAAAAAAATCATGAAGATACCTCTAAAAACTTTCTTTTTACAATAAAAACCATACTAATATACATACAATCATTTTTGTCAGATTATTCTATAAGCAACATACTTACTAAATAACTAGTGTTTTAATTTTTTAGTCCAAATAATAGATTTTTTGTAAATAGATAATTGCTTCATATTTTGTAATAAATTAGCAGCGTTGTGTCATCGCGCTTTTCTTTCTTTTCTATGCAGTTCGACAGTGACCGCGCTTTAGGTCATGTAGTCGCCATAAAGTACAAAATGGATTTTGATGCAGTTTCCACTATCATTTGAAGTATTTATTTGGAAAAGTTTATGTGTATAAATAACATAATTTATAATCATCATATAACGTTCCCATTGCTGTTGGGGCACAGATCTCCTCTCTTTGAGAGGGAATGAGGCATAATCTACCGCGTGGGCCCAGTGCGGGTTTGTAGATGTCACGTGTCTTCGAAATTTTGGTCCTAAGACATGCCGGTTTCCTCACGATTATTTTCCTTCGCCGTTTATGTTTCTAATACATTAATATTTAACTTATATTAACACAGAAATCTTGATGTTTTGTTACGTCGCCATTCAACCACGCGAAGCAGGGGCAGGTAGCTGGTTAATTTCATTACAAAAAGTTCTCATGACAAATTAAACCTTTTTTTCTGTTTGTACAAGCGTCGTCAGAAGCCCGTAAGTCTGACTCTGACAACCAGTCTTACCAAGGGGTATCATATTACCCAGTAACTGGGTTGTGGAGCTCAGAGGCAGACAGTAGGCAGTCAAATGATACCGAGTCATATTTAATTAGCTAGCAAAACTCCGCAAACGTGATGGGTCGAAATCGAAACATATTAAATTAAAAAAAAATTAATTATTGTGGGGTCATCGATCGCTTTTAGTGTATTTACTTGATATATATATTTTTTTTATGTGTTCTTTCCAGTTGTGATTGGTTTCGATATTTAAAAACAATAATATCACATTTTCTCAACTCATACTTCAAGTAACAATACAACCAGCGGTCGTTGACCCCGTAAAAAAACATCAAATCTGTTTTTATTTTCTCGTGTTCAGATATCGAGATCCGGTACATCTGTAGAGTTTCTCTGGCTAATTTAATTTGACCTTGTACAGTCACGAGCATAAGTATATATATACACTTGGCTTTATTCAAAGACGATTTTCCCCTTTAGTTTTGAATGAAATTTTATGTTATTACGAACACAGTATTTTCGAACCCATAGGTTGTGTAAAGTGTCGTATTTCAACGATGCATTCGTTATTTCGCGAAAAAATCGCAATTGAATGTTGCCAAGTGTTGACATATTAGTGCTCGTGACTGTACAAACAAACCGTTATCTTTTTTTTTTCAGGCTGTGAAATCATCAAATGACCCCTCTCCCGCTCTGGGTGGAGCGGAAGGGAGTGTCCGACTCTTACTGACTAAAACCCACTCATGTTTCTTCCTTAGACTTTTATGTTCCGGGCCAGCGGTAACCCTTTCGGACAATCCCACTGAGACAAACCGTTATCTTAACCCTTGTTTCGTCTACGAATAACAGTAGTTTCCCATTGACATAAGCCAGCAGTATATTCGATCGTCGGTTCGAGCCCTTAATCGCATCGGAAATTTGCATCAATTTATCGTTTCTCGGATCTAAAAGTGATTCACCTAACTGCTATATAATGGCTAATGTGGATACTTTTGGAGTCACAATGTCAGTATCACCGGATCGGATCTGCGTATGTATATAATTTTCCTGAATTTAATTTTTAAACTGACACATTGCGTCCGTTGTAGAGCTAGTTTTTGATATCTATTGGTTCTGTAGTTAGTTAGTTAATTAAGCTAGATATTCAAGAACACAATCATCATCATCTGCCTGCCTTTTCCCAACTATGTTGGGGTCGGCTTCTAGTCTAACCGGATGCAACTGAATACCAGTATTTTACATGGAGCGACTGCCTACTGACTGCCTCTGACCTCCACAACCCAGTTACTGGGTAATATGATACCCCTTGGTAAGACTGGTTGTCGGACTTTCGGAACAAAAAAATTACCTCTTTAATACCCGGAAAACTGGGGACGTTGTGGTTTAACTTAAATGATTAATCCTAGGTCTGCGATTCGTGCTTTGTTGATGTTCGTTTGGGAATAGCTCATGCAGTAGTAAAACAGACAAGAATTTTAAAAATAAATTGTTTTTTCAGATTCTGCTGTGACAATGATTTTTTTTCAGTTTTGCCACTTAACTTTTCCACTTTGTATATTGTGTCTTATCAATAACATTTAAATTGCCAACATTGTTCTTCCCAAATTTATATAAATTTATTACAAGGGACAAACCCTAAAAGTCTACAGCTGAACATGTGCGTTGCCATAAACTGTTATAACCTCGGGGGAAACGTAACGTTTTACGTAAAGTGATGTTGTACCCTTGACACCAGATTTTCGCTGTAAGTTGGATTGACCTACCTAATGTAACCTATTTCGCGGTAGCATTGCTTTTCTATTAATATAGGTACAGCATTTTTTTAAAATGTGAAGTGTGTGTAAACTAGAGAAAAACCCTGAAATGAAGAAAAGAAAATAAAAGCGAGATTTAAATTTATTTAAAACTATAGCTCACTCGGCGAACTTCGTACCACTTCAGAATGGATAAGAACGAATTTATGAAAAACCCGCGTAAATGTCGATCCCGTGAGAATATCAGGATAAAAAATATCCTATGTTCTTCCCCATGATGCAATCTATCTCTCTGCCAAATTTTTATCGAAATCCGTTCAGTGGTTTAGGCGTGAAAAGATAACATACAGACAGACAGAGAGAGTTACTTTCGAATTTATAATATTAGTATGGATGAATAAAATTATCTTCATATTTTTTTATCGTGAATTTTATCCCATGTTTTTATAGTTATTCTGATATTCGGGGTAGAGACAAATCCAAGAAATCAAGGATCATAAAAATCGGTCCAGTCGTTTTTTGAGTTAGAAATGGTGTAACTAACCCGAGTTTGTTTTATTTATTACTAGCAGGGCCCCGCGGTTTCACCCGCATAAGTCTATCGATCCCGTGGGAATATTGAGATAAAAAGTATCATATGTCCTTTGCCGGGACTCAAACTATCTCTGTCCCAAATTTCATCTAAATCGATTCAGCGGTTTAAGCGTGAAGAGGTAACACAGACAGACAGATTGACAGAAAGACAAACTCGTAGATAGATTACGCAGTATATTTTACGCAGTTTTTTTTTCATTGGTCTAAATTTCCTAGAAGTTATCTAAAATATTAAATGAACCTACATATTTTACCATAACCATGTGTTAGGTGTTCGAAGTAGCCACCATTTTGTTTTGAGTACAGCTGAACTCTTTTTTAAGTTATTTGATTTACTTTTAAAAAACAGTTTGTTATTTTTTTTCTATTTTGATGTAACGTCTATTTTCTTCATGATTCCTATCAGCGTTTTCCTGTAGGACCTTATAGGTACTTACAAACTGCCATGGGAAAATTGGTTGTAATATTCATCATCTGCCTAGCCTTTTCCCAACCATGTTGGGGTCGGCTTCCAGTCTAACTGGATGCAGCTGAATACCAGTATTTTACATGGAGCGATTGCCTATCTGACCTCCACAACCCAATTATGGGGTAATACGATACCCCTTGATAAGTCTGGTTGTCAGACTCTGGTACTTTAAAAACGAAATATTATGATCAAAATTCTACCTATTATATTTATATGGTGCTGACACATGTTCAATGAAATAACAATAATTCTAGATTTGAATCAAATCGGTCTTCAATTCCCAAAGGTTAAGACAGATAATGATGATGACAGTAAATAATATGACCGGAAAACTTGCTATAAATGAAAATTGGCACTCTCCTAAACATAATCATAAAAATGGAACGTTTTTCATTGAACCCCAATAAAAGGGGTTTCATGATGTTCAACAAATTAATAATTTCATAATAATTCACAACAGAACAGAACAACACATCAGACGCAGAAGCGCAGAAGCTGGCTGCACGATTCTAACTGGTTGCATCATTGGAGTAAGCAGTTGTGGCCCAGTGGTAACGGCGGCGACTTACGAGTTGTAGGTCATAGGTTCGAACCCCGACAGGCGTTTCACTTTGCGTAAGCTATTTCATCACCAGTATCACCACTACTCTCAAAATGGTGAAGGAAACCAATATGTCCTAGAACCAAAAATTCCAAGACATGTGACATCTACCAACCCGCATTGGGCCCGCGTGGTGGATTACGGGGAACATTATAAGCTTATTACCTAAGTATGTTATTGGTGTAAAAACTCACGTTCAAACTATCTAAATCTTTGACACGAGGCCACAACGTATGTACGACATCTTTATATCGTTTAATCATGAAACCTTACTGAAAAAAGAAGACTTAGATAGTCGAAAAGCATGAAATACTTTGTGGGTTCACTTGTAGGTGTAACTTAATTGGCTACGTTTGGCTATGTTCACAAACCTGATTTGGTTACATACTTAATTATACATGTTATGATTTGTTTACATAATCAGCCTATAATGTTCCACTGCTGGGACAAAGGCCTCCTCTTTTCCAGAAGGAGTGGGCTGAAATGTCACATGTCTTCGAATTTTTTAATCTTTGTCTGTGGGATTCCTTCTACCCACGAACTGCCTCGAGGCATCCTAACGGCGTGATAGATTTTAATACATGAGGTGTCTATCGACTCGTTTGGGTCGCGCGAAGTTTATAGGCTTGGTTTTTTTTATAAAATCAAAATGGCGGATCTTAGACGACAACAAAGTAAGGTCTTGAAAAAAATATTGTACCATTATCAAAATAAAGGGCTTGAGGAGACGATTCCAAAAAAATTTAACCCACTAAAAGGATCAAAATAAAAATAAAATGACCAAATCAAAACCCGAGTGCAACTAGGATTCAAAACTAGCTCACTTTTCAAGCAGTCTGATGCAGTTGGTGGCATCAAATCTGAGATTGAACTAAAATAATATACTAACTGTCTGTCGGGTTTTTTATTTTTTCAATCTAATCTCATGTATTTTCATCAAAAACACAGTAAATAATATCGTTAATGGAGCGGATCGTCGTCGGGGGGTATACGCGCCATAGCTAATTTTGTTCGTCGACGGCGACTAAAACCTATGAAGTGAGAACTCTTTGGTCGACCTGTACATTAATAGAAAAAAAAAAACTTTTTGGTTAATGTTTCCATACAATTTTATCAGTTGATGTTCCAAATCACACTAATGACCAGCGGGTCATAATGAAATTCAGTACAATATCTATTAATGCCCGGCTCGATCCTAGGGCTGAAATTACTTGCTTTAAGTTTGGTTTGCACGACATAATAATTTCACGTTAGCAAGCAGGTGGTGTGAAAATTTATATAACTAGCTAGTCAAATGAATTTTCATTTACTTTTTCTTAATAAAAGAATTAAAGTATTAAGTTAAAGTTTGAAGTATTTCTTTTATAAATGACCACATTGTTTGACTTTAAGTTGTAAAATATATTTGTTAGGTCAATACATTATCTACAAATTAACAAAATCCACTCAGCCTATCGCAGTCGATACACGCGCCGCGTGCGTCGCGGTCGCAGGCGATAGGCTATGCCTCTCCTAGGGTGACACCACCCTGTCTTCACTTTCCGCATCCAGTCCGTCCCAGTCACCTTTTTAAGGGCGTCGGTCCATCTAGCAAACAATAATTACAAACTAACAATTGAAGATTGAAGCACTTGATGACACAAATATCTTATCTTAATAACATCTTCTTACAAGTTTGGAAAATGGCAGCAAAGAAGAAGCTTTCAGTATAAAACTCCATATTTCTTACTTAATCTTATGTTAATAATTTCATACAAAATCCGCTTTGGAACTCGGTCAAAAACATAAAAACTGCTAAACTTGCAAATTACTTGGAGACTTTACCGTTTCTTTGACAGCATTTCAAGCATAATCAGATGGTTACACAAAGAGTAAAATTAAAGTGCCACTGAGTCATTTTACGCGAAAAATTCTCGAAACGTACACGTAACACGTTGAAGTTTTCGTCGAGACATCGCTGAGTCCTCGGCGAATTCCACCTCTCTCTGTTCAGAGCTGCCAGGGACCAATCTTTTTTAAAGGAGTCCAGCTCATCCCGCCATCTCCGCCTGGACCGGCCGCGATGTCGTTTGCCATTAAGCGGGATCCACCAAACTTTGTTTTATTCATCATCAGCCTATAGCAGTCCACTGCTGGACATAGGCCTCCCCTAATGAGCGCCATAGCGCCCTGTCTTCAGCTTGACGCATCCAGCATCTGCCTGCAGTCTTTCGCAGATCGTCATCCCACCTGGCCATTTGGCATTTTGTTTTATTATTGACATTTAATTAAAAACCTGTGTGTTATGAAAATTTAAAGTTTTTGAATTTGCAAAGGTCAAATGGTTATTTAGTAACATCTGGCGACCTCAAGGCCGATCCCAGTATTGCTGAAACATTCAGTATAATTTTCTCTTTATGAAACGCTAAAATATATAATCCTGTTATACAGTTAATTTGCATTACAAATCAGCCCAAAAGCGACCACTCTGTAAATGAGACTTTCATGAAATAAGCTTATTATTATTAACCTTGGACTAATAAAGCTACAATTTATTTTAACGATGTTGGTAAGGTGTAAAATGTTATCATATCATAGTAAACAAAATCAGAAAAATGTATGATATTCTTCAGGATATATGCTAGTTAGATAGTGTGTTGAAAACATAATACAACTAATTTGATACGACAGAAAAAAAACAATAAGATACCTCTAAAAACTTTTTTTTGTACAATAAAAACCATACTAAGTAATATACATACAATCATTCTAATTTTTTGTCAGATTATTCTACAAGCAACATACTATAATATTAGAGTTTTAATTTTTTAGTCCAAACAATAGATTTTTTGTAATTATATAAAATTGCTTCATATTTTGCAATAAATAATAATAATAATTCCATCCTGATGGAGCTACTGAAGGTAACTGAAACTTTCAGTAGCGCCATCAGGATGGAATTTGGTGTGGACAAATGTGCAGTCATGCATGTAAAGCGAGGGGAGATTATGGAATCCGAGGGAATTCAACTCTCCGATTCCATAAGCCTCAGATCCCTCTCCTCATCCGAAAGCTATAAGTATTTGGGTATGTCGGAAGCGTTAGGCATCAACGATGCTGACATGAAGCAATCGTTGAAGGAGCGCTTCTTTTGTCGCCTGAAGAAGGTATTAACTAGTCTTCTTTCGGGCGGAAATAAGGTGCGCGCCTTCAATGGTTGGGTCATGCCGGTTTTGATGTACTCTTTCGGCATACTCAAATGGACTCAGACCGAACTCGACGCCCTGGATAGAAGAGTCCGTACACTACTGACCGCAAACCGGATGCATCACCCACGATCATCGGTAATGAGACTGTATATCCCGCGGAAGTGCGGGGGTCGAGGCTTTTTAAATGCGAAAACCCTCCACAACCGCGAGGTGTGCAGTCTCAGGGAATATTTTTTAAAAACCGAAGTGGGTATGCACCGTGATGTGGTCGCAGTGGACAAGGGGCTCACCCCGCTATCCATGGCTAAAGAGAACTGGCGCAAACCTGTATTACTTTCTACTGATGACCGCAAGAAGGTATGGCAAAGCAAGGAGCTTCACGGGCGCTTCTATCGGGCTCTTCATGAGCCCGGTGTAGACTTCTTAGCGTCCGTATCCTGGCTACGTTTTGGTGACCTTTTCGGGGAAACTGAAGGTTTTGTCTGTGCAATTATGGACGAAGTTATCTTAACGAATAACTACCGGAGACATATTATGAAGGACGGGACGGTTGACGTGTGTCGGGCATGCCACCGTCCGGGTGAGTCTATCAGACATATTATCTCTGGTTGTTCTCGTCTGGCTAACGGCGAGTACTTGCACAGGCATAACCAAGTAGCTAGGATTATTCACCAGCAACTTGCTTTGAAATATAAACTTGTGGATTCTGAGGTACCGTATTACAAGTATGTGCCCGACCCAGTTCTTGAAAATGACCATGTCACATTGTACTGGGATCGGTCTATCATTACTGACAGGACTATTGTTGCCAATAAGCCTGATATAGTGGTGATAGACCGATTAGCGCGCCGCACAATGATTGTCGATGTTACCATTCCACATGACGGGAACCTCGTGAAAGCTGAGAAAGAGAAACAAATTAAATATCTCGACTTAGCTCACGAGGTTGTTGACATGTGGAATGTGAGCTCGGCTATCATTGTGCCGATTGTCGTATCGGCCAATGGACTGATAGCCGAAAGCCTCGATCAACATCTATCGAGGCTCTCGTTAGGCGGTTGGATCAAGGGCCTGATTCAGAAGGCAGTACTCCTTGATACGGCTCGCATTGTGAGGAGGTTCCTGTCTCTGGAGCCCTAACCACCGGTAGCTTGGACCCTGCTCCCGACACCGGCGGACAACTATTTTTTTATATTTTTAAATGTTTTTTATACTTACTTTTATTTATTAAGAAATATTTAAAAATACAATAAAATAAGATTTGTAAATGAATAAAGGAGATAATAATCCATTTATTTCGGGCATCGCAGGCCCATAGATAAATACCTTAACCTAAACATACATATTTTAATAAAAACTAACTATTAATTATTATTGTGCACGAAGTGATGACTGTGTCGGCGTCGTGTTGCGCTGCGTGGTGTCGCGTAACCTTCCACGAAAACGTCGGTACGCTACACCTTTGGGCCAAAACTCTTCCTTCATGAAGGTTACCAGGTACTGAGTTGGAACCCGCACCACAAACGATTTGAAGTTTATGTTGTGGCGCGATTCCAACTTCTCTACTCTCACCACCCACCCCAGCCTCTTACCAGCGTTGCGTTATCGCGCTTCTCTTTCTTTTCTATGCAGTCCGATAGTGACCGCGCTTTAAGTCATGTAAGCCCCTTTAACGAACCGTTTAAGGCACCGAGGGATCACAGTACGTAATGGATGGTCACCTATCCACGGACTAACCTTGGCAAGCATTGCTTAACCTTGAAGATAGACCCGTGCGGGTGTTATTATTTAACTACGAGCCTCTATAGTATCATTATCATCTTCGAAAAGAATGCTGGTCATCCACACGTATTCGCAACGGATCTGGATCTATTTATCCATTTGTGCGCTTATAACTGGAGATCCACTTATCTGATTTACGTGATTTATTTTTAAGTGATAAATTATGTTCTACCTAATATTAGTACCTATAGTAATCCCACGCAAGCGGAATCTTACGCACAGCCAGCAGTTAAAATGATACGTTAGAGTTTAAACTATTTTGGGCAACTATTTGTTTAGTGACCTGGGGGCCAAAAAGGCCACTTTAGCAGAATCATAAAAGGATAACATTATGAATCATAACGGACAGTTAACTGTTAAGTTAATCGTCTCAAATCCCATTGGTGAAGAATTTTTCAGTTTTTTTTTGGCTGTGCTGAAATACCAATCAATCCAATCCAAATCCAATCCCAATCTCATTGATAATACCTACGTAGTGCAGCAGCGAAAAAAAAGAAAAACACGGATTGTCTTCGCCATATTATGATTCATAATGTTATCCTTTCATGATTTTGCCAAAGTGACCTTTTTAGGGCCCCCAGGTGGAATGACAATACACTTTAAGCTCACTTCACCTAAGTTTCCACGGTGAGATTTTTACAGAATAGCATTACAGTAATTGTAAGATCCCACCAAAAACATTTTCATGTAAAATGTTGCCAAGACGAGACTACATATGGCTCGCACTGTCAAAAAGTTATCAGATCTCATGTAGAACCAAGCTTCTAACTCTACATGCCCTAACTTCACAAACTCTACACCTTAGTCAAAATATGAGGCTTGGCCGTTTCGTTACTACAAGAACTATTGTATAACAGAAAAGTAATGAACAGTGAATAAATTTTTCACCTTACGCCCATGTGATGGTAGCGAAACGGCTAAGCCTCGTACAAACTTCCATCCCCTATTTTAATGGGTTGGAGGGTAAAAGTTCCAAGTTTTAGATTTTTTTTGTTGTTTGTGTACTATTACTAGCTTACATACCAAATTTCAGCTTTCTAGGACTTCAGGAAGACCCTTAGAATATTGATGATCATCAGTGAGTCAGTGAGTCATTAACGAAACCGGGGTATTTTAGATATCAATAAAATCTAAAGTATAAGAGCTATGCAATTGAAACTTTATAGGTTTAATAAGTCAACCACTGACATCATATTCCGAAAATTTTGTTTATCTGGTATAATCCAAACCCAAGTTATGAAGGTTCAAAAATACGACGAAGTGTTTCGAGAAAAGGTAGGTAGTGCCCTTGCGCTTCGCTTGGCTCGTCTTGGCGGGTGCACTCCCGTGCCCCCAGATCTACTTGAATACATTTTCACCTGTGTCCGTAGGTATAAACACATGAAAGGTCCGCCTCTTCATTTGTGTGTAAACAATAGATTTGTGTTATCAGGCCATTTACTTCGACGCTTGATTCAATGTAGATCGGATTATGAAATGTTTATATAATTGAATTGTATAGTTTACAGGTTACTGACATTGCTTAGAATTAGTTTCAACGTTCGTTGTAATTTATTGTAATTGTAATTTATATCGTGTGTCAGCTGTTTCTTCAAATATTGGATAGGATTTACAGGAATGCCTGCCTATATAGTCTTTATTTTCAGTAAGATCGTTTTATTCAACACTAGCAGCGCCCCGCGGTTTCACCCGCATAAGTGTCGATCTCGTGGGAATATTGGGATAAAAACTATCCTATGTCATTTCCCGAGACTCTTACCAAATTTCATCTAAATCGGTTCAGTGGTTTAAGCGTGAAGAGATAGCAGACAGACAGACACACTTTCGCGTTTATAATATTAGTATGGATTAGTATGGATATACTTATGGATTTTATTTGCTTTTTAATGCTATTAAAGACGCTTCCGTAGGTTGAAATTTAACTTTTATCAATTAATCAACTCAACTAAAAAACATAAAATGCCTTTTCCAAGTCTGAAACTGTCTGCAAGACGTAACTTATTACTTATACGCTCTGGGTGGAGCGCAAGGGAGTGTCAGACTCTTACTGACTAAAACCCACCCGTGTTCCTTCCTTAGCCCTTTATGTTCCGGGACAGCGGTAACCCTTTCGGACAATCCCGCTGACCCGACAGGCTTCGGCCCTATGGGGCCCCTTCTCGATGCTGACATCTCTTTGAGGCGCGCGTGGAACACGTACGCGCCGTCCGGCACTTCCTTAGCCCTTTATTTTCCGGGCCAGCAGTAACCCTTTCGGACAATCCCGCTGACCGTAGACTTTATGCTTGCTGCAGGTCAAACAAAACACACACATACACGTAACATCACGCTTGTAATCCCCAACGGGTTAGACAGAGGTGTAGGTACTTACCCTACACAACAATTAAATACCAAACAACACCAACAATATCTAAACAAATACACTTAAGGTGAAGCGCAGTTGTAACCCGCGAAATTGAATTTTTCTTATGTTTTTTGCAATTTTCAGGTCAGTGTCAGGTTGATTCTTGGTCAAAATATAATTCGCGACTACAGGTAAGTACGAAAAAGACGGCGGTAAAGACGTACGTCTTTACAGAATTTTCTAAGTAAGATAAAGTAAGAGAGAGATAAGAACAAATCTCTTATGAAAAAGTGCGTATGGAACAAATCTCACTAGATATATTAATAATTCTAATGATTATAATTCTGTAAATACATATCTATTAAGTCGCGAATCATATTTTGATCAAGATAGACACTGACCTGCACATTGCAAAAAACGTAAGAAAATTTGAATTTCGCGGGCTACCACTGCGCATTCACCTTAATTTGATGCCTTGATCAGTACTCGTGAACGGCACAAATCAATTTATTTTCAGAAAGGAAATAAGTGAAATTCGTTCCCTTTTTCTATTTCAGTAAAACGGAAAATTTAAAAAAATAATCTGAAGAATAAAATGTGTACTTTCTCATATAAAATTTATCATTCACGCTTCAAATGCGCTTTCAGTCACGTGAAATTTAATTAAGTATTTAATGTCTAGGTATACATACAGTAGGCATCTACTTGACCTATTTTTCATCGTCACAATGAAAACAACATAATTGTATTACGAAAAAATAACAGAATCATTACTACTAGAAAAATACATATAATTAATTATAATACAATAATTTAAAGATGTATTTTTGTTGCACTGGGGTCACCAGGGTCACTCAGGCTTGCAAAGTTGCAACAAATATATTGTGCGACCCGAAATATCACGCGGTTTAATGAACGCGAGTTTTTAATGCCGTGTTCTAATAGAGCGTGCATCAGAAATGTGTCGTCATATTTAAAGTTATCAATACAGATAATTACAGTGAACTATTTTGTCAATGGGACCAACATCGTATTTGCAAAAAAAAAAAATCAGATGTGCATTTAATTTCAGTACTTAGGTATTGAAGTTTTTAATGGGACAGCTGACTATTTTTTCGCGACTACGACGTTGCTCCCATGGAGAAAGTTCTTGAGTTTTATTTTCTGTATGACCACACACACATACAGGGTGTTAATGAATTAACCCAAAACCTCTTAAGAGGTCATTGTACTCATCATTATGAACAACTTTTACTATGGGAACAAACCAGAAATCGCAAAAAAATCTGCTGTTCCCTACATTTTGACAAGTTATGCAAACATAAATGTAGGGAACAGCTGATTTTTTTTGCGATTTCAGGTTTGTTCCCATAGTAAAAGTTTTTACCATACTATCTCGTGTTGACGTGTGACCGCGCAGCAGACATATGCTGTGTTCCGTAAACACTAAACAGTTTATGTTTCTCCTGAAAAATATCAAAAATCAAAATCATTTATTTGCATAAAATGTGGTAGGTACAAAAGATGATAATATAAAATTGTATAGTGCAAAGACACATTCCGCCATGTAATAATGGCATGCAAATATCTATTACATGAAGTAGGTATGTGTTAACAACATGCAGTAACATACTAATATCGTACAGTTAATTATATTAACAAAGGAAGATAAATCATTTAAAAAATATTACAATGCATTTCTGAAGTGGTAGGACTGACAAGAATTTTTATTCAGAAATTCGCCGACAGAATAAAAACTATGCAATATCAACCATTTTTTCAAAACCACACAGAATTTTTTGTAAGGTAGTTCTGTTATCCAGATAGGTAATGAGTTATATATAAGTGGCGCCATATACACGCAGCTGCGCCTGAATAGTTCTATCCTAAGTACCTACAGGGATTTTCAATAAATACTGTGTGACTTTTCGTTTATTAAAATCAAATATAACTCTTGCGCGGTATTGTTACCTAAGCGACGAAATCTGTTTCTTCTACCATGAACAGTTCAAAGTATCAATGCTCGTCTAATGCGGCCAACAACCAATGCCAACTTTTCTTTCCTAAGCGATACCTATAAGTCGCGCGTTGTACCAACATCGCTCGCGTCCAACTGAAGTTCGCCTAAGTCTATTGAATTAAACAAGCGCCGCAATGCGGCATTGCTTGGACATGCAGAATACCGTCTGATATTTTATTTAGACATAATTGCATTGAAGGTTGAACTTCAGCGAGGTTAGGCGGCTCGGCGTGTTAGGGTAACACGCCGGTTAGGGTAACAGTACTGATTCGACGACGACACAGGTTAGGGTAACAGTACTGATTCGACGACGACACAGGTTAGGTTACTGATTCGACGGCTGGTTCATTCATAAGTTAAAAGTCATAAATTAAACATTTAAAAACTACTTACAGCATTGTATACAAAGGCACTTTTGGGGTGTCGAAAGGTCGTAAATAAAATAATAAAGTCCAATCTCAACGGACACTAGCCTTCGGCGCAGGAGATATTATAGTGCACAAGTGTGCGCGCAGGTGTCTGCGCGCACACTTGTGCACTATAATATCTCCTCCCTCACTGTGCACTCCCTCTTCCCTCACTCTCATTGTCCGATGGGACGGCAATCCGACAAGACCGGAGAGAGATCAGGCGCAGGACCAACGGCTTAACGTGCTTTCCGAGGCACGGGGGTATCACACCGCCAACTTCCAAACTCCGAGCTGTTACTAAGAAATTCCTAATGGAAAAACTCAATAACACTTTGCCCGACCCGGGAATCGAACCCGGGACCCCACGCTCAGCAGCCGCGCTTGCGACCACGAGACCAACGGGGCAGGTCGTAAAAAATAGTGCTAAAATAGTGAAAAAAAATTAAATTGGCCCCGTAATCTTTCGGCAATCGCTGTACTTACAATCATGAAAAAAAACTCGTCCAATGCATAATCTCCTTCGATTTCTGAAGTCGGTTGAAAAGTGACCGAAATTCTCATAGCTAATCTAAGTTCTAAGTAAGTAAGATCTAAGTTGAAAGTTGAAACGTGCACTGAAAATGTATTTTTACCCGACTGCGCCAGAAGGAGGGTTATGTTTTTCGAGTGTATGTATTTTTAGTTAGGCCCGTTGTTAAATTTACTGTTATAAGTTTCTGCCCATTTTTAGCAGTACGTCTCCACAATTTCGTAATTATGGATTACTTTACCCCTATCAAGAAATCCTAGCATACTTCAACTATGTACCTGAAATTTTAATTTTGTTTATTAAAAGTCAACAGCTGACGATTCAGTGCACAAGGCAGGCACGCGTGGTCGTGATGTCTCTAAAACAACCCTGGACATGCTAGAGTTTACCAACGAATGTTAGAATAGGTGTTTTTCCAAAACCACTCTTCCAAGCAATATTTTAGCGCAATTTTAAGTAGATCTCTCTTTTCTGTTCTTTGGTTTATGTATTTTTCTAACGTTCAAAGTTACACCAATTTTTTTATCGTGAATTAGGTGGGTTCTGGTTTATCTAAATGTAGGTATTTCGATAAACCAGATTTCTGCTATTTTTATTTTTTTATTTTATTTTATTTATTTGGGTCACCAACAATTGAAAACACTGACACAAAGATATACATCCAATAGACTTATAGACTATTTAGAGACATCGTTTTATTTTTCCTGTAAGCTTTACATAAACTTCTATCACGTAGAATTATTTCAGATTTTTCTCTTTACAAACTTCGCAGCTAAGGGGAACGGTATTATTTTTTTACATTTTTCATCAAAAGTCGAAAAGTGTGCGGCTTAAAAAAAAGAAAAAATAAGGGGGTTTGAAAAATTCGAAATGGAGCTACTAAGCCCTACTTCGAATTCACAGACCCCATTTCAGTCCCTGTTGCAAAAAAAAAATGGTTTCTTATTTGCAAAATATGTAGTTGGGCAAACGTCATGTAAAACTATTCCAAATTTCCAGATAGCATTATTAGTTCTTGAGATATCCAGCTCCTTTTTACCATTTTGATACGGAACCCTCAAAAGAGCGGAATAAACAAAATAATTCTTCACAAACTGCTACGATAAAAAATAACATCAGTTGACCTGTATAATGCCTCCATACTTTATTTTGTACACAATCGTTTTAATAAATGAAGCAAATATTTCACTAAAAACGCCTACTAATAAATTCAGAGCAAATAAACTTACTGGCCATAAATTTTGTGAAATATAAATATTCATATTTGATTGTTTACGTTTTGTCAACAAAATATGAATTTATGAAAGTTTCGTTATAAATCGAGTTTTAGTCTTCGACATTTTGCAAATGTCAACATCAAGTTTAAAATGTTACCTAAAGTATCCCAAGTGTTAAAATCAAGATATATGTATATTATACAACTAAAACACAAAATCTAAAAATAACAAAATTAAATACTAACTATACAGAAACTAAAAAATAGCGTCGAAAAATTCATCCGCATCGCTGTCGACTGGTAATGTACCCAAGAGACTGGCGGTAAGTTCAGCATTATGTTTTGGTGTAAGTTCATTGATCTGCGAAACGTCACCGCTGAACGTAGGGGGGACTTGGCGAGACAGATCGGCGCCACCTATGTTAGGTACTAACTATTTTAGTACTTGGGTCTAACTAACAAGAATAGGTAGCAGAAAAGGTGGACGATTGATTCAGTCGCGTAAGTTTTTTTTATTGTTTATGTATTTATTTGGCTCGTTTAAATACAAAGTGTAATAGAAATAAATGAAAGGGATCATGTTATTCATCATTATGAAGATCTTTTACTATAGGAATACCTGAAATCGCGAAAAAATATCAGCTGCTATTTTATGTACGTTGCTATCAAAATGCAGACGACAGCTGATTTTATTCAATTTCTCCCTGTTTACTTAGTGATTCAACACTGTTAGAAGGGAGTTGATTGATAGTTTTATGATTGGGAAAATTTAACAGAGAAACTTCTTCAACGTCTATAATAGATACTAATGTATGTATGTATGTGTAGTTTTAGGAATCTAACCTACAATCGGTAAATCTTTTTTTTTTCGATCGCAATTATAAGTATCGCCTGGCCGGTCATATAAATTTAGAAAGAAAGAAAGAAAATGTTTATTTGCGGCAAACATGACGCATAAAAAAACACAAACAAAAAAAAACACAATAACAATTTGGGAGAAAACATGCGTCACACACCTACGCAAAACTGCCATCGCTCAGCATAATACTAAGACCCTACGACGAGACAGAGCCCCAGCGCTGGTTTTCAGCGGCTCTTTCAGGGAATAAAATGGTCTGCCTAAGCCTTGCCTCGAAATTCTAGGCATAAAACTAGACCACAGTAACATTTTCGCTAACTTCTAACTGAACTATTAGTTATTCTGTGCTGTAACTATTTCGGGCCGAATCGCATGGTACCATCCACTTTCCTCTATTTTCGCAAAGCGTTCAAGTTTGAGTAGGTACCTACATTCTTATGGATGGTAAACACGCAAATGTTGTATAAACTTGTTATAAGATCAAGTGTTTTATTATGACCTACATACTTGATTTAATATGTAATTTGAAAAAAGAAAAAAGAAATTATAATACAACGCTACGTCTTCCGGTACGCGGTCGCCACTCCAGAACCTTTCGGCCCCATCGGCCACGTGTTCGGCGAGCGATGTCATTTAAGTTTGGCAATTCTTCAGGCTACGTCGGTTACCTTGGTTCTCCTGCTATCTCCTCATTTCTGATTCGATCACGCAAGGCAAGGCCTCCCACAAGGTGGACCGAAGACCTTGTGAAGGCCGCATCCAACGGGTTCCGTTGGATGCGAGAAGAACAGAACCGGTCGAAGTCGAGGTGCTTGGATACATCTCATCTTCATCTATTCGTTCTTCTTTGAGTGATAGGAGGCTCTCTGTGTATTGAAGAAGAAGAAGACCAAAAACCAGGGTGTGACTGCGTCCACATTTAGTAGTTTAAGGTGAATGCGCGCAGTGGTAGACCGCGAAATTCAATTTTCCTTACGTTTTTTGCAATTTTCAGGTCAGTGTCAGGTTGTATCTTGATCAAAATATGATTCGCGACTGTAATAGATATGTAGTTACAGAATTATAGTCATTAGAATCATTAATATTTATCTCTTTAAGTTAGATTTGTTCCATATGCACTTTTCCATAAGAGAAAAAAAGATAATGAGATTTAGAACGATGTATTAATGATTCCAATGTTTATAATTCTGTAAATACGTACCTGTTATAGTCGCGAATCACATTTTGATCAAGATACGACCTGCCACTGACCTGAAAATTGCAAAAAACATAAGAAAAAAAAACCGGGCAAGAGCGAGTCGGACTCGCGCACCGTGGGTTCCGTACCATCATATGTTTTTAAATTTTCACCGGTGAGCTACTTACTAGATCTCGTTCTACGAAGAAGAAGAACGAAGAAGTTACAGGGGGGGGGGGGACACATTTTACCACTTTTGAAGTGTCTCTCGCGCAAACTATTCAGTTTAGAAAAAAATAATATTTGAAACCTCAATATCATTTTTGAAGACCTATCCATAGATACCCCACACGTATGGGTTTGATGAAAAAAAATTTTTGAGTTTCAGTTCTAAGTATGGGAAACCCCCATAATTTATTGTTGTTTTCTATTTTTTTTTGTGAAAAACTTAATGCGGTTCACAGAATACATCTACTTACCAAGTTTCAACAGTGTAGTTCTTATAGTTTCGAAAAAAAAGTGGCTGTGACATACGGACGGACAGACAGACATGACGAATCCATAAGGGTTCCGTTTTTGCCATTTGGCTACGGAACCCTAAAAATTAATTTCGAACTGCGCATTCACCTTAAGACCAAGTCAAACGGAGCGTACCTATTGCCATTAACCGGTCATGAATTCAAACTTCGGGCTGCTACTGAGAAAATCCTGAAAGAAAAACTCAGGATAGAATGAAATAAAACCAATAACGATTATGTAGTATCTTTACAATCACTCTACTATTTTTATATCGAACCATTATGGAACATAATTCCAATCAATGTCGATAAACTGGATTTTCCCAAAGGGTGTAAGCGATTCGATGGAGGTACCTGCGAGGAAAACCTTTCCAATTTGTGATTAAATATCGGTCGTTCTAAGCGAAAGCTTTCCAATATTTTTTTATACGTAAAGATATTTTTATAAATCTTTTGGGGAATAAGAATTAGAAGAAGACAATTATACAACGAAGCTTTCGTCAATTCATCATTTTGTGATTTCATGACAATAAAATTGTCATCATCCGACCTCTAACCGGATAATAATAGCTTCACCATTTTGAGAGTAGTGGTGATGAAATAATTTACGCAAAGTGAAATTCCTGTCGGGGTTCGAACCTAACCGAACCGTGATTGTGATTTGACGTGTTTGGGACACAGAAGGTAGGATAGGAAGTAGAGTATAGTTTGTTAGAAAAGTGAACATGGAGTCTTGAACCTTCGTTTGATCACAGTGTTATTGGATTTAAGTAAGACTATCGAAATGTTGTTGAGAGCAGTGGTGTCCCAGTCGCATCGGCCGCGACTTACGAGTAAGTCGTAGGTTCGAACCCAGACAGACGCTTTACTTTGTGTAAATTATTTCATCACCACTGCTCTCAAAACGGTAAAGGAAAACATCGTGAGGAAACCGGCATGTCCTAGAACCAAAAATTTTAAGACATGTGACATCTACCAACCCGCACTGGGCCCGCGTGGTGGATTACGGCCTACTCCCTCTCACAGAGAGGAGGCCTGTGTCCCAGCAGTGGGAATATTATGGGCTGAATATGATGATCGAAATGTAAATGGACAAAACACCTTTGCCCACCCCTTCGAGAGCCGTGATCCTATGATAATAATAGCTACATAAAAGAAAGTCTTTCTACAAATGTCGATTCACAGACATTTGACGCATCGAATGCTGCTCGTTATGCCTTTTCAATGGCACTTCAATGTCGGCATGCAATCTTCATAGCACTGACTATGTAGTTGTTGATCTACTCCTGATTTCTATATTTTATGTGCATCAGCCAAGCTATGTTGTTGTAGCTATAGCTAGTGCTGTTAGAATTATCTGGAACGTTTGTAAATGTGTGTTTCTTTGTTATAAGTAGCAGTATTTTGGAAGAATGGATTCCTAAAAAAACTTTTTTACAAAAAAAACAAGCGACTTCAGAAAAAAAATCACTACAAACACAAAGTGATAAATAACTTTAATTTCGGAAGTCGGTGTCGTTGGTTCCGCATTTTCGTTTTTTGACACCGACTTCCGAAATAAAAGTTATTTATCAGTTTGTAGTGTTCTTGTTTTAAGTCGGATGTATTTAAAAAAAAAAGGTTTTAATTTTTCACTTTTTAGTTGCCTACCCCACAAAAATTCAATTAACACTAGTGCATTGAAGAATTGCAGACACGACGATAGCAGAATCATCAAAATTCTCAATTTTGTTTTTTTTTTTTTATTTTCCTAGACTAGTTCGTGCTGAACGAACAACAACACGAACAATAACGCACGAACAATAATTAAAATAAAACTTTGACGTTTAAGACTAAAAGAATTAACATAAAAAATATTATTAAAATCTCGATTATGATTGTAAATGTTTGCTTGGTATCAGTGGGATGACACTGACAGTTCACTCCACGCAAGTTTTCACGGTGAGAATTTACAGAATCGACCGGCTGCACAAACGACATACAAGATCGAATGCGTTCAAACTCGAAACAAAGACACATAAAATAAAAGAAAGTCGAACTGATCCGTCGAACAAAGGTGCCAAAGCTTGTTTAGCCATTTCCCTCTAAGCCTGAGAGAAAAGCCTGAGAGAGGAATATAAGCTGATGTCTAGATGACTAAAATACAGATATCTGCTTCACTGCATACTTTATATTTTTATGTTCATAAATTTGGCAAAGAGCCAGGCCAAGTTTGAAAAGAAATGGGGAGTCTTACATGTATTTCTTCGTGTTTAGTGCAATTTTACTGGCTACGGGTGACTTAATCTTGGCTAATATATTTTGCAGATTAGTGCGTCTACTAGTAAATGAGATTAAATGGGTCTTTAAAGGCGAAAAGTCTTTGTGTTGAAAGCAAACGAGAGATTTTGTGTCGAAATGGCCCATTCATATTCATTGTAAGGAAAAAATAACGAAGCACCTACTTCAACAAACGTCTTCGCCTTTCAGTATTTACAGACATTATTTCTTAGTAATTGAATGTGTATAATAGTATAATAAAAATAATAAAATAAAATAAAAAACTTAACTTTTTCAAATTTCTTTAATAGATTTTCAACTTTATCGTTAAATCATAAGGATCAAAGTTGATTAGGAAAATTTGACTCTTTCAGGTAGCTTGATGTGCTGGCGTCTAATATAAAAATATACCTAATCCATACTAATATTATAAATGCAAAAGTGTGTCAGTCTGTCAGTTATCTCTTCATGCGTAAACCGCTGAACCGATTTAGATGAAATTTGATATATAGACAGTTTGAGTCCCGGGAATGAACACAGGATAGTTTTTATCCCGATATTCCCCAGGGATCGAAACTTAAGCGGGTGATACCGCGGCGTGCCACTAGCATTTTCGTCAAAAATCAAAAATTCAAAATTAACCCTCGGATAAAATTATATGCCATTATAAAAAGCAACCCTAAGACAAATAAAGAACATTAAAAAAATTAAAAGCTTAATAAAAACTAAAAAGATCACAAGCTTTATTAAACAAGTTATTTCAGGGCTGATTTTTCTAAGCTCAGATAATTTTGTGATTTCTTCAGAAAACAAATGAATAGTTAGACCTGCATATAAAATAATAATACATAGGTATAAATAAAATAATTCTAACTTAGTAGCAAGGAAAATTAATAAAGCGCTCTTCCTCTCTCTATTTATATTTAAAAAATGGTTGCCTGTAAAGTCGGTTTTACGGGCGAAGATTTTACGTGACAACGTCTTTTTCTCGGTAGAATAGTTGAGTGGGAGAGAGACGCAAGGCATTCGGCGGGCCTCTCTCTCGTTCGGTGACTCATCGTAACGTTACCGAGCGTTACACTTTTTCATAAGTGACTCCCAGCCGCAACCTAATTTAAGACGTTGTCACGTCAAAATTTGCTGTGGCCGACAGGGTCCACAATTGTTTCTAGTATTTTTTTTATTTACCACCTGTAAATTGTACATTATGGATTGCAATAAATGATTTGATTTGATTTTATGCGAGGAATAATTTTGATTTTTTGACAGTTCTTCCATACAAAATTTGTCAAACGACAATTTTATTCCACGAATAAAAATTATCTGTCTATTGAAAAATCAGCCTTAAATGGTTTAATTTATATGAAGACTTTGCTCAGAAAAAAGTTCGTCGTGCACACTAATTCACACACTCGTTCATAACATTATGAACGTGCGTGTTCCATCTTGATAACAATTTATTTCTTCCATCTGATTTATTTGACCCTTTCCAATCCATAGAAGACATTCTAATACATCATTCCAATACAACAGACTATAGTTACTGTCAGGGTCTACCCATAAAATGGCACTTCGCCATTTTATAGCCTACAATTCTAAAGGAACTTGATTCGTCACCTGTCTCAATGAACCTAACACAAGTGTAGGATATGCCTGAATACACTTACTAACGAGGACATTGACACAGATAATATGTAGGACGATAAGAGAGACTTGCGTGAATTAACCTACAATAGTTCACATTGCAACAAAAACACTTCAGAATTACTTTATAGCAACAATAGAGTACACACGAAACAAATTACAACTTTATTTCTCAACGCATAAAGTTGAAAATGGAATGGTAATGCGATTGAATTTATGCATCAAAGGAAATCGATGTCACGGAAGCACCGTGTCAAGATGTATCAGCGATCATGAACAACTTATCGCACTGTGTGGAACCGTGTCAGTAGTTGGAAAACGAATTCTGAGATGCGATTCTCTGCGATACAATCATACTTCAAGTAACAACACTGCCAGAGGTGTTTGACCCCCAAAAAAATATATAATCTATTTTTATTTTATCACGTTAAAATAGGGTGGGTCATTTCTTTTTTTTGTTTTCCTTCTTAGTTAGTTTTAATCATGATCTGGCAGTTTGAGTAATTTACGCAGCCTACCCAAATGTCCTTTCTTTGGTATTGTTCGTCGAATCGTTGAGCTCCTCAAGTTCTGAGTTGAGCTCATTCAAGCAATTTTTGACAAATGCGTGCACTGATTGGACAGGTCCGCTCAATCTGTGTAGTTCTTTCCTCAAAAGACCATTCCAGACACCAATCCACATGGTCTTCATACGATCTGACCAAGATTTTTTTCTGGACTTTAAAATAGACTGTGACCTCTGAGTTTGTTTCGGCCTTTCTTCTCAGAATAGTCAGATAGGAACCGCCGACCTCATCTAGTTAAAAAAACATATAATTGACGTGTAAAAGTGTTTGTACAAACGTACTTACAGAAAATAAATAATTTATCATTTATCGATATCTATTACGTCTGCCGAGTTTCGCTAGTTAATTTAATTTGACCCTGTTGATGTAAGTAGGAATTAGTTTACAGACGCCAGCACATCAAGCTACCCGAAACTGTCAAATTTTCCCAATCAACTTTGAACCTTATTCTTCAGTGATAAAGTAGATAATCTTTTAAAGAAATTTGACAGTTTTTAGTAGCTTGATGTGCTGGCGTTTGTTCTATGGAATTAGGTTCTATTTAGTAGTGAATCTGTTATGTATTTGTTTGTACCTGACCGACGGCGTCGGATTTTTTCTGTCGTGACTGCACGGATATTGAAGAGACCTTTGTCCTTTTTGTCTCTTTTTTTCTCTTCTTTGTCTCATCATAAAAGTATTGAGTCAAGAATGTTTGTTGATTGATGCGTCCACATATACGGAGTATATTATTTACTACGGTGAGTTTGTATAGGTTAAAGTACTGTTACTAATTCGAAGACAAAAATCATTGTTGGAGATTGACCTAAAAGTGTTTGACGACAAGACTCATGTCACGAATTGAGCCAAATCTTACAATGTTGACAAAATGTGTGAGCCGCTGCGTGATTTAGCGCCAAGTTCAGTTATTTTACTTTAATTATCGACCCATCCTTCTCCGCACGGTTTTTACGACTTGATAAGGCATCGAGATTTCTTAATATGTTAGGTTAATATAAGAGTACATAAACCTTCCGAACCAAAAATTATCTAAATTTTGGTGAAAACTGCATCAAAATCCGTTGCGCAGTTTAGAAGAACAAGGCGATCACACAAACGGACACGAAAAGCAACATTAATTTATAATAAACAACGTGTCGCTACATTTCTGCCTAGCCTTTTCCCAACTATGTTGGGGTCGGCTTCCAGTCTAACCAGATGCAGCTGAATACCAGTATTTTACATGGAGCGACTGCATAATCTGACCTCCACAACTCAGTTACTGGGTAATATATATACCCCTTGGTAAGACTGATTGTCAGACTTTCGGGCTTCTGATTACCCGTAACAACAGTCAAAGATCCACGAATGACAGCCGGGACTTAACGTGCTTTCCGAGGCACGGAGGGGTTACGGTATGTAAAATGGTCACCCATCCACAGACCAAGCGCCAGATCGACCTAACTACGACGACCTACTAAAAACAGATTATAATAAATATTTAAGGGAGCCCCCCTTAAATATTTATTATAATCTGTTTTTAGTATTTGTTGTTATAGCGGCAACAGAAGTACATCATCTGTGAAAATTTCAACTGTCTAGCTATCACGGTTCATGAGATACAGCCTGATGACAGACGGACAGACGGACAGTGGAGTCTTAGTAACAGGGTCCCGTTTTTACCCTTTGGGTACGTAACCCTAAAAATCTGTTTTCACAAAGGGAATAAATTATCGTTATATCCTTCTAAGGCGTTATAATTTCGCACCTTATCATCAAAACCGATCTAGGTAGCAATGCGGTAAATTTGTGGGTTAGTTGGGGCTCGATTAATAGCATGAACACCGACAATATATTATAATAACGATGGTCCTATCAAATAAACGGAAATAAGGGGAAACGCTGAGTTTGGAACTATAAGAATATAAGCATGAAATCAACTAATAGCTTTCTTTTTATAATGCTTAAAACCCAAGGCCTGCAAAGCACAAAATATAGTGATATTTAAGTCCACTGTAATCTATATAGTTTATAATATAATTTAAAAAATAAAAAATATATATAGTATATTTTGTAGCGCGTTGTTATAAACGCTGCCATTGTAACGCGTTGTTAAAAAAACTTGGCCGCAGTCTAAACGCGGAGACGCCATTATTTTCATCACGATATACGAGACGCTAAACGAATTTAATAATTCGTTGAAATGTTTCTTTTGTTTTCGGTGCAAGCGATACATATGCATGCATGCGTGGGATACATAATTCATAGTCCATGAAGCTCGAAAAACTATTCTTCTTTTCGTTTCGACGGTACATCTATGTTGCTTATACTGTTTGATCCCAGGTGGCCATGTTCACTGCGGCATTAGAGGCGTTATATCTTTTCTATAAAAACGATTGGAAACATCAAACAGATAATCCATCCAAAGGTTGTCTGTTAAAGATCGCTTTTAGCGATAAGACCGCCAATTATGTTACCCTATGTAAGATTTCTACATTTATATCTGTAACGTTTATGGTGTACTAGCAGCGCCCCGCGGTTTCACTCGCATAAGTGTCGATCTCGTCTCGTGGGAACATCGGGATAAAAATTTGACTATATGTTTATCCAGGGTGTCAGCTACCTCCATACAAAATTTTATCAAAATTGGTCCAGGCGTTTGAGCGTGAAGAAGTAACAAATATATAAACACACACACTCAAAAACTGTTGCCTTTATATTATTAGTGTGATAGTACTATTCTCTCTATTTACCAAAAAAATATCTACTAACAGAAATAAACATTTCGTTTTAGATCCATCCATCTACCTACGTCATTCTAAACCGGATCATCTCATACTCACAGCCCCCTAACACCTTTTGACGCATTATGACAAAAACGTGATACAATCTAGAAAATTCCATTACATTCGATCAAGGATAGCGAAAGGTAATTTAGGTCAAATGGTGTGATGTAACTAGGACTTATCGACGGCTAGACTGAAGCCATGCAAGGCTAGAACAGGTGACCTGACGCGGGTACATGTGTGAATGACATCGTGTGTTACTGCTTTAAGTTTTAACGGTATGTTTTATATTATAATAGTGTGTAATACATAGAAGTTACAATAATTTATACACACAACGTCACACTTGTAATCCTCTAAGGGTTGGGTAGAGGTGTACGCTATACAGGGCGTCCCACGGCTATGCCACATGGAGGGAAAGTAACTTGAATATTGTAGATGGAACATTTTACTGAAAGAAGACATTATTTTCATTTAAAAAACAATTTAAACTGCATTCATAGATTTTTAAATAATTAGGTACATGGTTGAACCGGGAATCGAACCCGCTACACGAGAAAAAAAATTACCCTGTAGCTTTATCATACCGATGTAAAGGCTTCATCATAAGGATTATTTTTTGCTAAATAACATAGTGTCAGAAATAAAAGGAAGACCATAAAACCTGTGGCTGTACTATACCTACACTTCCTAACAACCACTTCGTGAAATATTTTATAACACTAATTCTTATTTCAATATCTCAAAAGAGAAAGCATTTTCATAAGAATACACTGCATTATGAATGTTGACAATTTTAGAAAATAATGCTCTGCCAGGCAGCAGAGATGGTTGATAAAAATCAGCTGTTCCCTAAATTTTTATTAGTTATACGAACATAAATGTAGGGACCCATTGTAAAAGTTGTTCATAATGATGATTACAATGACCTCTTAAGAGGTTGTTAATGTTTTACCAATAACCCTGTATAGGGTGGTAGGAACATTGACGCGCAAACTGTAACCATGAATTCATCACATGACTCTAGACCCCTAGGGTATAATTTTTTAATTGTTTATCAAAAAAAAAATCTGCGGTTTCTTACACAATTGCAATACCTACGCGGTTTGGTCGAAGAAAATGATAAAAAATAATTCTAACATAATAGCAAGGTAAATGAATAAAGCGTTCTTCCTCTCTCTACCTATTTAAAAATTTTATGTGCCCGACAGAGTCCAAAATTGTGTCTATTATTTTTTACCACCTGTATAGTACATTATGGATTGCAATAAACGATTTGATATGATTTAGACAAAATGTATGCAACAGCTATTTTTATTTTAAAACTGACAAAATTTCAACGCAGGATGGTTCAGAATCATGAACTAATTCTATGGTAATATGTCGTGCGTCGATTTCCCGGCCACCCTGTATATTTTCTTAATCATCATTATCATCATCAGATGGTCGATTCTGTAAAAATCTCACCGTTCGTGAAAACTTAGGTGAAGTGAGTTTGTTTTTGCTAGGAATTGACACTATTGACAGCTCACTCCACGCTCACTTCACCTAAGTTTTCACGCTGAGATTTTCACAGAATGGCACCGCTGAAAAAACAAAGCCACTCATTTATTCCATTCAGTACAACACGATCAAGGCGCAACTGAGATGACAGACTAGG
This sequence comes from Oligia latruncula, assembly GCA_948474745.1. Classification (NCBI taxonomy): domain Eukaryota; kingdom Metazoa; phylum Arthropoda; class Insecta; order Lepidoptera; family Noctuidae; genus Oligia; species Oligia latruncula. Next base: position 2,687,616 of record OX419686.1, read on the forward strand.
TACAGTCACGAGCACTGATATGTCAATACTTGGCAACTTTTAATTGCGATTTTTTCACGAAATAACGAATACAAAGTTGAAATACGACACTTTACATAAACCTACAGATTCGAAAATACTACGTTCGTAATAACATACAATTTCATTCAAAAATAAAGGAGAAAATCGCCTTTGAATAAAGCCAAGTGTAGACATACTTATGCTTGTGACTGTACATCAATATACTTATGTATCAAGTTGACAAGTTATATATTTTTGTAAGTCAAAAGCAATTTAAATCGACATGACCAAAGACTTGATATAACAAGTCAGCTTTCTATTCCCCGAATAGTAGAAGACTCAAGGATTTTATCTTTCGTCTATCCCCGCTAAAATCTTTAGATACTTCTCTAAAAATTGAATACAACATACTCGACGTAAGGATACATCCGTAGGGAAATAAGCCGCTTCATACAATGTCTGAGAAGAAATTGCGTAGGTACAAAATATTATAATATTATAAGAACTTATTATATTATAATATTATAAGAACTTAATATTTTACATATAATATATTTCATAAAACCCAAGGGTCTTCATTCTAACCGTAGGCAAAGTGATATCAGGTTTATAATATACTAGCAGTGCCCCGCGGTTTCACTCGCATAAGTGTCGATCTCGTGGGAATACCGGGATAAAAACTATTCTATGTCCTTCCCCGGGATGCAATCTATCTCTCTGACAAATTTTATCGAAATCCGTTCAATGGTTTAGGCGTGAAAAGATAATATACAACCATACAAAGTTACTTTCGAATTTATAATATTAGTATGGATTATTATGTAGATATTGAAAAGCTTAGCAACCATCATACACAGTTACAGCGAAGTAATTGCGCAACACACTAACAGTGGGAATGGCTTTAATTTTGACAGTTCAACAACATTCATTGCGTTATTTACGTTGCAGACAAATTTATCGAACATGTGAAGCAATCGACCCTCCCGCACCGCGCAGTTACCTCAGGCAACGTCTCCCTATAGTGTTTTCATTCATCTCTATAAGGACCTGACATCCTATCAGGCTATAAAAGTGAAGTAAGAGAAAGTACACCTGCGTCTGCACACACACTTGTGCACTATTATACGGCCTCCGTAAAGATTGACTGCCATTGCCGATATACGGTCTGGAGGGCTGTAAGGACTTAGCTATAATTGAGAGTTATATCTATCTACCCAAGCTTAATTCTTCTTACCGGAATTTACGTACAATTGTTACCATGACCCGCGAATTATGTAAAAATCAATAGTTTTGTCCGCTGAATTTCATGCGAAGGTCATGCGAACTGATTTAGGGAAGTGGGGCGAAACGTTCCGTAGACAGTTTGTTTTTTGTTTGACTAATTTCAAGCAAAGTTAGATGTATGGTTTCTGTTTAGTGTTGTTCTTAACATACCTAGAAATTAAGTCAGCCTATTAAACAATTCAAGTAATATAAAATAAATTCAATCTTACATTACTTCTTCTTACCATATCATAACTAGTATTTTACCAAATATAATTATTTTAAACTTAAAAAAGGTTGTGTATACCTAATACAAAAACTTTTTGGGTTTCAAACTTCTCCATTTGACTTGTGGTAAGAATACTGGCATGAAACAAAACAGTTGTAAAATAAACCACAGAGTACTTTTTGATAGACTGAAATAAACTTCAAAATGGCTGTTGTAAGAGAAATTTTCTCGTGGACTTTATTTTTAACTGCTTTTATGTATTATTATTTAATTACAGAATACGGCCCAAAAATGAGCTATTTGGAGAAAGTCGACCGATACCTGGACTCCCTGAAAGTAGGGAAGAGTAAGTGACTTTTCTTTTAATACTTCCTCGAACGAATGTCCTCGAAGCATGGGTCTGTTGTGAGCTTAGTGTCTTTCATCAAAATATTATGTATTTCATTAATTTCTATGCGGTCTTGAGAACTTAACAGGGTCCGTACATTGACATATATTACTAGCGTACCCGCGCGGCCGTTATTAGTTATCCACAAGCCCCTCCAGTATACAGTATCGTTTCGTATGTTTTGCCTCAGACCAAATAAAAAGTCAAGACAAGCGCTGCGAACAATACAGTGAAGCATGCAAAAACTAAACCTTCGCTCTGTGCATACACGCTCACACGCACACATTTACAACCAAACTACACCTCACTATGTGCACACATGTTTACGGAACCGGCTTCACTTTACTGTTGACAGCCCTCTGTCTTGGTTTTTTATTTTGTCTGAGCACAGAATAAATAGTACAAGTTCTATGCAAATAAAAAGTTTGTCATACAACACTTAGCACCAATCAAAGATACTATACAATAGTCATTAAAAATATCATTTTCTAATTCCAGGTGCCATGGTGGACTCCTGGTTCATGATGTCGAGCCCCACGCCAATATTATCGGTGGTGGTAGCTTACTTGATCCTCATACGCATCGGTCCAAGAATTATGAAGAACCGGGAGCCACTACAAATGAACAGACCTATCGCCTATTATAACGCATCACAAGTCTTTTTGGCGACTATGATTTGTTTTAAGGTAAGATAAATTATTTCTAAACCGTCTACTGAAAACGCTACGGCTATATTGTCACGATGCGTTATCGTGAACTACACTTTGCGTGCTCTCTTTTGCACACATATTTATAATATAATTTTTGTCATTGGATCAAGTTCCCTTAAGGGATCGGTGTCCGTCGGAAATAAATCAACTCTGCTTGCTAATTAAGTTAATTCACAAGTTTACTTTTCGTCCCGTTTCAGGTTTTCAAGTTGAATCTCTTCAGAGACGGCATCATTTATGCAGGATGCCGTTATCCCTCCAATACGCAAAATGGAATGGTAAGCTATGATTAAACTACATATCCTACTATTGTTATAAATGTGAAAGTTTGTAAGTTTGTTACTCAATCAAGCAAAAACGGCTGAACGGATTTGGATGAAATTTAGCACACTTTAGTTTATAAGCTAGATTTACACGTAGACTCCTTTATATCCCGTTAGTACGACTACTTAGCTAGATTTTAAATTTGGACAGGACAAGTGTCTGTCGGATCAGGTAGGTACTTAAAAATAATGCCCCATGTCCATACCCCGTGCCCGCACCCCGTGGCGCGTCGGTCTCGTGGTCGCAAGCGCGCCTGCTGAGCATAGCCAGGGGTCCTCGGTTCGATTTCCAGGTCAAGCAAAGTGTTATTAGGTTTTTCCATAAGGAATTTCTCAGTAAAAGTCCGAACTTTGGAAGTTGGCGGTGTTATGCCTTCGAAAGCACGTTAAGCCGTTGGCCCTGCGCCTGATCTCTCTCCAGTCGTGTCAGAGTGCCATACCATTGGACAATGAGAGTGAGGGAAGAGTAAGTGCACCTGTCTCTGAGCACACACTTGTGCACTATAATAATCTCCCGCGTAGTTGGCTAGTCACCGCTGGCTGCCATGGCTGAAATTCGGTTTGGAGGAATATTTTTAATAATATCAACCCGATAATGTCATACTGCTGGGGAAAAACCTTTTCTCAAAAGTACAAGGCAACAACGAGCATTTATAAATACGATTGCCCACTGAATTTTGATTTTTTAAACATAATATTACACTTACTTGAGAACTTTGAGGAACTTGTGGCTAAGTAATAACAGCCGCGCGGGTCGATCGATCAGGTTAAGCTACGCTTGCCGCGGTTGGACCGTGAATGGGTGACCATCTTTACATATCAAGACCCCTCCCTGCCTCGGAAAGCACGTTAAGCCGTTGGTCCCGGCTGTCAATCGTGGATCTTTGGCAGTCGTTACGGGTCGTCAGAAGCCCGAAAGTCTGACTACCAGTCTTACCAAGGGGTATCGTTTTACCCAGTAACTGGGTTGTGCAGGTCTGATAGGCAGTCGCTCCATGTAAAATACTGGTATTCAGCTGCATCCGTATAGACTGAAAGCCGACCCCAACATAGTTGGGAAAAGGCTAGGCAGATGATGATGACTTTCTATGCAAATAAATAATTATTCTATTCTATTCATTCCTAATAAATTGATGTCAGATAACAAATAATAATGGCCGTGTTACTGTTTTCCAGCTATTAGACTTGGGGTGGTGGTATTTCTTCGCGAAATTCACTGAACTTCTAGACACAGTATTCTTCGTTCTACGAAAGAAAGATAAACAGGTAAGATTATATTTTGTATTTATGTGTTTCTAGGGAAGGCCACGAAGCCGCTTTATTTATATCCATATTCATATATTGCATTCCATTTTGTGAAAAAGATATTTGTAACATCTTTTTCAAGGCAAAAAAAAAATGTACTCAACGGGGAAATGCATGTCCAAGAATCCACCCGCCTATAAAATCCGTTTATCCACGCTAGGCCATCCACCATCCACCATCCACCCCAAAAAAATCCACCCTAAGGTATCCACCTTAAGGTGGATTTTTTGCGATGGATAACAGGAATAACGGAGAGAGTAAAATCAAAATATGAGGACACATTAGACTACATTTCTAACATCAACTACTACTTCTAATTCCAGGTAACCTTCCTCCACGTATACCACCACGTGATCATGGCCCTCTATTCCTGGAGCTACCTGAAGTTCGCAGCAGGCGGGGAGGGTGCGGTCCTAGCACTCCTCAACTCGGTCGTCCATGTCGTTATGTACTCTTACTACTTGCTGTCAGGACTGGGGCCGAGGTTCCAGAAGTATTTGTGGTGGAAGAAGTATGTGACTAAGCTGCAATTGGTGAGTCTAAATTTGAAATATAACATATATTATACATAACATCACGTCTGTATATTTATTTATTTATCTATTTATTATTATATAGGCATCAAGGCACATAATATAAACACATACAATACAATATGAACATAACTTAAAAATACTACGTGTTTCTCTGACTGGTGTCATGTAGCCAGCTCCGAAACCGGCAGTACACAACACTCTTCGGCCAGAAATCTTCCTTGTGGAACTTCTCGAGATGATGTGTCGGAACACACACCACGAACGACTTAAAGTCCGTGTTGTGACGTGACTTCAACTTCTCGACCCGAAATTCCAGTTGGTCTTTACACGCATGTACTCCACGATCTCCTCAACCTTCGTGGAGTGCTGCAGTCTGGACACGTACAGCTGCGTCGTCGGGATATAGCCCAAAGGGTCATGCTGAGGTGTTTCACATATCATAGGGGCTCCTATCGCCGTCAACCGGGCATAAATCCAGACTCCGAGCTGTTACTGAAAAATATCTGGAAAGGTATAGAAAAAAACCCCAATGATAATATGCTAGGCCTGGAATCAACTCCAGGACGCCATGCTCAGCAGTACTGAAATATTTTTTAATAAATAGTGATATTACAAGGTGTAACAAAAGGTAGGTGGGCCTGAAGAGGACAAAACGATGGCCTCAAGCTCCATATATTACTATAAAAGCCGAGCGAAATATTTCAAGTCAAAGAAAAGCATAATAAGAATGCCTAGAAAGGAAGAAAGAAAAATGTGTTTAATAGCATTACAGCAAAAAAACACCTTAAAACTATAAATAACAGGAAACAATGCCTACTGATTCTATGCACTACATTAGAAGATAGAGAAAGATTGATTGTTGTTGTTGTTGTTTGATAGGTTGTTGATTGTTGGTTGTTGATTGGTAGATTGTTGAAGGATTTATTCTAAAACCTGTCTAATAATTTAGATACATGGGTTCTAATTCGTTTAATGTTGTTTACAGATCCAGTTCATCCTGATGCTCACGTACTGCGCCTGGACGCACTTCTCCCCGCGCTGTCAGTACGCCTCCGGCTTCACCTACTTCATCTGCTCCAATATCACAATCTTCCTCTTTCTATTTCTCAACTTCTATACTAAAAGCTACAAAAAGAGAAACCTTGAGAAGAAAAATATCGAAAAGGAAATCAAGGAAGAATACGATAAAGCTCACAATGGTATCAAAACAAATGGAGTCTGCAAAAACGGAGTCAATAATAAAAAAGAAAACGGGGTGCATGGGAGTGATTGCAAGAGTGTTTCCAATATAGAGGAGATCCCTTGTGAAGTCAATAAGGCTTGCGGAGATTACGTCAAAGATGGAAAATTCTTCCTCTCGAGGCGGACGGCAAAAACAGCGTGTGGTGCTGAATACGACTTCGATAGTATAATAAAGAAATGATTCATCATAGTCAAAGACTACAGTTAGCGGTTCTATTGAGACTGATGTATGTGATGACATTGGTATTGTTAAAGTCTAAGATGTTTGTGGAGTTTGGAAGTTAGATAAGTACGCTTAAGTATTCGCTTCACTAGGACTCTCTCAAATTGAAGAAAGGACCATGATTGGTGCTATCATTTGTTAGAGCCGTTAATTTTCAAGTGGGGTCTAAAATTACAGCATATCGTAGTTCGTATTGCAAAATTTATGAATTTAAAAAATTATCGTACCAGTGAGAAGACGCTTTAAATTTACAATAAATTGCCAACCGCACAATTGTTAATGTAGATTTTAAGGTTAAACATTTGCTGTAAATATATTACGTGAAGTATAATCGTGCACTTATTCGATGCAGCCAGATTTTAGTTTAGAATTGAGACCTTTCATACATAGACATTGATTTGACATCACTAATTGTGAAAAAGAAAGTGTATTATTTGTAAAATAATGAAAATTTTAAAAGTACTTTTTAAGGACTGCACCGCTCTAAGCAATGCAAGGTATTGTGGGCACAGCACTTCAGAACGAGTTATTTGTTGCCTACCATACAATATTATTAAGTATCCTACTTTCTCTGAGTTGTATTGCAATACGCAGCCGTCCACTTGGATTAAGATATAAGATTTGCCGGTAAAAATTTAAGTTTTATGAAAGTTCGTCATTAGTATCCGCAGCGTCATTCAAATTTCATTCGTGTTTTTAATAAACTACGTATATAGCAGATTTATCATCATTCCCTTCATCTAAAGATTGGATCTGTAGTTGCATTACCTTTGCCTTTTGTCGCTTTAGGATAACAATTGTGAAGAATGCTATTTCCGTATGTTCTTTTTTCGAATATTTTGCTGCTTATATGGAATCTTTACTTTAAGCTAACTATGTTTTATCTGTAACAAAAACAAAGAGTGGTAATCAAGTGGAGATACGGCAGGTATTTTGATTATTGAGATTTTAGGGTTCGATATACGGAACAACCCTATGTTCCGTTTATCCACCCCAAACATCCACCCTACGGTAGATACGCGGAGCGGAAGGGAGTGTCAGTCTCTTACTGACTAAAACCCACCCGTGTTCCTTCCTTAGCCCTTCCGGGCCAGCGGTAACCCTTTCGGACAATCCCGCTGACCGAATTTATAGGCTTAGGGTGGATTCTCGGAAGTGCTTTTCCACGTATGCACCTTAAGATTGTTTTTTGGGGTAGATAAACTAAATAACCGCAGTCATATTTTTTGTAGAGTGAAATTTACTTGTTTTCATCTTTGACGACATCTTTGTCATCGTTCGGTACGACACTAAATATGTAAAATATTTCTACAAAGAAACATACATTTTTAATTAGTAACTCTATTTAATTACCTACCTCTTTGCAAAGCAAGCAGTACTCAGCTTCGGGTAGCGCGGGACCACTTTATTTACTAACAATGGTAGAATCGAAATTAGCATAATGTATGAAAAGCCTCATAAATTAACAATTTAAGTATACTTAATAAGTTTAAGAAAAGTGTGCCAGGATATGTCTCATATTCAAGGACCGGTAATTTTGTTATCAGATTAAGTAACTACGATTAGTTAATTTAATAATTATTTTTTCAATTAGCATAGTTTTGATTTTGTACTTTTAATGCAATTAACAATAGTACAAAATAATGTTAATTTTAAGAAACTAATAAAGTTTAAATAATATTGTTGGATTTTTTTTCTACTATCAGGATTCCTCTGTTTTAATATATTTGCTGAAAAACTGTTGTTTTTTTTTCAATAACAACCAATCTGTAATGATTATATCAATACACGATGGTCAGTGGATTACACACAAAAAACAGGCATATAGATTTGCGTACATTGAAAGTGACCAAAGAGTTTTTGCTGTTTTTTTAGGTTGATAAATACAGGCTGGTAGGTCCCTATCGACGCTCAAACTAACCATAAACATGATTGTAGACCACTGAACTCCCAACTAATTTTGATACAGGGCCCCCCAAGTCACGCTACGCCACTGCTCATATCCCAGCAACAAAACTGTCCGAACTATACGCTCGCTGCTAGTTGCTCGCCAACTCGTTTCTAGTTGCTAGCCCTAACCATACAATACCATAATCAGCCTATAATGTTCCCACTGCTGGGACACTGGCCTCCTCTCAGTGAGAGGGAGTGGGCCGTAATCCACCACGCGGGCCCAGTGCGGGTTGGCAGATGTCACATGTCTTCGAATTTTTGGTTCTAGGACATGCCGGTTTCCTCACGATGTTTCCCTTCACCGTTTTGAGAGCAGTGGTGATGAAATAATTTACACAAAGTAAAGCGCCTGTCTGGGTTCGAACCTACGACCTAAACTCGTAAGTCGCGGCCGTTACCACTTGGCCACCACTGCTCTCTCTGCTTTAGCCCTAACCACTTCTCGTTAATCGTCGACGTGGCTGTGGGATAGTGTACTTAAACTTTTTTGAAAACTCCATAATTGTAAACTACAAGTAACTAAGGGCAAGAGTTTTGCCGACTGCTGCATGCCGACAACATCGCAAAAAAACATTTTTTACATAGAATAATAATAAATATTTACGTTACCTAAATCATCATCTACCTAGCCTTTTCCCAACTATGTTGCGGTCGGCTTCCAGTCTCACCGGATGCAGCTGAAATGGCAATATTTTACACGAAGCGACTGCCTCTCTGACCTCCACAACCCAGTTACTGGGTAAGACTGGTTGTCAGACTTTCGTTCTTCTGACGACCCGTAATGACTGCCAAAAATCCACGAATGATAGCCAGGGCCATAACGTGCTTTCCGAAGCACGGAGGGGTCTTGATATGTAAAGATGGTCACCCATCCATAGGTTTAATAGGAGTAAATACAATAAGAAGCACTGCGGAATAAAAAACTCATTAAAAATCATTAGCATTATTAATTCACGAACTAGCTGAAGGCCAGAATAGCATAATGTGCAGGGAATTATGAAATGTATGTAAAAGTATTCTGTTAACGTTTTTATAAATTCTCTTTTGGAGTCTTAGTAAAAGCGATAATTGCGAAACTAGTCAAATAGTATCTTTCAGTAACCGAAGTAGATTATATACAAGATGGCGCAAAAGTCAGCAGCCTATCGGAAAATGCTAATAATTTTGCAAATGGCGGCAAATGTTAATTCCACTTTTGACATTGGTGAAATAAACAGTCACAAAATATACGTCAACAAGATTAGACATGAATCGATATACTCCTAAGGAACGCGGAATAATCGTTTGGAGTGGCCTAATCTCTGGTTTTGGTCATTTGCCCTGGCCCGCAAGATCACCTGATTTAACCGTTCCCGACTTCTGTTTGTGGGGTTTTTTGAATTACAAGTCTGTATCAACAAGCCTCCGTCTATTGAAGCCCTCAAAGAGAACATTCGTCAAGAATGCGCCCTATCGCCGGAAGTTCTAGCAAGAGTGATGGAAAATACCATAAATCGGGTCCGAATGGTCATCAATTCTGGCGGCAGCCACTAAGTCAATCCTTGGGAAATCCTTGCACAATGTCTCTTGTTAACTTATAACCGAAATACACTTCGTACTAATTTGCTTATTATAATTAAACATTGCTTATTATAATTATTATGTTCTGTCATCAAAATGATCCCTACAAAACTAAATCGGTCAAATAACATTTGGTTTTTAATTCCTTTGTGGTTTATTTACTTACAGCTGCTGGCATCACTGAGGCGGTAGTTTGCTTCGTTTTTTTTTTTTTGTAAAAAATTTAGACAGTTTTTGGAATTTAAATTTGCACAATAAAACAATTTTCATGACTTTATCCACCTTAAGACCATTGTGGTTATTTTTAATAAACACTGAAAAATTATTCGATCCCATGTTATTCTAGATCACAGTCCGTTTTATAAATCTTCTTACATAATGTACGAAGATGATGTGGTGTTGCCGCTTTCCCTTGTAGCCAGTTTGATGTGGCCTATTTGATGTAATACACGCCGAGAACCTAATAAGAAGTGGATGGAAACTGACGCTTATCATATCACAATACAAAACACACACAAAAACTGACACTGACGTTGGCAACATTTCATCAGTCAATCATCATCAGAATTCATCACAATAAAACATATCTACTGCCGGTCGATTCTGTAAAAATCTCACTGTGAAAACTTAGGTAAAGTCAGTTTGTTTTTGCTAGGAAATGACACTATTGACAGCTCACTGCACGCTCACTTCAACTAAGTTTTCACAGTGAGATTTTTACAGAATAGCACCGCAGGAATAAAATAAATGCTTTGAGTTTGAGTCTGAATAATTGAATGCTGCTGAAAGTGAAACCATACCCTTAGTAACTTAAATAACTGAACATAGTTTATTTAATTTTATTAGTTTGCTATTACTTCATGTGAGTTCTTTATCGTTAGTGGACTCACTTTAACATAATTACAGAATGATTTCTGGAAATTGTGTAGAAACGGAAAATGGATCATTTTGGGATTTCAAAGGAAAATGTATGTACATTTATATACTTAACATAAATTTTATTAGACTCATTATCACTTTTTCCAGTACATCTTCATTTTGTTTCAAACCAAATATAACCCTTCTAATCAAGTTGGCTCTGACTTTGGCCTTGAAGGTGACCAGACAAGTGCTAGCTTAATTATAAGTTGAGGTAAGGTTTAAAGAAAGAAAATATGTTTTCAACACACTTGCTCGTAAAGTGGCTCTTAATGAACCGCTTTTAGGTCCATAATGCAGTGTATTAAAAACGAGTGCTTTTTACTTTATGTTATTGCACTAGTGCGATAACGTCATAGATAACTATTTACTAGTCGGAGATGCGTGTGTTATATAATATTTTTTTCAACACACTTGCTCGTAAAGTGGCTCTTATTGAACCGCTTTTAGGTCCATAATGGAGTGTATTACGAACGCGTGCTTTTTCTTTACTTTAATCCACATGTTCTGTAATACCACAGATAACTATTTACTAGTCGGAGACGCGCGCTTTTTTAATCTCATCAAACCCTGCGTTCCGAATTGGGAAATAATCGATGTGTTCCGAATTGGGAAATAACCGAATTAGCGTGAGCGCGATAACGATAACGATGTCCCGTGAATCGTCATAGATGACGTCATGACATTCGCCATCTTGCGATAATGCCAACCATGCCCTAGAATAATATCACCGTGAGCGCTGTCAAAAATGACAGTGTGTGTATGAGGTTGTGTCAGTGTGTGTTTTGTTTTGAGTTGCATCATCTTTAAATTAAACTAACGTGGCATTTTTGAAATTGTGCTTCTGGCTGACAGTCGCCACCTAACCAAAGAAAAAGAACTGAAGAAGAAATGTGGTGTTTATACAAAGAAATACTGTAATAATATCTTTTTTACATTGTGTAAGCACTGTGAGCGCGTTCACGAGAGTTCCGAATTGTTGCCAGCTCTCAGCAGTCATAATCGTAATATCTAAATCGGAACGCATGTGAGATGATGTAAGCGCTGTGATGTGAGCGATTATAGCTAATTCATGGCTAATTCGGAAAGCGCCCAAAGAGACTTCATGCCAAAAGAAAAAAATCCGCGGGCTATATTTCAATTTTTTTTTAAATAGTCTGTATTGTCCTTGGTCGCAAAATGAACTCGCAGGGGACCACAGACAATTTAAGGTGAATGCGGCAGTGGTAGACCGCGAAATTCTTAGGTTTTTTGCAATTTTTAGGTTTGTGTTTATTATATTTTTTCTATAGGCTGTTAAGCGGTTTTGTCTGTGCCATAGATTAATATATTTAAAATGAGTCAATGTTGCGCGCGCATCGCTAGTGCTGGCTGGCACGGCGCGCGGGAAAACAAAACCAGCGCGCCATTTTCCATACAAGATAATATTTAACAATACAAGTCTGTTTTTTTTCCTCGCAAGTGTGTTGAAAAACGTCGTATGAAACGCGTGTGCATTAATCAATATACACTCGGCTTTCTTATCGCTCTCGCCTGCGGCTCGCGCGATAATATCGCCTCGTGCATAATGATCAACATAGCACACATGTATCATAATGTACTATTAATCTCAACAACGAGACTTCATGCCAAACGAAATTCGCTTACCATATTTCACTTTTTTATGTTTATTATGCAGTACACATTACGCAGAGAAAGCACACAAACACAAAAAAAGATATTAGTTAGGCTGTAGGGTTTTAGGTTAGAAGTTGAGTTAAATCTCACCGTGAAAACTTAGGTGGAGTGAGCGAGGAGTGAGCTGTCAATAGTGTCAATTCCTAGCAACACAAACTCACTTCACCTAAGTTTTCACGGTGAGATTTTTACAGAATCGACCGGCTGGCGATGTTTGCAAAATTGTTGAGAAAGCAAACCTAAATCTATGAAATAAGTACAATATCTGGATATCTAGTACAAAACGCAAAGTGCCTTGGGACGAAACGCATCCTGAATAGAAAATCCCACCAAAAACATACATGTAAAAAAGGAGAGCCAAGTTCAGTACAAAAATTATGCTTGGCTGTGGGGCTTCGCCGCAAAAAGAATGGAGATCTAAATGATTGCCAAGTTCTATGCAAAATCCAAATAAGTATTTATATAAAGGAACAAAATAACATTATTAACAAGTATTAAACTCTATTTATTTGCTTTATTGGATACCTATAACAATTGCTGTTATTTAAAAATGTGAGATCTGAAAGTAGATTAGATTTGACTTGATCAGTTTTTATCAGAATTAAAAAATATGTAATTACCTATATATGTTGAATAACTTTATTAAAATGACTGAAACAGCCGCCGGGACCAACGGCTTAACGTGTTTTCTGAGGCACGGAGGTCTCGACATGTAAATATGGTCACCCATCAACGGACCAAACGCGGCCAGCGTAGCTTAACCTTCGATCAACCCGTGCGGCTATTATTACATAGCCACAAGCAGGCGCTTGTGGCTACGTAATAACAACCGCACGCAGTCTATTCTATGTGTGTGTAATCTGTTACGGGAAGTCAGAAGCCTGAAACTCTGACAATCAGTCTTATATAAGTGTTACGGAGTAACTGGGTTGTGAAGGTCAGATAGACAGTCGCTCCATGTAACCATAACCATAATCAGCCTATAATGTTCCCACTGCTGGGACACAGGCCTCCTCTCAATGAGAGGGAGTGGGCCGTAATCCACCACGCGGGCCCAGTGCGGGTTGGTGGATGTCACATGTCTTCGAATTTTTGGTTCTAGGACATGCCGGTTTCCTCACGATGTTTTCCTTCACCGTTTTGAGAGCAGTAGTGATGAAATAATTTATACAAAGTAAAGCGCCTGTCTGGGTTCGAACCTACGACCTACAACTCGTAAGCCGTGTCCGTGACCACTGGGCCACCACTGCTCCGCTCCATGTAAAATACTGGTATTCCGCCCCAACATAGTTGGGAAAAGGCTAGCCCGATAGATGGTTTCGCAAAATCATGGAAAGTTAAAATCAGTGCACCTAATAATTTATAGCTTAGATAGTACTATTATAGTAAGTACAAATCCTCATTAATGTTTATGAGCCCTTGCAAGCAAAAGTCAAGGTTTTATAATTTTTATGTAAAAATGAACCTAGCGCATTTAATTAGTATAAAGTGATGCCTATTACATAAACGAAAGGCACGTGTACTGCTCCGTTTGTGTGAAAACACTTTTACTTCCGTCTGTGTCCCGTGTTCATACATTTGAGTCTTTCAATTGTTACCCATTTTTCATTGCCATGATTGTCAGGGGCTTGTGACTAAGTAATAACAGCTGCACGGGTCGATTAATCAGGTTAAGCTACGCTTGCCGCGGTTGGTCCTTCAATGGGTGACCATCTTTACATACCAAGACCCTCCGTGCCTCGTAAATTACGTTAAACCGTTGGTCCCGGTTGTCATTCCTGGATCTTTGACAGTCGTTACGGGTCGTCAGAAGTAGAGTTGATGAGGATTCCACTTCCTCATCCTCATATTGCTGAAGTTCCTCATTTTTCCTCTTCTACATCCCTAAAATCAGGCATAAAATATTTCTCTTCCTCTTCCACATCCTCATTCATTAAGAGGAATTTATGAGGAAGTGTTGTTGACGTATTTAAAGTACCTAAATAAAAGTAATCTCCGTCTTTTGATCGCTGCGTTACATAGTTAGAGCGAAAAGAGGATATAAAAATATGAATTAGGTAAAAAAAAAACAATTTGAAATCACAGGTTCTATCTTCCTCTTCCGCATCCTCTTCCTCAGCCTCATCCACTTCCTCAAAAAGTATTTTTAATAGTTCCTCATCCACATCCTCCTCCTCTTAACCA